>JAPQVY010000111.1:44664363-45919222 GCA_028535165.1 Quercus tomentella
CAACCGCTTCTCGACACGTGCATCCAATCACGCGTGGCCACGACAGCTACCAATATCAAATTTGTCCACCTCCCTATTGTGGACCATCCCTCACCCGATCAATCCCAAAGTTTCGTAGCCCACGTGTCGTCACTTGTTGAAAAACAAAAATCCAATGTAAGACAAGCAATCACAAACCTCATGGGAACCGAGTTGGACTCAGACTCAGAGTCCAACTCAGTTCCACAACTTGCTGGGTTATTCGTCGACATGTTTTGTACTTCGATCATTGATGTTGCTAAAGAGCTTGACATTCCTTGCTACCTTTACTTTGCCTCTCCAGCTTCGTTTCTCAGCTTCATGCTTCATCTTCCTATCCTTGACACCCAACTCACCACTACTGAGTTGGCCGAGTTGGATACTGAGTTGGTCATCCCTGGTTTTGTTAACCCTGTTCCTCCAAGCGTGTTGCCTCCATTATCGTTGAAGAGAGATGTGTTCTCTTGCCTTTTGTACCATGGACGTAGGTACCTTGAAACAAAGGGTATTATTATAAACACACTTCAAGAGCTTGAGCCTCATGCTCTTAACTCGTTCTCCACAAGTCAAATGCCACGAGTTTATCCTATTGGGCCTGTTCTTGACCTTGCTGGCCCGGCCCAATGGCACCCAGACCAAGCCCATCACCAAAATATTCTGAACTGGCTTGATGACCAACCTCTATCATCAGTGGTGTTCTTATGCTTTGGTAGCATGGGAAGCTTTGATGTGCAGCAAGTGAGAGAAATAGCCCATGGACTTGAACGGGCGGGGGTTCGATTCTTATGGTCATTACGTGAGAAACCAAAAGCCCAATTAACTCTTCCAAATGATTACACAAGTCTTGAGGAGGTTTTGCCAAATGGATTCTTGGAACGAACAGTTGGGATTGGTTTGGTGTGTGGATGGGTCTCGCAAGTGTCAATCTTAGCCCACAAAGCAATTGGAGGATTCGTGTCACATTGTGGTTGGAACTCAATTTTGGAGAGCTTGTGGCACGCTGTACCAATTGCCACATGGCCAATTTATGCTGAGCAACAAATGAATGCGTTTATGATGGTTAAGGAATTGGGTTTAGCTGTGGAAATTAGATTAGATTACAAGATGGGAAGTAGAATGGTGTTGGCAGAGGAGGTAGAAGAAGGGATAAAGAGTCTTATGGATGGTGATAGTGAGGTGAGGAAAAAGGTGAAAGAGATGAGCCAAAAAGCCAAGATGGCTGTTAGGGAAAATGGATCATCATGTACGTCACTAGGAACTCTGATTGATGAATTAGCAAACGGGGTGTAAAGATACAAAGATGGACCACTTTATATTTTAATGCAATAATGCTAGTGAAATAAATTGAGTTGCAATTATTTTTTGCTAGTGAGTTGCAATTATTGTTGATGCCAGTTGCATACTAATATATTCCAAGGGACTATGTATATGTGTGTGTTTAATATAAGTGTATTTTGTGACTTTTTTCTCCCAATGAGTATATTTATTCTAAGGGACTTTTGTGACTTTTTCTTTTTTCTTTTTTTCTTTTTTAGTATTACGTGTTTACTGGTTTTCATTATTAAAATTTTGCCCACTAAAAAAAAAAAAATTGTGTATACAGTATGCCTTTACTAGAGTTCATACGACTAGTCCTTGATCCGTGCATTGTACATGCTGAAACAAGTCAAGATTATTGTCATTATTATGATTTTAGAACAAGTTAATATGTTAAAAGCTTTATAATTTTGTAGTATTATCTGGTCTTCTTTATTAGGAGAATTAAAGTTTGAATTTCTTTTTCCCCACTTATAAAAATTATTAAAAAAAAAGTTAAAAAAATTGTATTTAATAGATACCATAGGAAAGAAGATGGAGGCATTGTTTTTTAATCATACATAAATCAAAACTGAGGGTGAAAAAAAAAGGGAAGAAGAAAAATACATGAGTTACAAAAAGTAGAAAATGATAGTTTTTTGCCGTAATCTATTTTTCATAGTTTTAAAACGAAGACCGTCTATTTTATAGAAAAGAATTAAAGATTTAATCTATATATTTATATTTATATCTATATAATAATTAATAGTCGAAACAATTGACTTTTTGTTGGCTGTTCCTCGTTATGTCATGTGACTATATAAATTACTGACACGGTTACTTTAAAATACTAAACAATTATATCTTTTCGGTGAGGTGACTTTTGGTTCGGTGGTTTATGAGAAACAATTTTCTGATTCTTTTCATATTAAAAGTTTCTCAAAAAAAATTAAGTTCTTCCCAAAGAAAAAAAAAATACAACGTTTTGACTCTTGGGTAGCAGTTACAAATCCGTTTCATATTCCTACCCATAAAAAACCTCTAAAAAAAAAATCAAACACTTTACTTTGTCTCTCTACCAGCTTTGAATCTTTCTACTCAAGATGCCCCAAACGAATCAGATCAGATCTCCTTGGTAAGATCACCTTGAATACTCAATTTTTGTTGTTGTTGTTATCCTAATTTATTTGCTAATGAATAGTTTGTGGTTTTTTGTTTCCATTCTGAACATTCTTGAATTAGGACGAAAGACATAATAAATTTGAGGCTCAAATGGTTGGGATTTGGGGTTTCTAATTAGGGTTTGCTGTAATTATAGATTTCACTTCCTAATCTGTTTTCCTCTTTGTACTTTTTTTGTTTTTCCCAGGGAAACACCATTACAGTGGGCAGATATAGATTTTATACAGTTACAAATAAATTTCACTTTATATTTCTTTAGACAAAAATCAAAAACAAAAAATTCAACTTCCTTCTGATTCTTCACCCTCTCTTTTTAAACGGTGGTGAACCTTTGGTTTACACAAAAACATTTTGGGGGTTGTAATGCTATGTTCCATTTTAGTTTTTTGATTCAAGTTATTGTCAAGTTTTTGAGTCATATTTCAGTCTAGGAAATTTTAATTCTCTTTTACTGGACTCACTTTTTTCAGATCTGCAATTGAAACTTCCAAATTGGGCGAAGGTGCGTTGTTCAGAAAACTTTCTCAAACACCTCACACAGTCGCACATCTTTAGAGAAACAAAAGAATGCCTAATTAATCTATAGAAGCAATGTTTTGCCTGGGTAGTTAAAAAAAAAAAAATTCTGTGGTTTCATATCTTTTCCCAAAAAAAAAAAAAGAAAAACTTCTTTCTTCTTCCTCTGTTTCTTTATATTCTTCTCTCTCTGTTTCCTTACATTCTTCTCTCTCTCTCTCCCTCTCTCTCTGTACTCTATTCCTGCAACAACTTTGAAACATTTTCTCCACACAAGTTTTTCCCTGTTTGCAAAAATACTCAGAAACAAGACTTCTTTTCTACTTTTTAAAAATAATTAAAACAACTAAATCAATATACATAGCAGCGAAAATTATCTGAAAAAAGAAAAAGAAAATTGAGTGAGAGAGAGAGTCTATAAGATTTTGAAAGGTAAGTTTTTATAAATTTTCCCCTTTATATTTCTGGTTCTTAATTTATTCTTCTGTTAATAAATGGTTGATTTTGTATTTACATAATTTAAATTTTACTATTAATTGGCTAATGAAATTTGAGGGCATTTGTCGAGGAGGAGGAGGATAATTTGTGCTATATGTTCAAAGTCCAGCAAGATTTGGTTTTTGAGATTAGTTTATGATTAGTTTTACAAAAGAAATACAGTTGACAGAAATCTGGATAAATAATTAATGAAATAGAAGAAAAAAAAAAAAAAAAAATATATATATATATATATATATATAAGAATTTGTTTTTGTTGCATGTAATACTATAGGTGTTAAACAATTATTGTATTACAATGTTAGGGGTGAATTCATTGAATTTTGTGTCATTGTTATTCTGTTTTAGTACAATGCAGCCACACAGATGTATTGAGAGTTGAAAAGAGTTTTAGTTTCAATTGTTTCAAGCATTCAAATTTAGTTACCTGCTTGGTAAATCTTTGTTTTAAGGTATTGAAATAAAAAAAGATATGTTATCTATTTGTTTATTATTTTGACTCAACCTATTATTTGAGGATTGAATATAGTGAAAATGGCTGCTTTCCTAATTGTTGCAAAAAAATAAAAAAAACACAGCAATTGTTCACTTTTTATTTTTTATTTATTTTTTTTTATGGGTTTGGTTTGATACTCTTCAAAATTTGTATTACATGCTGAAATTGGTAACATAAATGCGTGTATGTATGTTTTGTTTGAAATGTAATTTTCCAATTAGTTTTTGTTTAGATGGTTTTTCTCGCCCCACAGTGTTCACATACTTGTGTTTGAGGTCCTAAATTCATTGCCTCCATAAATTTTGTACGCATTTTATCTTTGCATCTTATAAGCCTTGAAAGAAATGAATTGAAAAATTGCTGGTATGTCAAGTAGCAATTAATTAATTCGTCAATCTTACTTATTTTAATTAAAGTGCTAATCAAATTTAGAAGGTTTGCATATCAAGCCAAGAGCAGCAGCTTTTGTAATTAGATTTTTTTGAGATTAGCATGGAGTATTTCAGTTACAAAGGAAGTGGGTCTACCATAAGCCAAAAAAATATATAAATACATAAATAAAGAAATTTGTTTTTGAGATTACATCTGATGTAATTTGCCGGAGCTTAACATCTAAGAGAATGTGGAGTGCATGATATTGCTCCAATATTCATGTTAGCTGTAAAGGATTAGGAGTTAAGTTTTAATTTTGGAAGCTAATAACCTGTTGTTTTACTAATTTACTTTGTTCAAACACAATCTGTATTTTGTATGTTTCATTCAAGCCATAAATGGAAAATTGTTGTAAGACCACTTTTTTGTTTCTTTCGTAGGAAAAAAAAAAGTTTCCATCATTGGTATTGATTTCTTTTTTGTATCATCCAACTTAAAATTCATTTAAAAATCTGTAATATGTCTTTTAGTTTTGCATAGTGATAAAGGTGTTCATTAAAGCTTGCTATTTGTTAAGTCTCTCTCAACCCTCTCTCTGAATCTTTGCCTCAAATTTATAATATCTAATACCATGCCCATCCTACGTAATCATATATAACTAAGTTATATAACTTATATTTTAGACCAAGTTGCAATTTCAACAACTAATACTATCATAGGACTCCTCTAACATAAGATAGGGTAATCAATGAGACCGTTTTATTAAATCAATCTTCCAAAGTGTGTTGGTTCTCCCAAAAAAAAAATCTCTAACAGGATGTTTAGGATTCAGATGTATGGATCTCACATGTATGGTATAATAGCAAAAACAAGGGAGGAAAGGAAAACCCAACCATCAACCAAAAAAATGCTTGATAAAATCCACCTCCTTAAAATGTGGGGACCTCCATTTGTTGCATCAAAAGTCCAAATAAATTGGTAGGTGTTGATGGTCATTTCACTAAAAAAAAAATTCTCCAAGTCTGTGTAAGCCAAGTCCAATTATTTTTGACCCATTATACATATTTTGGATCATTTTATTTTTCTTTTGCATGGCTTATTCCCATTTATCTATCTATTATCTATTATAAAATTTGAATCCTTACCACCGGTGGATGCAAAAGAGAAATGATATGTCGATAACATTTTCACACTATTTTCATAATAAATTGTAAGTGGTAGGTTGTTATTGGTTGTTATAGGTGAAAAAAATGTAATTTAAGTTGTTGATACAAATTAGAACCAATAACAACTTACCACTTATGATTTGTTGTGAAAATGTTGTGGTTGTAGCACTTTTTTACACAAAATGGTGACCTTAGTACCTTTGGTAATGCATAAAATAATGACGCATATAATATTTTGTAATAAATATCCACTATGAATTCTATCATTATAATAAATATCTACTATAAATTCCTTTAAATACTCTGACAATTTTTTTCCATTTCTTTTTCTGTGGCAAAAATAAATGAAATTTAAAAAAAAAAAAATGTCCTTAAATGCACACAATAAATTCCACAATTATAATAAATATCCAATATAAGCTCCTTTAGATACTCCATCAATTTTTTTTTCACTTTCTTTTTCCATTATCTATTATTAAATTTGAATCCTAACAATTGGTGGATGCACAAAACGGTAACATGTGTACTTTTAGTGGTAAAGGTGTTTATTAAAGCTTGCTATTTGTTAAGTCTCTCTCAACCCTCCCTCTGAATCTTTACCTCAAATTTATAATATCTAATCTCATGCCCATCCTGCATAATCATATATAACTAAGTTATGTAACTTATATTTTAGACCAAGTTGCAATTTCAACAACTAATACTATCATAGGAATTATATCCGTAGCCTTTTTGTAATTTCCTATGTTAAAACAAAGTTCCAAACATGTTTATATCTATAATTATTTATAACTATGAATTGATTTTCTCATGCTTAACCTTTACCACTCCAATGCAAAGAATTATTGTAGTTCTTAGCCTGTATGGATCGTATCATTTGAGTTTGCTTTTGCCTTCGTCTCTGTTCTTCTGCTTGCAATATTCCAGCTAAATATAGGCATTTTTTGTTTCCCTATATTACTGTAGTTCTTAGCATGTATGGATCATTCTTCTTCAATTGGTTTATAGGAAAGAGATGAGATTTTATAAGGAGAATGCTTGGGTCAAGATTGTCATAGCATTGAGTAACTGTGATAGCTAATTGCGGTTGCTATTGGTTTATGTGTAAATTAAATGTCTAGAACTAAGATAGATGTGACAATAGTGTTTATTGAAATTCTTTATAAATTGAATCTTTTGTTGCATGATTTACAATTAATATGAAGTTGTATGTTTTTATTGTTGCAAAATTTTATTTGGATTTTGGCTTTAAGCCTAGCTAGGTAAACATACAACGTCTACAATTCTTTGTAAATAGTTTTCCCTTTCTTTTTTTTCGTTCTTTTAGATTTTCTCTTCATGGGCAAATCAACCTCTTAATGATTCCTTTAGCCTTTTCTTTTTATCATAAGGTTGATTAATTATTTTTTTATTTAACTATCCTGTGCATCGCACGGGTTAGTGACTAATATATATATAAAACCGAAACTTTTGAAACTCCCACAATTTTCCACATCAGCACAATATTTACAAAAAAAAAAAACATAAAAAAAAAAACATAAAATCAAAATAAAGATTTTTGAAAACCTGATAAACTTTTCTCCCCCAACGCTCCTTCTTCAGTCCCACAAAACCCAATAAACCTTTCTCCCCAACGCTCCTTCCTCAATCCTACGGCAAAGCCCACCTTCCATCCAAAGACACATCACTTCTTCCATCAAAAACAAAAATTCCTCAATCAAAACCCACCATACCCACAAAAAGTATGCTCTTCTCTTCCTCTCACTCTCTCTGAAATTATTTTTCTGTCCACAACTTTGAAACATTTCTTTGGTGGTCCAAGGCCAATTTACTCCAACCCACAAATCTCCACAAGAGAAGGACAACAAAGAGCAATACTACAAGAGAAGGATTGGTGTAGAAAAAAGCACTACTACAAGAGAGGGATAACAAAGGATTTGATTGTGGGGAAAAGAAAAAGAAAAATAAAGAGGCAAGAAGAGATAGTTACAGAAGATACGGTGAGAAAGAGACATAATTTTTTGTACCGATACCTTGACATCGTCCTGCCGTTCTTCTTCTTCTTTCTTTCTTTTTTTGTTCCTCTTCGTGTTGCAGCTGTTGCTTTACCCAGATGTGTAGTTTAGGTTTCCTTTTTAACTTTTTTTAGGCTTTTAGTTTATAATAATATAAACTGTGCTTTTAGCCTTTTAGTTTATTATTATTATTATAAACTATTTTTTAAATAGTATAAATATAATACTTGTAAGATCAACGTATAGGGTTATATTGTTGCTTTCAGTGATAGTCTAGAAGCAAGTGCTTTTAGCCTTTTAGTTTATAATAATAATAATATAATAATTATTATTATTATAATTGTACATAAATTTTTATTGATAATATTGAAGTATATGAACTATTTTAAATCTTAAAGTTTTTAACAATTTATTTAAGTTTTGCCTAATAAACACATAAATGCATAAATAAATATTTATATCTATTTATTTATATATAAAATTAGCGGTAACTTCAAAACAATTCAAAGTTATTATCAAAATGTGTTTCTATTCAGTATTGATTCTCTTGAGATAATCTTGTGGGTAGTGGTATATTTTTGCAAAAGTGAAAAATGAAGCTTTTTGGAAGGTGCATGATTTACAAACACCATTCCATACTTATTTACATAGGTACCTTTTCATTCAATAAACATATTTTTAGTTAGTAAGTACATTTTTATTCAATAGGCACTTTTTAGTATATCTAATACAAAGAGTTATGACATTTCAATAAGCACCTTTTTAGTATATATATTACAATATATATTTTATATACCTCTATATATAACACAAATTAAATTAGAGATTCAACATTTTGTCTCTTATTCCTTCTCACAAAAAACTAATAAATAAAACAACATTTCTTTCTTCTGTCTAACCAATAAAACTTTGAGCTATTTCTTTTAATATATATATTATGCATTTTTGCTTACTACTCCAACTAAAAAATAATAAATAATGATTTTTTCCTTAAAACTCATTCAAAATCTATTCTCGTGCATCGCACGGGTTAGCGACTAGTTTATTATAAATCTAAAGTATGTATAGTGTTACATCAGTTAAAAGAAAAAAAAAAATAGTAATGAATGAATATTAATTAAATTTAAATAGTGTGTCACAATATAAACCTTTAAATTAATGAAAAACTAAATATTCATAGTTAACTGATTCCTCATGTTTAAAAACAAATACAGATACGATTCTAATATGACTAGGAGGAAAGAAATTAGAGCACACTTGTGATTGCTCTAAGAAATAATGCTTTAGCTCTTTAGTTGTAAAATTTTTGTAAGAGCTTCAAGCTGTAAAGTTTTAACTGAAAAGCTTTTACAATATAAAGAGCATTTACTGAAAAAAAAAAAAAAAAAAAAAAAAAAACTGCTTTTGGCAAATTACAATAATAAAGTGTTTCCAAATTGTTATACTCTTTTGGTAACCAAATTGACAAAGAACTTTTAAATGTGGTTGGAACTCAATTTGGAGTGCTTGTGGCACAGTGTGATAGCCATGTAGCCCATTTATGCGAGCAACAAATGAATGCCTTTAAGATTGTTAAGAAATCAGGATTAGCTGGAAATTAGATTTGATTATAGGAATGGATTGGTGTTGCCAGAGGATATAGGGAGAGGGATAAGTGTCGTATTCATCATTAGGAACTTTGATTAAGGAATTGGCAAACACGATTTACGTATACAGAGGAGGGTCACTTATTGTCTTGAGAAAAGTAATGCTAGTGAAATAAGTTGAGTTGCAATTATTGTTGATACAATTTGTCGACTGCATTCTACGAACTTAATTAAAATTTCGGAATTTTTAATTTAAATGTGTTTTGTCTCCTAGTATTGGTCCAATTTATTTATTTATTATTATTATTATTATTATATCTCTGATGCTTTGCTTTGTTAATTTATTGCCTACAAATAAAAAAGATTAAAAATAAAAACACAAGCAAAAGAGAAGTAGGTGTAATGTGGCTTTTACTTTAGTTCATGTGAGTAACCATTGATCCGTTGGCTTAGTGGTTCCTAAGACCTGATGATATCTATAAGATTTGGGTTCGAAATATCTTACAGTACCTTGGGGCCATCTCCATAGAATTCCTCCTTGTAATAAGTTAGTGCGTGTAGGACAGGACTGCAAACACCCGAGAAAATGGTTAGATACTCGAAGAGATCTGGGCATCCTTATTTGTCAAAAAAACGAAACAGGTCAAAATTATTGCCATCTAATGATCATAGAAGTTGCATGTTATGATTATAGTATTTAATAGATAAATTAGGAAAGAAAAAGGAGCCTGATTTTCAATCATAAATAATAGTTATATCAAACTAAGAAAAAGAAAAAGGAGGAAAGCAAAAACTAGAGGACCATGGGGTTTTTTTTACCATAGCCCATTTGGAAGGCAATGGAGTGTGATGGGACCGGATCCTACATGGGTGTCTCGCCCTTGTCTTGCAATTGAATTATCCTACCCTAACCCCATCCTATAGAGGTCGGGACAATTTGCATTGTCTTGCCTAGTCTTAAAATTATATGTGTAAATTGTGAGAACATAACTTGAGGGACTGTAATACTTTTTATAGGTGACGAGTGCTAGTTAAAGGTCGTCCAACGTAAGGACGACCACAACCGCGTCAAGTCGAGAATGAGAGAAAGGGCACGAGATCGTCTGTCCAACTGAGACCAACCTGAATGCATTGATAGTATAAGTAAATGCCATCAGGCCAGTTGACAAAGAATAAGTGCGCCAGAACAGTTACAGAAGTAATGATGGCCCAACGGTCATCCATTACATATTAAACAGAGTTTTCATGGCCATTAAATGCCACATTTCCCTCAGGCCTCAGGAGAATTACTCCCAAAGGAGCATTAACAGACATAACCAATTCGACCTAAAGCAAACTATAAAAGGGCAGTGGAACTCAGGTAAAGATATCAAAAATTCCATAGACACCTATTATACAATTTTTTGAGAGCCATTAGCTGACTTCAGCATTAGAGCGTTCTCAATTGACGCTACGCCGGTGAACTTCCTTTGCCATCCTTTCTTTTCTTGGCGATAGGTACTAGAGTTCGTCCATCGGCATTGACAAGGAGCATATTGACGAGGTCAATTTCCAACTTCATTAATTTGGTGCCGTTTGTGGGAACGATTTGATTCTTTTTCAAACCATTGTGTTCCTACCGATAAAGCTCCTGCCACTTGATGGACTCCACACCAGCACCACCCCTGGATCCTGTGGTAATGGCTCAACAAATCTAGGTTCTAATAGCAAATGTGCAAGAGCTAATGAAGCAGAACTAAGAGTTGAAGCGCTGAACCCATCCAGAGGGCAGCAATGCTTCACATCACCGATGTAGTCACAGCAGACATAACGAGGAAGTTAGCAGCCCTGAAAACAGCAAGGGAAAGGATACCTCAAAATACATCGAGTAGTTCGTGCATGATAACGATCACATGATGAAAAGCTTATGAAGGGAGTTAGATGAGGTAAAGAATGCCATGAAGGGGAAGACGACAATGAACCTTGATGGCATGCTCAAATGAATAGATTCACCTTTCATAACTAGTGTTTTAGAGTGCCCCTTGCCTCCGAGGTTTCCTTTGCCATAACTGGAGTTCTATAATGGCACGAAGGACCCCGTTGACCACATAGGGGCCTTCAAGACTATCTTGAACCTCCAACAAACCCCAGACGAAGTCATATGTAGATCCTTCCCTGCCACCCTCAGAGGGGCTGCTAGGGTGTGGTTCAGTAAGCTGCCAGTGTCCTCGATCGCGAATTTTGAACAGCTCAGTGACTCATTTGTTCGCCATTTCATTGGGGGGCAGCGTCACAAAAGGCCAACCTCTTACTTGCTAATAGTGAGGCAGCAGGAAAGGGAAAGCCTAAGAGATTATGTGAAGCGTTTCAACAGGGCCATGCTTGAGATTAACAAAGCTGATGACCAAGTGATAATGATGACTTTCCAGGTTGGGCTTAACAACCCTGACCTCGTCTTCTTATTGGGAAAGATGCCATTGACTTTTGTGACAGATCTCTTGTTTAAAGCTCACATGAATGGAGAGGATGCCCTTACCGCAAAAGGATTGACGGGAAAGTGGAAAAAGTAGGAACCTAGTGATTCTAGGGTAAAAAGAAGGATCATAAAGACCTTTCCTCGGAGACTAAGGCTAGCAAGAGCAGCTCTGACACCCCGAAGAAGAAAATGAACTTTACCCCATTGGTGATGCCCGCAGACAAAATCTTGATGCAGATTAAGGATGAACTAGGCCAGAAATGGCCCAAGCCACTAAGCATGTCCTCTAGGAAATGTGACTCGAAAAAGTACTGTTGTTTTCACAAAGATCATGGCCACTACACCGACGAATGTAGTGATTTGAAAGAACAGATTGAAGAATTGATCCAACGGGGGAAACTCTAAAAGTTCATCAAGAGGGACCACTAGCCCTATCGAGAATTGATGACAAGCCTCATGACGATACTAAGGATGATGGACAAGATCATCCAAAGCAGGCCGTAGGTGAAATAAGGATGATAATAAGGGGACTAGTATCAGGAGGGTTATACAAGTCTTTGAAGAAGACTTACCAAAGGCAGATCAACAACGTTCACATCAAACATCCATCTACAAAGTACTGACGATCAGAGAGTGAAGAAATCACATTTTCTGAACGAGATGCAAGTGGAATTAAGCAACCCTATGACAACCCGCTCGTCATTACGCTAGAAATTGAAGGTTTCAATAGGAGGAGAGTGCTAGTTAACAATGGGAGCTCTGCGGATATAATGTACATGACGACTTACCAATAGCTACAGTTGGACCCAAAGCGGCTTCGACCTTTCAAATCCCCATTGGTTAGTTTCAATGGGGATCGTATCTATCCAAAGGGTATCATCTCATTGTCAGTCACGGTGGGAACACATCCAGCCCAAGTAACAAAACATATTGATTTCTTGATCGTTGATTGCCCATTGTCCTATAATGTCATCCTGGGATGACCTACACTAAATCAGCTTAAGGCTACAACCTCAACTTATTGCCTCAAGGTGAAGTTTCCAACCCCACATGGGATAGGGGAAATAAGTGGGGATCAGTTGCTGGCTCAAGAGTGTTACAAGGCGGTGTTAGCCTCCAATGAAAACCATACCTGGGTAGTAGAAGAAAAGCCAAAGAAGCTTGCCCAAGATTTGGAAGAATCTGGTAAAAGGAGACCCTACTAAGGTCACTAAAGTTGGAGTAGGGCTTGACTCAGCCTTGAAGGGCAAAATCATAGAGTTCCTGAAGTAGAATCTAGATATCTTCCCTTGGACCCATGAGGACATGCCAGACATAGATAACAAAGTAATAGAGCACAGGTTGAATGTCGACCCCACTAGAAAGCCCATCCAGCAGAAGCGAAGAGTTTTTGCTCCTAAAAGGAATAAAGCTATCGTAGAAGAGGTAGAGAAACTTTTAATTGCTAGATTCATCAGGGAAGTCTTTTACCCTGAATGGCTTGCCAATATCGTCATGGTGAGGAAGTCCAATTGGTAATGACGCATGTGCGTTCACTTTACAGATCTCAACCGTGCTTGCCTAAACGACAACTTTCCACTCCCTAGGATTGACCAGCTAGTGGATTCAATAGCTGGTCATAAGCTACTGACCTTCATGGACGCATTTTTAGGCTACAACCAAATTCGCATGAGCGAAAAGGACTAGGAGAAAACAACCTTTATCACTAGCCAGGGGCTGTACTGTTACAAAGTTATGCCATTGGCCTGAAGAATGCAGGGGCGACCTACCAGAGGCTGGTGAATCACATGTTCAGCAAGCAAATTGGACAAAATATGGAAGTTTATGTGGACGACATGCTTGTGAAGAGTAGAAAGGCAAAGTTACATTTGGACGACCTTAGAGAAACTTTTGACACTTTGAGGAAGTATCAGATGAGGTTGAACCCGGTGAAGTGCGTGTTTGGAGTCTCGTCAGGAAAGTTTTTGAGGTTCATGGTTTCGCAACGGGCATATAAGCCAACCCAGAAAAAGTCAAACTCATATTAGACATGACCTCCCTAAGAAGCGTGAAGGAAGTACAGAGGCTGACAGGAAGAGTAGCAGCTTTGAATAGGTTTGTCTTTAGAGCCACGGACAAATGCTTCTTGTTTTTTTAAACATTGAAGCAGGCCTTCCAATGGATGGAGAAGTGTGAAGAAACTTTCCAGGCCCTCAAGGATTACTTGTCCAAGCCATCGCTCTTAAGTTTGTCTGTTGAAGGAGAAGAACTATTCCTGTATTTAGCTGTCTCCCAAATGGCTGTGAGCTCCGCACTGATCCGTGAAGAACCCATGATCCAAAAGTTGTTCTATTACACAAGTTAGACTTGCCAAGGTGTAAAGGCTAGATACCCAAAGATAGAAAAGTTAGCCTTTTCCCTGATCATCGTGTTAAGGAAACTTCGTCCCTTTGTCCAGGCACATACGACCCTGGTCATGATAGACCAACCTCTACGAAAATGCCATGGGTAGGCCAGATGCTACAGGAAGAATGGTCCAATGAGCTGTGGAATTAAGTCAATTTGACATCGATTATAAGCCTAGAACAGCAATCAAGGCCCAAGCATTGGCTGACTTCGTCGCCGAGTTCACTATGACAGATCAAGATCCAGAATCAGAGTACTGGACAATGTATATAGACGGGTTGCCAGCAACAGGGCGGTGTAGGAGTGATCCTGCTATCCCCTGAAAAAGACATCCTCAGGTACGGAGTCCAGCTTTAATTCTCAGCAACGAATAATGAAGTGGAGTACGAGGCTGTGTTGACAAGCTTAAGAATTGCAAAAGCCTTGGGTGTCAAAATCTTAAAGCTGAATTCGGATTCAAAGCTTGTGGTAAGGCAAATAACCAAGGAGTACGAGGTCAAAGAAGACAGAATGAAAAGGTATTTAACGCTGACCAATCAGTTGGTTTCTAACTTTGATGATGTTAAGATCACTCAGGTACCAAGGGAGGAAAACTCAGTAGCGGACAAAGTTGCTAGGCTAGCATCGTCAGACACCAATGAAGGATGACCTGGATTGTACATGAAAGTGTAGCACCTTCCAAGCATTGAGGGTTTTGACGTGAGCGATGTCCAATTTGGAGGGAGCTGGATGGACCCAATAATCACATGCATCAGGGATGGCCACCTCCCTGCAGATCCCTCGGAAGCTAGAAAAGTCAAAGTGAGGTTGTCCAGATTCACAATCCTAAACGACAAGCTCTACAAGAGGGGATTCTCTCAACCCTACTTAAAGTGCCTCGATCTAGAAGATTCTGCATATGTACTAAGTGAGATCCACAAAGGAGTCTGCAAAAATTACTCTGGACCACGGTCACTTGTTTGGTATTTCTGGACCACGGAAATTACTAAGTGTGCAGAGTATTTCTGGCCAACCATGCAGAAAGATGCAACTCAGGTCATTCAAAGATGCGATAAGTGCCAAATGATTTGGAAACATGCAGCATGTCCCAACAGAACATCTAACGAACATTGCACCACCATGGCCATTCTCCACATGGGGAATTGATATACTGGGCCCCCTACCACCTGGTAAGAAACAGGTAAAATTTCTAGTCGACGCTATTGACTATTTCACAAAGTGGGTGGAAGCAAAGCCTTTAGTAGTAATCACGGAGGCCAAGATACAACACTTCGTTTGGAAAAACCTCGTCTGTCGATTTAAGATTCCACGGGTCATCATCTCTGACAATGGACGACAATTTGACAGCCATAAGTTCAGAGATTTTTGCAAGAAACTGGGGATAAGGAATCACTATTCCTCCCTCTGGACACCCACAAGTAAATGGCTAGACCGAAGTTACAAATCGGACTTTTCTTAAGCTAATCAAAACCCGACTTGAGGGGGCAAAAGGAGCATGGCCTGAAGAGCTTCTAGGAGTTTTATGGACCTATAGAACGACGGTGAGAACACCAACAGGCAAGACACCCTTCAAGCTGGCATTTGGAACTGAAGCAGTGATTCCTGAGGAAGTCGGAATGTCAAGTCTAAGAAAAACATGCTACGACAAGCGCAGCAATGACGAGGGCCTCAAGCTAGCTCTGGATTGCTTACCTGAGGTCAGGGACGATGCAACTCAGAGAATGACCTTATATCAGGAAAGGAAGACAAGGTATTACAATCAGAGGGTGAAGTTGAAGCGTTTCAATCTTGGAGATATGGTTCTGCGGAAGGTCTCACAAGCCACCAAAGATCCAAATGAAGGAAGGTTAGGCCCCAACTGGGAAGGTCCATAAAAGGTCGTCTGTTATTCAAGGAGAAGGAGCTACTACCTGGAGGATGTAAATGGGAAACTTTTGCCTTGTCCTTGGAATGCAGAGCACCTTAAAAAGTACTGTCAGTGAAGGAATGGACTTTCAGCAACAATAAGTTCCAAGGTTTGGAACACCTTGTTTATTCATCAACAGATAAGCGAGATTTCATTGTTTTCATGCATTAGTTTTATTTTCAATACTTTATTTTTAGTACTCTTTGTTTTCTTGTAAAGTATTATCCTTGTAATCCCTTTTGTACAAGCAAGGATGAATAAAACGAATAAGGCGTCTACAGAGCCATTTCTTTTCAAATAATTAGATGTCAAACCCTTCATGGTAAAAATCCTCTTGTATCGAAAAGATGAGTTCAGAGCACGGCGACTATGATAAAAACTCCATCAACATAAAAGATGAGTTTAAATCATAACTATGTGATAAAAACTTCAAGTTTAAATCACAGAGACAAAAAGCTCCGTCAATATGAATGACAAGTTTAGATTTCAAATTAAGTGATAAAGACTTCAAATTTAAATCACAGAGACAAAAGGCTCCATCAATATGAATGACGAGTTTATATTACAAATTAAGTGATAAAAACTTCAAGTTTAAATCACGAAGACAAAAAAAATTCTGTCAATATGAATGATGAGTTTATATTACAAATTAAGTGATAAAAACTTCAAGTTTAAATCCTAGAGACAAAAAAAAAAAAAAAAAAAACAACTCCGTCAATATGAATGACGAGTTTAAATTGCAAATTAAGTGATAAAAAATTTAAGTTTAAATCACGAGAATAAAGAACTCCGTCAAAATAAATGACGAGTTTAACTTGCAGGTTAGGTGATAAAAACTTTGAATTTAAATCGCAAAGAACGAAAAACTGCGTCAGTATGAGTAACGAGTTTAAATGGTAGTTCAAATGATAAAAACTCCAAGTCCAAATCACGATGATAAAAATAGGCAAAGTTATAGTATGAAGCAAAACCAGCAAGTTGGTCCAAACAGAAGCCTTAAAACCAAGAGACAATAAAGCAGGGAAAGACTAAAGCCTCAAAACAAGGAGGCAACCATTGTTCTTCAAAACTAGAATCCCAAAACAAGGGGGCAACCATTGTTTTCCAAATTAAAAAAAAAAAAATGAATATACTACGAAGGAGGGATAGTAGACTTGTTGGTATCCTTTCCTTCAGCAACTTCCTTCTTAGCAGAATCTTTCTCCATCACGACACCAGCTTCGGTTTCTTCTTGCTCCTTGGCCTCGTCTGTGAGTATCTCGGTGTCAATCTTCTCAAAGTCTAAATTGGAGAAGTCCACGGCCAAACTGTGGTGCTTCATCGTCCTTTGACATAAGAGCTCAAACCCTTTGAAGTATTGGATGAATTGAAGATCGGAGAACTGATCTGACTGAATGAATTCCTGAACAACCTTGTCCTTCTCAGCATCAGTCCTCATGAGGGCTTCTTGGATTTCTTCATCCTTCTGAACAACGAGCACTTTCTCTACGTGCAAGGCTTCAATAAGCTCCCTTATTTTCTCATTTGTGTTGTTCGTCTCATTCATTGTAACAATTAGATCCTTCCTCAACTTGGAGCATTCAACCTCGATGGATTCCACTTTTGAGTTAGCCACCACAACCTTCTCTTCCGTATTCAAGTAGTCAGTTGTGATGCGTAAGGACTCCCCAAGGACCTGGTAAAGATAAATGAATGAGAAGGGAGATCATGTGCATACAAAAAAAGAATAAAAGGGATGTTGAGAGAGGAAAGCCACGTACCTGCACCAACTTATGAATATGATAGTTGACTAGCTCGTGGGAGGGAATAGATGACGAACCTTTAAGTTCATCGTTAGTAATCACGTTGTGAGCACAACCCATAGCAGTAGTAGGGTCGTCCCAAACACTCCTCCTAGCTTTGCCTTTTCCTTTCGCGCGGGTAGTTGGAGGAGTGAAGGCAGTCACTTCTAAGGATGGAGTGGGAGAAGAAGGGGCAATGTGAATAGGTGGAAGAGTAGCAGTCTCACCTTTCTCTTCGCCTAATTTCCTCTTCTTCGAATCAGTAGCGAGATTGGATAAGGGCTCATTTTTCAAACTTCTGATGCGGGCATACTTCTCCTTACTATATCTAGTGGCAAGCTAATAAAGATGAAGGAGTCTTGGAAACTAACGGACAGACGATTTCCTCTCGGTGAATCTTTTCTAATACATACCTCGAAGGATTAGGACCCAAACAACAGTCAAACAGACGACGAGGATAAACAAGGTCGTCAAAATCCTTGATTTCACGAGCGTAGGCAAGGGCAACACGAACCCAATGACGGTGTTTATCTTCCAAATCAAGACGATCAAGAGCTACAAAAATTAGAAGGAAAACATCATTAGACGAGCAATCGCGATATGAAAGAAAAGCAAAGGGAGACAATGGAAATACGCACCAAGTGTTGGGACTTCCTATTTTTGTAGTAACCTTGGGACTTCCCCCCAGAATTCGTCAGACAAGGTTTCCCTACTCATTCCAGAAATAAAAAAGTATCGTGATTTCCAATCGCGAAAGGACGAAGGAAAACATCTAACATCCCTAGATTTCCTATCCCAAGGTAAAAGTTCAAAATGCCCATGGTGGGTAGAGGCTTTCAGACGGTACAAAAACAAAAATTCATTCAAAATTATCATTTCCCCATCACAAGCAGATATCCAGATAGACATACAACTTATGATTGTCCTCCAAGCATTAGGGATGAGTTGACTTGGGACGATTTGAAATTCGTTCAGAAGTTGCATAATGAACGGATGGACGGGGAAACGAAGGCCACACAAAAAGTCAGTCTCGTAAAAACACACCTCTCCGTGGGCAAAGTTTCAAGCTTTCTCACCTAGGCGAGGCAGTCTAATAGAGGTACCTTTGGGAAACTGAAACCTTTTCCTAAAACCATTTAAATGTTTCTCTTTCAAGGAACATGTCTCAGAAAGAGCATGCAAGGGGGGGTGAAGATGAAGTCAAGGGTAACTTTGAGGCAGTGGTATCAACAACCTTACTTAAAGACTCCACATTAGAAGACAATCCTGTCTCCAACTCACTTAACCTGACATCATCCTCCCTATACTCAATGATGCCCATCTCTGAATGGTGTTTTATCAGAGATTGACGGATAGAAAAATGAAATCGAGGGGCACTCTTAAATAAGGAACTTAAAACCAACCATAAAAGTATAGGGAAAAGAGGCCTTACTAGGAGAATGTGAAGTGTAGGACTTTCTCAGCACTTCGAAGTTCAAACCAAATAGGGCGGAGGAAGGGGAACGATTTTTCTAAAGAAGAAAAAATCAGAATTAGAGCACGCCAATCATGAACATGTGAGATTGACCATGGCAATTGCAAATACATAAATACATTACACAACCAAAACATGTGAAATAAATTTAAAGTCTATTATACCTGCATGAATTAATTAAATATAAGAAAATGGGATCTTTTGAGAAATGTGAGAAATCTTGAAAGATCTCTTCAATCTCTAAGAAGTGAACACCAACAATGGATAAAAGCTTGAAGAGTGATGTCTACCCAAAAAAGAAAAAAAGAAAAAAAAATCATGTTTTAAGGAAAGTCAAAATTTTGGTAGAGCTTCAAGGGTCTCTCCAAAATTATGAGAAATTAAAGATGTTGAATGATTGATGTTCCCCTCTATTTATAGAGTCATTCTTAGGTACTCCCGGAGTACGGAGAATGATGCTCTCTCTCCTCTTACATTCATGGTGAGGTTCGCTCATTAAATTCATGGTGGGGTCCATCATGAATGTGAGAGGAGGGAGCATCATTTCTTCATACTCCAGAAGTACCTAAAAATTTCCTCTATTTATAAAGGGATTAATGACTTAAAAATTAACCTAACTTAGCTTAAAAAGCCAACTACCATGAAAACGATAGGTTTTATCTTTAGAAAATGGATTTTGATGAACTTGGGGTCAGAAAAAGCGCATCTAGGGGAATATGCTGAAATGTGCCAATCGGCACTTTTGAAGTGCTGATTTGGCACTTCAGCACTCTCCCCAACTTTTATTTTATTTTATTTTTCTATTTTTCACAATTTTCAGCTTTTTCTAAGTTTAAAATTGTATTTGGACATGTTTTCAACCTATTTTCATCATAAACCATGTTCCACAATGATAATTATGCTTTTAAAATAATTATTTCAAATGATAATTACTTTAAAAATCACATTATTTTTCCAAATTTAATCTTTATCTGCTTATTTATTATAATCTCATGCAATAAATTACTTCTTAAGATAAAAACTTAACCAATCACAATTTTTTTTAATTAATTTTAATTAGTGACCAATCAAAATTAACTTCATTAATCCCGTGTGATAAGCTACATCCAATCAAATCCATGATGACCATTAAAACTTGATCTTATGATATCTTTTGATCCAACCGTCCGATTGAGAAACTGAATGTATCATTGTGATTGTTAAAACCTCAAGATCATTTTTATGACACATGATGAATGAGTTAGTGACAAAAATGCAACCATGCTTTTGGATAAATGGAATGGCCATCTTGTCCTTTCTCAAGATCAAATTATGGGAGAGAAATGGGGTGTCTACAGTAACAAATCTCAAGGTCGAGAATGAATCGTAGATATTTTTCCCCTAACCTTAAGGAATTACACGGAGTCCCCAATTAATTTAATTACATAAAAATAAGGACAAATATCAAAGTAAATTCATTCATGAATAGACAAAATAACATGAAAGATCCGAAAATGGAAAATTCAATTTATATGGATTTGGCATTAATACAATCTAATATATATATATATATATATATATAACAGTCTTATTTCATAGTTCCAATCTAGTAAAAAGAAAATTAAATAAATAAAGTCTAATATGCGTACCTTCAACTAAGTTTGAATATTATCAACAACAAAAATTCAACTAAGTTTTAAGGCTATAAGAAAAGGATTAAAAACTGAAGAGAAACAGTAATGCAATTCATTTCATCACAATAGAAAGTGAGCCCACTTGAATCATGAATTCACTAGTTTCTCAATTAGTGCTCCAAGTGATGCATATGATGATCCATTTTCCATTTTAGCTACCCTACACTTTTTGCTCATTTCTTTAACTTTTTGTCTTACCTCGTTGTCATAGTTCATCAAAAGCTTTATTCCTCTCTCCACCTCCTTTGCCGACACCAAATCACTACCCTTTGCCGACACCAAATCACTACCCTCCCTATAATCTAACCTAATCTCAATCGCTAATCCCAACTCCTTCACCATCTCAAAGGCATTCATCTGTTGTTCAGCATAAATTGGCCAAGTGGCAATTGGTATGCCATGCCATAGGCTTTCCAAAATTGAGTTCCAACCACAGTGTGATATGAATCCTCCAACGGCCTTGTGAGATAGGATTTGCACTTGTGAGACCCATCCACATATCAATCCAATTCCAGCTGTTCGTTCCAAAAATCCATTTGGTAAAACTTTCTCAATATTCGTGTAGTCATCTGAGAGGGAAAATTGATGCTTAGGTTGCTCACGTAAAACCCACACAAATCGAACCCCGGCCTGTTCAAGCCCCAATGCAATTTCTCTAACTTGAGACTCGCTGAAACTGCCCCTGCTTCCGAAGCTTAAGAATACTACAGTAGATGGAGGTTGATCATCAAGCCATTTCATGACTCTTTCATCGTGGGCTTGGTTTGGGTGCCATTGGGCTGGTCCAACAAGGTCAAGAATTGGCCCCATGGGATAAATTTGTGGCACTTGACTCGTCGAGACCGAGTTAAGTGCGTAAGGCTCAAGTTCATGAACTGTATTAATAATGATACCCATTGTTTCAAAGTACCTGCGTCCGTGGTACAAAAACCACGAGTACCCTTCTTTCTCCAACGCTATAGAAGGCAACAAACTTGGAGAAACCGGGTTAGCAAAACTCGGAATGACCAACTCAGTGTCCAACTTAGCCAACTCAGTGGTGAGTTGGGTGTCTAAGATTGGAAGATGAAGCATGAAACCGAGAAACGTAGCTGTAGATGGAAAGAAAACGTAGCAAGGGATGTCAAGCTCGTTGGCTACATCGATCATGGAAGTACAAAACATGTCTGTGATGATCCCGACGAGTCGTCGGTCTGAGTCCAACTCGGTTTCCATGAGGTTAGTGATTGCTTGCTTAACATGGGGTCTATGCTTTTCAATGAATAAGCAGACGTAGCCAAAGGGAGACTCGAACTGATCAGGTGAGGGAGGATCTACAGTAGGGAGGTGGATGAATCGGATATTTGTGGAGGCTAAGGTGGTAGCATGTGATTGGACGTAGGTGTTGAGGATGGGTCTCTCAGGCATGGTGATGATGAGTATAGTGACAGAAAATCGAGGGTCATGATTGATAAGGTGGCGTGCAAACTCCACAACTGGAACAAGGTGTCCGATTGCAGGGTATGACATGAAGACCACCTCAAATTTGGTCATGGCCTTCTGGTTTTCTTTTGAGTTTCTGCTTGCTTAATTGTCTGATCAAGAATGGTTTTTGGATATAGGTAGGTATGAGTCTATATAGAAATGGAATAGGGAGCCTTTTATTTATTTTTTAAGAAAAGACAAGGAGAATGGGGAATCATATTGACCCATCGGCCATGATGAATGTACGCCCTCTAAAACGTAATGCATGATGCTTGAGTTCATTAATCAATAATTTTTTCTTGTCCTTTTTTTGATAGAGGACTTTTTCATTTTCCTTTTTTTTTTTTCTTTTTTTTTTTTTTTTGTGGCGTGGGAATTACTTGGACAGAAAATTATAAATAAGAGTAGTAGGTTTTAGTTTTGTTGAATAAGAGAATTGAAATTCAATTTTTACTTCCAATGAATCGATTAATGTCTTGATCAGATAATAATAAAAAGTTATCATCAAAAGCGAATGTCATAAGTTGAAACTATCTTTAAAAAAGTTCTAAATTATCAATTACGTGCCCTGTATTTTTTTATTTTATTTTTAATTAAGTAAAAACTGATATAGTGAAATCTTACCCAACAGTTCCAAAACCTACTCTGGGCCACCTGCCCCAAGAAAATCTTACAAGATACTACTTACAAAATTTTCGCTGACAAATGTGCAACGACCAAGAAAATCTTACAAGATACTACTTACAAAATTTTCGCTGACAAATGTGCAATGACTTTTTTTTTTTGTTTTTGCTGAATCACTGCAATGACTTAAGAACACCGAACTTCTTCTACACAATCCCCATAATGAATAAACTGATTTGCGCCAATTCAGAACTCCAGTAAATGAGCGAACTCATTTGGCAAAGGGGGACAATTACTTTGATTTCAATGGAATCAATTTAGGGCTCACAAATTTG
This sequence comes from Quercus tomentella, assembly GCA_028535165.1. Classification (NCBI taxonomy): domain Eukaryota; kingdom Viridiplantae; phylum Streptophyta; class Magnoliopsida; order Fagales; family Fagaceae; genus Quercus; species Quercus tomentella. Next base: position 44,687,606 of record JAPQVY010000111.1, read on the forward strand.
GTTGTCAAGATTAAACCAACATAGGGGAGGATTTTCTATTAGGCTCATGAAGAAAAGAACCCTCGTATTTTAACTTCTTGAAGTAGCTTCTTTTCAGCGTGCGTTTTGGAAGTAATTTTCAATTGACTTCTTGCCTTTTTTTTTGTTTACTAATTTGTGTCCACACCACTAATTGCTGCGGGTCCAACGTGAGACCTGTGAAAAATATCTTATAAGATGCGAGCGTTTAGCCTTTTTATCAACGGTAATATTACAATTTGCGTGTGTTTAGTTTTGGCAATGGCAATATTATAGTCTTTTTTTATTTTATTTTTTATTTTTTATGGGAGGTAATATTATAGTCTTCATTAACGGTAATATTATTATTTGTGGGTCTCACATTCAATATATTCTTATTTTTTTATAACTTTTTTTACAGTACTTTTAGTAAAAAAAAAAAAAAAAAAATTCTCATACATTTCTGTTACCTAACATCATAAAATACTACCATCTTGACACATGATTTGTCACATGAAAGGTACCAATACCAATACCAAATCCTAACTATTGAGTATGGCTTTTATTTGGTCATAACATTGACAGTGTTCAATTGGTTTTTGGTAGGTGTGGCAAATGGGTGGGTTGGGTTCTGATCGAGTCAATTGGATCCGTTATTTTTTCACATGATTTTTTTTTTAAATGTATTTGTTATTTAGAAAGTCATGCAGCAAATTACTTGATGTAAAATGCATTAATTTAAATTCACCACTCGTATAAAAAATGAGCTTAGCTAAATAAATTAATACTTGTTCAATAATTTAAAAATTATACAAATCCCAACATTACTAATCAAAACAAAATAGCACAAAGGATAATTAAAACAAACATATAGGTTTCATTTCTACAAAATATCAACATTCCACAACATAAAACAAAATTACAAATGCCTTATTGGATAATTAATTTGACAAAGAATAAAAACATATATGAAATCTACAATCTCGAAAATTAACGGTAATATTATTATTTGTGGGTCTCACATTCAATATATTCTTATTTTTTTATAACTTTTTTTACAGTAGTTTTAGTAAAAAAAAAAAAAAAAAATTCTCATACATTTCTGTTACCTAACATCATAAAATACTACCATCTTGACACATGATTTGTCACATGAAAGGTACCAATACCAATACCAAATCCTAACTATTGAGTATGGCTTTTATTTGGTCATAACATTGACAGTGTTCAATTGGTTTTTGGTAGGTGTGGCAAATGGGTGGGTTGGGTTCTGATCGAGTCAATTGGATCCGTTATTTTTTCACATGATTTTTTTTTTTTAAATGTATTTGTTATTTAGAAAGTCATGCAGCAAATTACTTGATGTAAAATGCATTAATTTAAATTCACCACTCGTATAAAAAATGAGCTTAGCTAAATAAATTAATACTTGTTCAATAATTTAAAAATTATACAAATCCCAACATTACTAATCAAAACAAAATAGCACAAAGGATAATTAAAACAAACATATAGGTTTCATTTCTACAAAATATCAACATTCCACAACATAAAACAAAATTACAAATGCCTTATTGGATAATTAATTTGACAAAGAATAAAAACATATATGAAATCTACAATCTTGAAAATTAACGGTAATATTATTATTTGTGGGTCTCACATTCAATATATTCTTATTTTTTTATAACTTTTTTTACAGTACTTTTAGTAAAAAAAAAAAAAAAATTCTCATACATTTCTGTTACCTAACATCATAAAATACTACCATCTTGACACATGATTTGTCACATGAAAGGTACCAATACCAATACCAAATCCTAACTATTGAGTATGGCTTTTATTTGGTCATAACATTGACAGTGTTCAATTGGTTTTTGGTAGGTGTGGCAAATGGGTGGGTTGGGTTCTGATCGAGTCAATTGGATCCGTTATTTTTTCACATGATTTTTTTTAAAAATGTATTTGTTATTTAGAAAGTCATGCAGCAAATTACTTGATGTAAAATGCATTAATTTAAATTCACCACTCGTATAAAAAATGAGCTTAGCTAAATAAATTAATACTTGTTCAATAATTTAAAAATTATACAAATCCCAACATTACTAATCAAAACAAAATAGCACAAAGGATAATTAAAACAAACATATAGGTTTCATTTCTACAAAATATCAACATTCCACAACATAAAACAAAATTACAAATGCCTTATTGGATAATTAATTTGACAAAGAATAAAAACATATATGAAATCTACAATCTTGAAAATTAACGGTAATATTATTATTTGTGGGTCTCACATTCAATATATTCTTATTTTTTTATAACTTTTTTTACAGTACTTTTAGTAAAAAAAAAAAAAAAATTCTCATACATTTCTGTTACCTAACATCATAAAATACTACCATCTTGACACATGATTTGTCACATGAAAGGTACCAATACCAATACCAAATCCTAACTATTGAGTATGGCTTTTATTTGGTCATAACATTGACAGTGTTCAATTGGTTTTTGGTAGGTGTGGCAAATGGGTGGGTTGGGTTCTGATCGAGTCAATTGGATCCGTTATTTTTTCACATGATTTTTTTTTAAAATGTATTTGTTATTTAGAAAGTCATGCAGCAAATTACTTGATGTAAAATGCATTAATTTAAATTCACCACTCGTATAAAAAATGAGCTTAGCTAAATAAATTAATACTTGTTCAATAATTTAAAAATTATACAAATCCCAACATTACTAATCAAAACAAAATAGCACAAAGGATAATTAAAACAAACATATAGGTTTCATTTCTACAAAATATCAACATTCCACAACATAAAACAAAATTACAAATGCCTTATTGGATAATTAATTTGACAAAGAATAAAAACATATATGAAATCTACAATCTTGAAAATTAACGGTAATATTATTATTTGTGGGTCTCACATTCAATATATTCTTATTTTTTTATAACTTTTTTTACAGTACTTTTAGTAAAAAAAAAAAAAAAAAAATTCTCATACATTTCTGTTACCTAACATCATAAAATACTACCATCTTGACACATGATTTGTCACATGAAAGGTACCAATACCAATACCAAATCCTAACTATTGAGTATGGCTTTTATTTGGTCATAACATTGACAGTGTTCAATTGGTTTTTGGTAGGTGTGGCAAATGGGTGGGTTGGGTTCTGATCGAGTCAATTGGATCCTTTATTTTTTCACATGATTTTTTTTTTTTTAAATGTATTTGTTATTTAGAAAGTCATGCAGCAAATTACTTGATGTAAAATGCATTAATTTAAATTCACCACTCGTATAAAAAATGAGCTTAGCTAAATAAATTAATACTTGTTCAATAATTTAAAAATTATACAAATCCCAACATTACTAATCAAAACAAAATAGCACAAAGGATAATTAAAACAAACATATAGGTTTCATTTCTACAAAATATCAACATTCCACAACATAAAAAAAATTACAAATGCCTTATTGGATAATTAATTTGACAAAGAATAAAAACATATATGAAATCTAGAATCTTGAAAATTAACGGTAATATTATTATTTGTGGGTCTCATATTCAATATATTCTTATTTTTTTATAACTTTTTTTACAGTACTTTTAGTAAAAAAAAAAAAAAAATTCTCATACATTTCTGTTACCTAACATCATAAAATACTACCATCTTGACACATGATTTGTCACATGAAAGGTACCAATACCAATACCAAATCCTAACTATTGAGTATGGCTTTTATTTGGTCATAACATCGACAGTGTTCAATTGGTTTTTGGTTGGTGTGGCAAATGGGTGGGTTGGGTTCTGATCGAGTCAATTGGATCCGTTATTTTTTCACATGATTTTTTTTTAAAATGTATTTGTTATTTAGAAAGTCATGCAGCAAATTACTTGATGTAAAATGCATTAATTTAAATTCACCACTCGTATAAAAAATGAGCTTAGCTAAATAAATTAATACTTGTTCAATAATTTAAAAATTATACAAATCCCAACATTACTAATCAAAACAAAATAGCACAAAGGATAATTAAAACAAACATATAGGTTTCATTTCTACAAAATATCAACATTCCACAACATAAAACAAAATTACAAATGCCTTATTGGATAATTAATTTGACAAAGAATAAAAACATATATGAAATCTACAATCTTGAAAATTAACGGTAATATTATTATTTGTGGGTCTCACATTCAATATATTCTTATTTTTTTATAACTTTTTTTACAGTACTTTTAGTAAAAAAAAAAAAAAAAATTCTCATACATTTCTGTTACCTAACATCATAAAATACTACCATCTTGACACATGATTTGTCACATGAAAGGTACCAATACCAATACCAAATCCTAACTATTGAGTATGGCTTTTATTTGGTCATAACATTGACAGTGTTCAATTGGTTTTTGGTAGGTGTGGCAAATGGGTGGGTTGGGTTCTGATCGAGTCAATTGGATCCGTTATTTTTTCACATGATTTTTTTTTTTTAAATGTATTTGTTATTTAAAAAGTCATGCAGCAAATTACTTGATGTAAAATGCATTAATTTAAATTCACCACTCGTATAAAAAATGAGCTTAGCTAAATAAATTAATACTTGTTCAATAATTTAAAAATTATACAAATCCCAACATTACTAATCAAAACAAAATAGCACAAAGGATAATTAAAACAAACATATAGGTTTCATTTCTACAAAATATCAACATTCCACAACATAAAACAAAATTACAAATGCCTTATTGGATAATTAATTTGACAAAGAATAAAAACATATATGAAATCTACAATCTTGAAAATTAACGGTAATATTATTATTTGTGGGTCTCACATTCAATATATTCTTATTTTTTTATAACTTTTTTTACAGTACTTTTAGTAAAAAAAAAAAAAAAAAATTCTCATACATTTCTGTTACCTAACATCATAAAATACTACCATCTTGACACATGATTTGTCACATGAAAGGTACCAATACCAATACCAAATCCTAACTATTGAGTATGGCTTTTATTTGGTCATAACATTGACAGTGTTCAATTGGTTTTTGGTAGGTGTGGCAAATGGGTGGGTTGGGTTCTGATCGAGTCAATTGGATCCTTTATTTTTTCACATGATTTTTTTTTTTTTAAATGTATTTGTTATTTAGAAAGTCATGCAGCAAATTACTTGATGTAAAATGCATTAATTTAAATTCACCACTCGTATAAAAAATGAGCTTAGCTAAATAAATTAATACTTGTTCAATAATTTAAAAATTATACAAATCCCAACATTACTAATCAAAACAAAATAGCACAAAGGATAATTAAAACAAACATATAGGTTTCATTTCTACAAAATATCAACATTCCACAACATAAAAAAAATTACAAATGCCTTATTGGATAATTAATTTGACAAAGAATAAAAACATATATGAAATCTAGAATCTTGAAAATTAACGGTAATATTATTATTTGTGGGTCTCATATTCAATATATTCTTATTTTTTTATAACTTTTTTTACAGTACTTTTAGTAAAAAAAAAAAAAAAAATTCTCATACATTTCTGTTACCTAACATCATAAAATACTACCATCTTGACACATGATTTGTCACATGAAAGGTACCAATACCAATACCAAATCCTAACTATTGAGTATGGCTTTTATTTGGTCATAACATCGACAGTGTTCAATTGGTTTTTGGTTGGTGTGGCAAATGGGTGGGTTGGGTTCTGATCGAGTCAATTGGATCCGTTATTTTTTCACATGATTTTTTTTTAAAATGTATTTGTTATTTAGAAAGTCATGCAGCAAATTACTTGATGTAAAATGCATTAATTTAAATTCACCACTCGTATAAAAAATGAGCTTAGCTAAATAAATTAATACTTGTTCAATAATTTAAAAATTATACAAATCCCAACATTACTAATCAAAACAAAATAGCACAAAGGATAATTAAAACAAACATATAGGTTTCATTTCTACAAAATATCAACATTCCACAACATAAAACAAAATTACAAATGCCTTATTGGATAATTAATTTGACAAAGAATAAAAACATATATGAAATCTACAATCTTGAAAATTAACGGTAATATTATTATTTGTGGGTCTCACATTCAATATATTCTTATTTTTTTATAACTTTTTTTACAGTACTTTTAGTAAAAAAAAAAAAAAAAATTCTCATACATTTCTGTTACCTAACATCATAAAATACTACCATCTTGACACATGATTTGTCACATGAAAGGTACCAATACCAATACCAAATCCTAACTATTGAGTATGGCTTTTATTTGGTCATAACATTGACAGTGTTCAATTGGTTTTTGGTAGGTGTGGCAAATGGGTGGGTTGGGTTCTGATCGAGTCAATTGGATCCGTTATTTTTTCACATGATTTTTTTTTTTTAAATGTATTTGTTATTTAGAAAGTCATGCAGCAAATTACTTGATTTAAAATGCATTAATTTAAATTCACCACTCGTATAAAAAATGAGCTTAGCTAAATAAATTAATACTTGTTCAGTAATTTAAAAATTATACAAATCCCAACATTACTAATCAAAACAAAATAGCACAAAGGATAATTAAAACAAACATATAGGTTTCATTTCTACAAAATATCAACATTCCACAACATAAAACAAAATTACAAATGCCTTATTGGATAATTAATTTGACAAAGAATAAAAACATATATGAAATCTACAATCTTGAAAATTAACGGTAATATTATTATTTGTGGGTCTCACATTCAATATATTCTTATTTTTTTATAACTTTTTTTACAGTACTTTTAGTAAAAAAAAAAAAAAAATTCTCATACATTTCTGTTACCTAACATCATAAAATACTACCATCTTGACACATGATTTGTCACATGAAAGGTACCAATACCAATACCAAATCCTAACTATTGAGTATGGCTTTTATTTGGTCATAACATTGACAGTGTTCAATTGGTTTTTGGTAGGTGTGGCAAATGGGTGGGTTGGGTTCTGATCGAGTCAATTGGATCCGTTATTTTTTCACATGATTTTTTTTTAAAATGTATTTGTTATTTAGAAAGTCATGCAGCAAATTACTTGATGTAAAATGCATTAATTTAAATTCACCACTCGTATAAAAAATGAGCTTAGCTAAATAAATTAATATTGTTCAATAATTTAAAAATTATACAAATCCCAACATTACTAATCAAAACAAAATAGCACAAAGGATAATTAAAACAAACATATAGGTTTCATTTCTACAAAATATCAACATTCCACAACATAAAACAAAATTACAAATGCCTTATTGGATAATTAATTTGACAAAGAATAAAAACATATATGAAATCTACAATCTTGAAAATTAACGGTAATATTATTATTTGTGGGTCTCACATTCAATATATTCTTATTTTTTTATAACTTTTTTTACAGTACTTTTAGTAAAAAAAAAAAAAAAATTCTCATACATTTCTGTTACCTAACATCATAAAATACTACCATCTTGACACATGATTTGTCACATGAAAGGTACCAATACCAATACCAAATCCTAACTATTGAGTATGGCTTTTATTTGGTCATAACATTGACAGTGTTCAATTGGTTTTTGGTAGGTGTGGCAAATGGGTGGGTTGGGTTCTGATCGAGTCAATTGGATCCGTTATTTTTTCACATGATTTTTTTTTAAAATGTATTTGTTATTTAGAAATCATGCAGCAAATTACTTGATGTAAAATGCATTAATTTAAATTCACCACTCGTATAAAAAATGAGCTTAGCTAAATAAATTAATATTGTTCAATAATTTAAAAATTATACAAATCCCAACATTACTAATCAAAACAAAATAGCACAAAGGATAATTAAAACAAACATATAGGTTTCATTTCTACAAAATATCAACATTCCACAACATAAAACAAAATTACAAATGCCTTATTGGATAATTAATTTGACAAAGAATAAAAACATATATGAAATCTACAATCTTGAAAATTAACGGTAATATTATTATTTGTGGGTCTCATATTCAATATATTCTTATTTTTTTATAACTTTTTTTACAGTACTTTTAGTAAAAAAAAAAAAAAAAATTCTCATACATTTCTGTTACCTAACATCATAAAATACTACCATCTTGACACATGATTTGTCACATGAAAGGTACCAATACCAATACCAAATCCTAACTATTGAGTATGGCTTTTATTTGGTCATAACATTGACAGTGTTCAATTGGTTTTTGGTAGGTGTGGCAAATGGGTGGGTTGGGTTCTGATCGAGTCAATTGGATCCGTTATTTTTTCACATGATTTTTTTTTAAAATGTATTTGTTATTTAGAAAGTCATGCAGCAAATTACTTGATGTAAAATGCATTAATTTAAATTCACCACTCGTATAAAAAATGAGCTTAGCTAAATAAATTAATACTTGTTCAATAATTTAAAAATTATACAAATCCCAACATTACTAATCAAAACAAAATAGCACAAAGGATAATTAAAACAAACATATAGGTTTCATTTCTACAAAATATCAACATTCCACAACATAAAACAAAATTACAAATGCCTTATTGGATAATTAATTTGACAAAGAATAAAAACATATATGAAATCTACAATCTTGAAAACTAATATATAATTTAATATTAACTATGGTTGGCATTCTATTTTAATTTGAGAATATATATTAAAGTTTGATTGTTTACTTATTTATACATGACTTCTTTTATAAATATTATATTATTGTTAAGGAACTCACATTCCAAGAAATATCATATTTTATTTCCAGAAAATATTATATTTTATTTTGAAAAGACATTTATTTTGGACATGAATTGTAAAAAAAAAAGGCTTAACTATCCATAATTTATGCTAATTTCATTGATATATGTTGGCTTTATTTTTTTCACACTTATGAATGTCTCTCATACATTTCTATAATTTTAAATGTATTTTTTTAACCCTAGTGTAACTAGATTATCTTGGTATATACTTTGTTATTAGATATCTAAAAATATTTACTCATTATAGATTGCCACAACCATTCATCTTTCAATTCATTTGTATGTAATTATGTAAAAGTCTCAATTGTTTCCTTAAGGCCATTGTATCTATATGATGTTATATATATATGAATGGGGTTATCCAAAAATGTTAAAAAATTGATGTTTTAAAATAACAACAACAACAATAATAATAATAATTGTAAGGTCTCGATTTACAGTCCAAGCCCAAAACGTATGAGATATTGGCCCAATGAGCCTAATACAATAAATTTGTAGAGAGTGAGTTGAAGAACTAGGCCCTAATGAGTTGAACAACGGCTAGTACTGAATTGAATGACAATCAAACACAAAATAAGAGATTTTGATATCAATAGACTTTCAGTCTGAGGAGGTCACACTTGTATATATTGATCACAATTGAATACCAAGACAATTTAGATTGCTACAGTCTTATTTCTCCCTTCTTCCTCCTCCTTTCTCAAGGAGGGTCTCTCACATTATATAACTCCCTTTAGAACATCTTAATTCTATACTTGTTGATCATCTAAGCCTCCACTTGAGTACCTGTCCCATCAAACACCCTCTCTAGCTTTCTGTGAGTTGTGGTAGCCAAGATAACACTGTCCAGAGGTCTTTTCCACATAAATGTGGCCAGAAAAGTAGTTGTTATGCATTTAATGCGGTGATAACAGCTTTCCCCTAGATATTTTTGGGCTTCCTTACTTCTTGTATGTTCATGAAGTATGTTGACTATGTTCTTATCATTGCAGCTTCTTGGAGGATCATTCTACTTGCTGGAATACATATTTGAGCTACACACACCATATCTGAGGAGTAATTCCTCCTTAGACTACCTTTCATTCGTTCTTTATTCATGAGACTTTAAATTGGGACCCTAAATGACTATTTGCCCTTCCTCGAACCGTTCAGCGTCCTCGGACAAAAGCCCAAGGCCCAACATATTATCCTGGGCCTTTATCCCTACAATAATAATAATATCCATTATATATTTCTAATTGAGTTTGACTTGTGTATTGTAATGCTCACAACAAATAATTAAACCAATAATATTTTTATTTTATTTTATTTTTACAGCAAAAAAAAGTTTTAACAAATAGGTCGAGTCGGGTTGACCTGAAAAAATGGGTTGGGTCACGGGTCAACCCATTTTTGCTTCGAATCAAAAGATTTGGACATGGTTTTAAAAATCGGAAATGTCAAAGAACTAGGAAAGGGACTAGTTCCCAATTTTTCTACTCTCTCTCATTTTTGTCTCTAAGGTGACTTGTTAAAGATGAGACTTTTACTTTGTCTCTCCCTCCAACTCTATTTTTAGAGAGTAGTGTCTTCTTATTTTTGACGTGAAGAAGGCAATAAAGAGTAAAGTTAATAATAGGAAATTGGTAAAGTTTGGTTTTTAGAACCAAGAAATTGGCAAAGTTGAATAGTAGAATAGTTTCTGACAGTTGACAATTGACAGTTGTAATTGTTTAATTGCTTTTAGAGACTTTCACTCTTACTAAAGGCAATGAGGTCTACTACGGTGACAATGGTGGATGGGCGTTAGTTGCTGGGTTTTGTCCGCCATTTTTGGATGGGTCCTTTCAGTGGTTTCGTGGTGGTCGTGGGATTGCTACCATGGGTTGTTTTTAGTCATGGGTTGTTTTCCGTCGTGGGTTTGAGTTTGAACTAGTGTTTAAGGCTTAAGTTTGAATAGGTTGTGGGTTGTGGGTTGGTTTTAGTGTTTCGGTGGTCGATGGTGATGGGCTTTGATTTTCAGTGGTTGCATTGGGTTTGAATCAGTGGCTGAGGTTTGGGTTTGAATCGTTATGATATGCAATGTGTGTAGCCGGTTTGGTGGTGGTGTTGGTTCAAAGATTGATTAGTTTGGTGTTTTCAGTGGTAATTGGTGTTGTATATATAGGTATATACATGGATAGGTTGTAATAATGATGTTTAAGTTTGGAGAGTTTTGTTTTATAATGATGATAAAGTGAAAATTCAAGTCATGGAATTTTCTAGATGAAAATTTGAAATTCAATATGGTCAATCGGTCAAAGATTTTCTTAATTGATCGAAGTGATTAAGAAATTTGATTTGAAGCTTTTGGATGACTTGATCAATGTTTGATTCCTGATTCGATCGATCGAAAATATCTTTCAATTGATACACGATTCCTCTCGATATACTCGATTCCTCTTGATTGATCGAGACATGTAAAAACTAAATTTCTACAAAATTTCTAGTAACTGTTCTGAACGTTTAAACATGTTTTAAGCCTTATGAGCGGTTTTATGAAACGTTGTAACTCTCAATTGGTTCCTTTTGAAGGGTTATAACCCTTTGGGCACACACCACCTTTCATTTGCTTTTGTGCTTGTTTGCCTTCTCGCTTGTTTGCTTGCTTTCTTGTTTCTTTGTTTGCCATGTCTATCATGCTTATTTGCTTTATGCCTCTTTCCATACTCTTTGCAACTTTTCCTTCCATTACTTGTCTTTTGGTTTCTCGTCTTTGTCTTTGCATGTACATGCATGGAGCGAGGACACATGGAGCTAGGGTACAGTCTTTCAAGCGCAAGTAAAAAGGGTGAAGATGCAAGCATGTGGATATAAGCCAAGCGGCTGTGTATAGTAGGTTTAGGGGTCTAGCCTCTCCCATTTGGTTATGTACTCTTTTAAAACCCATTCCTTCCTCCTTCCTTTCTCTCTTAGACGAGTTGTATTAGGTAAATCATGCCATGTACCATTCATCCTCATCTCTAGAGTATGGTGACCTCTGTTTACTTTCCTGCACCTATATTTTAGGCCATGCTCTAAGGACGTAGGCATTTACTTTCTTGCTTTGCGTGCTTACATTGTGCATGATGTATGTATATATATACCCACTCGCCCTTTCCAATGTGATTGTCACAGTCTAGGTCACCTAAGGCAAAGTGATGCCTAATTTTTGCTGCGAAAGTAAGGTGACATATCGTCGGATTTTCATTGTGGAAATCTAGTACTTTGCCAAATGCCTTAGGAAAGCATAGATTGGGACCACACCCATTTAAAAGCCAAACCTCAAAGCCCCCATGCATGCAAAGCCCCGAAAGCCAATGCCAAAATCATGATTTTACTGCCAATCTCGTAAAATTAAGGTTTTATTAAAACAAAGGACTGTCCTTGGACAGGCGTTGTGGGGTGCATAACACTTTCCCCACACATAACCAAACTTCCAGACCCAAGAATCAAGATTTTTTGCCATCCACATTAGATTGGTGGCAACTCCACTTACCTTTGGTAATCCTTTAAAATTTGGCCCAGATTCCTACCACAAATGCCAAAGGTAGACCTACCTTCCTCCACCAAGAGAGAGAGCACCCAAAGCCCCGCACGAACCACGCCACACACTACTACCACTACATGCGCACATCCTCCATCATCCGAGAGAGGGGCCTCCAACGGGCCCCTGAGCGTGCGGGAGCATTGCCACGACGGGTGGTCGAACGAAGGCCCATGACGACAGTCGTTTTCCGCTTCGTTTTTTAGGCCGAGCATCGACATCTTCCACTTTGTCTTTTTCTTATTTCGCATATTCTATTATTAAAAAGAAATAATAAATAAATAAATAAAAGAGCTTACTCTGCCCTCACTCTTTCTTTGTCTCTCACTAAAGCCAAAGCCCAATTTTTTTTTTATTACTTTTTATCTCTTTCCTTTTCATCGTGTTTTGTGTGTTTACGAAAGCCAAAGTTCAATGTTGGGTTTGTGGGCAGTGGGTTTGTGGTGGTAATGAATAAAAAAAGAGAAATAGATGATGAATAAAAAAAATTAAAAAATAATATTTAAATGAAGTAGTAAAAAAAAGAAAAAAAAAACTTTTGATTTTAGATGTATTATAAAGTGGAGTGTTAAAATAGATAAAATAATGTTTTGAATTGCTAAAAACTATATTTTTTAGCAACCTTGATGTGAATACTCTTAATCTCCCTCCTACCTAAACTCTTCGCTTTATTTTTAAATCTTACTTATTAAAAAAAAAAAAAAAAAATCTTAAAGCTCTCTCACGGTCTCACCTATCAAAAAAAAAAAAAAAATATATATATATATATATATATATATATATTGTTTTTCTTTGTGAGCTATCAACTGTTTTCTTTCTTTCTTCCTTTTTTATAAAAAGAATATAATGGAAATTTTTTTTTTTTTTTTTTTTTTTTTGGGGTTAGAATATGATGGGTTTTAATTTAAGTGCTGTTACTTTTATTAATGAGCTAATTACGTAGATTAATGGTTTAATAATATATTGGGTTAGAAACTAGCATATGAGGTTATTTTTGTTATTTAATTTTAAAATCTAAAACAAACATAAATTATGTTTAAAACAATATCTTCTAAAAAAAGTCTAAAATTATATAAAATAAAAATTAATTTTTATATCCCAAATGCATGGTATCCCCATATCTATCTATATACGTGTTGTACTCGTACTCGTGCAACTCAGATTGTGACCTTTTAATGTTTTCAATCCAAAGGTCTAATCTCCCCTCCACCCTTATAATTATAAATTTATCGCCCATGCGTGCGCGCATGTGTGTGTGAGACAACTTTATTTTCATAATAATAGTCTAGTAAAAAGAAAAATATATTAAAGACTATATAAATAAATCAACGTCCTTCAACTATTTTTTTTGTTTTTTTGAAGCACAACATCCTTCAACTAAGTTTTAAGACTATAATAAAAGGACTAAAAAGTGAAGAGAAATAGTAATGTAATTCATTTCATCACAATAGAAAGTGAGCCCACTTGAATCATGAATTCACTAGTTTCTCAATTAGTGCCCCGAGTGATGCATATGATGATCCATTTTCCATTTTAGCTACCTTACACTTTTTGCTCATTTCTTTAACTTTTTGTCTCACCTCATCGTCATAGTTCATCAAACGCTTTATTCCTCTCTCCACCTCCGTTGCCGACACCAAATCACTACCCTCCCTATAATCTAACCTCATCTCAATAGCTAATCCCAACTCCTTCACCATCTCAAAGGCATTCATCTGTTGTTCAGCATAAACTGGCCATGTGGCAATTGGTATACCATGCCACAAGCTTTCCAAAATTGAGTTCCAACCACAGTGTGATATAAATCCTCCAATTGCCTTATGAGCTAGGATTGACACTTGTGAGACCCATCCACACACCAATCCAATCCCAGTCATTCGCTCCAAAAACCCATTCGGTAAAACTTTCTCAAGACTCGTACAGTCATCCGGGAGGGCAAATTTGGCCTTAGATGGCTCACGTAACGCCCAGACAAACCGAACCTTGGCTAGTTCAAGCCCAAATGCAATCTCTCTCACTTGAGACTCACTGAGACACCCTTGGCTACCAAAGCTTAAGAATACCACTGTTGCTGGAGGTTGGTCATCAAGCCACTTCATGATTCGCTCGTGGTTGGCTTGGTCTGGGTGCCATTGGGCCGGACCAACAAGGTCAAGAATAGGCCCAATGGGATAAATTGGTGGTACTTGACTCGTAGAGACCGAGTTAAGTGCATAAGGCTCAAGGTCATGAAATGTATTAATAACAATACCCACTGTTTCAAAGTACTTGCGTCCATGGTACAAGAACCAAGAGTACCCTTCTTTCTCCAATGCTATAGAAGGCAACAAGCTTGGAGAAATTGGGTTGACAAAACCTGGAATAACCAGCTCAGTGTCCAACTCAGACAACTCAGTGGTGAGTTGGGTGTCTAGGATTGGAAGATGAAGCATGAAACCAAGAAATGTAGCCGGGGACGGAAAGTAAAGGTAGCAAGGGATGTGAAGCTCATTAGCCACAACAATCATGGAAGTACAAAACATGTCTGTGATTATCCCGACGAGTCGTCGGTCTGAGTCCAACTCGGTTTCCATGAGGTTAGTGATCGCTTGCTTAACATGGGGTCTATGCTTTTCAATGAGTAAGCATGAGTAGCCAAAGGAAGACTCGTACTGATCAGGTGTGGGAGGGTCTACAATAGGGAGGTGGATGAATTTGATATTTGTGGAGGTTGAAGTGGCAGCGCGTGATTGGATGTAGGTGTTGAGAATGGGTCTCTGAGGCATGGTTACGATGAGTATAGTGGCAGAAAATCGAGGGTCATGATTGATAAGATGGTGTGCAAACTCAACAACTGGAACAAGGTGCCCAATCCCAGGGCTTGTCATGAACACCACCTCGAATTTGGTCATCTCCTTTGAGCTTTTGCTTTATTAATTTGGCTGATCAAGAATGGTTTTTGCAATAGGTAGCCTATGACTATAATATAGAAATGGAGATGGGAACCTTTTGTTTTTGAGAAAATAATAGTAGAAGAATAGGGAATCATATATATAGACCCATGATGAACACAACCTCGAAAACATAACGCATAGTTCATGACTTCATTAATCAATAAAATTTGTTCTATTGTCCTTGTCCATTTTTTTTTTTATTTAAATGTGAGACATAATATAGGGCATATATGTTGCATGCTTTGAGTTTATAGTAATAAAATAAAAGTGAGCAACTTTTGTTTAAACAATATATACGATGGAAGATTTATTACTATTAAAAAAAAAAAAAAAAAAAAAAAAAAAAAAAACGTAGAGAGAGGGCTTGGTGCTACTGACACTGACAGACGGAGGCACCCAGGTTAGTAAATAAATAAGAGAAATGTATGATTGAAAAAATGTATTTTTTTTTTCCTTTTTTTTTGGCGCAGCGTGCGAATAACTCCAATAGTAAACTACAAGAGCTATATCTTTAAAATGGGGGCAATTCTTTAATATTAATAACTAACTTGTTTTTAATCTCATGCCTATGGATGTGAGACATTCACAAATAAGTATAACTAATAACTATTTAAATGATAAATATAAGTTTGTTTGAAACAAATGAGAAAAGAAATCATTTAAATTGTTATCTATGAAATTCACAATTTTTGCTTGTCCAACTACTATTTATATAATACTAATAATAATACTAGACATAAGAAGAAGAAAAAAATATTGATAGTCAATGTTATTTATTTATTTGTGTTAAACTTTAGTTTACATTAATTTAGATTTGATCTAGATGATCGAGAACAAAACATAAGCTTAAGCTTAAGTTCAACATAAATATAAATTTCATTTTCATTACTATATATATGTTTTTATTTTATTTTTAACTTTCCCCAATCCCCATTGCCAACAATCATTTTAATACCATTACCCAGACGAAAAACATGAGACATGATAGATGGAGTGAATACATAATCGAGAAAGTTTGGAGCCACCTCCAAGCGTGAGATTTTATTTTATTTTTTATACATGGAAACAATGGTTCTAATTGGTTTCAAATAACTCTAACAATTAAGATATTAATACAATAAAATTTAACTGATAAGTCTAACATTCAACAGTTCTAATTACGTTCAAATAAGTTTAACATTTAAAATGTTAATACAATAATACTGTGACTGATAGAGAAAATCCTTAAAATGTAAAACTGTTTTATTTGGAATTCCAAGCATTCCAGGGATCTTTAATCCTAATAAGACTTATCTTTTATAATTAAAAAATAAAAAGGATTGGTGATGTGAAAATTTGTGAGATCTCGAAAGTAATGTGGTAAAATATTAGAAAGTCAAACATTAGAATGAAAATATTAAGATACTTTGGTGGCATCAATTGCCTCTAGCTGCGAATTATTGGTCCAATCTGTAATCATTACCCCTAACCTAAATAGATCATAAACCATATATATTTTCTACTTCATATTTGATAATATAAGTTGGCAAGGATCTTGAGTCCTCAGAGGACTTTGTCAAATTTTTATAATTAAAAAATAAATTACAATGAGGTGTAAATTTGTGAGACTTACAAAGTTTATGTGTCAAAATTTTAAAAGGTGAACAAAATGTCAAAGATTTCGATTTTATATTATATATATAGAATATAGATAATATTAATGAAGAGACAAAAGTATTACTACTGCACAAAAATAATCAATTTTAGTGATAATAATTAATCTCAATATGAATCTTAGGATCAAATTTTATATCAAAGTCTCCGTCTCTCTTTTAATTATATTTTCTTGTATATAATTATATATATATATATATATATATATATATATATATATATATATATATATATATATATATATACATACACATATATATCAAATGGACACGAGCATTGCTAGATACAAAAAAGTGAAAAATTAATCTTAGCAAAACTGTCGTTAATTTTCTCTGTCTCTTTTTGTTCGCATATTCTTTTATTTCAAAAATAAATAATAATAATAATCTCTCTCTCTCTCTCTCTCTCTCTGTGTGTGTAACACCTGCCTCACTTAAATTCTCTCTCTCTCTCTCTCTCTCTCTCTCTCTCTCTCTCTCTCTCTCTCTCTCTCTCTCTCTCTCTCTCTCTCTCTCTCTCTCTCTCTCTCTCTCTCTCTCTCTCTCTCTCTCTCTCTCTCTCTGTGTGTGTAACACCTGCCTCACTTAAATTTATTATTTCTAGAGTGAAATTGATGGATTATTTAATTTATTTTGAAGGTGATATTATTTTATATTATATCACTATAAAGAAAATAAATAAAAGAAGATGTAACGTGGTCAACTAGACAGTATTATAATAAAGAAAGAATGTTTTCAAGTGGTCAACTAGACAGTCTACAACCTTTGCCAACACAAGGTTAAGTGTTATTCCACGGCCAAAGTAGTATTATTATGGTGTGGTGCAGTGCTATCGTTTGCTTTTCAGAGCCAGCATTATTATTTGCTCTTTGGAGTAAGTGTTGCCTCTTTGAGGTTAGTGTTATTATTTCCCATGGGAATCACCCATCGAATGTTTAGCAGTTTATGTATTTGTCTGACTAATATTTTCCATATCAAACTATTGTTTTATTGTTATTGACCTTTATAAGTGGAAAAGTTGTTTATTACTATAATATATTGTTTCTACCTATTAAGTGTATTTTGGCTAACTAAAGTGGTTACTGTTTTATTTATTGATTACAGTGTTATAGTTAAATGTTTTCTTTCTAACAGTTTTATAGAATATATTATATTACTGTTAAAACTATTCGTAAATGTTTTATAAAGATTATATTTCGTCAATGATACTATTGTTTTGTTTTGAAAGACATCCTAATGTTATGTAGTCTCTTATTAAGCTTCTAGCTCACCCCCCTTTCAGATTAGAGCGGTAGAATATCTTTTGGTGGGAGATCATTGGAGCAATAGATTAAAGACTTCTTTTGGAGCTATGTTAGTTGATGGACTATTTTATTATATTTTCTTAGAATAGTGAGTTTAGTATTCTTGAAACTATTTGGAATTGTATTTGGAGACTTTATTGTTAAAATTTTAGTTTGATAGATTTTATAAGGAAGACTTGATGGTTTGATTCTTATTTATGGATATTTAATTACTCTCTATTCCATTATAGCAAACTAGCTTGTAACTCTATGCATATGCATAGTGATAAGGATAACATTATAAATGTACCCACTGATATAGAGGCATAGAACAATGTTCCAAGACAAATCTGTCGGCCTTCTATCCACTAATATATATATCAACAATTTGGAGTCTACGGCTCCAAGTTGACGGTGTCGACTTGGAGTGAAGATAAAAGGTGGACAACATTAAGCTGAAGGGTATACACAAGACTGACAGATCTGACATAACTTGGCCTCCACGCATAAGTATATAAGGAAATATCTTGTGTCCCACGTTTAGAAAGACTCCTACAAGGAAAGGGTTCCGTAAAATACGATCATGAAAATTCCTATAAGGAAAAGACTTCTAAACCAAGGAAAAGATGTCAACCCTTTACTACTATAAAAGTCCCAATACCCTCATTAATCAAGGTACGCATAATTTACCCGCTCTGGCACTCTAGAGTTGTGAGAAATTCTAATTTGACTTTCGGAGAGTACTTGGTCGGCACCACACCGGTGCTCTCTATGAGGTCTTCTCTTTTTGTGTTGTGCATGTGTTGTTTCAAACACATGTGAACCGTGTAGCTTACTGTTGATTTT
The DNA here is from genome assembly GCA_028535165.1 of Quercus tomentella. NCBI lineage: Eukaryota > Viridiplantae > Streptophyta > Magnoliopsida > Fagales > Fagaceae > Quercus > Quercus tomentella. Next base: position 44,706,669 of record JAPQVY010000111.1, read on the forward strand.
TCGGCATCATCACATAGATATACTTAAAAGATACACATTAAGATGCATAGTATAATTCTTACATATATAAATTAAATATTATTAATAGTCATTCTTATATATTTTTTAACTCTTTAAAAAGTCTTGTAAGAATGTTATTAGGTAGAAAATGTAAATTGTCCATTTTTAAATATTTTTATGTTCATTAATTCTAGACTCTTTGATTTTTGTACACAATAACTCACTTGAATGGATATTTATGATATGATCCCACATTTGATTCCAAATTTAAGAAATTAAACCCTCTCTAAAAATAAATAATTTAGGACACATAATGCAAAATTGACCTTGAATTGTAGAATCTAATTGGATTTTCTCTCAAATTTACCTATATATATATAATGACTTATAAATTTGAATTGTTTTTAGTTATACCAAAAAAAAAAAAAGGGCTCATAAATATAAAATCATTCAAACTCTCTATTCCTCTAATTTTATATATAGTGTTAGATATATGATTATGTTTTTTATAATTTATTTATATTGAACTCCTTTTTTTTTACACTAAATTAACTCATTTGGCACAAAAATTATAAAAAAAAAAATTGATTAGATGGGACATATATATTAATGACTTATAAACTTGAATTATTTTTAGTTCTATAAAAAAAAAAGGCTCATAAATATAAAATTATTCAAAAATTATGTTTTTTTTTATGGTTTACTTATATTGAACTCCTCGTTTTTTACACTAAATTAACTCATTTGATACAAAAATTAAAAAACTTAGATTAAATGGGACATATGTCAAAAAATTAAACTCTAATTGAAATCCAATTTTTACATTGAATTAACTCACTTAGCACAAAAAATTTTAAACTTAGATTAGATGAGACACGTGGCTTAAAATTAGACTCTAATTGAATTTCAATTTGAAATCTAATTAGATTTTTTCTCAGTTTTACCTATTATTATTATTATTATTTATAAGACAGGTCGTGGATCTAAATTCTTGGTTTAGGGTCTCTCTCTCTCTCTCTCTCTCTCTCTCTCTTCGTAAAAGCCAAAGGCCCAAAGCCAAGTTGTTTTTTTAAATCTTAATGTGGTCTCACCTATCAGTTATTATTATTTTTTATTTTTATTTTATTTTATTTGTCTATGAGGCTATCAACTGTTTTCTTTCTTCCTTCTTAAAAAAAAATAAAAAACTGTTTTCTTTCTTTTTTTACTTTTTTTTTAAAGAATATAATGGACATCTTTTTTTTTGCTAGAATATGATGATTTTTTTTTTTATTTAAGTGCTGTTACTTTTTTTAACGAGCTAATTTTGGTTTAATATATTGCGATTGGAAGTTTGGAACTAGCATATGAGAATATTGTTGTTGGGGAGATAAACACCTTGGGGAGCTTCCTTGAATAATTAATATAACATATAGGGACATACTTTAACCCAAAAGGCCTAAACCCAATGGGTATATACTTAATTATGTTATATTAACCACTAATTCTTCTTATCTTTATTCAATGTAGAATTTCACTCACATGTGTAACCCAACTGTCTCCCCCTCATGTGTGAGTCTAATACTCCTTTGTTGGGCATTTTCCAAGATCGTTTGTGTGGGCTTTATGGGCTTGCTTGGTGCAATATACCGTCCCCGCTTCAACTGGTAAAGGGACCCGCCCTGCTCCATTTGCGAAAAGGCTTCAAGTACACACACTCTATTCCCACTCCAACTACAAAAGGAATCTCAATAACCTTGCCACCTTTGCCCCACACCACTATGAGTTCTGATACCATTTGTCGGTGAGATAAATACCTTGGGGAGTTTCCTTGAGTAATTAATATAACATATAGAGACACATTTTAACCCAAAAGGCCTAAGCCTAATGGGTATGTGCTCAATCATGTTATATATATATATATATATATATATATATATATATATATATATATATATATATATATATATTGATATAAGATAAAAATTCTACTTTAACCTAATCCAAGTGTATATTTGTGTGAAGCTCCCTCCTAGAGACTTGAACTTTGGCTCTTACGCCTCACACCCCATAAGCACTTATACTTGTGGAGTAACCATTGCACCAAAAGTGTGCGGTGGTTCAATTATGTTATATTAACCACTTATTCATCTTATCTTTATTCAATGTGAGACTTCACTTATATTTGTAACCCAACAATTTTTGTTATTTAATTTTAGGCAAAAACACCAATTTGGTCCCTATATGTTAGGGTCATTGTCAATTTAGTCCATAGATTTTGGTAGCAATCAATTCAGTCCCTGTTATTTTTAATTTGTAGTCAATTTAGTCATGTCATTTATTCACTAACGGAAAATGCTTATGTGACTGACGGATTGCATAGTTGGCATGCTTAAAACTTACGTGGCTAATAAAATAATAATAAAATATTTTAATTGCTCTTTAAAAATTCCACGTCAACCTCATAAAATCCATGTGAGAAAACAAATTTGAATTGCTAATTTTAAAGAAAAATATAAAAAGAAAAAATCAATTTAGCAATTTCTTTTTTCTTTCAGTTTCTTAGCTGCCAAACACTTCGAAAACCATTATGCCAAACACTTCCAATCCCAAACCCAAACCCAGACCCAAACTCAAACCCACATAGAATCCGAAATAAGAAATGAAACAAACCCACAGTGATAGTACAAGGTCATAAACTCAAAATGCATAATATGATTAACCTTCACATTACCTGGCTTTTCTAGTCAAGAACTTCTCTCATACTAAAGCAAATGATAATATGATTCACTACATTGGATAGCTAATTATTTAGATCTTGGACATATTTTGTAGGATTGCATATAAGAAATATTTCAAAGTGATTTATCTATATAAAATTGTCAGAATGTCATCCCTCTTGGGCTTTGCCTCTCTTAAGTATAAGAAACCAGGTAACAATCAGGACAAAACACAGCAACAACTCTCACCCTTTGTTGCAGAAACATTTTTAAACCAATAATCATGATGGAATGTCTACAAATATAAGATTTTCATATATAGCTGCTTCCAACTCGCTAGTGAATCAAGATAGTACTCCTTTCCTCCATTCATAATGCATTATTACCTTTGTACAATGTCTCGGCTTCTTTCTACCGTTGAAGATTAGAGTTAGGAGTTAAAATTAACAAAAGAATTTAAAATGACATTAATATCTTGCAACATCATGTGTCATGCCATTTCACTCACATTAAGTCATAGTTTGATTAATTAGGCAAATGAAAGATCCCAGCAAATTAAAAAACTAGCAGACAACATAAACAAAAACAAAAAAACAAAATAAAACTGTTAAAGATTACTGGCTCCAAACATGTTCGACATATAATTTTATTAGAGAATTGAAATGTCAAGATCGTATTAAAAGGTTTGCACTTTTAAACTAAAGTATTTTTGGAAAGGATGACATATCCATTTCTACTAGAAATTCATGCCCAAGAAGATGAAACTGGAAATTTTCAATTCCATGTGTTACTGCAAGTATTTCCTTGAATGTGGAATGATAATGAAGTTTTGAGGGCTTGAATGCACCACTTTTATGTCCACAAATATTTCTTTTTCCATCATTTTCTTCAAAAAGGGCTGTCACCCAGTACTCATCACTTGCATCCGTCAGTAGAACTCGTTTGCCTCTCTCTCTCTATATATATATATATATATATTAGGAGGCTATCAACTGTTTTCTTTCTTTCTTTTTTATTTATTTATTTTAAGAATATAATGGACTCTTTTTTTTTGGTTAGAATATGATGGGTTTTTATTTAAGTGCTGCTACTTTTATTAATGAGCTAATTACGTAGATTAATGGGTTAATATATTGGGTTAGGAACTAGCATATTAGGTTATTGTCATTTACTTTTAAAAACTAAAGCAAACATAAATTATGTCTAAAAATGTAGCTTCTAAAAAAAGTCTAAAAATATATAAAATAAAAATAAATATGAATTAATTTCCATATCCCAAATGTATAGTATCCTCAAATCTATATATATGTGTGTGTCATACTTGTACTTGTGCAACTTAGATTATCACCTTTTAATACTTCCAATCCAAAATTCTAATCTCCCCTCCAGCCCTACAATTATGAATTTATATATATATATATATATATATATATATATATATATATATATATATATGTATGTATATGTATATATAACGATTTTGAAAATGACCTAAAAATACTCACTAACATTCAATTAAGTCTTCACCAATTTGATGTTTTATTCATTTACTTAAACAAGAGACACTCCGACATTGGGAAAGAACTATATATCGATCGAGATTTTAAAAAGATTCTCATAGTGTGTTTTAGGCAAAGATCTCACACAATTAATTTAAATACAAATAAAATATCAAATAAAATCCAATAATGAATAGAAAAAAATACATTAATTATCCAAAAAAAATATGATAAATTCAAGTCATGTGTGTGAGTGAGTGTGCATGTGAGTGTAATAGAGCTTTATTTTCACAATAATAGTCTAGTAAAAAGAAAAATATATAAATAAATCAACGTCCTTCAACTTAGTTGAAGACTGGGCCTGTTTGGATTTTTTTTTTGTCATCACTCATCACTCCTCACTTAATTTTCATTACTCATCACTCATTACTCATTACTCATCACTCATCACTCATCACTAAAAATACCCAACTCTCTACACCACACCCGTTTGGCAACTGATTTCAATACTCATCACTCAAATATTTCCACCTTTTTGTGGGTCCAATGCCTGAGCTGAGTGTCAGACCACTCTGTTATTTCAACAGCACCTCTCCCCTTCACCCCTTCAACAGAGTGCCTCTCCCACCATTCTCTTCCTCTCTTATTACCTCCAAAAAAATCAAAGCTCCAAAAATTAAAGCAGAGAGCAAAGCACAGAAAGCAAGCTCCGGCATCCGTCATGTGCAAGGTTGACGCGGTGGAGCTCTGCATCACATGCGACTCCGATATCCACTCAGCCAACCCGATCGCCCACCGCCACAATCGCGTTCCGGTGGAGCCTTTCTTTGCTCCGCCAAGTCGATCATCAAATCGGGCGCTCCGTTGAGTCGATCATCAAATTGATTGGATGAAGCTGGGTTTATCAGGTTGGATGAAGCTAGGTTTATCAGGTGGGGTTTTGGAGAAGCAGCAGCGGCAAGGGAGAGGGTGGCCACCACGGAGGATGAGGTTTTGTGGCCGTGTGGATGAACATGTTTGTGGGTATGAAACCCATTTTTGTGGCCATGTAGATGAACATGTTTGTGGAATGATTGGTGGCAATGAAACCCATTTCTTTTCTTTTTTTTCTTTTTTTTTTTATAAAGTATATTTGGTGTATCTGTGAAGAAGAAAAGAAAGAAAAAGAATGAAGAAGAAGAAAAAAATGGCCGTTGGAGTGAGTCTGTGAAGAAAAAAGAAAGAAAGAAAAAGAAAGAAGAAGAAAAAGGTGTGCCTGGAAATGACTTTACATTGATAGTGGGTCCCATGTATGTGGGTTTAATTACCAAAATGCCATTAAAAACTGAATTATGGAAACTGAAAACACTTAAAATGTATTTTCAGTTTCCATAACTCATCACTCAAAAATTGGAGAATTGAGTGATGGAAACAAAAATTAGAAACAGAGTTATTGAAATCCAAACAAGCTTTTGAGTCATGGATCCCACCATTTTTGAGTTATGAGTTATGAAAACAGAGTTATGAGTTATGGAAACTAGAAATCCAAACACGTATATTTCTTCTTAAAAAAAAAAAAAAAGTTGAAGACTATATTAAAGATTAAAAGGTGAATACATACAAAACATATTGCAATTCATTTCATAAAAATAGAAAGTGAGCCCATTTGAATTATGAAGTCACTAGTTTCTCAATCAGTACTCCTAGTGACGCATATGATGATCCATTTTCCATCTTAGCCACCCTACACTTGTTGCTCATTTCCTTTACTTTTCTCCTCACCTCATCATCACAGTCCATCAATTGCTTTATTCCTCTCTCTACTTCCTTTGCCAACACCAAATCACTACCCTTCCTATAATCTAACCTTATCTCAATAGCTAATCCCAACTCCTTTACCATCTCGAATGCATTCATCTGTTGTTCAGAATAAATTGGCCATGTGGCAATTGGTATACCATGCCACAAGCTTTCCAAAATTGAATTCCAACCACAATGTGATATGAATCCTCCAATTGCTTTATGAGCTAGGATTGACACTTGTGAGACCCATCCACACACCAATCCAATCCCAGTCGTTCGCTCCAAAAACCCATTCGGTAAAACTTTCTCAAGACTCGTATAGTCATCCGGGAGGGCAAATTCGGCCTTAGATGGCTCACGTAAAGCCCAGACAAACCGAACCTCGGCTAGTTCAAGCCCAAATGCAATCTCTCTCACTTGAGACTCACTGAGACACCCTTGGCTACCAAAGCTTAAGAATACCACTGTTGATGGAGGTTGGTCATCAAGCCACTTCATGATTCGTTCATGGTTGGCTTGGTCTGGGTGCCATTGGGCCGGACCAACAAGGTCAAGAATAGGCCCAACGGGATAGATTGGTGGTACTTGACTCGTAGAGACCGAATTAAGTGCATAAGGCTCAAGGTCATGAAATGTATTAATAATAATACCCATTGTTTCAAAGTACCTGCGTCCGTGGTGCAAAAACCAAGAGTACCCTTCTTTCTCCAATGCTATAGAAGGCAACAAGCTCGGAGAAACTGGATTAGCAAAACTCGGAATGACCAACTCAGTGTCCAACTTAGCCAACTCAGTGGTGAGTTGGGTGTCTAAGATTGGAAGATGAAGCATGAAACCGAGAAACGTAGCTGTAGATGGAAAGAAAACGTAGGAAGGGATGTGAAGCTCGTTGGCTACATCGATCATGGAAGTACAAAACATGTCTGTGATTATCCCGACGAGTCGTCGGTCTGAGTCCAACTCGGTTTCCATGAGGTTAGTGATCGCTTGCTTAACATGGGGTCTATGCTTTTCAATGAGTAAGCATGAGTAGCCAAAGGAAGACTCGTACTGATCAGGTGTGGGAGGGTCTACAATAGGGAGGTGGATGAATTTGATATTTGTGGAGGTTGAAGTGGCAGCGCGTGATTGGATGTAGGTGTTGAGAATGGGTCTCTGAGGCATGGTTACGATGAGTATAGTGGCAGAAAATCGAGGGTCATGATTGATAAGATGGTGTGCAAACTCAACAACTGGAACAAGGTGCCCAATCCCAGGGCTTGTCATGAACACCACCTCGAATTTGGTCATCTCCTTTGAGCTTTTGCTTTATTAATTTGGCTGATCAAGAATGGTTTTTGCAATAGGTAGCCTATGACTATAATATAGAAATGGAGTTGGGAACCTCTTGTTTTCTTGTTTTTGTTTGGTGAGAAAAAGTTAGAAGAATAGGGAATCAAATTGACCCACGACCACGAATCATGATGAATACAACCTCGAAAACGTAACGCATCTTTCCTCATGACTTCTTTTGTGTTTTTTGTTGAAACTTCCATCATGAGTCATGACTTCAATAATTTGTTCTATTTGTCTTTGTCCATTTCTTTTTTAAATCTTAATGCGGTCTCACCTGTCAGTTATTTTTTGTTTTTTTATGAGGCTATCAACTGTTTTCTTTCTTTTCTTTTTTTTATTTGTTGAGAATATAATGGACATTTTTTTTTGGCTAGAATATGATGAGTTTTTTTTATTTAAGTGCTGTTACTTTTTTTAACAAGCTAATTATGGGTTAGTATATTGGGATTGAAAGTTGGAACCAGCACACAAGGTTATGTTGTAATTTAATTTTAGGTGAAAATATCAATTTGGTCCTTATATTTTGGGTTACAGCAGTTAATTTAGTCCATACATTTTGATAGCAATTAATTTGATTCCTACTATTTTCAATTTACTGTCAATTTAGTCCTATCGTTTATTCATTAATGAAAAATGTCTACATGATTGATGAATTGTACAATTAGCACACTTAAAACTTACATGGCTAATAAAATATTTTAATTGCTCTTTAAATGTAACGTCAACCTCATTAAAATCCATGTGTGAGAAAAAAAAAATTTTGAATTGCTAATTTTAAAGAAAAAAAAAATCAATTTAGCAATTTCTCTTTTCTTCCAATTTCTTGGCTGCTAAACACGTCTAAAACCATTGTGCCAAACACTTCCAAACCGTCCCTTCGGGGACATCCGATAAAATTGGAACGAAACACTTCCAAACCCACATAGATTCCAAAATAAGAAATGAAACAAACCCACAGTGATTTCTCCTTCCACAGCTTATCAGATGGAAGAGTTGGGATACTATGGGTCCCACCATTTTTGAGTTATGAGTTATGGAAACAGAGAATTGAGTTATCAAAAAACTCAATCCAAACAGCCTCTAACTTATCAGGATCGTCACAAGAACCAACTTGACAAAGTTATTCTTGATTCACTTGATTCCATAAACTGTTGCTTCCTCATGGTTACCATTGGAACTGGTACCAATATCAAAATCCCGATAGTTAAATGAGGCATTACATGTGAGAGAATTGGGTGGCTATGAGGGAGTCAATTTCGTACCAGAGGTCAGGAAACGAAATATTTCAGTACCCGATCAATACTAGTGTACCATTTTGGAGTTACCGATATATATATATATATATATATATATTATAATAATAAATTACTAAAACAATATTAATATTTTTTTACTCATATCTCTTCTACCTTGTCAATAACCTTTTTTTTAGCTCACTTTTATTCTCCTTAACTCACTAATCACTACTCACTACTCTCACTACTCACTACTCTCTCTCCCTTGATAATTGATATATTAAAAGTTCATAAATATTCAAATACTAACCAATAGAATTGATAGATTGAAATACTTTTTAGCAAAATAAAATAAAAATTTGAACCTATAAAAAAATTGAAATGATTTACGTTAACCAATAAATTTTTTTTTTTTTTTGAAATGCATAGAGTTCCCAAGTCCTAAACCCACCAAGTCAACTACTGTAAGTTTTTTTTTTTTTTTTGAAAAGCAGTCAACTACTGTAAGTTGTAACCCATTAAGCTTTCATTTTTTTTTTTTTTTCACCTCCACACATTTTGCTTACAGTTGTAACTCATTAGTCTTTTATTATAAGTTTTTTTTTTTTTTTTTTTTCACCTTCATACATTTTGCTTTGAAGTCTTGTCACTTGCTTCTTGATTGACTACTTAGTTTCTACTTTCACATGAGTGTACCAAAACAAAAAAGAGAGAAAAACACACGTTGAGAGAGAGAGAGAGAGAGAGAGAGAGAGAGAGAGAGAGAGAGAGAGAGAGAGAGAGAGAGAGAGAGAGAGAGAGAGAGAGAGAGAGAGAGAGAGAGAGAGAGAGAGGTGGATCTTGAAATTTGGGGGAGAAAAATCACAGTTTTTTGAGTTTTTTGAGTTTTTTGTTTTGTTTTGCCCGGTATCTATTTGCTAGCCGAAACCCGGTATTTATCCCGATATGTCCGAAATGGCTCCGGTACAACCGGAATTTAAACCGAAACGAAACAAGAGCATTTCTGTACTGACCTAGGCACCGATAAGACAAATATTGGCAATATCGACCGGTACAGTATGAAATTAACTTCCTTCACTATTTTTTTTTTCTTTGAGTTTGGGACATATGACAAAAATTGCAGATCTGAAAAATTTGGAAATTTCAGCCAAAAAAAAAAAAAAGGTCTGTAAGGTTGAATTTATTCAATCATATGTTGGCTTTATTCCGTATCAAATTTACTTGTAATTTAGCAATTAAATACCCTGTATTTAGGTGGGAATTATATAAGGGTAGTGTGTGAGAGAGTGTGAAGAATACTCAAATGTGTGTACTCAAGAATGGCCTCGGGACTGGCTCGTGACTGGTAAGTCGCCAAAATGGCACACGTGTGAAGCATGCAGGGGGATCTGAAGGGTCACGCTAGCTATAGCACTATAGAACAAAACTTCCAGTCTGGCCAGACAATTAACTCGAGACTCAAACTCACAACTCGTTCTAGTCGCGAGATCGAGTCGTCAGAATGCCCTGTTTGTTTGAAACCTGACCTTTCGCATTCCTCATACACCCTACTATAAATACCCTTATACCCACAAAATGTAGAGAGCTTCCATAGAGAATTTTGAGAGAAAAACCCTAGAGAAAAGCAAGATTGACTCATTCACAATCTTCATCATTTAATTCTCTAAATTCCTCTATTCTCACCCTCTTCATAGACATATCCTTGAGAGGTACATTAGCCAAATCCTTATCTCACCATACCCATATCAGTGAGGAGGTATTTTAGTGCTTAAGAAGCATTTCAGAAAGGACCAATATATTTTGGTTGATGCAATGGGTGATTACGGGATCCGGTAAGCTAGAGAAGACAAGGTTCGGCGTAACCCTATTGGAGCAAGAAGCTTGGAGGACTTAGGTGCACTGGGTAGATTTGGCTTAGAGGGTCTTCTGCTATTCATGTATCCCAACTTCATTCTCTAGTGGATTATTGACCGCTTGAAGAGCGGCGGAGAGGTTTTTCGCCGGTTACTTCGGTTTCCTCTTCGATAACACATCGCCGTATTATCTTTGTATTTGCATCTTTCTTCCCTTTCTCTTTACCTTTTAATTACTGCTGTGATTGTGATTAATTATAGTTTAGAGTGTGTTACCAATTATGTTTTAGCTTATATTCATCTTTCCGCACATATATTGTTTATGTATAAGCTTGTGTTGATAATTTTGTATTTGGGGGTCTAAACGTTTATAGGTGTTTTACACACCATTTGAACTTTCAAGGTCTAACAATAGTAGCTAGGGTTACTCATTGAGAAAAGTTTGATTTGAGCAAACACATCCACGATGGTTTTAGATGTATTCGCTATGTTGATTTTCTTATTATTTTTATTTTTCTTTAAAATAGACCAAATTGACTGCAAGTTAAAAATAGCATGGACCAAATTAATTGTTATTAAAATGTATGGACTAAATTGACTATAACTTCAAAATGTAAAGACCAAATTAGTGTTTTCACTTTAATTTAAAAATCTAGAGCAAACATAAATTATGCTTAAAAATATATAAAATATAACTAAAAATAAACTAGAATATTTTTAGATTGTCACATTTTTCATGTTTCCAATCTAGAATATTTTGAAAATAACCTAAAAATACTCACTGTCATTCAATTAAGTCTTCACCAATTTGGAGATTTTATTTTGTTGCTTTGGCCAAGAGAAAATCTGACATTGGGAAAAGAACCATATCTTTATATCACGAGGTTTAAAAAAGATTCTCATCTTCTACCAAAAAAAAAAAAAAAAAAAAATCAAAATCAAAATCAAAAAATTATCATCATGTGTTTTGGGCACAGATCTTTGTTATTTTCAACTTGGATTTCACATCCTCTACCTCTTCCTCTCTTACCTATTTTGATGAAATAGATATTAGAAAGTGGTTGAGTGTGCTTTAAGTGGTTTTCTTCGAGGGAAATCGGGCCTCCTTTAGAATTTAGGCGTAAATGCACTTTTGCTCTCTACATTTCTATTTTATCACTTTTAGTTCGTAAACCAATTAACGCGTGATATTTAAGTCCTTACCATTACCCAACTAACAGAAAAAGCTGACGTGACTGACGGCACATTAAAATAATAATTAAAAAAAAAATCTATTTTGGCATTAAAAAAGGCCACATCAACATCTAAATTAAAAAAAAAATTAAAAAAATTAATTTTAACTAAATAAAAAAATTACAAACAGAATTAAAAACAAAAAATCATATAAATGGAGATCTCAGATCCTTGAAACAAGAACAATAAGATTAGAAACTCATAAACCCCATAAACTCATAAATTTCACATTCAAATTATCAATTTTCTATTCCAAATTCATCTTGATCATGAACACACAAGAACAACAAACTCAGAATATTCAATCCCAAGAACAAAAGAATAGAAACCCAAAATATTCCAAAATTTGTACACAAATTCTTCCACAAAAACCAATTGTACACAAACACCAACCCAGATCTGAATGGTTTTTTTTTTTTTTCTCTTTCCTTTTTTATGTTCTTATCAGGAGCAGATCTGGGTTTGGAGTAGATCCAATGGCGCCGTTTCTGGGTTTGGAGTAGATCCAATGGCGCCGTTTCTGGGTTTGGAGCAGATCTGGGTTTGAGTTAAAAAACTCCCAATACTTTTCTTTGCCGCTTCTTTCATTTCATTTGAGCCAAAACTAAAAATGGCTACTGTTGCTGCTTCCATTTCTTCAACAAGCTTATTCTCTCCCTACGCTCTCGCTCGCCCCAAAACTCACAACCCTCAGCCTCACAAGCCCTCCAATTCCAATTCCAAGAGAAAGCAACCGCTACAAAACCCTTCAGCACCACCCCCACGCACCGACAACGGAGAGACGCAGCTCCACCCCACACTCCATCGAAGGTCCGACGTCCACCCACACTTCGACGCAGCTCCACCCCACACTCCGACGCCAATCCGGTGAGTTTTCTCCCTTTTCCTCTCTTCTCTCACCTCCGCCCACTTCAAGCTCTGCATATACCCAATCCACCAAGGCAAAAATCTCCCTCACACCGGCGAAGCCATACCCACCTCCAACATCTTCGATCTATCGCCGATGAAGCCAATCTATGGGTTTGGGTTTTGATTTGTGGAGGAGGAGCATGATTGATTTGGGTCTGGGTTTTGAGGAGCGTGACGTGTAGGTTGCGATTTGGGTTTTGGTGGTGGTCGATCTGAGATTTTGGGTTGTCATGGTGGACGTCAGTGTGGGGTCGTGGTGCTGTAGGTGGACCTGGGTTCGTGGGGCCATGGGTAGCAGCTTGTCGTGGGTCTTGGGATTGAGATCTATGGAGTGGTTGATTTGTGTTTAATTTTTTTGGGTTTGAGAAGTCCTAGGATTGAGTTTAATTTTTATGGGTCTTGGGATTGAGTTTAATTTTGTTTTTTAATTTATTTTCTTTTTTGGTTTAAATTGTCTGACATGGCTTTTTATAAAAAATTAAAATGCTAACGTGGCATATAAAAATACCAAATAATATTTTAATTGCCACGTTAACTAATTGGGTGTTTCGTCTGCCATCTCAGCTTTTCCCGTTAGTTGGCTGACAATAAGGACTTAAATGTCACGCATTAATTGGTTTAGGAACTAAAAGTGATAAAATAGAAATGTAGGGACCAAAATAGAAATGACCCCAAAATTTAGGAACTAAAAGTGCATTTATGCCTAGAATTTAATTGGAATTAACTGATCTGCCCTTCCATTTCATACTTCTGAATATAAATACACATTACAAGATAATGATAAACTTATTGCCAACCTATATCGGATAGCTATCATAGCTCATCCTTTATTTGAAACCCTTGCTAAGATAATGCTTAGCTTATTGGAACTTGAAATCAAACTAATCTAAACAAGAAGTGATATCAGTAAACGTCATCTATATCTCTTTAACAACGTGGCTGGCTCCGGAAATCTTCTTGTCAACGTGGCCATGCAAGTCTTCATCCTTAGCAACGTGGTTATTTGAGGATGCTTGTAACAATCTCTCACAATATAAAAATTAAAATTAAAATAAAGATCTTGCATATTCAATTAATTAAGAATTTAAAAACTCTTAAGAAGCTATATATATTAAGTGCTTGGTCGGTCATTCATCTACAGACACAATTAGAAAGAATCAAAAGCAAAGATGAGCAATTCAAGAATCACAAAACTTCATGTGGCCATGTTTCCATGGTTTGCCTTTGGCCATTTCACACCCTACCTTCACCTCTCCAACAAGCTTGCAGAGAGTGGCCATAGGGTTTCCTTCTTACTGCCTAAAGGAGCACAAGCAAAGGTAGAACATCTCAACCAATATCCAAACCTTATCCACTTCTATCCCATTCTTGTTCCCCATGTAAATGGCCTACACCCTGGTGCCGAGACTGCCTCGGATGTTCCTTTACCACTTCATGCACTTCTTTCTATTGCATTTGACAAAACCCAACACTAAGTTGAAACCATTCTGACTAGTCTCAAGCCTCATTTCATCTTCTTTGACTTCAGCCTTTGGATGCCAGCCCTAGCACACCAAATTGGCACCAAGGCCATGTATTATGCGGTGGTAAATGCGGTTGGACATGCATCAATTGTCCCGACTAAGACGAAGCCAGAGGATATGACTCTGGAAGATTTAATGCAACCACCTCCTGGCTATCCTTCTTCTTCAGTGCAATTAAAGTCTAAAGGACTTTGAGATTGCACGTATAAAAATGTTTATCAAGTATCAAGAAGAAGGGGTTTCCTCACATCAAAAAAAAAAAAAAAAAGAAGAAGGGGTTTCCTTTTACGTTCGAATTACCTCTAGCATGATAAGGAGTGATGCCATTGCATTTAGGACATATCATGAGGTCGAGGGGCCATATTGTGACTACTTGAAGCAGCAGTTTGTTAAGCCTGTGCTGCTAACAGGACCTCTCCTGCCTCAAGTATCTGCCACAAAGCTCGACGAAAATTGGACTAATTGGTTAGGCAATTTCAAGCAAGGTAGTGTGGTGTATTGTGCATTTGGGAGTCAAAATACACTACAAAAGGAGCAGTTTCAGGAGCTTCTTTTGGGGTTCGAGTTATGTGGGCAGCCATTTTTGGTGGTTTTGAGTACTCCATATGGATGCACAACAATTGAAGAAGCATTACCAAAGGGGTTTGAAGAGAGAGTTAAAGGGAGAGGATGGGTGTATGAGGGTTGGGTGCCTCAAACAATGATATTGGACCACCCATCTGTTGGTTGTTTCGTGACCCATTGTGGTTATGGGTCCATGTGGGAGGCTCTCTTTAGTGACTGCCAAATCGTATGTGTTCCGCACCTTGCTGATCAAATTTTGGGTGCCAGGTTAATGGCGGAAGAACTCAGAGTTGCGGTGGAGGTGGAGAGAGAAGATAATGGGTGCATTTCCAAAGAGAGCTTGAGTGATGCCATTACCTCCGTGATGGACAGGGACAGTGAAGTAGGTGGGTTGGTGAAATCTAATCATGCCACGTTGAAACAGGTACTTTCTTGCCAAGGCATTCAGGAGAGATATTTCGACACTTTTATTCAAAGCCTGCAAGGTCTTTTAAATTGAACTCAAAGTCGACTTAATCCCTTTGCACTGAGAGGAGTAGTAGAGGTTTCAAATGCGGAAGGATTTACTCTGTGTTGTAGTAATTAGCGGGTGCTAAAATGGTCTAGGAAGGTGTTGCATATCCTAAAAGATTGAATAAAGCAACTCATTCCTTGAGAAACGAGGGGGTTTCAAATCTCAAGATAAAAGTAATAAAAACCCATGAGTTCATGTTTTCCTTTCAATTTGAATAAGGAAGCGCAGCAATTTATTAGGACTGACAGGAGCACTTTTGCTTACTTTTAGTGCTGTTCTATTTGGGTATATCTAGTTTTATTTCAATTCTGAGTTGTACTCATTTTTCGTTACTCTTGTAGGAAAAAGATTATAGTTAAGGAAACTACAAACTTTTACTACGTGAGCTTTACTGTTACAACCATCCTCAGATAACCACGTTGCTAAGGATAAAGACTTGCATGGCCACGTTGACAAGAAGATTTCCGTCCACGTTGCTAAGGACATATAGATGACGTTTCCTTATATCACTTCTTGTTTAGGTTGGGTTGTTTAGATTAGTTTGATTTCAAGTTCCAATAAGCAAAGCATTATCTTAGCAAGGGTCTTAAATAAAGGATGAGCTATAGATAATAGCTATCCTATAGAGGTTGGTAGCAAGTTTATTATTATCTTGTAATGCTAATTTATATTCAGAAGTATGAAATGAAAGGGAAAATCAGTTTATTTTAATTTAATTCTAAAGGAGACCCGGTTTCCCTCTAAGAAAACCACTTAAAGTCCACTCAACCACTTTTTAATATCTATTTCATCAAAATAGGTAAGGGAGAAAGAGGTAGAAATAACATTTACAAACTAATGGCGCATTATCACGTTAGTTTATAAGTGAAATGACTCTAATTTATGAGCATCATTATCCGTTAGTTTTTTAACAAATTTATTTCGCATATCAAAGAATTTGCTAAATTCTCATAAATTACATCAAACAGGCATCGTATTTTTCTGCGAATTCTTATTTACATATACCATCCATCTACAATTTAACAATTAACATTAAATGCCACTGCAACATGACCACTGATATTCATTGTCATATTAATTAATTCATTAGAGAGAGAGGCGTAATTATGATATTTATGGAAAATTATTGAGTAGTTTGGTACTACAAGATCATAAACTCATAATGCATAAAACGATTGACCTTCACATTATTTGGCTTTTCTAGTCAAGAACTTCTCTCATACTAAAGCAAATGATAACATGATTCACTACATTATTATACAGCTAATTATTTAGATCATGGAAATAATTTTTAGGATTGCATTTAAGAAATATTTGCAGAGTGATTTATCTATATAAAACTGTCATGATGTCATCCCTCTTTGGCTTTGCCTCCCCTAGTATAAGAAGCCAGGTGACAATCAGGACAAAAAACAGCAACAACTCTCACCCTTTGTTGCAGAAGCATTTTTAAGCCAATAACCATGATGGAATGTCTACAAATATAAGATTTCATATATAGCTGCTTCCAACTCGCTAGTGTATCATGCAAGATAGTTTTCCTTCCTCCATTCATAATGCATTACCTTTGTAAAACGTCTCGGTTTCTTTCTACTGCTAAAAATTAAACGAGCCACAATTAACAAAATAATTTAAAATGACATTAAGACCTTGCAACATCATGGGTCATGACATTTCACTCAAATTAAGTCGTAGTTTGATTAATTAGGCAAATGAAAGATCCCAGCAAATTAAACAATTAGCAGACAACATAAATCAATCGAGTAAGTATATGGACGATTGAACAAAAACAAAAACAAAACAAAACTGGTAAGAGTACTGCCTCCGAACATGTTCGACATATAATTTTATTAGAGAATTGAAATGTCAAGATCGTATGAAAAGGTTTGCAAATGCATGTTCATGACACTTTGGCTTCATGTAATCAATCATGTGCCAAAATCAATTACTGTAACATCCATGCAGAATACTGTGCAAGCCTGCAAGGGAATAATATATACTCAAAGCATATATGGTAGATAGGCCAGTTAGTCATGATCTTAATTAGACTGGTAAAATGACCAATTTGCTGGTTGGCCGCATGAATTGACTATGTAATTCTCATGTCAAAACAAATGTTTCAAGCCGAAATAATCAGCCAAGACCGATGGAATACAATATAATTATGTGTATATTAATTAATTATTCTACGTAGGACAAAATATGAGGTATATATTGTCTCTAGTCATTTGTCCATATTTTTTAGAAGTGCTACACTCACAATATTGTCACAACAAATTATAAGTGGTAAGTTGTTATTGATGCTAAATTGAATATTCAAATTAGAATCAATAACAACTTACCACTTAAATTATTTTTTTGTTTGCCTATATCAGTTAATAACAAAATGCTACTTAAAATTTGTTGTGAAAGTATTGTAAAAATGTTGTGGATATAACATTTCTTTATTTTTGTATGCTCATTCTAGTTCACATGCATTTACGCATGCTTGATATTTCTTTTCTAATTTTCCTAATTTACGTCTTTATGATAGGGTTCTCTTACGGTGGTATATTAATTAGGGTATATATTTTAGAAGATTCTTACTTTGTAAATAGGTTTTTAAAGCTTTATATAGTTGTGTAAAACGAGTTATGCAAGATTAAAGAAGAGAGATAAAGACAAAAATCAATACAAAGAATTTATATAGTTTGGCATAATGTATATATCCACAAGAGTGAGCAGCTAATAATCCACTATATGAAAAAACAGAGATAGAGCAATGTTTTTTATATTACATAAACCTAGCTGATATAAACTCTCCCCCACAACCTATTTTTTAAAATTTTTAGGCTATTTTGATCATGTTTGATCAAAACTTATTAGTAGCAACTTGTTTATCAACTTATTTAAATGGATTCTAGAGTGCTCAAGAGATAAAAGTATCCTAAAAATTTCTGCATGTTATTAGTTCGTTGCAACTTGTTTATCAACTTATTTGGCTTTTTTATATTCACTAGTTAGGGCAGTATGTGCAAGGCACATGCCTGCCATGGAAATATGGAATAAGAGTAGTACTGATTAAGGTTAATTTTAAATTTTATTTATATTACAAAATAAAGATATAAATCATTTGATTTTTAAAGTACATAGAAATTTACATTAATCAAAAGAGACATTAATTTTAAGAATTTTGGTAATTATGTTATAAAAAGTTAATCTCATTTGTATAAAAAATTTGATCACACACAAAGTTAGGATAACTATTTAACATATAAATATCTATTTTATTATAATATTTTTAGTAACTATTTGCTAAAGGCAATATATCGACCCAATAAAATCTTCTAAGAATGATAATAAATATCATCATCTTCAAACAATAAACAATTAAGTTTTGCTAAGAAAAGGAAAAAAGAAAACAAACAGTGTGTGTTGCATTGAATTTTCCATTAGATAAATTATAAGTTTCGAAAATTTAAACCTAGAAAATCAATATTCTTTAGATAATAAATAAAACACTTTATATTATCGTTCCAACCTTTCAAGCATTACTGCCATCTAAAACTCAAAATACGTTAATAAAATTTTTGGGATGTTAAAATTTAGTAAGAGTATTTTAGACATTGCACAATAAAATATTTTAAGAATCATAAGTTTTCATTAGAGTTTAACTGAGAGAATCACAGTATGCCATATTTGCTCTTTTCCAAAATATTAAGTGAAAATTGCTTGATTTTAAAGTTAAAGTCGGAATCATAAACTACCCCAAACATAAAGGGTGGAAAAATGTTTTCATCCTAAGTTTTTTTTTTTTTTTTTGTGTAAAACTATGTTTTTTTAACTTAAAATGATGCATAAAGAAAAAAAAAAAAAAAAGTCAACTCAAGAATATTGTATGTAAAACAGTGAATTTTAGCTCAACAACGTTGACTAAACCAATAAAAAATTTCTAGAAACACAACAAAATGGCACAACATTTTCATAATACCTTTATAATTTTTTTTTTATTTCTTTTTTACTTATAAAGAATTAATAACTCAGCAGTTTTAAAAATATTGTGTTGACAACGAGATGTCTTAACATTTTTACAAAAGAAATGTTATGTCCACAACATTTTCATAACAAATAATAAGGAGTAAGTTGTTATAGACTGTTATAGGTGGGCAAAATAATAATTTCATAAGCAAGTTTAAAGTAAAACCAATAACAATTTACCACATATGATTTGTTATGAATGTGTTATGAAAAATGTTGTGGATATAGCACTTTTTTTTGCACAATAACTTTATTTTTAGTTGTGGTTGGTTCCAATATGATATTTTATTTTATTTTATTTTGACCTATAAGAAATTAACACTCCAACAATTGTGTAAATATTTTGTCAATTAATATTTTATTATTTAGTAAAACATTGTGAATTGAACAAACTAAAAATAATGTAACAAAACTACTGTAGCTTTATGCATTAAAAAAGCGTCTGGTGAAACAGTGTAAGTTGAACAGGGACGGAACCAGGATTTCAAGCTGGAGGGGCCAAAAAAAATCAAATTAAATACGCATCCATATAGTATTAATAAACTATCAACCAAGACAAATACCCAAAAATCATTATTTCTTAATATATTTAGATACAATCATCTACCAACAAAATCAAAAGACATGAAACACTATTGTTTCTTAATACAATCATCTATGAAAAGGGAACTTGATGCTCTTTCAAATTTTCAAAATCATCTACGATTGAATCCAAACTAAATGTCGAAGCTATATCCTTTTCAATGTATAACATCGAAGAGTCTGTCAAAAAATCATTTTCCATTTTGTTTCGAAGGTTAGTTTTGACCAATGTTATGAATACCGTTTCGGTGCTCAGTTCGGTTTGTCTATTGGAATGAAATATTTCGATACCGGGTTGTTTCGGCATACTATTTCGAAGTTACCTTTTTTATACTTTTTTTTATTTATAATTTTATATACTTATATTTCCTTATATATTATTAGTCAAAATCCATATAATTTATTGAGTCTTAAAACTATAAGTCCATATTTCAGTTAATATATCAATTTCAAGTCTAAAACTCTACCCAATAATTATAATAATACTATTGATTCTCAAAAAAAAAAAAAAAATTACTATTAAAACAATTTTACTATTAAAATATTCTAAAAAAATTACTATTAAAAAACGAAATATAAAAGCTCAAGTTAAATATTAAAATAGTTTTATTATTTATATATTAGGTGTGGACCCACATAAACAAAGCCTAAAACTTTTTTTCATGTCTCTTTGTCATTTCCAACACCTAGTCACGTGCTAGGTTCACAAAACAAGGCAATGAAAATTCAAAATAGAATTGAAGAAGGACCGGCGGACGAAAAGAAAGAAGAAGAAGAAGAAGAAAAAGAAGATGAAGCTGCAGTAGCAGCTATCTCGCCTCGGCCTCTCTATCTCTCTGTGACTCTGTCTCGCATCTCTTAAGTTGGCCCCTTAGGCCCCCACCTGGGTTTGTCCCTAAAGTTGAACAAACAAAAAATACTATAATTTCAAGGCATTTGCTCTTTATATTTATATATATATATATATATATATGTGTATATATATATATATATATTATATAATATAAAACAAAACAAAAACAAATTAGTGTAATTGAGAAGAAAAAAAATCCATCTCACCAGATTGGCCAAATGTCTTGAATAAGTATGAAAGGTTTTTTAGGAGTATTAGAATGAGTCCAAAAACTTGACAAAACCAAATCTCATTTGTATAAGAATTTTGATCACACAAAGTTAGGGTAGCTATTTAACATATAAATATCTATTTTATTAGACTAGTTTTTTAGTACTTATTTGCTAAAGGCAATATATCAACTCAATAAAAACTTTGAAGAATGATAACAATATCATCATCTTCCAACAATAAGCAACTATGTTTTGCTAAGAAAAGACAAAGATAACAAACGGCATGTGTTATTTAATTTTCTATTAGATAAATTATAAGTCTAAAAAATTTAAACCTAGAAAATTAATGTTTTTTAGATAACAAATAAAACACATTATATTATCATTTCAATTTTCCAACCGTTACTACCATTTAAAACTCAAAATACATAAAGAAAATTTTTATGATGTTAAAATTTAGTGAGAGTATTTTAGACATTACACAATAAAATATTTTAAGAATCATAAGTTTTCATTAGGGTTTAATTGAGAGAATCACAATATGACATATTTGCTTTTTTCCAAAATATTAAAGGAAAGATTACTTGATTTTAAAGTTAAAGGAGGAATTGTAAACTACCCCAAACATAAAGGATGAAAAGTGTTTTTATCCTAAGTTTTTTGTTTTTTGTGTTAAACTATGTGTTTATTCTTAAAATGGTGTGTAAAGAAAAAAAAAATACAAAAATCAACCCAAGAAAATTGTCTGTAAAGTAGTGAATTTTGGATCAACAACATTGACTAAACCAATAAAAAATTTCTAGAAACACAACAAAATGGCACAACATTTTCATAATAGCTTTACAATTTTGTTATGTTTTATTTTGACTTATAAAGAATTAATAACTCAACAGTTTTGAAAATATTGTAATGACAACAAAATGTCTTAACATTTTCACAAAAGAAATGTTATGTCCATGACATTTTCATAACAAATTATAAATAGTAGGTTGTTACAGGTTGTTATTGGTGGGCAAAAAAGTGATTTCATTAACAAGTTTAAATTAGAATCAATAACAATTTACTACCTATGGTTTGTTATAAAAATGTTGTGCATGTAACACGTTTTTTGCACAATAACTTTATTTTCAGTTGCGTTTGTTCCAATATGATATTTTATTATTTTATTTTGACCTATAAGAATTAACATCTCAAAAATTGTGAAAATATTGTGCCAATTTGTTGTATTAATATTTTATTATTTTAAGAAACATTGAGAATTGAACATGTAGGGATGAAGGGCCCAAATATAGGTGTTGGGCCATGGGCCATGCCCAAGAATGTCAGATAGCCCAAGGACAAATGAATACTAGCAGAGGAATGCAGATTAATGGGCTATGGAAGAAGTCTGGTCCCAAGGAGCATGAGACGATGTCCGAGGAGGAATACCTCCTCAGCTAAGTAGAGTAAAGGTCAAAGGTCCAACCATTCATCAAGAACAGGGGAGCAGACAATCATGCTTGGAAGGATAAACATCAGAGAGGGATGAGATAAAAGAGAGTTGGGAAATATCTAAGAAGAAAGCTGCTACCACCGCATTGAATACTCTGCATCTAACTCCCTAGCCACATTAATATGGAAGTGATACCTGAATAGTAATTTTCAGCCTTACAGCTACCCCCAAAGATTTCAAAAAGGTGCTGATGGGACAAGTATCAAAAAGATTAGCAATCTGACCTACACGTGGAGGGCTGAGATAAAAGAAAGGGAAGGAATATAAAAGAGAAGAACCCCATTACAATTGGGGGGGATCAGAAAAACTATGGAAAAATCACTATATGTTCAAGAACTGTAATTTTGTATAAGTCGAAGAGAAATATATGAGAACAGACCATCCTTGGACTTGACTGAGGAGAATTTTTCTTACTAAAAAATGTTTGTTTTATTCTTTCCAGTAACAACTAACCTACTATGATCATTGTCCACCTAACTCATTGAAAGTTCATTTTCAAGCCCACTATCTAACAAATTCATTATTTTGAGCTCTTTGGGCCATTAACCATCCATTTGGGCTTTGGGAGCAAATTGTGACCTTACAATTGGCGCCATCTGTAGGAAATTGAACATTCTTGGGTTCGTTCAATCATGGTAGGTTCAGGACCAAACCATGAAGAATTTGTAGGATCCCAACGTCAAGATCATTTCCTTAATCTTGAACGAAGGAGAGACCGTGAAGTTAGTGTAAACACCACCCATACAAGTAGAAGTCATTCTAGAAGTGGGAGTCATGTTTCCCACGGAGAAAACACTAGAAACATGCAGCTGGAGATAGATCATTTACGGAGGAAGTTATGCCGTAAGCAAAGGAGAGGGACTCCTTCAAGCTCAAAGTTTCACTCTGATGATGATGATGATAGTTACAGACCCAGATTAAGGACTCTTCCCAGCGAGTCTTTCTCTTATGATGAGGATCGCCATTATAGGTAGAAAAGCAGAAGCCCGTCTCGCAGAGGCCTGGGTAATGATGCTATGAGTAGGGCCTTATGCCAAATTTCTAAATCATCGTTCACACAGAGGATTGAGGGGGGAAAACTTCCTCGACGGTTTACTCGACCAATATTTACCATGTACAATGGTTTGACTGATCTAGTGGAGCATGTTAGCCATTTTAATCAAAGAATGACTGTCCACTCAAAGATCGAAACCTTAATGTGCAAGGTATTCCCTTCTAGCTTGAAGCCAGTAGAAATGAGATGGTTTGATGGGTTGGGGGAAGGATCAATCAGTTCCTTTTAAGAATTTACCAGGGCCTTTGGAGCTCGTTTTGTTACTTGTAGCAGGGTTCCTCGTCCCTTAGATTCCTTGCTGTCTATAGCCATGCGAGAGGGAAAGACCCTAAAGACGTACTCAGATAGGTACTGGGAGATGTTCAACGAAATAAATAGAAAATTTAATGATGTAGCAATAAGGACATTTAAGGTCAGCCTGCCTACTAAGCATGATTAGAGGAAGTCTTTAACAAGGTAGCCTGCCTGAAGTGTACGTTAGCTCATGGATCGAATTGATAAGTAAAAAAAAAAGATTTGATTTTTTTACAAATCTTGATTTTCTAACTTACAAAACAGATCTGATTTTTTTTACATAAAACCAATTTTTTACGTTACTTCAAAACGGATTTGATATTTTTTAAGCAAAAAACCTTGTTTTACTTAATAAAACAAATCAAATTTTTCTCCACCAAAACCTTTTTTTTTTTTTTTTTTTTTTTTACATAAACAAAAATAGATCTAGTTCTTTTTTAATGAATCAAATCAATTTTTTTTTATTCACAAAAACATATCTGAAATTTTTTTAAGAAAAGGACACATTCATGAAGTAGATTTATGTGACTTAGTTTGGTTAAGTGTCTCATGTATGCAACACATCATTCATGTCATGCATTAAGGGTACATTGGTCATGAGAGTATAAAAAACCAGACTCTGTTTAGGCGGAATAGGTGTCTAACACCTTCCCATTCCGTAACCTAACCTCCGAATTTAGTTTCTTTGGATAGGTAGACCTAGGCTTTATCTTTATTTTTATTTTTAGTAGTTTGTAACTAGGACCCAAAACCATGTAATATTCAGTTTATTAAATTTGTACTTTTCTTATTCAATTAATGATAGTGGAACATTTTAGACATGTAAAGTTGTATTTAATTTTTTCTTATTTTTTGTATAAAAAATAAGTGGCGACTCCACACCACTTACCCAAAAAGACAGGTGCCCTTAAAAAAGTACCCAAATCTCTTTTTTGAGAGAACCTAAAGTTGCTGTCTCTCACACTACCCCAAACATAAAGAATGAAAAGTGTTTTTGTCCTAAGTTTTTTTTTTTTTGTATAAAACTATGTGTTTTTACTTAAAATGGTGCGTAAAGAAAAAAAAAAAAACAAAAAGTCAACCTAAAAAAATTATATGTAAAACAATGAATTTTGGCTCAACATCCTTGACTAAACCAATAAAAAATTTCTAGAAACAGAACAAAATGGCACAACATTTTTATAATACCTTTATAATTTTGTTATATTTTATTATGTCCACAACATTTTCATAATAAATTATAAATAGTATGTTGTTACAGGTTGTTATTTGTGAGAGAAAAAGTAATTTTCATTAGTAAATTTAAATTAGAATCAATAACAATTTACCACCTATGGTTTGTTATGAAAGTTATAGGGATAAGGGTCCAAAATCATATATTGGGCCTTGCGCTTTGTCCGAGGACGTTGAATGGTCCGAGGAGGGACAAATAGTTATGAAGGGTTCCAATTTAAAGTCTCATGAGTAAGGAATGAATGGAAGGTTGTCCGAAGAGGAACTCCTCCTCGGATATGATGAATGCAGCTCAAGTATGTATTCCAGCAATTAGAGTGACCCTCCAAGAAACTCTAGTGATAGAGACGTGCCTCATGAACATACGAGAAGGAAAGAAACCCAAAAATATCTAAGGGAAAGCTGCTACTACTGTATTAAATGCACTACAGCTACTTTTCTAGCCACATTTATGTCAAGAAGACCCCTGAACAGTGCTGTCTTAGCTACCACAACTCACAAAAAGCCAAAAAGGGTGTCTGATGGGACAGGCACTCAAGTAAGGGCTCAAATGATCAACAAATGTAGGATCAAGATGGTCCAAAAAGAGCTGTATAATATGAGAGACCCTCTATGAGATGGGGATCGGAAAAATAAAGAAAGAATACTGTAGCAATCAAAATTATACTTTTACCTAACTGTTATTGATTTGTATGGAAAAATACCTCATCGGATAGTAAATTCATTCAGCTTTATTTTCTTCGTTCTTGCTTGACCATCTTTTAAATCCATACTAGCCATTGTCAAATTCATTAAGGCCTAGTTCTTCGACCCACTCTCTACAAATTTATTATACTGGGCTCATTGGGTCAAGATCTCATACATCTTGGGTTTGGGCTGCAAACCGTGTCCCTACAAAAGTGTTGTGAAAAAGGTTGTGGATGTAGCACTTTTTTTACATGATAACTTTATTTTTAGTTGTGGTTTAGTTCCAATATGATATTTTAGTATTTTATTTTGACCTATAAGAAATTAACTCCTCAACAATTATAAAAATATTGTACTAATTTGTTGTGTTAATATTTTATTATTTTGTGAAACATTGCGAATTGAACAAACCAAAAATAATGTAGCAAAACTACTGCAGCTTTATGCATTCAAAAAAAAAAAAAAAAAAAAAGCAGCTGGTGAAATAGTGCATGTTGAACAAACCAAAAATACTGTAACTTCAAGGCATTTGATCTTTTTATATATAGATAATATAATAATAAAAAACAAATTGGTGTACATGGGAAGAAAAAAAAAATCCATCTCACCAGATTGGCCAAATGCCTTGAATAAGTATGAAAGGTTTTTTAGTAGCATTAGAATGAGTCCAAAAACTTGACAAAACCAAAACACTATTCCTAAGCCTATTGAAAATAATTTTGTGAAGCATTATGAATTGAACAAACCAAAAATAATATAGCAAAACTACTGTAACTTTACACATTAAAAAAAAAAAAAAAAAAAAAAAAAAAGCAGCCGATGAAACAATGCAAGTTAAACAAACCAAAAATACTGTAACTTCAATGCATTTGCTTCTTTTACATATAGGTAATATAATATAAAACAAAACAAAAACAAATTGGTGTACATGAGAAGAAAATATATTCATCTCACTAGATTGGCCAAATGCCTTGAATAAGTATGAAAGGTTTTTTAGTAGCATTAGAATGAGTCCAAAAACTTGACTAAACTAAAACATTATTCCTAAGCCTATTGACTCTTTTTATATAGTTAATAGATATTAATGTTTTTTTATTAAAAAAAGAATTAAAAATAATTGCATTGTTTGCTGTTTGAAATCCAAAGTTGATAATTTTTTAAAATTTTGCGATTTGGATATTATCCTTTGGCAGTTTGATTACACCTAAACAAATTTTTTAATTTATTTTTTACTTGGCAACACATTTCATTTTCTAATGTTGAGCAACTAAGGTTAAATACTCTCTCTCTCTCTCTCTCTCTCTCTCTCTCTATATATATATATATATATATATGAGATAATAAATAAAATTTTTATTAGATTTGTGGATGATGGAAAAACAAACTACAATATTTGACTTTTCTAGACATAAATATTATCAAAACTAGGCTTTGTAACAAAATGAAATATGATTTTTTTTTAATAGAATTTTTAATTTAGTAAATTGAAAAATAATTTTTGTACAATTTATTACAGAATCAATTACAGATAATTTTGGGATTTAAAATAATATCGAGTTCTACTTTAATAGGTGATTGGTTTGAAATATATTAATGAATTTTTTTGTTTTTTATTAATATTTTGTTATTATTGAATATATATTACTTTGAATTTTTATATATTAATCACTTTTGAATCTTAGTATATTAATTGTTCTTTTAAGTTGAAAATTTTTTGGTTCATTTAGAAATGTATTGATAAACCACTATTTTGTGTAAGTATTGAATAGATAATACTTGAGATTTTTCATATATAATTTAATTTTGAATCTTATTATACTTTTTTCTTGAAAGGTTGAAATATTTTGTTTCATGTTATAGGCCCAAAGATGAAATCCTAGTTCTTTCGGTGACCAAAACAAGTGTGCTATTGTATCTCACATTTTAAAAAGAGATCGATGGGCAAAGAAAAAACACTTCATTGTAATGCCAAATTAATGAACAAGTCAAAAGAATCATCGTATATCCATTAGGAAATTCGAGGTTGTCTACAATTGTCTTCATCATAAATGGGTCATATAGTCACGGACTCACCGTTCACGGCACTACATCACATTATAACTTCCAAAAGTCATTCTCGATGAGGAAAAACAGATGGGCAACGCCAAATAAACAAGCACAATTTCAAAGAGTCCAAGCAGGTGCTTTAGAAAATTCGAGGTTGTCTTCATCAAGGGGCAATATGACTTCCTATTCCATTTTCTATATAGTCAAGGCACTAGAAAATTAGAGGTTGTCTTCATCAAAGGTCAATATGACTTCCTATCCCATTTTTCTGTAAGTCATGGCACTAGAAAATTAGAGGTTGTCTTCATCAAGGGATCAATACGACTTCCTATTCCATTTCTATATAGTCATAGCACTACTTCACAATATTAGTAGTGTCCCAAAAACCAATCTTGATAAAGCCAAATAATCAAGTAAAAAGCTGAAACAGCCATGACCAAATTCGAGGTGGTGTTCATCACAACCCCTGCAATCGGACAACTAGTTCCAATTGTTGAGTTTGCACACCACCTTATCAATTGTGACCCTCGATTCTCTATCACTGTACTCATCGTCACCTTGCCCCAAAGACCCCTTGTCAACACCTATGTCCAATCATGTGTTGCCACGTCAGCCTCCACAAATATCAACTTCGTCCACCTCCCTCCTGTAGACCTTCCCTCACCTGATCAACTCCAATCTTCCATAGGATGCATATCATTATTCGCTGAAAGACACAAACCCCATGTTAAGCAAGCAATCACAAACCTCATGGCAACTGAGTCGGACTTGGGCTCGGACCGACGACTCGTTGGGTTTTTCATCGACTTGTTTACAACTTCCATGATCGATGTAGCCAACGAGCTTGACATCCCTTGCTACCTTTACTTCCAATCTACCGCTGCGTTTCTTGGCTTCATGCTTCATCTTCCAGTCCTAGACACCCAACTCACCACTGGGTTGGCTGAGTTGGACACTGAGTTGGTCATTCCGAGTTTTGTAAATCCGGTTCCTCCAAGTGTGTTGCCTTCTGTGGTGTTGGAGAAAGATGGGTACTCTTTTTTTTTACAGAATGCACGCAGGTACGTTGAAACAAAGGGTATAATCATAAATACATTTTCTGAGCTTGAGCCTCATGCACTTAACTCGGTCTCTACGAGTCAAGTGCCACCGGTTTATCCCATTGGGCCTGTTCTTGACCTTACTGGATCGGCCCAATGGCACCCAGACCGAGCCCAGCATGAAAGAATCATGAGGTGGCTTGATGATCAACCTCCATCAACGGTGGTATTTTTGTGCTTTGGTAGCATGGGAGGTGTCAGTGGGTCCCAAGTGAGAGAGATTGCATTTGGACTTGAACTAGCCGGGGTTCGATTTGTGTGGGCTTTACATGAGCCACCTAAGGCCCAATTTGGCCTCTCAGATGACTATATGAGTCTGGAGAAAGTTTTACCAAATGGATTCTTGGAACGAACAAGTAAGATTGGATTGGTGTGTGGGTGGGTTTCACAAATGTCAATTCTGGCCCACAAAGCAATAGGAGGATTTATATCACATTGTGGTTGGAATTCAATTTTAGAGAGTTTGTGGTATGGCATACCAATTGCCACATGGCCAATATATGCTGAGCAACAAATCAATGCCTTTGAGATGGTTAAGGAGTTGGGATTAGCTATTGAGATTAGTTTAGATTATAGGGAAGGTAGTGATTTGGTGTTGGCAAATGAGGTAGAGAGAGGAATAAACCGTTTAATGGACTATGACAATGAGGTTAGGAAAAAGGTAAAGGAAATGAGCAAAAAAAGTAGGGTAGCTATGATGGAAAATGGCTCCTCATACGTGTTACTAAGAGCACTAATTCAAGAATTAGTGCTTTGATAATTCAAGGTGGACCCAGTTAATGTTTTGACCATCTTCACTTTTTAATCAAAAAATAAAAATAAAGCTAAAGATGGAAGGAGCTTTTCAAATGATGCCATATCAGCCAAGCTTGAAATACAAGATCTGTAAACCTATTATAATGTAAGGAAAAATCTACAATTTGATTTTTGTAATTTATTAATTTTAGTATTTTTATGTAATTTTCGTTATTTTAGGTTTATGGTATTTGTTTCCTAGTCTTTAGGTACTTTTAATGTTTATTTAAAATATGATTTTGGGGGCCGGTTTTCATAGCCGCTTTTGGTTTTCTTTTTATTATTTGAACACATTGTATCCTCCAAAAGCAATTCAGTTTTTAGATTAATAAAATTTAGACTTTGTCTATATCTTTCTTTGGAGGATTCTATAAAATTATCACCTTGTGGATTAAGAAATCCCTCGTGGATTCAAGGTTTACTAACAAAAGCTAATAATTTAATTTCTGTTTCATCTAAGAGAGTAATGTGTGTGCTTTCTTCATATTTCCACAACATCATACTAGCAACTAGAGAATTGCACCAAGCAGTTTCCAAAAGCTTTTTCAAGGTAATTATCCTAACAGATTGTAGATACACTTGCAGTAACGGCAGGGAGAGACATTCATCCATGGTACCTTAATTAGTAGTGGCTGAAGATCTTTCACAATGGAATAAACAGGGCATATATTTTGTAAGTTTGAAACCCCTATCAGGCAATGGGCAAACAAGCAGCCAACGTGTTTGTTATTTTGTTATTAATGTAGGCCGCTGGTCATCTATTCCTTTTTTTTTTTTTCTTTATTCCTCTATTTTAGCGACTTTAGAATGTTGTTCCCTCTGATATGAAGTGTTTGACTAAATGATTCCCAATACCTAATGATATCCATAAGATATTAGTTCAAAATCTTTATTCTTTATCAGCATCTTGATTGCTAAAGCTTTATTTCACAAAAGCTCTACTAGCTACTGAGATATTATAGTTAAAATTTACTTCCTACAACAATGCTAAACATGCACTTAAAGCACTTTTCTAATAGTGTCAAACATATGATATCATATCCAAAACCTCTTTTGAAGACCTTGACTTTAAGCTGTTTCACTTCATCACAGGGTGAGTTTCAATTTTTCCTCAAAATAGCGTTTTAGCTCAAAAAGAGACTTAGCTTTGCTTAATGCAGAAGAAACGCTTAGAACTTTCGCATGATGCCTAAAACTCAACTATAAGTCTATAAAGGTTTGCTTGTGTAACCCAATCTAAGCTTTTTCAAAGTATATATTCCTAATTGTGATAATGTCATTTTATAAATATTATGAGAAAATTTTAGATACAATCTTAAAGTGTTGTCTCTAAATAGTGGTTGGTTCTAGGAATTTTTTTTAGGGTGGTCACTAAGAAATTTAAATTATACAAAATTTAGTAAAATGATAACTTGAATATCTGCTACAACTAGGAGTCGAGTCGCTAAGGAGAGCAAAATTGTTGCGACTGCAAAGCCAAAAAGAATATAATTGTCGTAATCATCAAGGAGAACTGGCAACTACAATATTTTTCTTGGTACTATTTTTTGGGGAAAAATGAAATTAGAAATTATTTTAATTGAATAGGTTGAATGAGCTACAAATTTGAATATTTAGTGATTTTTATCTTTTTGTTTTATAATAAGCCTTTTGTTGAATAATTTGATCACTTGGTGTTGTTTGGTCTTGTCTTGTTTTTATTTGGTTTATGTTTGTTGTTATTTGGGCTAATATTTATTGTTGTTATTTAAACCTTTTCTTTTTAATTTTATAAAAGGGATTAAGGATTATTTTTGGGGGGCAAAATTAATTTTAGAGTAATGCTATGTCCACAACATTTTTACAATAAATTTTATGCAAAAAGCTGTTATTAGTGAGTAAAAATAATAATATCATTATTGGGCCCAAATTAGAATTAGTAACAGCTTACCACATTAAATTTATTGTAAAAGTATTGTGAAAATGTTGTGAATGTAGCATTATTTTTATTTTTGTTGAACCCAACTTTTTGTAATTCTTAAGTCAGGGTGTTCAACATTTTTATTAGAATGGTCACAATAGGTTACTTTAACATATAATAATTTTTTGGCAAGTGTATATATGCATTTTTTTGCAAGTTAGGGTGGTCCTATGACCACCTTGGCTTGTATGTGGAGCCGCCAATGTCTCTAAATAAATTCAAATGCACGATTATAATGACAAATATAACACAATATTTTTTTTTCTAAGTCAATTAAATTCCATGCAACTCCTATAGAATTGCCTGGTATTAGAATAGATGAGATGAGATAAGAGTTTTGCACTTTAATGGACAAGATGTGGAGCATTCAAATTACCCCTCTCATTTTAACTAACATTTTTATTTTTATAAGCATTTTTTAGAGAACTTAACTCTGGAATCTAATATATTAACACAATTCTTTGGCCATACCATTGGCAACAATTTTTACTAAAACTTTGATAAAGTTGTCGATAATGAATGGTGGACAATTATTTTCACATAAATTTATAATTTTTTTTTCACCATTCACAATCAGTCACCTTTTTATTTCACACTTAAAAAAAAAAAATCACCTTTTTATTTTTTGATTAGGGCTAATTACAACTTACCCACCTGTGATTTGGCTGAAATTTAATTTGCCTTGATTTGAAATTTAGCACTTTACCCACATGAGATTAGCTTAATTAGGGTTCCGTTACCCACCCCTGTTAAAAATAAGGCTAAGTACGTATTTTTGTTCTCTTTTATGTCTCTCTCCTCTCAAAACATTAAAAAAAAAAAAAAAAAAAAGAGAGAGAGAGAAAACAAGATCAAAAAGTGAGAGTTTTATAAAAATTATGAACAAACATTACCACCACCGTAGAAACTTCTATCAAGAATCATCTCCGGCAAAAACAAATTCCTTCATCCATTTCTAAGCGACCAACAAAGTTATAGCATCTAAAACTTAAATCAAACCAAAAAATACTCACACAAAAAAAAAAATTCAAACTTCAAATTTGTTGAAACTCCATAGCTGATTTGGGAAGAAAGCTGGCCGAGTTTGTTCCTAGAGAGACAGTATTCGACGTAGTCCATGATAAATTATAATAGGTAACAACATCATCACCATCATCATGAATTAAAAAGCCATAACAAATTAGCTGGGTCAAAATCTAATAACATCAATCAAACGTTTACACATACATTCACTGTTAAAAATGTCCCCATAAAATTCACATTCCTTATTAGACCATTATTTAAAAATCAGCATTGGCCCTTTTTATTGCTTCCCACAACAGTTGGAACATTGTTTGCTGCCAAACACAGCAAAGCTATGCCCCACTGTCCCGCCCACTATACCCTCATCTACCAAGTGCCAAAAAAAGCAAGACACCACAACAAACAAAAGTAACTCAAACGTTCACAGAAAATTATTATACTCACTAATACCATGTCTTCATACATTAACAGTGAATATAATCATAGATTTAATTAATAAGAGAGAGAGAGAAAAAAAAAAGTATCAATTCCAAATTAGTTGAGTCAGCAACTTTTGTGGGTAATTTTTGGTTTGATTTAAGCTTTAGATGCTATGCCTTTGTTGGTTGCTTAGAAATGAAGGAAGGAATTTATTTTTGTTGGAGATGATTCTTGATAGAAGCTTCTATGGTGGTGGTAATGTTTGTTTATAATGTTTACAAAACTATTACTTTTTTATCTTGTTTTCTCTTACTCTTTTATGCTTTTTTTTTTTAATGTTTTGAGGGGAAAGAGATATAAAAGAGAGCAAAAATATATATTTTAGTCACATTTTTAATAGATATGGGTGACGAAACTCTAACTAAACTAACCTCAAGTAAAGTGTCAAATTTTAACTTACGGATATATATAGCTTAAACTTCGATCAAATTATATGTGGTAAATAGTAATTAGCAATATCGGTTAAAACTTAAAGATATCATATGTATGTACTAAATAAAATCATTAATTACGCCGAACCCTCCACACTGGAAGTTGTCAAGTGTCGCTTGCTCTTCTGAATTTGGGTTTGGAGGGAAAGAAAGAAACGAAATGCCAGTGGCCAAACCCGAATCATCTGATGCCAGAGTCATCGCTCACGTCGACATGGACTGCTTCTACGTTCAAGGTTTCTGACTCTCTGTCTCTATTTCTCTCTCATATGAATAAGTTTTGTGTGTGTCTGGTTTTGTGGGTTATATTGGGGGTTTGGGGTTGGGGGATGAGATATGATGGTCCAAAATGCAAATAGAGAGAGACCCATCTGAATTTTTATGTTGAATTTCGGTGTAATATGGTTGATATTGAATTTCTGGCAGATTCCAAGCCTGCCCATTTGGTTTTTTTGATATAAAATGATGTCCTTTGTTAGAGAGGATGAGAACATTGGCTTACACGCTTTATGGTTCTGACATCTGAGCAGAATTGATGGTGAAAAGATGTTCTTGTCCAATTGAATTTTGATCTCACTTCAAATTGAGATGTTGAACTTATTTAAGACCTTCTCTTGATGTTTTCACTTAGAGGATGAAGCAGTACTATTATTCAATTCTTGGTATAAACGCGTGTACATGGAGTCAAGGACACAATATGGCACACAAAATTAGGATTTATGTGGCAAAAATTAGGAGAAAACTTCTTGTACTCTTTTTTTTTCGTAACAACAACATGGCTTAAACATGGATACACAGGGTTGATATGTGCCAGTTCATGGTTATACATTGGAAAGAATTACACAGTGAAAAAAAAAGAAAAAAGATTTTTACCCCAATGTGTTTTAATTACCGGATTGATTATCACTTGTATCCAAAATCTATCAATAGTAGTTTAACAACCACAATGATAAAGCAATCACAAATATATCACCACAATTCAAAAGCAGTAAAATAAAAATTAAAGCAATACAAGGATTTGATGAAGAAATGGAAACTTTTGAAGAACTCTTAAATAGGAAAACCACTTCGAGGGTAACCTAGCCCAATGAAATCCATTATAGAAGAAGTTTTTACTACTTACTACATACTAACAAAACTTTGTACGCAGACTCTATGTGTAAGTGTAACCAAGCAAACCACCTGTTCGCTCCTACCACAGCGTCTCTTGAAATCTAGACTTCTTCTACATGATCTCCGCCACGAACGAACTCCTCTATGCCAATCCGGAAATCTGGTAGATCAGTGAACTCACTGGCAAAGGTTGACAATTTTTTTTGGTTTCATTGGAGTCATTTTAGGCTCACAAATTTGGTTCTCAAGATTGAACCGACATAGGGGAGGATTTCAGTTTAGGCTCAAGAAAAAAGGCTTACTTAGATCTTTTTTGTATGCTAGCTTTCTTATCTTAAAAATCATGCCTCAAAGGGTATTTAAAGGTAGTTTAAGAATCGTCTTTGATCAGTCTTCGAGTAGAATTAGGACTTTTAGGTCCATAATCTCGCTCAAGTGAGGGTCACTCAACTTAACGTAATGCTTACTTGAGTGAGTCCTGATTTTGTTCAAATGAGCCTTGATATTTTTAACTCTTTGAAGCATCTTCTTACACAGACTGTTGCCAAACATAATAACATTAAATACAACCCTCTTGACACATGATCAGTAACCTAGAAGTTGCCAATATTAATCCTAATATATAGCAAAAGGCTGTTTTACTTATGAAGATGAGGTGTTCAACGTGATATCTGTTGATATCAAACTATAGTCAAATGATAGTTGAGTGATTTTGTTTGTAATTCATTAGGGGATTGTTGTGTGAACACCCTGTTTATATGACAGATCTCCTCTGTGTGTGTGTCTATATATATAAAGCAATACAAGGATTTGGTGACCGGCTTTGGATGTTAAAAGAGATGACTGCATAGATTAGAGCAAGTTAATAGAGTGTAAAGGAAACATGCTTGAAAGTTTAAGCTGAAAAGTTCACTGTAGGTTTTGGTCTTGCAATCCATGGACATTCTCTTCTGGTTATCTCCCATGAGCTGTGACTTGGAACCCTAGTCTTAAACTCTTACTGCAGCTTACTGTTATATGTTGTTCTTTACAGTGGAGCAGCGGAAGCAGCCTGATTTAAGGGGTTTGCCTACTGCTGTGGTACAATATAATTCCTGGAAAGGTGGAGGCTTGATTGCTGTTAGCTATGAGGCCCGTAAATATGGTGTGAAGCGGTACAGAAATGTTTTTCCTTGATTTCTAAATACCTTTTAATGAATAAACAATTTTTTAGACTATAATAATCTAATGAATGATTATCAGATCAATGCGAGGCGATGAAGCAAAGCAAGTTTGCCCGGAAATTCAGCTGGTTCAAGTCCCAGTGGCTCGGGGTAAAGCTGATCTCAACACGTACCGCAATGCGGGTTCAGAGGTTGGTGTATTTTGTGACACATTCTGAATGGCTTTAAATGTCATTGTTGGTAATACTATTTGATAATTGAAATTACGGTGGCTTTTAATCAAAACTTCAGGTGGTTTCTATTCTTGCAAGGAAGGGTCGATGTGAGAGAGCTTCTATTGATGAAGTGTATCTTGACCTTACTAATGCAGCCGAAACAATGTTAGCAGAAACTCCTCCAGAGAGCTTGGAAGTAATTAATGAGGAAGCTATTAAGTCACATGTTTTGGGGCTTAATAATGAGGTTAGAGACAGTGCATTCAATCTCCTGATCGTTAGATTTTCTTAAACCTAAGACAATAAAATTTAATTTTATGACTAATGGTCAACTTTGATGATGCAAAGATGTTGAAATATTAAGTTCTCTGCATTATTTGTTATTTTAACAAACTTTTATCTGGTAGGTCCCTATTTAGAAATGGAATTTGTGCTCTGCTTGTATTTTTTATGGATATAGATGCATATTGAATAGAGCGTCATTGTTGAATTCACAAAGTTTATTTGGAATTTTGGGTCGTAGTGTGGAACACAAAAACAGAAATATTAATTGCTATTACTGGAAATTTGTTTTTGGGAGGAAAAGAGAGAAAAAGAGAGCCGCTGGGGGGGGGGGGGGGGG
Organism: Quercus tomentella; assembly: GCA_028535165.1. Taxonomy (NCBI): domain Eukaryota; kingdom Viridiplantae; phylum Streptophyta; class Magnoliopsida; order Fagales; family Fagaceae; genus Quercus; species Quercus tomentella. The sequence continues at coordinate 44,743,187 of JAPQVY010000111.1, forward strand.
GGGGGGGTTGTATTATTGATCTGCATTTGTTGATCCAAACCCATAACATGGATGTAGATACATGGCTGACCATTTTAACAATATCCCTGAATCTAAATCCTCGTTATGGGTTGAGGCTTTTGAGCTGTGATAATGAAGATTCTGGATTCCTGCTTTGGGTGGACATAATAAGGCATGGCCTTTGGGAATGATGTAATGGTGGACTCTCCCCAGAGGCTAAATCATAAGTGTTATCTCACAAGTGGACTCTCCCCAGAGCCTAAATCATAAGTGTTATCTCACAAGAATTTGTATGTTATAATAATATTTAAAAAGTATCATATGAAGGTTCTTTCATATGCAGATACATATTTTAATATTTCATCTAGATGGTAGGACTGAATCAGTTAGTCATGAAGTTGCTGGTTTTGTGTCGGCAGCAGTTATACTGAAATTGGTTCAAATTCAGGATGGAATTGATGCCAAAGAGAATGTGAGAGAGTGGCTTAGTAGTAGTGATGCGGATCATCGTGATAAGCTTTTAGCTTGTGGGGCCCTTATTGTTGCAGAACTTAGGATGCAAGTGTTGAAGGAGACTGAGTTTACATGTTCTGCTGGTATAGCTCATAATAAGGTAGGCAGCAGTCCTTATTTTTACTATGTTATCTTACTGAGCATCATACCCCATTAAGGCACTTCACTTCATGACTAGACTTTTTTGTCATCAGCTTATTTATAACTTTGATAGCAGATGCTGGCCAAACTTGCAAGTGGTATGAATAAACCTGCACAACAAACTGTTGTGCCCTTCTCCTCTGTGAAAGGATTACTGGAGTCCTTGCCAATCAAGAAAATGTGAGTTTTTGTTTTGATTCTTAGACTTCTATATTGCATTATAATAAATTTGAGTTAAAATGTTATGTCCATTAGCTGAGTGCCATATTTTGCTACTTGGATAGCTTCAAAAAAGAAAGAAAATTTGATCTTATGGTATTATTCATGGACAATGTTTTCCTCCAAACTAGGTTGAAGGAATTTCCTTCAACCCATTATGTGGCAATTTATAAGACTATCCACATGTATCGAATCACATGATTCGCTAAATCATTTAAAATGAAATGACTTTTAAGTGGTTCATATGACTAAAAGTACACATGGATAGTCTTTCAAGTTGCCATTAATTGGGTTGTAGGAACATTCTTCCAAACCAGTTTGGAGGAAAATTTTGTCCATTATCTCCCTGTTTTGTTTTCTTCTTATGGTTCAAATCTCAAACGATTGCTGCTGGTAAGGTTTTCTGAATTGTGATGCCTAATGTTGAAGCAAACTTGGTTTGCAGGAAACAGCTTGGAGGAAAGCTTGGGACTTCTTTACAAAGTGACTTAGGTGTGAACACTGTTGGAGATCTGTTGAGGTTTTCAGAAGAGAAGCTACAAGAGTATTATGGCGTCAATACTGGGTCACTACCTCTCCTTTTTAATATTCTCTGAATGTTTTGAACCTATAGATCATGAGCATATTTTATTTATCATTATTATATGTATCTTACTATCTTAGTAGGTTTTTCCTGTAAAATACACAATTTTCTTGAAATAATTTACATGCATCTCAATAGTTTCTTCCAAATTTGACTAAAATTTGGTGACTTCCCCAAGCTGTAATGATTGTTTTCTTATTATTATTTTAGTTATCTCCGAATATTGTTGTTGCTTTCTTTTCCCTTCTTTCTTTTTTTCAAAATTTATTATGCTTTATCCAATTTGACTATGATATTTTTTTATCAAAAAAAAAAAAAAAATTTCCCTATGCTGAATAGTTTCTGGAGAAAGGCCCTTTGTCAATTTCAGTTATCCATCAGCTTGTCTGTCCAACAATTAACCAAATGTACCTCCTAATATCTATGTTTTTTTACGTGGATTCCAGTACTTGGTTATGGAATATTGCAAGGGGAATCAGTGGGGAAGAAGTTCAGGGACGCCTTCTTCCCAAGAGTCATGGTTCTGGGAAGACATTTCCTGGCCCTCGGGCCCTGAAGACAATTGATTCTGTAAGAAGTATTCTGTTAACCGGATGAATACCCTCTGTTTATTATACTGTATGATCTTACCATCCCTTATCATCTGTCATAAAATGATATTGGTGAAGGCATTAATATTTACTCAAAATGAAGAATGTTTTTCTTGTATTAAATCCCTAAATGTCTGAGGTCACATTACCAACTCTATGGTATACTCCCACTTTAGTGTTCATTTAGAGAGGCATAATGGTTGGACAATGCATGCCAGATATGGGCCATGTGGTTTGGTGTGTTTTATATGTTCTTTGCATAACAAATATATCATCCTGGATTCTATAAGACATCTTAAGTGTTGAAAAGCATAATTGTAAATGATGTAGAAAGTCTTTAATAATGACTAAAGGCTTCAACTTTTAACTAGGATATGTTGGGTGAGCAGCCCCACTGCCTGTACTTATGGGCATGGCAACCCTTTTACATTTTGAGAGAGAATCTGGTTCCCAGGATTCATATGCTGGCTTGTTTGACCCTTGAAGTTGATTGTGATGATATGGCAAACAAAAGCAGTCAAGCAGATGTATTGGACTTTGCAATTGTTATTCATAGAATTATTTTTCTACCCAAACTTGTTGAACCATACAAAATGTAGCCAAGTACATATGAAAAATCCGTTGTTTTTGAGAGCTCAAGGGATTCCTTGTAGCTTTTCCTCCTTCATTGAAGAAAAGAAATATAGACTTAATGCACAATTAAGCTTCAATCATAATAGTTATTCAGAGGGGATGCTTTCCAGCTTTTCTTACTAAACCTCATTTGTTTTAGCATAATATGATCCAATAGTATTTCCTCCTCTTTTACTGTTGTTGCTGCTGTTGTTTTTCTTATTATTAAAAATTTGAACTGGCCTTGCATTGTTTAGCTGAGAAAGATGACACTTTCCCAATGGCAACTTCTGATGCTATTCTCAATGTACATGTGCTTGTGGTTCATCACCTTTGCTGCTAAGCCATTTACCTCATTAATAAGTTAATCTCCATTAAAATCAATATCTCTGCATGATTGTTATTGTATGATCTTTGAGAAATTATCTAATTGGACAAGTTTCTCTTTCAATGTACTGATAATAAAAAATAAAATAAAAAAAGTTTCTCTTTCAATGCTCCAATAGTTCAAAACTTCCATATTGAAGAACTCAATATTTGGGACTAAGAAGCAAGTCTCTTTAATAAATAAATAATCTCACCTAGGTCTTTTAAAAAAAAAAAAAATTTTGAACCGTTGACAAATTGGGGAAATTGACTTGTGTTTGTAATAGTTTTCAGTATTGTTTGAGCCTTGTCACATTAGATGATAAGATGTATCATTTTTTTTCTTTCTTTCTTTTTTTACTGAATTTGGTGGCTCTTCCTCCAGGTTCAACACTGGCTCAATGAACTTTGTGAAGAACTGAGTGAACGCCTTCGCTCTGACTTGGACCAAAATAAACGGATTGCTCACACATTGACTTTGTATGCTAGAGCATACAAGGTTCCTATTTTTCCTTCAATCATTTTGGATTTATACATTTTATTTATACTTACTCATCCTTCAATTTAATTATCCTGCAGTTAGGTGACTCAGATTCACACAAGAAGTTCCCTTCCAAGTCTTGTCCCCTAAGGTATGGGACTATCAAGATTCAAGAAGATGCCATGAACCTATTTCAAGCTGGATTACGCGATTATATGGGCACTTACAAATCTAAAACTCAAGGAAGTCAATACAACGGTTGGGGAATAACAGGCCTTTCTGTTTCGGCAAGTAAAATTTTGGACACACCATCTGTAAGTTTTACTTGATTCTTATCATGTTATGACTCTTATGTCTTTTACAGACTTGGACTTCTAATTTCTGGGTCTCTTCTTCTTTTCGTCCCCCCCTTCCTCTCCCCCCCCCCCCCCCCCCCCCCCCCCCCAACCAATATGTCCAACAAAATATGTGTTTAGCATATGCAATGTTGTTATCCACAGGGTAGGTGCTTCTCTCTCTCTCTCTCTCTTGGAAGAGGGGGGTGGGGAGGTGCTCCTTTTTATGTAGTAATTAAGAAGTATTTTATTATAGCAGTTTCAAAATGGATTAATCAATAAGCCACTTAAATAAATTTTAGGCTCATCTAATTCTTCAATCTTAGACTTGCTGGTCCTTGACTTTAATTTTGATTCCTATATGTTTGCTAGGGAACATGTTCAATCATGAAATACTTTCATGGCCAGTGCCCACCCAGCTCTTCATCAGAGAAATCACAGGATAACCTCATACAAGATGCTGCACCATTGTCACCTTCAGGTATTTCCAGTCTCAAATGCACTTCTTGTTCACTCTTGGTTTTCTAATATTCTCATGGCTGTTGTTTGTTAGAAAGTGAAAGCTATTCGGGGTTGAATTTAACTGAGCCACAGATTGTGTTCCCTGGAGAAGAAAGTGAGATCAAGCATGCTGTGCCTACTCTGGATCATCAGGAAGACAAAAGTAAAACGTGGAAAGACCAGGTTTTGCTATATGCAGATTCATTATTTTGTTAACTGAAATTCTGCTTTCATGATCATTAATATATTATACAAGAATGTAGTGTTTAACCCTTTGAAATGTTTGTACACCAGTATTGCATATCTAGCATGGGTGGTTAGATTTTAGATGGCTTTAACATCTTGTATGGAGTTTGGGCAGAAATCTAACCTTTCTTCTTAGTGTGTGGTTTGTGCTGTTAATGAACCAAGATGTGGGTCTTGATTCTTGAATGACAAATTTAGGCAAATGCTTCTTGTGGAGAATTGGTCCAATCATGAGATTTTTTCATGTGCAGGATCCATCATGTTTGTCATCACAACAGATGCAAAATAATATTGCCCAAGCAACTTCACCGTTGTTGCCTTTAGGTAGTTTCTTGTGCGGGTTAGCGCTTTTTGTTCCCTCATTTTCCTCTTTAATTTTCCCTACCACATCATAATAAAGACAGGTGTTTGTCTAGGAAGTGAAAGCTGTTTGGGGATGAGTCAAAGTGAGCAACAAAGAGAATTCCCCACAGAAGAATCTACGATTAAATATGCCATGCCTAGTTTGGATCGAGGTTTGCAGAAAAGAAAAATATCAAAAGATAAGGTCTGTAAGTGCAGTTACTTTAGCTCTTCACTAAGATTGCACTGCTAACTGTGTCACTATGACAATCCTATCATAAGGACACCCATTATTCAAGATTTTTGCATGTTGAGAAAATCTGACTTCGTTTATAAATAAAAAATTTAACAACATATGTTAAACAATCAGGATATTTAAGTAGATCACATCCTTGGTTGGCTAGTAATTTGTTGGACAAAACTATATTAATCATTTGGCCCAGCTCTGGTGCATTCATCATTATTCAGTTTTTCAAACTGCCTACCGGTGTACACAGGGGAGTACAAATTTGCTAAAGTTCTGTGTTTTTACCACATTGGTGAAATACTCTTTCATGGGTACTTAAACTCTTCTTCTCTATCTTTTAATTCTAGTTTCATGGCTTATTCCATTTGCTTCAACATTTTCTTTTGTCCTATAGAAGCCCTTTTTATAAAATTTAGGTTCTATTTTTCCACTTGATAGCAACTTTTATCATCTGTTGGAATGCACATATTTGAATATGTCATATATGTTACTTCCTCAATCATCGTGCTTTTGTGATGTGGTGAGGAGAACTTAGATCTAGTGTAGGAAAAGGGATTAAGAAGAAATTATTTGAAATTTCATGAAATACTTAAAAATAAAAATAAAAATAAATAAATAAATAAATAAAAAAGCTGAAAAGGCTGTCTACAATTACTCAAAAGAGGCTATTTATAATGGACAAAACTTAAATACAGTGCTGTTTCTTAGGTTCATCTCTTAAAGTTCAATCATATGGCTTTTTGCTCATGGGATGAAAGTGTATTTTTAATTAAGTATTGCCACATGGCTGAATTTTAAGGGGGAAACTTAAGGAACAGCATCTAAGTATTGTACCTAAGTTTTGCCCATTTATAATAGCCTTTAGTAACCCTAGAATCCTAGCTCTTCATTTTACATAAAACAATTAAATTATAACCATCCAACTTCATTAAAAGTCACGTGACCTATTAAATACTAGAGTCATAATATATAAGTTAAATGTAATATTGAGAAATAATGACAATGGACTAATGGGCTTCTTTCTCTTCACTGGGCTGAAATTCTCCTGCATCATTTTGAGCTATTCTATTCCTTTTATGTTCCCAAATCTGCTGAGGGCATGAGTCAATCACAACTTAATTTTACATGTAATTGTGGAAAATTCTGCTAAGAAAGTGAAATTATGTTAAAACCCATGGAATTATGATTGTTCTTAATGTTTAACTTAATTTGGAGTAAAAGTTTAGATGATGATGTGAAAATTTTTAGGATAATTTAGATATGGGACTGAAATATTTAAAGAAATTTGAGTTAAAACCTGGCTGTTGAGATCTGGGCAATAAGAAATTTGGCAAATACAATTTGAATTCAGGCCCAAAGATTCATTAATAACCACTAACGGTCATATCTTTTCAGATATGTCATTGTAAAACTAATTTTGTTACCCAAAAAAATTGAGGAAGGGTACAAATCAAGTATGTGGGAATTATTCAAAAGTGACCACTACCTAACTACAAATGGAAATTTAAAATTCAAAAATGTGGGTACGCTGCCCAAATCTTTCATCCAGTCAAAAGTTGATCTCAGAGCCATAATGGCAAAAGAAATAGAGTTTTTACTCTGCTCAGTCCTTTCAGTGCTGATTAACATGTGGCTCTTAGAAAGTTATGTTAATTTGTTTCTTAAATATGTTGTGGCAGGGAACAAGTTCAATCCGGAGGTTCTTTAAGACTTGTGATCCCAGTTCTTTTAGGAAGCAGGAGCATGTTGAAGCCATCCAACTCCAAGATGTTCAAGCAGCAGAATCTGTTGGTAATTTTCAAATCCAACTTTTGGATTTTCCATTTATGCCAATTCCTTGTGGTACTCTCTCTAAAATTTGAAGTATATTTCAGGTTTTCAATCTACAAGTAGTATCTGTTCAGAACCAAATCAAACTGAGCTGCCTAAAGAAAGTATTCTTGAACAAACTGGGACAAACAGTGGTTGTTCTACTTCAGCTAATATTGAACAACAAAGTGAATCATGGCGTTACAAAGTTGACGAGATAGACCCCTCTGTGGTTAACGAGTTACCACCAGAAATCCAGGAAGAAGTTCAGGCTTGGCTCAGGCCTCATAAGCGGCCAAATGTGGTTAAAAAGGGTTCCAGTATCGCTCATTATTTCTTGCCAGCCAAAAATAGGTAATTGTACCAGCGGTGCTGTACTGTATATAGGAAGGTGTTATCCTTCAAGCTCATGAAACAAAATTCTGCTTGATTTTATTGATTTATATATCATAGAGAGAATTCACCCAGATTTAGGCTTAGGAAACCCAAAATCATCATGCATTCAAGGCTAGTCCAGAAGTTCCTTGTGTGTACATATGCGATATTATCTTTCTTCCTATGATTGTATGGAAACGAGCTAGAATGCCAGTCAATTCTGTATTTTAGAGTCTAGAAAGTTAGTGATTTTCTGAAAATTGATAATGATGGAATGGTGTCTGTAAATATTTTTTATTAATTTATAATGATAATTATGCTTTATGGCTATTGCCCATGAGTTTTTTTTTTTTTTTTTTTTTTGGGGGGGGGGGGGGGGTGGGGGGGGGGGGTGTATTATAGGGGGAGTAAATTTTTGAGAATTTAAAGTTTCGACCCAATTTATTCTCTAGAATGATTAGGGAAATGTGGGTTAGCTTTTTCTTGGTTTGGTACTATCCCCCTTCCTTTTTTTTTTTTTTTTTTTTTTTTTTTTTGAGTGAGGGTGTATTTTTCAAGTTTAAAGTTTCACTAGGTTGAAACAAGTCCATGCGCTTTTAAATGGTTTGTTCTATCATGTTTACAATAAATTTAACGGAGTATTAAATTTTTTTTATAATTGTTAAGAAGAAATATTGTGATTAGTGTATAATAGTTTGCACAAAAATGTGTATTTTTTTCTAGTGAATGAGAATCTAAAACATGACATGGTTTTGGTTGATAAACTATAACTATATGCTATTGCTTTGATTTTAGTTCAAGAATGCAAGTGTCTCATTACATGCTGCAATGGGAGAATGATGCATGGAAGTGAGTATGATTGTTTGTTTCTAACATTTCCCTGCTATAATTCTTTGAACCATAATCACAATCCCCAATAGTTTAATAAAAAATTCAAAAAAAAAATGTGAAAACTATTTGTTGTGTAGTTTTTTTCATTTTTTTTTTTGGTTAAAAATTCTTAGAAGATCAAAGTTTGGTGTTTTTTATTTATTTATTTAAATAATGATCAAACTTTGACTTTAAAGGAGAACCAAAGTGAGAAAAATAGGAAATGTTATTTTCGCACTAAAATTAGTTTTATCTTTTCTATTGCGTAATAGTGGGGAAAAAGACATTAATGATGTGAAAACAAGACTACTTTGAAATACTCCCAACTCCATCCACCATTTGCTGTAGTTATGGTGTGAAATTTTTTTGTCAATAATATTTTATGTCTATACACTTTCTCACTAAAATAACATTTGTTGAATTGGAACGCATGGTGTAATATGAAACAAATAGTTAAGAAATAGTAATAGAGAGATGATGTGGCAATTCAGGTAAAACAAATTAAGGCCAAGAGCGATGCCCACAATGTTGATAAGAGGCATTGATTTAACCTCAGGGAGTTTAACACATGGCATTGAGGTTCAACAAGGAACACATGGAAAGCATAACTAGAGATAAGTAGATAACTGCTACATCCACAAGCATAAATAGAAGCTCAATCGATAGAAAAACACAACAAAGAACTTATTGAGATAATTTGTAATTAGTTTCTTAGGAGATTTACTCAAACAAGCTGAATGTTAGTAACAATATAAAACTATTATACGAGTTAAGCTTTTTTTTTTTTTTTTTTTTATATTATCTTATTGTATTAATTGATTTCAACCATGATTCCAATTACACTACAAAACGCGGGGGCCTTGGGCCGCGTTTTTTAAGCCGTGGCTATAAAAAACGCGGCCCAAGATAGACTGAAGCTGCGTTTCATAAAAACGGGGCCATAGACGGGTTCTTTTCATTAATAAGAAAGCACTTGAGCTTTAGTTACATTTTATTTTTCCAAAGCTATAATTTCCCTCCAAACTTTGATAAATCTTGACTGAGCAATGCTAGAGAATGTGCAATAAAAATTGGGCTAATTACACCTCCTTTAATTTATTTAGATTTGAAAAAATGACACTCTACTTCAAACTTGAAGAGAAAAAACAGTCAATTCCATGACATTTGTTTGACTTAATGTTAAAAATTTTGTGGACTACCTTTTGGTTAAAGTCCATCATAGTTTCTAGGAAATGCTTACATCTTTTTTATTTTAGTTTATTTATTTTTATAATGTTTCCTACGTCTTTGCCATCTTTAAATAACTTCTATTTTTCCCAGCAACTTAACTGCAACTTTCCAAATAACACTTTCTGATTGTAAACTAAAAATTGAAAACTGAAATTTGGAAAAGCAATAAATGTCTGTTCCCTTAACACTTGAAACCCACAATTATTAAAAACTGAAGAAGGATCATGAAAATAAATATGTGGGGAAAAAATGCAAAATATGGAAGAAGTGTACCTCCTTTGTCTTTACTTATGCAAAAATTGTTACGAGTCTTTTAGTGCTGGAAAAACATTTTATTTTATCCTATATTCTCTCAATTATGTTTTCACTAACTATGGTTAAAGTTTGGTAAAGAGAATTTTAAAAAAAATCAGAATATTTTATTATTATTGAAATTAATGGAAGGGAGTGAAGTGTTATTTTCTTCAAAACTCAACAGAGGAAAGTGTAATCATCCCTAAAAAATTTCATAATTTTTTCTTACAGCTTGCAAAGTTGATAAATTATGATTAAGGTAGTATTATTTTCATATAATCCATTAATCATTGACACAACTTTTATCGTGTAATAGTACGTAGTAACATATAATCTCAACATTTGTGAACTTTTATGTTCTTTTTTCTTTACATGACTTGCCTATCTCTTGAATCTGAATACATATAACTTAACATTATTTGTTATTTAAATAACCATTGATTCTCATATGTGTTAAAGAGAATAAGATTCTCTCTATTTCAAGTTCTCTTATTTCATCTATTTCATAGTTAAGACTTAAGATTACATTTTTCTAGATCTTATCGTTGTTAAGATTACATTTTTCTAGATTTAATCTTGTACGGACTGTCATGTCATTTAACTAGGCTCAAATGTTTATTTTCAAAGTTCCAAAATTTAGCTTTTAGTTTTTTTATTTTTTATTTTTTTTTTGCAAAAAATATACTGAGAACCTAAGTAAGCAAATAAATAAATAAGGTAAGGGGAAATAATAGAAAGGCAAATGTTAACAAATATCGTGCAGTGCTTGTTAAAGTTGGACTAATGTGGGTCCTATTTAATAAAAAAATTGAATAAATGTAACTAAAAGACATAAAACTAGTCCTATAATTTTTTTTAATTTTTTTTTCTCTCTATAAAACTAGCCTCACAACTTATAAAACTGGAAAAAAAAAATGACATACGTGCAACAAAAAAAAAAATGAAAAAAAATTTGCACAAAAAGTCAAAAACCTGTTGTTAACAAGATGCTCGTTAACAAAACCCTTTGTTTTTTACATACTTGGAATGAAGGAAATCATGGTCATTTATAGAGCCTACACTAATTTTGGGTCACATGACTGGCTAAAATGGCCAAATACTACTGTTGGCCGAAATTATTAGTATTTTACTACTGTTTAAGAAATATTTAATAATTTATCACATTTTTGTCCAAATCATTGTTTGATATGCTAAAACATACATAACTATTCACTGTACACCAAAAAAACAGTTCAATATACATGGTACTCTAGTTTATAACTCGAGTACCACATTACATGATTCCAACCCACATCAACAGCATATTTTTTATTTATAGAACTCAAGTTTTTGAAACTCGAGTTCTATGTTAACTTCAAATTTTACAAACTCGAGTTTCAAAAAAAATTGTACATCATTAAATAAAATCGAGTTTTATGTTATACTCAAATTTTACGAACTCGAATTTCAAAAATGTAATATATTACTAAATATTTCGCAAACAATCATAAACACTAATAATTTCGGCCATCAATGGCATTTGACCATTTTCGCCTCACAACTACGTGAGCATGCAGCTGAAGCTAATTTCCAAGACTAAAAAGCCTGACACTTCGGGTAACATGAGTGTGCAGCTGAAGCACAATTTCCAAAAACCTGCGATTTCACCAAAGTTCTCGTCCATTTCAGCATCAAGGGGTGTGTTTTTTATAATTAAAAAGGTGATCACGTTTTCAGCCCCATATGAAATAGACACCCCTTTTGTTTTTTACATACCTGGGAATGAAGGAAATCATGCATGGTCGTTTATAAGCCTGACTCTTTTGAGTCACATGATCGAGCATATATTCAGCTGAAGCTAATTTCCAAGACTAGAAAGCCTGACACTTTGGGTCACATGATGATCAGTGTGCAGCTGAAACAATTTCCAAAAACCTGCGATTTCACCAAAGTTCTCTATTTGTCAATATAAATGCAATATATATATACCTCTTCCATTTCTACATAATAATAGCACTACTGCTTCACATTCTTACTGTACTATACTCCCAAGCCAAAAGCCAATCTTGATAAACCAAAATCAAGCAAACAAAACAGCCATGACCATGAGCAGCAAATTCGAGTTGGTGTTCATCACATACCCTGGAATGGGACACATCGTTGCAATGGTTGAGTTTGCACATCACCTTATAAATCATGACCCTCGATTCTCCATCACTATACTCATCATCACCATGCCTGAGAGAATGCTAGTCAACACCTACATCCAATCACGTGCAGCCACATCAGCCTCCACCAATATCCGATTTGTCCACCTCCCTACTTTGGAAACGCCCACACCCGATCACGGCTCCCAAACTCCCTTGTGCCTTATATCCTCATCCATTGAAAAACACAAACCCCATGTTAAGCAAGCAATCACAAACTTCATGGCAACTGAGTTGGACGGACGATTCGTTGGGTTATTCATAGACATGTTTTGCACTTCCATGGTTGATGTAGCCAACGAGCTTGACATCCCTTGCTACCTTTATTTTCCGTCTCCAACTACCTTTCTGGGTTTCATGCTTCATCTTCCAATCCTAGACACCCAACTCACCACTGAGTTGGCTGAGTTGGACACTGAGTTGGTCATTCCAAGTTTTGTTAACCCTATTCCTCCAAGTGTTTTGCCTTCTATAGCGCTAGAAAAAGATGGGTACTCTTGCTTTTTGTACCATGCACGTAGGTACCTTGAAACAAAGGGTGTCATTATTAATACATTTAGTGAGCTTGAGCCTTATGCACTTAACTCGCTCTCAACGAGTCAAGTGCCACCTATTTATCCCATTGGGCCTATTCTTGACCCCGTTGGACCGGCCCAATGGCACCCAGACCAGGCCCACCATGAAAGAATCATGAAATGGCTTGATGATCAACCTCCATCAACTGTGGTATTCTTGTGCTTTGGTAGCATTGGGAGTCTCAGTGCGTCCCAGGTGAGAGAGATTGCATTTGGGCTTGAACAGGCGGGGCTTCGGTTTTTGTGGGCTTTACGTGAGCCACCTAAGAACCCATTAGCCCTCCCAGATAACTTCACAACTCTCAAGGAAGTTTTACCAAATGGATTCCTGGAACGAACCATTGGAATTGGATTGGTGTGTGGGTTTGTCTCACAAGTGTCAATTCTAGGTCACAAGGCAATCGGAGGATTCATATCACACTGTGGCTGGAACTCAATTTTGGAAAGCTTGTGGCATGGTGTACCAATTGCCACTTGGCCAATTCATGCTGAGCAACAACTGAATGCCTTTGAGTTGGTAAAGGAGTTGGGATTAGCAACTGAGATTAGGTTAGATTATAGGGAGGGTGGTGATTTGGTGTTGGCAAATGAGATAGAAAGAGGAATAAAGAGTTTAATGGACTGTAACAATGAGGTGAGGAAAAAAGTAAAGGAAATCAGCATGAAAAGTAGGATGTCTATGATGGAAAATGGATCATCATATGCATCAACGAGAGCCCTAATTCAGGAATTAGTGCGTTGATAATTCAAGGTATGCTCAGTTTATAAATTGACTAAATAAATTCAGTTGCTTTTATTTTTCCACTCACTTTTTAATCAAAAAAAAAGTCTTTGCTTTTTCCTCTCACATTTTAATCCTCATTTGAACAAAACCACTATGGCTGCTTCTGAAAAATTCCTATAATTTCTAGGTTCATTATGGGTTTGGGCTCTTTATTGTCATGACAACTTTTTATTATTATTTAAGTTTGTTAATTTGATATTTCCTTTGTTAAAAACTTGATGGTTAAAATTTAGAAAATTGATGTTTATATTTTTGAATATTATGGGTCTCTCTCTTATGAATTAATTTGAAGTTTAAAAACATAATGCAATCATGCTAGAGGTGGTAAAATCTGACACAACTCGTGAACTCGACACGACTAACCCATTTATAAACAGGTCATGAGTTAAGGTTAGATTATAGGGAGAGTAGTGATTTGGTGTTGGCAAATGAGATAGAGAGAGGTATAAAGAGTTTAATGGACTGTAACAATGAGCTGAGGAAAAAAGTAAAGGAAATCAGCACAAAAAGTAGGATGTCTATGATGGAAAATGGATCATCATATGCGTCAATGAGAGCCCAAATTCAGGAATTAGTGCGTTGATAATTCAAGGTGTGCTCAGTTTATAAATTGACTAAATAAATTCCGTTGCTTTTATTTTTCCCCTCACTTTTTAATCAAAAAATAAAAATAAAAGAAAAGTCTTTGCTTTTTCCTCTGACATTTTAATCCTCATTTGAACAAAACCACTATGGCTGCTACTGAAAAATTCCTATAATTTCTTGGTTCATTATGGGTTTGGGCTCTTTATTGTCATGACAACTTTTATTTATTTATTTAAGTTTGTTAATTTGATATTTCCTTTGTTAGAAACTTGATGGTTAAAATTTAGAAAATTGATGTTTATATTTTTGAATATTATGGGTCTCTCTCTTATGAATTAATTTGAAGTTTAAAAACATAATGCGATCGTACTAGGGGTGGCAAAATCTGACACGATCCGTGAACCCGACATAACTAACCCATTTATAAACAGATCATGAGTTAAGACTAAACGGGTTCGAGTCATATTCGGGTTAACACGGCTAATCCATTTATTAAATGGGTCATATTCGTGTTTAACATGTGTACCCATTTGACCCATTTAGCTTATTAAGTTATTAGTTATTTTGATATTATTGTTTAATTTATGGTTGTTTTTATATGTTTATTACTATATTTATGGTTGCAATTGTATTTTAATTTTAGATATATGGGAATTGATAAAAATTACATAGGTTAAGTATGACCAATTAATCAAATAGATTATTAAACGGGTAAGTTGTATTGACTTTTACATGACTTGTTAATTAAACGAGTTAAATATGTCGGGTCGGGTCGGGTCGATTTGTTTAATAAACAAGTCGTGTTCGGGTTGAGAATTCTTTGCACGTTTACTAAACAGGTCAAATTTGGGTCAACTCATATAGTCGAATACTCATGGCTCGACATGACACGATCCTGACCTGCAAACACAAATCACCACCCCTAATCATGCATAGCTACAATGTTTATTTGGCATTGATGTAGAAAGTAGCGTTTTAAGTATAGAACCTTGTAGTAAAATTTTATCTAAAAAACACTTTAGTGTTTTGATTATGTGACCGATTATTTTATAAGGCATGGGAGATTAATTAGTGCTATTCAATTATTTGTATAAAAGTTTGTAGGCCAGCACACCAGATATAAGTGAAAAAAATTCTTAAGGAATGAGATAATAAGGCATGGGAGATTAATTAGTGCTATTCAATTATTTGTATAAAAGTTTGTACGCCAGCACACCAGATATAAGTGAAAAAAATTCTTAAGGAATGAGATGTAATTTCTAAGGGAGCACTTTGGAGAGTGGGTGATGGGAAGCAAATCTAAATTTGGGGAGATAATTGGCTGCCATCGAAGAACAAAGCCAAAATTACCACCTCAGTGTTGTTTGGTCGGGAAAATTCTAGTGTGGAAGTTTTGATAAATCCGGTCTCAAGAAGCTGGAGGTCTGAAATCATTGCAGCGACGGCTCCAAGAATATTTTTTAGGGGGGTCATTCAAATTCATGTTAAAGAGGTTGACAAAGACCTCTTTGTAAATAATTTTTTTTTCATCTTGATCATTATAATAATATTGATAAGATCTTTCGTAACCTATGATCCAAAGGAAGATTTTTTAAGTCAACATGAGTTCTTTTAAATAATAAATCTTAGGTAGGAGATAACTCTTGCGATATATGTGACTTCCTTATCAAAAATTTATTCATAGTAGTAGCTAGAGAAATAAAGATAAATTATAAGTTCATTGGGCATATGTTTTCTTAGTATAATAAAAATATTAATTATTATTGCTAAGACTAAATCTTGTAAATTATATATTCTCTATTACTATAATAACGTTAGTAATTATTGTTGTTAAGTGAATTTTAATTATTATTACTTAGAATACTCTAGTTCATTATTTATTAGTTTTTGTTTTTACTCTTTTTAGTTCTTTTATTTAACAATTCAACTTAATTGTGACAACTTACAAGTCTTTGTAATTCATTAAGAAGAATTTTGTTGCGTTTTTTACATTACTCTATTAAGAATTCAATGCAACAATACAATCATTAAAAAAAAAATCTTCATTCTACACTGTCTCACGCCCCACTTCCATTACCTTACACTTAATTTTCTTTTAATGTTTACACTTTACAGCTTATTTAATTGTCTTTTTTCTGAGATTTAAGATCAACAAATTACTAATTTTTGTTGTTAGACTTCATATTTTTTTTCCTCAGATTTTAGATCAAATTGGTTTGATGTTGGTTTTTTTCTTTTTGTTTAAGAAGGCCAAGATAAATTTTAGTATTGAACACCATGTGGCGCCTCCACTGAATCATTGATCATGTTTTTGGTGCATCTGAAGCAGACATCATCAAGAGTATCCCATTAAGCCCATCTAGCCAACCTGATATAATTATTTGGTCTTTCACCCCATCAGGCCAATACTTAGTTAAATCAGGTTATAGGTTTTTGCAGGAAAGTTCAGATCCAGTTCAAAGACTAGCTCAAGACTCGAGTTTTTGGAAAAATTTATGGGGTTTGGAGGTTCAAGTTAAAAATTTTGTGCCAGTCAAAAGAAACTTGCTTCGCAAAAAAATCGTCGAAGATGGCTTGTGTGAAAACTGCAAGGCGAGTAGTGATAATTACTCACATATGATTTTCTTTTGCTCTGATGTGCAGGTTTTGTGGAACTCGGTTTAAGGAAGCCACGTGTCCTTTAAACCAGATATACAATTTGTCAAAGAAAGAAAAGTTGAGTTTCAACATCTTCATCTAGCCACAACGATGATCTAACACAGGAAGCACACTAGATGGAAGCCGCTAGATCGTGATGTTTATAAGGTGAACTACGACGGTGCAGTTTTTTTGGAGCAAGGAAAAGCTGGACTTGGAGTTATGGCTTCACTGTCGCAACTAGTCTCCCTCCCAGCAATAGTGGCTAAGATAGAAGCATTGGCAGTCAGGAGAGCTGTAGAATTCGCATTGGAGACTGGCATTACCAAAGCAATCTTTGAAGGAGACTCGGACATCATCTACAGGGAACTCAGCAACTCTAATTCCTCTTTGGCGCTACATGGACATTTGATTTAGGATGTAAAACTATTAGTTTCCTCTTTTGATAGTATTAGTTTTACCCATGTTTGTCGACAAGGAAATAGTATAGCTCATGCTTTGGCTAGATGGGCAATTAAGTTTGCCTAGTTTAACAATCTAAATGGAAGATGTACCACCAAATATTCGTCATGTTTAGGGCTGTCCACAGGTCAGTCCGAATCGGGTTTGTGCCCAACACGGAACCGACCAGACAGAATCGGGTGGCAGTAAATCTCAATCGCTGCTGACAGTCGGAGTAGACGGGTCGAGCGAATCAAACCTTCAACGGGTGGCGGCGGGTCGGTCGACGTCATAGATTTGAGAAAAAGGCAAAAAAAGGGCGAGAAAATTGCGAGAAAACAGTGAGAAAACCCAGATCCAGCGAAAATCTCATCGGAATCTATGAGATTTCGCTAGATCTGACGGAAATCTCACCGGATTCGATGAGATTTCACTAGATCCGGTCAAAATATCGCCGGATCTTCTTAAAATATCACCTAAATTTGGGTTTTTTTGCCGAGATCTGGAATTTTTTCGCCGGAATCTAGGTTTTTCGGGTTTTAAGGGGAGAGAAACCGAAACCGATCTGCCGAAGTTGGTTTCTGGTGGAGAAGACTCGCCGCCGACCGCCGAAGTAGTTGGGTCGGCCGGTGTTGGATCGATTCCGATCGGGTTCTTCGAGTGGGTCAGGTCTCCGGATGGGTTTGGATAGCCCTAGTCATGTTGTTCAAGCTAATTTAGCATCTTTTGATTAATTATAAAAGCAGGTTTCATTCTCAAAAAAAAAAAAAAAAAAAAAAAAAAAAAAAAAAAAAAAAGGGATATAAGTGAAGTTTGTGATGTGCTTTTGTTTGTGAGAAAAAACTCATTTCTCTCTTCCTTATGTGTGTGTCTGTTTCTTTAATAATTTTTTTTTTTTTTAAAAAATACATGTACAGCGATACTATTCAAATAGTGGCTTACCCCTACTTCTAATTATCATAATGATTATCACTTCTGTTCAAAATTGTACAATACTGATAACTATGGTTCTAATTATCATAATGATTATCACTTCTGTCCAAAATCAATCAACAAATCAATAATAGTTTAATAATTTACAATAATAAAGCATTCACAAATATATCACCATGATCAAAAAAACCTATCCCAGGGAAATTATTCCCAAATAAAAAAAAAAAATCAAAATATATCCCAAGGAAATCCATTGTAGAAAAAGTTTGTAACAACAGATGACTTATGGAATCTTTATAGATAAACTCTATATTTAGTGTTTACCAAGCAAATGACATGTTTGCTCCCACCGTAATAACTCCAGAACTTTAAACATTTTTTACATAATAACCATCACAAATTAATTTATCCACACCAATTCAAAACTCCGGTAGGTTGGTGAACTCATTGGCAAAGGAGAAATTATATGGTTTACATGGTAGATCACATCATTTATCCATCATTACACTATAAGTCTCCCATTTATTTAAAATTATTGAGTCAGTAATTAGTTTCTCTTAAAAAAAAAAAAAAAAATCTGACTCAATAATTTAAACATATGAAAATCTTTTAGTGAAATAGTGGACAAATATTGTAGTCCACCATGAAAATATTATAATTTCACCTAACAAAGGGTATAATATTTTGTTGAATGGAATCTTCATTTTGGTTCTCAAGATCTTATTGAACCAACATGGGGGAGGAATTTTTTTTCCTATTTAGACTTTAATAAAGAAAAGGCACACACTTAAGATATACTTTGTACAACAACTTACTTTGTTGAAAGTGTCATGCCTCAAAGGATATTTAAAGGCAAGTTAAGAAATAAGAATCAACTTCAATTTTTTTTTTTTTTTTTAGAATCAACTTCAATTAGTCTTTAAGTTGGGTCTGACTTTAATGATAACTCATGACACACGTGATGTGAGTCCTAGTTTTTTGCTTGAGCGACCATTCAAAATTTGAACTTCCTGAAGCAAATACATCCCTTGGACACATGGAATTAAACCAACAAAAAAGAAAAATTCTGGTGCCACAGCATTGGCCACAACTCACCGTGTGGTGAGTTGTGACCAATGTTTTGGCTAGGGGTGTGCATGGGTTGGGTTGGGTTAAGGGAATTTTTTGACCCAACCCACCATGGTAGGTTAAAAAAAATTCAACACAACCCAACCCAACCCAACCCATCACATAAGTCCAACCCAACCCACATGGGTCGGGTTGAACCCATGGGTTGAAAATTTTTTTTATTACTATTATTATTAAATTGAATAGAAAAAAATATAAATATAAATATATTAAAAAAACCCAAAAATTAGTATTAATGTAACTACTTAAAGGCAAACAACACTAATGATTAAACAACAAGAGTAATTTATTGGAGTTTGTGTGAACTAATTAGTTTTTATATAGAATAGGAAGAGTTGGTTATTTAAAAAAATTTATTAATTATATAATATATTTTAAATATATATTAAATATATGGGTCGGGTCGGGTCGGGTTTGGCAGGTTTGAAATTTATAACCTGAGCCCAAACCGACCTGCTATCAAAAAAAAAATTGTAACTCAACCCAATCTACCAAGCCTTAAAAATCGACCTAATCCGGCAGATTGGATTAAATTGAGTCAGTTTTAGCGCTAATTGTGGCCAATGGTATGGCACCAGAACCACTCAACAAAAAAGGCAGCAAGTAATTGCAGCACTTCAAAGTTCAAAGGACATTGTATTTGAATTCTGGACCAAAATCTGTACCCCAAATGTGGGCTCCACTAATGTTTCTTACCCAATTTAGGCCATGGGCCCAAGATGAGATGGCCCACTCTGCTTTGTTAGATGCCGTTGATCACTTTTTCATTTTCGATTGTGGACCCCGCAATTGCACCCATCAAAACGTGTCAAGTTAAAGGCGCGTTTGGTACATGCATCAAATCTTAGGGGCTGAGCTCATAGTTTTAGGTGTGAGTAATAAAGCACAAAAAAATTCCCTTTTGTTTTTTTCCTTTCCTTTTTTGGTAAACCTGACACGGTTTCAGTTACTAAAATACCACAGGCCAGAGTCCATGGTTTTGTTGTGCTTCTCCAAGATATACAGTAAAGGTAGCTTTGCCCTTGTACCCTTACTTTTTGTTGTATTTATAGTTTTAGATACATATTTTCGTTTTCATTCTCTATCATTGCTAATTAATTCAGAAATTGGTCAGTTTTACTCAAATCATTCTCTATTATTAATTCTGTTTTATACCCAAAAAAAAAAAAAAATGATTGTCATCTCAAATCTGGAAAAAAAAAAAAAAAAAAACTGTTCAAATTGTGAAGAATAAAAAGTTTTACTATCATGGTAAGGCATAATATAATATATCTTTTTTTTTAAAAGAGTTTTAATTTATGACATTCGTTTTTTATAATAATTTTTTATCATCAGATTAAGATACCAATCGGTTTTTAGTGTAGACAGAGATTGAGCCCAAATCTCTTATTCAACTATTATATATTTTACCAATTAAGCTAACTGGAACCTACCAATATAATATATGTTTAGTTTAAGGAGAGATGTCTATATTCATTTTATTGGCTTATAGTTTTATAAGCATTGTTACGATGAAATTAGCATTTTTTCAAAGTTTTTTCTTCTAATTTTTTAGTATGTTACCCATACGACTAGAATAGTATGGTCATACGTAGGATTAGAAAATTGCTTGATTATTCATGAAATTGACTAACATGTTAAAACGAAATTTGCCTCTTTCACTCAACTAAAAGCCTAGTCAACTTCAAATGGGAAAAACAACAAATTTATGTATATATCTAAATATTATTGCTTTGACTATGGTTCCTGAATGTTAGTGTCTCATTACATGCTCGTATGGGAGAATGATGGAAGTGAATAAAATTGTTTGTTTGTAACATTTCCCTGCTATGATTCGTTGGAGTATAATGACAATTCCCAATAGCATAATGAAAATTTCAAAAATGTGAAAACTACTGTTGTGTAGGTCTTCAAATTTTTTGTTAAAAATTCTTAGAAGATGAAAATTAAATTTTCTTTTTATAATAGATCAAACTTTGACTGAAAAAAAAAAAAAAAAAAAATAGTCATATGAAAATCAGATTACTCTGAAATAATAAATTAACTCTAACTTCATCTACCATACGCTAAATATACTAGTTAACTTTTTAAAAAATATTTCCCTAAAAAAAAAAAAACTTTTTTTAAAATATTATTTTATTATAGTAATGGATTTTACCCATTAATCCAATTATTATCACACCTAAAATTTATTAGGTAATTGGTTTCTTTTTATTACTAAAAAAAATCATTATAACTTTGCTTACCTTTTTTTTTCCCCCCAATTCCAAATGACAAGTTAACTATGATCCCCTCTAAAGTTGGATAATTCTTGATTGAGCAATGTTAGAGATTTCTTAATATAAAACTTTATAATTGTTTTACAACTTATAAAGTTGATAAGTTACGATGGAAGTAATATTACTCTCGTATAATACATTTTTTTTTTTTTTTTTTTGATGGGAAATACTAAAGACTTTATTAAACCAAAGAAGAAAAGGTTACATCTTGAATCAAAGCTTGGTTAAGGAAACATGGTTCCTCCTCTAACCAAACTGAAAAATCATCTATACCAGAGGCATATTTAGCTAATAAATGGGCAGGCTTATTGCCTTGCCTACGGATGTGTGAAAAAACAACCTGTCTAAACTCTTGAGAAACAGACAAAGAGCTAGAAATAATAGCAGCCACAGATGATGGTGGTGGAGAAAGATCCTTCAAAGCATTGATTACCAAAAGGGAGTCACCTTCAAGAATAAACTCTTGTATACTAAGATCTTTAGCGAATTGCAAACCCACCTCCACTGCTTTCGCCTCAATCGCCACTGCTTTTAGGGGGGCTGAAATCTTCTTGCTAAGGGCTCCAATAACATTACCTTCCTCATCTCGAATCAAAGCACCCACACCTGCAGCTCTCTGATCAGCAAAAACAGCCCCATCGACGTTAAGCTTGAACATTCCTCTCGGTGGTGGCTTCCAAACCTCAGTTAGAACGTCCCTTCACTGCTTCGGCACCGCTACGCATTCCTGGTATTCAGCCAAATATTCCAACGCATCAGACCATATTCTTGTAGCAGATTTCATTACTCCCCCAATCCTTCGTTCATTCCTATTCGACCAGATAGCCCACGCAACCATAACTACTTTTTCAATCAGTGTCGAGTCCCACTCTGCTTCAACGGCTCCAAACCAGAGCAAATCCATGAACGAAGAGAAATGTATGTATGGCGGAATACTGAACAGTTTTAAACTATGCCAAACCTCACGTGCTCGGCTACACTCCCAAAACAAATGACAAGAGCTTTCCAGGCCCGAACTGCACAGCTCACACACTCCATCATTCAATACTTTCCTACATACCAAATTTTCTTTGGTGGGCAGTGTGTCTCGGCAAGCTCCCCATGCAAAATGGCGTACCTTATGAGGGATGTTAAGCTGCCATAACCCTTTCCAGAAACTCCTCAACCTACTATCATCAGAAGCAGCCCCAGCCGAGCCTTCAGTGGTGAACTCAACAGCCACTTTGTAGGCACTACTAACACTAAATTTTCCGTTATTTGTAGGAGCCCAGACCTGCCTGTCCTCGGGAAGTTTATGACTCAATGCAATACTACATATGTCATCAGCTTCATGTGGGAGAAAGATGCTCTGAATCGGGTTAGTCTTCCATGCGCCAAGAGTTGGATCAACAAGCTCACACACCCGAGCCTCCAAAGGAAGACCAATCGGATGAGATACGATCTTGTATGTTGAGGGATTGAGGGTCCATTTATCCGTCCAAATTCGGATACTTTGACCATTGCCTACTTGCCATCTCATTCCTTTTTTGACAATGTTCTGTCCCGCCATGATACTTCGCCACGCATACGATGGATTAGCTCCTAGACCAGCTTGTAGAAAGTCACTTCTAGGAAAATACTTCGCCTTAAAAACACGATAGAACAGTGAGTCTCCTCCCATTTGTAATCTCCATCCCTGTTTAGTTAATAAGGCAAGATTAAATTGTTTTAGCTGTTTAAACCCCAACCCCCCTTGAGCTTTAGGAGTGCAGAGTTTATCCCAACTAATCCAAGCCATCTTCCTTTCATCTCTTTGTTGCCCCCACCAAAAATTCCTCATAAGACTAGTCATCTCATCACAGAGTTTATCCGGGATCTTGAAACAGCTCATGGCATACGTAGGAATTGCCTGTGCCACTGCTTTGATCAGAATCTCCTTACCTGCTTTGAGAGTAGTTTTTCCTTCCAACCCGCCAACTTCTTTTCCAACTTTTCTTTAATCCCCTTGAAAGAATTCTTCCTATTCTTCCCCACGAGAGATGGTAGGCCCAGATACTTTTCATGTTGTTTAATAACTTGTGCCCCAAACCTGTTCTTGATTTCTTCCTGAATCTCAGTGGCTGTATTTCTACTGAAATAAAGCGAAGTCTTCACCCTATTTAATTGTTGTCCTGATGCATCTTCATAGACTTTCAAAATTCTCTAAAGGGACTCACACTCTTCAATAGAAGCTTTGCAAAAAATAAGACTATCGTCAGCAAAGAATAAGTGTGAAAGACAAGGACCATTCCTGCAAACAGAGATACCTTCCATAGATCCATCATTAACAGCTTTCTTAATTAAAGCAGACAAACCCTCAGCACAAATCAGAAAAAGATAGGGAGAAAGAGGGTCACCTTGCCGAAGACCCCTAGAAGGAACAATATGGCCTTTAGGTTTACCATTAATACGGATGGAGTAGGTCACAGTTGAGACACACTGCATCATCAAGCTCCTCCAGTAAGGGTGAAACCCTAATCTCTCCATAATTTTCTCCAAGCACATCCATTCCACCCTATCATAAGCTTTGCTCATGTCTAGCTTCAAAGCCATCTCCCCTCCACTCCCTGATTTCTTCTGACTAATGTGATGCATAGTTTCAAAAGCAACTAAAATGTTATCAGTGATAAGTCTACCATTAACAAAGGCGCTTTGAGTATCACTGATTATAGTAGGAAGGATTTTCTTCAGTCTATTAGCAAAGGTCTTAGCAGCCATTTTATATACCACATTACATAAACTGATCGGTCTAAATTCTATAACTTTTTGTGGTTTATTAATCTTAGGCACTAAGACAATCTGAGTATCATTAAAATGAGGAGGAATAATACCTAGATTAAGAAAATCAAGGACAAATTTGGTGACAACATTACCCACAGTAGGCCAAAAATGCTGGTAGAATAGTGGAGGCATTCCATCAGGTCCAAGTGTCTTGATAATACATTGATCATTAACGCAACTTTTAATGCATACTAATAGTAAAAGTTGCATACTAATAGTAAAATGCCATCTTAACTCCTGTTATTTATTTATTTTTTTTTTATATAAAATAAAAATCCTACTCTAATTTAATCTAAGTGTATATGTATGTGAAGCTCCCTTCTAAAGACTTAAACCTCGACTCTTGCCCCACACACCCTACTAGCACTTATACTTGTAAAGTGATCATCACACCAAGAGTATGCAATGGCAACTCCTGTTAAATTTTGAATGTTAGTAAACTTATATACCATTCTTGATTACATTACTTTACCTACAAGAATTATGCATAAAAATTAAAATAAAATATGTACCTTGGACCTTTAGATCTTATAGTTTCTAATTTTATCTCCCACTAAAAGAAAGATGTTGAATTTGAACAAGTATAACTTAATATTATTATTATTATTATTATTTTATTATCTAAATGTCAACTCTTGTTCACATGTGTTGAACGGAACAAAATCCCTTTCCCTTTCAATTCTTCTCTATTTCGTCTATTTCATGGTTAAGATTTTATTTTTTTGGAATTTATAGTGTTTAGATTGTCAAAATATTGAACCAAGCTTAAATGTTATTTCAAAAGTCCTAGAACTTGTTTTGTAACCAGTTTCTAGGACAGTTTTCTCTTTTTTCGTTTTTTATTTATTTATTTATTTTTGAAGGTGAATTCCATAGAAATAATTATGTTTGGCACCTTATTTTGAGAAAACAATTCCCAATTTATGCAAATTAATTTTCTAAAAAGACAAAGTTTAGTTATAAATTAGTTTGTAGTTGATGGCTATAACTCCACCCAATATCATTTTATTGGATATAAATTTTGACAAATTCACCATTGGATTACATATTCTTCTTATATCCTTCATTCTTGCAAAAATTCCACAAGATCAAAAATCAATAGTTATGTTATCAATCAAATGTTTAAATTTCAAATATTTGTAATCTAAAACTACGCATAAAAAAAAGTTTATAGGTTAAATTGTAAATAATATTCGGTTGACATAAAATTTGACACACATGTTAAGAACATAAAGAATATGTAATTTAACGATTAAATTTTCAAAATATGTAGGCATGTTAACCTTTTTTTTTCTTTTTTTTATGGGAGTTGTAGTCAAACTTTGGCTTTTCTAAAACACCCAAAGACTTGTATTTTTCTCCTCTATTTTTGTTTTCTAACATTATTGTATTGATATAATAATATTTTATTTTATTGATATAATAATATTAGGCTAGAAATTGTCATCCTTTATGCATGATTTGGTGCATTTGGGGTATTTGATTGATTTAGTGGATTTGGTTTTGTAGATGATGGACCTGTATGGAAATGGGCAGAGGTGGAGCCAAGGGGTAGACATAGCAAAACAACTCGAATCCAAAATTTCTTTTTTTTCCATATAAAAAAGGCCCAACTTGCGACCCACTCGCTTTTTACGGGCCGACCTGACTAATCTGCGACCCAACCCATATTTTAAACTTTTTTTTCCTTAAAAAATATTTAGACTACATGCCAAGGTGTTAAGTGTATAAACATAAAGGCACAAAAAAATTTGCACCATTACAGGCTAGCCAATTAGTAGCCACCAATGGCAAAGCCATAACCCCATTTATTTAAAAAAAAGAGTTAATTGAAAAGAAAAAAAATAAAAAAGGCAAAAACATCTACAACTATACGTCTAAGAGTAAGTTAAATACCTAGTAGTAGAGTTAAATACCAATACTAAGTTACTAACACTGAATCTAACTAACACAAAACAAAAATAAAGTAAAAGAAAAGCCCAAAAGGTTATTGTGGGGGCCAGTTAATCAGGAGATATTATCAAGACCATGCCAGCTGGGCCTAAAGTCCAATCCGAGGATGTTAGACCATCCGAGACGGCCCAGGTAGGCCTGTGAAACAAGCAAGTCTAAGTGATGAATAAAAACCCGTGGGATGAGTCCAATAAGTGTCCGAGGATAAGAGTACCCTCGGCTGCCCTCGGCCGAAGTGAGTTTGATTGCCATGCCCGTACCGACTTACTTCAGAGTCGCGCCACAGCTGGAGAAGGGATAGTGGACCAGGGAAAAAATGAAGGAGGCAAACAAATATCTATAAAGCTGCTACCTCCGCATTAAATACCTTCCAACCACCTCCCTGGCCGCATTAATGTGGAGGTGATACTTGAACAATGATGAAACAGCCTTACAGCTACCAGTTGATTTTTCCAGGAAGTGTTGGATGGGACAGGAGGATATCCTTTAAACTCAACCTACACGTGTGCGGCAAAGATGAGACGAAGACGGCAGTATATAACTTGTAAGAGAGCATTGAGAGAGGAAAATGAGAAAAAGAAAAAAGCAAAATAAACAGAAAGAAAGAACTTAGAAGAAACTCTTGAAAAACAAAGAACACAACTAGCTCTCAAGGAGAAGTTGATCATAATATTAGTGTGAGTACATCTGTGAGTGTTAAAGGTAGGATCATTCTCCTTTAAGGTCAATCTAGCCTTTCAAGCCCACGCTCTATAAATTTTATTGCAAGGGCCTTTTTACGTGCGAAGCCCATATCATTTGGGATCGTCACATTTTGAGTCCTTACAATTGGCGCCGTCTGTGGGGAAGACTTGGTTTAGACCGGAGGAAACTCGGTTGCAACGTTCACAATGGAGGAATCAGGTCCACACCAGGTAGTAGCTGGACCGCATCAGATGGATGCTAACCCGCACCAAGCAGAGTCAAGGGGCTCCCAGCAGGGTGATCCGCGCCGGAGCCTCGAAAGGGGAGTGGGTCATGAGGAAGGTGCACACACGACTCATACCAGTAAAAGTCAGTCTCAGGGGAAGAGTCATGTTTCCCATGCAAAAAACGATGGGGACATGCAACGTGAAATAGACGGGTTGAAGAGGGAGTTGCGTCATGCTCGACGAAGACGCTTGCCGCCCCATTTCGGTTCTTCCGCCGAGGATTCGGATGGTGCCAGTTATAGACGACGATCAAGAACCCCGCCCAGCGAGACCTTCACCTATGAAGAGGAGTACCACCGCCGACGTAAACACAAAAGTCCGCCGAGCAGGGGCTTGGGGAATAGTGCCATGAACAAAACTCTGAACCAAGTTTCTATGTCACCCTTCACAAGGAATATTGAGGATGCGGATCTTCCTCGGCGATTCCAGCAACCTACATTCACCCCATATAATGGCCAGACTGACCCGGTAGAGCATGTTAGCCATTTCAGCCAGAAGATGGCTATTTATTCCAAGGATGAGGCTCTGATGTGTAAGGTCTTTCCATCGAGCTTGGGCCCGCTTGCGATGAGGTGGTTTAATGGTTTGAGGGCTAATTCTATAGACTCCTTCAAGAAACTTACCCGGGCTTTTGGCGCTCGCTTTATTACTTGCAGCAGGGTTCTTCGGCCATTGGGGTCTTTGCTGACCATGTCCATGCGAGAAGGTGAAACTCTCAAGGCCTATTCGGATAGATACTGGGAGATGTTTAACGAGATAGAAGGAGAGCATGACGATGTGGCTATAAGTACTTTTAAGGCTGGTCTTCCAGCCGAGCATGATTTGAGGAAGTCTTTGACTGGTAAACCTGTCACCAGTGTACATCAGTTGATGGATAGGATTGATAAGTACAGAAGAATTGAAGAAGACCAACTGCAAGGAAAAGGGAAGGCTAAGATGATCCCTCAGGAGATGAGGGATTTCAGATCGGACCAGTACAACAATAACCGGCCTCGGAAGGATTTTGTAGGGCAGTCAAATTCTGCCAACGTCCAAGAGGTTCATGCTGTGTTTCGGGAACCTGCGCAGCAGATATTGGAAAGGATTAGGGATGAACCATTTTTTAGGTGGCCCAATAAGATGGCAGGAGATCCTGCGAGGCGTAACTAGAATCTTTATTGCCACTATCACCAGGACCACAGACACACCACTGAGAAATGTAAGAATCTATGGGAACATCTGGAGCAATTGGTCCGAGAAGGAAGGCTGAAACATCTACTGCACAGCTCCAGTGGCCGAGCTGGTCAGGCAAATTCGGAGGTGCAGGGCGACGCTTCCTCAGGGATCCCCCTCGGAATGATTAATGTTATTTTTGCCGCCCCGGGGAGGACTGGGTCATGCCCTACCAAGGTACTGTCAGTGTCACGGTCTCTGTCTGTGGAGTGTGGTTCGGCGCTTAAAAAAGCCAGGACGGATATTCCCTTAGTCTTGGGCTTTTCGGACGAGGACAAAACGGGAACCATTCAGCCGCATGAAGACGCTTTGGTGGTTACGCTCAGAATCGGCGGGTACGATGTGAGAAGGGTAATGATTAATCAGGGTAGTGCTGCTGATGTAATGTACCCTGACTTGTACAATGGGCTAGGTTTAAAACCCGAGCACTTGACGACTTATAATTCTCCTCTGATTAGCTTTGAGGGAAGAATGGTCGTCCCGAAGGGACAGATTAGGCTACCTGTGCAGGCCGGTAAGGATGTGGTGGAGGTGGACTTCATCGTCGTGGATGTCTTCTCGCCCTACACGGCTATTTTAGGTCGACCCTGGCTCCATACCCTGGATGCGGTCTCCTCTACCCTGCACCAGAAGGTAAAGTACCCATCCGGGGGTCGAGTTTTGGAGATAGTGGGAAACCAGGCTGCTGCTCGGCAATGCCTAGTAGTGGCTATCCAACATCAGCCAGACGTAGAGACCTCGGCTGACGCCAGCAGTGGTTTATAGCAGTTAACGGCTCCAGCATTACCCTCAAACGGACAGGCCGACGAGGTAGAGTGCGAAGATTTAGAGAGGGTAGTTATATCTGATGACCCAGATAAATTTTTCCAGCTTGGGGCTAGACTACCTTCGCAAGAGAAGGAACAGCTGGTCAAGTTCCTCAGAGAGCATATTGACATATTTGCCTGGAGTCCATATGATGCACCGAGCATAGATCCAAGCTTCATCTGCCACCACCTCAACGTGAATCCTGCTGTGGTTCCAAAGAGACAACCCCCTCGGCGACCATCGAAGGAGCACGCCGAAGCTGTCAAAAGTGAAGTAGCCAAACTAAAACAGGCCGGTGCTATAAAAGAAGTATTTTACCCACAGTGGCTAGCTAATACAGTTGTGGTGAAAAAGAAGACGGGGAAATGGCGAGTGTGTGTGGACTTCACGGACCTCAATAAGACTTGTCCTAAAGACCCTTTTCCTATGCCGAAGATAGACCAATTGGTTGATGCAACGGTGGGCCATCCTCGGATGAGTTTTTTTGGATGCATTTCAGGGATATCATCAGATACCATTAGTAGTGGATGACCAAGAAAAGACAGCCTTCGTCACACCCATCGGAAACTATCATTATAAAGTGATGCCGTTTGGGTTGAAAAATGCGGGATCTACATACCAACGGATGATAACTAAAATGTTCGAGCCACGGCTAGGCAGGAGCATTGAGGTCTATATTGATGATATGGTGGTAAAGAGTAAGGTGATGTCCGAGCATGTGAAGGATCTGGCAGATATTTTTGAAATCCTAAGGGAGCATAAGCTATGCCTAAATGCCTCAAAATGTTCCTTTGGGGTGGGTTCTGGAAAATTCTTGGGGTATATGGTGACTCACAGGGGAATTGAGGTGAACCCAGATCAGATAAAGGCCATTCACAATTTGAAGGCTCCTCGGAATCCGAAGGAGGTGCAGAAGCTGACAGGAATGACCGCAGCGTTGAACAGATTTATCTCCAGGTCAGCCGATAGGTGCAGACCTTTCTTTCGTTTATTACACAAATGGAAAGGATTTGAGTGGACCGAGGAATGTTCAGTAGCATTTCAACAACTGAAGGATTATCTATCTCGGCCGCCTATCATGTCCAGCCCTGAGGTGG
This sequence comes from Quercus tomentella, assembly GCA_028535165.1. NCBI lineage: Eukaryota > Viridiplantae > Streptophyta > Magnoliopsida > Fagales > Fagaceae > Quercus > Quercus tomentella. The sequence continues at coordinate 44,773,328 of JAPQVY010000111.1, forward strand.
ACGAGGTCTTATTTGCCTATTTAGCAGTGGCCCCTTATGCGGTAAGTTTTGTTCTTATGCGAGAGGACAGTGGCGTTCAAAGGCCAGTTTATTATGTAAGTAAGTCGCTTCATGAGGCCGAGGTGAGATACTTATCGTTAGAAAAGGCCATCTTGGCGGTAGTGCATGCAACTCGCAAACTCCCGCATTATTTTCAGGCGCACACCGTAGTAGTCTTAACTCAGCTACCCCTTAAGTCCATACTCATAAGCGCTGACTATACGGGGAGGATTGCTAAGTGGGGCACGATCCTAGGGGCTTTTGACATCAAGTATATGCCCCGTACTTCCGTGAAAGGCCAGGTCCTCGCTGATCTGGTGGCAGAGTTCATCGAGATCCCAGAAGGGGTTTAGATGAAGCAATGCGACATGGATGGAAAATCGGTTGGACTGATTTCTACACAGGGTGATCCACCCTGGAAAATATATGTGGATGGTGCAGCTAATCAACGGAGAGCTGGAGTAGGACTAGTCCTAATATCCCCGAAAAGATCATCATTGAGAAATCCTTGAGATTGGGATTTTCAGCCACAAATAACGAAACAGAGTATGAAGCTTTGTTGATGGGAATGAGTATGGTCCAGAAAATGGGTGAAAAAGCGGTGGAAGTGTTCTCGGACTCAAGATTGATTGTCGGCCAGGTGAGGGGAGAACTGGAAGCCCGAGATGCTAGAATGCAAGAATACTTGAGCCGAGTCTGACGCGTACAAGTAGAATTTCAATCTTTTGACTTGTCGCATATCCCCAGGGGTGAGAATGCTCACGCCGATTCCTTGGCAACCCTTGCCACTTCTGCGGTACAGAATTTCCCCAGGGTGATAATCGTTGAGGATTTGTGCACTCCCTCTCCGATAAGGGATGGTATGCTTCAAGTCCATCAGATAAACTTAACGCCGAGCTGGATGGACCCCATTGTGAAGTTCCTCGAGAGTGATACTTTGCCTGAAGAGAAAGTAGAAGCAGAGAAAATACGAAAGAAAGCTCCTCGGTTTTGGTTATCCGAGGACAAAAAATTGTACAAGCGTTCTTTTTTTGGGCCATATCTGCTGTGTATACACCCGGAGATGTCAGAGTCACTTTTAGAGGAGCTGCATGAAGGAATCTGTGGTAGCCATACGGGGGGAAGGTCTCTATCTCACAGAGCCTTAACTCAGGGATACTGGTGGCCGAATATGCAGAAGGAAGCGCAGGAGTATGTCAGAAAGTGTGACCAATGCCAGAGATTTGCTCCTAGCATTCACCAACCGGGAAGAATTCTTAATCCCCTCTCTAGCCCTTGGCCATTCGCTCAGTAGGGCTTAGATATCGTAGGACCTTTTCCTAAGGCGTCAGGAAATAAAAGATATCTACTGGTCGGCACAGACTATTTTACTAAATGGGTCGAGGCTGAACCTTTGGCTAACATCAGAGACGTTGATGTTAAGAAGTTTATCTGGAAAAACATCGTGACGCGGTTTGGGACTCCACATACTCTTATCTCGGACAATGGTCTGCAATTTGACAGTAAAGCTTTTAGGCAGTACTGTTCAGAGTTGGGTATCAAGAATAGATATTCCACTCCGGCCTATCCTCAAGAGAACGGTCAGGTAGAGGCCGTCAACAAGGTTATAGTTAATGGACTAAAAAAGAGGCTGGATGATGCGAAAGGAAGATGGGTGGAAGAATTGCCGCACGTCCTTTAGACCTATCGAACAACGCCCCGAAAGTCAACAGGGGAGACTCCTTTTTCAATGACATATGGAGCCGAGGCCGTTATACCTCTGGAGACAGGTTTTCCAACGTTAAGGACTAGTACCTTCACCTCGGATGGCAATGACAGCCTGTTGGGAAAAAGTTTAGACTTGATCGAAGAGCGAAGGGAGCGTGCAATGGTCCAATTGGCTTATTACCAGCATAAACTCAAGCAAGGTTATGATACTAACGTAAAGTTGAGGCCTTTAGCTGTAGGAGACCTGGTGTTGAGAAAAGTTCTGGGAAACACTAAGAATCCAGCATGGGGAAAATTGGGGCCTAATTAGGAAGGACCTTATCGGATTACTTCAGTAGCCGGAATAGGGGCCTATTACCTAGAAGATCTGGATGAAAGAGCTGTACTCCATCCCTGGAATGTAAAAAATCTCCGGAGGTATTATTATTAATGAAAGTAATCTAGTTTGAATTCCCTTTAAATTGTGTCTACAATATACGATGTGTTTCCATGGACAATTATGAAGTGTTAAACAGAAACTAAGTTATGTCAGGTCCTCGGACCACAAACTTAGTGGAAATTAATACCCTGTGACAATTATGAAGTGTTAAACAGAAACTAAGTTATGTCAGGTCCTTGGACCACAAACTTAGTGGAAATTAATACCCGGTGACAATTATGAAGTGTTAAACAGAAACTAAGTTATGTCAGGTCCTCGGATCACAAACTTAGTGGAAATTAACACCCTGTAACAATTATGAAGTATTAAACAGAAACTAAGTTATGTCAGGTCTTCGGACCACAAACTTAATGGAAATTAATACCTTGTGACAATTATGAAGTGTTAAACAGAAACTAAGTTATGTCAGGTCCTCGGACCACAAACTTAGTGGAAATTAATACCCTGTGACAATTATGAAGTGTTAAACAGAAACTAAGTTATGTCAGATCCTCGGACCACAAACTTAGTGGAAATTAACACCCTGTAACAATTATGAAGTATTAAACAGAAACTAAGTTATGTCAGGTCCTCGGACCACAAACTTAGTGGAAATTAATACCCTGTGACAATTATGAAGTGTTAAACAGAAACTAAGTTATGTCAGGTTCTCGGACCACATACTTAGTAGAAATTAACACCCTGTAACAATTATGAAGTGTTAAACAAAAACTAAGTTATGTCAAGTCCTCGGACCACAAACTTAGTGGAAATTAACACCCTGTAACAATTATGAAGTATTAAGCAGAAACTAAGTTATGTCAGGTCCTCGGACCACAAACTTAGTGGAAATTAATACCCTGTGACAATTATGAAGTGTTAAACAAAAACTAAGTTATGTCAGGTTTTCGGACCACAAACTTAGTGGAAATTAACACCCTGTAACAATTATGAAGTGTTAAACAGAAACTAAGTTATGTCAGGTCCTCGGACCACAAACTTAGTGGAAATTAACACCCTGTAACAATTATGAAGTATTAAACAGAAACTAAGTTATGTCAGGTCCTCGGACCACAAACTTAGTGGAAATTAATACCCTGTGACAATTATGAAGTGTTAAACAGAAACTAAATTATGTCAGGTCCTCGGACCACAAATTTAGTGGAAATTAATACCCTATAACAATTATGAAGTGTTAACCAGAAACTAAGTTATGTCAGGTCCTCGGATCACGAATCTCATGAAAATTAGTATTCATTTCCTTATGATATTTGCTGAGATGGTAAACAAAAGCTTTGGAGCATCGCCTAATGTGCAGTTGAAGTATTGCAAATCCTACTCTATCTAATTCTTAAGCGTTCTCTAAGGTTTTAATTAATTAGAAAGAATATGGGGGTATCCAAAATGATTCAATAAGAGCTCATAGTGCTAATGTTTTTCCCTTTTTTTTTCTTTTTTTTTTTCTCGGTCACTGATTGCCTACAATCGTAAACTGTTCTCTCTCCTTCATAGACAAGAGATAGTAAAAATAAGCTCACTCAAAATTAAAATAACATAGTAAACGCGTACAAAAATAAGATAAATTGGCAACAACAGTAAACAAATAGGCATAAACTGTCGCACAAAAGTCCTAACCAAATTACAAGGCAAGTCCTATTTTTTCAACCTAATTTGGAGCTTTGGAGCTTGGCTGGCAGATTTGCCTTCCTCAGAGATGGTAACTCCCTCTTTGTCCTTAGTAGCTTCACCAGCAGGCATGATTGTGGAAGCCAAATCCTGTTGAAAACTAGGGGAAGCTATTCCTGCTCCAAAAGCAGCTGCAGTTTTGTCCAAAGGGACTTCTGGGGGGTCGTTACTCTCTTTATCTGTTTTTGACTGGCCAGGATGAGGAGGATGTAGAGGTAGATCAGCCTCCGTAAGATTGATGGTTGAGGGAGTACCTTCAGCCTGACTAGATGGAGGATCCGAGGTGCGAATTGCTTTAGGGAAAAACACGTTCTCTGGCTTCCTTAGCTCGGATGAAGCCTCAACTCCAGCTCGGTTGAGGGCCTCATCCCACGTTTGAGCACAATAGATGCGGCATACCATGGGCACTTATGCCCTCAGTGCCTCCTCCGTCTCGGCCACACCTAGGTCGTAGCCTTTCTGCTCGGCCTCATTCGTTTCCTGTTAGGCCTCGGCTTTGGCCTTTTCAGCGTCCTCTTTTAGCTTCTCAGCTTGTTCCCTCAGCTTTTGGGTTTCCTCCAAGTGCTTCCTAAAGACTGCAATTTGTTCCCGGGCAGCTTTCAGTTCCGCGTTTGCTTCGAGCAAGCACCTTCCTTGGTCCTCGGCTTGCTTTTGGTAGCCCTCCAAAGCCGAATCAGCGCTCTTGCGAGCTTGCTCCTCAGCAAGCAGTTTTTTCTTTGTAGCCGCCAAATCCTGCTCGGAAACTTTCATAGCTTGTACAGCTGACGCTCGTGTCTGCTTTTCCTCGTCCAACTGACGGTAGCTGATGTTGAATAGCTCGTCCAACTTAAATGTGTTTTGGATAACCTGAAGAGAGCAGAATAACGTTATAGTCAATTAAACGTATATAACTGAGAGAAATGATCATAGAAAGAAAAGAAAGAGGTTTGCGCAGAACCATAGCTAAATATCTTTTGTTGTTGAGGATGAGCTCATTTTTCTTTGCATTCTTTATTTCGGCCATATCTTTTGGAAGCAGCAATGCCTCCTCTACAGAAGAGGCAACGTGACACCCAATGCCACCATTGAAATCTCTAATGGATGTATCATTTAGTAGGGGCTCCCCACCATGCATAGGTGCTGGCAACCACGCCTGGAGCTTAGGAAATTGGATGGCCGACCTCTCCTGGTCTCGCTGAGTTGGGTGGCTAGTTTTTTGCTGCTTTACAGCTCGCCGGGCATCCTCTTCACGATTCGGACGGGACTTGCTCGCATCCGCCACATTCTTCCCCTTCTGCTCCTTACGCTTTTTTAACTCTAAGGCATCAGCTTTGGCAGACGGGGGAGGTTGGTGAGAAGGTTGGGGTAGGGCAGGAAGAGGAGACTTGGTGGGAGAAATGGGACACTTAGATGGCATTGATTTTGCTGGCGCACTCTTCCCAGGTTGATGCTCAATCAACTCCTGCAAACTCCTTTGCGACTTTCTCTGTACTCCCATCTCGTCAGAATCCTCCTCGGAGTGTATAGGTTGCTCGAAAACCCCAAAATCTGTTGAAGAATCTGAGAGTTCTACAACTCCCTCCTCTTCTTCCCTCTCACCTTCGTCTTCCCCTCTCTCCTCTGTTTCCTCTTCTCCGAGGGTAGGTTGGGATGACGAAGCTCCTGATGGGATGGCGGCCACAAATAGGGGTTCGGTATGGGCTGTATCCTTAGGGAGTGGAATACCTACTGGGACAATGAACCCCTGATAGGCAACACTAATGCGTTGGAGCCGTCGATCTCCGGCCCTGATCACGCACCTCGGCGCTTGAAAAGCAAACGAGAGAGGGGTGTAGCCGAGGATTAGATGAGCCGCCCGTAGTTGGCCGTCAGCCTTGTTCACATATATCTCGGCCTTCAATATCCTGTTCAAGCTAGCTTGGTTGACTAACTTGAGGTTAGGCTTGGTAAAACGCTTATCTGCAAAACCATTGAATCGAATCAAAAAGTCAATAGGGGTGACAATAATAAGACTCAAGCAAAACAAAATATATATATACATATGAGCTAAACATTGTAAAGCTGAAACCGCATTCCCACCTGGCGTTCCTTCCTCCACAGGGCATGACAGGCCGTCATGCCACTCTCCAGAGAAAATAAGGAAATCCTCCTTCAGGTTCTTGTTTGAAGTGGATAAGCACTGAATTAACCTCACCTCGGGGAATCTCGACTTGAGGTAATATCCCTGTTCCTTCAAATGATGGAGATTGTACACCCAATTCACGTCGTGATGGGTCAGACCTAGATCCATTCTCTCGTTCAGAGCTTCTATACTTCCTAGGACCCTAAACATGTTTGGGGCACACTGAGTTGGGGATAACCTAACGAACCTAAGGTAGTTCCTAGTGATCTTACCCATGGGGATGGTCATCCCGCCTTCTATGAAGGCAATCATGGGAATAACCACTTCCCCAGTTCTCCTAGCATCGAACCATTCCCCCTGAGCTGCGTACCTTATACCCACTATCGGGGGAATCCTATACTTAGAACGAAAACTTCTTATACCTTCCTCAGATTCAACTAAACTACGAAATCTACCCCCCTTTTTTCCCATTTTTCTAAAGGATTTTAATAGAAAAATTAATGAGTTGAAGATGAAAGAGGTAAGGATTTTGAGTAAACTTACAAGTTTGGAAGAGGATCCTCGGACAAATGCTTAGTATTTGTAGACGCACAGAGAGGAAGGGTAAAGAGTCAGGTTCAACGTACGAGCCCTAAGATTATGATACTGCGGAAAGTAAGTAAGAAAGAGACGATTTGAAAGGTTATTTATATTGACCCATAAATTGCAGGCAAGAAAACTCCCGCTCGTGAAACGAGAGGAGCCCTCCACCGTTAGATTAATATCGTATCGTTGAACGTGGGGGATAAGGGCGTCACCAAAATTTAATACTGGCACGCTCAACGCGCCTAAACGTCAGGAACGTGCCTTGGGTAGGTGAAGAGACGTATGAGGGTCAGAAGTACAAGATAGAATTCTAAACGACATCAACCGAGGACATCAAAATCAACCTTCCTCCCGAGGAGTCGAAAGGTAAGATTTTGAAGGGCTATTGTGGGGGCCAGTTAATCAGGAGATATTATCAAGACCATGCCAGCTGGGCCTAAAGTCCAATCCGAGGATGTTAGACCATCCGAGACGGCCCAAGTAGGCCTGTGAAACAAGCAAGTCTAAGTGATGAATAAAAACCCCGTGGGATGAGTCCAATAAGTGTCCGAGGATAAGAGTACCCTCGGCTGCCCTCGGCCGAAGTGAGTTTGATTGCCATGCCCGTATCGACTTACTTCAGAGTCGCGCCACAGCTGGAGAAGGGATAGTGGACCAGGGAAAAAACGGAGGAGGCAAACAAATATCTATAAAGCTGCTACCTCCGCATTAAATACCTTCCAACCACCTCCCTGGCCGCATTAATGTGGAGGTGATACCTGAACAATGATGAAACAGCCTTACAGCTACCAGTTGATTTTTCCAGGAAGTGTTGGATGGGACAGGAGGATATCCTCTAAACTCAACCTACACGTGTGCGGCGAAGATGAGACGAAGACGGCAGTATATAACTTGTAAGAGAGCATTGAGAGAGGAAAATGAGAAAAAGAAAAAAGCAAAATAAACAAAAAGAAAGAACTTAGAAGAAACTCTTGAAAAACAAAGAACACAACTAGCTCTCAAGGAGAAGTTGATCATAATATTAGTGTGAGTACATCTGTGAGTGTTAAAGGTAGGATCGTTCTCCTTTAAGGTCAATCTAGCCTTTCAAGCCCACGCTCTATAAATTTTATTGCAAGGGCCTTTTTACGTGCAAAGCCCATATCATTTGGGATCATCACATTTTGAGTCCTTACAGTTATCTTTCTAAAGGCAATTATGAATATTTCTAGTGTTGAATCTACTACCAACATTGGGTAGATTGAACTATAATCCTTATAAAATATTTTATTTTTTCCTTTTTACTTAATATGTTATGTTTATTTTTAAAGTTTTTATTATTATTTAGTTTATCTTTCAAAATAATCTAACTTTATTATTATATTTAATGCAACATGAATAGATGTACTTAAGAAGTCTAATAATTTGACATGGTTCATGACATTTAGTTATTTATTTATTTATTCTTCTAAGGGACTGATATCATTAGTGAACTTTGAATCAAAGTGTGTAAGCTTAAAATATATACTTTTTAGTGCTTCTTAGGATCTAACCCTCTCTCAAGTTGTAAAATTGTAATTATAAGCATTTTTTTTATATGAACCATAAGCATTTTAGTTGTAAGTTATTAACATTGAAGATTTTGTTATCATGACTGTAAATAATTTTAGTCATACTCAAAATTGTCAGAATTAGAAGGATATGGAAAGTTTTATATTTTTTGGTTTGTTTGTTTTTTTTTTTTTTTCCTTTTACATGTATAATAGAACACAAATAGTCTAATAATAGTAGGTGCCTACTTGACGAAAAAAACACAAAGGGTATTTCGTGCAATTGATTTGATTCATTCTCTCTAAAAATTTGACATTTATTTTTTACTATTATTTTTTCATATGAAAATATACGGGTCGACCCGACTTAACTCCCAATCCGATTAACTTGGCCTGTTTTTAACATGTTTAAAATGACTCGTTTTGACCCAGCATGTTTTGACTTGCAACCTAATTAACCCGATTAGAACTGAATGTTTCCATGTCTACCAAGGGGGCAATTGCCCCTAACTCCTAAAAAATCTCAAGTTACTCCCTAATTTAACACATAACAAAACCCCTAATTTAAAGGAAACACCCGCTACTAACACCTAAAATAAGGAAAAAAGTTTGTATTTCATGATTTGTGCCTTGTCCCAATCCAATTTCACTCTTCTCAAGTCTCAACTATACCAATCGTATCTCAGGAGATTTTTTTCTTTTCGGCTTATCACAAATTTTTTATTTTTTTACTTTATTACGACACTCAAATCCAAGTTATTTCATTCTAAAAAAAAAAAAAATTCAGGCTAAAAAAGAAATAATTTAAAGGCTTAAATCAATGTGTCCTATAATTTACACATAATAATAATAAAACACAACTCACATACCATATCTAAGAAAAACCCACAATTTTATTTTATTTATCTTTTGACTTTTTCATGATTTTAAATTATGGATTTTTGCTATAGACCCAAAATTTAAATACTTAGAACTTAGAAGACTAGAGAAATAAAGTTGCAATTAAGGCAATGGGGTGCATATATGATATAGTTAGATTCAGATCCTCTAGGTTTCCTAGAGTATTCTACTAAATAGATTTCAAATGAGTTGAATCCTAAATAGCTTTGCAGGTATTAATTTACTATACTTTTAACATTTTAACGTTAATTGATTTTATTAATTTATTTAAAAGAATCATATTTGATGTTTAAAATTTATGCCTTTAGATTAATCTCTTACTTTTATTAAATATGAAGTGATTATTTTTGTTTATTTATGTTAATGATATGAAATAAAGAACAGACTACTTTGATTAACTATTTTTTTATTATTATTAATATTAATCAATATATTTTAAATTAGTTTTGCTTATAATTTTTTTTAATCTTACTCCCCTAAACTAAAATCCTAACTCTGCCAAGTATATTTGATTGAATTATTTATTTATTATGATTAAAGGATGTTGGTCTGGGGTGGGTGGAAAACAAAATTCCAAAAATATTGCCAAAACAAGTTTTGAAAATACAAAATTGAAGATACTTACCAAATAGGCCCTAATTTAGCTTTTACTTTTGCTTTTATTTTAAAAAAATAAAAATACACCAAGGATCTAAGTTGGCAATTATAAAAAAAGATTTGGAAGTTAAAGAAAAGCCGAAAAAAATAAGAACTAAAAAAAGTAAAAAAAAAAAAAAAAAACTCCAAATCTAGGGACTGCCCATAATATAATGAAAAGAAGTCAAACAAACAAACTGCTGCTGTTTTTGTTTTCCCAGACGTGGGAATGAAGGAAAACATTAACCATCGTTGTTTTGTCGAAACGTTTCTCTCTCTTTTTTGTTCTATTTAATGTTAATAATAAAGCCTTTCACTTTGGGCCACATGAGTGTGTGCAGCTGAAGCTAACTTCCAAAAACCTGCGATTTCACCAAAGCCACTCAGATTCCAGCCCATTTCAGCATCTGGGTATGTCTCAAAATCTCTTTTTTCTCAATCAAATTCAAGTTCTCATGCTCTTGAAATTTATGTGTTACAGCGTTTGTTTGAGCTAAAGTCACCCACTTTCTGATCTTACCGTCACATTTCTCTCTCTCTCTCTCTTTCTCTTCTCTTATCTCGTTTCTGTCAGTGATATTTCGTTCTTTCTTAGAAATGCTATGGAATTTGGATCTGAACTGATTGTTCTTAGCCTTTTGTTTCTCTGTAATAGTGTGCTTTTTATTTTGGGGTACTAGAATACTGTTATTGGCAAACCTGGCTAAGAACTAAGAAGTGAACTTTGGTATTTACATAGACTACATTGTTTAGAAAAGTCTGAAACTTTGTTGATATTTTATTGATTTTTTGATACTATTGGATGATTTGGGTTTTCTTTGAAGATGGGAATGATGGTTCTGTTTAATTTATTTGATTTAGATTTGTTGAAGTTTGAAAGATGTTGAGTGTGTGCTATTTTGGTACTCAACAGATTGGGTATGGTGACTTGGATGTCACAAAAGTGTACTAGTCTTGGTATTGATGAGAGTCAAATTAATCATAGAACGGAAAAAAGCATCACAATTTAATGAGGTTATCTATAAAATTGTGATAGGTTGGCTTTTGTCATTCCAAGATTCAAGTTGAAGATTAGTAGTTCCTTCGTGGGATATAATTTTGTAATTAGTATACCTGCATTTTTTGTATTATTGATCAGAAAGGTATTCAATTTTTTTTTTTTTTTTTTTTGTATTTTTAAATTAAGTTTTAGGATGCTGCTACTTTTATCTCTGCGTGCTTTTCTTTGCTTATATTGATATTATCACAGTTTTGTGATGAACTAATAATTATAAGATGTCGGGGCATTCTCAAGTTTGAACCCTACCCATTTCAATTAATTAGCATTCTTGGTGTGAGAATATCTGAAATTTCAGAATGTTTAAAAACCTCTTTCTGGATGGTTAAAAGATGTGATAGAAATTAAGGCCATTGAAAGCAGAGCGTTGCAGAAACTTTGTTTGACAATTGCCTAGATGGGGTAGTAACTTCTTTCTTTTCTTCTTTAATAATCCATAGAAGAGGGGGGGGGGGGGGCAGCATAAGTCTGAGTGCCTGCCTTGTTCATTGGGTACAACCTTTTAGCACAAGGATCTTATCCGAGACTCTTTGAAAAGATTAGCAAAGCATGTTTCATGAGGTCGATGAGAGTTTGATATAGAATTCTAACCTGCGGGCCGCCTTGTTCATTGCATTATTCTTTTTGATTAATATGGGTTACATAGTCATAACTCATAAGTACATTATAGAACCACATAGTTTTTAAAATTTCTGCTTTTGCTTGGTATTGATTTCCCTAATTAGCTAAGTTGAAAATGAAGGGTTACATAGATGATTGGGCAAGATGACAATCTTATTCTTTGGTAAACTAGACTTATCTGTGCTTATAAAAGGGTACAAGCGAATTAGTGTTGCTGGTTTACATGTGTTGGTTTTATCCCTGTCCTGGAACTGTTATATATGAATAGGTCTTCAGTAGGTGAAATTATTTATTGTGCTAAATATAAAAATTTGTCATGACCAACAATGTAATTTTATTTTTATTCCTTTATAACAAGAAAAATTATTTTATTTCAAACTGGTTGATTGTTTACAAGTCTGGGGACTATTATTGGAAAAATATATAGATTCAATACATCTTCTAAATAGTAGGTAGTGAAGAAACTAACAAGCAAAGGTCAGTGGTGATAAAAATAAAGGAACTCTAATTAGTGTCAGAAACAGGGTGCTGAAATAAGAAGATGGTGAAAGAAAGAGATTAACCACATTGATGCATCCTGTAAGGACCAATGTTGAGGAACTGAAAGCAGCCCCACCCCAGGGGTCACTGCTTTTATGTAGGAGATTGGACTAGAAGGTTGAAGCTAAACTATTTATATAGTCCAAGGTTATTTTCAGTTTAAATTGTATCATTTGAGATTAAAAGATAGTGAATATAATTAGCATAGGAGTAGGAGAATTTAGTACAACCCATATTTTTCTCTCACTATATCTTTCCATTTGGAATCATTGAGCTACTTGGGTAAAAAGGACTTTCACATTAATATTACTGATACTAGAAGAACCATAAAAAATAAAAATAAAAGATTTTGGAAAGAAAGTGCATGTTTACCAAGATCCAATGATTTGATGGAGAAGGCTTCACCTCTTATATAATTTGTCACTGATGCAGAACAACTTAATCAATTAAAAAATGGAGATTTACTGGAGATTTACTGTAAAGTTTTTACTGACTTGCATACCTAAATGGTTAGATGTTGCAGGGATTCTTGAAACTACTGAAGGAGTTGCTTGGTCCATAGCATTGGTCTTCCTTCATACCATTTGCAATAAGTGCTACACTGAAAGCTCATTAAAAGACAATTTTTTTGATCATTATATTTTTAGAATTTGCTTCAAAGCTGCTGCTACAATGTCAATGTTGTCAAAATTGCGTTGTATCACTTTGGATGTTACTGGTACCTTGATAGCTTACAAGGGGCAACTTGGTGACTACTATTGCATGGCCGCCAAATCTGTTGGGCTGCCATGCCCTGACTACAAACGTATGCATGAGGGCTTCAAACTGGCATATAAAGACATGGCCAGCACATATCCTTGTTTTGGGCATGCAGCAAAAATGCCCAACATTGTTTGGTGGAAGACTTGTGTAAGAGACTCCTTTGTCAGGGTAAGAAAATCTGACACAGGCACACAGCCAGTGTATCTATAGACTTGGCTTTTTGTTGTAGTAATGATTGCTTGCACCTCATGGTATGCTGGTACATACATTATTCCAAAGAAGGCATGTGGAATTTAATGGTTCAGATTTTTGACAACTTTTATTGGTAATTAACCCTCCTTAACCTGATGTAATGTGGTGACAATGATGATGCTGAGTGTAAAGAAGTAGTTTTTGGCTCACAAATTACCTAAATATGCACTTCTCTATATTTTCCTCGTTAGAAAATTATAATGGGAATCATGTTTTGCCAACAGGCTGGATATGAATATGATGAGGAGACATTTGAGAAAATTTTCAAACGCATTTACGCATCATTTGGTTCATCTGCTCCTTATTCGATCTTTCCAGACTCCCAACCATTTCTCAGGTGGGTGCATGAGCAAGGGCTTAAAGTTGGGATTGTTAGTAATGCGGAGTACCGGTATCAGGATGTAATTCTTCCAGCCTTGAGTTTGAACAAGGTAAATAAAGTATTCTGTTTTGGCATTCTGGTTCCCAAATTCCTAAGGTGAGAGACCTAATTGTATTTAGCATTGGAATGAAAATCTACTAACTGGTAATATTTCAAACTATACATACAGATGTGCACATGTGCGCAAGCACACACACACATAGGGATGATACTGTAAAACCAAACATTTTTGCATGCGCATACACACACACACCACATAATATATGATAGAATGGCTGATATATTCTCATGTTAATACTCTAAAATCATTTGGTTCCCTTGATTTATAGTAATACCACTGCAGATCACTTCAAGGAGTCACAGAAATTTTGGTGAAGAGTCTTAACTTTTTATTTCCATATATGCATTTGTATGCAGATATGTATAATGTCTCTCTGTGTTTCTATTCTCTTACATTTTGATGAAGTGCTTTGAATTCTTACATGTATGCGCATGCCATAGACAAGAAATGCTGATGGTGTCAAGCCTGATGTTTTTTCAGGGATCTGAATGGGACTTTGGTGTCTTCTCTGGTATTGAAGGTATAGAGAAACCTGACCCAAGGATTTATGAGGTTGCCCTGGAGAGGGCTGGAAATATTGCACCAGAAGAAACCTTGCACATTGGGGACAGCATGCGCAAAGACTATTTGCCAGCAAAGAGTGTGGGGATGCATGCATTACTATTAGACAGATTCAAGACACCAGATGCTAAGGAGTGGAGGCAATCTGGTGCCATTGTGCTTCCAGACTTGATGGCAGTAAAAGATTTTCTTACTTCAGAAAATTCAACTTGCTGAGAGTCATCTGCCTCTCCCATTCATGATGTGCACGTACAAGTTCTTCCCCATCATGTAGTTTTGAGTTTAGTGATAAATATTTTTCAGCTGGCGTGCCCTCCAAATTTTGTTTCTATAGCATGTTTTCACACACTACTATCAATTTTTCCCGCGGGGTGGGGGTTGATGGGGGAGAAGCTAACACCAGCTGCAAAGTTATGTATTGAGCTCAATCATAAAAGACGAAAGATTTTATGTTTTCTACACTTCGTAGCGTTTTGCTTTTAATCTCCATCAACTAAGTAGTATGCTATTATCTTATAACTGTATGATTGAAATAAGTTTGAATGCATCTCAGCAAAAAACAAATTAAAAAATTAAAAAAAAAAATAAAAAAAGAAAAGAAAAGAAATGAGTTTTTACGCTTTATATTGGTGAAGAGGTATCAATGAGCCTTGGCAAGTAGTCTCCAAACACAAGACTGTCAATCAAGCCCAACATGTGAGAGACCATAAACGGCTTCAAAAATATGAGGTCATTGGATCTTTGTTCTTAATTGCGAAGGCTACTCATTTAAGCGTTGAGGAAACACGGACAAGTTGTTTTATTGAGCGGATCTTGTCTAGATTAAAATCTTAAGCATAAAATTAAGTTGGTCTTCTAGACTTTTGTGATCAGAACATTATAGACGGGGATTTAATAGGCAAATCATTAGCGATTGCATAACTTCATCAGTCTCAAGTTGATGATTTCTCAGTAATGTTTCCTACTATTTATTACATTATTAATCAGATCATGAGAAATATATCTTTATGCAATCCAATTTGCATTCTGCAATGCCCTTTGTGTGCAGCAGTTTAAACCTACAAGATCAGTACTAGTATGCTTGAGAACTATAGGAAATTTTGAGCTTTTAGTGAAACCTATTGCTCACCCCAACACATAAGGAGATCAGTCTCTCAGGAGCTGTGATATACATGATATGCATCCTAGCAAAAAAGTCACCAATCTGTTCTCAATATAAGCCTGTTGAGTCCAGAGACAGAGTTACTTGCAAAACCCTTAAGCTTGTTTTGTCTTGTGTTAAGACTCGGAACATTTTGGCGACTCTTTTATATATCCTTATTTTGTGTCTTCAATTTTTACTTTATTGCTCAAAGATAAAGGTTTTTTTTTTTTAAATATATATTTATATTTATAAGAGCTCAAAGATAAAGGATTCTATGTTAGGAAACCACATATCCTGCACAAAGATATGACAATTGCAGGTTTCATCATTCAGCCCATATAATTTAGTTCTCTGGACAAAGGCACTGGGACAAGGGGAAGGGCAAGAAGAATGTGTTGCTTTCAGTTTCATTTATATTTGTTCCTCAAAATATAAATTGGCTGTCAATTTGGAAAAGTTTTAAAAAAGTCTTTAAAAGAAAAACCCATCTAGGAAAAGTTCAAAACTTTTTAAAAGAAAAACTCACTCTAGATAACCCACTCCAAAGGAAATTTCACCATATATAGAAAGTTATAATTAGTTTAGCCCAAAGTGTCTTTGTGTCGACATCTAATCACTAATATTATATTCTTGATGGTTTTTGAAGTCTTAAATTACATGAAAAGTAAGAGATGGGATAGGTATGAGTAAGGCATATGATCAAGTGTAATAAGGTGCTTGAAGGAGATGATGTTGACCCATTTTTTTATTTTTAATGACTCAAGTTATTTGATGATTCAAGTCTTTCATTTCTAGTTTTGTCATGGGGCCTTGTGCCCATCTTGTTTTTTAGTTTTGTTTGAGACCTAAATCTTATATATACCTTGTTTAGGGGCATTAAGTCTATGTTTTGTCCTTCATCTAAGGGGTTTTGGGATCATTTAGTTCTATGTCTGGGTCTTAGGCCCATCTCTGTTTGTCTTGAGGTGTTAGGCTCATCTTGTCTTATTTTAGGGCCTTAGGCCTATCTTTGTTTTTGTCTAGCGGAATTAGGTCTATCATTGTTCTATGATTGGGCCTGAGGCCTATCCTTGTCTTTTTTGGGGGCTTAGGCCTATCTTATTTTGCTGTGGGACTTTACGCCCATACTTGTTTGTCTAGGGGCTTTTAGGCCCACCTTATTTTTTGTTTGGGCCTTAGGCCCATCCTTATTTTTCTTGGACTTTAACTACATCATGTTCTTTGTTTGGGTCTTAAGCCCATCCTTATATTATCTAGCGGCCTTAGGCTTATGTTCTCTCCATCTAAGTTTCAGGTCGATTTTTATTCCATCTAGGCTTTGAGCCTACTTTTGTATTATTTTGGGGCCGTAGGCCTATATTCATGTTATCTGGGATAGTTGGATTATTTATCACTCGTCTTGTCTTTTTTTGTCTTAACCCTGGAGCCATTTTGACTTGTCAAGGAGCATTAGGAATCTATCTTATCAAGTTGGTAGTGGAGCTTTGGCTGATTATCAAAACTAATTTATAAATATAAAATAAAATAATATTATTAGATTTTAGACAGCTGAAAAACATAGTTTGTTTAAGTTAATATATTAGCCAAGTGTATATTAGACCAATTGTTAAAAGTGTTAGTGTTAGTTCACAGTTAGAATAATTGTCAAACTGTGAGCATAAACTTGTGTAGGTATAGATTACTAAGTCTATAATGTATATTTGACAATGCTCAAGGTGTTTAAGTCAAATCACAAGAAAAAGACAGCTGCAGGTTCAGGAATTTCGAAACATGCTAGGTTCAGCCGATCGAGACACGAATCTAGAGAATTTAATTAAAGCCCAACAGCCCATTAAGCCCATCAATTGATTAGGATTTTAGATCTATTTCACTAGTATTTAAAGGAAACCTTAAGACACGTTTTTAAAAAGACTTTGGAGCTTCTCTTTTAAGATCTAAAGGTTCTATGCCTACTATTTTCAAAGTCATTATCGGAAATCAATCTACGTATCATTAGAACTAGTAGATCTAAAGTTGCTACATGAAATCAACCACAATTGATGATCTAAACTTTTGAGTGGGGTTCTCAAAATCACAAACATGAGTGTTTGTGTGCAACATATTCATAATAGAAGAGTCCATGGATTCAAAGTTACATGTGGTCAAGTTAGGAATGGCAACGGGTCGGGTTCGGGCAGGGTTTTTCCATACTCAAACCCGACCCATGGGCCAAGACCCGTGGCCTAAACCCGGCCCGTTTACTAAGCGGGTTTTTTTCTCGGGCCCGTAGAGGGATTGGGCCCAATTCATGGCCCAACCAAAGAAAAAAAAAAAAAGAAGAATTGAAGCCCAAATTTATTTTTGCCTACATTCGGGCCTGCATATTCTAATTCAAGCCTAGATAATGTGGCCCAAATGCCAAGCCCAACCAAAAAAAAAAAAAAAAAGAATTGAAGCCCAAATTTATTCTTGCCTACATTCAAGCCTGCATATTCTAATTCAAGCTTAAATAACATAGCCCAAATGCCAAATCAGTCCAAATCATAAGCTACTAATCATAAATCAATAAATCACCTGTTACTTAAAAATCTATAAATCAATAAACCATAACTAATATCATAATCACAATTCAATAAATCATAACTAAGATTTTAAATCGATAAATCACCTAGCTAAGATAACCATTTAATCATTAATCAACAAAATCATAACTAAAATCACCAGCTAAACATAAAAATAAAATAAATCCAACAAGTCCGAGAAATAAGTATCAAAAGTCCAACGAGTCCAAGAAATTAAAAAGTTACAAAATAAATCCCACAAGTTTAGAATAATTACAAACCAACAAATTAATCCAATAAGGCTAAGAAATTAAAAAAGCTACTAATTTAATACAAAATGTTTAATCTTCCACAATTGTGACACAACTCCCATCATTTTCATTTGGCTCCCCATCATCAAGAATTGATTGAAATGTATAATCTTCAGATATAGTTGAAGAACCTACAACAACAATGAATTAAAAAATGGAATAAACTTCATCAAACTATAACTAGCAAATATAAAAACACAATTTTGATTTTATAAATAGAAATTAGACAATTGCTAACCGTTGATTTCACTCCATAACCAATTCTAAGCACACATCATTGCCTCTATAGTCTTGGGATGTAGCCTCCTACGGTGTGGACTTAAAAGTCTCCCACTAGTGCTAAAGGCAGATTATGAAGCAACAGTTGTAACGAGAATGACTAAAATATCTCTTGCAATCCTTTGTAAAGTAGGATACTTGAGACCATTACTTTTCTACCATGCCAAAATATCAAAGTTTTCACTCCTCTTCAACACTCCCTCATCAATGAAATGATCAAATTCTATTCTAACACTCCCATGTTTCTTTGAACTACTTGAACTATTGTTCACAAACAAATCAAAACATGACATTGCCCCACTCAACCTAAATTTCATTTGTGCCACTTGATTTGAAGTACTTGCAGGCATATGAGAACTTCCTTCATTATCTACAGGAGACTCATCTAAATCTCCATACTCATCAACCAAATCATAACAAAGATTCTTAATTTTTTCAATCTCCAAATCAGAATTATCACCATAAATGTTAGGATAATAAAACTCCAATAACTTCATCTTATATCTTGGATCTAAAATAGCAGTAACAGCCATAACAATACTAACATTAGTCCAATAAGAATTAAATTTAGCTAACATGCTTTCTGCCATCGTACTTATTATCTCGCTTGAAGACAAACTCCATTCATTCAATGCAATTTTCAACTCACACACCAAAGCAAAATACATATTAATTGTGGGGTACTTACGACTAGAGAAAAACTCAGTCACACTATGAAACAACTCTAACCTTCCACAAATATTTTTGGCTATCTCCCAATCATAATCATGTGGCAGACAAGTATAAAATGTTTCATGTTTAGCCAAAAGTGAGAAAACATCTTTATAAATCAATGCAGTAGAAAGCATTAAGTAAGTTGAATTCCAATGAGTTTTACAATCTAAGACTAACTCTTTGGTGCATTGAACACGCAATTAACGTGCATTTTCTTCAAATTTCTACCTCTTTTTTGATAATCCAGTCCAATAAATCACACTATCACGAATCCTTTTAATACCATCACCAATAAGAGACAACCCATCTTGAACAATCAAATTCAAAATATGTGCACCACACCTCATATGCAACATAGACCCACCCAACATAAGAGAATTAGTATCAAGCTTATTCAAGAGAAGTCTTATCGTGGCATCATTAGTACTACAATTATCAACAGTTATTGTGAACAGCTTCCTATCAATGTTCCACTCTAAAAAACACTCAACAAGGACTTCAGCAAGGACATCTTTTGTGTGTGGAGAAGGAACATAAACAAACCTAGAAAATTATATGAATAATTATAACATAACTCAATAAACATTCAATTTGACATAACTCAATAAACATTCTAAATGTAAAGTCTTTAACATTCAATTTATAGATAAAAAAATTACCTTAAAACCCGGTTTTGCAACGTCCAAGTATGATCAATAAAATGAGCAGTAATGACCATAAACCATTTATTTTTGTTACTTGAAGTCCACATATTAGTTGTAATTGTCATCCTACTTCATTCTTATCCGTCATCCTCAAAGCTTTCTACCTCTCATTATCATAGATTTTAAGAATGTCATTCTTCAAGGTATTTCTTGTGACAAGTTTAAACATTGGTTGAAGATCAACCACAAATTCTCTAAGCCCAATGTGGTCAACAATTGAAAGGGGATATTCATGTAGGATGACCATACGAGCAAGTTTATTCCTCATTCTAAGATCAAATTGGTAAGTATTCAAACTCATAGTTCCATCCACCTTATTTTGTTGTTTGATTAAGACTTGTTGTCGCATATCCCTTATATCTTTAAACTTCATCCGTGGATATCTTGCTAAATGATTACGCAAATGAGTTGTACCTTGGCTAGATTCACCCAAGTAAAGTTTGTTACAATGATGACATTGGGCTTTAAATTTTCCATCAACTTTCTTCCTTGTAAAATGAGCCCAAACATTTGAGGTAGTCTTTCTTTTTTTACTTGTATCCAAGTCCTCATTTGTAGGCTTTTGCTCTCCCTCTTCCTCTGTCCCTTCTTGTTCCTCTACGTCTAAGTTTTCTCCCACTAAATCCACTGTCGGGGATTTCAGATTCCTAATTGGTTTAGAAGTTTAGGAGTTAGAATCAAAACGAATTATCACAAATTTATTATTACACATACTCATTGATTAATAGGCATAAATTCATAATTACACAAATTCACTAATTCTATCAATGTAATCATAATTAAAAATGATTAACTACAAATTCAAACACTTACTCGTTGTTTAATAGTGATCTTGAGGGTGAGCAGCTAGGCGACAATGGTGAGGGTGATCGTGAAAATGGCGAAGGAGACTGCATAGTTGGCAAGGGACAACGTCCGGTTCTCAAGGGAGAGCCACTTGGCGAGGAAGAACTAGATTTGTTTGTGTCTGTGTTTGTGTCTTTCGTTTCCGTTTTAGGCTCTGCATTCCCAACAAACATAAAAAACAATAAACAATTTCTTCCATTAAACAAACTATGCAGATATGAAGGGAAAGAACAAGGGAACAGAATGCTTTGAGACTTGAATCTTGTAAAAGATATGTGTACAAAAATTCACTACCATATTTCACACTTAGTTTCACTGATTTCAGCATCCCCAATGTATTACTTATCATCAAATCCAATCCTAATTACCAAAACAAACCCAATAACACCACAAACAACTTAACCCATAAACCAAACCCTCAACCACCCAAAACCCAAATAAACATTATTACCATCACAACAAATTCAATGAACCACCACACAATCAAAACCTCCAAACAAATTTTAATGAAACACTGAAAAAAAAAATCCAAAATTTTAAAACAAAAACCTAGATAGATCATACATTTTGCCTCTTTATCATCAAAGAGTGAGATCATATAAAAAAGCTTTACAAATTGGACAACAGAGGAAGAGCGAGGCCATGAGAGTGAGAAGGCGAGGCGTGGCGTGATTGCGTGAGTAAGGGCGTGTGCGTGAGGTGGTGACTGAAAGTGAGTAACGGCTGTGAGGCCGTGTGCTAAGGGAGTGTCGGAGTGAGAGTGAGGAGGTGAGGGAGGTGTGACTGAGGGAGTGTCGGAGTAAGGGAGTGTTAGAGTGACTGGCTGACTGCATGAGTTGAACTGAGGGACTAAGCTGAGGGAGAGGGAGTGTCGAAGTGAGGGTAAGGACTGAGGGATGGAGGTGTGAGTTCTAAGTTGCTACTGAAGAAATGAGGGATTAAGGTTAGATTATAGGTATATATATAGGGGGTATTTTTGTAATTTCAAGGTACTGGGTTTTTATTCGGGCATGGTTTCGAGTCGAGCCTCGAATTTTTAAAAAAAACCCATACTCGACCCTATTCCTAATCGGACCGGGTAAAACCCGACCCATTAAGGTCAAGCCGAGATGGGTTCCCGTGGGTCGGGCAAAAATTGCCATCCCTAGGTTAAGTGAGTAAGTACTACAAAAGGTAGCAGTAGATTTAGGGTTAAGTCTATTGTAAAAACTTCCATTTTATTAGTGAATTGTTGCCTTGTGAATTGTTTAGATTAAATCTTCCCTAGGTTTTTACCTTGAAACTAGACTATTTCATTGGTTTTGGTAGATCATTATATCATTGTGTTATTTACTTTTTTGCTGTGTATGATATGATTTATTATTTTTTAACCTAGGTATGCTTAATTGACCTAAGTAACAGCTTGGCTATTATATTAGGTTAAACAATCTGAGTTTTCCAGGGGTCTAAAATCTAACAAATATACAAGTTTTTAAGCAAATATATTCATACATAGCATCACCAAAAAGCAGAACATATAAAAGTGACACTCTCTATTCATAAAATGCAAGTTGTACTTCACTAACACACTTAACAAAACAGTACATAATTTAGTCTTTTTTTTTTTTTTTTTTTTTTTGCAGCTTTATAGGTTATGATGCCAGCTTCATAAAGAAAAAAAAGAAAGAAAAAGAAAGAAAAGAGGTTATGAGGCTAGTTTTATGTCTTTTTTTTTCCATTTATGAAATTTTTTATTAAATGGGACCTACAAGCACCACACGGTGCTTGTTAACATTTACCTCACAAAAATACCTTGAAACTTGTAATCTCAAACATAGAGAGAGAGAGAGAGAGAGAGAGAGAGAGAGATCGATTGGAGTTTGACGTTACAAAAGTGATGACTTATGAAGGTAAACTTACAAGTACTTGAGAGTTTGAATACTTGGGATTTTTTTTTTCACATTTGGGTTTTTTGTTTAGTAAACGATACATATTTGTTTATGTTTCTTAATGATAATGCACAAAAATCATCAATGAGTTGATTGTCCGCACATGCGCCAATTAGGGTACTTGAAGAACAAGAGATGAAGAACTAACAGAGAGCATAGGTGGGGTGCCAACCAAAGACCCTTCGAAGGTTAAGTCAGTGAAAGAAGAATCTCCAATAACTTAAAAGTGTAAGAGTTAGGAAATTATACATACCTTAGAAAGTAGGAGACTCTATGCTTATATAGCGATGTAGAGTTGACTAAGATCCCATGAACATAAGATTTTTCCTTGTAGGGAAGATATGGAGTTAATGTTTCGAGATCTTAGGGCTCTTCTTCCCATACTGGGGGGGGGGGGGGGGGTACGAATATGTAGAAGGATCTTTGGAAGTGGTGTGCAAGTTCTTTCCATATAGGGATGTATAAGTGGAGTAAACGCAAATGGTGTGGGACTAAGTGTAATCCTCTGTCAGTATTAAATAGCTCGACGGGTGATGTCATACCTGACGAAAGAAATGAAAGGTGCCCTCGTTGGCATCAGACCTGAAAGGGGATCTCAAACTTAAAGGGCATCCTTATCCCGAAGGATGATTCAAACCCGAAGGATATTTTTATCCCGAAGGCAAAAGGAGTTAGAGAATTTCTTAGTTAAAAAATTCCCTATCACTTAAAAAGAGAAGTGTCATATGCACAACACTTTCACAACAAAGGACAAAGTTTAGCTACAACATTGGTTGTAGCTTAAAGTTACAACCTTACTTAATATTGTTAACATTATTACATATTTTGAAAATTTAACAGTTGGATTACATGTTCTTTACGCTCTTAATACATATGTTAAATTTTGTGCCAATCAAATATTAATTAGTATATGATTTATAAGCTTATATTTTATGCAATTTTAAACTACAAAAACTTGCAATTTAAACAATTTATTGATGACATAGTTATTGATCTTTAATGCTTTAGAAATTTTGCAAGCACGAAGGATATAAGAAGAAAATGTAATTCAATGGTGGATTTGTCAAAATTCACCTTTAATAAAAATATATTGAGTAAGGTTGTAACTTTAAACTACTATTAATTTTGTAGTTAAACTTTGTCCCACAACAAATCAAAGGTGATTAGTTGTTATTAGTTATAATTTCAACTTACTATTAAAATTACTTTTAGCCATCATCAAAAACTCTGGTAACTATTTAAAACTAGACTCATCATACGCGCTTTGCACATACAATAATTCTTTTTTTAGATTGGTGTTATAATATTTAAATTAAAAGTGATATATAAATAACTGTGCGTATTTTTTTTAAAAGAAAGAGGTAAGGTAACGTGGAATAATGTTTAAAAATGAGATAGAGAGTGTACTAAGTTTTAGATTGAATGGAGAAAATAAAGTAAAAAGACTAAAACTTAGGAACAATAAATTACTTTTTTAACCAGTTTGTGTTTTTTACGGTCCGTCATGCTCTTTGGGACTGTGATCAAGTGCTGGGTTGTTGGGGTCATGGGTTCAAGAAATTAAGAAGCCAAGATCAGAGTATGGGTTCCTTTGCAGACTTGGTTTTCTCGGCAAGGCAGCAGGAAGAAAATATGGAGTTATTCATGGTTGTCGCGTGGTTAACATGGAACAGATGTAACAAAATGCACTTTAACGAGCAGCACCTGCCTCTTGAGAAGATCCTTGATGCGGCAACAACACTGCTCACTGAGTTCCATGGAAATTCAGTTGGTGGACTCGAGAGAAAACTGGCTCAGACACAGTGCTAGGTACCACCAGTTGCAAGAATGTATAAGGTGAATTATGACGGTGCTTATTTCGTAGATGAAGAGAAAGCAGGGATTGGTGTTGTGGTGCGGAATGATTTGGGTCAAGTTGTGGGCTCACTAGCAGAAAAAATTGAAATGCCGTCAACTATGGAAGTCCTTGAGGCAACGGCAGCAAGGAGAGCGATGTTATTCATGGAAGAGTTAGGCTTGAGACATGCGGTATTTGAAGGAGACTCAGTGCTTGTGGTAAAAGCACTAGTGGGTCACTGTCCAGACCGGTCTAGTATTGGTCATATTATCAAAGACTGTAAGTCTTTAAGGGGTTTGTTTCAAACTTGTTCTTTCTCTCATGTTAGGCGGCAGGGCAACAAAGTTGCTCATGCTTTAGCTAGGAGAGTTAGAAAGTTTTTTCCTTTATCTATTTGGATGAAATCTGTTCCATCCGACATTACTTATCTAGTTTATGTTGATGTAACTTCATGATTTTCCACACATTAATAAAGTGGATCATTTTTTCTCAAAAAAAAAAAAATTATTTAACTAAAAGATATAGATATTTTAGAGAGTTTAAGAATTTGTATGAGGGTATTTTAGTATGCAAAATGTTAAAACTCAAACAAGGAATTCTATTATTAACGGATAGAAGATAATATTTTAATACCAATATATATATATATATATATATAAAAATAAAATATTACAATCATTAAAAAAAAGGAAAATATATAAATTTCACAATTTAAGTTTAATCAATTATCATTTTAGTCATGTAATTTTTACTTTTTGTTATTTTGGTTTTTTTAAGTTTACTTTTTTGGTCACAAGTGTTTCTTAACGTCAACTTTTTATCAAAATAAAATAAAGACTAATGGTGACAATAAATATAAATTTACAAGACCAAATCGATGAAAATAAAACTTTTTGAATCGAAATGACAAATGACCATACATAGGGTATTACTATGGTCACATCCAATAAAAAAGTCTGTTCGGAAAAAAGAAAAGAAAAAAATGACCATACGTAGGGGCTATTTATTTTTGCCTTTTTTAACTTCTTGCAAATGCAATATCAGTCTTGCCAAATCACAATCACCGCTGCTAAGGATTGCTGAGGCCTGAGCTCGAAGCCCGAACGGAGCAAGGCGGCGTGGTCAAGAGACGCTAAGGAAGTGGTTGAGTCCTTGCCTCAAGGTGCTCTCTAAATTTTCACTATTGACTTTCTATTTGCCACAATTCTTTACATGCTTTTCAGTTGCACTTCACCTGTTTGATGAAATTCCTCTATGAAATATGCATTATAATGTGTTTTTGTGCATGTGTTTTGTTGTGTATGTTTCTTTGTTTTATGAATGCATAATTGTTTGTAGCGAGAAACCCACTTAAAGTTTTCACTATTTATCGGTTAGTGTGCATAACTCTATTCAGATGGGCTGGTTATTGCTTACTTGTTTAACTGATTTACACTCTTGCAAAGTTGTGTTGGTCATAGTTGTTTATACTGTTTGCAATGAGAAACCCACTTCAAGTTTTGACCAGGCCATCAATTTGTTGTGCTTAACTCTATTCAGATGGGTTGCTTGCTTGCTTGCTTGCTTTATGCTCTGCAATGTTGTGTTAGTCATATTTGTTGTTTATTTCAAATATAGTTTAACGGGTTATGATTTTTTAATTTCATTAGTCTTATCCATGTATTGCTCATGCCAATAACTTCATTGAGGCTAATCTCAATACTACAACGACCACCACAGCAACTATTAGTCCACGAGCAATTTTAGTCATGTTTAAAGTGATCACTTTTAATCCCTAGAAACTTAAAAGTGATTTCTTTTTATCATTTCTCTCTAACGGAATGATGCCGTTGCCAAACTAAAATATGGCATGTCATCTCTCTATTAGACATGTTAGCGACTAAACTTGATCGCTTACTAAAAGCGATCACTTTAAACTTCGGGGATTAAAATCGTTTATTGGCTAAAGTATAAGGAGTAGGGACCAACAATGTATTTTGGCCATTTTTAAAAAAAAAAAATTCATAAGTCTTATCCATGTTTTGTTCATGCCAATAAATTCATTAAGGCTACTAATCTCAAGAATGATATGTAAAATAAATATCCCTGGTTTGGTTTTTGAAATCGTGTATTTTGGTTACTATTACTAATCTATCAAGTGACCCTTTTCTTGTATTGACTTTGATGCCTTGATAAGCTTCAACGGTTTGTAGTAATTTAAATGAAAGCTTTCTAATCATAGAATTACTTTAAGGTTAAAATGGAATTTTTATACTTAATTATCTTTTGGTATTTGATTGATTTATTAACTAATTAGTAACTTGTTTAGGGCAAGCTAAAGTTTAAAAAATATGGTCTTTGCTCTGTTTCATTTTTTCTCTAAATAAAAGATTTGATAATTATGGTAATTATTAATGTTATGAATACCGTTTTAGAATTTTTTTTGGTTTGTTCATTGGAATGGGATGTTTCGTTACTGGTTTATTTCAATGTTCCGCTGTTTTTATACATATATATATATGTGTGTGTGTGTGTGTGTGTGTGTGTGTATGTTATGGATCAAAATCATATAAATTATTAACCTTAAAATTATAAGTCCATATATCAATTAATATGTTAATCTTTAATCCTCAAATCACTTTAATAATTTTAACAAATTAACAATTAATTTTTTAGAATATAATAAGAGTAATATGGATATTAAAAAAAAAAAAAAGGAAAACCAAGTGAGGTATAAGTTAAAAAAAGAAAGAAAAACTACATGATAGTTAAGTGGAGGGAGGAACCAGGGGTGTTCAGTGAAACCCGCCAACCCGTTAAAACCGTTTCGACCCAATCCAACCGGGTTGGGTTAATTTTTTAAGGGTTGGGTCATGAATTTTTTATTTTTTTACAGTAGCTTGGTTTGGGTCATGAGATTTATAAATTCGCCTAACCCGACCTAACCCAACCCACCTACATTTAATATATTTTTAAATTAAAAAACTTAAAAAATATATTATATAATTTTATTATTTACTTTTTGCCCTTTTTCCTAAATAAAACCCAAAACCTAAGTTC
The DNA here is from genome assembly GCA_028535165.1 of Quercus tomentella. Lineage (NCBI taxonomy): Eukaryota > Viridiplantae > Streptophyta > Magnoliopsida > Fagales > Fagaceae > Quercus > Quercus tomentella. Next base: position 44,800,507 of record JAPQVY010000111.1, read on the forward strand.
TTCTCATATAGTTTGTGTTCCTGTGGTGTTATGCTCATGATTTTTTGGTTATAAATTTGTTCTTATTCGTGGTGGTGTTATTCTAATGCTCAATTTAACAACAACAACAACAACAACAACAACAATAATAATAATAATAAAGCTATCCAATCTATGGGTAACAACAACAACAACAATAATAATAATAATAAAGCTATCCATTCTATTGGTCCAACCCGACCTACATGGGTTGGGTTGAACCCCTGTGATGAATTAGGTTGGGTTGAATTTTCTTAACCCACCATGGTAGGTTGGGTGGAAAAACTCCTCAACTCGACGATGCACATCTTAGAAGCCAACTTTTAAAAGACTGAAATTTAGCATTCCATTTAAATTCTAGGCAGCTAGTCATTGGAAGGCTCATTGAAAATAACACAAAATGAGTTGAAACTTGAAGGGTTTGTTTGGTTGGAGAGATGGAAAAGTGGGAGGATAGAAATTGGTGGGAGCATGGAAAAGTAGGAGGATAGAAAAGATTTTAATTCCCTAATTTTTGTTTGGTTGGGAGTGGAAAAGTAGAGGGATGAAAAAAATGAGTTTGTATAAATTTACTCACATATTCTTGTTAAAAAATGATGCTCAATCAAAACAAAAAATTGACAAATAAGCCAAAAAAAAAAAAAAAAAATCACCCAAATTTATTAAAAAATAAAAATCATGCAAAGAAAAAGAACACCCCATACCCCACGCCCCAGGAAACACAAACATGAAGAAAGATGGAGGCGGCAATCAGCTGTGATGGGTGGGCACCTTCAGTGAATGCCTGACTGCCACGGTGGCAACTGCTGTGACCAGATTGATTGATTCATGCCAGATGCCCAGCCGTTCAACTTGAAAAACTAAGTGTATATTGATGTAGGAGTTTGGTTTGTGAACTCTGTGCATGTTGCATAAGCATATATTGATGTTGTTTATTAGCTTAAAAATTTTATGTGTAGGCTATATGAAAGGACTTTTGTTTGACCTACTGGATTTCTATTTATTAGCAATTTTAAATAAAATTTGCTCTGTTGGCTTTCTATTTGCTACAATTCTTTACATGCTTTTCAGTTGCAGTTCACCTGTTTGACGAAATTCCTCTATGAAATATGCATAATAATGTGCTTTTGTGCATGTGTTTTGTTGTGTATGTTTTATGAATGCATAATTGTTTGTAACAGAAAACCCACTTAAAGTTTTCACTATTTATTGGTTAGTGTGCATAACTCCATTCAGATGGGCTGGTTAGTGCTTACTTGCTTAATTTTTTTTATGTAATTGCTAGTGTTATTATGGAAACCGGGGACAGAACTGAGCTTCAAAGTTTTCTGAAAGTTCTTCCTCCTGTAGACTTCTGCTGTGTCTATGGTTCAGCTCTACATCCAAATAATCGTGAAAAGGTTTCATTTTATTTATTTATTGTTCTTTTTTCCTTATTAATATTACACTTTACAAGTTTAAGCTTTTTTTATTTTTATTTAAATTTTGCTTTGAAATTGAATAATGGCATTGTAGTCAACTATGGTAGATTACATTCTTGGTGTATCAAATCCCGAGCAATGGCATTCTCAGGTAAGGTTTTGAATTGATCCCTTTTTTGAAATTCCCGTGTGGAGAATATTATAATTTCTGATAGAAATTTAATTTTGCTCATTTTGCAACCAAGAATCTAAAAATGAACAAAAATCACTATGCTTCATGGATGGCACACCTTGGTGGGGCAAAACTGGTATGGCTCTCTCTTTCTTGTTTTCCAAAAAAATCAATATGCCTCATTTTGCTCATGTCTTGTTTTGTTTTTGTTATATCTGATGCTATATATTTCTTCGACGTGTAAGATTACTGAAATTGCAGATGAAATTGGGGTAGGAGTCCACTTTAATCCTTTTGTTACTTGGAATGATAAGGTATGAACATCTGATACTTAGCTCATCAGCTGTGTCTGTCACTTTGTGTGAACTTTTACTCCACATGTTAGAATTTTATGTGCATTAATATTTTGTTCTATGTCCTAATTTGGCATGTAATGTTCACATTTATAAATTCCAACAGATGTTCAAATATGGGGTTGTTCGGATGCATGATTTGGTTCAAGATGTACTGAATTGGGAGAGGTTCTACTTGAGTGGTCGTTTACAAAAACCAGTATGTCTTCCCTATTAGTGCTTTAAGAACATTTATTCTTATGTGTCTACATTTCTTCGCCTGGGAAGAGTACCAAAAGGAAAAAAAAAAAATATTGCCTAAAGGAACTTTTTTACCAATGTTTTTATGATGTGTCTGTATATTGTATCCATCTCTGCTACCACTGTGCCAATACATGTTATCTACTTTTCTTTGAGAACAGATCAAAAAATACGATCTCAATTTTTTCAGAAGAAGTAAGAACGATTTGTTAAGGGTCTAGCGTTTGAGAGTTCTTTTGCACTGATCATGCTTGTTCCTTTTCATTGGATAATTAATTCCCGTCATTATATGCCATATTGTGAGAACACAACACAAAATGTGAAATTAATTTTTTCTGAACCAAGAATAAATTGTAAAAGTTTCAGTATTTGAGAGTTCTTTTGCACCGATCATGCTTGTTCTTTTTCATTGAATACTTAATTAGTTTGTTTTTACTACAAGCCCTTTTTAGTAAAAATAATTTTACTTGCTAGCAAATTGATTGTTAACTTTACAAACTTTGCAGAACTGTTTGAGTTGCCATATTTTCTTGTGAAAGTCCTTGCAAAACCCTGCCCTCCCTTCGCTAGGATTACATCAAATAGATCCACTTCTACCGATAGGAAATTTCTTTTTGCCACTGCTGCAGCAATACCCCATGCCTTGGTGTAGTGCGGTTGCTTGAAAGGGGGTTTCTCTTACTCATCAAATCATTGTAAGACCCAGAACACTGGTCTTCCTCTTCATAGATCACTAATATTCTTATTCACATTATTCTTAGAAAATTGAGGCTGACTACTGGTCAAGTAATATGGACTATAAATGGATGACGTGCAATGGATGTATGGACTTGCCTTGGACAAACTTAATGTATTAAACAAGTAATGAATTGAAATTAAAGTTCCATATAGGGTTGGTCCACCTGTTGAAATTTTTTGGTGCATTCATATGTCATAATGGGCCAAAAACAATTATGGTTTTGATGTTTCAGTCATTTGTTTCCAACTTTTTCAAAATATAACTTAAGAAAATAATATGAACTTTTCTCTAATCAGGTTTTTTAAAGCACTGAAATATTGAGACAATGTGGTTTTTTGTTTCTAACACTTATCTTCACAATGTTCTAAATGAACTTCATTTTGATTTTTGGCAGTGACATGAAAGCGACAATTATATGTTTAATCAAATCTGCTTAATGATTGTAAATTTTGGACAGTAAGAAGTGTGGGGGACTTGATTACTTCTCAAACCATACCTACCACTGCTTTAAATTTAAATGCTTATTTTAAAAAGTTATGATGAAAATCAATGAATATATATCCATTACTTTATAATTTTCAAGGTATTCTAGTAACCAATAGGAAAGGAAAATCCAGGGACGGACCCACAGGGGGGCCAAGGTGGCCCGGGCCCCCCTGGCCCAAAGAAAGAAAAGGAAAAAAAAAAAAAATTAGGCCCCCCTAGCCCAAAATAAAAAAAAGAATTTTTTTTAATGATTATATATATATTTTTTAATTTCTAGAGTTGTGCCTCACTCTTCCAAAAACTTAGACTCCCTCCCTTTTAATTAGTCTAGCCCAACTAGTAACTGCCAAACTCAAAAACTTAACAAAAACAAAATTTTTAAATAAAAAATAAAAAATCTCAGTCAACTCAGTATTAGAGTACTAGCATTAGGTGTTCTAAATGGTAAAAATTTAGTATTTAGAACACCAAATATCAAAAACACTACTGTATGAGACATTTCAAATGTTATATTAAAGTAGCAACAGTAAGTTTTGGTTTGTGAAAATAATTTTTTTTTGCAACAGTTGATGCTCTTAAGAAACAATATTATTTTGTATTATTTTGTTTTTGTTGGTAATGATTGTATCTTAATGTATTAAGAAACAATAATTTTGTGTATTGATCTTGGTTGATAGTTTGTTAGTATTATATGGATACTTATTTGAATTTTTTTTCTTCTTCTTATACTTCGGCCCCCCTAGCTTGAAATCCTAGTTCCGTCCTTGGGAAAATATGCGTTATGCTATGTTTGGGAGTTTGTAAAGAAAAGGAATGGGTTTTTTTTTTTGCTCCTACCCCCTTATCTTATGCATTTAGAGTTTATAACAGTGGAGATGGAAAGTAAAAATATATTATTTTACATAAAATATGGAAATATATAGATATTGACTAATTTATTGTTTATAGTATGATCAAATTAGTTGGATTCTTTGTTCTTCTGCTTATTTACTGTAATGTTTCTGCTACTCAAACTTTGCTTGCTAATAGCTATCTCAAACCCTCTCTGCATTGTGTTTTCCTGTATTTGTGACCTGTGATCACTAACATGGTTACTTCTTTGTTTTTCTTTGTTACTTAATCTCAATTCTCAAGGAAGTTTCAAAATTTTCATACAGGTTCAGATACTTGTGGATAATCTGGATATAGAAAATGTAAACTCTGCTAATTTGAGGGCTGCAATTTCTGCGGCCCTCCTCCTTTTGCCACCAAAATTCACTGAGGTTTGCTTTATTCTCTAATACAGCAATGCTTGATCATTGTTATAATTATTAGATTAATTAGATTCACTAGTAATCATATGTTCATGCAGGAAGATCTGTATGCCAAAATATGCAGTCTCTCATATATGGGTGATTTGCGTATGCTTTTTGCAGAGGACAGAAATAAGGTAAAGCTGGACAGCTCAAATCTCTAAAGGGAAATGGCTTCCAGCCTTTTATGTCATTAACACACTTAATGCTTGCCTGGTACATACACTTATGTACATAAACTGATGGATCTATTGAAATTATTTAATTATATGTTGCTCTGATTTGTAAGACATATTTAGCAATTAGCAATTGGCTAAATTTATGGACTACAATTAGCAATTAGCTCTGCCCCAATATGGCATATACAACCAAGATATGCCTGTGGAAGGCATATTACTCAAATCTAATTACTGGAAGATTTCTTAAGCTCTAGTAGTTTACCTCCACTTCATTACATGATTTGCTGTTGCAACTGCTTATTGGATGTCCTTTTTATTCTCTATTTTTATATTGGGGATATTACTGAAAGTTATATATGTTATGACATTTCATTGACGAAAGAGGACCAATTGCTGAACATATATTGCTTTTACTAAAGTTCAATTGTTCTTTCATATAACCTGCCCGGCTGCCCCAGGTGAAGAAGATTGTACAAGGGCAGTTTGATTTATTCCAGTTAAAGTATAAGCCATTTCTTGAAGAGTATGAGGCTAAAGAGTTTCTGAGACTTGCATCATCTGGAAGTCACCAAAAAAAAATTTCTCTGGTTTGTTTAGATCCTCGAACTCTCAAATTAAAGCTGATTCAATATGTCTTCAGTTTCTATGTTCTATTCTAGAAAGACCTCAACTTTCTAGCCAATGAACTCGAGCTCAAATGGTGAAAGACCTCAACATTCTAACCTCATCTTCTGTTAATGAATCAAATATGTATGTGGCATTAAACTAATCCATGAAGAATACTTGTAAAGTTTAGCATAAAAATTTCTACTTCCTTTATTTGATGTAGTCATCATCATGCAAGCAATACTGGTATAAGAATTAGTTGAATATTTGTTTAGATTACATTTACTTTAAATAAATAAATCAGGTTTTTCTTTCTGCAAGGCAAGTAATACTGACATAAGAATTAGTTAATTATGTGTCTAGATACCATTTACTTTTAATACATAGCTCAGGTTTTTTCATTCTGCAAAGCTGATACTATTGGAAATATTGATACTTGAGTTTATGATTTTTCTGCCTTTCATCTCCTCTATGAAACTGTTTAAATTTGAGCTGATAGTAAAATCTGTACTTCATTGTATAAAGTTCGGGTTGTCAGAAACTTCTTGATGGCATACTTAATGATTAATCTTTTGCTCGATGTCAAATTCCTAAAGTAAATGTCTTGTTCTTTTAGAATTCATTTATCATTAGGATTTTCGTTTAATAAAAAGCAAAAGATAAAAAATTTAGCAAGACATTGTTATTTCCAAGTTGGTTCCAAAGTTTAAATAAACATTGTGTATTTGAACTATCTCCTCTTTTGAATAAAATTATTTTTCCTTGTAAAAAGAAATCAAAATACTTTTTTACCTCTTATAACAGGATTGTGGCTTATCAGTAGCTCGCTCTCTTGTTAATTCTCTTCCTCCAATGGTCAGAAGCCAAATGGGAATGAAGCTAGGAGAGAAGAAGAAGCTTACTGAATCTGGTATGAACTTCAACTTGTCTATTGTGTTTTTACTAGACATCTGCACCCATCCCAACTTTGTGCACTCAATTGTAGTTGGAAAAACTTGATTTTGACAATTCATTTTGAAGCGTACTTCTGGATGTCCGGTGACAGGCAATTGTATCACTATGCAAGACTTAATTAGACAATAATTTCAACTAATGCAAATGTTGAATTGATAGTAACATTTTTTTAACAATAAAATTGAAGGTCGAATTTTAAGTGAGGTTTTGATTGGCTCAAGAGAAGAGGCTGCAAAATGCATGCAAAAGGTTCTGAAGCGAACAGTCATGGTTTCAAGTACAAGGCAGGCTATCTCCGGTCTACTGACAGTTGGTGCTGTTACTGCTGTTAGATATCTTTCTAACAAAATGTGCAAGGCTTGGAAATCCTGGAGATGATACTTTATACCCATTTTTATTTTTTTGAAACACAATTTGCAACAATGTACTAGTGTAGGCTAAACCTGAGTTACACTCGAACCTAATCCTTTGGGTCCCTGGGCTTAACATAAGATTTATGATGAAGGATGACGTTTTGGTCACTGTCAGCCTGAGATCATACACCAACACTCCACATGGTCTTGCTTGGATTGCTGATCAACTTGTTTGCAAAATAAGAGGTCTATAAATGTTATACAAATCCAAGAATAGTTTCTGGTTGGTGGAAAAAGCAAGTTTTGTATTGACATTTATGGTCTTTGAATTTTCTCCTAAATCAATCAAGGGAGTAATAATTCAGTTTTGTCATTGTTTTTTGATACAAGTTTTGTCATTGTTAAATGATGCTTTCTTTGTTTATATTTCAATCTGTTCACTGACAGGGTCACCTTTACATTTTCTTTTTCTACTAACGCCACAGACTCTTTTTATTCTAGTCATCATACCATAGAGCATTGAAATAAAGGCTTGGTAGGTTGATTTGTTTGGATGCAAAGATGTATTCACAAGCAAGGAAGCTGCTCTTATTGGAGAATTGCATGACATTGATCTGCATTGTTTCATACAAATAGTTGCATGACTTTGATCTGCATTGTTTCATACAAATAGAATCATTCAAACAAATAAAATCATCTTTGAATTTTACTGGGTTAAATCTTTGCAAGGGCCCCATTTTGATGTTACCCTCACCTACACCACACCCCCGGTGTCTTGACTCTTGAGCCTTGACTTATCAACAAGCAAGTGGGTGTCCGCAGAGTTTTCTTGTGATGGATAAGGCTTTGTTGGTTATGACGAATCTTTGTATCCTCTTACTGTAGAGGACTAGTGTTTTTTCCAAAAGATGCGCATCTTAGCTGCTGACTCTTTGTCTCAACCCTTTAACTTCAGTACTCACCACAATATAGAAAACAAGATGTCAGGATTCTCAATTTCAACTCTACCATTCCACTTGGGGCAGCACAACCTTGGATTCATTATCAATTATTGAAGAAAGTATCTATAGCAGAGTTCTTTCCTCACAAATAAAACCACTCTTGGTGAGACATTGACTGAAAGCTTATATAATAGCACCAATCCTACACTTAGTATTGGTAGACAATATAGGGCAAACATTAAATTGGGTTCCATGGGAGAAGTGGGTGATGATGTTCAACCAAGAAGTTATTGGAGATGGAAAAGACAGGATTTCTTCCCAGAAGAATCCTTTCAAAACTGGGGCACCTATGGATTTGCACTATTACAAACACGTCATCGATTCAAGGACCGTCTCATCAGCAGATCAAATGATGCCGAGGAGATTGGAGAGCTTCGAAAACAAAGTGAAAATGATATGAAACGATGCCTTACCTGGTGGGATCTCACCTGGTTTGGATTTGGCTCAGTCATTGGAGCTGGCATCTTTGTGCTTACTGGCCAAGAGGCTCATGACCATGCTGGGCCAGCAATTGTTTTGTCCTATGTTGCTTCCGGTGTTTCAGCAATGTTGTCTGTTTTTTGTTACACGGAATTTGCAGTTGAAATTCCAGTAGCAGGAGGGTCATTTGCATACTTAAGGATTGAATTAGGTGACTTTGCAGCTTTCATAACAGCAGGAAATATACTTCTTGAGAGTATTGTTGGAACTGCAGCTGTTGCTAGAGCATGGACTTCTTACTTCACCACTCTACTAAATCGCCAACCTAATTCATTGCGCATTCACACAAGCCTCACGGATGGTTATAATCTCCTGGACCCAATTGCTGTTGCTGTTTTGGCAATTTCTGCAACAATTGCAATGATCAGCACAAGGAAAACCTCTTACTTCAATTGGATAGCATCTGCAATTAACACTGCAGTAATTGTATTTGTGATAATTGCAGGATTTGCTCATGCCAAAACCTCTAATTTGACACCCTTTTTGCCTAATGGAGCTAAAGGAATCTTTCAAGCTGCTGCAATTGTCTACTTTGCTTATGGTGGTTTTGACAATATCGCTACCATGGCCGAAGAAACCAAAGATCCAGCCAGAGACATACCACTTGGATTGCTTGGATCAATGTCAATCATCACAGTGATATATTGCTTGATGGCACTTGCATTAGCTATGATGCAGAAATCTTCAGAAATAGACCGGAATGCAGCATACTCTGTAGCATTTCAGAGCGTGGGAATGAAATGGGCTAAGTACTTGGTAGCTCTTGGTGCTCTAAAGGGAATGACCACTGTTCTTTTGGTAGGAGCATTAGGGCAGGCACGATATATTACTCACATTGCAAGAGCACACATGATTCCGCCATGGTTTGCTCTTGTCCATCCAAAGACAGGAACTCCGATAAATGCTACATTATTGATTACCATTCTAGCTGCTTGTATTGCTTTATTTTCGAGTTTGGATGTCTTGGCAGGCTTGTTATCTGTAAGTACACTCTTTATCTTTATGATGATGGCTGTTGCACTTCTTGTGAGGAGATATTATGTCAAAGAAGTCACTTCGAAAGTTAACCTTATAAAGCTAGTTATCTTCTTGCTGATGATTATTGCCTCCTCAATGGCAACTGCAGCTTATTGGGGACTAATGCCTAATGGTTGGGTTGGATACACCATTACTGTTCCTATTTGGTTCTTGGGTACTGTAGGAATTTCATTGTTTGTGCCTCAACAAAGGACTCCAAAAGTTTGGGGGGTTCCACTTGTCCCTTGGTTTCCATCATTGTCAATTGCAACAAATATCTTTCTCATGGGATCTTTGGGTTCTAAGTCATTTATCAGGTTCGGAATATGCAGCATTGTAATGCTACTATACTATGTATTCTTTGGTCTCCATGCAACTTATGATATGGCCCATCAGCAAGATAAGCTGAAATCTATGAAAATTGATGATGATAACATCAAGCAAAATGCAGGGCCTTAAGATCATTGTACTTTACCTTTCAGTCTGTTAATCCCCAATAAGATTTCCTTCCTACTTTTGTTCCATATTAGGATGCTACAAGTGTTTGAAATTGGTAATTTGAAGTCTAGATAGAGTTATTCTAAATGTAAAAATGTTTAAACAAATATATCTGCATAGCAATGCACTGAAAGGAAGAAGCAATACTAACGAATATCAAAGTCACTCAAGTTTATTCTATACATGAATATTTGTGGTTTATTGATTAAAATAAAATGAATTACATAATATCTATGCGGAAAATTTTTGATTAGGCCTACTACTCCTGATTAGCATCCTTGGGTTAGTAGAGAGGCTAAGGTTAGTCCCATACTTAATTTTACTTTCTATGAAATGTCTTGCTTTTTAATTGCTTACAATTTTCATCATCTAGAGCTGTCTATTTTATCCAGTTGGACTGCATATTCTTTTTCCCCCCATGAATAAGCGAGATCAAAGAAAAAATATCACAGTTCAACATCCTTTGCAACCTAATAAAATTCAGGGGAACATTAATTAGAAACGGACTCCTAAACAAATTACCTCTAAGCCTAAACCTCCCCTAGAACTTGAGCCCTTCAAGCTCCAACAGCAACCGACTTCTCAGAGTCCTTTCTTCACTTAATATAGGAGTCTATGCATTAAGCGACCAATGGTAAGTCACCAAGGCTTCCTGGATTTGTGGTGTAGCTTCTCCTAAGATTTCTAGCACCAATCACTCAAAGAATATCATTTAGAAGGTAATATGGAGTGTTTGGAAAATTTTCTCTTAAGATATGAACATAGTGAGAGGGAAAGAGAAAAGAAAACAATGGATTCTCTTACGGAATGAATGAGTTTTCTCTCTCTTAAAGGAACAGTGATTTTCTTGCTCTCCTGAATCTCAATCTACTCTCCTAGAGTTTTCTCACTTTTATGGTGCAGATTAGAATGGGTTAGGATGGGTACAGAATGAGTTGGCTGAAGAAACACCACATATTTTTTTATTCTTCAACTTTAGAAGCATGATTTATCTTGTTTTGGCTGTGTGACTCCTTTGTGGATTTTCCAAAATGTCGGGGACGTTTTTGTGTAAAGGCCGAATTGCTAGAATAAGCTCCAAATTGCCCTTGGATTCTTATATGTGTGATTAAATTGATAGAATGAAACCCAAAATTCCAGTTTAATGAGTAGCGGCCAGTGGTACATCACAAGGACAAAATCAAAGTGCAAACAACAAAGAGATAGAAAATATGCATAGTACACTAGTTTTGAAATAGCTTTTCACTTACTAACAAAAAAAGGAATTCGAGAGAGGTGGTGAGTTAAGAGAAAAAAGACTCCTTGATACCACTATTTTCATCCTTAGGCCTCAAAATCGTGTTTCTCCTTCATGGTTGTATGAGATTTTAGAGGCAAAACATGGCTCTTTTGTTTTTGATCTGATTGGGGCGTTTTAAATCTAGCTTAGGATGTCCTTAGGGACTGGTTTTGGGCCTTTTGGCATACGGAGTGAACCTATTGACCCCTATGTTGTTAAACAAGTGGAAAGTCTTAGATATACTTTAGCTTACGTAAATGGAGGAGTTGCTTTAGTCATGAATGAGGAAACTCATTGACAAAATTTGACTTGGCTACACATTCCCATCTAATTCAAGTATTCAACCCCAAAGGGTGTTGCCCTTTGTGGCAGAACGCATCAAAAGTTGGCCAAGGAGCTAGCTTAGTTTTAGGGGCCTAAAATAGGGTGTTTGAAACTTTTAGTCACGTATAACAAGGGCTATAGGTTTTTATTTGGGTGAAAATTTCGAGTACCTGACCATTTACATGAGCTTTAGGTGCTGCAAGTGTTCCTAACTTATTTAGTAACATGCATAACTTAGACTCATGCAAAAGGTTCAAAAAGATTCAATTCATCCCTCCAAATCACTCTCTCAAATTCTTCAGTTATGTTACATGGCCTTAGATAATAATTGAAAGAATAAAATAAATTATAATATATGAATTAGGCCCACATAAAAATTGAGCTAGGCCGAATCAAGCTTGTAGAAAATCTGCGGCGAAAACAACCACCAACAATCATGACTAATGAGGAAATCAAGTGGTCAAAAGGAAAGAAAAATCAAAAGGAAAGACACTTTTTTCTAAAGTAGCATACATTAGTAAGTATTGACGTAAGCTAGCTGGTCTTATTCAAAGATGAGGGCTAGACACAAGAACATGTGAGAGCAGACAAAGAAAGTCTGGATTTTGACTTTCAAGATTTCCGGCAAATGGCACTATAAGTATAATCTAGTCAGGGGCGGACCCACTAAAAAGGGTGGGGCCGTAGCCCCCCAAACTTTTTTAATTTTATAAAATTACCCTTAAATTTTCCTAAAATTTTCAAAAAATATATGGTTAGCCCCCTCAAACTTTTTAAATATTATATTTTTACATCTTAAATTTACCTTAAACTTTCTAAAGAAATATGGTTAGTCCCTCAAACCCTTTATAATTATTGTAGATACTATTAAATTGGTTCAATTTTATATTTATTATTATTTTAACTCCATTCATAAAATTCTAGTTCCGCCCATCTAGTGCATATATAGTGGTGCGAAGTAACATTCGTCTATCAAATTAGGCATATACACCTTTCTCAAAAAAAAAAAAAAAGGCATATGCTGCTTTAGGTAGAGACCTCAGAAAATGAAGCAATGACAATTTTAACTAGTCCAAACTTCTACATTACATGATTTCGTGTGCAATGTATATGTTTAAGCTAAGGAAAAGTCTTGTGCCACATAAAGTAGCACAAAAAAAGCCACAACTCGCCCACGTGGTGAATTGTGGTTGGTGGAGAGGTGTCCGACCACCACCCCTCCACCAACCACAACTCGCCATATGAGCGAGTTGTGGCTTTTTCTGTGCCACTTTATGTGGCACTAGAAGGATTCTTAAGCCAAAGCAAGCAACAAAATGCAGGAAGAAACAAATCAAAACACACGAAAACACGTAATCAATAGAGAAACTAAGAAAAATCATGACAACAAAGGAAGAAGGCAAAGATTATGGCATCGAATCATTGCCTCCCTTCCTAACTACTTGTTTTATTCTCATCTGACTGGTCGCTAGCTCAATCACTATTGCAACTCGGTGTGTAAGTCGAAATGGGATATGGGGTTGAATCTAGCAAAACTCAAAGAAATTATCAAGTAATTTAAAAAGAAAATGATGAATGGAAATTAAAGGAAAGAATTATGTGAGTGAGAGGTTTCTTGTTGTATGTTAGATTGACTGGATATTGAATTAGTTAAGAGTGTATTATGTGGATATGTACAAAGTCCCACACTAAGCAAATATTAAATTGATTTGGGGTTTATAAACAGTTATAAGGAGCCTTAATTGAGTCCAGATTAAACAAGAGTATTTTTTATTTATTTTTATTTTTTATTTTTTATGGTATAGTATAGATGCTGTTAGAACTTTTTCTTAAGCCATTTTAAATGATATTATCATATTAACCAAGAGTTATTTTAAGATCACAACTTTTACCAAATATTTTATGAATTGTTTTATGTGATATATTGTGACCGATTGCATATCACTTTCATATAAACTCACCGACTTTTATTCCACCACTAACAATTATGTCAAGATTGTAACAAAGTTGTCCTATTAAATGTTCTATTCCTAGATTTTTCACATAATGTGCACCAATCATGGCCGTGGGTTGGCCATACGGGCCACTAGGCTTGGTCAAGATGTGTTGTGGCCTGGTTCCATCTTCGACCTCTAACCCAAAAAGCTAGCCACCACTAGAGCATCCATAACCTTGTTCCTCCCTTAACAAACCTCAGTTTTATTTATTTATTTTAATTTTTTTTTTTTTTTATAAATGAAAAATTCACTATAGAAATTTTGTTCTATAGTTGTATAATTTAGAGACAAAAATCACTCAAAAAGATTAGCATATGAATGAGCAAAGCCACAAAATTGTATTTGCATATATCAAAGTGAAACTTTGAAACACAACATCTCATCGCATTTTACACACAATTTGCCAAAGAGTCACCGAGTAAACTGTTTCTTTCCATGTTCACAAAGGACCAGCACCATCTCCATGAACTACCATCCCATGACATGTAGGTCTGTATCATTTAGGTACCACAAAAAACGTTCTACTATTTTAAAATAAGAATCTACTTCTTTTTTTTTTTTTTTTAATTTTAATTAACCACGGTTCAAACAACTACATCAAATTTCCTATTCTAAATTTCATTTATTTATTTATTATTTCTCCCAAAATAGATAAGAAATAGGAAAGTTGATGGGGTGTTTATTGAGTTTCCTTCCAAAATTGTTCCATTACAGGGAGACCAATGCCGTTGCTATAAGGATTTTTTTTTTGGCAAGATTTAGGTATAGTACTTAAGTGTTGTTCTTTAGAAGCCATATGGTTGAATATTAAGAGGGGAATTTAAAGAACAATACCTAAGGTACTGTACCTAAGTTTTATCTTTTTTATTTTATAAATATCATAAGGTGGATTATCGAGGCTATTTTTTTTTATTTGACAGAATGTTTTCTCTGTTTAGGAGAGTATTTTTATATACCACATGTAGTGAACTCTATGTTAAGGTTTTACCGATACGGTGCAAATATGGGCGCACCTTAGGCCTATGTAAGCCCAACAAACATGGCTCAATAAATTACAGAACTCTAGGCTAAGGATTTTACTTCTATTTCTTATTTATAACTAGTAACTAGATAAAGGTTGGTGCGTTGTACGGTTTACTTAAATATATATATATATATATATATATATATATATAAACCAAAAAAATAAAAACTGAACTAATAATTAATCCTTTAGCTATCTCAAAGGAAGCAACAATTTGCTCTCTCCTTTAGCTATCTCCCAAGCAAAAATCTATTTTTTCTTTCTTGATTTCACATTCTATATTTTCTCTCCCCATAGGGAGGACCCTTCAGCCAAAGCATTGTCTATTTATAAGACTTCTTTTCCTATTCCTTCTGACACAAGGAATACATTACTTCTTTAATAAGGAATAAACTTTTCTTCCTCACCAAAGAATAGTCTTTCTTTCCACACCAAGAAAACCTAAATTAATATTTCATTCTTCAACTAGGAAACCCAATTAGCATTCCAAACACTTTAGGGATGATTGAGTTTTATGAACTGAAAATTTCTCATTCGCAAATTTATGCACCAAACACTTCATTTGTTTTGCCATGAGAATGTCAACAAAAAGTCAAATGTCTTCATGTTTTATATTTTATAGATATAGATGTAAATAGATTATCTCAATTTAATAAGATTTAAAATTATGGTAAAAAAAATCCCATTCCTTCCTCTTTCTATAAGAAGGCTATTCGTCCGCTAATTCAATCATTCTAGCCTAACCCTATATTTACATCATTTGCTTATAATCTCGATAACTCTTGAGTCCATCATTTTATAATGGTTATATTTGGAAGGATTCTTTCTATTTGTGTTGAAATAGGCAAAGTTGCAAAGATTATTTCATGGTTAAGATGTATTTTTGACAATTTTAAAGATATATGCCATGATAATGAATGGTAACTGATATTATATATGTGGAAATATGCACTTTTTAATTTTTTAAAAATTAAACATTTGTTGAAAGGTAACTCCTATTAATATTTTTTTAACCAAAAATTTCAATTAATTTTAAAGCAATATAGGATTGATTGAATTCAATAAGGAGTCTAGTATATATTAATCCCAAATTCCCAATTAATAATTTTGTTCCATGTAATTTATTCCAAGTTGCGACTAAAAAAATATAGAAAATGATTAGGTGGCTAGGTTAGTTAAAAATTACATGATTGTGAATTTATTAAGTTTTCATTTATCTAATAATTAAGTTTTATCTTATAAGAACTTCATGCGGGAAAAGAAAAAGTTTCCCAATTTTACTATCATGATAATATGGAAAATTCTCTTCCAAATTTGTCAAATATTGCATATCAAAACAAAGTTGAAAAAAAATGAGTTTTTTAAAATGAGGCATACTATTAAATCTCTCCTCCCCAAACTATTGAAGAATTATTATTATTATTATTATTATTATAAAAAGGAACACTATGTAGAGAGGAAAGAACAATAAAAAATAATTGAATAGATAGAATTTGAAGAAATTAAAGTTACAAAACTATATTGAAAATTAGGCATGTAAGGACTGAAATCAGATTGGACCCAAAATAGGATTGGATTCTGGCTCAAGCGGCCTAAACAATAAATTTGTAGAGCGTGGATGAAAGAACTAGATCTATTCTAGAAGAAAAACGATAAAATTTGGTAATTTAAGACTGTTAGACACAAGTAGGATGAGAAAATCTGTCCTCGGAGTAACTCGAGGAGTTTATATTATATTGTCTTCTTTTTTAATAATATTATACAAGAGTTCACAGTTTTGTTCAAAATTACTTGATTTTTTCTGATCCCCCTTTTTGGTACATCTTCCCATGTTATATACCACAATCTTGGTATCATTTCTACCATACACGTGTAGGTTAGATTCGGGGAACTCCTTCCTGTCCCATCCAGCACCTTCCAGAACCATTAACCAGTAGCTGTAAGGCTGCTTGATCACTGTTTAGGCATCACTTCCAAATTAATGCGGCCAGAGAGTTGGTTGAGAGGCATTTAATGCGGAGGCAGCAGCTTTTGAAGATATTTGTTTGCCCTTTTCTTTCCTTACCCCTTGTCCAATGTCCAACCTTTAGTTGTGATGTAACTTCGAAGAAGGTCCATGATGATATGGCACTCTTATTGACCTCGGACACTTGTTACCGAGATGGCTTTTCTCCTCGGACATTCGTTGGACTTATCTCTTATTATTTCTACTCTTCTCTTTACTCCGTTCCCCTTATAATTTCATCTGAACATCCTCGGATGGTCCAATGTCCTCGGATTGGGCCATAGGCCCAATTAGTACAGCCTTAATAGTACCTCCTAATTAACTGGCCACCATAATAGCCCCTCAAAATCTTGCTTTTCAACTCCTCGAGAGGAAATGATGATTTTGACGTCCTCGACCCTTCTTGTTTATGGTCCTATTATGTATTCTTGACCTCCTATATGTCTTTTTACCTGCTCAAGGCACGCTCTTGATGCTTCGGCGTCCAGAGCGTGCCATCATTAAATTTTGGCGCCACCTTTGTCCCCCACGTTCACCGGTAGGATGTGAATCGTACGGCGGGAGATTTTTCTCATTTTACGAGCGGGAACTTTCCCGCTTGTAATTTCTGTGCCACTATAAATAGCTTTTCAAATCAATTCTTTTCCTTACTTTCTGCAATCACACAGTCCTAGAGCTTATACACTGAACTTGTCTCTCTCTTTCATCTCCCTGTGCATTTACAAATACTAGAAACTTGTCCGAGGACCCTTTTTTCAAACCTGTAAGTCTTCTTTAACCCTTTAGCTTTCATTTTAAACTTGTTAACTTTTCTTCTAAACCTCTTAGGAAAATGGGTAAGTTCAAATGTTTGGTCAAGTCCGAGGAGGGTATAAGGAGTTTTAGGGCTAAGTATAGGATTCCACCAACAGTAGGCATGAGGTACGCTGCCCAGGGGGAATGGGTTGATGCTAGAAAAATAGGAGAGGTGGCCATTCTCATGATTGCCTTCATAGAGGGAGGGATGACCATTCCTATGGGTACTATTACTAAGAATTACCTTAGGTTTTTTAGGTTATCTCCCACACAGTGTGCCCCGAATATGTTTAGGGTTTTGGGGAGTATAGAAGCTTTAAACGAGAGAATGAACCTAAACCTGACCCACCACGATGTGAATTGGGTATACAATCTACACAATTTGAAGGGGTAGGAATATTACCTCAAGGCGAGGCATCCCAAAGTAAGGCTAATCCAGTGCCTCCCCACTTCAAACAAAAATTTAAAGGAGGATTTCCTTATCTTTTCTGGGGAATGGCACGATGGCCTATCTTGTCCAACTGAGGAGGGAGAACCAGGTGGGGGTATAGCCGTAGATTCACGAATTTTGGTTTACATTTCTCTTTCGTGTCTCAATATCCTTGTTTCTAACGAATCCCCATTCTAATTCAATGATTTTGCAGACAAGCGTACTACCAAACCCAAGCTCAGCTTAGTTAACAAAGCGAGCTTAGATAGGATCCTGCAAGCCGAGGTGTATGTGAACGAAGCTGACGGTCAACTCTGAGCAACTCATTTGATCCTTGGATACACACCCCTCTCACTCGCCTTCCAAGCCCCTAAGTACGTAATCATAGCTCGCGACCCTCGGCTCCACCGTATCAGTGTTGCCTACCAAGGGTTCGTTGTTCCAAAGGGTGTTCCACTCCCTAAAGATACTTCCCGCACCCAACCACTTTTTGTTGCCACTCCTTCAATAGGAGCATCCTCATCCCAGCTTATTCTCGAGGAAGAGGAAGAAAGAAAAGAAGAAGAAGAAGAAAGAAACCCAGAGGAGGTTGTAGATTTGTCAGATTTTTTGGATGAATTTGAGGTTTTCAAACAGACTCTACCCCCTGAGGACGTTTTTGACGAAATGGGTGTCCGGAGGAAGCCCTAGAGGAGTTTAATGGAGCTGATAGAAAATCAACTTGGAAAAGGTGCATTGGGGAAATCCACACAGTCTTAGATTCCCCCTCCTCTTCCCAAATCTCCTCATCCTGCTCCTCACCCACCTCAACCTATCAGACCTGAACTTGCTGATCCAAAAAGGAAAACGAAACAGAAAGGAAAAGATGTGGTTGAGACTGGAAGATCTCGTCCAACCCGAGAAGACGAGGCTCAACAAGCTGCGAAGCAGCAAAAGGTCAGCCAAGCATCACAATGGGGCCTGGAGAGGTTGGACACTCAGCCTCCAGAGCCACAAGCCTGGCTCCCAGCACCCATGCACTGCGGGGAGCCCCTGAGGGATGATGCATCACTCAGGGACATCAACGGGGGCATTGGGTGCTACGGTGCCTCAGCCGTGGTGGAGGCCTTACTGCTTCCAAAAGATATGTCCGACCTGTGGAGCATGAGGAAGAATGAGGTCTTCCTCAACTGTAAAAGATATTTGGGCTTGGTAAAATGTCAATCCCTTTTTTATTTATTTATAATTATTACTATATATAGGTATATGCTTTTATTGGATATGGTATTAACCCCTTTTCTTTTAGGCTGTCCAAGCCACTTTCAGGCTGGAAGAAATAACCAAGTCATGCTACCAACAATTGGAAGATGAGGAAAAAAAGACGAACGGTAGCTGTGCAAACACTGACCATATCTGAAAATAGCAATGCCGAGCTGAAGAAAAAGTTGGCCAGTGAGAAGCAGGCTCGCCGTAGTGCTGACTCGGCCTTGGAAGGTGCACAGAGGCAAGCCGAAGACCAGAGGAAGCACCTACGCGAGACAACTGACCAATTGACTGCTGCCAGGGAACAAATGGCAGTGCTCAAGAAGCAACTTGAGAAAGCCCAAAGGCTAAAAGATTAGGCTGAAAAGTCCAAGGCTGAAGCTAAGAAGGCAAGGATTGAGGCCAAGAAAGCTAGGGACGAGGCCGAGTAGAAGGGTTACGACCTTGGAGTAGCTGATACCGAGGAAACCTTAGGGCAGAGGTTCCAGCTGGGGTTGAGGCTTCTTCTAAGTTGAGGAAACCTGAAAATGTATTCTACCCTTCTGCCATACGAGCCTCGAACCTTCCTTCTGCTCAAGATGAAGGGGCTTCTATAGTTGCTGATCCAAGTAAAGAAGCACAGCCTCAGGATCTCCTCTTCCCAGCCAATAAGGGCCAACAAAAGAACCTGATGCTTCCCAAGAAGTAACCTTGAACAAGGTTGCAGTTGTTCCGGAGGTAGGAGCAGCTTCCCAGGGCTTCCAGAAAGACTTGGCTTCAACTGTCATGCCCGCTGAGGGAGCCTCCAAAGATAAAGAAGGGACAACTACCTCAGAGGCAGATAACCCTGCCAACAAAACCTCCAAGCTTCAGATCAAGTTGAAAAAATTAGCCTTCCTTTGTAATATAATTATGACTTTTGTAAGGGATTTTGTCCCCTTTTTTTTTAGACATATTTTAATGAAGTATGCATTTTTACCTTCTTGAATTCGTTTGAGTTATTAGTTATTTCATTTTTATTTTATCTGTTTTGTTACTTTGGTTTTGAGTAGTTTTCATCTTGACTGCCCTTTTTTTGTACAAGAGAAAAAAGAAAAACATAGTTTACACATGCTTTTAATTGGCAGTTAAAATGGACGATAACCATTGAATTCGTAACATTACATAGACATATTTTGAATACATATATATCTACTCTAACAAGTTTAACCTTGAGAAAATATCCAAACGTTTGATTAAATAAAGTTAAGTCCAGAGTACCTCAGTATGCTTTAAATGATGCTCATAGGCTTATTGAGGTTTATATCTTTACTAGGTGATCACAAACCCTGTGATCTGAGAATGGGAATTAAGGGTTTACTCCCTTTAAATGCTTAAGTTCGTGTTGAACTAGCATTTTAATAGTACGAGGGTGTATTAATTTCTATTAAACCTGTTTAATGCTTCAATAGATGTCATAGGGTATTAATTTCCACTAAAGTTGTGGTCCAAGGAACCTGACATAACTTAGTTTCTGTTTAATACTTCAATAGATTTCATAGGGTATTAATTTCCACTAAGTTTGTAGTTCGAGGAACCTGACATAACTTAGTTTCTGTTTAATACTTCAACAGATGTCATAGGGTATTAATTTCCACTAAGTTTGTGGTCCGAGGAACCTGACATAACTTAGTTTCTGTTTAATACTTCAATAGATGTCATAGGGTATTAATTTTCACTAAGTTTGTGGTCCGAGAAACCTGACATAACTTAGTTTCTATTTAATACTTCAATAGATGAGGAAACACATGACATATAATCGGAATAAATTAAAGGGCAACTAAATAGGACTATTTTTATTAATAATAATACCTCTTTAGATTGTTTACATTCCAAGGGTGGAGTACAGCTTTTTCATCTAGATCTTCCAAATAGTAGGCACCTATTCCTGCCACCGAAGTGATCCGATATGGTCCTTCCCAATTAGGCCCCAATTTTCCCCAGGCTGGATTCTTGGTGGTCCCCAAAACTTTCCTCGATACCAGATCTCCTACAGCCAACGGCCTTAGCTTTACATTGGTATCGTAACCTTGCTTGAGCTTATGTTGGTAATAAGCCAGTTGGACCATTGCATTCTCCCTTCGCTCTTCGATAAAATCCAGACTCTTTTCCAGTAGCCCATCATTACCGCCCGGGGTAAATGCACTAGTTCTCGACATTGGGAAACCTGTTTCTAGAGGGATTACGGCCTCGGCTCCATATGCCATTGAGAAAGGGGTCTCCCCTGTTGATCGTCGAGGCGTTGTTCGATACGTCTAAAGGACATGTGGTAACTCCTCCACCCATTTTCCTTTTGCCTCGACCAACCTCTTTTTGAGTCTATTCATTATAACCTTGTTGACAGCTTCAGCCTACCCATTTCCCTGAGGATAGGCCGGAGTGGAATATCTATTCTTTATCCCTAGGTCAGAATAGTATTGCCTGAAGGCTTTGCTATCAAACTAAAGGTCATTATCCGAGATAAGGGTATGAGGAACCCCAAATCGTGTAACGATATTCTTCTAGATAAATCTTTTCACATCTACATCTCTGATATTAGCCAAAGGTTCAGCTTCGACCCACTTAGTAAAATAATCTGTGTTGATCAGCAGATACTTTTTGTTTCCTAATGCTTTAGGGAAATGACCTACAATATCTAAGCCCTATTGAGCAAAAGGCTAAGGGCTGGAAAGAGGATTAAGAACTCCTCCTGGCTAGTGGATGTTTGAAGCGAATCTCTGGCACTGGTCACATTTTCTAACATATTCTTGTGATTCTTTCTGCATATTTGGCCATCAGTATCCTTGAGTAATGGCCCGGTGAGATAGGGATCTTCCTCCCGTGTGACTTCCGCAAATTCCTTCATGCAATTCCTCTAGGAGTGATTTTGATATCTCGGGATGTACACAAAGCAGATATGGCCTAGAAAAAGAACGTTTATACAACTTTTTGTCCTTGGACAACCAAAACCGAGGAGCTTTCCTTTGTATTTTTTCATCTTCTGGTTTCTCCTCAGGCAATATAT
This sequence comes from Quercus tomentella, assembly GCA_028535165.1. Classification (NCBI taxonomy): domain Eukaryota; kingdom Viridiplantae; phylum Streptophyta; class Magnoliopsida; order Fagales; family Fagaceae; genus Quercus; species Quercus tomentella. Next base: position 44,822,434 of record JAPQVY010000111.1, read on the forward strand.
CGCTTTTAAGGAACAGTAGTATGGGGTCCATCCAACTTGGCCCCAATTTGACTTGATGGATTTGGAGCAAATCCTTCCTTGTTGGGGTGGGGATGCATAAATCCTCGACAATTATCACCCGGGGCAAATTCTATGCCGAGGAGGTGGCAAGGGTAGCCAAGGAATCTGCGTGGGTATTTTCACCTCTGGGGATATGTGACAGATCAAAAGATTCAAATTGCATTTGTACACGCTTAACTTGACCCAAATATTCCTGCATTCTTGTATCTCGGGCTTCCAGTTCCCCTTTTACCTGGCTCACAATCAGTCTTGAATCTGAGAACATTTCCACTGCCTTTCCACCCATTTTCTGTACCATAGTCATTCCCATCAGCAAAACTTCATATTCCGCTTTGTTGTTTGTAGCCAAGAATCCCAGCCTCAAGGACTTTTCAATGGTGATCTTTTCAGGGGATACCAGAACTAGCCCTACTCCTGCTCCCCATTGGTTTGCTGCTCCGTCTACATATACTTTCCAGGATGAGGTGTCATGTGTAGAGATTAGGCCAACCGATTTTTCATCCATGCCATGTTGCTTCACCTCTGCTTCTTCTGGAAGTTCAGCAAACTCGGCTACTAGATCGGCGAGGACCTGGCCTTTCACAGAGGTATGAGACATATACTTGATGTCGAAAGCCCCTAGGATCGTGCCCCATTTAGCAATCCTCCCATTATAATCTGCACTCCGAAGTATGGACTTAAGCGGTAATTGAGTTAGAACTACTACGGTGTGCACCTGGAAATAATGTGGGAGTTTTCATGTAGCATGCACTACTGCCAAGATGGCCTTTTCCAGTGATAAGTACCTCACCTCGGCTTCATGAAGTGACTTACTTACGTAATAGACTGGTCTTTGGATGCCACTGTCTTCTCGTATCAAAACAAAACTTACTGCATGATAGGCCACCGCCAAGTAGGCAAACAGGACCTCGTCCACTTCAGGATTGGACATGATAGGCGGCCGAGATAGATATTATTTCAGCTGCTGAAATGCTACAGCACATTCCTCGGTCCATTCAAATCCTTTCCATTTATGCAGTAAAAGGAAAAAGGGTCTGCACCTATCAGCTGACCTAGAGATAAATCGGTTCAAAGCAGCAGTCATCCCTGTCAGTTTCTGCACCTCCTTAGGATTTCGAGGTACTTGTAAGCCATTAATGGCCTTAATCTGATATGGGTTCACCTCAATTCCCCTGTGAGTCACCATGTATCCCAAGAACTTTCCGGAGCCTACACCAAATGAACACTTTGAAGCATTCAGACGTAGCTTGTGGTTTCTCAGAATTCCAAAAATGCTCGTAAGATCTCCCACATACTCGGACACCACTTTGCTCTTCACAACCATATCATCGATATAGACCTCAATGTTCCTGCCCAAGTGTGGTTCGAACATTTTAGTCATCATCCGTTGATAAGTAGACCCTGCATTTTTTAAGCCAAAGGGCATCACTTTATAGTGATAGTTTCCAATGGGAGTGACAAAAGCTGTCTTCTCTTGATCGTCCAATGCTAACAGTATTTGGTGATATCCTTGGAAGGCATCCAAAAAACTCATCCGAGGATGACCTACTGTTGCATCCACCACCTGGTCTATCCTAGACATAGGGAAAGGGTCCTTGGGACATGCTTTATTGAGATTCGTGAAATCCACGTACAAATGCCATTTTCCAGTCTTTTTTTTTACCACCACCGTGTTGGCTAACCATTGTGGATAAAAAACTTCCTTGATAGCCCCTGCCTGCTTGAGCTTGGCTACTTCGTTTTTAACAGCCTTGGCGTGCTCTTTTGACGGACGCCGAGGTGGCTGTCTCTTCGGGATGATGGAAAGATTAACATTTAAATGATGACAAATGAAGCTTGGGTCTATGCCCGGGGCTTCATACGCACTTCATGCGAACACATCAACATTTTCTCTAAGGAACTTAACCAATTGCTCTTTCTCCTGCAAAGGCAGTTTAGCTCCAACTTGAAAGAATTTCTCCGGATCATTACCAACGATTACCCTCTCTAGATCTTCACATTTCGCCTCGGGTAACACCGGGGTTTTTGATTGCTATAAACTATTATCAGCGGTGGCCGAGGTCTCCGCCTCAGGCCGATGTTGGATAGCTGCTGCCAGGCATTGTCGGGCGGCAGTTTGATTTCCTACTATCTCCAAAACCTGGTCTCCAGATGGGTACTTCTTCTTCTGGTGAAGAGTAGAGGAAACGGCCCCCAAGGTATGAAGCCAGGGTCTGCCCATAATGGCCGTGTAAGGAGAGAAAACATCTACGACGATGAAGTCTACTTCCACCACATCCGTGCCGGTCTGCACAGGTAATCTAATCTGACCTTTTTGGACAACCATTTTACCTTCAAAACTCACTAAAGGAGAATTGTAGGTTGTTAAGTTTTTAGGTTTCAAATTTAGCCCTCTATACAAGTCAGGGTACATTATGTCAGCGGCGTTGCCTTGGTCAATCATCACTCTTTTCACATCATACTCACCAATTCTCAACGTAACTACCAAGGCATCATCATGGGGCTGTATGGTTCCAACTTTGTCCTCGTCTGAAAAACTTAACACTAATGGGATGCTCATCTTGGCTTTTTTAGGCATCGGGCTAGACTCCTTGGCTTGACAACAGGACACCGACATTACCTTGGAAGGACAAGATCCAGTCCTCCCCGGGGCAGCAAAAATAACGTTTATTGTGCCAAGGTGGAGTCTTGAAGAAGCATCTCCCCGAAGCTCTGAACCCACTTGGCTTACCTGACCATTGGAATGATGCAAGAGTTGCTTCAACTTCTCTTCTTGGACTAACTGGTCCAAATGGTCCTATAAATTTCTGCAATCCTCAGTTGTGTGTCCATGATCTTGATGATAGTGGTAATAAAGGTTCTGGTTGCGTCTCATAGGATCTCCTGTCATCTTGTTTGGCCATTTGAAGAACGACTCATTCTTAATCTTCTCTAGTACTTGTTGCATTGGCTCTCGAAACACAGCGTTAACCACCTGGGTGTTGGCAGATCCTGACTGCCCAAAAGAGTCTTTCCGAGGTCGGTTGTTATTGTACCTGTCCGACCTGAAATCCTTCCTCTCCTGAGGGATCACCTTAGCCTTTCCTTTCCCCTGCAGTTGGTCTTCTTCTACTCTTCTGTACTTGTCAATTCGATCCATCAATTGGCGTACACCAGTAACAGGTTTACCAATTAGAGATTTCCTCAAATCATGCTCGGTTGGAAGACCAGCCTTGAAAGTGCTAATGGCCACATCATCGTGCTCTCCTTCTATTTCATTAAACATCTCCCTATCTGAATAAGCCTTCAGAGTCTCACCCTCCCGCATGGACATAGACAATAAGGACCCTAAAGGTCGAGGAACCCTGCTGCAAGTAATAAAGCGAGCACCAAAAGCCCAATTGAGTTTCTTGAAGGAGTCGATAGAATTCGCCCTCCAACCGTTGAACCACCTCATTGCCACCGGGCCCAAGCTAGATGGAAAGACCTTACACATTAAGGCCTCATCTTTTGGAGTGAACAACCATCCTTTGACTGAAATGGCTAACGTGTTCTACCAGGTCAGTCCGACCATTATAAATGGTGAATGTGGATTGATGAAATCGCCGAGGAAGGCTCGCATCTTCAATGTTCCGCGTGAAGGGTGATTTAGAAACTTGACTTAGCGCTTTGTTCATGGCATCATTGCCCAAGCCTCTATAAGGCGGGCTTTTGTACCTACATCTATGGTGATGCTCCTTTTCATAGGAAAAGGTCTCGTTGGGCAGAGTTCTGGACCTCTGTCTATAACTAGCACCATCTGTCTCTTTAGAGGACGGTTCAGAGCTGGACGGTGAACGTCTTCGCCGAGCATGACGCAACTCCCTCTTCAACTCGTCGATTTCACGTTGCATGTCTCTGTCATTCTTTGCATGGGAAACATGACTCTTCCCCCGAGATTGACCTTTATTGGTATAGGTTGTGTACATACTTCCCTCACGGCCTCCTTTCCGTTCAAGGCTCCTATGCAGATTGCTATGCTGAGAACCCCTTGATTCTGCTTGATGTAGATTAACATCTACCTGATGTGGTCCTGCCTCCTCCATCGTGAACGTTGCAACCAAATCTCCTTTAGACTAGATCAAACTCTCCTCACAGACGGCGCCAATTGTAAGGACCGAAATCGGATTGGACCCAAAATAGGATTGGATTTTGGCCCAAGCGGCCCAAACAATAAATTTGTAGAGCGTGAATGAAAGAACTAGATCTATTCCAGAAGAAAAAGGATAAAATTTGGTAATTTAAGACTGTTAGACACGAGTAGGATGAGAAAATCTGTCCTCGGAGTAACTCGAGGAGTTTATATTATATTGCCTTTTTTTTAATAATATTATACAAGAGTTCACAGTTTTGTTCAAAATTACTTGATTTTTTCCAATCCCCCTTTTTGGTACATCTTCCCATGTTATATACCACAATCTTGGTATCATCCCTACCATATATGTGTAGGTTAGATTTAGGGAACTCCTTCCTGTCCCATTCAGCACCTCCCAAAACCATCAACCAGTAGCTGTAATGTTGCTTGATCACTGTTCAGGCATCATTTCCATATTAATGCGGCCAGAGAGTTGGTTGAGAGGCATTTAATGCAGAGGCAGCAACTTTTGAAGATATTTGTTTGCCCTTTTCTTTCCTTACTCCTTGTCTAATGTCCAACCTTTAGTTGTGATGTAACTTTGAAGAAGGTCCATGATGATATGGCACTCTTACTGACCTCGGACACTTGTTACCAAGATGGCTTTTCTCCTCGGACATTCGTTGGACTTATCTCTTATTATCTCTACTCTTCTCTTTACTTCGTCCCCCTTATAATTTCATCTGAACATCCTCGGATGGTCCAATGTCCTCGGATTGGGCCATAGGCCCAATTAGTACAGCCTTAATAGTACCTCCTAATTAACTGGCTCCCACAAGGCAAAATTAGAGTATGTAATTTTAATTTAGCCTATAAAAAATTGTAATCTATATATGTATAAGAATATGTAAATGTTTATGTTTATGTTTATAAAGTATTTGTTTAAATATCTTATGAAAATTTTGGTTTTCGGTCTATGAATTTTATTTTGTATATAAATTTAAAATTTAAAATTTGAAATTTGATAATTATGGAATTTATTGTTATTGTTCTTTTATGTAAAGCTATTTTATATATATATATATATATATATATATTAATAGATATTTATTATGATTGTATTTATACATTGAACTATTTATTTTATCATTTAATTGAGAGTTTAAATATAAAATAAAATTTAAGTCTAATTGAAAAATATATATTAAATATTTACACGTAAAATTGTGAGCACATAAAATCTTATATGACAAAATATTTTGAGGTCAACCCAAAGCCAAATGTTTTTGGTTTTATAAATATTATAGATTAGATTAGGTTATGTGTATAAATCTTTTATTAAAAATAATATATTACCTACAATTTGTTAGCTCACGTTCAAATTGTAATGATTAATCACTCGCAAACCATAGCGCTTTGCTAACAGTAATTATTCAAATTAGTTCTACTGTGATTAAAATTATTATTTGACTCTATAACTATGGATAACTTTGCAATAGATTGAAGAACAACTATTTCAAGTTATATTATTAATATTTATATGATCTATAAGGGTAGAAGAAGGGTTATATTATTCAATTCATTACTACACATAATCTTTGAATAATGTTGGCTAGTGATAATATCACTTGAATTTGGATTGATAGAGTTCTTTTGTCACTTTATATTTTTCATAATGGAATTGAATAAAGCTAAAAATTTAAATATATCTATTATATGTAATGGGTCAAATTCGTGTGTGTGTAAGTATGTATGACAGTAAAATGGGTAATTAAGAACCTCAATTACTAATTTTTAGTAAGTTGGGACATTTTGTGTTTTTTGTTTTTGGTTCAAAGTTAATGGCCTTGGATTGATATCATTAACAAGAGAGTCAAGAATTAAAAAAAAAGACGCGTAAATATATCTATTATGTATATAATTTTCCACTACTAATTTTATACGAAGAGAGAAAAACAAATAAAAAATTATTTCTTCTCTTCACTTGAATTTGATCATTTCTATATGAAAAGAAAATATAAAAGGTACAATGATGGTGGTAATGGCCATCCATAGTGGCATGGCCTTTGCTTTGATGACTTTGAAATTGACAGACTCAAAAAAAAGATTGTGATTTTGAATGTCATTGGTTCAATCATTGCAGATCTTATAATCGAGATTTTAGGGACTTGGACTTGCATAATTACTGATGACGTCCTATAGACAACGTCTATTATTGGGGACTCTTTAGTGACGGTGGTAATGACCATCCTCAGTGGCATCGCCATTGCCTTGATGACTTTGAAATTGACAAACTCAAAAAAAAAAAAAAAAAAAAAGATCTAAAAAATATGTTTTTTGATTTTGAATGTCATTGGTTTGATCATTGTAGGTCTTATAATCGAGATATTAGGGACTTGGACTTGCATAATTACTACCGACGCCCTATGGATCATGTCCATTATTGGGGACTCTCCAGTAATGACAGTTATTTCTCATTCAATGTTAATGTTGACTACTCCATTATTTCTTTTTATAAAAAGATGATGTTAATGGTGGGCTTAGTTCAAAACCAATAAAAAGCTTTCCAAATCAACAGTTTGTAAAAATATTGTGAAATAGTTTGTGACTGCAGCATTTCTCTATTCAAAATCTCAATTGTGTTTGGAGCAGTATTAAAATTAAAGTTAGATGGTGTAATTTCAATTTAGCATATAAAAAATTTAATGTATAAGTATATGTTTATATTAATGTTTATGAAGTTTTTATTAAAAAAGAAATGACATGTGCTATATATATAGGATTGATTTGGGATTTTAAATTTGGTAAATGAAAAATAAACATGATATGTTAACATCTTATGAAAAGTAAAGTTTGGAAGAGTGTCATTCCATGAAACTGAAATAGTGATTTTCATAATTTACCATTCATTATCATATTTTGTCATTGGTAATTAGGTAAGATAAAGATAGAGATATAATGAGGTAGTGGTATGCGTAGGTTAAGTTGGGTTAGTTTGGAATATTTTTCATTCCAGTCAATCTAGATTAAGAAATTTCTAATCCAACTCAACGATTAAGGTGTTGTAATTTTGTTAGGCCTTATAAAACCAAAAACAAAATGTTACTTATCAAGAAAATAAAAGCAAAAAAAAAAAAAAAAAATGTAAATTACACTAACTTTCACTGAGGATTTAGTACACAATTGATCGATGTCCTAAGTTTGTTCTGTCACTCTTCTAAATCTATGGCAAACCATTTTTCTCTTTTGCTGTTACAAGTTACAACAATTATGAGCCATTCATATCCAACCACACACAGCCCTTTGCAAATTATTGCTTTAAGTTTGAACCAACTTATGCATGCAGCATAAGAAATTCGATCTCTAGCTTTGGATACCAATTTTCACATTTGAAGTTTCAATCCCATATCCACTCTATGGAAAACTTCAACTTCTTTCCTCTAAACCATCATACTTTGCTTCAACTCTCATATGCATTACTCATAATTTCAAGCATTCCCTTTGCGGCCTCTGACATCATGAACGCACACATTATCAATGACTACAGAAAATTTCTGGATTCATGAGTTCGGTTTCTTTCAAGATGGCCACACCTCCATTTCACTAAAAGATATCTCTTGGAAATCAAAGAATCACACAGCACAACTGAACCCTTCTTCCATCGGATTTTTAGTTTCCGAAAGATCATCCCGGTCCACAATCTTCAACGAGTCCATGTTCAACAAAGATTTCTGCAATTTGTCGGGTAATTATGGGAAAGTGTTATTCACATTTGAAAAGCTCACCACCAACTCATCAACTTATAATTTTGCCACCTCCATTATGAACCTAGCGACTATGTTTTGATGTTTGGTAATTGCCAAACAGAGTTTGAACTTTCAATGGATATCCATATTGAGATGTACAATTTGAAACATGGTGAAAAGGATTTCCTTTCTGCAGGCGAAACCAATTTACCAATGCTCTATTTTCTTTTCTTTCTCATATATACAAGTTTTTTCATTATATGGGTCTTCACATGCATCAAACAAAGATCAATTATTATTAAAATCCATATAATTATGGGTGCATTACTTCTCTTCATGGCGCTTGCAATCATATGTGCTTTCCAAGACTATGTGGATGTGAAAAAACACTGGTACTTCTCATGGTTGGGATGTAGCATTTGACAATTTTCAGTTCTTCAAGGATATTCTTGCATTTCACTGTTATTGTCCTCATAGGCAATGGATGGTTCTTGTTGAAACCTTACATACAAGAGCATGATAAGAAGGTTTTAATGATAGTACTTCCATTACAAGTTTTGGAGAATATAGCTTATGTTGTTTTTTAATGATTGTACTTCCATTACAAGTTTTGGAGAATATAGCTTATGTTGTTTTGGTGGAAATAGGTCCAATTACAAAGGATTGGTTTACATGGATCCTATTTATCTATTTGATTGATATCTTGTGTTATTGTGCGGTATTTTTCCCAATAAGTTCTTCAACTAAAAGCTTACGAGAAGCATCCAAAAAAGATGGCAATGCAGCTAAGAATCTTGAAAAACTAATACTATTCAAGCAGTTCTACACGGCTGTGGTGGGGTACTTGTATTTTACGAGGATTGGAGTTCTGGCAATTGAACTGATGATGAATTATAGATATGCATGGGTTAGGGATGCCGCAAATGAGGCTGCGAGCTTGGCTTTCTATGTGTTTATTTTCTATAACTTTAAGCCAATTGAAGGGAATCCATACTTTAAGATTGTTGAAGACGAAAAGGAGGCAAGAACACCATCACCATGAATCTCGAAACCTAGAAACACAAGAACACCATCACATTGTCTCCATAAATTGGAAAGATCTCTAAGATCAAATTGAGGCCGTAAAGCCTAACTTAAGTATGCCAAGGCATCTATTCCCAGAGGATATCAAACAAGCATACAAGGGATCCAAAGGATCATAAGGCTACCAAATAATGTAAATGCCTCATGGCAAGCAATGTGCATTTAATAGAATAAACACAAAACACATCACCTTAAAATGGAGGTAGCAAGTCTCATGAATTTATTTTTGGTACTAGATGATCAAACCAAGCCATAATAAAAATCAACCAAATAATACACAAATCAAAGAATATAGTACATGCGAAATTACAAGCCAATCCACTCAACCAAAGCTTGGAATAAATTCCAAAAAAGCTCAAAATTTCATCATACTTTAAGATTCACTATGCAACAAGTCAGCTCTTTTGCAAAACTCATTTGGCTCACGTAGAGTTTTCCAATTAGCTTGAAACTGAATAGGGATAAGATAATATATGTATAATATGTACCAGCTCAAAATAAATTTTCTATATTGTGGCTGACTTGAATTTCTCTTTGACAGATTTAGGATCCCAAAAAGAAAATCATTATAATTTTAATACTAAGCCAAATGCTTTGAGACTTGATTAGCCTTACATCTACATGTGTTAGCTTTCATTCTAACCATGTTAGAGTTCTAGATTCAATCTATGGTAATTATCATGAACTAGTCGCAGACCCACGCGATGTGTGGGAATAAATAATTATTTTTAATTGTAATTGTAATATGATGTATAATTTTTTTCTCCCTAAAAATTAAACAATTGTTATTCGGTTCAATTAGGTCCACTTCAGTCCACTTTGGTCCCATTCGGTCCAATTTGGTCTACTCGGTCAATTTCGGTCCATTTTGGACACATTGGGACTTAAATTGATTCTTTTGTAGGTTTTCTTTTCAAGTTTAGCTCAAAAATTCTTTTTTTTTTTCTTAATTTTTGGGTTGAAAAGTATGAGATTTTATTATATATGGGCTAAACTCTTAAGTTTTGAATTAAAAAAATATAAACAATATAAACATTAGAAATTATAAATATGAGCCCTAAAAATGCAAAAAAAGAAAAAAAGAAAAAAGAAAAAAAAAAAGAGAGGTAAATATTCAAAAGTATTATTCGGTCCACATCGGTCCTTTTCGGTCCACATTGGTCCATTCTGCCCCCTTTGGTTCTATTCAATCCAAATTGGTCCTATTCCGTCCAATTTGTCTACTTGGTCCTATTTAATCGACATTAGTCCTATTGGGTCCACTATGGTCCTATTCGGTCCTAATTGTTCGTACTTGGTCCACATTAGTCCACTCTATCCTATTCAGTTCACTTTGGTCCTATTCCGTCCTCCTTGTTCCCATTCAGTTCTATTTTGTCCATTCGGTCCACTTTGTTCCATTTGGTCCATTTGTGTTCACTTCGATCCATTTAGACCACTTCGATTCATTTTGGTCCACTTCGGTTCATTTTTTTACACTTGCATACAAGGAAAAGACATGTTTAAGTTGAGAGTACCTATTTTAAATCCAAATATTATATATATATATATATACACAAATCTAATATTTATGGCAGTTACTCATTTATTTTGACATCATTACTTTTAAATGAATTGCAGAGGTTGATTATACATTCAAGTAAAAAATAATGAAATAAATAAATAAACAAATATGTGTGTGTAAGGGCATCTCCAGCCGCTTCTCCAAATTTTTGTATTGTTTGAAGAATGAATAGTGACATTTAACTTTGATCTACCCATTTTTTCAAATATACTTTCCAACAGATTCTCTATCCCATTCTCTATCTCATTTAAATATTATTTCTTCATTCATTGTTTATTCTTTTTTTAATCATCATTTATTCTTTTTTTAACAATTATATTTTTCAATGAAAAGTGTTATATTTACAACATTTTACGCAATACTTTTACAACAAAATTTATGTGGAAAATTGTTACTAGTTCTAATTTGAACCCACCACTGAAATTATTTTTTTACTCGTCAATATTAACTAATAACAATCTGTTACTTAAAATTTATTGTAAAAATATTATGAAAATATTGTGTTAGTATTTTTCAATTAGAATTTTTTATTTATTTATTTTTTTTCTTCCTTTCATTTCAGTTTCATCCAGACACGTTTCATTTCTTTTTTTTCTTTTTCTTGTTTTTCTCCTCCACACAAGTGTCCAGCCCCCCATCTTTTATTTTCTTTTTCACCTCAAGAACATTCTAGCATCTCACATTTGCGTCACATCAGAGAAAAGAGAGAGAGAGAGAGGCTGGGTCAGATCGGGAGAAAAGAAAGAAAGAAAGCTCGTCGTCCCACCGCCGCCCCACCACCGCTCGTCGTCCTCCCCACCACCAGACTGGGTGAGATCGGGAGAAAGAAAGAAAGCTCGTCCGTCGCCCCATCGCCGATGGAGATCAAGGCCGCCAAAAGGACAAAGCCGGTGGAGATCGGCGTTCACATGCAGCACTACCACGTCCGCAGCCCCACCACCGCTCGTCGTCCTCCCCACCACCAAGCTGTTCAGATCGGCTTGTTCTTTTTTTCTTTTTTTCTTTTTTCATATTTGCTTCTTTTGATTCAACTTTATTTTAAGAATTGGATTTTGTTTTGTGTTTTGTGTTTTGTGTTTGGATTATGTGAGAAACGGAGAGAATGAGAAAACAAAGAAATTTGGAGGAGAGAAAAAGAATTAATATAATAGTAGCTGAGATAATTTTTTAAGCTGAAAAATTGATTTGGAGTTGCTATAGTGTTCTCTAAATTAAGAGAAGTACTGTAGCAACTTCAAATTTTTTTTTGGAGAATCTGTGTGTTTAGAGAAGCTGTTGGAGTGTGAACAGTAGCATTTTCTCTGCTAAAAATAGAGATAGAGTGACTGTTGGAGATGCTCTAACTGGACCGAATTGACCAAATTGGACCGAATAGATCGAAGTGGATTGAATGGACCGTATGGATCGGATTGGACTGAATGAATTGAATAGGACTGAATTGAACAAAGTAGACTGAATTAAACTGAATTGACTGAATAGACCTAACTGGACCGAATTGGCCAAGTGGACCGTATGGACCAAATTGGACTGAATAGACCTAACTGGACCGAATTGGCCGAGTGGACCGTATGGACCAAATTGGACTGAATAGACCTAACTGAACCGAATTAACCAAATTGGACTGAATAGACCTAGGTGGACCGAATGCACCATATTGGACCAAATAGAACTAAATAGACGAAATGGACCAAATTGGACTGAATAGACCTAAGTGGACCGTATGGACCAAATTGGACCTAATAGACCTAACTGGACCGAATTGGCCAAATTGGACCAAATAGACCTAGGTTGACCGTATGGACCGAATAGATCGAAGTGGACTGAATGGACCGTATTGACCGAACAGGACCAAATTGACCAAAATAGACCGAATTGGAAAAAATAGACCGAATTGGACTGAATTGACTGAAGTAGACTGAATGGACCTAATTGAATTGAAGTAGACTGAAGTAGACTGAATTGGACCAACATTAACCAAAGTGGACTGAAGTAGATCGAATCGAACTGAATTGATGAAGTGGACCGAATGCCAATTTGTTATTAACATAGCCAAGATTGTGTTTTGATATAAATTCAAATTCTTACTTCCAAAATAATCAAGTATTCACTCAAACAAAAATCAAACCAAAACTATAAGAGAGAAAAATATGCTACTTGTAATGGGAAACTAAAAAGTACAACACCAAAATGTATGAACTCAAAATAAAGTTTTAAAAATTACAATGATTCTTCAATAAAGAAGAGTTGTAAGAAAGAATAAAAAAAATGGAGAGAGAGAGAGAGAGAGAGAGAGAGAGAGAGAGAGAGAGAATAACCACGTCTCAAGAGAGAATGTGAGAAAATAATATGGGAAGAAAAAAAAGAAAAAAGAAAAAATATTAAAATAAATACCAAATTATCCAAGTCAAGTTATGTTATGTAATAAAATATCATTATATTCTTATATACTATCTTTATATATATAATGCAATAGGATAATATCTATGAAATCAATGAGAAGAAAAAAGATAACAACTTAAAAACATAACTTAATCACATCAACGCAAAGTAGAGTTTCAAATAATACAAAAACTTATAAACTTAAAGTAGAGATGCAAGAAAAATAATAAAAAAAATCCACCAAAAAAATTTTAAAAAAAATTGAGAGAGAGAAATAACCTTAAGAGAGTAGGAAAACTATGTATAGAATGAAATTGAGAATTGTAAATTTATAGTAAGAGGGGAATAAGGAAAGTCAAAAATAAAGGAAGATAAAGAGATTGAGGAAAAGTGATATTAAGATAGATAGTAGTGGAGGGATGAAAAGATAAAAGGGAGGGGAAAAGTTGGTGAAAGTATAACATTAAGTTGAGAAATTATTAAGAGAAAAAAAAAAGAATTAAAAAAGAAGAAGAAGAGAGAGAACGTTGGAAATGGATGGATGATGTGGCTATTGATATGGCTCAATAGGAGCGTAGTAACAATAAATACTACGCTTCAGCTTTTAGATATATATAGATATAGATTATTAAGCACTACTTGTGTAGAACTTTAAAATAATGACAGCATTGTACAATAATCTTGTAAAATAGTCGAATATGACCAAACGATAGTATTTTGACATGAAAATCATTCCTTGTATTCTAGACATGTTATGTTTTAATCCTAAACAAACCATTCATCAATGGTATTAAATATAAATACCAGAAGTTTAGGCTAGTGGATAAACCAACAAATATGCAAATACTATAGTTTAGATACATTCAAAACCATACCACATGATCAAGTGTTATCCTAATCGTAAAATGGTGTTAGAACATATTGAAAACTAGGAATGCGACCCATAACCTCATATGACAATTATTACAACAACAAGTCAAGCAATCCAACCACATAACTCATGGAAGTACTTTATAAAACACTTGACATACAACAAGCACATGCTCACATCCATATATGTCAAAACCATCTCAAATGCAAAGGAACACACTTTAAAACCAACTCATCTCAACACATGAAACAACAAAACTCATGTGGTTGCTCTAGGAAACCAACCCTTAAATTAGGGATGGACCTAGGTGGGGGCTCGGGGCCCCCTAGGTCCATTTTTTTATAGTTATAATATATTTTATTTTTATAGTTGGGCCCCTTTCCAAAACCTTAGGCTCTCCTTCTCCTCAATAAGCCTAACTAGCCTCACCTAAATAGCAACTATCCAATAAAAAAACTTAACAAAAACAATAAAAACATTCACAATGGTGCTATTATTTTAGCAAAAAAAAAAAACTATTTTACCACCAAAGAACTAAAAAATCATGTGTTATTGGAGAAACTAAAAATAAATTTTTTGCAACTATAGTAAACTGGTATAAATACCAATTAACTATAGCAAGTCGTTAAAAATAAAATACAATATTTTATTACGATTTTATCTCTTCCTTCAATTAAAAAACTCAAATTCTCTCGCTTCCTTTATTATTTTAATGAGTTGTTTATAATATTTTAAATGAAGTGGTAAAAAAATAGAACATTTGATATTGGGTGTATTGTAAAGTGAGGTAGTAAAATAGATGAAGTAGCTTTTGGAGGTGCTAAAAACTAAATTTTTTAGCACCACCACTGTGAATACTCTTAACTTCAAGCAAAAAAAGAAATCATAGCCAGCCCAGTATTAGAAAAAACATTATTTTATTTTGGTTTGTCTTCGTTGGTAAATGATTGCATTTTAATGTGTTTAGAGACAACGATTTTGAGTATTTATAATTTTTTAATACTATATAGATGCCTATTTGGAGTTTTTTTTTTTCTTTATACTTTGGCCCCCGCTAGCTAAAATCCTGGGTCCGTCCCTGCCTCAAATAGCTGTCAGTAAATTAGACAATCAAATCATCTCATCAAAGCAAAAGCCCCCAAATGAATTGAACAAAACCCAAACCCCCCAATGTTTCATCAGTCACCAAATTCTTGAAGTACTTACAATAATAATCAAGAAATGACAACATCCAAAGGATCCCATAGATGTAATTGGAAGAATGGTTGCATTTTTACCTTGAAAACAATGACTTATAAATCACAGGATTTGATATAGATGAGCTGGCAGGAGAACAATGACCGGAGGAAGGAAGTTGATTACCCGAGGAGACTTTTTTTTTTAGTGGGGTGTTACAAAAGAGTAATGTTAGGGACACAACTTTCTGCCACAACTTGTCATATGATGAGTTGTGATTAGTGAATGTGTGATGGTGGGTCATGTGACAACTCGCCACATAGTGAGTTGTGACACAAAGTTGTGTATTTTTATGTGTCCTTAGCATTGCTTGTGTTACAAAATATTAGTAAACTACATGCACCTTAGATTGAATTATCATTTGTCTCACATAAGTGGATTATCTAGTGTAAAATATATGATTGAGCCTTTGTAGATAGTCAGGTTTACGGTTATGGTTGTTAGTCTGTTAGGAAGATTAGTTATTCAGTTATTTTTCCTTTCCATATACTTTGTTTCTTGTATATATGAGCACAGCCTGTACATTTTCTTCAATTAATTAAATCCGTATAAAAAAATTCCCAAATCTTGCATTTCAAAGCAAACTTAAAGCTCGCTAACAACGTGTAATATTGTAAGAGATGTGTCTTTTAAGACTATCTCATAAGATAATTTTTCATGTTGCAAAAGTAAAGAGCGATATTGCATTTGACAGCATAAAAAACATAAACCACTACGAACAATAGAGCGTTAGGTATCTTTTCATGTACTTATAAGAAGGTCGGGTAATCTTTTTTGTGTTTCCTAGAATAATAGGGAGAAATTTTTATAGAGAATTTTACTAATACTAGAAAATGAATAGTTTCTAACAAATCTATGGTGAATTTACAGCTCTATTTTTTTGTTGTAAAATATTTTTTTAGCATTTTTGGGTGCTAACTTCATTGTAAAAACTTGACCAAACTAAAATTATTTTCGATTGATTAAGAAAATGAAGTGAAAAAAGTTGTATAGCATTTTATGGTAAATTTTTTTGTAAAAACTTTCCACACATTATCAAACGGCCCAAACCTCTATTGTGTTCTTATCGTGTTGAGGGTAGGGGGGAAATTATCCTGGGCCCATCAAAAAAAGTTTAGCCCTCATTTATAACTAGTTCTAAGATTATAAATTATTTTACAATTTTTTTTGCCACAACTGCAACTTTGACGTGGCAGATTGTGAATGGTTAACCATTACTTACACTTGAAACTACCATTTTTTTTACCAATCACACTCTGCCACGTTACAATTGTGGCAAGAAGTTGTGAAAAATTATGCGGTCTTAGACTTTTCCTTTATAATTGACATATAAATTGAGTTTTCCTCCTTTTTCTTTGGTCAAATTTTTTCTTATAGATATATTTAATACATATTACTTCTCTTATTTTTTAAATTTCATTTAAAATAATATAAATGAATAAATTTTATCAATGTCTTGGTTCATAGCCTATAAAAAAAAATTAGGCGGAAAAAGAAAGAAAAATGCATGTCATGCATAAATTTTGCCCACTTTCAAATCAAATCTTGATGCTTTGCCGTTGTTTATGAACAACCACATTTGGATGATGAACAATATTGTAGTGCAAAAACTCTACTTTTTCTAATCTAATCATCTATATTTTTTATGCACACACATCAAACTCAATACTTTATTTTTTATTTTATTTAAATATTATATTTTATCTCTCTAAAATTCTATAAGAGCACTTAGAGCATTCACAGCAGTGGAGCTAAATATTTAGCTATTTAGTTCCAATAAAACTTACTTTATTTATTTTACCTATACATATGCTGCAGCAGTGGATCTATTTTAGCTTTCAACACAATAAAATAATATAAACATCACAATAAAATATTATAACCACTACAATAAAATAATATATCCCACTACCCAAAAAAACATCCACAGCACCAACCACAACAACCTCTACCATCAGCCACAGCCACAACCACCAACACCAGTCCACAATAGGAAATAAATAAATAAACCCAAATCTCCAATCTTTTGCCCCAGCCACCACCACAACCACAACCACAACCACCACCACCACCACCACCACCAGTCCACAGCAGAAAAAAAAAAAAAAAAACCCAAATCTCTGTAATAGGCGATCGGCGGCATGGGTCTGAGGCGATCGGCGGCTTGGGATGGCTGGGTTGAGCCGGCGGCGGGGAATGAGGGAGCTTGAGAGAGTGATGGTGAGAGAGGAGAGTGACGGTGAGTTTTGAGAGCGGCTTGGGACGGATGGTCGGGCCGGAGTGAGAAAGAGGATGAGAGCTTGAGGACGGCTGGTCAGGACGGTGAGATTGCACAGTGACAGAGAGGATGAGAGCTTGAGAGAGTTCTGGGGAGAGGATGAGACTTCAGACAGAGGCACGGAGTGAGAGAGAGGCACAGAGTGAGAAAGAGATAAAAGAATGAAAAAAAAGGAGCGGTATTATTTTAATCCCCCGGCCAGAATTAAATATTATTATTTTTGTTTAGCTCTCATGAACAGTGCACATCTATCTATAGATGTGTACTGTTCATGTGGAGCTAAAAAAAATGGATATAGCTCCACTGCTGGAGTGTAATTTTGATATCAGTGGAGCTAAATTATAGCATTATGGCAATATAGCACCATTGCTGTGAGTGCTCTTACAGCAAGGCTGTTAAAATTGCTAAAAGCTAATTTAACATCTCAGACCATAAAAACATGCCTACAACAAAGTTGCTATGTTATAATTTTGCTTTTAGCTACAGTGAGCTGCTATCTGTTATAGATAACAGCTCACTGTAGCATGAAGGTAAACATAAAAACATTTTTTTTATTCCCAACGTCTCTTTTATCTCAAGTCTCTTCTATCTTCTCTCTCCTCTCCCTTTCTCTTTGATCTTGGTCTCTCTCGCTACTCAGACACTCTCTCCTCTTTCTGACTCTCCCTCTCTGTTTGATCTTGGTCTCGCTTCGCAAAATGCTGAGATGGTGGCACAACAAGGCATGGTTGCATTCTGCGTGGGCACTAGTTGCAAGAATTCATGGGTTTTGGTGGTCTGGTTTCAGTGGGTTTCACCGGTCTCATTTTCTTCTCTCTTTTTCTTTCACCAGCTTGCTTTCTGTCACTTTTTTCTTTCACCCCAAGAGGAAAACCTTGAGATTTTGGGTTTGGGTCTAAGTAAAAATCAAAAGAGATGAAGATGGCCGGAACAATGGCTGCCGAGAAAGGATGGCAGGAGCGTGGGTTTGTGGAGGTGTGGTAAGTGTGGGTTTGTGGAGGATGGCCTGTCGGAGCATGGTGGTGGTTGGTTGTGGGTTTGTGGAGGTGGGGCTGTGGGTTTGGGATTATGGATGTGGGGCTGTGCTGTGGGTTTGCTTCAGATGAAAGAGAAGAAGATAGAAGAGAAGAAGAAATAGAGAAATGAATAAAAAAAAATGAAAGGGAAAGAGAGAAATGAATAAAAAATAAATAGTGTTTAGATAATGCGAAAAATAAAAGTTTTGATGTAGTGTGTATTGTAATATGGGTTGGTAAAATAGATAAAATAGCTTTGTTAAAATTTTTTAAATTTTTATTGTAAATGCTCTAAACAAACATCGTATACTAATATTCTCTATGCTTTTGCTTTGAATCTTGGTGTATTGTTTTTGCTTGTGGGAAAGACTTGGGCTTTGACCATAAATGTGGCTAGTGTGGTGAAAGATTGGTTATTGATTGCGTTTTCTTGGTCTATTATTAAGGACATAACACCCCATAATTTTTTTGGGTATGGGCTTGCTTTCTTGGGTGTTGCATACTATAACTATTCCAAATTGCAGGCCTTTAAGGTGAAAGAGGTGCAGAAGAAGGCGTCACAGGCTGACGAAGAACAAACAACAAACCCAGATTCAGTCTCAAAGAAAAAAAAAATCAAACCCAGATTAATTAAAACTCCCTTAAACATTGCCCAACCCATAACAAACACAACCCCAACTACACAAAAATCAATCCAAACCAAACAAATCAACCCATAAAAATCAACCAAAGAATTAACCCAAACCAAGTAATCAACCCACAAATTTTGATATGCGAGAATGACCACAAAAATCATCCAATGAATCAACCCACAAATTTCGATTTGCGAACATGTCGAAGCACGTCAACCCACCATGCACTAGCAACCATAGCACCCACCTGACCCACCTAGGAAACCACCACTCCCACTGCAAAAATCAAACCATAAATAATCACAAACCTAGTAACCATCTTACAAATCAAACTAAACTCATCACCCACCGACAAAGCAAACAAATATCAACACAAACCCACAAAAATCAACCTTCAGACACCCAGATTTGCCACTGCCAATTCAAACATCCACTACCACTAGATCACGACCAAAACTTAGTACCACCACCACCTATTGATGTTGATCAATGCATGTGGGAGAGAGAGACAGAGAATCAGGTGAGAAAAGAGTGATTCAGCGGGGAGAGGAAAGAGAGAAGAGAGAGTAAAAAAGAAAAATTATTAGTAGTAGCACGAGTAATATGTCTCGCTGGTTGTAGTGATTTCAGGAGCCTTATGGCGCAAGCATGGTAGGTTCGGGTGCACCACATCTACTGTGAAGTAAATGAGTGCGCCGATTGTCTCACGAAACAGGGAAACCACCAACAGCAAGTTTTGACTATAAATGACACCTGCCCTACTTTTGTGTATTCATGTTATGCAAGGGATATGCTCGGCCTAGGGAGTAATTGATTGTGTGCTCGACGGTTGGCTATAGCTGTTAATGTATGAACACTGTTTATAAGTAAATAAGATCTTCATTTCTTCCACGGAAAAAAAAAAAAAAATTGAATGTTAAATTTTTTTTTTTGTTAGTTTGTTGAGATTGATGCGTGGCCTTTTTGTGGGATTTTACTTTTTATTTATATTTTTAAGGGAATTGCTAACGAATGCCCTTAGGGCATTGGTTAATAATCCATTTAAAGAAAGTTTTTATGGGAAAAGAAAAAAACAATTAATGTTTTGACAGCTTTTTTCATTTCCCATAAAAGTGGTGTCAAAACTTTCCTAAAATGGATTATTAACCAATGTCCTAAGAGCACTTGTTAGCATGACCCTATTTTTAATATTAGGCTAATTAATCACTAACCTTGCTGTAAGGTTGAATTTGATCAACCATTTTGTTGGCTTTATTCCGTGCCAAATTTGCTTGTATTTCAGCATTTAGTAACCCTGTATTTAGGTGGGTTTGTTGTAAGGGTAGTGAGTGAGATAGAGTGTTGAATACTCAAGAGTGTGCAAGAAAACAGAGTCTCGCGGCTGGATTTCGCGGGTGACTCGCGGCTGCAAGCCGCCAGATGCAGCACACATGCCAAGCATGCCAAAAGTTGAACAGTCATGCTAGCTGGAGCACTACAGGACAAAATAGGACAACTGGCCATTCGGTTATCTCGCGACTGGATCTTGAGACTCAGTCAAGTCGCGAGGCCAAGCCGCGAGCCAGCCCTGTTTTGAAAAACCTGACGTTTCACATTCCTCTCTCACCCTAGTATATATACCCCTTATACCCACAAAAGAAAGAGAGCTTCCAGAGAGAATTTTGAGAGAGAAACCCTAGAGTAAAACAAGATTGATTCATCTACAATCTTTACATAAGAGTCTCTTCAAATTCCTCAACTCTCTTCCTCTCCATTGTCAAACCCTTGAGAGGCATTTTACCAAAACCTTGTTCTCACCATATTCATTACTGTGAGAGGGCTGATTAGTGTTCTGGGAAGTAGTTAGGAAGGAACCAATCTACATTGGTTGATGCTATAGTCAAGTAGCGGAATCCGGGAAGCTAGAAAAGAAAAAGGTTCGGCGCAACCTCGTTGGAGCAAGAAACTTGGAGGGTTTAGGTGCACTGGGTAGATTAGGCTTGGAGGGTCTATTGCTGTCCATGTATCCCAATTACATTTTCTAGTGGATTGTTTACCGCTTGGAGGGCGGCGGAGAGGTTTTTCGTCGAGGGCTTCGGTTTCCTCTTCGATAACACATCGCGTGTTGTCCTTGTGTTTGCATCTTCCTTCCCTTTTATCTTTGCCTTTTATTATCTGCTGTGAGTTGTGATTTTAATTTGGCTTAGATAGTTTTTCCAATTCTGTTTTATAGCTTTTGTTCATTTTCCGCACACTAGTTGTTTGATATAAAGCTTGAATTGGTTAATTTGTAAATTGGGAGTCTAAACGTTCAAGGGTGTTTTTACACTATTTGAACTTTCAATTGGTATCAGAGCGGGTACACTTCTATTGGTTTTATTACCATTGTGTGATCCTTGACTCCCTATTGAGATGGATCGGTCTCAATCCCTAAATGCACCTCCATATTTTGATGGTAGTAATTATGCTTTTTGGAAGGTTCGCATGAGAGCATTTCTATGTTCCATTGATGAATCTGTTTGGGATGCTGTTGAGATTGGCTGGACCAGACCTGAGGCAGCCAAATCCACATGGGATAAGGCAGCACTCGCTGCATCTAATGCTAACAGTAAAGCACTCAATGCTATTTTTTGTGGTGTGTCTCCAGATGAATTTCACAAGATCTCTCACATTACCGTTGCCAAAGAAGCATGGGAGATATTGGAGACCACTTACGAAGGCACGAAGAAAGTAAAAGACACCAAGCTGCAGATGCTAACCACTCGGTTTGAGGAGTTAAAAATGAGTGAGGATGAGTCTTTTGACTCTTTCTATAGCAAGCTGAATGAGGTGATTGTAAGCAAGTTCAATTTGGGAGAGAAAACAGAGGATTCTAAAATTGTAAGGAAAATCCTTCGATCTTTGTCGGAAAGTTTTCGTGCCAAAGTAACAGCGATTGAAGAGAGCAAGGACCTTGATGACATCAAAGTCCAGGAGCTGGTTGGTTCTCTTCAGACTTATGAGATGTCGCTGCCCAATCAATGGAAGAGTAAATCTCTTGCTCTTAAGACCATTAATGAGAAGGTGGAAGACCATGACTTATCAGGAGAAGATGTGGTTGACAAAGATGTTGCATACCTTGTAAAAAATTTCCGAAAATTCTTGAAATTCAAGAATAATGGAAAATTTGGTGACAAAGGAAAATTCCAAAGTTCAGGAAGAGAGAAAAGGGAATTCAAAAAGAAAGATGGAAAACGGTCTCAATCTACACAAGGTGTCACTTGTTTCAAATGCAACGGGCATGGACACTTTAAGAAAGAATGTCCGAATTATTTGAAATCGAAAGGCAAAGTGTATGCCATGACATTGAGTGACTCGAATTCATCCGACTCAGATTCTGAAGAAAGTTGTGACGGAGAGGGGAACTATTCAGCATTTATGACTATTGCCCATGTTGAGTCTTCAGACGAGTTGAATCTGCTTGTACGAGACCTTGGAGAACATAGTGGTGAAGAATCATTGGGAGTTGTTGAAGAATCAGATGCTGAAGAAGATGAAAGCACAACCAATCTTCAAGAGAATTATAACTCACTCCTAGAGAAGTCGGGTGAGTACATAAGGGTGGCCAAGGCAGCTGTGAGAAAAATGAAGAAGGTAGAAGAGGACTATAAAAGTCTTCTAATTCGATATAGGGAGGCCAAATGTGAGATAGAAACACTGAACGGTGAGCTGTCAGAAGCTTACACAAAAGTGAGATTTCTTGAGCAAGAGGTTATGCAAGTAAATGCTAAAATAGAGAGGGTCACCACCAAGAAGCTAGATGATATTATTTCATCTCAAAAGAGTTTTTCAGACAAATCCGGATTGGAATATACCGGAGGAAGTAGCTCATCTGGAAATGTCACTAAAGAAGTGAAGTTTATAAAGGCCAAAGAGTCAGCTGATGTTGGGCCTACTGCTTAGAAGCCCATGATAGAGGAGAAGAGGAATGTGGGAAACGAACGGTTGTTGAATTCATGTAATCAATCCGTGGGCAGGTCTGAATCCTGAGTCAAGTCTCGTCCACGACCACAAAGAGGTCCTAGATCAAATTATGTGTGTCATCATTGCGGACTTCAAGGGCATACTCGACCATATTGTCAAAAGATGAGAGCAATGAATAGTGCAACTCCTCAAAGGTCACGAGGACCTAGAAATGATAGGAGAAATTGGGCTGGTGAACCATCAAGAGACCAAAACGGTGATCTCGAAATGATGAACGTGATGAAGATGATTGGTAGATTCACCAACTACTTAGAAAGCTTCACACGAAGGTTTGAAAGCCCTAACTTTCGTACCCAATCCTATAAGGAAATCACCCCAAACGCAAGTGACGTGTTGGTGAAAAAGGGTACTCATGCATAAGCATTACAACATGTCCATGCATTAATACTTCCTATGCCTTGTGATGGTGTTTGATTGTTTGCTTATTGTTTATGTTGATGGTTGTTTGTTTGTCTATTTGTGCATACTTTTGGTCATTTTTGTTTTTTTTTTTATCAATCTTTTTCTTCTTATGTGTCAAAAATCCAAAAATCACATAAAAAATAGAAAATCAAAAAGTTTGATTAACATTGTTGAGTTTTGTCTCAAAACTTGTTTTGCCTTGTACCTTTGTGCTAATGGCTTTGTGCATTTTCGAGCATAGCTTGTTTCTTTGCACTCTTATCACTGTGGGAGAAATCTTGAAATCTATGTGATTGTTGTAAATAGATCTTCAAACTTGTCATGAATGATTAGTGAATGGTTATGTTGATCTTGAGACATGCATAGACTTATGTCTATATATCTTCCCACTCTTTATTTTTGTTTATGCTAAAAAGAGCTTACCAAATGTAAATCTCCAAATAAAAAGAGATATTGAGCTGTAAAAGCCTGTCGCACATAATAGTATTCGACTAGGAAAAAGGGAAAGCGACCAAAAATTAAAGTGAATGTTTATTCAAAAAGCCAAAGGCTATCTCATCAAAGTGAAATATCAAATATCACTCTCACAATGAGAGGTGATTGTCTCAAAAGGATCAAAAAGATCAAATGTTATAATTGAAAGTGGAGTCAAATGTAAAGCTCCAAGTTATGTTATCAAGTTTTGTGGGAAGTCATATATGCATACTTCTATAATTGAGATGGGTCTCATGATCTAGTGCTAATTGTGTATGCCTTGGTTGAATTGATCATTGAAACTTCACATTAGACTATGGACTATCTCATTGTTGATATCCACACACAACACACAAGTTTATGTTCAATAAATGCCATATTCATTTGTGTGATTGTACTTGATGAAATGTGTTTTCACATGCTCAATCTTTGTTGATTCAAGCACAAAATGATTTTTGAGTGCTTTAGGTGTTTTTGGAAAGTATTTTGTTCTTAAAAACTGAAAATTTCAAAAATCATTTTTGCCCTGTTTTGGCGACTCAGTCGCGGGTAAGTCAAGTCGCATGCCACAGTCGCGAGCTCGCATGTCAACTTTTGCGACTTGTTCGCGAGTGGAAGGTCCAGTTGCGAGGGTTACACAGAGATTTTCGCGGCTCAGCTCGCGACTCCCTCGCGGGTAGACCTTCCAGTCGCGAAAAACACTTAGAAAATTTTTCAAAATTTTGTCTTTGAATGTTTTGGCTGCTTGTTGGCGACTCACTTCAGTCGTGAAAAACGCGTGTTTGGCAAAAACAAGGGCAGTTTTAAAATCTTTTTCAGTTTTTCCCTCGAACTTTTTGTGACTGTTCATTTTCTCTCTCAACTGTTCTTACCCAAACACTCCGTGTCTCCATTTTCGAACTCCATTGTTGCTTTATTTCTTCTCAAAATCATCAAGAAAAGGTATGGGTTTTTCTCTTCCTCACTTCATATTTATGTTTTGAGTTTTATTTTCTTGCTTTGTTTTGAGTTGTTATTGTTTTTAGAGTCTTAATGTGTTCGATCTTTTTACTCTTAGAGTGCTGGGCTTGGTTGGTTGTGTTTGATACTGATTTCATCTGGTGTCATATTGTTGGTTACATTGTGCTTTGACATTTTTTGGTGTTTATACTCTTTTGGGAAATGGGTTTGGTGTTTTTCTGGTGTTTACTCCATTTATGTGTATGAAAGTTTACTTGTGTCTGTGGTTTTGGATTACCTATCTTGTATCACTATGTTTTCAGTGCCATTACATGTGTGTGCTTCTGTCTTGAGTGTATTACTTTAATACATTCATTTTTCGGTTTGATTTGTCCCACTGCCATTTTTTTTGGTTGTATGTGGTTCTCATTGTGCATTTCAGACTCATGATAGATTGTCTTATTGACAGTCATCTTTAAGTTTATCTTCTCTATGCTCTATTGCACTTTCACCATTGTGTTGCACCTGCCTCATTATATATTTTCATGATTTTTGTTTGAAATTGTGTGTGATTTCTATGGCTTACATTCATTTCTGAATCTAATCAAGTCGATATCTATCCTTTGTGGTGCTGTTTTTGGTTCTTTGCTGTGTGCCTATTCTCTTGCAGATGTCTCGTCGATCCTCTAAGGGCAAAGACATTGTTACTGATGATCCATCAACCCCAGTTGCTAAAAGGACTCGACTCTCATCTCAGTCATCTCAAGACTCCAATTTGGAGAGGTTCAGAACCCCGCTTACCTCACACATCTACTCAAACATTTTTGACAAGGCATCTCCTATAGTGGAACGGGTGGTTGAGTTTGACACCTTAGGGACCACCTTTATCCCTCGAATCTTTGAGTCAAGAGATTGGGCAAATTTGTTCGGGAACTTTGACGATCCAATAGATGAACTGGTTAAGGAATGCTATTCTAATACAAGTGACCTTGGAGTTGAACTAATTTGCTGGGTCAGAGGAAAAAAGTTTATCATCACCCCGAACTCCATAGCTGATATTCTCCGCATCACTAGACCTCAGAATGTGGATCTAACTCCGTATAAGGATCGAACTCCAGAGATTCAAGACATTCTACAAGTTCTTGGACCTAACCATGAAGTCTCTAGTACAAGAACATCCATAAGCATAACCAAGTTTGCACCGGAGTTGACCACACTAAAGTTGATCATGTTCTCCAATCTCTACCTGTTGTCCAACACAACCTTCATCAATCTTGGAAGTGCTCTATTTCTTTGTGACCTTATTACAGGAGCCCCCATTGATATCTGTGCCCACATCTTTCAAACCATGAGGAAGACCGCAGTTAGATCAGCAGCACGAGGATGTATTCCATTTTGTAGTCTCATCATGAAGTTCATTCTTCGTGAAGGTATTGATCCTCCCTCAGATGGAAAAATGATGACCCGTCTTCGTCCAATTTCCATGTTCACTCTACAAGCCAGCAGAAGTCATTCCTCTAAAACACCAAAGAGTGCACATATCTCTCCGGTTACTCCATCTGCTCCTAAGTCAGAGACACATGTACATACCACCCCCACTTCGCATGTCTTTCCTGAAGTTCAACAAACTAGCACTCTACAAGTACAGTCTGATCATCAAACTGATAGAGTGGGTAGCTTGCTTGAAAGTATTCAGAAGCGCATTGACGAAATGGTGACACTTCTCTACTCCAACAACAACCATGTTCAGATGCGACTCGAGTCCATGGAGAATGAGCTAGAAGCTATTCAACAAAAGTTAGACGACAGCCTTTAGCTATTCATGCCAAAAAGGGGGAGAGCATTCAGTAAGGGGGAGAAAGCTCAAAGGGAAGTGTGCATAGTAATAGGGGGAGTACACACATACTTTTGTTTTAAGACTTATCCTTTAAATTTATAGGTTTATGTTTTTGGTTATTTAGTGTTACTATGGGTTGGATACACTGTAGTTTTGGTGTATTTTTGTCTCTAACTCATAACTTATAAACTTGGTTTACTCTTTATATATATATTGTTGATGTTATTCAGTATATATTGTGTTTTGTACCCATGTTGCTTTTGTAAGCTTTTAGGGTTGTCTTGTAGGCTTTATGGTTTGTACCATGCTTTATGCAGCCTTTATGTTTTTGTTAAATCAGTACTTCTATCTAAATGTCATGCATTTTCTTTTAAGTACTGTCACTCTTGTGCCCTTGTAGGATTGTTCCTAGATGCATATACTTAGTGTATTATGCATTGGTTGAGTGTTGGGCATACAAGTAACTTGCATTGTTCTTGTTTGCTTGTATGTTCAAGTGTTCATTCCAAGTGTGAATGAGCATTGTGTTCACTACCTTGTAGTGATTACTCGGTTGATCAAGCCATGGTTTGTCTCTTAACTCCATCTTTGCTTGATCACATATTGCCTATTTCATATGCATTTCATGCTTTTCTGCATACAATGATCATGGTGTATTGTTGTGTTTCAGGAGTTTCATGATTCATATGATTCAAGTGCTTCACAGCTTCTAGAGTTAGGTGTGAGTGAGTTTTGCTCAACTGTTCCCAACTCACATGTTAAGTCTAGAGTCTGTTTTTAGGGTTTTGTCACGGAATAGCCAAAGGGGGAGATTGTAAAGTTGAATTTAATCAACCATTTTGTTGGCTTTATTCCGAGCCAAATTTGCTTGTATTTCAGCATTTAGTAACCCTGTATTTAGGTGGGTTTGTTGTAAGGGTAGTGAGTGAGATAGAGTGTTGAATGCTTAAGAGTGTGCAAGAAAACAGAGTCTCGCAGCTGGATCTCGCGGGTGACTCGCGGCTGCAAGCCGCCAGATGTAGCACACGTGCCAAACATGCTAGAAGTTGAACAGTCATGCTAGCTGGAGCACTACAGGACAAAATAGGACAACTGGCCATTCGGTTATCTCGCGATTGGATCTCGAGACTCAGTCAAGTCGCGAGGCCAAGCAGCGAGCCAGCCCTGTTTTGAAAAACCTGACGTTTCACATTCCTCTCTCACCCTAGTATATATACCCCTTATACCCACAAAAGAAAGAGAGCTTCCAGAGAGAATTTTGAGAGAGAAACCCTAGAGTAAAACAAGATTGATTCATCTACAATCTTTACATAAGAGTCTCTTCAAATTCCTCAACTCTCTTCCTCTCCATTGTCAAACCCTTGAGAGGCATTTTACCAAAACCTTGTTCTCACCATATTCATTACTGTGAGAGGGCTGATTGGTGTTCTGGGAAGCAGTTAGGAAGGAACCAATCTACATTGTTTGATGCTATGGTCAAGTAGCGAAATCCGGGAAGCTAGAAAAGAAAAAGGTACGGCGCAACCTCGTTGGAGCAAGAAGCTTGGAGGGTTTAGGTGCACTGGGTAGATTAGGCTTGGAGGGTCTATTGCTGTCCATGTATCCCAACTACATTTTCTAGTGGATTGTTTACCGCTTGGAGGGCGGCGGAGAGGTTTTACGCCGAGGGCTTCGGTTTCCTCTTCGATAACACATCGCGTGTTGTCCTTGTGTTTGTATCTTCCTTCCCTTTTATCTTTGCCTTTTATTATCTGCTGTGGGTTGTGATTTTAATTTGGCTTAGATAGTTTTTCCAATTCTGTTTTATAGCTTTTGTTCATTTTCCGCACACTAGTTGTTTGATATAAAGCTTGAATTGGTTAATTTGTAAATTGGGGGTCTAAACGTTCAAGGGTGTTTTTACACTATTTGAACTTTTACTTGCGATGCATGGGAATAACTACTGAATGAGTTTCGAGTGAAGAAAAAAAATTTTGAGTAGTAAGCAAAAATGCATGAAATTAAAAAAAAAAAAAATGGTCATGAAAGAAATAACACAAAGTTTTATTTGTTAGGTAGAAGAAAGCAATGTTGCTTCTCTAGTTTAATTTGTGTTTTATATATATGCCAAAAAGTGTCTATTGGTTGAAAATGTGCCTATTGACTGAAAAGGTGCCTATGACCCAAAAAATGTTTATTAAATGAAAAGGTGTCTATTGATTGAAAATGTGCTTATTGAATGAAAATGTACCTATCAATCGAAAAATTACCTATTAAAAAATGAAAAGTCACAACTGTTCGGTGTTTATACACATTTATAAATAATATTAATTTGATTTTATAAGAAAGTATTTACATTCATAAATAGGATTACAATCGAATTAGTGGCTATCAAAAAAAAAAATTGTGAAAGAAAAGAAGAAAAAAAATTCTAGTTTTTGCTCCATACTTGTTGGAAAACCTCTCTGACTTACTTTGGTGTTTACAGTGGGAAAGTCTTTTCTTCATCCTCAATAAATTACACCACCGCTTTGCAGATGAATCTCCAACATATTTGCATCTTGGCAAATAGGCAACACGCTGTCACCAACCACATCACATTCTCATAGATGAGTTTTTCACTCTCTTTCTCTCTCCTCTCTCAATTCTTTGGTCTGGTTTGCTATTTTATTTTTTTCCTACTTTACTCTTCATCCCACCATCCCAATATGCAAGATTTGAAGTCCACCGTCCAAGTCCCAAGACAAGATTTTTTTTTTCTTATTTGTCATCAAATTAATAAATATATTAATAATGTATATAATATAATACTATGATTATTGAAATTGATATTATTTTTAATGTATAATATAAATAAACCAATATAATCTTTACTTTTTAGTCTATTAGGATTTTTTTTTTTTTTTTTTGGAGAAAGAACTTAAGGAACTTTATTAAACTTGAATTGCCAAATTGGCTACATCATGTTCTGCTACAGAGAGTAAAGAATGAGGAACTTCCTCCATCCATGCTGTATAATTAGAAATAGGAATCGAAAATTTAGTTAGACTGTGTGCTAGTTTATTAGGAATTTAGTTGTACCATAGTCATTAACTCATTATATAGAAGAGTTAAAATTTAATTTTAAAATCTAGGTTTATGAGTAATTTAAAAATTGTTGATTCATTCTTCAAAATAAAAAAAGATAGTACTGTTACTAATTTAACTATGGTACATTGTATAGATATATTACATATAATTTTTTTAATCATCTTATTATTTTTCGGCCCCCAAAGTCAAATTTTTGGCTCCGTCACTACGAAAAGGTACCTATTGAATGTAAAAGTGCCTATTTATCGAAAATGTGACTATTAAAAAATGAAAAGGCACAACTTTTTGGCTTTCTTAAATGTATATGTGGCATTAATATATGTGATAACGTGACGCAATGAAGAGTAATCAATAGAAAATCAAACGTTTCGCTTTTAAATTATATATAGATTTATTGAGATTGATGTGAATGCTCTAAGCATCATTACTTGGCAGGGTAGCTCGAATTCTATAGATATGTATGTAGAATTTGACTGGGAAGACATATATGGACATATGTTAAGTTTAGCATTAAGATTATACCGAGTCAAATTAGGCCATATAAACTATTATGGGGAATATCATTGCAATTGCAACTAGTTCATAGGGTATAATGCAAATGTAGCTACCCTTTATTTAAGTCGTCAATTATACATGCACAAGGATAAGATCTCAATTCTCTAGTAAATACAACCCTTTTGATCATTTATTGGCAATTTAGCATGTACTTGCAGTTAGCATTTAGTACAAAGGAGGAAACAGTCTCTCCAAGGCATATATTTTAGTAAATTTTAATTTAGTGAGTCTTAATTCAAAATTTAGCCTACTTTGATTTAATTTAACTTCGCTAGTTATAATTTTTTTTTTGGGGCAAATTGCACTTCTTCCTTAACAATACAATTGTATTTAATGTCCCTAAACTAATGGGTATCTTTAGGGCAATGGTTAACAATTCATTTTAGAAAAGTTTTGACATTACTTTTATGGAAAATGAAAAAAACTGTCAAAATATTAATTAATTTTTTTCCCCATAAAAACTTCTTTTAAGTAGTTTGTTAACCATTGTTCTAAGCATCCGTTAGCATTTTCCTACATATAAAGGGAAAAGTTAACGAATGCCTTAAGGGTATTTGTTAATGAACCATTTATAAGAAAGATTTTATGGGAAAAAAAAAATTCATGTTTTGATAGCTTATTCAATTTCCCATATAAGTGATATAAAAACTTTCCCTAAATGATTTAATATTATTATTTTTTTATAAAGATAGAAATTCTACTATAGCCTAATCTAAGTGTATATGTACAGTGGCGGCTTTAGAAATTTTTTCCAGGGTGGTCATAAAGAAACTTAAATTAAACAAAATCTAATAAAAAGATAAATTCATATATTGACAACAACCAAAAATAAAAGCAAACCAAAAAAAAAACTCAAATACATGAAGTCTTGCAATTTTCTTCTACGAATTTTTTTTTTAATTATATATTTTGAAATCATTACATGATAATCTCACTATCAATGTTGCAAGTTACATCTTTTTCAAAATTTTAGTTTAATAAAATTTTTCTTGGATTTTTATTTTTGTTTGTAAGGGCTCAATTTATTGTTAAGAAGAACAAAGTTTGAGGACAAAATTTGACCACAAACTTAGTTATAGCTGAAAACTACAACTTTCACTAAACAAATTAACTTGGTTACATATTTTGAAAATCTAACCATTAAATTGTATGTTCTTTATGTTCTTAAAAAGCATGTCAAATTTCATGTCAATCAGATGTTATTTACTATTTGATTCATAAACTTATTTTTTGTGTATAATTTTAGACTACAAAACTCGAAATTTAAACACTTGATTGATTACATAAGCTATTGATCTTTGATCTTCTTGAAGTTTTGCAAGCATGGAGGATATAAAAAAAAAAAAATGTAATCTAATTGTGGATTTGTCAAAATTCAATGACCGCTCATAATTTTTCAAAGTCCTCCCTCTCCTCTTATTTTTGTTAACAAATCTTTATTTTTTTTTAATAAATATATTGAAATTTTACTGTATAGCGATAAAAGACTTTACCAATTAAAGTAACTAAAAATTACAAAACCACCTTCGATGTAGCAATCTTTAAAGCAACAAACTCAGCAAGTATTGACATGATCATCAGAGATAGCACTGGGGAAGTAATTGGAGCTTTATCTCTTCCAATCCTGCTCTCAATCAGTAGTTGAATTGGAGGCAATTGCTTGTTGACGAGTAGTTCAGTTTATTGTTATTAATTCCGTTCCATTCCGGCCAGAATGGCTGGAAAATTTCGTACCGGCATATAAACTGGAATAGTTGCCCCCCTTGTTCCACCTCAGATCAAATTTCGGCCTGTTCCGGTAAGTTTCGGGTGTTCGGGGTTGTTTCGGTTAATTTCCGCCGAAATGCAAGATTCGGCCGACATGAGTTGAAGTTATGGGTTTGAATATAGAGAGAGAAAGAGAGAGGGTTTGAGATATGGGTGTGATGTGAGAGAGTGCTTGTGTGAGATAGAGAGAAAACAAAAGGGAAAAACAAGTTTAATACATGCTTATCTGCATTTGGCATCAAAAAAGAAATAGGGCCGGCTCAACAACTTTGGAGGCCTAGGTGAAAATTTTAAGTGAAATATTTTTTATATTTAAATAGTAATTAAATAATATTAATTAATTTTTTTATTCTTATTTAAAATATATTTTTATTTTTATTTATTATGTGATTTAATAAATTAGTATTACTAAAATATAAATAAATTCAAAAAAAAAAAAAATATATATATATATATATATAAATAAATTGATATAATATATATCAAATTATTAATTAATATAATAACTAATAATAATTGATAAAGTAAAAATTTGCATAAAAAAATATATTATTAATTTGTGTGGGTATACGTTAGGTGTGGCCCGTGTGGGTGGATTAGGGAGGCCTCGGTATACAAGCAGCACGAGCAAAGAACATAGCTTTACTTGCGAAGCTCAATTGGCGTTTATACCATGAGAATGATTCTATGTGGGCGAAAGTTCTATTGAATAAATATTGCTCTCATCAGCGTGGGAAGTCCGTAGATCCCGACAAGCTGCCTTGTTCCTCGAATTGGGCTGCGATTAAGGTGGGTTTTCCTATCTTTAAGCAAGGCA
Organism: Quercus tomentella; assembly: GCA_028535165.1. Classification (NCBI taxonomy): domain Eukaryota; kingdom Viridiplantae; phylum Streptophyta; class Magnoliopsida; order Fagales; family Fagaceae; genus Quercus; species Quercus tomentella. Next base: position 44,855,254 of record JAPQVY010000111.1, read on the forward strand.
TTTGCTAGAATGTGGGTAACAAGTCAAGTTTGAGCTTTTGGGAGAGTAACTGGGTTAAAGGAAATGCTGTTAGAGATCTTATTGAAGGCCTGCTCACACAGATGGAAGAACATTGGACTGTTGCTGATATACATCAAAATGGGAAAAAATTTCCTTTGAGTTCCCTAGGCAGATCGTAGATAGAATTCAAGCCATACATATCCAGGCATTTGGTGAAAAGGAAGATTCCTTGATGTGGAAACTCTCTCCTGATGGGGAGTTTAATGTGTCATCTGCTTATCTCTTAGCCATTGCGGATTTGCCTAAGGCCCTTCCATTCATAGACTGTTGGATTTGGAAGTTGGACACGTTGCCAAAAATCAAACATTTCTTTTGGCTGTGTAGCCATAGGAGTGTTCCGGTGAAGCAAGTCATCAAGGAAAGAGGCATCAATTGCAACGGTCTCTGCCCTCTGTGTGCTGTGCAGGAAGAAACTATACTACATGTGCTAAGAGATTGCCCAGCTGCTAGGAGTTTTTGGCTGAGCATGGGAGTGCCTCAAGCTCTAAATGATTTCCTTTCCCTTGATCTGATGGGCTGGTTGAAACATAACTACTTGTGCAGCAGCAGTATACATGCTAATGGTCTTCCCTGGAACTCCCAATTCCCTTTTGCTGTGTGGATGTTATGGAAACAGAGAAACAATGCAGTTTTTGAAAACTCCCCACTCAACCCGAAGCTAAAAAACCTTTGCATTCAAACTACAAGAGAATATTTCTATTGTGTAAGCAAAGGCTATGTGCTTCTTTTGGCAATCCGGGCAAGGCGGGTGGGGGTGGTCTTATATGTGATCATCATGGGAGTTGGGTTAAAGGCTACATGAGAAATGTCGAGTTTGCATCCAACATTATAGCTGAGTTTTGGGCTTTAAAAGACAGACTGATGCTTGCTTCCCAACTCGGCAACACCCAACTACTTGTGGAACTGGATGCTAAAGTAGTTGTAGACCTGATGCTTTCTTCAAAATCCTCCAATAACTCCTTTTCTGCTTTGCTCAATGACTGCAGGTACCTTCTTCGCCATTTCAACCAAGTCAGGATCAGCTATGTTTACCGGGAAGCGAATAGATGCACCGATCATCTTGCAAAAGAAGGCTGCAACATTATAGGGACTTTTGTAGTTTTAGATGCTCCTAACTCGGATGATCTTTGTATCAAATTAGAATCTGATGCTTATGGTTTGTACTCTTTAAGGCTTTTAGCCAATACTTCGCCTTTTATGGCTAGCTAATCAATGCAAATCATCCTTTTCAACCAAAAAAGATTAGGGAGTTTGTAGCTGTGTAGCCTATGTTGGTGGGGGCCTAAAATTGTTTTCCACTTTTTTAAATTATAAAATATTATATACTTAATAGCACTGTAACTATGCAGTGCTAAGTCCTGTCATTTTATCAAGTATCAAGCTTTGTGCAGTGTGCATTGTCACTGTGCAGTGGCATCAGTGCTATGGAGTGTGCGCAGATTGTGCAAGTGTAAGAGCAAACTCAGCATGTTGTGCTCGTCCTATCAATCAAGTAGTCCTATCAATCAAGTAGATTAAAAAGTATAACTTAAAATGAATGTAGATTAAAAAGTATAACTTAAAATGAATTACTGAACTTATATAAAAAGATCATGAATCAAGATGAAGAAAAGAAAGAAAAGAATATAGATAGAGAGACACAGAGATAGAAATATGAAAGATGGAGTGTTTGGTAAAGTAGTTTGAGAATTATTATTTGAAGTTTTTTGAAATATGTTTGAATAAAAAAGTATGTAAAGATATGTATAATCAATCAATATATATATAAAAGCAGAGACCTCATGTGAAAGTGCATGAGGTCTTGCCATGTGGCACTCTAATATTGCATTTAGCTTTTTTTACCTCTTTTTATTAAGTTTTTTTTTACTGTTACCCAATAGATCATAGCAACTTATTTTTACTATCATATAAATTTAACATTTTTTACCTTTATTTTATTAAATATTTTTTACTGTTACTCAATAGATCATAGTAACTTTTTTTTACTATTATATCAAATATGAGCTGTTCTTGACAATTAGACCAAAAACTATTCACTACAAAATGGATTACCTTTTAAAAGTATATCAAACCTTATGAAAAACTCAAGCACAGTTATTACCTTATATGTTATGACCAAAGTTTGACCATTCCCACGTGCAAATCAAAGCAAAAACTCTTACCCTCTTACAAACTCTCTTCCTCCACCCCCACGTATAGATGATACTTCTAGAAAATCCTATTCTCATGAAATCATGTCTCCATTTAAAAGTAGAGACCTCATGTGAGAGTGCATGAAGTCTTGCCACGTGGCACACTAATATTGCATTTAGCATTTTTTTACCTTTTTCATTAAATTTTTTTTTTACTGTTACCGAATAGATCATAGTAACTTATTTTTGCTATCATATAAATTTTACATTTTTTACCTTTTTTTTATTAATTATTTTTTACTGTTACTCTTTCAATTGTAGATTAGGAGCTGCACACTAAAGAATTATGTTCTTCCATCCTTTATAAAGACAAACCATGTCATTGTTTATGACATTAGTAATAAAAACAATTGATTGATATTGATATTAATTCAAATGTTATAAATACTGCCTTACCTTATGACAATAGTAACTTCTTTTTACTATTATATCAAATATGAGTTGTTCTTGACAATTGGACCAATTAGACCAAAAGCTATTCACTACAAAATGGATTACCTTTTAAAAGTAGACCAAACCTTATAAAAAACTCAAACCCAATTATTACCTCAATATATATATATATATATACACAAAAGCAGAGACCTCATGTGAGAGTGCATGAGGTCCTGCCACGTGGCACTCTAATATTGCATTTAGCCTTTTTTTACCTCTTTTCATTAAATTTTTTTTACTATTACCTAATAGATCATAGTAACTTATTTTTACTATCATATAAATTTAACATTTTTTACCTTTTCTTTATTAAGTATTTTTTACTGTTACTCAATAGATCATAGTAACTTCTTTTTATTATTATATCAAATATGAGTTGTTCTTGACAATTAGACCAATTAGACCAAAAGCTATTCACTACAAAATGGATTACCTTTTAAAAGTAGACCAAACCTTATGAAAAACTCAAGTACAGTTATTACCTTATATATTATGACCAAAGTTTGACCATTCCCACGTGCAAATTAAAACAAAAACTCTTACCCTCTTACAAACTCTCTTCTTCCTCCCCCATGTATAGATGATACTTCTAGAAAATCTCATTATCATGAAATCATGTCTCCATTTTTCCCCAATTTCAATTCAATATACTTTTGTCTATAAATAATGTTCTATGCAATTTATGCAGACAAATTCTCTATCATTGACCAGTGCAACAAAAATATATATAAATCTTGAGATCCCTGGGGTTGTTGAAATAATTGACAAGTGCATATTTCTAAAATTTATAATAACAAAAAGTCTAATAAATAGCATATACTATCTCACAAAATGCCATTAACTTAATATTTTCTTTAAAAAAATTCAATGATAGGAATGGTAAAAAACACGATCCTATACAAGAAATACCAAAAATACGTGCAAAACAATTTTCATAAGAGGATTTATCTTTAAATAATATGAAGACAATAATAAAGATAAAATGCATTGAATAAGATCTTACGAAACAGGTTTGTTAATCATACATCATATTATTTATATTAAAAAAGTAATACATATTAATTTCAAAGTTCATTGCAAGATGTGAACTGCTAGGGTATTGCAACAATAAGTAACATTGATACAACAATGGGTTGGTATTAGATTTTGTGCGTACTTTGTGAAAGGAATGTCAAACCACAAGTAGGATCATTTTGGTGTGCAAAATGTGAAACAAAAACAAATCTTTCTATCCCAAAGTTAAAGGCACTCACATTAACTACATCCTCTCCAAATATTTATAATATATTTATCTCACTGTAACTACTATATATATATATACACACAACAATTGCAAACTACTTCAGATACATGATTCAAATTGAAGTTTTTGATGCAATTGACAAAACAAATTTTGTGATATTTGATCGAGATGCCGAGAAAATCTTAAATAAATCTAGAAGAAATCTTGCTAAAAAATAAACTGAGGTACAACTTATTTAAATTATTATAAAACTATTGATATTGGAGAAGGAATCCCACGTGATTTGAAAAAAAAAATAGGAAAAAAATGAATTTTCCTACCTCATTTGAATGAATTTAATCTAAAGGATAGTTTTGAAAATTACATAGTTGCTAAGATTTTTTATGCACCTTCAAATTACAAAAAGGTATGGAAGAAAAAAAATACATACACAATCCAATATGCTATATTAATTCTTTTTGTAACATTATTCCAAAATTAACAAAAATAAAAAATAAAAAAATTTACAAAAAACTATCACATCATTGAAATTTAATATAATAGCAAATACCTACAAAAAATCTTAGCGACAAATTCCAAACTTTGTAAGATCTAATAAAGAATCTCTCGGTGCCAATTCATTAGTGATTAACACAAATGATGCAACAAAAGGAAAAAATGAAGAAAGCTCAAAAATTGAAGAAATATGTATGGACTAAACTTCACTGATGATGATAACAAGCGTCACCATACCGCAATAACAAAGCATTGAAGAAAAAAAAAAGATTTTGTAATGAAGCTTTTTATTACATCACATAATAAAAATCAATAATATAGAATGAACTAATATGCTTTTATCAACTTTTATTATACAATATTACTCCAAAGTTGTTTTAATTATTGCTCATTACTTGAACAAAATAATTCTAACAGACATATGTGTGCAATTTATAATTGTTATTTTTTATGATGAACTCATTACTAACAAATTTTTATAATAAATATGCTATAATATATGTATAATATTTTCCAAAAACAAATTTATATAAAACATTACAATATTATCCGTGCATCGCTCGGGCAACTTACTAGTATTATTTAAAATGTGAAAATATGAATTTGAAATCACACACCAAACCGATGGCCAAAATGGCCAAATACCACGTTTTTTTGAAATTTTTAGCAACAGAACACTGTTTCGGAAATAATTGGGGATCTACCACTTTTTGTGGTACTCGAGCTTGGTGAGCTCGAGTACCCCATTTTTCCATTCCACCGTGGCACGCTGACATGGAAAGCTGGAATTAAATATTGCGCTTAGTACTCGAGCTTCCTGGACTCGGGTTTCTAACACAGTACTCGAGCCCATGAAGCTCGAGTACCATCTTTTCATTTATTGCGCAACCAACTACTGACGCGAACTGTAATAGTACATGCACAATGAATGGTACTCGAGTTCTTTGAGCTCGAGTACCTTTTAAGAAAAACCTCCCCAGCTTTAAGCTATCCGAGTGTACTCTTTTCCATTTCTGTCTGTGAGTCAGGAACTCTCTCATTCCAAGTCCATGTGCGAGTCAGAAATTTGAAGCATAAACTTTACTCTTGGGTCACCATCTGCAAGTCTACTCTCAGTGTCAGTGTCTCCATCCACCAACGTGCTGTCCATTTATCCTTTGGGCTAACCCTGTTGTGACCAATACAAAGAGGTAATAATGCTTAGTTTTTAGATATGACATTTTTGCAATAGTGAGAGTTAAATGCTTAGTTTTAGATTGTGTTCGTATGAGATTTTTGTGCATGAGTTTCATGTATTGAGATTTGCAATATTAGCTGCTGATATATATATATATATATATATATATATATATATATATGTAAAACATGATTGTAAGTGAACTCAATGATATATATATCTATATATTTGACGGGTTTTAACTTTTAACGATTGGTCGACATCTTCTCAAAAAAAAAAAAAAAAAAAAAACAGTTGCTCGGTTGGTCCACATCTTGAACATAAGCAAAACGTTAGTGTCACGCGATTATCTGATTCAAGACAATAATTTGATTGCATTAAAAAGAAAAAGGACTACAATTTGATTGGATTTTGGTAAATGCATTATCCTCTTTTCGAAAAAAAAAAAATCCATTAAATATATATGGATTGGGAACTTGGTGTAAAATTTTATGATATTTTATAATTCAATATTTTTTTTTTCTTGTATATGTATTTTAATGAATTTTATTGGATTACATTTTTCCTTATATCTTCCTTATTTGGAAATTTGTTTAAAAGTTAGAAATCAATAATTGTCTCATATTTTATATATAAATATATATATGATTCTATAATTGTGATAGAGAGTCCATTACTTGACCAAGCTCATTCCTAATTTTCACCCCAATACCAGCACAAATTTCTAATTGAAAAGAGGAGAGATTTAAATCTTAAGGAATATCAAAATGTGTCAACCAATTCAGTTACAAAACTCTGGGCATAACTATCTTGTATTTAAAATATTTAAATTTCAAGTTTTTTGTATTTTAGAATAATGCAAGAAAATAATTAATTAAAAAACAATCATGCATATTTATGAGTTTTTGGATTTCATAGTATAGTAAATAACCCATGATTAACACAAAATTTGACAATCATGTTAATAATATAGAGAACAAGGAATCCAATGGAGAGAGAGAGAGAGAGAGAGAGAGAGAGGAGTTCAATTTACATTTTATGTGACTATTTGTGATGTTATATCTCTCTATTTTTTTTTATTGGATCACTATTTTTAAAACCTCATTATTGAATTATATATTTTCATTGTTTATACATGCATGTCAAATTTATTGTAATCATAAATTATTTAGTATATAATCCATATAGTAATGTTTTCTGTATAATATCAAAATTTTAAAAAAAGTACAAATTTTATGATGAGATAGCTATTGATCTCTAAGTATCTTGTTACTTTGCAGGCATGGAGGGTATAAAAAGATAATGTAATCTAATAGTTCATTCATCAAAATACTACTTAAATAAGAAGTTATGAAGTAGTGTAACATCTCATAGAGTTGCACCGTTTTAACTTGAACAAGATCAAAACTGCTTACTAAATTAATATTTTAACATTTTCATCATTAGATTGTAAGTTCTCATTCTTCTTAACATACCTATCAAAGTACATATTAATTTGATGATATTTTACAATTCGATTAAAAAATTCACCTTTTATGCGTCATTGTAAAATATAAAAATCTAGAATTTCAGGGCGTCTTTAGTAATAGGATTTAAATATAAATTTTTGTTTTAGAAACCAAAAAATAGTGGGTGTCACACTTGAATTTATTGTTTGGCTGATATTTTCAAAAAACAGTTTTCAAAAATATTTTCAAGATAAAAAAAAAAAGTTGTTTTTAATGGTATAGTTGTAAATAAATTGGAAACAATGGACCCCACAGATTTGTTCAAACTCTTCTATCTCTTAAATTAAGGAGTTTATCTTTATTATAAACAAATTCTCACACTTCAAATTTGAAACTTATCATTATCCCAAAAAAAAGGGTACATCAGTTGTATTGCCACAGTTGAATTTTGAAGCTTATCATTATCCAACAAAAAAGGGTATCTACACATTACGTAAAAAAAAATTTAATTTATTTATTTATTAGAAAAAAAATTCTCACACTTCAACTTTGAAGCTTATCATTATCCCCCTCCCCCCCCCCCCTAAAAAGAAAAAAAGGTACATGAGCTTTAATTTCACGCTTCAATTTTGAAGCTTATGATTATCCAACAGAAAAGGGGTATCAACACATTATTTTTTGTAAAAATAAATAAAAAAATTAAGAATCTCAAAAGAAAAAATGGACTTCCAAATATAATTTTTTTTTTTTTAGCGTTTTGAAAATTATTTTCATAGTTCATACTGCTTTGAAAACAGGAAAAAAAAAATTTATTACCAATCAAGCCCTAAATATTTTATAGATGAGATAGTTTATATATATGTAAAACTTTTTTGTCAATTTAAAAAAAAAATGATATTTTATTATTGTTATTATTATATATATATATATATATATATATATATGTGTGTGTGTGTGTAATTGGAGCTCCACGGGCAGAACTTCAAATGAGAAAAGAAGTAAATTTAGGTAGTGAACTCAATGTCGAGATAAAAAGAGTTAATATTGGTCAAAAGTGTAATCAGCTTTAACAATTTCAGTTTGGTGGCATTTATTGTGTCAGATTGATTAAAGTGGAAGGAGTTGTTTTCGTAACACCACAAAATTTGACAGTATTTTTACAATAAATTAAGGTGTTAGTACATCATTAGTCATGATAAAAAAAAAAAAAAAATTATTTTAAGATTCATTTGAACAAAAAACATGAGTATTGTGAAAATATGGTGAGATTTTGTTGTGTCTCTAAACTTTCTCAATTGGAAGATTTGTTATTTGCATATTTATTTCATGTGATGTTTGTACAGTTTGTTTAGGAAAACTGTTTCCTTGCTTTTCTATTTTATGCCAGAAGCTAACTCACTTTACATAAGCATATATATATGTATATATATAATAGACTTTTTAGGAGGAGTCAGGGGGGCATGTGGCCCACTCGCCCCCCTTTGGCGCCGCCCCTGCGTGTGGCTTAATTGTATAAAACTCATAGGTTGATAGATAGAGGTAATATGATATTTTGTTGACTTTTACAGTAATAAGGGCGTTCATAATAATATCAAATCATTGCTGAACAAAGAAATTGGCTTAATAAAATAAAGTCGAAATGGTTGACCTTTTATTATTTTATATGTGTATAAAATATATATATATACATATATATATATATGGTTAAGTGCACATTATGATTTTCGATTCAATTATTTCTATGTCTATACACAAAGTTGAGGAGGTTGAGTTTGAATATAAATTGGTTTTTTCATACGCCAAATGTATGTAAATATTTATAGATTATGACAACTTTTAATATTGTTAATAACAGGTCGGTGATGGATTTTCACATTTTCTATGTGTTCTACGATGGAGAGACGTATTATCATGACTTGCATGGGTTGTCATACCAAGGCTTAAACCAAAAGCAAAAATGTGTTAGGGTAAAGCGTGGGATAGGCTTTATGAACTTGCAACGAAGAATATTAAAGGCGATAGGGTTAGACCAGTCTAGGCATAACATCTCCATCGTGTATCGAGCACCTCAATTGGTTGTAGGCACCCAGGTTTTCTACAATTCACTACAGTTATCGGGTGGTGCTGAAGTGAAGATGATGTGGGAAGTTGTTGGACAAATGGTGGTGAAAGGATTCGTTGCTTCGGAGCTCTATGTCACTATTGAGCCCGCCATAGTAGAGGCTGGAGAGGGTTCACAACATACTGTTTTGGATGGAACTGTAGATGAGCACATCGACTCAATACCATTACAGTCTTATCAAGGGTGTGCAGAGAACATAGGAGATGGGTATGGCAGTGAACCATGGCAGACATTTCCCCATGTGAACTCAACTGAGGAGGAGGAAAGGCCTCAGGAAGTGCATGAAGGAGAGCATTTATCTCATGATGAGCTGCATGGGGGTACATTCGAAAATTAAGATGATCACAGACTTGCTGATGATGCAACCCATATTGATGTTAATAGGGATGACTTCGAGGAGTTCCTAGATACCATGGGTGAACATGAGGATGTTGATCATATCGAAGATGTGGTTGTAGAAGAGAATAGAGACACATGCCCTGGTCCTGATCCTACGCCGGAATGGTTCACCAAAAACACTTGGGATAATATGTTTGATCCATCACCGGTTATGCAAGGGGAAGTATCAAGTTGGACGCCTGGGGAGCAACCAATCAAAGGGATGGTATTTACAAACTAAATTGGCGGTGCGAAATGCGTTGACCTGGTATGCAGTGCGAGAGAATTTTAGCTTCAAAACTTAGCATTTAGACTCAGAGAGGCTTATGGTGAGTTGCGAGGATGATTCTTGTCCATGGTCAGTCCATGCGATTTGTTGCAAGGGAGACAATATCTGGAAGATCGCAAAATTCAAGGGCCCCCACACGTGTGACAAAATTCAGAATGCTCATGATGGTCGGATGATTGATTCGGCGTTCCTAGCATATGTACTTGAGCGCTATATACAAGAAGACCCTGTGTATAAGATAAAGAACTTACGCCACGTTGCTTTGGCAGACTTAAAACACGAAGTATCTCACTACAAGGTATTCTTTAACTTGCATTATTTTTTCAATACAATGTAGAGACATCAGTCTTCTGTGAAGTATAAGCATGATATTTTTTCCCAAAACCCATGAATACTTTATATTATGAAAATTGAAATTGAAAAAGAAAAAGAAAAAAACGGAATAAGGAGAAAGAAATATTATCTTCATCTTATAGCCTTACAAGTCTTGATTTGTTTTTTTCAACTATAATTATTTAACTTGTATTCATTTCTAACGTAATCATTATGGTTCACATACAAGTATGGGATGCCAAACAAAAGGCCGTTGCAGCTATATACGGGGATTTTAAGGAGTCTTATGCAGAGTTGTCGCGTTTTTTGGCAGGACTTAAGGATGCAAGTCCGGGTACAAAGTATAAGTTACTAGTGGACGATAATTATGAACGGGGAACCTGTACATTCAAGTCTGTATTTTGGGCGTTTCGTCCATGTATTGTTGGGTTCAAGAAGTGTAGGCCTATGATTAGCATTGATGCAACCCACCTGTATGGAAAATATAAAGGGAAATTGGTGATTGCAATGGCGACAGATGCTAATAATAAGATTTATCCACTAGCCTTCGCCGTTGTCGAGAGTGAGAGCACAGAGACTTGGGGTTGGTTCTTAGCTTGTATAAGAAGGTATGTTACCGACCGAAGACACTTGTGTGTCATATCTGACCGACACCCTGGGATTCAAGCTATCTTCAAAGACACTGATAGAGACTTTTTCTTGCGGCCTCCCATGACAGAACATCGTTACTGCCTTCGTCATCTATGCAGTAACGTCAATAGTAGATGGAGTAATGAAACTTTAAAGAATCTAGTATGGAGGGCAGTAAGTGCTACCCAGGAGCGAAAGTTCAATGCCACCTTCGATTTAATTGAGAATATCAACCGAGATGCGCACCAATATCTGAAGGATGTGCCCAAAGAGAAATGGGCTCTAACTTTTGACAACGGTTACCATTATGGGGCGATGACTACAAACGTCTCCGAGTGCTTCAATGGTGTTCTAAAGGGTGCTCATAGCCTGCCTATTACGACAATGGTGAAATACACATGGTTCAAACTGAATGCTTACTTTGATGATCGTCGCAATAAGAGCATAGAGCAGTTGAATTCAGGAAAAAAATGGACTAAATATGCCTTGGATATCTTTATGAGAAATAAGGTGAAGGCGGAGAATCATAGGGTGATGAGATTGAGTGCGCAACAACAATCATATCAAGTAGATACACCGCATAATCCAGGGACTGCTGGACATGGGGATCACACACATGCAGTTAATTTGCTGCAAAGAACTTGCATATGTCAAAAATGGAAACTGTACAAGATACCATGTTCACATGTCATTGCAGTTTGTATTAGGTATCGACATGATGCAGAGCAATACATTGACCCATGCTATAGCGTGGACGCACTGTTCCGGAGCTATGCTCCCGTTTTCCCTGTATTGAAAGATAGATTATCATGGCCGGATCCTAAAGAAACTCGAAAGGTCCTCCCTAACCCCCGATTAATCCGAGAGAAAGGTCGCCCTGTCTCAACACAAATCAGGAATGAGATGGACGAGGGCGGGAATCGGCCAAGAACCACACCATGGAAGGAGGGGGGAGGAAGGTGCAATGCGGGTTGTGTGACCAAGAGGGGCATAACCGAAGAACATGCCCTAAGCGGAACGAGGTACCAACAAGTGGTGGTCTCGTGGAGTAGGTATGCTAAGTTTGAACCGTTGCATCCTTTTAAATGCAACTTGAAACAAAATGCATGATATATGCCATTCAATTATGTATTTTTAAAACTTAAGAAAAATTGGATAAAATTTTAAGGACCAAAATGACATTTATAGTATAAGCTACTTTCCCTATAGGATGTATACAAAAAGTCATTAGCATTGCCATTTGGAGTGTTAGAAGGAAAATAAATAAATATCTCGAGTCATTGAGATATCTTTTTTTCTCTCAATGAATTATTACGCATATTCTTTTCTTTAAATTTTACCAAGACTATTTATTATCCAATTGGGTTTTGGTTTGTGCTTGCTATTATGATAAGAGTTTATGGGCTTTATGTGTTAATTTCATTTAGGCAAAAACATAGAAAACGATCTCATAAATTTTGCTTTGTGAAGACTCAAAAAGCTTATTTTCTAGTGGTTGTTGATAGCTGTAGGTAGATCTTTAGTCTCGGTATCCTACTTTGTCTAGTTAAAACAACAACTTGTGCAGTATCTGAGGTTGTTTCCATGCATAGATTCTTAACTTCTCATGATCAAAATGAAGGATGGGATATGGAAAATTAAAGTCAATCATTAACATATCATAGTTGTTTTATTAACTTATGCATTTGGCAATACTATTAGGTTGATCCAACCACTGGTGAGACAGAGGATGATGGTGTTGAAGATGAATACCAGCTAAAGGACCTGGAGGTTGTAGCAGCTAATTACATGTTGAAAGTGGGGGTCTCCAATTTCAGAAATGCATGGGAAAGCATGGGTGATGAAGATGAATACCAGCTAGAGGACCTGGAGGTTGTAGCAGCTGATTACATGTTGAAAGTGGTGGCCTCCAATTTCAGAAATGCATGGGAAAGCATGGGTGATGAATGACTGCAAATTGATAATGTTGTTCACAAATAATTGGATCATGCCAAATCGATGGATTAAAGAGTTTTGCTACAAATGACTTTTATATCTGTTACTATTAATTTGAAGTTAGTTGTACCAACTTTGAAATTGTTTGTTGCAAATCTACAATTGTTAAAATGGTGGCTGATTGTTTCAATATAAGCCATCTTTAGTTATGGATTCACCTTGTGCATTTGTTTCATGGGTTTTGGCAGTGTCTACTCTTGTAAAGATTGTGCACTACACAAATTGGGGCTATGACAGTTGCTGTGAAATGGGCATGACTGCGCTAAAAAAAAGGGTCATTTAAAAGAATTTTTTCCCAGGCAGATTGGTACCCGAGTTTGGAGAACTCGAGTACCAATCTGGGTGTTTTCCAAAAATGGGGCAGGTTTTAAAATTTTTTTTTCCCAGGTAGATTGGTACTCGAGTTTCATGAACTCGAGTACTTTGTGAACTACCCGAGTCCACTAAACTCGGGTACCAATCTGGGTGTTTTCCAAAAATGGGCTTATAAAATTTTTTCCCAGGCAGATTGGTACCTGAGTCCACCAAACTCGGGTACCAATCTGGGTGTTTTCCAAAAATGGGCTTATAAAATTTTTTCCCAGGCAAATTGGTACCCGAGTCCACCAAACTCGGGTACCAATCTGGGTGTTTAGGTTTGAAATTTAAAAGCTATCCCCCTCAATGCGCGGGAATATTTATTTTATTTATTTGTTATGTATTCCTTACAAAGCAACTTATATTCTTTAAATGTTTTCCTAAGAAAGAAACTTAACTGGAGAGAAGGAAGATATAATAAGAAAAAAAAGAAGAGAAATTATAAATTTGATTAATCAAATGTATCATACAATGTGTAGAAAGAAAAAAGAAAAAGAAAAAAAAAATAGGAATCATCTCTTGTTAATTTCAACTATTAATTAATTATTACAGTACGTGAATGGAAATCATCAGTAAATACAACAATAATTCTTGATTGATGCAACCTTAATGCAATAGTAGCTCTTGAACAATGCAGCAATCCAATATGATAGACCTGTACACCAGTAGCAGGAACATAGCAGTGGTGCAACTTAAACTCCATGGGGAAAGCATGCGTACTGCCATTAAGCACACACCATTTCAAAAGTTATACACTGCAGTACAATGGCTTCATCTTTCTCCATAGTTTACGACATGCAAATCATGACTGGAACTCATTATGTAGGTCATAAATGAAAGCCTAAAAGTATATCAAAAACTATTAGACCTTTGAGTGGTAATTTGAACTCTAGTAGAATAACCTATTAATAATTTAATGAAATTGCTTCCGACCAAAATATTAATTATAAAGCAATAAAATTTTATCAATGTTTGCTAAGGACTCAAAGGAGGCAGCAAGTTACCTGTTTTAGTTGTCACAGTCACTAAAATAAAAAGAGTAGCTAAAAAGTATTAAATTATTGTAGCAATATTACTTGGTGAACCGCTGTGTTGCAAACTTGATAGTACTAAAAGTTTTAAGATCATTTACATATTGGAGTTGCAACAAACCACATCTTTATAGACACTCTATGCCAAAGGAACAAAAGAATTACCTTCTCTAAAGGGCATTTGAAGCACTCAGAAGATTCACTATCTTGTGAACCATCAAAAAACTTTTCAACAATAACATTAGCTAAATTAAAGCATTTGATGTCAACTATAGAGTCATCTAATGAATAAAGTCAACATAAACAGATCTTTAATCACTGATTTTTCCCTTTTTGGGCTGATTATCATGATTACATGCCTCTTTTTTTTGTCAATATGGTGTTTGTTGTGTCAAAGTTCTTTTACTTTAATTCTATGTTGGGCTCTTGATTTTTTTGGCCTCTATAGTACATTGCTAGTGTACTTGGAGTGGTTTGGTTCCTTCCTAACATGACGAAATATTGCTATGGCCTCTAGGTACTATTGGGTGGTAGGGTGGTGAATATTGATACTATATATAGACATATAACCTTTTCTTGTGGATACATATGATCGCATGTGACCATACTTGGTTGACCAACCAATCTTTAGAAACTAAAAAATCAATACAAATGCTGTTAGGTTCAAACAGTAATATAATAATTGGTAAGAAGTAAATCACAGCCACAACAGCTAAGCCAAACACTTCTTACCTATTACTCAACCGAAATCATAGCAATATTGATCAGTTCATGATTTATATACCAGCCCAAACCCAATAAAATGGCACATATTATTCATGACCAATCTGTGGTTAGATCCTATAAAAAAAAAAAAAAAAAAAATCTGCAGTTAGAAAACATTGAGCAAAAGAATTAAAAATTAAATCTACAGTCAAGTAAAATTGAGCAAAAAAAAAAAAAAAAAGCTATAAGTTGAAGAGAACGTCTGTCAAGGCCCTTAAATGCCACCAGCTGGCTCTCTTTCATTTCCTAGTAAGTGTTAGTAGGAGCATACACCTGTTGTCATAAATGCCACAGTATTTTAATGATAACAAATAAAATAATATGTTAAACTGACAAAACACATTCCCCCTCTATCCCCAAAATCACGTTGATAAATTATACTCTCTTTTGAAACCATATTAAAAACATCTGCCCCCATTTACACTTGGAATTTCAATTTTGCTGTAAACTGCGTATAACCACTTTATTTTGTTATCTCATTAACCTGTAACTATGTATAGTAGAAACTAGAAAACTTTTTTACTGACAGCCAAAAAAGGAAGTAAAAAAAAAAAAACTATTTGTGTCATGCAAAGAAACTTCCATACAATTACATAAAATTCATATGTAAAAGAATATATCTCTCCCATAATCTTGATTGAATCATAAATCATACAATACATCAAAAACATCTTGAACAAACTTTAACACATATTGGTAGTTCCTCAGCAGAATCGATTTAAGACATTTTTTAAGAGATTAAAATTTCTTGTGAGGTACTTCACTAATAATTATACTTTTTTTTTTTAAAATCAAAAACAAAATTTTTGTGTGAAAGTTTTTTAGAAAATTGAGATATTGACTTTAAAGGCAAACCAATGAAGCACTGAAATCTGTAACTTGAAACTAGGAACTACGAAACACAGATTTGTTGTGTTCAAAGGATTCCCTTAGCTGATTGCTATAGGGTAACCATATGGCATTAGATATCACTCAAAATTGAGAATGGATATTTGAGGGTGAGAATTAAGGCTTTGTTTTATTTGAATGAATGGATTAGGTGAAAGATCAGAAAACTCTTAATTTTAGAAATATTATGATAACACATCTGCACTTTATTACTCAAAACAATGCAATATAAAGTTGAATCTTGAAGTTACCAATTAAGGCATGGTAAATTACATTTAATGTCAGGTATAAGAACATTAGTTGTAGTTCAATATCTTTTCTTGCTTTCACATTACGCTTTCTTTTAACCAATACATTTAAATGTATGTATGATGCATGATACGATATATGATTGCAATAATTAATTAAAAAATACAATACAAAACAAGAATTGCATGATAGAAAGTTAACATCTATGCCACTAAATACCGTTGCTTTTTTTTTTTTTTTGTGTGTGTGTGTGTGTGTGTGTGTGTTTGTGTTTTTGATATGTATAAACGAACTGGTACAATAAACATAGTTGCTATAAAACTAAGATAACATCACAGTCAGCAAGGTCGTTTTGATCGTCACGGAATAGTCATATTTGGATGATTATCCCCCATTGCTTGATGTGGTGTTAGATATCACTCAAAATTGAGAATGGATATTTGAGGCTGAGAATTAAGGCTTTGTTTTATTTGAATGAATGGATTAGGTGAAAGATCAGAAAAAACTTAATTTTAGAAATATTAGGATAACACACCTGCACTTCATTACTCAAAACAATGCAATATAAAGGTGAATCTTGAAGTTACCAATTAAGGCATGGTAAATTACATTTAATGTCAGGTATAAGAACATTACTTGTTGTAGTTCAATATCTTTTCTTGCATTCACATTACGCTTTCTTCTAATTAATACATTTAAGTGTACGTATGATGCATGATATGATATATGATTGCAATAATTAATTAAAAAATACAATACAAAACAAGAATTGCATGATAGAAAGTTAACATCTATGTCACTAAATACCATTGCTTTTTTTGTGCGTGTGTTTGTGTTTTTGATTTGTATAAA
This sequence comes from Quercus tomentella, assembly GCA_028535165.1. NCBI lineage: Eukaryota > Viridiplantae > Streptophyta > Magnoliopsida > Fagales > Fagaceae > Quercus > Quercus tomentella. The sequence continues at coordinate 44,872,193 of JAPQVY010000111.1, forward strand.
CGAAGTGGTACAATAAACATAGTTGCTATAAAACTAGGATAACATCACAGTCAGCAAGGTCGTTTTGGTCATCAGGGAATAATCATATTTGGATGATTATCCCCCATTGCTTGATGTGGTGCATTTGGAAGTAAAGGAATAGCAGGAGTTTTGACGACACGGAAAATTCTATGCCTGATCCCAAGATATTCATTTTTAGAACCTTATTGGCTTGACTGTCAGCCATGAGGAACCTTTCTTTATTTTCTATTGTTGATTTATTAGATTTATTAACTTTTGTAACTGATTGTTTACCCCTGTATATTTCCTGTATACTTGGGTGACTCGTTTTTTCTGGATTTATATAATTTTATTACTTATCCAAAAAAAATCATCACAGTCAGCAGTGTATCAAAACACTCCCTCAATGGGTGTTAGGAGAACTTAAAATATTTAAAAATCATATATAGCAAGAGAACTTGGGATGTTCGTTTCATTCGGGGTCTTGATGATTAGGAGGCAGATGTGGTGGATGATTTCTTTTGATTCTTGGCATCCAATTTACCTTCAGTGACTAATGGACTGATGGTGATCATATGAGACGGAAGTTGACAAAGAACGGGGATTTTACTATCCACTCGTATTATCATAAGTTACATGATTCTTCTTCCATTGTTTTTCCATGGAAAGGTATTTGAAAGGTTAAGGCACCTCGGCGTGTCTCCTTCTTTGTTTGGACAACCGCATGGGATAGGATTCTCATGGGAGATAACTTTCGGCTTAGGGGCTTTGACTTCGTTGACTGGTGTATTATGTATCGTTGTTGTGGGGAGACAATGGATCATTTGTTGTTACATTGTGGAAAGGCTTATCGGTTGTGGTGCTGTGTCTTTAGAATTTTTGGGATTTCATGGGTCCCCTCATGTACAGTGTCAGATTTTCTATTTGGTTGGTGGAATTGGTTGGGGAAGCATTCATCTCACATTTGGAATTTAGTTTCGTTGTATTTGATGTGGTGTATTTGGAGGGAACGCAATCGGCAAACGTTTGAGGATTTGAATAGATCCAATGACCAACTGCTTGCTCTCTTTTCTGGTTTCCTTTTTGATTGGGCTAGGGCTTGGGGACTCACATCTAGTGATTCTCTTCCTTTATTCCTTAGCTCTCTTCTTCTTTGTAATTAGTGTTTTTTTTATGTTTTTGCTTTTCCATCTTTTTTTGTACTTTTGATCTGCTGGTGCTACTTTGCATTTAGCAGTTTTTTGAATATACATCTTTCTTACCTATCAACAACAACAACAAAAAACAAAAACAAAAAAAAAACCAAAAAAAAAAAAATTTAAATACCAAAAGATTTAAGAATTGTGGTCTAGTTTCAATATAAGACCTTGGCACTTTGCATAGGCAACTTTGAGTTATTATTGAGTCGTATTAAGGCTTTTTTTTTTTTTTTTTAATAAAGAAAACTGGTTCAATTTTAATAAATTTCTACTTTCAATTTACCTAGAATGGGCTATAATGAGCTGCTCTAGATGCCCACCAGTCTTGTTATATGTTTCAAGTCCTTTTTTCTATTTGGTTTGTAAGTTCTTAATTACTTTTCTTTGTTATTAGGAATCCTAGTCTTTCTAGTAAAATGTTATTTAGAAGATAGTGAGATTGATTTTAATAAATTCCAACAACTAATTTCAAGCTTTAAACTTAGGAAAACCTAAGTGCAATTGCCAGTGTTTATCATTCTTTGTTCTTGTTCTTTCTAATAATTAAGAGAATAATTTATTAGAAAGAAGGTACACTCGAATGCGAGTACCCTTAAAGAATTATAAACCAACACTCATTAGGTCCAAAAAATCCATAATGGAACTACACAATCCCCCAAATTGTAGTATAATTTTCAACCAAAAATCTCAAAAAAAAATAAAAATAAATAACTATTCTTAATATCTTCCATAGAATGCTCTTCTTTCTCATTCAAAATCCAATCTTTTTTATTGCTTAAAACTACCGAAACCCTTAAACATCAAACTGTATTCAACAACCCTTCAAGATCTGATCAATAAATCTAATTTAGTACGAAATTCCTAAAGATCCTACATCAAAAATTGCTATCATAGCTCATTCAGACTTCGATCCATTATTCGTTTCGCGCTTCATTGCTCGCACAGTAACCTAATCTAAACTAAATTAATCCTAATTCAATAGCACAAAATTAAAAAATGTGATTAGCAAATCAAAGAATCCAATGACATATTAATAGAAAGAAAGAAAGAAAACCGTCAGTGGTTGATTCGGAGTTGTCTCCAGACTTCTCTTCGAAACCGAGAGCATTATCGAAATTCTTCTCGATGTTCTTGACACTCCCCTGGAGCTTGTTGATGGCTTCGGCGAGATCTGGAAAGTTCCCCAACGAAACTCTCCCACCAAACCATGCCATCTTCTTCTTCTTTCTGATTCCAAACCGAAATCTCTCTAAATCGGACTATCCAAACACATCAATCAAGAAGCCCTGCATTCATTTCCATAGCCAATTCAAGATTTTCAACAATAAACAAACCAAAAAACAAAAAAATGTTTGGAATTGAAGGGATTTAGATTTGATCACCAAGCAAGCATAGCAAGCTTCACATTGTTGAGATCGGATTTTGGTGATGAGAATCTGAGATGGAGATCAACGGTGGAGAACTGAATTGGCGAGAATCAAATCAACGATGTTTGCGTTTGTTTGGTTGAGCTACTGGGAATGATTTTGGTTCAAAAATATGAGAGAGAGAGAGAGAGAGAGAGAGAGAGAGAGAGGTAAGAGTGGGTTTTCTTTTCCTGTGGAAGAAAAGGATAGGGACAGGGAAGGGGGGCTCGATCTAAACTCTATAATGGCTCTCTGTGAGAGTGCGTTTGTTTGTTTTACGCGTGTTTGTTTTTTAAGTGGGTATTTTTCCTACATGGTAGAAAACTAAATCTAAATCTAAACCAATCCAACCAAGGAAGTCAAACCTAAATCATATTCAATCCCCAGATTTGAAGACGGAAAAAATAAAAACTATAAAAAAAGCAATAACTTTACTGTTTAAGGGGTAATGGGTCTGCAACCTCTCTCTGTGCAGCGTGCATGTGGCGCCCCTCTCTGAATCCATGGCGCATTCTAAAAAAAATCTCCAATTCGTCGATCTCTCTGCACCCTGTGTCTAACTGACTCCCTCTCTACCGTTCTCGGACTTTTGGCCTCTAAAACTTGATTGTCCAAAGCCAATTATAAATACCCTAAAATTAAACCAAAATCAAACAAAAAATTAATTGAATCCAAATACTCCCAAAAGTTTTTTGTATACTGAGAAACTAAACCGAATCAAAAAAATCAAATCAAAACCTAATGTAACCCAAATAGCTAAATACAAATCAATCCAACCAAATTTCTCAAAACTAATTCATATTTCATACCCAGATCTAAGAAAAGAAAAAAACTTACCAGTGGTAGTTCTCTCTCTTGCGTGCACCTTTAGGTTACCGATGCTGGTTCCGGTACCCTAAGTCCAGCAAGGGACGAATGGTGGTGGGAAAATAATGATGATAGGTGGCCGGCCGTACGAACTCTGTCTCCTTCTCATCTATGAATCGCAAGCTTCCGTCGCCTCTCTTTCATCGCCTCTCTATTTCAATTGCCGTGTGTCATTTAATTTTAACCAGTTATTTTTTTTGTGATTTATAACGAGAGGTTCAAAAAAAGGGTCAAGCTTTTTTAAAGGAAAATTGTGGTAGGCAGATTTGTACTCGAGTTTGGAGAACTCGAGTACTTTGTGAAGGACCCGAGTCCACCAAACTCGGGTACGATTCGGGGTGTTTTGAAAAAAAGTCAAGGTTTTTTTAAAAAACATTTTTGAGAGGCAGATTGGTACCCGAGTTTGGAGAACTCGAGTACTTTGTGAAGTACCCGAGTCCACCAAACTCGGGTATGGCTCGGGGCATATTTTGAAAAAGGTCAGGCTGGTCATTAAAGCAGGCAGATTGGTACTCGAGTTTGGAGAACTCGGGTACTAATCTGCCTGATTGCCTTTTTGCATAAAAAAAATAGCGGCCCAACCTTTCTTTTCTTTTTTCTTTTTTTGTTACATTACTCAAACTTATCTATTGGTTGGTATATGTGACATGACATTCAGAATTTAAAATTTACAACTCTTATCTCCCGTTGTAAATATATCGAATTAAAAAAACAAAAACACATACTAGAGCATCAATGTATCTCTATAAAACCATTTCACACGAGCTGAGGATTTACGTTTAGAAAACCATTCAGTTACCTTCCCATCCAACACTATCGTTTTCTTAAGTTAGCCATTCAGTTAGCATCAATGTATCCAAATAGACCCTAAGTATAAAAGAGACGTGATCATTTTCCCTGCCAACACAATAGTAAACTCAAAGACTTGGCTGGCTTTTTGTTATGCTTCAATTACCAAATAATATGACAAACATTCTTGGTTTCAAATACTGTAAAAGAAAAGGGAAAGCTTTGTACACAAGGAAATAATAATCTGCATTTGTACATGAATTGCTGCAATGCTGTCTTAACAACTTCAGAGTTCATACATAACGGTTTCACATACTGCCCACTGAACTCAGAAATTTTTTTTGTGAAGCAGCCATCATCATCAACTGCCACAATTAATTTCTCACCCTACAATAGAACAAAACAAAGCAACAAATGAAGTTTCTCCAAGACAGGACACAAAATTCAAGCATGTGTGAACAAATTTCTTGGGGAGTTTAACATTAATGAAACCTTCCAAAAATAATGGAAAACATAGAGTGCATCAAAACAAACAGACGAGCAAAAGTAATAAAATTTCAGTTACAACATATTTGGGGGGAGGGGATGAGTTTTTCAAATTGCTCATTTGTGCAACATAAGTAATACTACCTCCGTCCCAAATTGTTGGATTTGTTTACAAAATCCAACTTTTTAAAGAAACATCATTTAATGAGTTGTATATCAGTTAAAAAAGGTACACAGAACCAATCCAATATCAACACTTTTCTTTCTGCAGGTTATCAATTGTCAAAATATTCCCCAAAGCTACAATCCAAACAAAGAAAACCACTTTGCAGGGGACCTTGGGCTTCCAAATACTCCTCCATGGAAAGGAAAGATCACTGACAGAAGCCAAAACCCGGTAATAGCTACTAACCTGAAAACCCCTTCTATGAAAACACATACATTCAGTGGCAAATTTTTTGTAAACTGACTGTCTTAAAAGTGTAATGAAGTTTCTGGTGACATACTTCTTTAATTTCTCTAATTAATGGAAAACCATCAAATCAAGCACAATTCTAATTGACATAAATAGTAATCAACTACAATTTGTCCTTGTTTGCTAAAACACCTCTTTCACATAATAAAAAATTCAAATAAATGCTCATTATACTGTAATCAGGAGCCATAACATTAACATCAATAAAAGAAAGTTGAACTAAGGATAACCACATGTCCACATTGGAGAACAAGTGCTAGGATGTCAATGCTTCAGCCAAGGGCATAAGCTCCTCAAGATTTATGAGCAAGCATGATAGAGAATACCACACACACACACACACTATTATTGGAAACCAATCCACTTTAATACCGATTATCATTAATCGACAAAATTGAAGTAGCCAGCAGTCAAAGAGCCATTTCTCTTATAACAAGTCAAGCATTCATTGCCTTAGAAGAAATAAAAACCTACTTTTCTTCCTTTTTTATATTAATATTTTATTTTAGTCAGAAAACTTTCTTTACGAAGCCCAAGCCTGGGGATTGCAATTACAAACAAAAAGTAATAAGCACCTTTTTTCTTCCCACTCCCCCCCCCCCCTTGTCAAAAATATACATAAAAAAAAAATCAAACGAAGAAATTAACATCAAAAATATAAATCACCTAAATGTCTATGAAGCGAAGCATGGAGAAACCAATGGAATTGGAAGTCTACTTGTCTAAAGTCTTGAGAAAAGAAAACTTGATATGTGGCACCAGCAACTCCCTTTCCTCAAATGTATGAATATTCCACTTTCCAAAGACACCACACAAAGCATTTGGTAGGGAATATTAAAAGCTACATTCAGAAATGGGAGAGGATTTGCAGCAACCTTGTATGCAGCAATTGCTGCATATAGGGTAAGGTGGCAGCCAAAGAGAAGTGACACGACCAGCTTAACCCATGATTTTCTGTCACTTCTCTTTCGCTGCCACCTTACCCTTTATGTAACAATTGCTACATACAAGGTTGTAGCAAATCACCTCCCTTCAGAATTTGCCTAGAGAAGGAGCAATTTTTATATTTAAGGAAACATTGAAAACTTGTTTTCTGCCTTTCCAAATATGCAGGCCCATTAACCATTGAAAACGGCCAAAAATGAGTTCAAAACATTGAAATTTAGGATCATTCCAAAATATTTTCTGAAATTGAATTCCATTTTCATTTCTACGAACAAGAACAGGACCCATAGAATTATTGGATAAAAAGTGAAAATTACCTACGCTCCTTAAACTGGCTCCGAGCTTTCACCATGAATTCAATACGACTTCTAGAATGCCTTTCAACCTGTGCTTCCACCCAAACCAGAGGTTTGACTTCAAACCATAAAAAATTTGAGCTTAGAGACTCAAATTCGGCAAAAGTGAAATCAAGACTGGAGCTCAATCACAAGACAGAATGCAATGTGATCAAACAGATTCGAGTCCATCTTAATGGCCAATGGCAGGAACAAATTAAGGAACATAGAAATTGATTATCATTAAACTTTATTTTGGAGCAAGCAATATCAACTTCACCTGAGTACTAAGCATGTCATCAGGTCAAAAGATCCATCTGGGGGTATGAAGGATATTGTTCAGTCATTTTCAAATCGAGCCAATCGCACACACCTAGCAGAAATAATATTAATATGCTTGAAACAGGAATAAGAATAACACCATCTTAACTTCGAAAGCATTCAACTAAGACCATAATTTTCATAAACCACCACAGAAATAGAACTAACAAGATAAGCATACATACTGGTGAAACTTAATATCATCCAGATCAATGGCTTTTCCTTTTGCTGTTCGACCTTGAGCCTCTAGCAGTAACCTATCATTTAGGCCAAGCTTGCACTCAGGCATACCACTACAACAAATGAAGTATGGTTAGTTAGATCTTAAATGGGAGATAGAACATATGCTCATGGACTGACATATATGCCCTGTAAGTTTCATACAGTGTTCTTCTTTGATCTAAGAGATTTTATAAAACATTATTATTTTGTTAAACAATTTTGCTCAGACTACAACACGACCCTCTTTACATTCATCTACAATTCAGTAATTTGGGGTCTCAAAAATTACTAAGAAAATGATGAATTATGCACCTTAAAAATGCTCTCATTTTAAGTGCCACAACAACATCTGAACGTATTATTTGCCCATTGCTGTTGACAAGTATATTGACACTCTCCACCACATCCAAGAAAACCTAATTTATAATGAATGAAGCAATATTTCACATGTCACGTTGCAACTCAATTAAATAATAATAACATGCACAAAGAAATCAACCTACTTCATTCTTCTTGTACCGTATCCCTTCACTACGCCAAGAAACTGCATTCGTCATAGCCATGGGAGGACGCTATGTCACTTCCATTCTATAAGCATTAGTCTTGATAAACTCACTAAGAATCGTCGCTTCAGTGAACTGCGGGAACCCAAAGTCCATCATTTCATCAAGCAATTCATACTGCCAAAACCACAAGGCTTGATCACTACTAAACTCCAAAATATTCAAAAGTTTATAAGATCTGTAAAATGAAAATATGTCACTTCAGCCATATATCTCTCAAAAACTTACATTATTACCTTGAGCAGAAGAGCTCAAAAATATCACCATGCTATGAGTGAACTGCGATGTTTTCTGTAGCAAAGTACAGGATTTTTTACAGCAGAAAATGTAAAACCAGGAGGATCTAAGTGCAAGACACTAACCTTTGTACTTCTAAGATAATTGTTGCCATAAGTTAGGACCTTTTGACTTTCTGTATTGTTGCAATATACTACCCTTGAGAAGCCAGGTCCTCCAATCAGTGAGTGTTCAGGTTGAATTGATTCTTTTCTAGGTCTGAAGGGATAGAATCTGCGTAAATGCAGCTTCTTTCTTGTATCGCCAGCCATTTTCTAAGATATCATCTCCACCCCTAATTGTTTAAATACTTCTATTCCCACACCATAGAACAATTGTGAACCTATAGAGCAAATAATTTCTGGGAATTCACCTTTCTAAGGAAGCTTATCCACCAACAAACTTTCTAAACTCAATTCCCAATTACTAATAACAAGTCCTGCCCCCTCACAATTTAGGCTCAAATCAATGACAAAATTTAAAATTTTAATATAGCAAATGAACCAATCCAAAAAGAATGTTATATGAAGGGGTTTTTTTCTTGAGCTAAAGTGTATCTCAGTTTTTATTGTAGACCTGACTACCGGCCAAAATGGTCAAATACCACATTTTCCTAAATTTACTAGCAAAAAAACAGTTGTGCAACTGAAAAATAACTTACATAAGTTATTCTATAGGTCTCAAATGGAAATTTCTGAAGTTCATTGGCAGAATTTTGCAAGTTACGAACAAAAAATATATCAGCTTGTAAGCCCAAATCTTCAAGTTCATTGCCAAAATATATGTGCTACAAAAAATATATCACCAAAGGACAAGAAGATCCTATACATGACAAAAAGATCCTATACCATTACAAACCTAAAGTAGCACTGATTCTTGACCATTCTTGAATCATTCTCGTTTTCTTCTCCTCACCGGTTCCTTGACTGGTCTCACCTTCCCTAAAAAGAACACAACACAAGCAAATATTAATATGCAAATGATTTAACTATAAAGAGATGTATATGTAATCGGTATCGAATCAAACTATAGTACCATGTCCAGTCCCACAGTCAGGAGGATGTGTCCATGCCCGTTGCGGCCTTCGTGGCCGATCCTCAATGTGCGAAGGCTCTGGTGGGGGGGGTGGGTATCTGTGTCTGGATGAACTCGGTATGCACAAACTCAGGGGGGACAGCACTAGGGGTGGGTCACCCAGGAGTGGGCATGAACCTCATCTCATCTCTACCATGTACAACTGCAGGGGCAGGGCCGGTAGTCAGTGGGGGAGACGTACGGGTGGTGGGCAACGAAGATGTACTAGGGGATGTGGGTGGGCAGGTACCATCGCTCCTCATGGATGGGGACTGAGATGTGTCTCCATGGGCAAACATATGGGATGGACCCGCATCATCGTGTGCCATGGAGCCTATGTCATAAGCAGTGTCCAAACACATCTCATATGTTGTCTGACTTGCTTTCTCCATGGTGTGGTCATGCACGGGTGTGTGGCGCCGACTAGATGTGGGCACGGGTGTGTGACGCCGACTAGATGTGGGCATGGGTGTGTGACGCTGACTAGATGTGGGCACGGGTGTGTGACGCGGACCAGATGTAGGACGCTGACCAGATGTGGGACATCGACTAGATGTGGGCACGGGTGTGTGACGCTGACTAGATGTGGGAGGCCGACCAGATGTATGACGCTGACTAGATTGACGGCCTCCATGCCCTTGACGTCCACCTGCTTGCCGACCACGCCCTACAGCTGATTCACTTGTGTTGCCCACATCGCGTGCATGGTCCAAGGTTTACCGACCGATCTCTTCAACAGCTTGCAAGGCATTAATAGAGTCGGTGTAGATCTCAAACTCTGGTTCGCACTTTGCTATAATGCTCAATTGCGATTCCACCTGTCACAAATATACAAGAGTAGTGTTAGTAGGTTGAACTAAACTATGCGAAGCAAGGTACATTTATAACGAAACAATCTTTGTAAACTTACCAAAGTGTCCCAGTAGGAAGTCTCTTTTGTACTATGGCGAACAGTGCGGGGACGAAACCACACCATATTCTCGTCATTGTAGCTCATCTCCCTATGAAAGGGCAGTGCATCGGCAATTGTGGCGTGCGCAACCCATTTAGCAATATGCGGGGCATGTACTTCGGCCCAATCTTGATGGTGCTTGCCCTGGAGGGTTATCTTGTGCAGTTCAATTCAAGTATCAACATCGACTGGTATGCCTTGCTTCATCCCAAACTGTCGGAGAACATGTTCGGGATTATGGCCTTCAACCACCCAAAAATGTATGAGCGGCACAATAGACCTCCATATGTGTTGGCCTGCCGTACAATATGCGGGCAGGGAACCCAAATAATTTCTGTACGGCTCCCAGACAATCTGCAATGATCCAACATATGCAAACAACTATATTAACAATATAATTAGAAAAAATGTGTAACGAATGTGAACAATACATGTAACTCTGAAATAAAAAATGTTTATTCATTCCAAAGTGAATTGTAAGTACAAAAACTACATGCCAAAGCGGTTCCCACTTGTAAGACACGATACCTGATTTGGCCGTAGCGAAGTAAGCGACACACGATAGGCACGTAGGACGTGCATTGAATGTTCAGTTGTTATCTTAGCCCCTTTCCATCTAGCAAACAACACAGACATAACCTTCATATTAGTTACTTACATAATTCCCATACGAACAAAGTTAATGAGGAAATGTAAAACGGTAACTATCTAAGATGCTACATACCTGATAGCAAGTGGACTTGGAGGCAGTGCCTGGTGTGGATGCCTCATCACAGGACATATGTGTGGAAACCTCACCCACGCCCACAACTGCACCAATAGCAATGCACCGCCGATCTGCTTAGATGTCTTCTCTGATGCCTTACAAAGGTGTCTATAGAGCCAACTTAGTGCTGCACTACCCCAACTATACTTCTTTCCGTTGCTGATTGGATCGAAAAATTACAGATACCTAATTGAGATCCGTTCTCCAAACTTGTCCATAAACAGCGTACCACCTAACATCTCCACTATGTAAAACCGAGCATACTTCTGCACAAGCTCCTCAGGGGCGTCAACCGGGAGAGGGTTGCTAAACCGATCCTCAAGCCATTTGGCTTTTACCCTCGGCCCTTCCATCACTCCAGTGTTCTTATTACCACAAAGTTCTCTCTCTAACGGCTTATGCCCTAGCAAGGTGCCGTAGAGGTCGCGCCAATTGACCGTCGGGGATGTACATCCCACCACCGGCAAGCCATCTACAGGTACCCCCATTATAACCTCCATATCTTGTAGTGTGATGGTCATCTCATCGTGGAGCAAGTGGAATGAGTGCGTCTCCAGCTGCCATCTCTCCACCAACGTTGTGATCAATGCGTGGTCAATGTCCATATGTGGGACTCGAAGTAGCCCATCTAACCCCGCATCAGTGATATAAGCGACAATTCGTGGATCTAACCCATCTAACCCACCTTCAAGCAGACCTTTCTCTTGGTGACGACAAGTCAATACACCTGGCACTTCCTGCAAATAGAGCAGCTTAGTATTAATAATAATTAGAGTACCACATAATAATTACGCTTCAAAGTTAAATTCCAAAAATCTTTCTACTACATATATTGAACAAGTACATACCTCGCCTTCCAAATGAGCATCCCAAAGCAAACTTGAACGATGCACATCCTGCCTCGTCAACAAAGTCTGTATAGAGGGTCCTGCTCCATGTGGGTCCATATCTGGCATTTGGTGACAACAGCAAGACAGTCTTATTTATTTATTTTTAATTATAAACAAATTTGACTGAAAATGGCAATAATATATATCTAATACAGCCTTCACTAATTTCAATAAAAAAATTTGAATTAAACTTGAGAGAGTGAGAGGGAGACTCAGAAAGTGAGGGATGAGAGTTTAAACTGTGGGTAACAGGGGTTCTTAGAGTTTAATGGGAATAGACTAGAACAATACTCCCATTATTCAACTCAAGTTAAGGTGTTTTCCAATGTCAAACATAGGCCATCATGTCTTTCCCACAACCTGAATAAATGAATTACAAAATAAAATTGAGTACGCAATTGTGGGGTGTAGTAACATTCTTCACAATACAAAGTGCATAAATTCTCTTTTTAATAAATCTAAAATATTCAAATAAACTTGCATATTCACATTTCCATTAACCCAGTATGCTGAAAAAAATATTGGAGACAAAAGCTAAAATAAAATTAGAGACAGACCAAAATTAATTTAACTCATAGTTGTGGGAGTGGGACATTAAGAACACAAAAGAGATGCTTAAAACAAAAATGCAACTCTCCTCGTTCCCCTCAACAATAGTGAAGCAAGATAGAACAGAGCATAAAATGCATGGCTTAACTGTAAGGTAGGAAAGCACAATTCGCTGAAGTTAATCTATCATGACAAAAAATAAACAAAGGACAAACCTTGATTGTCCAATGTAATGGATATATGATAATAGGGGATAAGAATACGTCATTGAAAGAGAAAAAGTATTAAAAAAGAACCTTATATTTTTTACAATCATTCAAAGCCTCAAGGAAGGCAATTGAGAAAAAATTAAGGTCCATGACCCATTGACCCAAGGAAAGTTTACAACATACACCTTGATTATATTTTTAATATCAATAGTTTTATTTTAAAAGAAAGATGGTGAAGCCCTAACACACAGAGCATTCTCTTTTAGGTTGCAAATACAGTCCATTATAAAAGTTCCTCGTACTTCTGATCTTGCCTAGTATTTGGTTCTGAAGCTGTTTGCATAGCTTTAACCTTGGAGATATAATTCTACTTGTGCAATATGATATGCAATGCTCATAATGATACTTGATTTTGAAAGCAGTGCAATCTCTAAATTTTGATTCTAGGTTGAACATATCTCTAGGTTTCTACAGGTCTTTAAAGTTGCAGTTGTTCCATAAACTTGGTGGAACTTCTGTATAGTTTATTATATATAGAGATATCTGGACTGTTAAGAAGTAGAAAATGCAACATGTATATTTTAGGAGCATCACATTAAGAATTTTTTGCAAAGAGTTTCATTGTAGTTAAATGTTTATATAAACTAACCATTGTAGTTGAAAACTTGACCTTGGACATGGAAAGTTGTAGGGGTTTGGGCAGGTTGATTGATGCAAAACACAGTAGAAAATAAGAAATACAAAAGTAACAACAGAACAAACCCTTGGCTTCACCACCTAGAATCTGTCTGCAAACCCTAGGCATCACCACCTAGGGGAGTCTGGTATCGCCACCAAACAGAGAGAACAAAAGAGGAGACATTCTCATCTCATAATAATTAATCTTATTCAAATTCATCTCTTTTTCACCATTACAGGAGTGCTAGATAAATAGGTTTTAGGGATTATACTAATATGGAAGACATTTAATCAAATCCATAAAAACCGTTAACATTAACAACCAAATTCAAAAACAAAATTAATTGCAAAATCTTGGTAAAACATAAAATCTTAGTTCCCTGCATCATTGATGGGTTGGGTTTGCCTCCTTAGGTTAAATCCCCAATATCCTTTGACCATTAACAAGGTACTGTCACAAAATTATTAAAGGTTACAAAAAGATTGCAGCACCTCTAACCCAGATGCTAAGGAAGAGTTTATTTAGTTGTATCCTTGTGGCTAAGTCAATCTCTCAGCAGTTGAAGGAAGCCATGACCACAGCACTAGTGTGGGCCTTTCCAAATTTCAACCAAGTTTTTATCATTGAATGTGATATCTCAAGATCAAGAATAGTAGCAGTCTTGCGACAAAAGTAACTAATTGCTTCTCACAGCCACACTCTTCATGGGAAAAAGTTGCTGCTCTCAACTTATGAAAAGGAGATGTTGGCGCTCATCATGGTAGTACAAAAGTGGCGTCACTACCTCCTAGGGAGAAGAAGATTCATAATGAGAATGAACCATAGAAGTTTAATCAAGATGGATCCTAATTGGTTTCCGGAGAGGTGGCTCTATAAATTGATTGATTTCACTATACAGTACAAGCTTGCTCCACAATCCTATGGTCCATTTCAGATCCTCCAAGGTATTGGTAAGGTTGCCAACAAATTAAATTTTCCAGGCAAGTCTCACATTCATTCACTGTTTCATGCTTCCTTGCTTAAAGGTAAGTTAGGGGCCGATGTCTTAGCTCAATCACAGCTACCTGTGGTCCTTAATAGTCAAGCAGTTTTGGATCAAAGGCAGCAGCTAGACAAGACTGAAATTTCAGTGAATTGGCATGGCCTACTACCAGCAGATGCTACTAAGGAGGACTTACAGAAGCTTGAAACATTAATTTTCAGATCTTGCCCTTGAGGACAAAGGCCCTTGTTAAGGGGGGAAGAGTTGTTACGTGCAAAAGAAGTGGAGTTTCTGTTACAGATTTTAACGTTATGCTTGCTGCAGAATATTTGGATGTTTGCTTAATTTTAGGATCAAAATAAGTTGTTGCATAATATTAGGATTAATTGCATTTGTATTTGCATTTTAGTAGGATAAGGGAATTTGTTTATCAAGTGTTTGGGGGGTAATGGCTAGTGGAGCTAGTGTTTGAGTTTTATTAGGATAGTTTGTTCCTAAAATGCAGGGCTTATCTTGTATAAAAGCAGCAGTAGTTTATTTGAATAAAATCATCAGATAAGAATTATTTATGCAGAGTAATCTGTAGAGGTCAAGGATTCCTCGATCAATCCTAATTTCTTTTTAGTCTTTATCCAATATTCATTAATTATCAAAATAGGTAAAGGTCAAGTCTTGTACGTACCAACAGTAAGAGAGTAGAGTGAGAGGTCTCATTTTGAATTCTACACTTTCCAGGGATTCTCATTCATCTATCTTAACATTCACATCTCCCCTAAACTCATTTTACCTAATAATTAGAAAATAAAAAACCCAAAAGACAAGCACAACCAGACCAACATTCTAGTAATCACCCAAAAATAAAAATTAACTAACTAAATTGAATTGAATTCCTTAATTAATTTCTGGATCAAAACCCAGAATCAAATTATGCATAAAAATACAAAATTTACAAACACCCACTTTTAGTGGAATCTTTTTTTTCATAAAGTTACAACCGTTTGTTATCAGAAGCACAAAAAGTAGTAGTGAAACGATCGAGAGAGAGAGAGAGAGAGAGAGAGAGAGAGAGAGAGAGAGAGAAAGAGAGTACCTTGGAGCGGAGTGAAGGGCTTGGAAATGAAAGCCTCTGTAACCTCACACTGCGATTGAGTGCGGAGACAGTGAGAGAGATGAGGCTGAGAGGTCGCCGCCGACGAGAGTCTTCTACCGTCGATGTAAGTGAGAGTGAGAGTGAGAGTTTTTTTTTTTTTTTTTTGAGAAACGTTGAGAGTGAGAGTTTGTATGCTTGTGTAAGTGAGAGTTTGTATGTTTAGGTGTAAGTCAGAGTGAGAGTGAGAGTTTGTATGTTTGTGTGTTTTTAGTGCTGCTGCAACCCGAGCCATACTCGAGCTTTATGGACTCGGGTACCTCACTAAACAGTACTCGAGCCCATGAAGCTCGAGTACTAAGCGCAATATTTTAATTCCAGCTTTCCATGTCAGCGTGCCACGGTGGAATGGAAAAATGGGGTAGTCGAGCTCGCCAAGCTCGAGTACCACAAAAAGTGGTACATCCCCAATTATTTCCGAAACAGTATTCTGTTGCTAAAAATTTCAAAAAATCGTGGTATTTTACCATTTTGACCCCAAACCGATAGAATTTTCCCAAGTTCCTACCAAAATAGTTAGAATTAAGTAAAATTGGCATCATGTCTGTGAAACTTTCGGTGTGGAAAGACTTTTCCTTAGCTTTTATGTCCCAGTATATGTGACTTTCCACTCAATTATTGAGCAGCACTGGGCCTTCTTGCCTTTTTCAGTTTTTCTTTTGTCTTCACAGAAACCATTATTGAGCAGTGGGGCTGCTGTTAAAGTAGTAATTATTTATTGAGCAGTGGAGCCGTTGTTAACATTTATCTATTTATTTCTAAGTGGACTCTTGACTTTACATAACTAGCCAAGTCTTCCTTCTTCACAGCCACTTTAATACCATATCTCAAACTACTCTCTATCATATCTCAAACTACTCTCTATCAGCTAAGCTTGCTACGTTTTCTTTCATCCAACAAGAACAAATGGCCGATGCAATCCTGTATGGCGTTGCGCAGAAGATCATTGAAAGCTTGGGCTCCTCCACTCTCAAACTGATTGTATCGATCTGGGGTGTCAAAGATGACCTCGAAAAAATGAAAAACACTATTTCCGCCATCCAAGCTGTACTTGAGGATGCAGAGGAGAAGCAGGTCAAGGACCGCCAAGTCAACGTCTGGCTCATGAAGCTCAGAGATGCAGCTTTTGATGTGGATGACTTGTTGAGCGAGTTCTCCACTCATGTGTTGCAGCAAAAGGTTATGGGCGGTGATAAAGTGGCAAAGAAGGTACGGATTTTCTTTTCTTCTTCAAACCAACTCGTTTTTAGTCTTAAGATGGCTTGCAAAATAAAGGCTATGACGGAGAGGCTTAATAATATATCAACTGATAGGGAGAAATATCAGTTGAATTTGGTAGAGCGTCCTTTAGAGACACGAGTTGTGACTAGGGGGAGGGAAACTCGGGTTGTGATGGGAGAGAGGGACACTTACTCACTTGTACGTGAAACAGAAGTTATCGGGAGAGAGGAGGATAAGAAGGCCGTCATAGGTCTATTGCAAGACTCTGCTGTGGAAGAGAATGTTTCGTTCATATCCATAGTAGGAATTGGTGGGCTAGGGAAAACCACACTTGCTCAATATGTATACAATGATGAGATTGTCAAGGCTCATTTTGAATTGGAAATTTGGGTGTGTGTTTCTGATGTCTTTGACGTGAATACCATTGTTGAAAATATAATTATATCCGCAAGTGGTAAAATACCTGAAAGCTTTATAATGGAACATTTGAAAAATGATCTTTACAATATTCTCAATCAAAAGATGTATTTACTTGTGTTGGATGATGTGTGGAATGAAAATGAAGAAGAATGGGGTAAATTGAAAACTCTTTTGTTGGAGGGTAAAAGTAAAAGGGGAAGTAAGGTGGTGATAACTACACGGACTAAATTGGTTGCAAATATTACCAGCCCAATCTCACAATATCCTCTAGAGGGCCTGTCAGATGATCAATCTTGGGCTTTGTTGAAGCGAATGGCATTTGAAGAAGAGCAAGAGACCATCAGTACTAAATTTAAAGAAATTGGTATGGATATAGTAAAAAAATGTAAGGGAGTGCCTCTTGCTATAAAGACAATAGGAAGGGTCTTAAATCACAAAAAAACAGAAGCTGAATGGTCATACATCAAGAATATTGAACTCACAAGTGTACCTAAGTTGAAAGATGGTATTATGCCGGTTTTAAAATTGAGTTACGATCATCTCCCACCACATTTGAAATGTTGTTTCGCATATTGTTCATTGTTTCCCAAAGATTATTTGATCGATAAGTTGACATTGATACAATTATGGATATCACAAGGTTTTATCCAATCATCAGAGGAGAGCCATGAACTAGAGCATGTTGCCAATGAGTACTTCATGGAGCTACTTTGGAGATCCTTCTTGCAAGAAGCAAAAGAAGATGGAGGCATGAATAGGAGCTTTAAAATGCACGATTTAATCCACGATCTTGCACAATATGTATCAGAGACTGATTGTACACTGGTTGATTCCAATGCAGAAAATGTGAAAGAAAAAGGACACCACTTATCAATTCCATTTTACAATGTTTTATTCTTTGAGAAGAATTTACGCACGTTGGTTAAAGCAAACAAGATTAGAACATTTATATTGGCATACAATAATTGGAAGTATGATCAGGGAACAATTGAAAAATCAACTCTCAAAAAATTTATTTCTAGTTTTAGATACTTGCGTGCATTAGACCTACATGGTTTAAATATGAAGACGTTGCAAAATACCATAGGTACTTTGATGCATCTAAAGTACCTTGACCTTTCCTCTAATGATATTGAGGTTCTCCCTAGTTCTATTACAAAATTGGTGAATTTGCAAACATTAAAGCTCTCTTGGTGTAAAAAGCTTAGAGAGTTACCCGTAGATATTCAAAAATTGGTCAGCCTCAAGCACCTTCACATAGATGGTTGTGAGAATTTGACTCATATGCCATGTGGATTAGGGCAAATGACTTCTCTTAAAACATTAACCTCATTTGTTGTGAGTAAGGGTTCTGTAGGTTCTTTCAAGCATTGCGGTGGGCTAGCGGGATTAAACAAGCTAAATGACTTGAGAGGAAAATTAGAGATTAAAAATTTGGCATGGGTGAAAGATGCCACCCCAGAATTCAAGTTTGCAAATTTGATGGAGAAGGAACATCTCAGTGAATTGGGATTATACTGGAATCCGGAGGGTTATGATGGCGTACATGCCAGTGATGATGAAAATTCCATGGATGGCCTCCAACCACATCAAAGTTTAAAATCTTTGAAAGTGGACAGGTACATGGGTGTAAGGTTTTCTAGTTGGCTTTCATTCTTAACAAATCTCGTTGAATTAAGAATATGCAATTGTAAGAAGTGCCAATATTTGCCACCATTGTATCAACTCCCATCTCTCCGAGAGCTAATTATTATGTATATGGATGGTCTGGAGTACATGACAGAGGGGGATATGAATGATGAGATATCTGCTTCACTGGCATCACCATCAACATTTTTCCCATCCCTTCAGACACTCTATATCCAGGTATGCCGAAATCTAAAGGGATGGTGGAGGAGTGTGGATAAGGGGAATGAGGCAACAATGACATCAACAATATCATCATCATTATCAACTAATCACTATCACCAACACATGCCGTACTTTCCGCGTCTTTCTTCTTTATGGTTGGCGAATTGCCCTAAGATGACTTGCATGCCACTATTTCCAAATCTTGAAAAAGCTCTTTTTTTGTGGGATAGCAGTTTGAAGGTATTGGAAGAGACAATAGAGATGAATAATACGGGAGGAATGGCTTCTTCATTTCCGTCCTCTTCCTCTTCCTCTTCCTCCTCCTTCTCCCCTCCTCTCTCCAAATTAAAGCAATTGTCTCTGACTCTGGAGTTGGAGTCTCTGCCAGAGGAGTGGTTTAAAAACCTAACTTCTCTTGAGAGATTAGAGATTATATGGTGTCCCAATCTGACGTCACTTCCCGAAGGGATGAGTCACCTCACCTCTTTACAGACCCTGGAAATTAGGGGCTGTCCCCAATTAAAGCAAAGATGCGAGAAGGAAAATGGAGAGGATTGGGATAAGATTTCTCACATCCCAAATCTTACAATCTCAGATGGAATATTTTGAGAAAAGTTGAACTACTGCATACGCTTCTCTGGTATGTTCTTCGCTCCTCTGATTTTTTTTTTTTTTTTTTTTTTTTTTTTAATTTTAAAAACTTCTTTTATAATTTCTGTAATTCCAGACGCAACATTTTCAAAGCACAAGCAAAACCAAAATTAAAAAACTTATAATTTCTTTTTCCACACACAGATAAATAAATAACAGAACTTTACGTTTTCTTTTTCTTTTTCTTTTTCTTCGCCTAGATATAGCCTGGGCCTCATTATATGGGTTTCTGATTGTGTGATTGATGCTGAAATTGCAGAAAGAACAACAGGATTTCAAATGGGAAGAAGAAAGCGTAAGTATTATACAAGCAAAACTCTACATTTTTTTTTTTTTAATTTTCTTTGAACTTTGGATTTGATTAATTTGTTTTGATTTTAGTTGTTTTTATGTAAAAATATGAAATTTTTTATAAATCTTTTCTGGGTTTCATTTAAAATATACATTTCTTTTCTTGCTGGGTTCCATTTTATGGGCATGTCTGCAGTTATGATAAACACAAAAAAGGAGCCCTGGTCCCTTTTTTTTTTTGTTGTATTAATAACCTCCTCCTGCCCTGTGTGATCAGCTGTAGCATTATTAGGGTTACAACTATGGCTTTTTGACTCCATCAGTGTGCTAGAACCACTGTTGATACCCCAGTTTCAGCCTTCTCTTGGTTAACAAGAGTTGGCATGTGAAGAAAAATATTGAGCTATTGTGTCTATTGGCAAAACTAAAATTTTATAGTTTACAGTAATAGCTTGGTTCATATGGGTATAAGAAAATATTTTGAATTATTGAACTGATGAATTAAGGAGGGGCATACTATCTAACTTGCTTGTTTCTTCTTTCTTATCTGTTTCACTATAAATCCACAGACCATTTCTAATGATTTCGGGGTATCATAAACTTGATTGTACTGTTTGAAGAAGAGATTGCAAGTTGGTCATTACTGACATCAGGCATCTTACTGCACTAATAGTTAGGTTTAAGGATTTCAAGGTTGAGATTGGGCTTAAATAATTGCTGGATATGGTTATAAACTCTGGAGAACAAATGCAAAAAGGATAGTTTAAAAGAAGAGGAAGAAAAATATAAAAGAGAGAGAGAGAGAGAGAGAGAGAAACGAGATAAGATTGCCTCAGAATTAAAAGAAGGCCTTTTTGGAGTTTCAGCTAGAAAATAATTAATAGAATCTCTATTGTCAGTAGGGTGCAACCACTTCAGATTCTTAATTATCGATGTTTTTAGTTATTTATCCATAACTTGCTTAAAACATCTGCATAGTGTTTTATTATTATTATTTCTTCTGATGTTTTGGAAAATTTAATTACTATTTCTATATGCAGAGATTTTTTGAAGAGCAAAGCAAACTTTTGAAAGGGTGTCGGCAAGAACAGGGGACGATTGGTAAAAACTTCTCACATCCTAGGTATGTGCTTAATTGTTTATTCTATACTGTTTTTTTATGATGACAAATATCTTAGTTGATCTCATATACAGAACCAATTGGTACTTATTCAAACTTTAGGGCTCTGTAATTGTGCAACAAGTCAGCTAATGAAGCATAGGGAAATCAAGGTTTTATAGCTTAAAATCACTTTATTCTTCCATGTAATACTTCTACACTAGCATGGCAATCATGGCTGAAGAGGGAGTCTTCTTGCTAATTTTATTAAAAATAAAAATAATTGTTACTAAAATTGTCATCGTTTCCAAACAATGTGGCAGTCTATGGGAGTTCTGAAATTATAAGCTCAAATCTTGGTTTCTAAACTTAAAACCAGGCTTGATCTCATGATTTTTTTAGTACCTTTTCACTTTTGTCTTAAGAGAGAGAAAAAAAAATTGGTTGCATCTAAGGCAGGTAATTTGGATCCTCTATGAATCAAAAAATAAAAAGTCATTTACCAGAATGACCTCTTAATTTTCCCAATAAAGGTTGAAAAGGAAAAGTAAAAAAATTGTTTCTTCTCCTTCAACAAGTCATTTCTTCTTTAATGGAAATGTTCATACTTTGTTTGGTTCTCTCTCACTTTTCCACTGTCTCCCACTCTCCCCTGACCTAGAAAACCTGACCACTCATTAGCAGTGGCTCTATGTAGTTTATCAATTCATTTCATGCGGGATTTTTGAAAGAAAGTTTCATTGTTGTGTTATGTAGTGAGCGAAAAAGACCATGCTTTCAGCATTTGATTTTGTGTTGGGTGTGGGTCTGCTACATGGTTAATGGGGATGACAATCGCCTGCATTACATTATTTTGACTTGATTCATTCTGCTTTAATGTTGTCAAATATGTTTCTGTTGTTTGCTTTCTAGTTTAAAATTGTCAAGCTTTTTTATCGAATATGTAGCTAACACTTGAATATTTGTTTATCTGTTAGTATATTTTATAGATGAATATCAGAGTGGAGCTCTTTCTTTGTCTGTGTTTTTTTGTGTAAATTTCTCTGTGTACATTTTTTCTTTCTAATATGCTCTTTGCTCTTTTTGTAAATTCAGGGGCAGCATTTGTGAATCTTATATTTGTTACAAATTTTGTAGAGAGAGACTGTGTGAAGGTCTAAGAAGTGTGTGATTTCCATGTGCAGTGGTTCCAAGTGGAAACCTTCTAAAGCAGGTTTCATTGTGGGCAATGAATTTGAGAAACAAGACAGCAACATCATTTCAAATTTTCTTGAATTATTGGGCCTTGATGATTTAATTGGTTTCAAAAGTCCTATGGAAGAAGAATGTCATGATATTGATGAAGCAAGTTTTTGGTATAGGAAGAGAATTGGGTCAAAGATGATTTGAGTTAAAGAGAAGACAGCCCTCCTGATTGCTACCATGTTTGAAAGCAAGGGTGTGTTAAATTATATTCTGGAAACCAGTTTTATTGATGTTAACTAGGCTTCTGGTTTGGACGGGTTTCTGCACTCCATTTTGTTGCTACTGTGGACTTTGCTACAGATAAAAATCATATGTTCAAATCTTGGTTTCTGAACTTAAAACTGGACTTGATATTATGATTTTTTTTGTAACTTTTTGACCTTTTAACTTTTCAATGGCCTTGGCTTCATATGGTTTATCAATTTAGTGAGTGAAAAAGACTCTGCTTTCACCTTTTGATTTTGTGTTGGGTGTTGGTCTGCTGCAAGGTTAATGGGTGTGAAAATCACCTGCATCACATTATTTTGGCTTGATACATTCTGCTTTAATGTTGTCAAATATGTTTCAGTTGTTTGCTTCCTAGTTTAAAATTGTTAGGATTTTTTATCTTATTAAAAGTTCCATCTTTTTATAATGCTACATTATAGTATATGGTCTATTGGTTGGTTAATTTTGGGTTGTGCTTTTCATTATCTGAGTTATGAACATCTTACTGCAATAGTGTTTACATTAAATGGTTTGTGCTTTGTTGTGTTTGCTTTAATTTTCCTATTGTTTCTGATGGTATGGGAATTTTAAAGTTATTTTCGGAATCTCTGTACTGCATTTATTGTTTGATTGATTTGTTATGAAGAGTGATTCTTTTTTTAAATATCATTTTTGTCTGTTAAAACATATAAGAAACAAAAAAAAGAAAAAAAAAAGATAATGAATGAATTAATTAATGGGGAAAAGAGCAACTTGATATGGGGCAGTTCATTTTATTTTGTTAATAATTAAAGCATCCTGGTTGGTTGCTAAGAAAATGAAATAAAAGGATGTAAGCTATGTTTTGAATCTCATGGTTTTGTTGAATCTCATGTTTTGGTTCCTATGAGAAAATGAATCTCATGTTTTGGTTCCTATGAGAAAATGTTTGGTCGTGTTTGTTGTGATTGTGACAAAGTTCTGTTTCATATCTGTTGGAATTTTTAGCAATCACCCTAAAGTTTTGTTGTCACGTGGCCTTATTGGGGATCACGTGACATCGGTGCTTTACAGCCCTACCAACTGGTGCAAGTCTACCAATGCACTGTGAAGCCCCTCATGCGGTCACGCCCGCCCGCTGCACTCAGACGTGGGGTTTTGCTCTGCTGCCATTGAATAAAGACTTTCATGTGACTCTTCCTAACACCTTAAGGTTTTGGGAGCATTGGTTAGCATCACGGCCATAACAATATTGACTTGAATGTGGGTGATATTTGTATGAATATATGGCTAATGCTGAATATTTGTTTATAGGAGTGGAGCTCTTTCTCTGTCTGTTTGTTTCTGTGTAATTTTCTATGAGTGCATTTTTTCTTTCTAATATGCTCTTTGCTCTTTTTTGTAAATTCAGGAGCAGCATATGTGAATCTTATATTTGTTACAAATGTTGTAGAGAGAGACTGAAGATCTGAGAATAGTGTGATTTCCATGAGCAGTGGTTCCAAGGGGAAACCTTCTGAAACAGGTTTCATCATGGGCAGTGAATTTGAGAAACAAGACAGCAACATCATTTCAATATTTCTTGAATTCTTGGGCTTTGATGATTTAATTGGTTTTAAAAGTTCTATGGAAGAAGAATGTCATTATATCAATGAGGGAAGCTTGTGGTATGGGAGGAGAATTGGGTCAAAGATGATGGGATTTAAAGGGAAGACAGCCCTGGTGACTGCTACCATGTTTGGAAGCAAGGGTGTGTTGAATTATGTACTGGAAACCAGTTGTGTTGATGTTAACCTGGCTTGTGGTTTAAATGGGCTGCTGCACTGCCTTTTTGTTGCTGCTGAGGACTTTGCTATTTCAAGTGAGGTTTTTAAGCTCTTGCTTGAAGCTTTCTGCACTTCATTTTGTCTTGTTGCATATTGTTGATTATGTACAGTACACCTTGTTCATTTTATTCTTGCTGTTTCTTTTCTCTATAGTAATCGTATTTAAATAATAATGTAATGGAACATGTATTTGGTGTGGATTTGATTTCTATAGTCATGCATTTTGGATATGCATGACAGTAGTGCGATGGTTAGTAACATAAAATTATTATTTTAATAAATTCCTTTTTTTTGTTTTAATAAAAAATAATCTCTTTCCTTCTTCCTCATAAGATAAGAGAAGCTGCAGCAAAAAGAGGTGGGGGTAGAGGTCATACATTAGTTCCATCATGTGATGGTAACTTGGAGTTAGAGAGAGATTTATTTTTTACATTCATTAGTTTTATAACTGATGGATTGATAAAAGAACACATGACATCTTATGTATCATGGACATTAAGAATTGGTGATATGAACCCATGGCCGGCTAAATAGCAAAATTTAAGGAATCAAAATTGCAATCCCATTTCAGTTCAGCTATAAATTTACCAGGAAAAAACTTTTGACTTCTTTCAAACAGTCCTAACTTTTTCTAACAATTTCTGATCC
Source organism: Quercus tomentella (assembly GCA_028535165.1). Classification (NCBI taxonomy): domain Eukaryota; kingdom Viridiplantae; phylum Streptophyta; class Magnoliopsida; order Fagales; family Fagaceae; genus Quercus; species Quercus tomentella. The sequence continues at coordinate 44,896,763 of JAPQVY010000111.1, forward strand.
ATCCTTCCTACACCATACATCCATCCTAAACTCTATCTTAAACTGTAATGTGGTTGTTTTGACTTATGAGCATATTTTTTGAATTTGAACATTGTAGCATATAATATAAAAACCAGTAGTGTAACTCTTTAATAATTGTCAGATAGATAAATAATTAGTTTTTTAGTAGTTGGAGGCCAGGATTGTCATAAATTAATCTTTTCTTATTTTGGTCTTTGTAATCTATCCAAAACTAGCCACCATTGGCAGGGACATGGTTCAATGTGTACCAAAGTGGTATCAGAGCATGACGATGGACAAGAGTGTAGTTTAACAAAATGTTAGTTCTCTCATGACTAAGTTGGCAACAAATGCTTGAGAGAATCACAGGGATTTAAGCCATGCTAGAGCATGCTCTTCCACACGGAAGGACAGAGAAGCACACCTTGCTGCTTCAAGGAATCGCTCAGAGGGAAGAGGACAGCAAGTGGGAAATCACTGTGATCGTGGCTGTACTGTAGAAGAAGATGGAGACGTCATTATGGATTTAGAGCAAATGGATAAGCAAGAAACACCAGGTTTCTCACTGCATGCCATTAGTGGTGACCAATGCACCCAAGACGAAGAAGGTATCAGGTTGAATTAATTAATAAGTCTTGTTTGTATTGTGGCACTTACATAACATGGATTTTATTTCGTCTTTGATGTAGTCTTGATCTCTTAAGGATAGTTAGCTTATCATAAAATCATAATGCGTCTTTGGACAATTATATGTTTTATATCTATTGGAAAAAAAAATCGAATATAAATTTGGAGCTTTGTATGCACAAGTACAGGAATTCATTTTTCTGATTAAAAAATTATAAAGAAATGTGTTACCTTGTTTAATTATATCGTAAACAAGTCCCTTGTTTGTATGAATTTCTTGTTTTTATGTTCATCAATGTCAGGAAATCAGGAGTGCCCCCTGCAGAAAAGTATTGTTGCCCTTTGAAAATAATTTCGCAAGGAAAAAATGAACAGCAAAGCTTTCTTCCACCAATGTTCTCTAGAAGAAGTTATTCAGAACCCAGGAAAACAAAATCCAGCTTTTGGTTCAAATTGAAGGTGGTGATATTTCCCTTTTCCTCTAGAATTTTGAAATTGGTTTCTGTTGATTAACTAGAGCATTGGAGAAAGCTTCAGCCTTTTCTTGCCCATAGGGGATCTTACCATTGATCAGACTACTTTCATTACTGAGTTGTGAATTTTTTATTAATGGAGTGGAAGGAAAAGATACATCCATTGGGATGGAAAAGAAAGGAAAGAATTTGTAGTGTCCATTTATTGTGTTGTTTTTTCTCAGTTTATTTTTATTTTTTTATTACAAGTTGGTAATATTCTCGTGCCATATCAACCTGTTTCAACAACTATGAATACCACACAAAGTTATGGAAGTCAACTGAATTAGTGAGAGAAATCAGAGTCTTATGAATATAAGAAGAGGGAAATTGATGGTTGATGAGGAACAACCAATCAACTCATCAGGTGTTTGTCGTTGAGTGATCTTGGAATTATTTTTAGATTTGTATGTGGTATGATTGCAGCTATTTTTGACATCTGACAAGTTGGTACGTAAGATTTTTCCAGACGTTCGTACATGGATGATGATGAAGAGAAAAAGAATAGCACTGTGTGGTTTTTCTTGTCTAAAATTTCTTGATCTTTTTGGTTCTTTTTATTTTCTTCTTTTCTTTGGCTAAGCAGTAAGCATATGTTCATGATTCGAGTACTTCTGTGTTTCCCAAAATTATTCTGGTTTACGGTATATTTGACTCAATGAAAATGGTTTACTCAACATACAACCCACAAGATTAGACTACAGTGTCAATCTTCACAAGGATGTGCTTCCTACGCAAAAATTTAGAAAAATCATTCCCTTGAAAGTTTATTGCAAATCAAGACAGACCAAAAAAGCTTAAGATATATCAAGTTGAACAAAGAAATGGAAATGTCCACAAAAAGAAGGTGTGGTAAGTGTGTCTAATAAGCTTTAGTTAGTGTATTTTTTAACAAAAAAGTATACATGTATTATACTTGTGTGTGTTTGCTCCTTAAAAAAAATTAAGGTAGGTAATTATTCTACATTGTTTAAGAGAGTGTGTGTATAATTTTCTTTATCCTTGTTTAAAAGTTATCATGACTTTTGAGTGGAGTTTGTGGTGTGTCCTTGTATTAGAATTCCATTCTTGTTCCCTTATGTGTAAGAGTGTGTTTTTGTTTCTTAAAAAAATATATATTTTACTAAGTGGGCTAAATATGTAATGGGCCTAATCCTGTAGTCTATGATAATAAAATGATTAATTGCAGCCATTGGATAACACCCCAATAACAAACGAAGAGGAAGAATAAATGGGAAGAAATTACACTTAACCATCCTAAACTATACCTCATATTACACTTTGCACTCTAAACTTTCGAATGCACGTTTTGCACCATAAGCTATAACCTTTACTACACTTTGTTTAAAGTACAAAGTGTAATTGGAAATATAATTTAGGGTGATAAAGTATAATTTTTTCATTGTTTTTAAGGGATTGAGAAGAGGGGCAATTAATTCTTTTTACGTGATGTCGTATTTTTCCATCTAAGTTAACAACAAACCTGATATCAGGATGCAAAGTGTAACAATAATCATAGTTTAGGATGCAAAATATGCATTCGAAAAGTTTATGGTCCAAAGTGTAATTGGAGGTATAATTTGGGGTGATAAAATGTAATTTTCCCAATAAATGGGCTAGAGAAAAACTTGATCAAATTCACTATTAGAAGATGAAATAAGGTGAATTAGGACACACATGTTGATATAGATAAAATCATTTGGGGAGATTGTCTAGTGGTAGGAAGCTTTTCTAACCTATTACACTTGCTAGATTAAGAGTTATGTGTTCAAGTAGTAGCAAGCCTCATTAGTGCCTATGTGATCTGACCACGCCATAACGCAAAGCAGTGGTTTAAGTGGTGTGGGGCAGTGACTACACTTGCGATCCTTTTTATTTTTATTTTTTATTATTATTTATAAAATAATATAGATAAAATCCAATCTCTAGATTGGACATATAACCCCACAAGAATATGTAAAGCCAGAAGGAAAATCACTCTTAATTGGTGCAAAACTTACACTGTGTTTGGTTGGGGTGAAAATAGGAATGATGGAAAACAGAGGGAGGAAAATAGAGTGAAAAACAATGTTTTCCACTGTTTGGAAAAAGAAAGAAAATGGGGAGGAAGGAAAACTCGGGAGAAAGTTTTCTCTTCTGGGCCCACAATTTTCATCCTCCCAAATCGGGAGGAAAAGACTGGAGAGAAAAGTGCTCTCACAGCACTTTTACACAAATGCCCTCTTTTTCTCTCCTCTCACAGCTACAAACACAACAATCTTTCTCTCAAATAACTCTAAACTCAAGCATAATCAAATTACCAGAATACAAACTCAAAAACAATTTTAAAATTAATCAAATCATAACAATAAAAGCAAAAAAAAAAGAAAAAAGAAAAAAAAAAGAGTGAGAGCTGTAGAAAAAAAGAGAGAATGAGAGCACTAGCTGGAACGTTCTTGAATAAGGGAGAAAAAGAAAGAAAAGAAGGGGGAAATAAAGAGATAGGGACAAACGTGGATAGAGGAGAAAAAAAAGAAGAAGAAAAAAAAAGAAAAAAAGAAAAGAAAAACGTATAGATGAAAGGCTGAGAAAGGAGAAATAATATGAAGAATAAAAAATCCTAATTGAGAAATGTTATCACAATATTTTCACAATAAATTTTAAGTAACAGATTGTTATTAGTTAATATTGATGAGTAAAAAAATAATTTCAGTAGTGGGTTCAAATTAGAACTAGTAACAACTTTCCACATAAATTTTGTTGTGAAAGTATTGCGAAAAATATTGTGGACGTACCACTTCTCATTGAAAAATATAATTGTTGGTAAATTTTATATTATTTAATGAGTACAAATAAATCTATTTTTTACCTATTATGTAATAAGGGTATAATAGTCAATTTATATAAACTACATTTTCTATCCTCTCACTTTTCTTTTCAACCAAACAAAAGAGTTTTCCATCCTTCCACTTTTCTATCCCTCCAACCAAACACACACGAGAAAAAACTAAATATTTTCTATCCTACTACTTTTCCATCCTCCTACTACTTTTTCATCCTCCCACTTTTCCACTCCTCCAACCAAACGGACCCTAAGGAAAACAAGTATGCAAGAATTTCTCTACATAACATGTAAGAATCCATTTTTTTATTCAATCAACTGCCTTGTCCATAAATTTTTTATTACCCGTATTTTCACATACAGTTCTTACCATATATGATGTCTTTTCATGAATGAGTAGTAAGATGAATTAAACTCGACACACTCTGATACTATTTGTTTATCACGTTCTTGAAAGTATAGTATTGTGACATTTGCACCCATACAACTATAGTTGACATTTGTGAAGAATTACAGGTTTATATAAAAATTATAAAGATACCTTATGATGATTATGAAATGAAATTACTTAATTATACTTGAAGTCACTTAATATGCTTGTAAACAGGTTTTTTTTAAAAGAATAAATTAATTTATATATTAAATTGAATTTATTTCAATGTTGTGTAATCATTCTATTGAATTTTAGGTCTAAGGGTATGACCCTTAATTATTTTTATGTCATTACTCAAAAGTTAAAAAAATTTCTATTGTGACTGGAAAATTTATGGGTAAGAGATTTATGAAAAAATCTATGTTGGCAATGATGATATGGGTTATCCTCACTCTTGTTGATGTACACGCTAATGACCATGGCTCTACTCTTAATGATCCCCTTGAATTTCATATTGCCAAAATAAAATTTATTGATTGGCTTGTATATGCATTTGAGAGGTGTCATGAAGTTAGCGAAGAATATATACATCCTCATGGACTTGCAGCTTGTGCTTTTCCAATGTTTGATTACTACATGGAGAAGAAAAAGTCGCTAGTTAACCACCAGGTGGTTGAAGTCGCTTCAAAGTGCATGATTTCATGCCTTAATAAGAGAGATGAAAAACTTTTTTGTTTGGAAATCTGTTTCATAAATTGTTACGAAGAGCACCTAAAATAACATGAAGAGCATAATAAAGAGCATGTCAATCTTTACTGTGTGTGTGTAAGAGAGAGAGAGAATAATGTCCTTTTTTTTAATGAAAAAATAATGTACTTATGCATGAACAATATATTTGTGAGGCTGTGAGCAACCATTACCTTATATACAGAAAAGAAGGGACTGTTAAAATTTTGTGTTTTTTTCTAAATTAGTTGTAGAAAGTCCGTTATGAATTACTTATGTTTTTTTGCCATAGAATGCTTAATGTTGTTACTGTTGGGGATTTCATGACCAAATCAAGGAGTGATAATGAAAGAACAAAATGAACACATCAAGTAAATAGAATTTAGAGATTGACTTGGAAGCACAATAGAAAAGAATTTGATCCAAGAATGAACAAAATTCTATTGAAATGTAAACTTTGATTACAAAATAATAATAATAACAAGAGTTCTAATAAAATATACACATCCATAGGCAAAGATTTACCTAAAATAGATGGTGCTAGCAATTTTCAATTCTGTTCTCATATTTTTCTGTTTTTTACTACACTTTCGTAAACCAAAAGAAGAATTAATTCTTAATGAATGAAGAGAATGGTCAAATTTTAAAGTCATCCCTACCATCCAATGATTCAAAAGAAAACAAAAACAAAATTATATTGAATTGTACACTTTGCTCAGCCATAATAACAAGAATTTTATTGAAGAATAAACTTTGATTACAAGGTCGTAAAAATATTATAGCTGATAATAAGTAACTTTTTTGACCATCACAGTACATATTTCCATTAGAAAAGAGGGAGAAAAAAGTCTTGCATGCTTGAAGATCAACTTGTTGGAAACTTCAACTCCGAGCGAAGCAAGGGTACATTTCTAAAACTTGCCTGTGTAGAACTTGTCCATCTTTGAAGGACAAGAGAAGTAGGAATGCAAGTTAAAAGCTTCATAGTCATGAAAACTAAAAATTATGTATTTATGTTGATAAGTTGGTAACAGGTAAGAGTGAAGTCTTTAAAGTATGGTAACGATTAACAACAAATTTCCTAAGTCCTAACCATCATGAACATAAGAAAATTAGTTTCAAAGCACAATAATGATCTATGATGGTTGTCAGTCGAGTTGTGGAAGTACTGCAAGTTATAAAAAACATGTAACCAAAGTGCCTAGAAATTAACTACATAAAGACTAAGATTAAAGAACCAATTTCATTTAGACATTATAAAAACAAATTTCATGACCAATAGTCTACATCTATAGTAGTTTATGGGGATGCCAGGACAAGTGAAAATCCAAAAAAAGTCCATTTTGTATAATTTTGAACTTGAAAATTTGTACAACCAAGTGACACTCAATATGGATCATTCAAGACAATAAAAGCAAATTTTTTTTTAACAACCTGTCTACAAGAAGCCTTTAAAGTCAAATTTGCATAATTACCTCCAAATGCAAGTTAAAAACTCTATTTAGTTTCTTCTTTTTTCTTGTTGGATGCAGCTGCTAACTATCTAAAGCATACTTTTTTAACAACCTGAGATGTAATATTTGTTGTCAAAATTTTTCCACAAAAGCATTTTTCAGTGTGTTAAATATTCATTTTTTGGTCAAACACTCAAACAGGCAGCTCCACAAGGTTCGATCTTTCATCATTAGGAACCTAATAATAACCCTTCGAAATTCAACAATAAAATTACCCTTCAGATGTTATAGCCTTATAGGCTTCAAACGACTGGATCATCTCATCTGTTCTATGATTTGAAAGAACACCACCAATGCATTATTGGCTCTCTCTTTCACTTGATAATGATATTCACAAAAATGCTAATAAATGATTAAACATGCAATATGAACATCATGTCAATGCTTGAATTGAAATAGTGGCAAAGTTCATAAACAGTTTATATATGGTACCTTTCATCTACATATGGGGCGGGTTGGAATTTATTGAGGTTGAAAATGTGGCATAGTTCATGCATGTTTGAAATGTTTTCACCAAAAATTGCAAAAGGAATGAGACTTCTAAGTCCGTATAGTTCGAAATTTAAGAGCTTCTATCAGTATCATACTATCATGTAAATGTCCTCTAGCATCTTACAAAATAAAACCCAGTGAGCTAAGAAAATCAGAAGGGGTGTAGACTATATGGCAAAACTTACATGAAATTACAATGGTTTGCAGAAAAAGTAAGCCTCATCTGTCCAAGAAGACTAGGCCTTTCCCATATATATATTCTAAGCATCTTATTAGGTGCAGGCAATATAAGAACTGGATTTTAATTAAAACTCATAAAATTCCAAACTTAGAACTAATAACAAGCATAATTCCGCAACCATTCCATTACCCAAAAATACGCGCAAAAAGCCACTTAATAGATTTTTTGAAAATGAATTTTAGAAAAACTACCTTAGAGAAATGACTGGAACAACCGAAGTAGCGTGCTCCAAGAACCGATCCAAACCAAACCCCAAACCAAAACCTAATGGTCGGACCTCAACAGAGACAAACAACAAGCCATTGAAATTGACACCCTCTGCTGCTTTTAGAAGAGCTCAGAGCAGATTGTGGGTGGTAGAGGTGGAAAGAGATTTGTGGATTTTTGGGTAATCCGACGAGACCGAGCCCACTCTTGTCAAAACCGGCAAGGCGGAGTAATGGCTGTGCTGGAGGCACAGTCAGGGTTGAGAAAAGAGTAAAGAGGAGCGTCAGGCAGAGGGAGGCAGAGAGAGAAAAACCTTGGTGGAAGTGAGAGAGGGGAAGAAGAGAGGAGAGAGAGGGGGATGTTTGGAGACTAGCATAGTGAGGGGATAGAATATAGTAAGTTAACATGCGTTTGAAAGGTATTTGGAAATTAGCATCTCGACTCTCGAGTTTTAGAAACTCGAGCTCTATATAAAACTCGAGGCTTAAAGAGTCGCTTTCTAGTTGCTGAGTTGGACACTATTATGCACATAGATCTCGAGTCTTAAAGACTCGAGTTCTACAAAACAAAACTGAGTCTTTAAGACTTGATTTCCTTCAGGAAATACAATTATGCCACATAGATCTCGAGTCTATAAGACTTGAAATTTAATTAAAAAATACTTGGATCTCGAGTCTTATAGACTCGATTTTTGCTGGGCAAAATTTTATAAAACACAGATACGCATTAGTAAGTCACTCTCTCACCCATAACAGCCTCTAACACTCCTCACACTCTCTCACCCATAACACTCAGCCTCTAACACTCCTCACCCATAACACTCACACTTCTCATACTACATTGTCTCTGATCTCATACCACATTGCCTTTCTGTCAGTACTCCTCTCTCTCAACAAATTTACATCTCAGGTAATGGTTTGCATTTGATTGTCATTGTAGTTGGGTGTGGGTTAAAGAGTTTGACTATTTAATTGGTAGATAGTTAACATAACTTAGTTATGATACCAATATTGTGAATTATAGAACTTTGTTTTCTTAGTGTAAATTTTTTGAGTATTTATTTGCATGGTTTTTGTTATCAAAATTTATTCATCATTTCTAGGCTCTTACCTTTATCACGATCTTACAAGAATTTTGACTTTATTCATCATTGTATTGGGTACGAAATGGGTATTGAAATTCATGCCCTTCGAATGAATTGTAATGAAATGGGTATGTAATTCAAGCCATTTGAATGTGTAATGAAATGACTTTTTTTTTTCTATTGGGTATGTAATTAGATAAAATGTTGTATACTTTTACAAGGATTTTGGCTTTTTATTATTATTTTTTTTTTATATTGGGTATCAAATGTGTAGTCTTAGTATGACCGAAAAAGGATTTGGGTATGAAATGTGTAACGAATGTGTAATGAAATTCATGCCCTTTTAATGAATTGGTATTTGTATTTTGTGTTGTTTGACTAGATAAAATATTTTCTAATTAACATAGTAACTTGACTCTAATAGGTTCACAATGATTGTAATTGATATAATCTTATACCACGGTGGTTCGCTTAAGAATGCCAATGCGAACAAGGGATTGTCATTTAAAAGGCCGGGTATAAAGTGCTATTATACCCAAATTGATCGTAGGTTAAAGACCCTTGATGAATTGAAGATGATAGTTATGGAAGAATTGTGTGTGAATCCTACTATGCACAACATACAAATTATCGTCTTCCACATGAAGTCCTGAAGCACTAGATTAACTACAAGTATATGGTGATATAAGTAGACAAACATGTAAATATATGTTTAACAAGTTGGAGAGAATGCCTGAAGTAAGTGGTATTGAGTTGTACATACAGTTGGAGCCGTGTGTAGAAGTTGCTATTGAGGAAATCCAACAAACAACCACAAGTTTACAGGTTATAGTTTTGGATGCTCAACATGAGTATTTTATACATGTAGAGGATGATGATGTTCATGATGACGATGATGATGATGACGACGATGATGACGATGACTATGTTGATGAGACTGCCATTAACAGTGAAGATTTTGTTGATAGAGATGAGTATGAAGAGAGGATTGAACAAGGGGACTTTGAGAGGGACATTGAGGGAGACAGTGATGACAATGAGATATTTGACCGTAGTGAACTTGATGCAAACAATGTTATTAGTGTCCAAAATATTACGAATACAATCCCTGCCTACGCACCTCCTGTCTTGTCATTTTTAGCAAATACTTGGGCAAATATGGTTGATCCTTCAAATATTGAGATACCATTTGTGTTTACTTGGAGAAAGGGGATGAATTTGTGCAGAGGGTTGACTTTTGCCAATAAAGTGGAAGTGAAACGTACATTAACAATTTGTGCCCTCAAGGAAAACAAACATTTTATGATAAGTAGGTTGACAAAGGTCAAACTTTGTGCGAAATGCGTCGATGAGTCATGCAAGTGGTATGTTGTGGCAGTCATGAAGCCCAATCTCCATGGACTATGGATGGTCACCGTGTATGTGGGTCCTCATACGTGTATATCGATTGGGTTGTGAAATGATGGTAGAATAATGAATTTTAATTTTATTGCATTAGACATCCTTAAGAAATTATGTGAGGATCACACTATCCCAATTAAGCATCTCAGATCTATGATAGAGTCGAAATATGATGGTCATAAGTCTTCTTACTATAAGGTATGAGATGCAAAACAAAAGGGCAATTGAGAAGATATTTGGGAATTGAGAAAAGTCTTACCAAAGGTTGCAAAAGTTGTTAATGGCATATATTGATCAAGATTTGAATACCCAGGTGTCCTATTGTACCACACCCACCAATGTAGATGACACCGTATTTTTGCATTATGTGTTTTGGTCTTTCGGTCCATGCATTGATGGATTCAAATATTGCAAGCTAGTTATCAGTATTGATGGGATCCATCTGTATGGAAAATATCAAAGAAAGTTGTTGGTCGCAATGGCAACCAATGCAAATAGCAAGGTATTCCCTCTCGCCTTTGCTGTTATGGATAGTGAGTCAGGGTCCAGTTAGAGGTAGTTTTTACAATGCCTCAGAGATATGATTGGCGATGTGATACTTGACGAAGGCAATTGCATAATTTCTAACCAACATCTTGGTATCAAAAATGCCATTGCAGCCTGGCCTACAGATAGAGATGGAAGACCACGGGTATTTCATAGATATTATCTTCGATATGTTGCTAGCAACTTCAACACATATTTTCACAACTTGACTCTAAAGTCAATGGCGTTGAAAGCGGGATATACTACTTAGGCAGTTAAATTTGATAACATAATGGAGTCCATTAAACAGGTGAAAATTGAGGCCATCAGGAAGAACAAGAAGGTGACGGGGAAGGATCGCAGGGAAAAAGATTATCTTTCATACACATACCTAATGAGCGAGTCTGTGGATATGTGGACCCAGTCACATGATGGTGGGAGATGTTTTGGGGCAATGACAACCAATATATCAGAGTGCTTCAATGGTATACTGAAATGTGCACGGGGCCTTTCTATTGTCGCAATGGTTGAGTTCACTTGGTCCAAACTTGTTGCATATTTCCACGACTAGCACAAAGAAATTACTCATGATTTGTTGGAGGGTAAGAGATGGAGTACATATGCCATATCCATGTGGTTGTAAAATAGGTGTAAATTTGAGAAACACTATGTCAGGTCATTTATCAATGAACATGCAATATATTAAGTAGTTACTTCACACAACATGTATAGCACTAGAGGGGGAAACCACAGTTATGAAGTTCGGTTACTGGAAATAACATGCAGTTGTGGGAAATGGCAAAACATTAAGATCCCGTGTTCACATGCAATTAGAGTATGTGATGTGCTAAACATTGATTCAACCACATATATTCACCCATGTTATAGTTTGGAGAATGCCCTTAACACTTATTCACACGCATTTGTGGTTCCTAAGTCCAAGTCATTGTGGAGGGATCCCATGGGGCCAAAGTGGTTGCCTAATCCAAAATTGTTGCGGGCCAAATGTCGACTAGTGAAGTCAAGAATAAGGAATGAGATGGATGGAATGAAGAATAAGGATTGAGAACTGGGAAGGCAGACGGAGGATGTAGATTTGATAGAGAGTCAACCTAAGTAGACATGTGGACTATGTCATGCTTCCAGGCATAACCGCAGAAAAATGTCCGCAGTCCCGTGGCGCTTCCACAAGTGGTCATGTTCCAAACTAGGTAGGTGAAAGATGGCAAAAAGTTCTGGATCGGTTAAATAATTGTTGTTCATTCTATGTTTACCTAATGTTTACCATCTTGTCTCCTAACATGATTAGTCTACGTTTTTCAGGCATGCTTCCATGGATGATGTTTTTGTTGTGCTGATCGCTGATCTTAGGAAAATTGACTACGTTGTTCGGCATAATTAACTTTTTGGTTTTTGCTGAATGTACTTGTATTCTAACTATTCTCTATCCAATGTACTTGTTTGAAGTTTTTGATTTGAGTAGTACGATTAGAATTGCAAATTAAGCCTGGTTGTACATGTTTAGAATGTTGATATATTGAGAATGCCTTTTGCTATAATTTAGGCTGTGTTTGGTTGCTGTAAAATGTTTTCCGGAAAATACATATTTTCCGGAAATGCTAATTTCCGGAAAAGGAAAATGTTTCCATGTGTTTGGTTGCATTTCAAAAAATTTTCCGGAAAATATTTTCTGGTGTTTGGAAAAGAAGAAGGAAAACACAAATCCAGAAAAAAATCATCAACGATCGCGATCCGAGATCGCGATCTCGCCGGCGCGATCTCGCCTTCGCGAGATCGCTATCGACGCTTCGCGAGATCGCGCCGTCGATCATGATCTCGCGACGGGGTGAGATCGCGATCGACGCGTCGCGAGATCACGCCGTTGATCGCGATCTCGGTCGAAGGCGAGATCGCAATCAACTGCGTGATCTCGCGATGGCGCGATCTCGCGAAGGCGCGATCTCGCGAAGGCGAGATTGCGATCAACGCTTCGCGAGATCGCGCCGTCAATCGCGATCTCGTTCGAAGGTGAGATCGCGATCAACTGCGCGATCTCGTGCCGTCGATCGCGATCTTTGCGGCGATCGTCGGACTGGAGCTCGCGAGATCGGCGCCGCCTGGAGCTTGGAGTCCACCGACGATCGTCGGACTGACTAGAATGTTTCTTCTCCTCTCGCGCGCGCGCGCGCTCTCTCTCTCTCTCTCTTTTTCCGGAAATGCTTTGAAGTGAAAATGAGGGGAGAAAATCATTTCCGGGTCAAAGGTGAAAATATTGGTCAACCGGAAGTCATTTTCCGGAAAATATCATTTTCCGTGACAGCCAAACAAGTGGGTTTTATGGAAAATGATTTCTGGAAACGGTTTTCACCCAATTCAAACACAGCCTTAAGTGCATTTACATTGTAAAGCTATGTTTATGCAGAGAGCATAACAGTTTCTATAGTTTAGTGCCTACTGAGAATGCCTTTTGATGTAATTTAAGTGCATTTACATTCTTAGCTTCTCTGGCTCTCAATGAGTGTTTGTGGTTTACATTCTTAGCTTCTTTGACTTTGTTTCTTAGGTTGTGTTTGTTTTGGGTGAAAATAACTTCCGGAAATCATTTTCCGGAAAACCCGCATGTTTGGCTGTCACGGAAAATGATATTTTCCAGAAAATGACTTCCGGTTGACCAAAATTTTCACCTTTGACCCGGAAATCATTTACTCCCCTCATTTTCACTTCAAATCATTTCCGGAAAAAGAGAGAGAGAGAGAGAAGAGAGAACCCAGATCAGAGAGAGAGAGCCCAGATCAGAGAGAGAGAGAAGAGAGAACCCAGATCAGAGAGAGAGAGAGAGAGAAGAGAGAACCCAGATCAGAGAGAGAGAGCCCAGATCGCGCCGCGCCGACGAGCGGCGCGATCGTCGATCGCGCCGCTCGTCCGACGATCGCGCCGTTCGTCCGACGATCGCACCGCGCCGACAAGCGGCGCGATCGTCGCGCGATCAACGATCGCACTGTGCGATCGTCGCGCGATCGACGATCGCACAGCGCGATCGTCGCGCGATCGACGATCGCACAGCGCGATCGACGATCGCACAGCGCGATCGACGAGCGCGCTCGTTTCTCGTCGATCGACGAGAGGCGCGATCGCGATCGTCGATCGCGCCGCTCGTCGGACGCTCGTCGGACGAGCGTTTTGTTTCTCTTCGCGAGATCGCGCCGTCGATAGCGATCTCGTGAAGATCGATCGACGGCGCGATCTCGCGAACGCGAGATCGCGCCGTCGCGAGATCGCGACATTGATCGCGATCTCCGATCGCGATCGTTGATGATTTTTTTCTGGGTTGTGGCTTGTGTTTTTCTGGATTTGTGTTTTCCTTCTTCTTTTCCAAACACCAGAAAATATCAGGGAGCTATGCATTTTTCTATAGGGAGAAAAAATTTCCAGTGGAAAAAGACTCAATTTCCGTTTGAGTGGCAATTTTGTAAATATATCTACTGTAACTCGAGTGTCAAAGACTCAAGTTCGATCCATTTGAGTGGCATTCCCCGTAATTAATTTTGAAATCTCTGCCTGCGTACTTGCTGCTATAGAACTCGAGTACTATATTTGGAACTCGAGTTTCATATACTCGAGTTCCATTGTTTTATTTTTTTTTCATGGAACTCCCATTAAATTCAGTCATAATGGAACTCGAGTTTCATATACTTGAGTTCCACTGGGAATTTTTTAGTTATTTTTTCCATACACTCATTTTATATTTGGTGGCATATTTTGCAGGTTTCAATACAACCTTTGAAAAACACCATATTGGCTGCTTTCCTTGTGTTTTGCACAATTTTTGGACAACATATTGACTATTATATAACATCTAGTGGATAGAACTTTGACAGTAATTTTTGGACAACACATCTGACTTTGACAAATTTTTGGAGAGCATATCTGACAATTTGGACAGATTTATTTACATGCATCCACTTTGAGAATTGAGATTGTTCATAGGTATGGCCATGTTAGATTTCCAACTGGATGATATAGATCACTCTAGCATGGAAACTCTTGATAGAAAAACTAATGATATAACCCGCTCGTTGTAGATTGACTTTTGACCTCTCCAATGATGCCTGTTAGTGAAGCTGTTGGAGGTGGTTGATAGATTGTATGAGCAGGTGGAAAGCTTTTGAAGGAATCTTCTTCAGACTCAAGGTCCTAAACCAAAACTAAAACAGTGAGTTCCATGCAGATTGTTGCTGTCAATAAGAAGCCTCACTAGGCCAGGAGTCTGTGTGTGTGTGTGTGTGTGTGTGTAGGTGACAATAACCAAATACTTATATAGATTAACCAGAATGAAAAAGAAAAAATAAAATTATGTGTGCTATATGAATTCCAAGTAGTAAAATTAGGCAAGAGGGAGAGAGGAGTTATTTTGAAATGTAGTGAACTCTTAGCGCGTTGTGATGACATACAATCAAAACTTCCTGGTGCTCCACAGTGCATTGCTCCTGCAAGGGTTAATGAACAATATCTTACCAATGTTCTTTTGAAGATCAATGCAAAGGTATGCTACTGTATGAGCTTTTTTTATTAGCTAATGCCTTTTTTTTGTTGCTTGGTGCTATTTACGGTGGGGTAGGTGCCAAGGTGCTGTGATGCAATAAGGTAAGCAAAGGTAAGTCATGCATATGAGTATGAATATACATCTTTTGACATAACTTGTTTCTCTAGATAATGAATGCTTGTATGCAATGCTTTGGATGTAAATGTGCTCGATTGATGTCATGCCTCTAACGGTATGATGTTGCTGCCTCTGTGTTAATATGATGACATGTACTGTGATGCACCCAAAACGCTGTGTCACATGCGCTTGCACCCACAATCGTTGAGCTGGAGAGGAGCAAATGTCAATTTGATACAAGGCTAGATTACGCAAAAGATGTAACTGCGAAGCTGCGATGCCAGAGAATAGTTGATAAATTCTAAAGATTCTATTGGATGCAGACAAAATTTAAAGTCAAATCCCTAATTCAACCAAAAAAAAAAAAAAACAATATGAATTAATTAATTAGAACACAGAGAGTAAATCTAGAATAAGAGATATAGGAAATTCATAGTACATAGCCACGTAACAATTAGAATGAAAATTTTAAAAATCAAGCCCAACCATACAATGCATTAAATTTATGAAAAAACTCAACTAGAAATGTATTTTTTCAATTTAAACCAAATGCAGGAGATGATTGGTAAGTGTCTTGTAACTCAATAACATTAACTAATACTTTTAATGGAAAAAGTTTATGATTAAAATGACACTCCTCCACTTAAAACGTATATGGAAAAAGTTTGAGGCCAATTTCATTATGAATTTTCATATTTGATTATGTTTCATTTTAGCTATGTTTTTCATTTTCGTTAGTAATTTGATTGTCCAAAATACGCTTTTTTCTTTTTTTTTTTTTTTTTTTTTTTTTTTACTTACAAAACATTTTAGAACAATTCAAGAAATAGTCAAACATAAAAGACATTTTTTTTTTTTTTTATAGAAAAAACATAAAGGATACTTAACCATCAAATTACTAATAAAAATGGATAACAATATCAATATGAAAACAAAATCAAATATAAAGGAACAGAAAGTTAAATATAATGAAATCAAATTTGAAAAATGATTGCCCTACCAAATACCATAATAAAAACAACTTCAAATTTCAAGAACAAAAAAGTTACTTCATGATTGGTATGTGTGTATATATATATATATACATATATATATATATATATATATATATATATATAACAAATAAACAAACTATAGAGGTTTTCTTTTTTTATTTTTTTTATTTTTTAAGTACAAACTAGAGGATATGATTTTTAGACTCCCTACACTGCACCACATCATAAAAACTAATAATGGCATCTCAGGTGAAGCCCAAAATCTCATAAAATAATTAGTATGTTAACATCTCAACTGTAATAACTACCATCAACCAGTACCAGAATCAGATGTCTTGCTACACTAGTCAACCACTTTCTCCTCTCACTCTCCCATTCTCTTCACGTAGTTTCACACTGCCTTCCCTCCAGTCTGACCGCCACACTGTCCATTCTCAGCCTCTCACCACTACTACTCTCACCCCCATCACCACCACCACCACCACTTTCTCTGCGAAACCCTTGTCTGAATCACGCTCTCAGGACTCATGGGTCGAATCCCTTCGCTTCCAAGCCCGGTCCAATCTTTTTCTGGAAGCCATTTTAACGTACATCCAAATGACTCAACTGGGTATTCCACCGGATAACTTTGCTTTCCCGGCGGTCCTCAAAGCCGTGGTGGGTCTTCAGGACTTGAATTTGGGGAAACAGATCCATGCCCATGTCTTCAAGTTTGGGTACGCTTCCTCCTGGGTTACCGTGGCCAATTCCCTTGTTAATCTGTATGGGAAATGTGGGGATGTCGGGGACGTATACAAGGTGTTCGAGAGAATTACTGAGAGGGACCAAGTTTCTTGGAACTCTGCCATTTCTGCCTTGTGTCGGTTTCAGGAGTGGGAGCTTGCTTTGGAGGCATTTCGGTTAATGTTGTTTGAGAATGTGGTGCCTAGTTCGTTTACATTGGTAAGTGTGGCTCTTGCTTGTTCGAATTTGCATAAACATGATGGTTTGCGGCTTGGTAAGCAAGTTCATGCTTATAGTTTGAGAACGGGTAATTGGAGAACGTATACAAACAATGCATTGATGTCTATGTATGCTAAGCTTGGAAAGGTTGATGACTCGAGATCCTTATTTGAGTTATTTGAGGACCGTGATTTGGTTTCATGGAATACTATGATAAGTTTATTATCTCAAAATGATCAATTTTTAAAGGCGTTATTGTTCTTGCGTCTCATGGTTCTCAAAGGAATTGTACCTGATGGGGTCACCTTTGCAAGCATACTTCCTGCCTGCTCTCATTTGGAGATGTTAGACAGAGGGAAGGAAATTCATGCTTATGCATTGAAAAATACTGATTTAGTTGAGAATTCTTTTGTGGGCTGTGCTTTGGTTGACATGTATTGTAACTGTCAACAAGTTGAAAGTGGTCGCCGAGTTTTTGATGGAATCTTAGAGCGGAATATTGCAATTTTTAATGCTATGATTACCGGTTATGCACAAAATGAGCATGATGAGAAGGCCTTGAACCTGTTCTTTCAAATGGTAGCACTTGATGGAATTCGTCCAAATGCCACCACAATGTCAAGTGTGTTGCCAGCTTGTGTAAGCTGTGAACTGTTCTCTGACACGGAAGGTATGCATGGATATGTAATAAAGAGGGGTCTGGATAGGGATAAGTACGTGCAGAATGCACTTATGGACATGTACTCCAGGATGGGGAAGATAGAAATTTCAAAATATATATTTAACTGCATGGAGCAAAGAGATATAGTGTCTTGGAACACATTGATCACTGGTTATGTTATTAGTGGACGCCATGATCATGCACTCAACCTTCTAAATCAGATGCAAAGGGTAGAACTGGAAAGATACGGAGATGATGATTGTGTGGATGAATATAGGATTCTTAAACCAAATTCAGTTACACTAATGACTGTTCTGCCAGGTTGCTCTGTCCTTGCAGCACTAGCAAAGGGGAAAGAGATCCATGCTTATGCTGTCAGACATTTATTGGCATCTGATGTTGCAGTTGGTAGTGCACTAGTTGACATGTATGGAAAATGCGGCTGCTTGAACTTATCTAGGAGAGTTTTTGATCGGATGCCCATCAAGAATGTAATTACCTGGAATGTTCTCATCATGGCTTACGGGATGCATGGGAAAGGGGAGGAAGCCTTTGAATTATTTAAAAATTTGGCCACAGAAGGAGAAAAGAACATCATTTTAAGGCCTACTCAAGTTACATTTATTGCAGTTTTTGCAGCTTGTAGTCACTCAGGGATGGTTAATGAAGGCTTACACTTGTTCCATCGAATGAAAGAGGACCACAAAGTTGAACCTGCACCAGACCACTATGCTTGTGTTGTGGACTTGCTTGGTCGAGCTGGTCGGGTGGAAGAAGCATTTGAACTTATCAATACTATGCCTCCTGAGTTTGACAAAAAAGATGCATGGAGTAGCTTGCTTGGTGCTTGTCGGATGCACCATAACGTAGAAATTGGAGAGATTGCAGCAAACAATCTCTTCCACTTGGAGCCAAATGTAGCTAGCCACTATGTTCTTCTGTCTAATATCTACTCTTCTGCCGGACTCTGGGGAAAGGCAATGGAGATTCGAAAAAAGATGAAGGAAATGGGAGTAAGAAAAGAACCTGGGTGTAGCTGGATTGAGTTGGGCGATGAGGTTCATAAGTTTTTGGCTGGGGATGTATTACACCCACAAAGTAAGCTGCTCCATGGATTTCTTGAAACCCTGTCAGAAAGGATGCGAAAGGTGGGTTATGTGCCTGATACCTCTTGTGTACTCCATAACATTGACGAGGAGGAGAAGGAAACTATACTCTGTGGGCACAGTGAGAAACTGGCAATAGCTTTTGGCATCCTTAACAGCCCTCCTGGAACTACCATTAGGGTTGCCAAGAACCTTAGAATTTGTAATGACTGCCATATTGCGACCAAGTTTATATCTAAGATTGTAGACAGGGAGATCATTCTAAGAGATGTTAGGAGGTTCCACCATTTTAGGAATGGAACTTGTTCATGTGGAGATTACTGGTAATAAATGCCCAAACTCATTTATTCTTCTGAAAAATTACGAATTTTTTGTTTAGATATTAAACCATCTTGTACTGTTCTAGACTATGTTTCCACATTCTGAAATATAGTTGGAACGAACACAATTCTTTTGTAATTTAGGCTAGATTTTTAAAGACAGCCCGTATTCCAGATATCTCAAACTGTGAAGTGTCCAGTATCTATTTCAAGCTGTTAAAGTGTTTAGGGTGTCCATTGAATAACTTCTTATGCTACACAAGTACTTTTGTTCTATTTGCATCCATTGAGTGGCTTATAAACTACAAATTGTTAGTTAAGTTGGAAGATTAGCCCAACATGGCTTCTCTGTCATAAACATCTGATCATTTTCTTTTTTGGCCAAGTAATTTATTTACAAAAAAAATACCAGTGCACTAGGGTATATCCAAGAAGAAATGCTTCCATCTCTCTCTTCTCTCTCTCTCTCTCTCTCTCACACTTTTTTTAAGGCAAAATAAATCGTGAGTTCCTAAAATTTAACCTATGAATGATTTTATTCTCTAAAATTTAAAGTAATTGTTTTTAGTCCCCAATAATTTAAAGTGATCGCTTTTAGTCATTTTGCCAACATTTGTAAAATATCTCCAATGAAGCAATGGCATGACCATACTAAAAACTAGCATGCCATCACACTCTTAGACACCTTGAGGATTAAATGCGATCACTATAAGCTATAAGTTTGATAGAGACTAAAATAAACTACTTTAATCCTTAGTGACTGAAATCAATCATTTTTAAGTTTGACTGGAACTAGAATCAACAACTTCAAAATTTATGTTTCCACTACCATTGATTAACCTGCCGACTATGTTTTGATGTTTGGTAATTGCCAATCAGAATTTGAGTGTCAACGTACGTCCACACTGAGATGTACAATTTACAATATGGAGAAAAGTTATTCCTTTCTACAGGCGAATCCAATTTGTCAATGCTCTATTTTCTCCTTTCTCATATGTACAAGTTTTTTCATCATATGGGTCTTTACAATTTACATGCATGAAAAGAAAAAAAAACCAATTATTAACAAAATCCATATAGTTATGAGTGAATTACTTCTCTTCAAGGAACTTGCGATCATATGTGCTTTTCCCAGACTATATATACGTGAAATAAACTGGTACTTGTTTTGGTTGGGATGTAGCATTTGTGCATTTTTAGTTCTTCAAGGGTATACTGCTTTTCAGTGTCATTGTCCTTACAGGAACTGGATAATTGTACTTCCATCACAGGTTCTGGAGTATATAGCTTATGCTGTTTAAATAGGAGGAAAAAGGTCCATTAACAAACGATTGGTTTACATGGATCCATATTTGTCTATTTGATTGATGTCTTGTGTTGTTGGGCAGTTTTTCTTCCCAATAATAAGTTGGTAAATTAAAAGCTTACGAGAAGCATCCAAAAAAGATGGCAAGGCAGCTAAGAATCTTGAAAATCTACCACTGTTCAAGCAATTTTAAATGGCTGTGGTGGGGGTTTGGTATTATGTTGATCAATTGTAGATATGCATGGTTAGGGATACCTCAAGAGAAGAGAGGCTGCGAGCTTGGCTTTCTATGTGTTTATTTTCTTCAACTTCAAGCCCATTGAGAGGAATCCATACTTGGTGATTGATGAAGAGGAAAAGAACACAGCAGGCAAGTTGTTGGAAAAGATTTGAAGTCTAGGCTATTCTACACAGTGGGATGAGATTCACCATTCAAGCTTCTGCTGGAGAGACAAAGACAAGGAGATAATCATATCCCATATTTTAAATGCCTAGTGCTATCTTCTAAAGCTAAAACCATTGTAATCTAGAACGTTAATTTTTGTTTCTCAAAAAAAAAAAGAAAAAAGAAGAAAAAAAAAAGGTATTGTTGATGAATGCTCAACTCACATGTTAAGGAATAATAAATATTTATTTATGAACAATAATACATAATTCTAAAAAAATAATAATACTAAAAATTAAAAACTTGTCAATGCGATGCTCTTCTTGTGATTATGTATACTCTTCTTGATAATAATAGTATAAGTAGTATTCCTCTGCGATGCTCATATTAATTTAAAATAATATATGAAAAAAATTTATATATATTAAAAAATATTCTCAAAATTTATTGAGCCACTTCAAACTTTAATAGAGGTTAAATAATTAAAAGGCAAACATATATGGAGTTTCTTGGTGTAAGGATAGTATGTAATTTGTATGTTTAATTATATTAGAGTAATACTACGGTTACAAATTATTTTACAACATTTTTACAAATTATTGATGTGACAAATTCTTACTAGTTCTAATATGGGTCCACCACTAATATCACATTTTTATTTACTAATAATTATTTGGAAAATGCTAAAGCCACATAAACCGTTTATAAAAATGTTGTAAAATAGTTTGTGTCTGTAGTATTACTTATTATATTAATAAATGATAGATGGTCAAAATAATTAAAATAAATTTTATTTTTATTTGAAAATTCTTGAATTTTTTTTGAAATAAAAATTTAGTGCTGAAACTTAGATAATAAAGTTTACCTAAAGTGAACTATCCTAATTAACGTGAATTTAACCACCTGTAGTAGTGAAAATAGAGCTAGTTGGTGCATCCAGAGTTTCTAAGATCCAAATCTTCCTATTATATACTATATGACATATATGTATCATTTTCATGTAAAATTTATCTGCATTATATTTGTTAATTGAGTTTAGGTTGTGACGTTGTGTAGTGTAAAGCCCATAACAAACAAGTAATCCAACTATGTCTTAATTTTATTACTTTTTTACCAAAACTTTTTTTTTTAATATAAAAAGATGGGTTGGGTAACAGGTTAGCCATGTCGAATCGAGTTGACCTAAAATACATGTTAGGTCATGGGTCAACTTGTTTTTTATTTAGCTTAACAAATTTGTGTTTGGGTTGGGTCGGAAAATTTTGACCGGTTTTACCATGACTAATTATTAGCAAAAGTTGCATATTAAAACCTTTGATTATGAAGAAGATAAACAACTAAGCAAATTATGTTGAGACATCATTCTCAAAAAAAAATGTTGAGACATTTACTTTGAAGCCAATAGAATAAATTTGCTCAATCGTATTAAAATATGACATCAGAGATAGATGAATCTATTCATTTAGTTGAAGGAGGAAAAATTCTATATGGTTAATATTTCTCAAAAAAAAAAAAATTATAATTGGGAAGTTGTTTAAAATAGTTACTTTTGATTGAACCATCTATACACGCTAAGTGGCTTTTTTATTGTATTAATGTCTCTTTCTTACGATTATGTGCTTCTATGAGAGTTAATATGTCATGAATTAGTGATGATTTGCATTATTGATCTGAACTCGCAAGGATTTAAATGTCATTTGCATGAACATGTGAAGAGCTATTATCCAAAATTAATAATATATTAAATAAATTTAAGATAGGGATATAAAAAATGGAAATATTTTTCAATTTTTTTTGAGAAAGGAAATATTTTTCGATTCTTCTACATTTTAAGTAGATCCTTACATATTGTATTTAGCAAGTATATATTGTTGGATATACACGTGTGAGTGAAGTCACATATTGAATTATGATAAAAAAAAAAAATAGTTAATACAATATAGTTGAGCACATACATATTGGGTTAAGTTTTTTTATGGGTTTAAGCTTGTTGAGTTAAATACGTCTCTCTATGGTATATATATATTTTTTAAAGAGTTTCAACCTATGACGTCCGCTCCTGATAATAACTCTTTGTCATCAGACTAAGACACCATTCAATTTTTGGTATAGGCGGGGATTGAACCCAAAATCTCTTATTCAACCATCAGAGACTTTACCAGTTGAGTTAACTGGAACTCACCTCTCTATGGTATATTAACTATTCAAGGAATCTCCTTAATATGTTTATCTCACCAACAAAATACATACATACATACATATACATATACATATACATATACATATACATATACATATATATATATATATATATATATATATATATTTATATATTCAATAAGATTATCATTACTACAAATTGAATGAAATTCCTACATACGGGAACGAATAAAAAAAGCGAGGTTTAACCTTCAATTTTTTTTTTCTCTCCTCGCCACGAGGAAGTTTTTGAATGATTATAAAAGCAATTGGAAAATATAAATTAAAATAAGGGATTTTTAAAAAGGACAAAGACTACAATTTCATATATTTTGAAAATCTAATCGTTGGAATATTATTCTTAACACACATGTCAAATTTGCCAATCAAATGTTATTTATTATTTGATCCATAACTCATTTTTTATGTATAATGTTAAACTATAAAATTTTGGAATTTAAATAACATAACTATTGATTTTTGATCTTCTGAAAATTTTGCAAGCATGAAGGATATATGAAAAAAAATAAAATCTAATAGTTGATTTACCAAAATTCATATCCAATAAAAAGATATTAAGTGAAGTAGTAGCTTTGTAGTCCTTAGGTTACAACTAAGTTTTTTTTTTTTTTTTTTGAGAAGGAGGTTACAACTAATTTTGTTGCCAAACTTAGTCACTAGAAAAATACATACTAACAAAAGTCTATGTCGTTGTAATGGGTGTGCTTATTATTGAACTTATGCGGCCCATTCTGCATTTGTATGATTAATTTTAATTTTTAGGTGTTATTATTGGACATTTTTACTAAATAAATTTTTCTTTTCAAAAAATATATCAAAATAACAATGTTTTTTTTTTAGGGGTAATTCAGCTTTTCAAACAAACACGGATTACAAAAGGAAATCCTAAAATAAACCAGTATAGGGAAATCTCCCTCCTACAGCAACCAAAACCAAAACTAACTATAACACCAAAGCAAGCCAAAACAAATGGCAAAACAAAAGCTTTTGTTTTGCAAAACACCCTTTGAGAACATGTAATTCTTATTTCAAAAGACAAATTCCACTAAAACATAGAATTCGTCTATTTAAAAGAAGATTTCCATTTGGATATGTATGGTATCTAGTATGGAGGAAAAAAAAAAGTCATCTCTCTTAGAAAGACGAGACATTGGAAATACTGCTTTTTATTTTTTATTTTTTAAAGAATCTAAAAAGACTGTTTTATTTTTTTTTATTTTTTTTATCTAAAAAGATTGTAAAAGAGCTCAACTGGTAAAGTCTCTGATGGTTGTATAAAAGATCTGGGGTTCAATCCCCGCCTACACCAAAAACTGATTGGTGTCTTGGTCTGATGATAAAGAGTTATCATCAAGAGCGAACACCATAAGTTGAAACTCTCTCTCAAAAAAATAAAAATTAAAAGATTATAAAAAAAGGCAATCTAGATCATAGGATTGTGCGTTCCTTCTACTTCTATCCCACCTTCCTAAACGACTCTAATTATTTCAAAATCGTTGAGAGATGAGAATCAAACTTGGATCTGATCAGAGATAGATATTTTATTGTGTAAAGCTTTTTTTTTTTTTTTTTTTTTTTAATGCAAGTATAAACAAGTATTTTAGATGACAGGTTTTGTATCTATTCTGTCAAATGTTGGGACATTTTTATTTTTATTTTTATTTTTTGGGATGGGAAAATGTTGGGACTTTTATTATAGCTATCTCATTTGTCTATGATATTGACATCCTCTGGCTAGGGATGGCAATGGGGCGGGGCCGAAGGATGAGGTCTTCGTCCCCGCCCCGCATGGTTTTGTCTTGCCCCATCCCCGCCCCGTCCCGCATGACGGGGAAAACTTTCTTACCCCATCCCCGCCCCTTGGGGCCCCGCAAAGCCCCGCCCCATCCCGTAAAACTCTACTTTTTGTTAATTTTCCCTACAACTAGTACAATTTTTTTAATGAAACCTATTTCATTAATAAAAATATACTTGAAATTACAACTAAATTTATCCCATAAAATCAAATCAATTTTTAGAAAAAAATTGAATAATATAAGTGTTTAACAAGACAATCATAAAAAATTAAAATTAAAATCTCATAGTATAATACATAACAAAATAAAAGTAGAGAACCATATTGGGTAGAATAAAATAAACTAATTTTGATATGTTTGTTTAAATGGTAGGGTTTTAGGGTATGAAAAATTTACAATTATAACCCTTAATAACTCAGGACGGGGTAGGGACGGGGAGGGACGGGGTGGGGTGGGTCTAAAAAGTTAAAACCCATCCCCGCCCCGCCCCGTGGTGCAGGGCTAAAATCTTGCCCCATCCCTGCCCCATCACTTTTGCGAGGCGGGGAAAACTCGCACGGGACGAAGCGGGGAGGGGCGGGTTAAGCAGGGCGGGGAAAAATTGCCATCCCTACCTCTGGCTAGGCAATTGCCTGGTCTTGCAAGTGGCTGATATTCAAAAGGGGGGTAGCATTAGCATGATCAATATTCTTATGCCATGCTGACAACTTTGCTAAATAGTGCTGTAGTTTGAGAAATAGAAGTTGGTTAATTTAGTATAGTATTGTTATTTGTTGCCACACTTAAGACTACATTCTAGTTAATAAGGGAATAAAAATTAAAGACAATATTTATAAAAGGATAAAATATATTAATAAAGGGTAAATTCCATTAACATACTCTGAGGTTTGGATTAATGCCAACCAAGTTCAAGACTTTTCATAATTAATCCATTTGGTCTCTAAAGCCAACCTAGTTCCTAAAAAAGTTGAGAAAAAATAACTAATTTTTAGGGACTAAGTTGACTTTAGGGACTAAGTTGGTTAGTTTTGAAAAGTCTTGAACTTGGTTGGTATTAGCCCAAATCTCAAGGTACATTCATGGAATTTACCCTAATAAATAAGATCTTGTTAAATTTTATTAGAAATATTTTTTCTTAAACGAAAAGTAAGATCTTGTTTTCCTCCATCCGATTTCCAAAACATCACAATTCACCAAGTTCAAACTCATTACTTAACCCTAAGTACCACTTAATTTGACAACCTTGATTTTATCAAATTCCTTTTTTTTTATTTATTTATTTTTTTTTTTTTATGGGTCATGCTAACGAGTGTCCTTAGAGCATCCACAACGGGAAATGTCATCCCATCCTATTTTACTATCCCAAAAAGTTACTTTATCAATTTTATTATACCATTTTTCAATACATCCAAAATCCCAAAACTCTATTTTTTTCCTAGTTTATTTAAATATTCTTTTTTATTATTTTTTTACTATTTCTCTCTCTCTCTCTCTCTCTTTTCCTTTTCGTCTCTCTCCCTCAACCTTTAGCACAAGCCACAGCAGATAAGAAAAAAAAAAACAGCCAGCAAGGTCTCTCATAGGCTTAATGCCACCACCATCAAACCAAAACCAAATTAAACCACCATCAAACAACACCACCACCCTAAAGCAACGCCACCACCATCAAACCAAAAACAAAACTACAATAAAAAAAACCATCAAACCCAACGATCAACCCATTAAAAAAAAATCACTATCGGAGCCATCGGAGCTCCGATTCAAACCTATCGGAGCCATCACCAACAAACCCATTCAAAAAAATCACCAGCAAACCCAGCATCGATCCAAATCCAGCCCGCCGACCCACACCAATCCAAACCCACCATTAACCGCTCCCAACCCACCACCATGCCCAAATCAACCCATAACCTTTACGCCCAGATCAACACAAAAACCCACAAATCCATAGCAACCCCATCAGAATCCATAACAAACCCATCGGAATCCATAGCAAACTGATCTGAGATAGAGAGGAAGGAAGTGCTGAAATTGTATGGGTTTCAGGTTTGAAGAGGAGAGAGTAGAATGAAGTAGAGAGAAAGTGAAATGAAATGAGAGAGAGGAGAGAGAAGAAGCATTAGACAAATAAAAAACTAATTTTTATTATACAATATTGCTACAATACCATCTTACATATAAGATGGTACTGTAGCAAGATTGTAAATTTTTTTGCAATGGGATGATTTTGCAAGTCCAGTTGTTGGGGGCTTTTAAGGCTTAGATGCTAAATACTAGTGGCATATGGCATTTGCAAGTCCCACTGCTGATGCTCTTAGGACATTGGTTAACAACCCAGTTAAAGAAAGTTTTTATGGGAAAAGAAAAAAAAAACAATTAATATTTTGACAGCTTTTTTCATTTTCCATAAAAGTGATGTCAAAACTTTCCTAAAATAGATTGTTAACCAATACCTTAAAGGCATTCGTTAGCATTTCCTTTTTTTTATATATATATATTGTATTTTTTTTTAGAAACAAACTAATTGTTAAACACACACACTTAATTACACTCTCTCACCAAACTCAAACACATTACTTAACCTAAAGTACCACTACAAAAGGGTTAACTCTTGTAGTAGTAGAGTGGGGTTTTAAAGAAATGGGAAAGAGTTACACTCAAGCAATGTGGGATAACAGCCACTTTATTTTTATTTTATTTTTTAAAATAAACTAATTGTTAAACACATACTTAATTACACTCTCTCACCAAGTTTAAACACATTATTTAACTCAAAGTACCACTATAAAAGAGTTTAACTCTTATGGTACTAAAGTGAAATTTTAAGCAATGGAAAAGAGTTACGCTCAATAGTTATATATATATATATATTTTTTTTTTGATAGGAAATAGTAGTAAATATTGTACACTTTTTACATTGGAATTTACAATATAAAGTTATAAACAAAGAACTTTCCTTTCTACCAAAAAAAACAAAGAACTTTCCCATATATTATTGTGAGTGAAGTGGATAATGTTTCTCCGAAATTCATAGTGGTTACTTGTGTTACAGCATATCACAAAACACGCTGAACCGGAGTATCTGAAATTTCAACTTCTTCAGTAGTATTTCTCATCTCTCTTCAATGGCTTTCACTCTCCCTCTTCACCATCCCACCCACTGGTTCCTCTCCACTCCTAAGGTCTCAACACTCTCTCTCTCTCTCTGTATTTATGTAGCTTGTTTTCTCTATCTAATTTTAGAAATTATGTAAAGCAGTTGGAGAGTTTCCACCATGGCTGGTCACCACCGCGACCCAGTTGCTCTTTTCTTGCTGACACCCAAAATCAGATTAGACCCATTAGAGCAACTACTGAGATTTCTCAATATCCCATATTCCAACCTCCCCAAGTTGAAGAAGAATCGTCCTCTGAGGTAAGCACCACTCACTTTTCTTTCTTCATTTACTTGCTGTTTAATTTCTGAGAAAACTTAGGGACAAGAAAGTTGAATTTGTGAGCGCCAATATTGCATTGTTTTTAGCTCACATTATTTGCACCACCAGTGAATTTTCATGTTCATTGCAAACAAAGAACATATGCTATACAACAATGACAAAGCCTTAGTCATAAAATTTTTGGGTTAGTGACTAAATTTTATGCTGACAAACCGCTCATCTTTTTGGGTTTGGGACCGGTTATGAACAAAATATATGACACTAAGCAGAGACACAGGTGGAGTTGAGACAGAACATATATTATTGTAAAATTCAGTGTTTTTCATTACATCTGTTTAATTTTTCCCAATTTTCTGTAAAAAAACAATAGTGCAGTTGTTTAGATATTTTGTTTTGATCATACCCTTTTGATTTCTGGGTTTTTCTTCGTCTGTTATTTCATTGCTAAACATGTGATTTTGTATTTCACACAGTTAGAGTCAGCAGACCCTGATTTTTATAAGATAGGGTATGTAAGGAGCATGAGAGCTTATGGAGTTGACTTTAAAGAAGGGCCAGATGGATTTGGAGTGTATGCATCCAAAGATGTTGAACCACTTCGCCGAGCCAGGGTGAATTGCTAATCATTAGAGTTTCTACGTGTGCACCCACGTTTATAATTAGTTATTGCTTTTGCTCCTGCATTTTGTTACAACTTACAAGAATATTAGTATTTTGTGTTTTTGATTATTTTCACATTTTGATGTCATGGTTAATCTTGGAGTCACATTTTTAGTATTCCATTGTAAAAGTAGTTTACTTAGTTGTGCAGGTAATTATGGAAATTCCACTAGAATTGATGCTAACCATAAGCCAAAAGCTCCCATGGATGTTTTTCCCAGATATAATCCCAATGGGTCATCCTATATTTGATATTATCAACTCGACCAATCCAGAGGTAATTGTAGTTTTCCTTGATACCAAAAATGAATGCTTAATTCTTGGACCTATTTATAGAATTAAATTTTCTTATTAGACTCTGGTCCCAACATATAATGTCAATTTGATCAATAGGCAGACAAGTCTGCTTGGTTATTGAAATGATGTTCAATTAATAACCTTTATTTATTTATTTATTTATCTTTTTTGTGAGTGGCTACTAATATTGGGAAACTCTTTGTGGCAGACAGATTGGGACCTGAGGTTAGCATGTCTTCTTTTATATGCATTTGATCGGGGGGATAACTTTTGGCAGTTGTATGGTGACTTTTTACCTAGTGCAGAGGAGTGCACTAGCTTGCTTTTAGCTACAGAGGTGCATGACTGCAGACTAATAATCTTTTTATCTCTAATGGTTCTTTGATTTTAGTTTTGGTTGTTTTGCCCCCTTATTTATTGATTCTCATGTATTTTATCTGACTCTATTTGAATGCAATACTCTTGATTTTGAGTGATGAAGAGAATAAATGACTGAGTGAGTACTATAAACAAGCATATGCCGTGGTGCCTAGCCATGGGATTGTTTTGGTTGTAAATGTAGAAATCATAATAATATAAATTTAGCATCAACTTGAATTAATGAAGTGGCTCTATTTCACCGAGCCCAAGAAGTGTTTTTACTTGTAGTTACTCTCCTAGTGTTATTCAAAGAGTCAGTTTGTTAGTTCTTTGTAGTTTTTCTTGATCAGTCATTTCTAGTAAACCACTATTTAACAATGTTTCTCTTCCCTATTGCTATATATATGCTACAGGAGGAGCTTTTGGAGCTTCAAGATCCTAAGCTTGCTTTAACTATTAGAGAACAGCAGCACCGAGCTTTAGAATTTTGGGAAAAGAACTGGGTACCAAGAAACCTGTCTGTCTTATACTGTAGAAGCATTCTATTTTTCCTTTTCCATTATGTACTCCACTATTCATTGACATTTTTAATAATATATTGCACCTGTTTAACTGCACTCAGCACTCAGGTGTACCCCTTAAAATAAAGCGCCTTGTGCGCGATCCTGAGAGATTTATTTGGGCAGTGGGTATAGTACAATCACGATGCTTTAACATGCAACTAAGGATTGGCTCACTAGTTCAAGATACAAGTATGCTAATCCCTTACGCTGGTAAGATTATACCCTCGAAAATTCTTAGAATCATATTCTCTAATCTTTTGCTCATCATACTATACTGCAAATATAAAAGTATAAAACTATGAGGGTTTAAAACAATTAATTGGTTTTCTATTTAGTAAATAGATTTTTTCATTTTAATATACATATATTTTTTCTAATTTGATAAAGAATCATGTAATCTTGTGTAGGGAATTCAATTTTTATTTTTGTAAGTTGAATAATGTAGAAATAATACTTTGTCAGTTGAAAGGAATGCATTAAACCTTTTACATTCCTTTAGCAATGGTATATATATATATATATCAACCTAATGTGTAATAGACCGTACACATTCATAGTATTATATAAAATTCTGATAAATTCGAATGTAGTTTTTTTATATTTCAAAGTTAATTAGTTAAGACACATGAATTTGCAAGTAAATATAATTGAAACATAATTATAATATAATCAGAAGGACACTTGGCAATTAATTGAATTGTATTTAAAATGAGAAACTTGATATCAAATAACAAGATAATTAGAATGGGACTTGGCACAAAAATGGAGTGCAATTAGAATCTAGTTTGGATTCTTGATTGAACTTTTTCTTACCTTTTTCTTTTATATAATGTATTAGATATGATAGAAGAAATTGATATTACAATGAAGCTAATGAGTCAGAAATAGACAAGTTGCTAGACTTGCCTTTTGGGTGAATTTTAATGTGGTAAAGTATGAGCTGTATTTGGAGCTGCATAATACTGCATTCTAGTAGCAGATACTTCCCAAGAAAATTTTCATCAGAATACAACCTGCAAAAGAGTTTTTGTTTTGCCTAAAGCCTTGATCTGGTTGGAGACTGTGGTCCACTTTCCAACAAGTTTGTGGATTCTTTACAAAATTAAAATATGTGTCCTCTCTTATGGCCAAGAGAGCTCCAAGAAGAAGAAGATATGATAGTGAAGATCTTAGCTGGACACTTTTTCAGCATCCCATGTGTCAAATAGAGCACGCAATCAAGGTGCCTGGTTGTGACTAATTTCTTTTGGTGGTGAATTCCTGTCACTTCTAAAGTCAGGAGAGATGCAGCAGAAAACATTTGAGTGCAAATTAACGTTTTAACGTCACTTCTAAAGTCAGAAGTGCCACGACTCATTTTAGGACTAGTTATGCTTGTTTCCTTCCTTTTATGGAATCTTAAATCTTGCAAAACTTTCCATATATAAGTAAAATTTCACCTCAAATCTTCCCAACTTATTTTTCTAGATTTATAGGTTAAGTTGGCTACTTTGTTATTAGATAAATGTTTGATAAACTTGCTCATATTTTTGCAGACATGCTAAACCATTCCTTTCAGCCAAATTGTTTTTTACATTGGCGTTTTAAGGATCGTATGCTTGAGGTGATGATAAATGCTGGACAACGGATTAAAAAAGGAGATGAGGTAATATCTTTTAAGATTATCGAATATTGAATTGATCAATTCTCTGTACAGTTTAAATGTTTCTGCATGTGGAAATGCACAGATGGTATTTCACAGAAGAGTAATTGACTGTACAAAAATATATTTAGGACCATCTTAGTTAAAGAAAAACTAAATGCCAGTCATTCTCTTGCGTTTCCTTTTCCTCGTCCTAGTCTGTTGTCAGGATTTTCTCCAAGCTAAAGAAACCAGATAACAAACTCTTATGTTTATTAATTATTTTCCTTCCTAATAGTTACCTTCATGTGAGGACATGGCAACAAAATCAAAAGTTAATAAATAAATAAAAAGGGAGAATAATGTTCAGGTCAGGTGATGCAGGACAATTAAAAGTAACAAGGAAATTATAGGATAAACCAAAAGAATGGTTGCTTGGAATCAGCACCAAGCTAAACTTAGGCATCAACACCTAAGGCGATGGGATCAACACCCAACTATTGGAATATATCCAATCCGAATCTCGTTAATCATGTCTATATTCAAATACTAATAAACTAGTCGCTAGAACTGGAAAATAAAGAGATAAAGATAACAACATACAAAAACTAATCCTAACTAAACTCAAATACTAATCCCTATCCAAATAAAAGTCTACAATTATCCAATTTCCTATAAGATAATTAAAAAATTTTGAAAATATAAATTCTAAAATAATTTTGGTTTTGCTCCTGCATCATACCCCCTTGGTTGGAAAAAGCTCAGCCTCGAGTTTTAAATCGTTGAAGGATGAAAAGTGAAAACTTTGGCACATAATGCTTGTTGTAGTTAAGAATTGTCTTTGGGAGCGTTGAAAATAAATAAACCTTGTATTCCACCTCAGGAAACTTTTCTGGAATCACAAATTCAATGATTGGAATTGGAGTATCAACCTTTTCAACTCTATCAAACTATAGATCTGCATGCACCATGGATGATTCTTCTAGTATAGAAGCTTCTTATTGTTTAGGCTCTATAGTAGACTCATCTGGTTGCATGAACATTAAAACTTTGGTTGACTCTTGCACTTTCTTGTCAATATCAAGGTCTAATGGTACTTGATTTTCCTTTCATTTGAGTAGTCAAGTCTTGAACAACCTTCATTTGAGTAGCAAGTCTTCAACAGTGTTCATTAGATTTCCTAAGTCTTGGCGTATGGCAGATACTTCATGAGTGAGCGGAGCATTGTTGCACTGCCTCAACTTGTCCTTTGATCTTGAAAATTTCCATGAGAAGGTTGCTGTAGATCATTGTTAAAATAATGTGGAAAATATTCAATACAAAAATCTTCTTTCATTCTTTCCCAAGTAATTTGAGACCAGTGACATCTAAAGTGAAGGCTCTCATAATGATTCCAATACTCTAAAGCTCTACCAGCAATTCTCGTTTTGGCATGCCACATCTTTTGTTTGTCATTTGATTAATGCACTTGTGCAAAGAACTGTCCCACCTCAAATATCCAACATCTGAAAATCCATGGGTCTTGATTTGTCATTTGATAAATGCACTTGTGCAAAGAACTTTCCCACCTCAAATATCCAACATTTGAAAATCCATGAGTCTTGATTTTTATACCCATAAAATGGTTAGAGTACTACCATGGTTCTCTAAAAATAAAGAGCTTCAGCAAAGAATTTTAAAAAGAACCTGGCTGTGGTCTGGGCTTCCATTTTTTTTTTTTTTTTGTGATGGTGGCAGGATGGTTTTGGCTGTTGTATGACTTGATATCAGGCAGATGTGTTACTGTGGTTAAATGGGAAACACGACAATTTTTTTTTTTGGATGAATCGATTTAGCTCTGATACTGCAGGACAATTAAAAGTAACAAGAAAATTAAAGGATAAACCTAAGAATCAATACTTAGGGTCGCTTGGAATCAGCACCAAGCTAAACTTAGGCATTAGCACCTAAGGCGTTACGAATCAACACCCAATTATTGGAAAATATCCATTTCGTTAATCACGTCTATAGTCAAATACAAATAAACTAGTCTCTTATATAGAGCTAGAACTGGAAAAAAAAAAAGATTTAAAGATAACAACATACCAAAACTAATCCTAACTAAACTCAAATACTAATCC
Source organism: Quercus tomentella (assembly GCA_028535165.1). NCBI lineage: Eukaryota > Viridiplantae > Streptophyta > Magnoliopsida > Fagales > Fagaceae > Quercus > Quercus tomentella. Next base: position 44,930,735 of record JAPQVY010000111.1, read on the forward strand.
CTATCTAATCTCAAATCTAATCCCTATCCAAATAAAAGTCTAAAATTATCCAATTTTCCTATAAGATAAATACAAAAATCTGAAAATATAAATTCTAAAATAATTTTGGCTTTGCTCTTGCATCATCAGGCGTTTGGCTTTATGAGATACTCCATTAAGGGATTATTTTGAATCTTATTTATAATTAATAACAAATCCTAATTCCATGATAATGCGTAACCAAATCCAGAATGCATGCACTTGGTGGATTTTTGAATTTATTTTTTCATTAAAAAAACTTGAGTCAAATATGCAATGGTAGTGACTACAGAAATTAAATTATGATTTGGTTCTAACTAAAAATAATACTTTAGTTAATTTACATCTCAAGTTGTTGTCCTTGCATTTTTGGATAATTTATCCAAGTGAAGAGCATGTAAAGGATATATCTGTCTTAAAATTAGGACTGGAAAGTGGAAACCTGTAATGGCACCATGTTTATATCTGGGAGGGTGATTCTTGCTAAGCTTCTGAATCTTTGTAGAATTTGTAGTGTATTATTGCTTTTCCTGATAGAATCTTTCTTAAGCATTTCTACTCATGAATTCAACTTGATGATAATGAAATTCTGATAATATCTAGTTGCAAAGAAGTGTCAACTTTTAAAGCTATATATTTTACATAATGATACCGATGAGATTATGGTTAACCTTCTAAATTAGAATTGGTTTCACCTCTGTTATTTATTTTGATATTCTTACTCTTCCTTGTGTTATCAGCTATTTTCTATATGCACAACTACTTATCGCTCCTGTTAGATAGAAAGAAAAACCTAGGGTTAGTTATATCTTCTTAATGCTATACCATCTGCTGCTAATTTCATAAATTTCCACAGATGACCATCAATTACTTTAGTGGTCTGAAGAATGACATGCTCATGCAGAGATATGGATTTTCTTCACCTGTGGTAATTTGCTTTCAGCTCTGCTCTATTCCTTTTTCTGTTTCAGATGGTGCTAATCTCGTTGAGTTAGTAATACAAATCAAAAAGGTGATACTTCATGAAAAATATTAATATTTTTAAGTGATTACTGATAGTGTTTCAGCCCATAAAATGGAAGGGAAGGGGGGAAGAAGGGGGGGGGGGGGGGGGGGGGGTGAGGGAATTTTAAATAAGGGAGGCTAAGTGAAATATCTGGACACCACCTTGAAATACAGCAACAACCTAATTTTCTTTGGTGCTAGAAAATCTAGCAATTAAATAAAATTTTAGAAAATGTTATCTTTATATCTCATCTGGAATCTGATGTTCATGTCACATGTTCTGTACAATTTAATAACTATTAGTAATCTTTTTTGTATCTTTCGCATTATTTAAGTATAAACTTTCTCATAATGTAATCTCTAGCAATAATCTTCTTGATTAATAGAGTGCTTGTGGGTGGAAGAATGAGCATCCTCTTCATAGCACCTCTGTTTAGTAATTTTGAAGTTAATATTTGCAAGTAAAACTTGGTTTTTATTTGTGGTAATCTTTTTGAAATTATTTTCTAAGCTATATCTGGCTTGAGCTTGCAGAATCCTTGGGATGTGATCCAGTTCTCGGGCAATGCACGTATTCATTTGGATTCATTCTTGTCGGTCTTCAATATAGCTGGCCTTCCTGAAGAGTATTATCATAACAGTATGGATTATCTAAATTTTCTATTCACAACTTGGTCTATATTAAACTCCGTTAGCACCTAAAGACCTAGATTTTCTTCCAAATGATCCAAATAAAACTTTTAGCAGGTCGGCTATCCAATGATGGAGATACTTTTGTTGATGGAGCAGTCATAGCAGCAGCAAGAACGGTTCCCACTTGGTCAGATGGGGATGTGCCTCCAATCCCAAGCCTGGAAAGGAAAGCTGTGAAGGAGTTACAGGAAGAATGCCAACAAATGCTTGCAGAATTTCCTACTAACTCTGAGCAAGACCAGAAACTACTAGGTAAGGTTTCAATGTTAATCCCACTCTCAAAGACTGGATTGATAATAGGATTATACGTACTTCTGGCGTTTGATATGACATATGGTAAAATTAACATTTTGAAATGAGATCTGATGGAGTTGGCTCTCTAATTTATTTGGATGGCTAGCAGATTACTAATATGCCTGAAAGTTAAAATTAAGAGACATTTGAAGCTTATATTAATCTTCTATGTTACTACCAACAGATTCCATGCCAGAAGCTAGTAGGGCACTTGACACTGCAATAAAGTATGTGGTCTTCACATAATCTAATTGTTTACTCATTACTGAGCCTTTTGGCTTCTAAATGTTGCAAAAAGTGAGACCCCTTATTGATGATTTCAATGTTAATCTGGACCATGCAGGTATAGGTTGCACCGGAAGTTGTTCATAGAGAAAGTCATTCTGGCATTGGAGATGTATCAAGAGCAAATATTGTTCTAATTCTTAAGTTTTCAACTTTAAAGATGTAGGAAAATTTTGTTTAGCTAATTATTCAAAAACTTTATTAGTTGAAGGACTAATGTTAGTAAACTAGTTCAAAGTGTTTGGAAATCTGTGTTTGTGCAAAGTTGTTTGCCTTTTCTTTTACTATACTTTTTGCTTAATCCTCTTTCTCGGCAGCTGATCATATAAAGCTGCTACATATACCTTCATACATTTTATATATTTCATACACATCAAAAAGAAAAGAAGTGTGAAGAGTTTGTAAAGCATTTCTGGTTATAGTGCTGTCAAATTTTCATACAAAACTATCTTTACTAGAGAAAGCACTCTTTTTAGTAGAAAGATTACTCATGCTTGACTCTGGTTGGGGGGCCATGAATTTAAAGGCTTGCTGGCGATGTATGTTCCTCCTTAATTGTAGCCATTACCTTAGTTGTGGTCTAAATAGATGTTGATGAGGCCATCATGAGTGAGATTCTTGGGTTTTGGTTGTTGACTTAAGTGAATGGAGGTTATGGGAACCGTTGATACGCTTTCTTTTATGGGCACAAATCCTCAATGGTGGTTATAGTCATCTATGGAGTTTTACATTTGTGCCTAAGCTCAATGCGAGTCCAACGTTTAATTTTGATGGGCCCTAAATTATTGGAATAAAGTGGGTTGGGCTGCATTCTTCTCTCACGAAGTGGTAAGGGGCCGTTTAGACCATACTATCGTGATAAGAGATCTAATGTGGCCTAGTTAAGGTGCTAAGATCTCTCTCTCTCTCTCTCTCCCAATAAATTGTGTTTGTTTTATTTATCGAAATTAAAAGCTTTAATAGTTTGGTCTTCAACAAAAATAACCCCCCCCCCCCCCCCCACCCCAAAAAAAAAAAAAAAAAAACAAAACTAGTCTTCTATTGATTTTTTTTTTTTTTTTTTGAGTTTCCCTTAAAAAATAATAATATTACCAATAGGTTATAAATTTTTTACAAAAGCCTACTCAAATAGTCAAATTCATTTTTTTATGAAAATAATACATGACAATTCTTTAGCGGTTATTATAAAAATTCTTTTTTATTTTTTAGGAATCTAATACAATTCCTTTTAAGGTATGTGGCAAAAGAAAATCCATTGTCAAATCCAAAGTAGAATGTCTATTTAATATGAGTGATAAAATATTATCCAAGGAGTTTTAGGCTTTGTCAACTTAATTTCAACAATGCACCTTTCGAATGATTTTTTCAAGTTTTCATAGTTTTCTTGACTACTCAATTTTTTTCTTCAATGTATTGTTCTAGTATTAAGTTTGTTGATCTTTGAGACGAGTGCAAAGTCGCATAAGATGTCAATAAAATGAAAATGAAATTTTAAATAGATTTTGTTTTATAAGTAAGTTTTTTTAGAGATCAATTGGAATGATTTTCTCTAAAAATGATTCTTGATTTGTGTATTGACTATTGTTTTGATATTTGTGGGTCATATATGCTTGGATTTAACGTAATTCAAAGTTTGACTACAAACTTGATTGTAGCCTAAAACTACAACTTTCACTAAAAAAAATTAATATGACTACATATTTTCAAAATCTAATCGTTGAAGTACACGTTCTTTAAGTTCTTAACGCATATGTCAAATTTCGTACCGATCAAATATTGTTTACTATTCGATCTATGAATTTATTTTTTTTATGCATAATTTTAGACTGCAAAAACTTGAAATTTAAATATTTGCTTGAAGACATAGCTATTGATCTTTGATTTTTTAGAAATTTTGTAAGTATGGACAATATAAGAAGAAAATGTAATTGAATTTGTCAAAATTCACATCTAGTAAATAAATATTGAGTAGAGTTGTAATCTTAGGCTACAACTTAGTTTGTTGTTAAACTTTATAATTTAGTGTATTGCACAAGTTTGTTAGTACTGTAAGCCGTAAATGAAGCTTTTTTTTTTTTTTTTTTCAGATTTTAAATTTAGAAGTTTAAGAAGTCAAAAATTTCATTAAAACAAAACATATCTCACAATGAATGAATAAGTTAAAATATATTACATATACGATATGAATACATACATAATTTAATTTTAATTTTTCTATAAAACATATCTCAAATTAAGAATTATTTTTAATTTTAATTATAATTTAGTCATTTCTAACCAAATATAAAATTTTTGTTAATTTTTTGATGGAAAAAAAAATGTATTACATAATTTTTGTTATAAGTTTTCTTAAAATAATTATTCAACGGTTCTTTTCAAATGCATATATAATTACGTGTGAGCATGCATGTGTATGTGTTTGCACGTGCACTTTGAATTCTATATTATTACATTTTGGTCCTAAGTTGGTCCCCAAAAGGATAGATTTATGACTCTGTCCCTATCTCTCTCTTACCCTCACTCCTAGCATGCATATATGCAAAAACGATATATTTGTAAGCAGCCATTAACTTTTAACTGTGCAAGTCACTTATTAGTAAATAACAAATAGTAATCATTTAAAAAAAAAATTATTTCAAATCTATAGCGTCGATTTTTACATCATTTTTATGTTGACAGAGCATTTATTTTCATTTTCCTTGAACCATTTAAAATTGTTTCTTCTACTTGAATCTTAATATTGGTTGAAATTTCATATTCATCGAATTTTCTAAATCATGTCACATGTAACTAGTACTTTTGACACGAATAGCAAAAGAAAAGATCTTTTCCATTTCCATAACTAACCAATATTTTCTTTTACTTTAAAAGATCATAAAACTTTTATTTCTTAGTTTCTCTCCGATTTAGCTTCGTATATGTACTAACAAGTAATAACCTTGTTAATTTTTTGGGAAAAATACAAAATAACTTTTTTTTTTCTATTAGTTTAATTATAAATGTATTAAATAACCCGTAGGAAGTGCTTTGAAGTTAGCCCATGTGGTAACCAAATTGATAAAGAGTTAATTTTTAGGTGTAAAATGACAAAAATGACATATTATAAGTGATTTTTTTTTTTTTTTTTTTTTTGGAGATTTGAACCCTGATTTTTGCCCTTTCACCCCACAAATTGACAATTATGCCAAAGATGCGCACTGGTAAGTGATTTGTATTCATTTCCATAATTGTGCTTATGAATTGAACTTTTTGCAAAGTAAATGTAGGACATGTTTGGTTTAATTCCTAGCTTGAAGAAACTGCCTTAATTTAATATTTTTAAGTTCAACAAATTGAAATTTGCAAAAAAATGATTTTGAGGATGCCTTGTCACCCTTGTGTGTGAAATATATTGCTTTGTGGGTGGGTTGGATTATTTTTAAGATGGTTCGTGAATTTATTAAATAATAATTTATTACCTCGTCATCAAAAATTTGTGAATGTATTTGGCGTGAAGATAATCATCGACTAGATATTTAATGATTTGACTGATTCTATTAAAAGCCGGTATATTGAACCTTTTTTTTTTTTGAAACGCGGTATATTGAACTTTGTGCAGAATAATTCCATAGTTCTGATTATGGTGAATAACAATACACTATACCAGGGGGGATGAGTACTAAGGAATGAACATGGCAACTGGATTAATGGATTTGCCAGAAATTGTGGGAAGGTAAATAGTGTCACGGCTGAACTATGAGCTCTTGGGGATGGATTACAAATGGCAGCAATGGAGAACATACATAATCTTATCGTTGAACTTGATGCTCTTGCTGTTGTTCAATTGATGAAAAACCCTATTGTTAATTTATCTCTTGGACCCTTACTTACTGATTGCAGGCTCCTCTTGAGGAAGTTCCCAAATCTGCGAGTTGAACACGCATACATAGAGATTCTATTGCATCTAACTTACTACGTAGAGATTCTTCAAGAGTACTATTTTCTTTCTTTAACACTTCTTTTACTCTTTCTTCCCTACTTATAATTTGTACTGAACTAGATACTTCTTTATTGTTTTGCTTTTTCACCATTTCTTTTAGACTATCAATACTATTGTTGACTTTTTCTATCTCATTTTTTATATCTAGCTTTCTACGTATGATTTCCTTCTTTTCACTATTTTATCTTTCAAATTTTTCTAGTGTTTCTTTATATATATATATTCATCAAAACAAATTAGGTACATCCGTACATATACTTTTCCACCTAAGGAGAAAATATTGTATGAACTGGGCGCATAGCATAAGGTACTTTGCCCCACCTGAGGCGGATATGAGTCCTCCCATCAAACCTCAAATGGTTGCAAATAGTAACAGCGTGCATGCTGGGTCAGAAAGGAGTTAGATTCTAATATCAGTTGAGTAGACTGGAAATGTATCACACGCCCATCCCAGAGATTGACTTTGACTGGGACTGGTTCTACTTCTACTTAGTACTTACCCACTATCCAAAATAATAATAATAAAACAATTATAACGCCTTAGGAGCTGCAAGGTTGTCTGAATATTGTTCAGTTACTTCATTGTTAGGAAATATATGTGCACTTGTTTAAGTGATTATTTACCAGCTAGACTTGTCCTTTCTTGTAAGACAATGCCATCAAATTTGTACATGTGATTTTCAGAATTCACAACACAACAATTTGAGGAATTGTTTGACAGAATTGTACCGGTCTACTAGGTTCTTCCTTTTTTATAAGGAAGACTGAGAGGCATCAAGCAATGGTCAAAGGAATGACCTTTCAAGGAGAAATACTTCACTTTGAACTAGAAATTTTCCAAAACAAGTTGAAAATATGGGGCAAAGAGAAAATTTTCAAATCTTTGAAAACAAGTTGGAAATATGGAGGAAAAAGATAAAGAACTTAGTTGAATCAATAAAGTAAATGACAAGCATAACTGAGGGAGGTAGATCCATCCCTTTCTAATGTGGCTCTTCCAGAATGAATAATAATCATATGCGATTAGGCATATGATCATATACTTAAAACAAGTACTTTAGTTGAGGTAATACCATTCATTAGGAGAAGAAGAGAGGAAATAATGACAGAGACTGCTGTAACCCTTGTCATCGACAAGTTGTTCCAGTTGCTTGTTCAAGAAGCAAATCTGCTAAGAGGTGTCCATAAGGAAATTGTGGGTATTAGAGATGAACTGGAGAGCATCAGGTGTTTCCTCAAAGATGCTGAAGCAAGGACAGAGAAAGGAGACCTCCACGATGGTGTGAAAACTTGGGTGAAACAAGTGAGGGAGGCAGCCTATCATATTGAAGATGTTATAGATGAATACATTCTTCATATTGCACAGCATCGTCATGAGAAAGGATTTGTTGCATTCCTCCACAAAATTGGTAGCTTACTGAAAAATATAAAACCACATCATGAGATAGCCACCAAGATTCAAGACATTAAAATATTAGTCCGTGATATCAAGGAACGAAGTGAAAGATATGGCTTTAATTCCTCAGAGCAAGGATCACGAACCAGTGCAACAAATGCTACATGGCATGACCCTCGAGTGGGTTCCCTTTTCATTGAGGATGGTGAAGTTGTGGGCATTGAATCTACAAGGGATGAGCTCATAAGCTGGTTGGTAGGGGGCCCCTCTAGACGCTCAGTGATTTCAGTGGTAGGCATGGGCGGTATTGGTAAGACCACTCTTGCCAAGAAAGTATATGAGAATGATTCAGTGAAGGGACACTTTGACTGCCGTGTTTGGATCACCGTGTCTCAGTCATACAACATGAAGAAGATACTCATGACAATGACAAAGAATATCTACCAGGCAAAAAATGAAAGAGCTCCAGGGGAAATATACACAATGGATGAGATCATGCTAATTAGCCAGCTCAGGGAATATTTGCAGCAAAAGAAGTATGTCGTTGTTTTTGATGATGTCTGGAAGACAGAGTTCTGGGAAGTTGTGAAACATGCTTTACCCTGTAATGACAGAGGAAGCAGGATAATCATTACCACACGCAGTGACCACATTGCTGCTTCTTGTAAAGAGTCTTCATCCGATCAGGTCCACAAGCTAGAACCTCTGTCTCAAGAAATGGCCTGGGAATTGTTCTGCAGAAAGGCATTCCAGTCAGAGTTTCAGGGCTGTTGTCCCAGAGAGCTGGTGAGATTGTCACTTGACATTGTTAGAAAATGTGAAGGCTTGCCACTTGCACTTGTGGCCATAGGTGGTCTTCTGTCAACCAAGGAGAAGGTTCCATTAGAATGGCAAAAGTTACATAATAGCCTCACTTCTGAACTACAAAGTAATCCCCACCTTACAAGTATTACAAAAATACTCTCTCTCAGTTATCATGATCTACCTTACTACCTTAAATCTTGCTTCCTTTACTTCGGCATCTTTCCAGAGGACTATTCAATTACTGATTCAAGATTATTTCGGCTATGGATAGCTGACGGCTTTATAAAAGCAAAGAAGGGAATAACATTGGAAGAGGTGGCAGAAGAAAACTTAATTGAGCTAATCCACAGGAACTTGGTTCAAGTGTCAGTTAATGATTATGAGGTACGTAAAAAGTACAGGATCCATGACCTGTTGCATGAAATCATTCTATCAAAGGCTGGAGAGTTGAATTTCTGTCAAATTTTAGAGGCAGATGACTCAAGTTTCATTGGAAAAAGTCGGTGCCTATCAATCCATGATGGTCAAGAAAATGTTTTAGAGACCATTATGTACTCTCAGGCACGTTCAATCTTTCTTTTCAACATTAATGAATTGACCAAGTCTTTCATGATTAAATTGTTTAAAAAGTTCAGGCTTTTAAGAGTGTTGGATTTTGAAGATGCTCCAATTGATTGTCTTCCTGAAGAAGTGGGTAAATTATTTCACTTGAAGTACTTAAGTTTGAGGAATACAAAAGTGAAGATACTTCCAAAGTCACTAGGTAAGCTACAAAACCTACAGACATTAAATATTCTGGAAACTCCAGTGCGTGAGCTACCAATTGCGATATTTAGGCTTTATAAGCTGAGACATCTTTTGGCCCATTATTATGACCTTGAAATTGCAAGTAGTTTGTATTCATTGCAAGGAGTGAAAATACATGATGGGCTTGGATGTTTAAAGGATTTGCAGACACTAACACTTGTAGAGGCAAATCATCAAGAAGTTGGTCTAATCAAAGAGCTGGGAAAGTTGAGGCAGTTGAGAACGTTGGGCATTTCAAATATGACTGCAGAAAATGGGAGGGCTTTGTGTGCCTCCCTAAAATATATGCACCACCTTAAACTTTTGGTTGTAAGCTCAATCAGTGAAGATGAGATTCTAGATTTACAATCCCTCTCATCTCCCCCTCAATTTTTAGAGCAGTTAATCATAAGGGGAAAATTGGAGAAGTTTCCCAACTGGATTCCAGAGCTTCAGAATCTAGTCACATTAGGTTTATATTTCTCAAGGTTAATGGAAGATCCATTGAAATGCATCCAGGCTTTGCCTAATTTAATTAATCTTATCCTCAATCAAGGATATGATGGGGAACAGCTGCATTTTAAGGAGGGTGGCTTTCAAAAACTCAAAAAGCTCACACTCAGAAATTTGGTAAAATTAAAAATGGTGAAGATAGACAGAAGAGCATTGCCCCTTCTTGAGCAACTAGAAATTGGGCCATGCCTGCAGCTGAAGGAAGTACCCTCTGGAATACAGCACCTAAAAAACCTCACAACTCTGGACTTTTTGGAGTTGTGCAGAGAATTTGCACTTAGTATACAACCGGATGGAGGCCAAGATTATTGGAAAGTCAAGACCATAACTACTGTCCGTTTCAAGTATAGGATTAAAGGAGAATTATATCAAATGTACAAGCTTGGTGTCTCAGACTTGTTGGAGCGTCTGCGAGGGTGAGTCTTTGAAAATCAAACTGCCATACAGTTTCACTGAAAGACAAGGTATGACTTTCTAAGCCATAGAACTTCTATGAAAAATTTACTAATATTATTAAATCCAATGATAAAATTCTTTACATTATATGGTTGACAAACCAAATTTCCATGCTGAAGAGAAGACTTGCATTGGCTGGCAAATTCCAACCCATGCTACAGTTGAAAATAATAACACACCCTCTTACTTTCAAACTGTGCTCCCTTCTATTTGTTTGTACTACTATATAACAGATATTCTTGTGTTCACCACTGAAAACAGTCTGATATTAGTCTATTTTACAATTTTTTTTTTTTTTTTGATAAGTAATAAGGATATATATTCAAGAACACTGCCTTATGCAAAAAAACATAAGGCAGAGAGAAAAATACAGATAAAGAAAATTCAGAAGAGAGAAAAAAGAAAGGAAAAGATACTAAATACAAAAGAGAGAGCTAAGGAACATAGGGAGAGAGTCACTAGAGGTAATTCCCCAAGCCCTAGACCGGTCAAACAGGGAGCCACTGAAAGAAGCCAATAATTAGTCTATTTTACAATAGGATCTATAAGTGTTTAGACTTTGGCCAGCACAATGGATGATTATCAAAAGTTTTATTTCATTCAAGGATTTCATTCTTGTTAAAGATATTGGGTTTATGTTAATGTAATAGCTCAAGAGGCCCAACATATTGTAAGCCCATATAGGGCTAACCCTAGCTCTCATATATACCCTACTAGGGTTCATTGTAATCTACAATTGAGAATACAGTAAATATGTCGCCTTAGAGCTTTATCCCGTGGACATAGGCCGTAGACCGAACCTTAAGGTCCTCTTGTGTTCTTCTCTCTTTTTTGCTTCCACTTCTTTGAATTATTTTATTCTTGTCCTTCAACTATTCTCACATGTAACAGTTTTGAGGACCTTGAAACTAAGACTTTATAATAATGGTTTGTAAGTTCAGTGTGAAAATGTGATAATATTTTACTAATGCATTCCTTCCACACTTAAGTTGCATTGTGATAGGCTGTACATCTGAGCACTTAAGTTCTAACCTGCTGACAATAACTGAGACTGCATTTGCTCCTTTTTGTGCTATGCAACCTAATATTTTGAATTTCCTTGTAGTTCCCTTTTACCGTTGGCCGAATCTATTACATTCTCTTTTGCTTATATCACACTGTTTTAATCGTTAGGCTCTATATATGAATGTGGATTACTCAAGGATTTATAATGCCGGATCATGCAGGATTCATGTTTCCCAATCAATCATACAGGACACAGATATATAGAAGTTTCCATATTGAGGTAGGATGTTGTTCTTCCTGTTTAAGTTGTTGCTAATGTTGACTTTGTTGTAATGTTTTTGTCATTGGTAATGTTAAGTGTGAATTTTTTAAACAGTTAAATGTATATAATCTCAATCTTCAAGTGAATGACTCCATTTTAAGTGAATAACGCATTATTGAACAAGCTTTAATGAATGATATCTTTACTGAACAAACTTTAATGAGTGTAATGAAGGTTCATTCTTTTATCTCTCTACTATAGTTAAAAAGAAAAGGTGTTTATCTTCTTTGTCTCAAACAGTGCTTACATGCCTTCTGATCCATGGTTTGTAGAGTGAGTAGTGGAATCTGGTTTCTACCACAAGAAATAAAATGCCATGGCAGGAAGGACAAGCATGCTCCTAGCAAAGACCAGATAACAAAACTAACTAATTATCCATTTAGTACTCATGATGATTGTTAAGCAAAGTTCAAGTTGTTTTCTCTTCACTCTCTTACAATTGGCAAAACACAAATGCAAAAGAACATTCAACCATCAGCATTTACCTATCCAAAAAATAAAAGGAACATTCAGCCATCAATAATTGGCTTTCATCATTGGAGAAAAGAATTACTGCAACATCAATTAAATACATTGGTATACGTTATAAATTTATAACCCACAGAGAAAAAGACCATTTGTCCTAAATTTACACTTGAAGAAAACTAACAAATTTCAGCGTTTAACAACCCAAAAATCAATAGCTTACCTGCTCAGCTCTACTCTGTCCAATTGCCAATTATGTGATCTAACAATCCCAAAACTTTCTTCATAGCCTCATCACCACTAACATCCCAAACCAAACCCAAAGCCTCATTCAACTCCATTGCTTCCCTAATCCTTGCCTCTCTCAACAAACCCCTATAAACCCACTTCCCCAAATCTCTTCCTGGCACCAAATTCACACCCACCATCTCCCTCAAAACCTTCAAGGCCTCAAAAACCATACCTTTCCTGCAAAACCCATTAACAAGAATCCCACAAACCTTCAAATCCAACGCACAGGGAGACCCTGGCCTCACCATCCAGTTGAACACTTTGAAGGCCTCTCTAGCCTTGTAGTGCTTGAAATAAGAGGCAATGAGCATTGTTGTGAGGTCACTGAGATGGGTTTGTGATATTTTCGGGTTGTGTTTGAGGAAAGTGAGGAGGGACATGGAGAGAGCCATGTCTGGTTGGGAAATGAGAGAGTGAATGAGAATGGAAAAGGAGAGAGATTTGGGAGGTGGGTCTGTGAGGAGAGCTGTGGTGGTGAGATGGATTGCGGTGGAGAGGTGGTTTGAGAGGCAGAGACGTGGGAGGAGGAGGTTGATCTTTGTGAACTGTTCTTGGGTTAGACTTGCATTGGTGGCGGCGGTGGTGGTGGGATTTGATGGTTCAGCAGAAGAAGAAGAGAAGGGTGAAATGGAAGGTTGGAAGAGAAGAGAGAAGATGGCTTTTGGGGGAAAGTAGAGGGGTTGAAGATGTTTGAGATTGAGTGAGTTCATTCTCAATAATGCTACTGAGCTGCTTTTACAGTGTCTGATATGATATGTTCTCTTCTATTCTATAGTACTGTGAAAATTCAGAGGCAACATCTTTTTGGGAAATAAACACGCACACAAAGGTCAACATTTTATATATATATATATATATATATATATATATTGCAACTATCTTAAAAAAAAAAAAAAATTTCCAAAAGTAAAGAAAGTGATATTAAAAAAAATTAGATTGGTATTATTTAAAAAACTGATATTAAAAAAAAATAAAGCATTTTAAATCCTTTGATTTTTAGACTAAGTTTGGTATTATTTTTATTTTGTTATGAGATTTTTTTTTTTTTGTTGAGAAAATGAGATTTTTTATTTTAATTCTCAAAGTTTAAATTTTTTTTTTTTAAATAGTCACTGGGTCTATGTACACCACTAACTTGACTATTAAGAGAAAAAAAAAATTATATAGAACAGAGAGCACAAACAGTTAGGAGTTAACACAAACAGTTTGGAAAGTAAAAAAGTATGAGAGGTGATACGTTCACAACATTTTTATAATATTTTCATAACAAATCATAGGTGGTTAGTTGTTATTGGTTCAAATTTGAACTTAACACTAAGATTACTATTTTGCCCCAACAATAACAATCAGTAACAACTTGTCATTTATGATTTGTTATAAAAATGTTGTGGATATATCATTTCTCAAAAAGTATTGGTAGAAATTATTAGAGCAAATGTCTAGTTCGCTCCAAAGTTGGTGATAGCATTTCAGTCATGATCTATGTTGCATTTTGCACAAATTCCTTCATTTTATGTCTAATCTATTTTGTAATATCTTCTAAGATTTTTAGGTGTTTTTTTTTTTTTTTTTAAAGAGAGTTTCAACTTATGACGTTCACTTATGATAATAGTTCTTTATTATCGGACCAAAATACCAATCAGTTTTTGATGTAAGTGGGGATTGAATCCCAAAACTCTTATTTTATCATCATAAATTTTATCAGTTGAGTTAATTCAGAATCCACAAAATTCTTAAATGTTGATTTTGTAGTTTTCCCAATTCATGCTTAACATGAATTAGCGTGTGTTTTAGAGTTTCCTAGCCATCCCAGAGTCTCTTGGCAGCCATAGATAGGATTTATTATTTTTTTGGGTTTTCTATCAATTCAATTTTTCATCAATAAACCCATCAAAAAAATAATAATATTTTGGAATTCCTCTTGTGAATTCAAGGGCTATAATCCCAAAGCATACGCCTTTTGTTTATTGTGGCATTTTGCCTGCATCAAAAAATACATGAACAATAATTGTTATGTTGGCACTTATCAACCATATCAATCACGAAAATAGACAGAATGACCTTTTTAAAAACATAATCAAACTTTATGAACCAAAAATGAAAAATATTAAACTAAAGGGCCCAAATGAAGATAGTCACCTTTTTTTTTTGATGAGAAAAGATAGTCACCTTTAAGAATTAAAAGTGTAATTAAGTCTGTTTTTATTTTTTGGGAGGAAACGTCAATTAGAGATACTAAAATTATCCTAATCAATCAATATATATATATATATATATATATATATATATATATATATAAGCAGAGACCTCATCCGGAAGTGTATGAGATCTTGCCAAGTGACGCTCTAACTTTGTATTTAGCTTTTTTTTACCTCTTTTATTAAGTTTTTCTATATTAATACGTGTTGTGATGATCTCAAGCATTTTCACTTTTTAGTTTTCTATTAAAAAGTGAGAATACACAATTTGATCAATTCACCAATATTTCATACTTATTTTCTTTTTTGATGAAGTTTCATACTTTTCTCACAACCCATAATTTTGAGAAAAGTTTGTGTTCTAGAAATTTTCTTATCACAATCTTTCAGATGGTCCCATTATTTTTTCAAAGAAGACCTTTCTTTTGAAGAAATTGTTTAATGCAATCCTTCTATGTACAACTCTCTCTTCTTCCCTTTCCCATCTCTTACTTTTTCCTCCCTTCTTTCCTTTTCATCTCCCTTACAACCAAACAGGATATTAGCTTCCAAATTCAGCTAATAAAAAAAAAGTGTTTTGAGGATATTAATAAAAAGAGTTTGGATTTGGTAAAAATGGGGTGTAAAATTCATGTTTTACACCATCTAATAAGAGATATTACATCAGCTTTTTACTTAAAACTCAATACATCACACCACAATTAATAACATCTTAATAAGCTTCCAATTTGGTTGAATTTTCAGATAAGCATTATAATTGATTGAGTGTGGTTGTTCTTATTCTTTAATACGTGATAAGATAATGTGGCATGTTGAAATTGAAGGGTGTAAAACTTGGGTTTTAAACCACATCCTTATAGAATTTAATCTTTAATAAAAAATATGTAAAAAACATGTTTAATTACTGTTTTAGTCTTTAACACTTGTACTATGAATCAAAATGGTTATTAACATCTTAAACGTGTCAATTTTGTTTCTAAACTTTTGGTATTGTGTCAAAATAATCCTTATTATTAAGCAGTACATGAAAAGAATTAATGTATCTAACATTAATATCAAAATAATATTTTTATGTCATCTAAGCTATCCTTTGAATTATCATGGGGTCCTTAATTAGAAAATAAAATAAAATATTTGAAAATATATTAATTGCATCTCCATAAGTAAATGAGATGTCATTTTATTAGCAGAAATTGAAAATTTCTTTTCTTTTCTTTTCTTTTTCTTTACTTTCTTGGCAACCAAATGGGGTCTAAGTCTTGACTTTTTAGTTAAAGTGCTCATGAACATCATCTAAAAAACATACTATTTACCTAATTTTAAAATGAAAATTTTAAAAAAACAAAAGCCAAATGTCAATTTTTTTCATTATCATTTTTTTTAAGAAGTTAAAGTTATTACCAATTATATTATAAAAATCTTGTAAACTAACATGGTAATGAATATAATTAGTGTCATGTCAACAAGGTAAGAAATCAATTTCCTAATTATTTTTCTATTTTGTGTTTAAAAATTGATAAATTCATTTAATAAAAGTAGTGTGTAACCTTGTGCATATGCACATGTATATTTAAAAACAATCACAATTATATATATATATATATATATATATATATATGATTAAGAATCTAATTGGATCTAGACTCTTCGGTTTTTGTACAAAATAATTCACTTGCTACAAAAATTAAAATATTAGATGGGATACATGGCGTAAAATTGAACTCCAATTAAAATTCAATTTAGAATCTAATTGATTTTAGACTCTTTGATTTTTGCATCTAATAATTCACCTGACACTCAAATTTAAAAATTAGATGAGACACGTGGCACAAAATTAGACTCCAATTTATAATTTAATTATATTTTCTCTCAATTTTGGCTGTGTGTATGTGTGTGTGTGTGTGTGTATGTGTGTGTAGCAACCTACCATCAGTCTATTTAAAATTACATGTTGTTCATGAAATCACAGTCCCATATATGGCCCTTTTTTAGGAGCCACTATCTCATCAAAAAAACTATCTAATAAAAAAAGTCCATCGGTATTTGGAATCAATGTTTTTATTAAAAAAAAACCTTAAATTGGACACATGACACAAAATTAGACAACAATTAGAATCTAATTGGATTTTCTCTCAATTTTGGCTTTAATTATATATATAGACTAGTTATTGGCCTGTGCGTTGCACGATTTTTTTTGGTATGATATTTTTTGGTAAATATTATGACTAGAGAACATTTTTTTGGGAAAAAAACTTCTTTTATTTGTTATGTAGTGATTTTAAAATATACAATGAAGGGTTTTATGATAAATTTTGTTAGTTTTATGAAATACATTTATATAAAATAAAACTCATAAAATGCATAAGATATACGTAAAGGTATAATTCATGACTACGCATGAAAGTTATTGTATTTTTTTAATTTCTATTAGCTAGATCACATTTCTTAAATAAATTGAACAACCATTTCATCACCCCATTATACACATAATGATTGGAATCTTGTTAGTTAGTACATGATTACTTGATAAACAATATTGAGTAAAAATTATTTTAATTCTATTTAAGAAATTTTTTGTGAAATTTTCATTTTCATGTCCATTTTTTTTAATCTAATAGATTTTATTTTTCACGTTAGTTTAATTGAATAGTATTGTGTTTATAATTTTTTTCTTAACTACAATTGATAATTCACAAAATGAGTAAACAACTTTTTGAGTATTGCAAAAGATACAAATGAACATCAACATGAGCATGAACATGAAGAGATATTTCTATTCATTTTCTTGAAGAAAAAATTTACTTACAGAAAATTCCAAACTTTATTAGGTAAAGAAGAATCAAAGTTATAGATAGCAAAATCAATAAACCAAAAAATTAGGAGCCTAAGAGGAGCCATTACTCATTTGAAACAATCCAAAATAATCAAGGACTAAAAAAATAAAAACCATCCACTTCACACTTCCATCACAACTGCTTTAGCTCAAGGAAAACAATATATATCTCTATATCTTTTTTATTTTTTTTTTTATTTTTTGTTTTTTATAATTTAGAAATAATTACAATATGCTACTAACCCCGCAAATTGAGCATTTTTTCCCTAACTCCCGCAATTTGAACCTTTTCTCCCTTAAACCCCATACACTTTGTGTATGGGGAGGTTCCAATTCAGCTACATGGCCCTCGACACACACACACACACACACACACACACACATATATATATATATATATATATCATTTAATAAATATAAAACTTCTTTAAAAAAAAATTAATATGTTTTTCATAATTAAGGGAAATTCTAATAGGTACTTCAGTTGAGCATATGTGAAAAAGGCATATACATACCACAAATGGTAAAGGAGAAAGAAAAAGTTACTAATTCCTTTTAATATGGTTAATTGCTTTGCCTCAATCAGTTGGCCAAACAACGTACTACTTATTCATACCACAACCACAAATGATAATGCAGCATTAGCTATCTGTAATTGCTAATATGAAAGTATAGATTTCTTTAATAACTCTATCTTCATTTCTTTTGGCTAATATGTCTTTACTAAATCAAAATCAAACCACAAAAATCATAAAAAAATCATCAAATTAGAGTTTAAAATTATAATTAAAATTTTAAAAGAAATCTAGGCACATTTGCACAAAAATTCCATGTAACTAAGGGTAAGTTTGGTTCAGTTTTTTGTAAAAGTGCATAATGAAAAAGTTGAGTTTCCAAAAAGTGCATAATGAAAAAGTGCATTTTCAAAAAATTGAGTGTTTAGTAAAAGCTGTTAAAAATTGTTTTTTGAAAAAGTTGAGTGTTTGGCTAGCACTTATAAAAGCGGCAGTTTTAGAGATAAATTACCAAAAAGGACAATGTATATATAAGGGAGTTTTTTTCATACTTTTTTTTTTATGTGAGTTTGGTTCATACCTAAATCAACTACTTCATCATACTTAAATCAATTTTTCTCTTTCTAAAAAAATTATTTTTTTCTCACAAATATTAGCTAATAATAACCTACCACTTAAGATTTATTGTGAAAGTATTTTGAAAATATTGTGATAAAAATTGATACTGATTTTAATTTTAATGTGCTATTAAATTTATGTTTTTCTCTTTCTAAATTTTTTTTTTACCAATATTGGCTAATAATAACCTACCACTTAAGATTTCTTGTGAAAGTATTGTTAAAATATTATGATAAAAATTGATATTGATTTTAATTTTAACATGCTATTAAAATTATTTTTTTTCTTTCTAAAAAAATTATTTTTTTCTCACCAATATTAGCTAATAATAACCTACCACTTAAAATTTATTGTGAAAATATTGTGATACAACTTCCTCTTTTTTTCTTTTTTTTTTTCCCTTTTTTTCCCTCTTTTTTAATCCTCCACACACGTACCGCATTTTTTTTTTTCTCCTCCACGCACGTACCCTTACACTTTTCCTTTTTTACTTCCTTCCTCTTTTGTAATCTACCACTTCCTTCAAACTCCAGAACGTTCCAGCTCTCCTTCTTCCTCTTTTTTTTTTTTTTTTCCTTTCTTCCTTTCTCCCTTTTCTCTTAGCACTTCCTTTCTTCCTTTACTAAAAATATACCCTTACTCTTTTCTTTTTTTTTCTTCTTTCCTCTTTTTTTTCCTTTACTCTTTTCTGCTCTTTGTTTTTCCCAGAACGTTTCACAGACTCACAAAGCTCTCCTTCAGTCCTTCTTCCTCTTTTTTTTTTTTTTTTAGCACATTGTCTGTAACACCCATGCAAGGGATTGATTTTTTTTTTTTTTTTTCCTTAGCTGATTTGGGAATTTATTATAGATTTTTTTGTGTTTGGATTTGGAAATTTGTTATTGAGACGGCAGAGCAGAGAGATGAGATGAGAGGAATGAGGGACAGCATGAGAACTGATGATTTAATCAAGGGTAATTTGGTAATTGCCGGAAGAGCCCAACAGATAGCTTCAGAACGCGCATGAACTTTTTGTTTATGGACCTCCAGAGCTCTATAATTGGCTTGCGCGTTTTACGCCTTGGCCCAAAACGCAACTTTTACCCAAAAGTTACGTTTATGCTGAACCAAACGTGCGTTTATGTCCAGCTTTCTTCAAAACGGGTGTTTCAACCCCTAAAAGCTGAAACAAATGGGCACTAAGTCACACTTAGGAATATTGGACCATTTTTCCTTTGTATAAATAGGGGGGTTCCAATGGGATGCGGGGGTTAACAATTTTCTCTCCAAAACATTTATTGTAGGAACACAAAAGTTTTCCATGGTAGACTTTTCACGATTAAAGAATATGACTTGCCAACTAATCAAACTAGAGTTTTTAGTACCTACAACAATTTCACAACATCAAGAACAAACCCCAGTGTATACAATTTCAAATTCCATAGTTTCCTGTTACATCAAATGAGTGTTTAATTTTTCTTGTAAAGTATTGAATAGTAAAGCTTCTGGGCCATAGTCTCAATTACAACTCTCAATTATGTTAGACTTGGATGACACCTATCAACAACGTATCATTATGAGATGCAGAAAAAATTTGGAGTGTACACAACATTTAGTGTGGATGGGAAGAAATTTCATCCTATTCCAATTGGTTAGGTTAGTAAGGGACCTATTCCAATTTAATGATCCTAGAATTTTGTATACAAGTAATAATCAAGGAAACTTCCACCTAAAATAAGTCGGACTTTTGGCAAGAGAGAAAATTGATGTCTAGATAAATTAAGCTAAGACTGACCAAAATGGACTATATTCTTAATTTCTTATCTCTATTTGTTCCATGTACAAGACTTATAGTCAATGCTTGGCGTATAAAAGTTGAACATCTTATCTAAAGTCCATCCTCTGAAAGCTTGAGAAAAAATTCATTTAAACCAACACAATATATAAATTATAAAGGAATCAAAGAAAAATTGTAAAAAATAATGAAAATTTAATCTATGCTTAAATTCTTATAAGGATGAACACAATAGCAATATCCTTTTTAAAAAAAAAAATAAAGATAAAAAAATCTATACTTATTTTGTACGTATGATAAAGTCCCATCACAAAGTTTTTTGAGACTCATGTTGATTAGTGATTAGAAGTTATAAAGGAATAATCATCAATATATATATATATATATATATAAGTAGAGATCTCATGCGGGAGTACGTGAAATCTTGCCAAGTGACACTCTAATTTTGCATATAACATTTTTTTTTTACCTCTTTCATTAAGTTTTTTTTACTGTTACCCAAAAGTTTACATTAACTTATTTTACTGTTATCTCATTAGTCTCTTATTAATTGTAACACCCCGACCCAATTTTTATAATTAAACTATGTGTTTAAGTGGTTAAGTATTATTAATATTTTAAGCCACTTACTTACAAAAATTAATATAAGAGTATTTAATAAGCATATTATTTTATAATGCCATTGAATGAGAATTGTAAAGATTATAAATAATTGAAATGGCCAATTGTATTATATATACACACATACACACTAATTATGTACCAAACTATATTAAGTGGTTAAGTTATGAGAGATATATATATATAGTTGTTGGTGTTTTAACCATGTATGATGCACGAGATATTATAGTGGAAATTCCACCCACATGCAATCAATTGAAAATCAACACATGTAAAGCCTAGAACCATGCATGATGACAAACCCCATAGACCAAGACTTGGCCATGCAATCACCAACCTCCACCTCACCTCTTCCTTGACTTTCTCAAACAAATAGAACATCCAAGAAGCTCCTTACTTCTCCATTTCCTACGGGTAAACACCCAAGTCTGAAATTTCAGCTTACTTTACCCTCTTTTTCTCTTAAGGAAAGTGCTAGGAAGCTCCCTTGAGTCTTCCACTCAAGTCTACCGGTTCACACACCAAAAGAAAGACAAAACCCTACCCAAAAGTCTTCCCCTTATCCCATTTTCTTGGCTGCACCAGACAGAAAGTCCAGCAGCAAGAAGGAAACTTCTTTCAACTCTCTCAAGCTCTCTACCTCTCATACTTTCTGTTCCAGCCACTAGGAAAGGAAAATCCTTTCATGTAAGTCTACATATATATATATATATATATATATATATATATGCTGTTTTAAGAAGCTTTGAAATTGGGTTGGTGATTTGTTGAAGGTTGATTAGGGTTTTTACTAAATAATGATGATATATGATTAAGTAAGAAAAAGTTAGGATGAGTATTTCTGATGCTGCTGCTGGGATTTTGGTTGTGTGTATTTTGCTCTAAATGGTTAAATGACTATGTATAAGTGTTTTATAACATGTCTTATGAGTGTATAAAAATACCCAAATGAAATTAAGGCCTATTGCTATTTGTTGATGATTTTGTAAGAATATGTACTGAAGCTGTCACTGTGACAGATTCTGTGTTCATGTATGTTAAATTATGTATTAAATTGTATATAGCGAATTTGGATGCTAGGGATAATTCCTATGAAACCTAAGACACTTGTGGTTGTTATTGAATTGGTTTCACAGCATTTGGATTAATATAAAAATAATGGTTTAATTTATAAGTTGCATGAATTTCTGACAGGACAGATTTGAGTATGCTGTCTTGCGTGATTTTTAGTAAATTATTGGTTTATGTTTTGACTCCGAAATTTTTATGGTTTATACTGGACATACAGGGGAGTATTTATGTAAAATTTCATGACAATTGGATGTGTGTGGACAGCCCGTTTGTATTTTACAAATGAGGCATATGCTGCTGAAATGAGCAGTGAACAACATATGCTACACCTGACTTTGAGGATTTAATTCTAAAGTTAGGGTGAATGTTTTGAGCTATAATTTAATATGCTCATTCTTTGGTATGTTAGAATCATATATAAATTTTATGAATTGGTTTCTCTATGATTTAGTACAACATGTTGCTTGATGAATGTATGTTTGTTTGTGGGAACCTCGTTGAGGTGGGAATAGGATTTCCTTGATTATAAGAGATAGGTTTTAAGATGAATGTCTAAGTTGATGATAAGGAGTAATGGAAAGTAATAAGCTTTGATATTTGGTTTAGGTGTTACCAGTATCCAGGTCTAAGCTCCTTCGACTTTAGGCTCTCGGTTCCTTTGCTTTCAGGTAAGGGATAAGTTATATGGGCATTTGGTAAGTCATGAGGTTATTTTAAAGTATATTATGCATTAAAAATGTTTTTGATTAGAGATATGGCATATATTCACTATTCTGACAAAGATATGTTCGTGAGCTTTCGAAACTCTATGTATATGATTTGAGCATATTGATGCCGTTACTAATTTTCACGAACATAAAGTTTAAAGAAAAGAATAGAAATGCTATTATTATGAAATGTTATGCAAAATAAGAAATTTCAGTATGAAGTAAAGTATGAAATGTTTTCGGGTTATGTCCTCTGGTGATCTGAATTCTGTCAGTAGGGGTTAATTACTGACTTTCCATGGAAAAATGTTATATGATTGGCCATTAAGTGGGACTGGCTCTGCTGTACCCGCCCCTTGTTGGTTACGGCCAACTTGTGGGGGAAGCCAACCTACCCCCATGGTTGGAAGTTATGTATTATGATGTGATCCCGGGAATACCTGGCATTGTGGGGAATGCTGGATGCCTAGCACTGTGGTGCTAGAAGCCTCCCAAATAAGTACAGACTTATCAGATATGGACTAACCAATAAGTTATTTATGAACAGCTATGTTATGTTATTAATCATGAGAGAATTATTTTGTTTAAATGCATTGTGAAAAGTAAAAGCTCTCATGGCAAGAAGAAGTTTCTGATGAAAAGAAAAGCTGTTCATTAAAGATAAAAGTTTCTGAAGTTCTGTTGTGCTATAAAGATAAAGTTTCTGATGAAAGTACAAGTTATGTTTAAAAGTTATCAGATACCTATTCTTTATGAAATGTTAAGTTTTATGACTATGAAAGTTATAATATTTTCTGGAAAAGGTTTATAAAGAAAGGTTTTCTTATTGGGTCAAGATGTTTCTAGTTTAATACAAAGTTGCCAGTTATCTGATTTAAGTTAAAATAATTATTTTGTAATAAGAATATATATGTGGTGACTTTGTAGGAAATGAAATAAGCTTAATCCGAAAGGTTTTGGTAATATTAACCTGTTAAGAAAAAGGAGAACAATTATTTTCTATGAAGAGCGTATAAGCTATTATTATGAATAGTATAAAATACTATGCATGAAAAGATGTTCTCCTGTTTGAATATTCATAAAATGAAATGATCTGATTTACATGCATCCTTATTAAATTCTCATATATCTTACCTTTACTGAGCTGTGTAGCTCACCCCTTCCACTCTTTCAGTTAGCAGGTTTTATTTTGGAGCCGAGGGAGCCTTAGTCGAGTTTTGGATGGAGCTGGTTTAGTTTTATATGTATAGATTCTAAATTAGCAATTTGATGATTAGCTGTGTAGTATTGTGTATTTTAGGATCTAATGAAAGTTGTGTACCTTAAAGTATTAAGAGATGTATGATGTGAAAGTGTGGAAATTAAATGATTGGTGGATTATTTTATATTTCGAGTACAGTGTAGATGCTCTGACTATCAAGAAAAAAATTATATCATGAAGTAAAGAAACAAAAATGAAAAGAAAGAGGAAAGCTTTTGGAAAGGTTTTATAACAGTTAAGTTGGTTCTTGTTAATATCAGGTTTAGGCTTGATATTAGCATGCCGGTCATGGTCACAAATCCGGGTACCGGGTTTGGGGCGTGACATTAATTGCCTAAGCTTACATCACACATTTCTCTCTTTTTCATGTCTTTTAGCATACCCACCATTTTAATATTTTTAAAAAAGCAAAAAAATAATAATTAAGGACTAATAGTAATAACTAATCAAATAAGGTCTTAGAGAGAGATAGAGAGACATAAAGATTTTGTGGATTGTTAAATAAAATGCACTGTGTAGGGTCTTAATTCGGGGTCCAGGCCCAACAGGTATGAGATTCTGGCCCAAGGAGCCCAAAACAATGAATTTTTAGAGAATGAGTTACAGAACTAGGCCCTAACAAAGTGCACACTAGTTAGTATTGGGCCATACAACAATTGAAAACAAGAAAATCTCCTTCATGTCCATTAGATATACGGTTCGAGGAGACATGGGAGATATATCTTTGTCCCTGCTCAAAGGCTATGGCTCTCCCTCTCTTTCTCTGTCCTAAGCTCTTCCTTTTTTTTTTCTCGTCCCTTTCTTCATGGGGACTCTCCCCTCTTATATAGCCCCTTTGAAGTCATTTGGACCCTATACTTGTTGCTCATCTGGACCTTCACTTGAGTGCCCGTCCCATCGGAC
The DNA here is from genome assembly GCA_028535165.1 of Quercus tomentella. Classification (NCBI taxonomy): domain Eukaryota; kingdom Viridiplantae; phylum Streptophyta; class Magnoliopsida; order Fagales; family Fagaceae; genus Quercus; species Quercus tomentella. The sequence continues at coordinate 44,955,548 of JAPQVY010000111.1, forward strand.
ATATCCTCCATCTTTCTGTGAGTTGCGGTAGCCAAGGTAACACTGTTCACAATTCCCCTCCTTATTAATGCGGCCGAAAAAGTAGTTGTCATGCATTTAATGTGGCAGCTGTAGCCTCTCCCTTGGCATCCTACACTTTCCTCCCTCTTACGGGCTTAGGGGACTCATCCCTGTTACTAATACTCGCTGGAGTGAATCCTTATAGCTGGCAGAAGGCATGTTTGAGCCACATTTGGTACGTTCGAGGAGACGTTTCTCCTCAGACCGCCTTTTAAACGACTTTGGACCCATAAGAATTGGGCCTGGAACCTTTAGGATACTCACACCTTCTTCTCGGACATGGTTAAGCTTCCCATACGGGGCCCAAGGCCCATTGTATGACCTTGGGCCTCTGCCCCTACAATAGCCCCTTAAAATTCCGGGTTTTCCCTCTCATCCGAGGAGAAAAGGTGAAATTTTGACACTTGTGTGATAACTTATTATAATTTCCTGCTTCACGTGTGTGGGACTACGGCCTCACGTGCCTCATTATTGCCATTGGCGCTTCGTAACCCACGAGGCGCTATTAATTGCGTCTGGCGGCTTTATGTCCCTTGCATCCAACGGTGGGGTAATTGATCAACGATGGGAATTTCTCCAATTTTTGGGACGGGAGTAATCCTGTTCAGTTTTCCCTTGCTATATAAGGTTTCTGAGGGGAGTTATTTCTTTTTTTTTTTTTTTTTTTATTTAGAAAAAGCACTCAAACGTTCCAGAGCACTTCAGCATTCCATCTCGCAAAACATTCACAAGTCCATAGTCACTTCCGTGAAGATTTCTGGTGGGTTCTTTGAAAGCTTGGAAGATTTAGAACCTGCGTTTACCGTAAGTGTTTATTCCCCGCATTTTAACTCTCCTCCTTTGTTGTTCTTCTCGGCTCCATTCCATTAGAAAACCCTTTCCATGCCACCTAGGGTTAGTAAGATGGGTAGGTTTCAGAACCTGGTAGATTCTCCGGTCGGTATGGAAGGCTTCAGGGTCAAATACCGTATTCCGCCGGGAGTGGGTCTGGAATACTGCTCCTCGGAGGAAATCTTACTCAAGAGGGGGACGGGGTAGGTCGTCATTCCTATGATTGCTTTCATAGAGGGAGGAATGACGATTCCCATGGGGAGGATAACTAGGGATTACCTTCGCGGTCATAGGCTGGCCCCTCACCAGTGCGCCCCAAACATGTTCCGGATCCTAGGGTGCGTAGACGCTCTAAACGAACAGATGAACCTCAGCCTCACATGGCGCGATGTAGTTCACCTGTACGAGTGTCATTGCCTCAATGAGTCGTATTACCTGAAATCCAGGTCCGACGAGGTGAGGTTGATATCCTGCCTTCCCAAGTCCAACAAAGGCCTGAAGGACGACCATTTGATTGTCTCCGGAGCATGGCACGACGGTCTTCGTTGCCCAGTTAGGGCTGGAGCACCAGGTGGGGCATCGTAGGGTCAGGTCCCCTGACGGGGATCTTAGTTTTGAGCTTTCACTTCACTTACTCCTGTTTTGGTTTTGACTATTTGCCTTCTCGGACTGACATATCCCTCCCTTTGGGCATTTTGCAGATAAAGAACACATAACTCCGAGGCTAAGTTTGTTCAACGTCCCAGCCCTCAACTATCTTCTAAGGTCCGAGATCTTTGTGAGCGAGGACGGACAACTGCGCACCGCTCACCTTATCTTGGATTACGAGCTCCTTTCTCGCGCTTTTGTGGACGTGGGCCAAGCAATAAGGGTTGGAAGTCCTCGATTAGCCCGTATAGACGTCTCTATACCGGTTTCCTTGCCCAGAGAGACCTACCACCGGTCCAACTGCCTGTTTAGCGCGTTCTTCCAGAGGTAGTTGTCCCAGGCGAAGAAGTTGATTCCTCGCATTCATCTCTCGAGGCGGAAATTGATCAATTCCATTTCGTCGAGGAAGGTGAAGTGCAAACTAGGCCTGTAGAGCTTTCTGATTCCGGCTCGGATCTTGATCGCTTCTCAGTTGCTCACTCCCCTGGTCTGGTAATTGCTCGGATTGATTCGAGCCAAGAAGTTGAAGAAGAGGAAATGGACTTGAAGCTGAGGTCCGGTTTGAGGGGGCTTTTGTCCAATAGGAACAAGGGACAGTCCTCTAAGGATGCCCCCAAGGAGCAGGTTCCAGCTAAGCTTCCCCCTCCTCCTCCTTCGTCCACCTATCCTTTACTACAACCCCTTCCCAATTTGAGGCGGAAGAGACCAGTGGAAGAATTGGAGGAGGGTGAGGTCGGCCCTCAAAAGGCCAAACAACAAAAGAAAGGCAAAGATCCTAAGGACAAGAGGGCAAAGTCCACCGACAACCGAGATGAGGCTGCGTTGAGAAGGGTGCAACGCACTTGGTCCCCATGGTTGGAGCTGGACGGCACTCCCATCCCTTGGGATGCGACTCTTTGGGAGTCTCAGTGGGGACAGGCGTTGTACCTCGCTGAGGCCCTGTAGCAGCCCCTACTTCTGCCTCGCGATATGGACGGGCTTAGAAAAACGGGGCAACCAGACCTCTTTATGTCATTGAAGAGGGACCTCGCTATGATAAGACAAAAGTCTTCACTAGGTCGGACTCTTTACTCCATTCTCATCTAGCCATTGTTCACGTTTTAATGACACTTTTATTACTTCTATGCAGGTCACCCAGTAAGTTTTAGTGGCCGAGGAATGGACGAAAAATTCACGAGACGAGGTGAATGCTGAGGTTCAGTCCCGAATAGCCGTGGAGAAAGCTGCTGCTGTCCTTAGGCTGGAAAAAGAGAGTCTGAAAGAAAAGATTAAGGTGGCCATTAGGGATCGGTATAGCGCTAATGCGAGCCTTGAGAGTACGATGAAGCAGGCCGAGGACATGCGCCAGCAGCTTCATTTATCAGAAATAAACATTGCGACCGAGAAGCAAATGGTCTTGGATCTTAAGGCACAGCTACTGTAGGTGAAGGAAGCGGCTAGATTGGCTAAGGAGGCGGCTGAGGCTACAGTGGCGGCCTCTTATGAACGCGGGGTGAAGGATAGTAAAGTTAGGCTGACCGAAGAGGTAGCTGTGGTTTGCAGGGATTACGTCGCCGAGTCCTAGGGAGTAGCCATGGACCGGGCAGCAGTTCCTGCGGACTCCGACCTTAGGAGGATCGAGAGTATCTTCTTCCCTGAGGATATTCGCGAGATTCCTAGCTCGGATCCTCCGGTGGACCTCCCCTCTGCTCCAAACACTGCTTTCGGTTCCACCATGCCTGAGGAAAAGAGTGGGAACGAGGGGGTGTAGCCACTGGCTAAGGATAAATCACCTGAGGACGCCTTTACGATAAGGGACGTTGTCGCGCAAGCCAAGGAAGCTGGTCCCAAACCAACTGCCGAGGATGATCACCCCTTGACAGCGGTCCCTGCCAAGAGCTCAGCCCAAGATAAAACTTAGGACATTAGTGTAGGGCTTTGCTTGTAGTTGCTTTTTTGTCTTTCATTTCCTTAGTCTTTGTTAACGCTTGTAAAATGACACATCTTGGGACTTAATGAATGATATAATTTCTTTTGCATTTTGTTTTACTGCTTCGATTTTTGTCTTCATTGTGAATGAATCTTGACTATGTTATTAGACTTCCGAGGACAAGCCATTACTTGTAGTTTAAGCAATGTGGTTAAGTATGAATGAAAGAATAGTAGTTAATTTCGCCAAGCCTGTGGTCCGAGGGGCAGGCAGGACTTGGGTACTGTTTAGCACTTAGATAGAAACTTTGTAATGGTTAATTTCCACCAAGCCTGTGGTCCGAGGAGCCAGGCAGGACTTGGGTTCTGTTTAACACTGAGATAGAAACTTCGTAGTGGTTAATTTCCACCAAGCCTGTGGTCCTAGGAGCCAGGCAGGACTTGGATTCTGTTTAACACTTAGATAGGAATTTCGTAGTGGTTAATTTCCACCAAGCCTGTGGTCCTAGGAGCTAGGCAGGACTTGGGTTCTGTTTAATACTTAAATTTTCTTCATAGTGGTTAATTTCCACCAAGCTTGTGGTCCGAGGAGCCAGGCAGGACTTGGGTTCTGTTTAACACTCAGATAGAAACTTTGTAGTGGTTAATTTTCACCAAACCTGTGGTCCGAGGAGCCAGGCAGGACTTGAGTTCTGTTTAACACTTAGATTTTCTTCGTAGTGATTAATTTCTACCAAGCCTGTGGTCCGAGGAGCCAGGCAGGACTTGGGTTCTGTTTAACACTTAGATTTTCTTGATGTAGCTAGTTTCCCCATAGGTTTGAGTCCGAGGACCATGCAAGACCTTGGTTCTGTCTAGTACTCAATGGGAAAACAAAATACAAGACATAAAACCTTCATAGACTTAGAACTTGAATTAAAGAGATGCTTTTATTAATAATAATACCTTCTGAGGTTATTTACATTCCATGGGCGAGGTACAGCTTTTTCATCTAAATCTTCTAAAAAGTAGGCCCCTATGCGAGCCACCGAGGTGATACGATACGGTCCTTCCCAATTCGGTCCGAGCTTTCCCCACGCGGGATTTCTTGCAGTGCCCAGGATCTTTCTTAGCATTAGGTCCCCAGGTGCTAGTGGTCTCGGCTTCACCTTGGCGTCATATCCTTGTTTACGTTTATGTTGGTAGTAGGCGAGTTGGACCATTTCTCTTTCCCTCCTCTCCTCGATGAGATCCAAGCTTCTTTCCAGCAGCCCGTTGTTAACATCAGGAGAGAATGTGCTGGTCTTTAGCGTTGGGAAGTTTGTTTCTAGAGGAATGACAGTCTCAGCTCCGTAGGTCATCGAAAAGGGAGTCTCCCCTATGGATTTGCGTGGCGTGGTGCGGTATGTCCACAGGACATGGGGCAATTCTTCCACCCATCTTCCCTTCGCGTCATCCAACCGCTTCTTCAGCCCGTTTACTATGACCTTGTTGATGGCTTCGGCCTGCTCGTTCCTCTATGGGTAAGCTGGTGTGGAATATCTATTCGTGATTCCCAACTCGCTGCAATACCTTCTGAAAGCTTTACTATCGAACTGGAGACCGTTGTCCGAGATTAGGGTGCGAGGAACTTCGAACCTGGTGACGATGTTCTTCCAAATAAATTTCTTGGTATCTACGTCTCTAATGTTTGCCAGCGGCTCGACTTCGACCCATTTTGTGAAATAATCCGTACCGACGACAAGGAACCTTTTGTTCCCCACTACTTTAGGAAATGGTCCTAGGATATCCAAGCCCTACTGTGCGAATGGCCAAGGGCTGGACAGCGGGTTTAGGGTCCCTCCCGGTTGATGTATATTTGGGGCGAACCTCTGGCATTGGTCGCATTTCTTCACGTATTCGTTCGCTTCTTTCTGCATGCTCGGCCACCAATAACCTTGGGTTAGGGTCCTATGGGACAAGGATCTTCCCCCTGTATGGCTTCCACAAACTCCTTCATGCAACTCCTCTAGGATAAACTCCGTGGCATCTAGGTGTACGCATAGCAAGTACGGCCCTGAAAATGAGCGCTTATACAATTTTAAGTCCTCGGACAGCCAGAATCGAGGAGCCTTTCTTCTAATCTTATCGACTTCGCTCTTCTCCTCGGGCAGGATGTCCTCCTTTAGAAATAGTATTAGAGGATCCATCCAGCTACGCCCTGCTCTGACACTATGAACGTGCATCGATCCGACTTTCACTATTGAGGGCCTATGTAGATCTTCCACAAGTATAACTCGAGGCAAGCATTGTGCCGAGGAGGTTGCTAACGTGACAAGAGAATCAGCATGCGTGTTTCCGCTCCTGGATACATGCATTAGGTTGAAGAAGTTAAATCGCGCCTGCCACCGTTGAGCTTGGGCTAGGTACTCTTGCATTCTTTCATTCCTTGCCTCCAACTCTCCATTTACTTGTCCTACAATAAGTCTTGAATCCGAGAACATGTTTATGGATTTCCCGCCCAGTTTCTCAACCATAGACATTCCTTCTAGCAAGGCCTCATATTCTGCCTCGTTATTCGTGGCCGAGAAGCCCAGTCTTAACTATTTTTCGATTGTAATCCCCTCAGGGGAAATGAGGACGAGCCCCACCCCAGAGCCCCTCTGATTCGCTGCGCCATCCACATATGCTTTCCAATAGGCGGGGCTTTGCTGAGAGACTGTGCCAACCAATTTTTCATCCATGTGTGGCGTTTCACCCCCTTCTTCTGGTGAGGGTTCAGCAAACTCTGCCACTAGGTCCGCAAGAACTTGGCCCTTCACGGAGGTGCGAGGCATGTACTTGATGTCGAAGGCGCCAAGAATGGTCCCCCATTTGGCTATTCTCCCTGTGTAATCGGCACTTCTGAGTATTGATCTGAGCGGGAGTTGGGTTAGTATAACAACGGTGTGTGCCTGGAAGTAGTGGGGAAGCTTTCGCGTCGCTTGTACGATTGCTAGGATAGCTTTTTCTAGGGGGAGGTAACGAATCTTTGCCTCATGCAACGACTTGCTCACGTAGTAGATAGGCCGTTGTGTGCCGTTGTCCTCTCGGATTAGTACCAGGCTCACTGCGTGGGGGGCTACCGCAATATAGGCGAATAGTACCTCGTCGGCTTCGGGACTGGACATGATTGGTGGCCAAGACAAGTATTCCTTAAGCTGCTGGAAGGCTATGGCGCATTCTTCAGTCCACTCAAAGCCTTTCCACTTGTTTAACAAGAGGAAGAAAGGCCTGCACTTGTCCGCCGAGCGGAAGATAAAACGGTTTAAGGCGGCAATCATGCCAGTGAGTTTTTGGACTTCTTTGGGGTTCCGAGGAGGCTGCAGGTTATGAATAGCTTTAATTTGGTCGGGGCTGACTTCAATACCTCTATGGGTTACCATGTAACCTAAGAATTTCCCTGATCCCACTCCAAATGAACACTTGGACGCGTTCAGGCGCAGCCTGTACTTTCTCAGAATTCCAAAGACATCGCCAAGGTCTCTAACATGCTTCACGACCATGTCGTCTATGTAGACTTCGATGCTTTTACCCATCTGTAATTCAAACAACCTGGTCATCATCCTCTGGTAGGTCGACTCGGCATTCTTTAAGCCAAAAGGCATTACCTTGTAGTGGTAGTTTCCAACGGGGGTGACGAAAGCCATTTTTTCTTGATCCTCGGTAGCCAGGGGTATCTGATGGTAACCTTGGAAGGCATCCAAAAAACTCATTTGAGGGTGTCCCACTGTAGAATCCACCAATCGATCTATCCGAGGCATGGGGAAGGGATCCTTCGAGCAGGCTTTATTTAGGTCTGTGAAGTCCACGCAGACCCGCCATTTCCCACTCTTTTTCTTCACCACGACCGTGTTGGCCAGCCACTCGAGGTAAAATACCTCCTTGATAGCCCCTGCTTTCTTCAATTTCATAACCTCCTTTCTCACGGCATCTGCATGCTTTTTCGACGGTCGCCGATGAGGTTGCTTCTTAGGTGTTACGGCTGGGCTAACATTAAGGTGGTGGCAAATGAAATCTGGATCGACTCCCGGAGCCTCGTAGGCATCTCATGCAAACACGTCCACATTATGTCTGAGAAAGTTAATTAGTGTTTCCTTCTCTTGGGGCTGCAGCTCCGAGCCGACCTGAAAAAATCTTTCCGGGTCGAAGCCTACAAGAACTTTCTCCAAATCCTCACAACTTGCTCCCTCGGTAGGTCCCTCGCTACACGGGCCACGGCCGGGGTTGTTAATTGCTATAGGCCGTTCTCCACTGAGGCGGAGGGCTCAGTACTTGGTTGTCGCGAGATGGCGGACACCATGCATTGCCAGGCCATGGCTTGGTCCCTCACTATTTCTTTCACTAGACCCTCCGACGGATACTTCACCTTTTGGTGTAAAGTTGATGACACAGCCCCTAGGGCATGAAGCCATGGTCTGGCTACGATGGCGGTGTAGGGGGAGTAAGCGTCTACCACTATGAAGTCAACCTCCATTACGTCCGAGCCCGTTTGTATAGGCAGCCTAATCAGGCCTTTCGGAGTAATAGAGGGTCTTAATTCGGGGTCCAGGCCCAACAGGTATGGGATTCTGGCCTAAGGAGCCCAAAACAATGAATTTTTAGAGAGTGGGTTACAGAACTAGGCCCTAACAGAGTGCACACTAGTTAGAATTGGGCCATACAACAATTGAAAACAAGAAAATCTCCTTCATGTCCATTAGATATACGGTCCGAGGAGACGTGGGAGATATATCTCTGTCCCTGCTCAAAGGCTATGGCTCTCCCTCTCTTTCTCTGTTCTAAGCTCTTCCTTTTTTTTTTCTCGTCCCTTTCTTCATGGGGACTCTCCCCTCTTATATAGCCCATTTGAAGTCATTTGGACCCTACACTTTATTGATCATTTAGACCTTCACTTGAGTGCCCGTCCCGTCGGACATATCCCCCATTTTTCTGTGAGTTGCTGTAGCCAAGATAACACGGTTCACAAGTCCCCTCCTTATTAATGTGGCTAGAAAAGTAGCTGCCATGCATTTAATGTGGCAGCTGTAGCCTCTCCCTTGGCATCCTACACTTTCCTCCCTCTTACGGGCTTGGGGGACTCATCCCTATTACTAATACTCGCTGGAGTGAATCCTTATAGCTGACAGAAGGCATGTTTGAGCCACATTTGGTACGTCCGAGGAGACGTTTCTCCTTGGACCGCCTTTTAAATGACTTTGGACCCATAAGAATTGGGCCTAGAACCTTTAGGATACCCACACCTTCTTCTCGGACATGGTTAATCTTCCCATATGGGGCCCAAGGCCCATTGTATGACCTTGGGCCTCTGCCCTTACACATTGTTTCACTACAAAATGAAAATGCATTGTTTCACTATAAAAGACCTGAGACTGACAAAACATTTGAAAGTGAGAGAAAGAGAAATCTGAGGGGACGTCGCCTCCTCATATTGGCCCCTCACCACCATTAAGACGTTGAAACCCCTACGGGTTTTTTTTTTTTTTTTTTTTTTTTTTTTTTTTTTTTAATTTTTAATTTTTTTAATTAGGAGATTAAATATGATTTATGTTTGGATAATTTGGTTGAATAGTTTTTGTTTAGGGTATATAAGTAGAGAGAATATTTGGCACGCAATGTAAAGCCATATTCTACCATGGTTTTAAATCATCTATAAGACATGTGCATACACACTTGCCCATACCATGTTTTAATGTTGCACTATCAATGAGTAGAAGACAATGAGAGAGTTGGACATACTTTTATTTCATAGTATTAAATATGTGAACACAACACAAATTATTTGATTTTCACGGTCTTGTTACTCTTTTGTATTTATTTTTTGTTTCATGATTTAAAAAAAAATTAATCTTACCTTTTTTTTTTTTTTTTTTTTTTTTTAAGGGTGAAAAATTAATCTTACCTTGAGAAGGCTATAAATATGCAGTAAAACAATAGTTATAAATTGCACACACATAACCATTATAATTATTCACTTCAAGGAATGAGTAAATTTTTTTTTTTTGGGAGGAATATTGTAAAATAAAAGTTGTTACAAAATGTCTCTCTCTCAAAGACCTCATGCGAGAGTGCATGAGGTCCTGTCAAGTGGCACTCTAATTTTGCATTTAGCATTTTTTTACCTTTTTCATTAAGTTTTTTATTATTTTTTTTATTGTTACCCAAAAGTTCACATTATCTTATTTTATTGTTATCTCATTAATATCTCATTAATTGCCTAAGCTTACACCACATCTTTCACTATTCTTCGTGTCTTTTAGCATACCCACTATTTTAGTATTTAAAGAAAAAAAAAGAAAAAGAAAAAAAAGAAAAAGTAAGGGCTAATTGTAATAACTAACGAGATAAGACTCTAGAGAGAGATAGAGAGACATAAAAATATTGTGGATTGTTAAATAAAAGGCAATATTTCACCATATATTACCAATATAAAAGACATGAGACTAACAAAACATTTGAAAGAGAGAGAAAGAGGAATCTGAGTGGTCACCACCTCTGTTATATTGACCTCCCACCACTATCAAGACACCAAAACCCCTACGAGTAATCTTTTTTTCTTTTTAAATTAGGGGCTTAAATATGATTTAGGTTAGGTAATTTGGTTGGTTTGTTTTTGTTTTGGGTATATAAGTAGAGAGAATATTTGGTCCGTAATGTAAAGTCATATTCTACTATGGTTTAATTTTAAATCATCTATAAAACACATGCATACACACTTGCCCATACCATATCTTAATGTCGCACTATCGATGAGTGGAAGATAGTCAGAGAGTTGGATATACTTTTATTTCATAGTATGAAATATGTGAACACAATACAAATTAGTTTATTTCATGGTCCCGTTACTCTTTTGCATTTATTTTTGATTTCATGATTTTAAAAAATAATAATCCTACCTTAAGAAGGCTATAAATATGCAATGAACCTACTAAACCAATTTTTAATATCTCAAAATGTATATTTATATTTACTCTAATTTAGTTTACTTTTTCTTTATAATTTATGTACAACATTATTCAAAACTGTTTTACATAAAATATCACAAAATTATCCGTGCATCGCACGGGTAACTTACTAGTTATTTTTTAAATAGTAACATATTTTGATTTTTTTGAAAAGAGATAACATGAAAATTGCAATTTCTTATATATATAAATACAAAGATATTTATGATACTGCATAATTTAAAACTTCATTTCGACCAATGAAAATAGTATAATTGATTTTAAATGCATCACTATATACAGCTTTATATTCTTAAAATATTATATCTTCATTGTAAAATGAATTATCTCATATTTCAGAACAAATGGACTTAAAACAATCTTTTGTGCTCCTAGAATAAAACCCCTATCCTTTCTTTTGAAGTTTGATCGGTAGGTCATTTTCACTTTTTTTTCCCCACTAATAGAGATGCAATGGAATTCAAATTCTGTGAAGTGGTAACTGTTAACCATCTCATTCAGTCACCAACTAGATGCTGTGGTCATTCAGTAAGGTGAACCATTTGAATTGAAGAAACAGGACGAAAGCATTAGGAAGAGAGCTTTTGGATAGGATCAATTCCATATGAATGTTCATACTTCATAGGATTATAGGAAAACATGTTGATATCTTTTTTTTTTTTTTTTGCAAGATAGAATTCTACTCTAGCTTTTTTTTTTGTATATATGTGTGTGAAATTCTCTCTTAGAGACTTGAACCTTGACTCTTGATATCCTTGATTAACTAAAATTAAGGAACATTAAGGATTTGTTTGAAAATCGCTTATTTTGCTGAAATTAAAAACTCTTTACTGAAAGTATGTTAAAAAAAAAAAAAAAAACTAAAATTTGACTTTTGGGGCAATGGGACCCACTCAACAGTGCAATAGGACCCCCTTTAAGAGCAAAAATAAGTTAAAAAGTAAAATAAACTAAATTTTCCTCAAATCCTAAACGCAACCTAATTGTCCTTAGTTTTGTACTATCAAAGGATTCTCTCTAGTCAACTTTAGTGTGTGTGTATGTTTGTGTGTGTATATATATATATATATATATATATATGCCTTAGGATACACGGTAGAACAACAATAGACAATTAGGCCAAACCATGTAAACCATGGTTTTGAAATCCAAGATGTTCAATAAACTGGAGAAAAGAGGTTTTTAAGGTCGAATTAGGATTCAACCGTGATCGAACCATAATGTGTCATTTAATTTTTTATTAAATTTAGTTCATAAATTATGTTTATATATAATAATTTTCCATTTCTCACTAATACAAGGCTTGCGGCCTAATGGTTGATATGCTGGACAAGCATATTAGTCTAGAACCCTTGTTTCCGATCTCTTCTTCTCCTCTCTTCATCTTTTATTTTAGTACAAGCAATGGAAAAGCGGTTCTCTTCTTCTCTCCCTACATCTTTTATTTTAACACAAGCAATGGAAAAGTATACCTTTTTTATGATAGAATCAAGGGCACCTAGATGGTCCCCCAGTTTAAAATGTGGTCAAAAAAATCGTATATGACTAAACTACCCAAACAAATGCTATTGATGTTATCATGTTAGTGTCATGCAGTGCACAATATGAATTAAAAATGGCAGCCTACAAGATCTCAGGAATCGTACATAGGTATATGGATATGTTAATAATAGCTTGAAATGTGAAGAACCTTTATTTAAAAACATTTCCCCAGATCTGAAAAAAAGAAAAAAAAGAAGAAGTTTAAGTAAAGCGTTTTGCAAAAACATGAAAGCCACATGTCTCAACATAAGGCTTTGCAATAAGTGGAAAACTCTCCTGGCTGCTTCTGATTTTGTTTAGTTTTAATTTGCTGTATTTGATAGCCTTTGTGTTGATTTGGGTAAGAAATTGCTTGAAGATTAGAGAAAACAAAATGATGAGAGGCAGTTCAATAAGTTCAACCACATAATTGGAATCATAGATATTTGTCATAGTCTGTGAAGAAAAGGAAAATAAGAAATCATTGTAGCTCTTCAAGAGTAATGCAATCCGGATTTACCATTTGTATGCTAGACCATTGCACTGTCTCAAATGACAACCTTCAGTATAACCACCATGACTAATGATAACATAATTGACTTGTTCAAGGTAGTATATCTGAGTGCAGTATAAAATTCTATTTAACAAAAAAACAATTCTCCTATGAATTATGACCAGACAGCAAGCCATATCTTATTTAACCAATCCTAATTTTGTTTTCTTTTCCTTTCTCTTATTTATTTCTATTAATCATTACATTGATCCTGGTTTCTCCTCAATTTCAAAACTACATTTACATGTAAGCGTTTGTTTAAGAAGAGAAGAAATGTCTTGTGAAGGAATTTTCTGTATATAGATAGCTCAGAGTCATTCTAAAGTGATGTTGTAAAGAGAGAACTGGATCTTTCCTTTGTTTACCAAAGAGCTGTCAAATGTATGTAACTGAATATTCACAGCTAGCATTATAATGGTCCTCGTGTATGGATGGTTTTATTGTAGCACTAATTCCTTCAGATTTTGTTTCTGCAAATAGGAGCAATATATGGAGGCAATGTAAGAACAAGCCAGCATAGAGGATGCAAAATTTCTCAGAACGGCAAAGAAACTATTACCTTAAACTGAGCTTTGTCGTAAAGGTTCAGCTTCCCTTCGGACGTCATTATTGTTGTTGTTGTCCAGTGGCATGTATTGTGACATGATAGCCATGATCTCTGAGTCCATGTAAGACTGCAAATGGGAAGAAAATGTTTCAGCAAGTATATACAAATTAACAAAAAATGGGCACATAGCCTGTCAATGGTGAGTTTTTATATACCCGGAGCCTGTATTTGTAGAATATATAACCAGCAAGACCAGCTCCTGCAACAGCTGCTAGGACCAGGAAGGTTAGGAACCACCCGAATTTCGAAGTGTGTCTTTCTGTCATTCAAAAACCAAAACAAATATCTTCAATTAATCACCCACAGGCAAAATAACATACTTTCTACTGACAACCATTTCTTCTATAGTTGAAGGAATCATATAGAAAATCACTCCACAGAAATTTAAGGAATTATATTAGCATAAATAAATGTACTTATAGAAAATTATGGACTTACTTCCTATGGTAACAATAAATTCATGTCAGAATTTTAAGGAATTATCTTGGCACGTAAATATATGAATGAATGAAAGAAGAATACCCACTCTAAAGGCTAATGGAAACAAATGAAATTGTACATGCTATAGACAACATCAAAATGTTTTTCTTTCCATATGATATCCAAATGCTCAATTTCATAATTTTAATCTGAATCTAGGAAAGACATATAGGTGACATGTTCACATCCTCCAAACTCCAATGCTTTATGCATGTGCATGTCTCAGCACACAATCACTATTCCACTTCAATTTCGGAGAGAACATCAAATATTTTAAAGGACCATAGACTTTTGTCTTTAGGATTTTTACTTTTACCATTTCTGACATCTTTTAGGAAGCTCAGCTTGAATGAAGAAAAATATGTGACCATAAACAACATTGAGTACTGTAGGCCTAAGAAAGCCCCCACCTCAGAACCATCAAGTAAAAGCCTTAACTCCTAATCATACGAAATTTACAGTGGAAAGAGAAAAAAGTACTAGGAACATAATATTTTTGAGTGCAGATGACCACAAAATCTTTTGCAGAAGACAATTATATAGTTTCATGAGGTGAGTATGCTTTCTTATCTATCATCTTGCTTCCAAAAAAAAAAGTGTGCTTTCTTACCAATACAGGCATCATTCTCCTTTATATACAGATGGTTCCCCTTACACTTGCATTCATAACTACCCCAAGTGTTTTTACAGCTGCAACCATCACACTGACAAGCAAGGTGTTCCTTGCATTCATCGACATCTGGTGCATAACCAAAAGGATAAAAGGTGATAGATGTTAGCATATTAGATACCGAAAAGCATTAGAATGTTGAAAAAATAGAGCATATACATAAACTAGTCTCAACTAATAAAAGTGGGATGCAGGATCACCTTCACATTTCTGACCATCCCCATGAAAGCCATGTGGGCACTGACAACCTGACAGCTTGGACTCCTACTTTGCATACGAAAAGAATTTTGGTAAGATGGAAAAGAAAATGAGAAGTCTTGGGCTACATTCTAATGGAAAGTGCTAAGGAAAAATAAAGACAGATCTTTCACAATGAATCAAAAGGACTGATGAAGCAAGCAACAATTGATAAATGTACAAGATTAGTATAGAGATCACTGAACTGAGCAAGCTGAGAAAGTCAGTTCATCTTTACTTTCTGACCAGCAACCTCCATTATTTATTGAGCACCTTGCAGGTCCAAACCCTGTTGGTGAAGGAGTAAAAGTGAGTAGCTAATACATGGGATAAAGTCCATTCTATATAGATAAAACTTGTGACTCATAACAACAGCATCAACAAAATAGCATTCTACTGCTGTCATATGTGGGTCTCAAACTTCCACACCATGATAACCTATACATTCTTTTACGCTCTGATAAAATAGCGACACCTCCTCACCATGAAACAGGATTATATACCCATGCTCACAGGAGGTTTCTTGCTTTCCAATTGATCAGAAGGGGAAAAAAGTACCTTTACAAGATGTAAAACCATCTCCTCTGTACTGAACACCTTTTACAATAGGGCACTCACAAACTCTTCCTCTAAATGTGTCCTGTCCAAATACAATACTTCACCATTACTAAAAAGTAGCTAATTATAAAGGAGCTAAGTATCCATAATACATAGAGATATGTTTTCTTGAGGAGCATTAATTACAAAGATTGAATTCTGAACTTTTGCTTTGTATACCTTGCAAGCAGTTACATTAGACTTTATGTCCCGCCAGCAGCCACCATTGTTTTCAGTGCACTCATTAGTCTCAATATCTGATTAAATAACAGAAAGAAAATGAGAAAAAATATAATCAACTTTTTTAAACTCAGAAAGCAGTAGTCATTAAAAAGTAATATTTAAATAAGAACATCAACCTCCAGATAAACAAATTGGAGGATCAGTGGTCTCCTTGAATCCAGCACATATTGCCTTCAAGACAGCAGTTCTCTCCAATTTTCCTTCAAAGAAAGTGAACTCAGAATTTTAGCATCATGACACAGTAAATATTGTACTAAAATGATAACATGGAACTTTGGAAAAATAACTCGTATTCATAGAACATCAACAAGAATTAAATTGGAATATATATATATATATATATATCTTTCAAGAATAGGAGCATTGATATGGGAAAGCAAACATGACATGTTTAAAGAAGAAGAAGAAGAAAAGCACACTTCTTATCTTTTCTTTCAATCATATAGAAAAAAGAACTTTTCGATCAATGGTGACCAGTTGTTCTAGTATGATGCCACTTTGACGTTCATGTTTGGCCTATTGTTTCAGGAAGGAGAGATATGATGGGAAAAAAAAAAGAAAAAAAAAAGAAGAAAGTGTTTTTGAAATCTGTCAAGCCTTTCTGGATTTTTAAAGGGGGGAAAAAGACAAGAATGTTGCAGGTGACCGATGGAAGTTCTCTTATTAGCCCAAATTCAGGAAACCTTATACTACAACTACAATTCTGGTGACAACTGTCATGGATCTCCCTAAGAATCACATGTCCATAAGACTCAGGGTTGAAACACAGTTATTTGCATTCTGCCTTGGAAGTGAAGAGTTACTGAGCAAACTGTCACATTATTTTATGACAGCAAAGACATTGTTATTATGCAACAAACCTCGATACTGGACGTTGTTAATGACCAATGTTGGCAAGATGGTAACATCACCACGAGATCCTCGTCCAATCTAATCAGCAAAAATTGTACAACAGTAATTAGAATACACTCTGACACAAATGAAAATCACTTAAATTAATCCAATCAGGTCATTTTAATCTCTTACAGTGTTTATTCTATTTCATTGAAAAATTACACAACTTCAAAAAGAATCTATGCAGTCTTTTATAAGAAGGATTACTTAAAGGAGGGAAAGTGTAAAAGAAAGACCTGGCGTTCTTGCTCAATTTTTAGCACTTCATTCTCCACATCAGCTAAAGGATCACCTACGCACTTGTTAATCTTCTCAATGGGCAGATCTGCATCAGTTAAATTAAAGCTATTAGAAACATAATTTGAATAGAATATACAAGGAGAAATACCATAGAGTGGTACTTACTAAGTGATTTTATCACATCTTCAGCGCATTCTTTGCTATATTTCTTCTCCTTCATGGAACACCTAATATGGAAATCTGTCACGTAATCCCACCAAACCCATGACCGGTTGGTCTCATTGGCAACTCTATGCACACATAGCTGCCTCAAGTTCTCAAACACCACATCCTTCCCTTCATAGCCCACTCCAAAATCCATCTCCGGATCAGGTGCACAATATCTTCCATTGTTTATGCATTGAGACTTGCACTGACTGCTAAGGGTGAAAGCCCGTGGGCAGTACCAAGTTATATAGTGTGGTGTGAATTGGGTGTAACCCCCCTTCTCAAGTATCTGAGCATGACCCTTGAAATTCTTCACAAAATTCATCTGCTCATCACAACGAACCCCGCATTCATCATTACTGTTCGTCCAAAATTCATACTCAACTCTCCCATCAGGATGGGGCATTGACTCTCTCCAGTCTAATCTTATGACAACATCTTCCTTATTTTTCAAAGCTTCTTTCAAGCTATCGCCAAAAGATTTCTGTATTAAAGCGGATGGAATTCCAATCTTATCTATGTATCCATCTGAATCAGTGCTCTCCTCAGGAGAATCCATAGTAATTAGAGGCTCTTCATAATTATCAGCTACTAATACAGCTGCAGCTCCAGCTTGTTGACCATTCCATACTTTCTTGGCAAAGTAGCATGCTACAATTACAACCCCAAAAAAAAAAAAAAAAAAACTCAGTACACTCAAACGGTTTTTATAAAGAAGTCATTAAGAAATCATAGTGGATTTAAATGTCATTTGAAAGTATGGTTGCAATGTAAGCAGAAACATTTTGGATGTTAGAATTCTCATCTATAAGTGGTGTGCTTGTTCAAGTTATTGAGTCTCACACCAAGTAGTAGTAGTGTAGGGTTTTAATATAACATACTTACATCCAAACTCACTCACCTAGGCTTTTGAGTTAAGGATTTCCCGGCATATTATATTGAGCATTCACACGAGATCTTCAGAATGTTATTTCTTAACTCTCACAAATCCAAATCCAAAAAATGGTATTGATTTGACTATAGTTAGAAGGATTTGTTAATAGGTAGCTTCTCTTTTTAATGAACAAAAGTACTATAATTAATTAGGATTTATTACATATAATTGGAAAGCTTTTAAGAAATTTGTTTTTGTTATCAAATTCACTAGAAATTGATGCACAGAAAAGAGTTGCTGGATAGACTTTGACTTTGACCTCGAAAAGTAAACGCAAAAAATAAGAGAAAAAGAAAAAGGAGAAAATAAAAGGAGAATTTTCAATAAAAATGAATTTTGCACCACACAGTGGCACACAGGAATTGCAATAGACAAAGAATCCCCATATTTAGTATACAACAATTGGATAATTATTACAATCAAAACAATGTTCACATCTGGGGTTGTTAGGCATGATCTAGATTATCAAAACAAGTGATAAAATGGGAAAACAGGGGAAAATAACAGAGTACCAATACCAAAACATGGCTCAAATGTCCGAAGTCCAAATCCAAAAAAATTGAAAAAAATTTATCATTTTAATCATATCATTTATAAGCCTGTACTTTGTAAGTTCAATCAAAATCAATTATAGCTAACATCTAATTATAATTAAATTGCATGCTTATGAAAGAAATTCATAAAATTCTTATTGAATGAGTTCTTAACAAACAAATTAAACAAAAGAATCTACTGTTCTATCCAACAAGATTCAAACAGAGAGAAAGTCTTAACCAGAGACGTTGCAAGCAAAGTCAAACAAATAACAATCACAGCATGAATCATCATTCATAAATCAAAATCTTAACAAGCATCTTTAAAATCAAAGAAAATTAACACTGACCCATCAAAAGTCAAACTGAGAGCCATAGATTTACATACCTCCCCGATCAATAAGAAGAACAGTGGGGCGACGAGAGTCTGATTGCTTAAAAGGCTTATCACCCTCAAAAGCCTCACACCCATTAGACCCTTTCTCAGGATACACCACTGTGCCAACCATGAACCCACCATACTCAGGAACACCAAAGTTCCCTATTGCACCATCATGCTTCTGATGACGCAGATTTGAGGGAGATAAAACAGTTATACTATTCTTCTCCACCACAAACCTTGCACCCACTTGATGATATTGCAAAACTGCTAAAACAAGAACCAAAGCTACAAACTTTCTAAGAAAATCCATGCAAGTTTTGTTAGTAAAAAGCATCATCATCTTCAAAACCAAAATCTATATACTATGTATGTATTCTATGTGTGTGTGTGTATATTTTTTGGTGGTTGTGTTTTTGTGAGGCAAAATGACTTTACATGTGGAGAGAAGAAGAGAGAGAGAGAGAGAGAGAGTTATTAGTATTGCATTGTGTTGTATGCTTTGGTTTGGTTTGGTTTGGTTGTTCACTTTGGGGGGGTTTTTAAGTTTCTTTATCTAACAGCAACGTAAAGGAAACGTCAAAGAAAAGAAGGTGGTGGACGGAGTCAGCGGAACTACTTTCTTCCCATCTGCAACTACTAGGAAGTAGGAACATAGAGGAGAACATCATTGCTTTTTTTTATTGATTTTAAATCTTTGATTGGAGGGATTTTTTTTATTATTTTTTTTATAAGGGATTTTTTATTATTATTTAAATACAAGGGGAAAAGTGATTCTCAAAAAGAAATAAAAAATACAAAGGGAATAGTACCTTAAAAAAATATATTATAGTTTTTTCATTGACGCATTAAATTCACAGTTTTAAATATGAAAATTTAAAAATTTAAATTTTTATATATATTTGATTAATGAGTATCATTAGAGTATTTGTTAATAGATTATTTTAAAAAAATTTAATTCATAAAAAAATATAAAAAGGTTATCAAAAATTCAATTGTTTTCTCATAAGAGCTTTTAAAAATATTATGTAAACAATGCTCTTATGGTATTGGTTAACTTTCTCTTACATTTTACATGTTACTAATCGGAATTTTTTTGCTTTTTTTTTTATTCAAAATATATATTTAGGAAAATATGAAGTTTAAAAGGTCTAATTTAAAAGGGGAAAAGTTTGGGGTTTAGTGTGTGTCTCAATCATAAAATTATGGATTTTTTTTTTGTGTTTGTTTTTGTTTTATTGTACTTTCCCTTGAATATAATATAATATTTTTATTTATTTCTTTGTCATTAAGGTAAAATGAGCTTTCAATTTTTTGCTGAATAAAATGAGCTTTCAATTAATTAAAGGGACAAAGGTTGTTGTATGGGTATTCATACAATCATACGCATCGAAAAGTTCCAGTGTGACCAAACAACACGGTAGAGCTTCAAGGTCAAACAATAAAGTCCTCAACTTTAACATTGTCGTTAAGGTCCTTTTGGTGAGTCTTCTCTAATTAATACTCGTTTGAGTTTCCAAGTGGATATTAAATTTTAGGTTAAATTTAATTTTGTTCCTTGATTTTATTTGAATTATCAGATCAGTTTTTTTAAGCTTTCATTTTTATCAATTTAGCCACTCATCTTGGTCGATTGAATCAATTTGGTACACCATCCAAATAAGTTAACGAATGAAGTCATTTGAACTTTTTTTTTTTTTTTTTTTTTAAGATACTCATTAAATAACAATATATCTATTAATTGACATATTTCATAAATGTTTTCAAACAAATTTTTTATTAAAAAATTATGTGTAAATGACGTTGTCTTTTTCTCGAGAGAGTTTTAATATATGACGTTTGTTTCTGATGGTAGTTCTTTATTATCAAACCAAAATACCAATCAATTTTTTGTGTAAACGATATTGTCTATTTGCTAAATATTTTGGACTAAGTGATAAAAATGACTCACCTTTGAAAAAAAAATGAAAAGAAAGTTGTGGTTTTTCCAATAAGGGGCAACTTACAAATATAAAAAATTAAGTAATCCTAAACCGACCCTAAATGATAAATTTTTACGAGAGAGCGGCAGGGGTGTCCATGTGAACCTCTTACATTTGTGTTCTTTTTTATGTCCAATAATCTTTTTACAAGAATTTGGTGGTAACTGAGTGGTAGAATTAAATTTACTCTTTCATCTCCATGGCAAAAATGTTCTTTTGTAGACATTTTTTGTCGTGATTTTGTTCTTCACTGATTCAACATAGCATCCACAAATGTGTTTCTTCTCGACATAGTAAATCAGTTATATATATAACTAGGATAGATTAATCCATTTTAATTTGAAAAAGTAATTATATACATTCTTTACTTTTTAATCCATTTTTCTAAGTTATTTCCTAAATTAAAACTCATTCTTTAAAGCTTTTCCTAGAGGGTATTCTAGTTAGTTCATTTATCAAGGCTCTTGCGATTGAATAAGAGATTTGGATTTGAATCATGTTTATCAATGGCGGCTCCATAGATGTTTTTTAGAGGGTTCATTTATATTTGTGTTGAAGAAGTAAACAATGACCTCTTTGTAAATAATATATATATTTTATTTCATTTTGATCATTAGGATAATAAGATAGATATTTTCTCATAAGTAGTAACCCATAATTTGAAAGAAGATTTTTTTAGAAGATAAATCTTAGGTAAGAGATGAATATTGTGGAAACATGTGATTTTTTTATAAAAAAATTTATTCATAGTACTAGCAAAAAAGAATAAATGATAACTATAAGTTCATTGGACATAATTTTTTTAGTATAATAAAAATATTAATTATTATTGCTAAGATTAAATTTTGGAAAACTATAATAAAGTTATTAATTATTGTTGTTAAGTGAACTTTAACTATTATTACTTAGAATACTTAAATTTATTATTTATTAGTTTTTGTCTTTACTCTTTTCAATTATTTTATTTAACAATTTAACTCAACTTTGAAAACTTATTGGTTTATGTAATTCATTAGAAAGAATTTGTGTTGTGTATTTTACATTACTCTATTAAAAATCAACACAACAATAAAATCACTAAAAAAAAAAAAAATTGTCTTCACTTCTCACTGTTCCACACCTCACTTCCACTATCCATACTTAATTGCATTTTAGTATTTACACCTTATTGTTCACTTAATTGTCTTTTGATCTTTTTCTGATTTTTAAGATCAACAGATTACTAATTTTTGTTGTTGGAAAGTTAGAAATAAATATATTTTTAATTTAGCATGTGACGTGATACTAAGAATCTCCTAACTCAATTGGTATTTCTAATTTTCTTGGTGTTTCAATAAAGAAATCTACCATACAATTCCCTCTCATACTGAACTACTAGATTATCAAAATAAAATAAGATAAGGACTCAGTGTCATAAATTATTTATTATACATTATAGAGGATGACTTTTCCCATTATATACATATTTTACATTAGCCTGCTCGATCATCAAAACAGCGACATTTTGAGTAATTGTGCCAAAAATTTGATGGCAAATATGTCATACTGAAAGTCAATATAGAATAGACTGACATGAAGAAGTCTAAGTCTACCTCCTTTAAGTCTTCCACCAGTTGCTCCATTTGATGGAATAAGATTTAGAACTCAATGCTGACCTTACAAGCCAAGTTGAGTGCTTTAGGGGGCAATTAATTGTAAGATAACACTTTAATATTATTTATGCATTTGCATTATATATATAGTAAATAATATCATTCTTGGAATAAACTATACAGTAACAAGTCAGGTGTAATATTTTTTATTTATTTCCTTAATGTTATTATAATTTTCCATAAGTCATGTTATGATTATTCATTGGCCCAAAGGCCCCAATCCATGACAAATTGACAATCTTCTGATCCAGCTAGTGAAGAACATGATTCTTTATTTTATTTAGCATTGTTTATTTATTTATTTTAGATTTTATTTTATTTTTTATTATTTTATTTTTCCTGAAAGAACAAATAGAGGCTGGTTAGATAGCCCTGGCCAGTGTTCACCGCACGCATGGTACAGGTAAAATATAATATTCTTAAATGATGTGCATACATCAGGCTTATAATTCCCCTGAAAAGTAAGAAAAAAAAAAAGTACGACTTTGAAAAGTAAACACACAAAGAGTACTAACTGAAATAGCATCAGAATCCCTATTTCCTCAAGCTTCCATGAGTCTTTTTGGACTCTACAGAGGTTATTTACTTATTATATTTAATCAGTAAGAGTTGGAACTTAAATACCAAGCTTTTACAAATTTTTTTAGGGGTAGAAAAGGTGGTGTTTACAAAGTTAGGTACCATTTCAGTGTTATAAGAGTATATTGGAATTTTAAAATTTCAGAGTGACCAAGGAAAATGAGCATTTTTACTCATACACCCACTGTAACGTTAACAAAATGCTATCGATATAATAAATTTTACAGCTTTTTTTCATATTGTTTAATGTGACAAATTGTGATTAATGCAATATCATTCTCACATTGGACCATCATTGACCTTACTTATTTTATTATAGCTACAATCATCACTGCTATTTTAGCTGCTGTGAAATTTGTGGTGTATGGTAATATTATACCATGAAACTTTTCCAACTGAATACCTTGCACCTTATATGGATTAATACAAGATTACTGCTAAGTATATTCCTAATGTAGAGTTTAGCGGGCTGTGAAATTTGCCAGGAGTTGAAGCTGAAAGATGGGTTCAAGTTGAGTTGTTAATGTGTGGAGGACCTGAGTTCAAAAGGCAAAACAAAGTGGTTATCCATCTTGATGTCTGCTCAGAAGTCACAGCCCAATTGCAATTGTCCTCTTTTGCAATTGACAGTTGGGGCCTTGAATAGTGTGTTTTTGCAGTTGCCAATTGGTCCAACTGGAGGTCTGAATGATACTATCATGATTTGGGTTCTCGGCAATTTGCCAATGGCCTGGAACAACCATGTTCAATTTTTTATATTTTTTATAAGAAACATTTTTACAATAAAGTTCAGAGGGATACAATGAATATTCACAACATTCTTAAGTGACATGAATGCCTTTAATGATAAAAAATTTGATACATATGAATGTAAACTAATAGTCCAACACTCCAACAATCCTTTATCAATAACAAATAAATATAAGCTTTTTTGCTTTCAATCGTCAAAATTAGCTTAGTTCGTTTACCAATATTTAGATAAATAAACAGGAAAGAGATGATACCCTGTAATAACCTTCTTTCAAAGGCAATATTCTTGCTGCTAATTTTTGTTAGAAACTATATATTCTCATGTTATAACCTTGTCGCATTCTCTTTCAATTTCTTCCCTTGAAGGTCAAATCATAAAATTTTTCTTCTTTCTTTAAGAAAGTGGAAGGCTTATTTGGCCATTAAAATGCTGTTTCATGTCAAACAAGCCATCGCCCTCTCATAGTCTCATATGCCTTCTTCATGAGTGAAAAATACAGCTCAAGAAATCAAATGCCTTATTAGTTGAGAAATTTGAGGATGTTTCTTGTAAAACATTTCATTGAGAAACTAACTTGCTTTTATAAATATATATATCTTTTGATTGATAAGTTAGACATGCAACCATTTGTAATTTGCTAATAATTTTATGAACAGTCAAGGAACTAATTATTATAACTGATAAATTACCTATTCAAAAAATAACTTACCAATTGTTCAAAAAAATTAAGTTATCAAAAAATTATGAATTTAATCATTTTAAATTTAATAATAGTAACAGTTCTTTTGAAAGAGGGGAGAGAGGGCATAAAAAATTTGTTACAAAAACTTCTTGTTGTTAGATCTCTCTCTCTCCCCTATATTATTATTGTATGAGGTTCCTCAAACGGTGTTTCACTAATTGATTTAAAGGCTATTTTGTAATCTCTACCCAACATATTGATGATGCTCTAAATTAAAATATATTCTATATTATAAAAGAAAAGTGAGGATTTAAATATCCTATGCCTATTATAGGACGTATCTTTAGCCTCCACAAAAAAAATTATTTTGTGTAACAGGGATATTAATGTATCATCTATTTGACATGGGATAGGTCCCCCCGTTACACCCTTTAGTATTCGTAGGCAAGAGATATACCATTAGGCTACAATACCAGTACAACTTATTTATAGGGTTCACAAAGAGAATCTGGCAATTTATTTATCAAATGACTGGTACAGAAATGTGCACAAATTTAGTTGGTTAGAGAATCAATGAAATTGTTGTCATGAAACTATATAATCATTTAATTACAAAGGTCTCTTTTTTCCCCCTCCATTTAAAGAAAAAGATAAAATAATAACACACATACATACAGACACGACGAGAGGACTTTAAGGCCCTTAATCCACATCATGCAACTCATATGCATGGTAGCACAGGGTAGGGATGAAAATTAAAAATCTTATTCCCCCTTACATATGGAGCAAGGATAGAGGATGGCTTTGAGGTACAATATGGGGATCAGGTGGAGAAAATTAATGTTGCAGATTAATTGGTCAAATTATGATTTTGGTCAAGTATGAATCAACAACAATTAATGACGAACAATCTTATTTAAATCCCCTTGTTAGTTATTATGCACATTAATTGACATAAGTCAATTAGTTGATTACAACTTAGATTAATTAACCATAGCCACAATAAATACCAAATTCGAAAATCAATGAAACAAATTAAGAAAGCATGCGAATTTATGAAAATATGAATAAATAAATAAAATGGAAATGCTAACGAATGTCCTTAGGACATTATTTAATAATCCATTTTAAAAAAGTTTTTACGGGGAAAGAAAAAAAAACAATTAATGTTTTAACAGTTTTTTTCATTTCTTATAAAAGTTGTGTCAAAACTTTTCTAAAATGAATTGTTAACTAATGCCCTAAGGGTATTCCTTAGCACGACCCTAAATAAAATCAAGGGTTCAAATCCCTATCCCCAAACTATTAAAAAAAATGCAAGTTTGGTGACGAAGTGAACAAACAATCAAAGAACCATTCTCAAAGGAAAGAATACTCTAAGGGTACATTTACCCCAACTAAGGCAATTCATCATAAGAAGAGAAGTTTCACAATTTAGTTCAAACCCTTGACCTTGGACGCTACTCAATAGTTTAACTTATTGATATCGCCCCACACTAGCTCCAAAACTGCAGAACTCTTCAATATGAATACCTTTCACAAACCTCATTTGTGATCATGATTAGACCCTCCTTGAAGATTTTTGTGATTTCAGCTTTTGATTAGGGATGACAAAGGGGCAAGTTTCCTATTTCCTACCCTCACTCCACTCCTGCTTCAAGGCAGGATTTCTTTCCCCCACCCCACCTTAACGGGTATCCATCCCCAGCCATACTCAAATTTGTCTTCTTCTTCTTTTTTTTTTTTTTTTTTTTTTTTTTTTTTTTTTTTTAAATATATATAGAATTTATCAAAAACTATCATTCATTAAATTAAAACTCACAAAATATAAAAAAAAAAAAAACAAGTTCTAACATTACAAAACATTTTCAAAGCATAGCAATACAAAAATTCAAATATTAAAAAACACAAAAATATATATCCCTTATAAAAAAACCAATATACATCATAAATTTAAAGTTTAGTTTTACATATAAACAGGATGGGTTTGGGGTCGGTGCCGGGGAAAAGTTAACCCCCGTCCCCATCCCATTTGCTTTGTGAGGTGGATGAGGCAGGTACACGCGGCTGCAGATATAAGAATATGGGCTTTTGAACTCACAGGTTGATCGAACTTTAGGTTTAGGTTTTTATTTTATTTTTATTTATCAAATGTATTGCATAGTAGTGACATCTCTAAATCTTATGGAGTCGTGTTTATTAGATATCTTTGATATGTTTTCGTATATGGCACGAAAACCTAGGCATAAATCAGCTTTAATTAACCATGTCAGATTAAACTTTCATGATTTTAATAGATCATGAATCTGTCGAATTGAACACAATTACACTAAAACTTTGTCATTACAAGTAAAATTTTGTAAAGGTTACAAGAAAATTTGTTGTGGAATTAGCCAACACCTAAAAATACCTAATCGTCACTATTGTACTATAACAATCGAAAACATTTTTTAAATATCTTTTAGAATTTGGGCTTTTCCATATTATAACATTGCAGAAAGTACGTTTTATTAACTAGGAATTGGAGAACCAATTAAACGTTGCATCAAAATTGTTGAGAAAAATTTATAATGGCTCAAACAAAAAAACAAAGAAAGGCTTTAATTGCGTAATCCAGCATTGATTTGTTCGCTCTTTAACACTTGAGGGGCTAACATAATTACTCATACCCTTTACTATTAAAAAATAAGATTACCATTTTGGACCTCTTAAAGACACAAGGTTATATGCACCTTTTTCTCTAAATTGTTTGAAGAAGGACAAGTAAGAAATGTAATAGTCACTAAACCAATGATTAATTTCCAAACACCACATAATTGAAGGCTACTTCTTTTATTGTAACTATTTCTCAGGGTCTGTTTGGATATCGATTATTACTGAAAATTAAAAATTGAAAATATTGTAGTAAAATACTTTTTAAATGTGTGAATAGTACTGTAGGACCCAAATTTATATTGAAATTTGTGTTTGGATGACTTTTGTGGGTCTGTGAACAGTGCCATAAGACCCACATTTTTTCAACAAAACACACAAAAGCTCTGTTTTAGCGCAATCCAAACACTCACTCAATCTTAAAAGTTCTTTGCGTTGATTAAAAAAAAAAAAAAATTGTCCAAAAGAGAATCTTTGTAATTCTAAAAAAAAGTGTCCCACACACTATATAAAGGCTTCAATGTTGCAACTAAATATGCAACACATCCTCAATCAAATCCTTCACCAACAACATATTTGAACAATGTCTCTCAAAAATCCCCTCCTCTTTTTACTTGCTACCCTTTATTTTCCTTCTTCAAATTGCTTTTGGGAAGGACCACAAATGTTTAGGTGCGCAAAATTATTCCACAATCAATGACCTTTATGGTACCAATTTGAATGAGCTTTCAGCTTATCTTACCTATCAAGTCTCTGCCACTGGTTTTGCACTTGGCACAAAGGGTCAAGGTGTAGATTACCAAAGAAATTCACATAACGTAATGTGAATTTCTTTGGCCAAATTGACCGTGATACTTGGTACTACGAAAAGAACCCACAAAATATGACAGATTACCAAAAAATTACTGAAAGGAAAGGAGAGTGGTTGACCCAACTCGCTGGCCAAGCTTCTACTACCCCAAAAATGTTTTTAACTGGACACTTGGATCTTGGAGACAACAACAAACTCTATGGGTCAGTTCAATGCACTAGAGACCTTTCAAGCATGGACTGCAATAAGTGCCTTAATGAATCAATTGGGTCTCTTCCAAAAATGTTGTGACTCCTCTAAAGGGGTTCGGATATATAGTGGGACTTGCGACGTGAGGTTTGAGACTTTCAAATATTTCTCTGAGTGAATTTGGAGCATCCATGGAGAATTGTCTTCTAGATAATTTTCATATCAAAATGTGATGTGTAATAGGATTATAGGAACCTACAACTCTAAGATTGTGGGTGATGAACTGATGGAGGCAGTGGGTCAAACTTAGTTTTATTTAGTTTTAAGTGTTAAGAGCATTGTAATTTTCTGTTTTTTTTGGGGAATGGGCTGTGCTAATGGTCCATTGGGTTTTATTTTAGTTTTATACGAGTTTAGTTAATTAGTTTGGGCTTAGTAATAAAGCCCAAAGAGTCCAAGTCCAAGTCTTATTATGAGTTTAAAATAAAGTCCTATTTCCACTAAGAATAGGTATTTAAGTCTTCTATTTAAAGGACGGTAAAAAAAAAAGTCTTTTATTTAAAGAGTTGTAATACTTTTTATTAAAGAATAATATATTTTCAGATTTTAGAACTATGAAGCTTTCTTGAGGTTCATCATTTCTGTGATGCAACCTTCTCCGAGGTATAATGCCAAAAACAAGCCCTAGGTGTGGTGCCATGTTACCGTTCACAAGTTATTGTTCACATCCTTAGAACATCAACCCAAATCTTGGTTTTTCACCCATTGTTTAATCCTTAAAATTTAAACCCTCCATTATTCCTTTTCCCAATTGAGAACCCTATATTATCCTTATTATTTTCTAGCCTACTACCCACTATAACCCAATCCTAAAAATTCATCAAAGCCCCAGCCACGCAAATTTAACTCTGATTTGTCAAATATGATTTTGCTTTGTTCCCCCTTGTCCTACGTCATGAACTTTTGCACTTTAAGATGGTTGGTGATGAACTTCTGTCCTTTGCATGCATGTGTTAAAATTTTTATCCAAACTAGTGCACAATTGAATAAGATATGGTGCACAATTCCTTGGTTTTTATTTTGCACTAGCCTTTTTTAATGAGGATTTAGGCAATTTATACACTCAGATTAAAGAATATGTGAAAATTGCCTTATTGAAGCGGGTGATCATATTCTGACACTACAAAAAACATGACTTGTTTCAACCCACTTTTTCCAAGGGTTCACTGAAAATGGTTGAAACAAATGCTAAAAAACTAGCGCACTAATTAAAATCTGACTAATCTTGTTACAATGGTCATTAAAACCCTTGAAATAAACTAAAACACCAAAATCTTGCGTAATTGCTGCCCCCAAATTTTTACATTCTTCAACAAAATTCTAACACAACCTTTAATAAAAGATATCCAAATGTTTCAACCCTCGAAATAAAGTCTCTCTCTCTCTCTCACAAACTCATAATTCAGAAAACCAATTTTCGAATAAAGTCTTTAAAATGCTCACTCTCTTAGAAAACTCATTTTCATTTTGTTCAACCATCCTCCAAACTAAATGAGAACTCCTAGAAAATTCTCTCTCTCTCTCTCTCTCTCTCTCAATCGGAGCTCATCTCATCTCCAACGATAGGCTGAGGCGCGGTGGTCGGCGATCCTATTTCCAACGACGACCAGCCGTTGATAGTTAGAGCTTTCTCCTCTACCCTTTTGTTCGATTACAGGTATCTCTCTGTTTGTTTCCCGAGAAAAAAAATTGAATTTGGAAATTACCTAGTAGAACTTTGCAAAGAATTCTTTGGTATTCTCTCTTGTTTTCTCTCTCTCATTCTTTCCATTGATATTTCTCTTCCTTGCCAATAATATAATTTGGGGCTAGGGTTTGGATACTTGGGAAATGGAATTACATACCAGTCCTTTGGAATCTGAAGTATGGGTTAGATGTATGAGGTTTGAACATATTATATTAAAGAAATGCTTCAAAAGGAGTTGGTAGGTGTTAATGGTGTAGTATTTCAATAATATCAATTTAAGTATGGATTGGATCTATGAGGTTTTTTTTTGTGTTGCTGTGTTTGTTAATTTTAGGTTTCTTGTGGAAACGAGCATTGGTTTATCAATAGTATCAATTTAATTTTTACTTGGTTTGGGTCATTGCAATTCAATGCTCTATTCAACTTCTTTACATTGCAGAGATTTTTTACACTCATTTTTTTTATAAAACTTACTAGAGCTTATGAAATTTATAAATTCATTTTCAAGTTATGTAGCTTGGAATTGGCAATCAATTTTTCCCTTATATTCGTTATTGTTCTGTTCTAATAAATACAGAGCCTGCATTCTTTTTCCTTTTTGGTAAGATGTTTACGTTTGATTTGAAAGTATTAACTCGGTGTAGTTATGGCATGGTGTCAATGCATCATATTGATGCATTATAAACTTGCAAAACTTCCTGTAGTGCTAGAAAATTCACCATCTGAGTATGTGGGTAACAGGAAAAAGACCTTCCTTCTGAGTTAACATTTTGATTGTAGATATGGGCAATTTGACATTTAAATGATGACTACCAAGTTTTCATGAAGCATTCCTTTACCTTAACATTAAAATTAATTATTATGGATTAATGCCACATCTCATTCCTTTGTTGTCTAAAATTGTATTATAAGGAGCTTTGAATTTGCAGGAAGGATCACTATCACATCAATCCAATGGTAGAATTTGACTGTCTCAAGGCAGAGGATATCTAAATTTATTAAAATTTAAATTAAACATGAGTTTTTGATCTGGTATCACCTGCTATAAGTCAAGTTGCTATGCATTGTTTGGTTGATTTTGAGGAGTCTAAGAAACAATGATTGTAGTTACCTGCTTCTTAAACTCTGCAATTTTCCTTGCATGTAGAAGACTTTCCTTAAAAAAAAGGTTAGTTGCACTGATATCTTTTGTTTGAAATAAAAATAACAGATAGTACCTTTATTATATTTTAGGGTCCAATTGAAAGCTTGCAATTGAATCATAGTTCCTATTAACCTCTTGAATACTGTGTTGTGTGATATTTTATTAAAGATAACAATTGGTCGGTGTTGCTTCTAAAAGGATTTTATGGTGCCATACATGTTCATGAATATGTATGGCACATTACTTTTTTCACATTTTCTATTTAAATTTGTGTAAATGTTTACAACCCTTGCCTCTTTCTCTGTTCATATTCTCATGCTTTCTATATTGCTGCAAATGTTACACGTTAGACAAAGGAATTACTATTAGTGCTTTTGTTGAGAAAGTTTCAAAGATAAGGTGTTATTGTGTAAATAGGATCAATGGTGGTAAATGGTAATAGTATCTAATAGAGAAATCTCTATTAAAGAAAGAGCTACTAGCGAAGTTGAAATATGTCTTATGAGCAAGGTTGTCAAAATCGGGATCCTACATAAGATTGTGAGAGGTAGGTGGGATTGTGGATCGTAGGATCGGATCATGAATTGTAAGATCCTACATTATTTGAGAAAAAAAAAATTGGTATGTTAAATAATCACATAAATTATACATTCATAAAAAATAAAAAATTTGCATATTTGATGTAATTACCATACATCATTGTATCTATTTGTAAGCATCATTTAAAAAGGCCAAAAATCTCAAAACGTGACACTCTATTGGGATGTTATTTTTTGTTTGGATTCAACTAACACTCTATCTCTCTACATTAGAATAGCAAAACTTGGTCTATTGGGATGTTATTTTTCCATCCTTCTGTCAAGTTAAAGAAGCTTACAAGAAACCAAGATTGTTTGGATTCGTTAGAATTGTATGATCCTGATCAATCGCTGAGATTCTTGAAAGATCCGGATCGTTTTGGGCAGGTGGGATCGTAAAATCGTAGGATTGTAGGATCCAGATCGGGATTTTGACAACCATGCTTATGAGAGTTTTAAGTCACATCAACAAATGTGCAATTTCCACATAAATAAAACACATTTTTACAATCAGCTAACCCAAATGAACACTTAGTTTAGTCAAGTGGTATAAGCAACTCATGGTACTAAAATAAGGACAAAGTAAACTAATTTATAGTCAAACCGCTATAACTCTTACTAAAAAAATTAACATAATTACATATTTTGAAAATGTAATAATTAGATTGCATGTTATTTATGTCTTAATATGCATGTTAAATTTTATGCTAATCGGATGTTATTTATTATTCGATCCAAAAATTTATTTTTTATCTATAATTTTAAACTACAAATATTAACTTGAAATTTAAATACTGAATTAATGAAATAAATATTACATTTTGATCTTCTAGAAAATTTTCAAGCTTAAAATTAAGATATAAAAATAAAATAAAAGTCATTATGTCTCATGAGCTGGGCTATTGACCCGTACGTGACCCGGTCCATGTAAATCTACTATGCGATTTCCAAAAGCCTAAAGTCTATTTTACTACAATTTAATGCTTCGAGAATGCTAGAACATGCAACTGTTGTTCAACAACATAACCGTAATGACAACGGGTTAGATTGTTCGACCTATCATAAACAAATTTCAACAGACCATGTTGAATCATTATAAGAAAAACAGGCTATTGCGGCGGGCCAAAAGCGCCGCTAAAGGTACATTCAACCTCTAGCGGCGGGTGCTATTGCAGCGGGCTGTCCCGTCAATGTTGTAGTGCCGCTATAGGTCGATTGCGACGGTCGTGAAAAGCGCCGCAATATATGTACCTTTTAGCAGCGGGTGAAGAGAGTTCAGGTAGCTCAAGCCATGGGTTTCTGTCAAGAGAGTTCGGATGAGATAGCAAAAAGAGGGAAGGTTCTAGATTAGGGGCATGAACCGTTAGGGTTAGAAATGATAAGAGAAATGCGTCGGGCTAGACCTGACCCATTTGTTTTTGGACCTAGCTGGGCTCGATTTTTGGGTGGTGGTGGCTATGGCTATGGGTTTGTGGGTAGTGGTAGAGATGAGACAGTGAGGAGATTTTCGAAGTGTCTGAGAGAGAGAGAGAGTGTGTGTGTGTGGGAGACTAGCTAAAAATGAAAAGGCGCTAAAAATGAAAAGGGACAAAAAAAAAAAAACAGAGGGAAAATTTAGGTCCAGGTGGCGGAAATGTAAGGGCCTATTACGGTGGGTCATTGACACGCCACTATATCTAAGCTTGAGGCCGCTAAAACAGGTCTATTACGGCGGGTCATTGGCCCGCCACTGTAGTACGCCACAAAATACTATAACTATTGCGGCGGGCTATTGGCCCGCCGCAATAGATCTCATGTACAGCGGCAGGCCCAAAACGGACCTCAATAGGCGACCTATAGCAGCTGTTTTCGTACCCGCCGCAACAGCTCGTTTTTCTTGTAGTGAATATTGATAAAAGCTTGGTCTTTTACGTCCTCCAAAGGATATATTTTTGAATGTAGAATGCTTTGAAAGGTCAGTCAACTTTCTATAGGTCTCAGATTTGGAAAATAACTAGATCATGACTCTAATAGTAAATAGAGCATGGTCCAATTCAGATCCATAAAATCTGTCTCATGAGTCAATAACACGAAGGTGTACTTTTTGTTGTTATGAATGCTAAATTTAACCATTTTTCATACGTAAATTTAATGTACTAGAAAATAAAATATTACGTGGGTTCTAGTTAGTTGAACTGGTAAAGTTTCTAATGACTGAATAAGAGATCTAGGGTTTAATTCTCGCATACACCAAAAACGGATTAATGTCTTAGTCTGATGATAAAAGAACTATTATTGGATGCCATAAGTTGAAACTCTTTAAAAAAAATCATACTACTGAATCTTAAAAAAAAAAAAAAAAAAAAAAAAAAAAAAGATATTGCCATGCCAAGTCTTCATGCCCAAAAGCCATTCTTATATCAAATAGAAAGTCACTCAAATTTAAGAGTTCAATTAGGTCACACCCTACGGGCCACGCACTTTGTCAATTTCTTAACCACAGCAATAATTTTGGACAGTGGTGGCTCCAAGAATTTTTTTCAAGGGTCATTAAAAAAATTAAATTAAATAATTTTTTTTTTTTTTTAAAAAAGAACTTAAATATATTGAGTTATCGTCGAAGAAAAAAAAAAAAAAGCTAATACATGAAGTTTTACAATTTCCTTTTATGAGTTTTTATATTTTGAGATAGTTACGTGATAGTTCGTTATCAATTGTCAATATGAGTAGGTGTGACTATTTTATTTTGTTAATTTTGTATAAAATTTAAATTTTTATGCTGCTATCTTTAACTATTTATCATTGTTTTTATTAAAAAAAAAAATCAACTAAATGACAAAACTCAACTCATTGACACTATATTAATTATTGACTCACACAACTATACTCATATATACATTAATAATACACTAACTTTACTCTCTCTTTTTTTTTTTTTTTCGTGAATTACTAACTTTATAAAAAAAAATTTATTATAATATTATAACAATATACACACATGTAACAAATCCTCTAAATTTCATAATTATTAAATTATTTAAAGTTATATTATATTTATGCTATACACACATTTATGCACATCACAACTCACACAAATAACATAATAATAATAATAATAATAATAATTATTATAATAACAACAACAACACATGATCAATAATCAGACACACATATAATATAAATCAATATATATATATAAGTAGAGATCTCATGCGGGAGTGCATGAGGTCCTGCTAAGTGGAGCTCTAATTTTTCATTTAGCCTTTTTTTTTTTTACCTCTTTCATTAAGTTTTTTTACTGTTACCCAAAAGTTCACATTAATTTATGTTACTGTTATCTCATTAATTGACTAAGTTTATACCACACCTTTCTCTATTCTTCAAGTCTTTTAGCATACCCACCGTTTTAGTATTTTAAAAAAAAGAAAAAAAAATAATAATTAAGGACTAATAGTAATAACCAAATAAGTCTCTAGATTCTCAAAAAAAAAAAAAAAAAAAAAAAAAGTTAAGGCCTTGAAGAGAGATAGAGAGACACAAAAATGTTGTGGATTATTAAATAAAACATATTATTTCACTATATATTACCATATTACCAAAATAAAAGACTTGAGACTGACAAAACATTTGAAAGAGAGGGAAAGAAAAATCTAAGGGGTCATATATCTGTTATACTAGCCTCCCATTACCATCAAGATGCCGAAGCCCCTACGGCCTACGGGTAATTTTTTTTTCCTTTTAAAATTAGGGGCTTAAATACAATTTAGGTTTGGGTAATTTGGTTGGGTAGTTTTTGCTTTTGATATATAAGTAGAGAGAATATTTTGTACGCAATGTAAAGCCATATTCTACCATGGTTTAATTTTAAATCATCAATAAGATACATGCATACACACTTGTTTATAACAAAGAGAGGCACTCACAGCTCGCAAACATTCACTATTTACTCTTATAATCAAAGATACCAAAATAATTAGATAAAGGAGGGCGATGAGATTTGAGAATGAGATCAGAAATTATATCAGAGAGAGAAAATGAGAGTGATCTGTGATCTGTGATCTATGCTATTGTTTAATTTTTTCCATCTCTTTAGAACATCCAAGTTCAACCTTTTATTTATTTATTTTATATATATATATATATATATATATATATATATATATATAATGGATAGGCCAGACGGTCTGATTGGGTTACCCATGAAGTGGAAAGAAATACAATTTCTTTGCTTGTAAATCCAGGTAAAAATCTCCCTATCCCCCATTATGTTATTAAAAATTGAAATAAATCAGTTCAAAATTTTTATTATGATAATCTTGTTTTTTAAATAAAAAAATAAAACTTATACAAATAGGAACTTAAAGAAGGCGAAAACACTAATTTGGTCTTTAAATTTTAGGATCACACTTAATTTAATTCATAAATTTTGGTAACAATCAATTTGATCCTTATTGTGGGGTTAAGATAGCTTGACCCCGGTTAATTAATTCAATTACCCAAGTTGATTAATTAGGTTCAATTATATGCAAATTGTGAAGGTACCAACAAATCACCAAAAATAGTAAGTACAGTGGAAAATAAATAAGACACGATGATTTGTTGACAAATGGGGAAAACCTCGCAAGACAAAAACCCCACCGGGTGATTTTAAGGTCACCACTCCCAAAAATCCACTAATCAACAATCAAACGGTTACAAGTATAAAGAATCTTATCAACTCCCCTTGGCCTCTCCCGAAATACCAACCTACAGTTGAACCTTTGCTCTAATACCCAATTGGATTTGATCTTATAGTATCCTTCTTTCCTTTGATGCACAAACCTCCAATTTGTGATTAACCCTTTGCACGGATCCCAAGTACATGACTAACTCCAGCAACTTGAACAGATGTTGTTGGCTGCAAAGTTCTTCACTTCATTAACAATGAAGATTTGGAAGTACTCAGTTACAAAACCCTATGGTGTACAAACGCAGTAGCTTCACACAGAGAAAATAAGTCTTTTGGTCTCTATATCCGTGTGTAATGGACTTTAAAATAAGCCTTATATATGTTTAGGGTTGTAAGAAAAGAAACCCCAAACAAATATACAAGATTGGGCCGAATTTCAGATCTAGAAATTCTAAAATCACGAAAAATACAACTTACAAAAAATACAAACATGAAAATGAGCGTACAACATGAAATACAAACAAAAAATATCACAAAAATACTCTCTACACAATCATGAAAATAAGCGTACATCATGAATTACTTACAAAATTATTGCTCAAAATATTTCCAATGTTGGAAGACGAGGTACAAAAATTTAAATTCACAACTAAAAATTGAAGCGTAGCATTTAATGTTGCTACGCTCATGTTGAGCCACATCAACAGCTATGTCATTTTCATCATTTTTTTCTTTGTATTTATCCAACAATTTTAAAATAGTTTTTATCAATTTTAAAATACTAATAATATAAAATAAATCTCAGCCCTATCTCCACCGTAAAACCCACTTTTTATTAATTTAATTCCATTATAAAGCCCAAACTCAAAATATTTTCAACCTAAACCCTTTGTGAAACCCATTGTTTTCATTGTTACAAACTTTCTGTTTTTCCTTTCCTTTTGTTGCACGAACAGTTTCAGCTATTTCAAAATTATTAATAAATTATTTATATATTGATACAACTTATGCATGGTTTGTGTTTGGACGACTCTCTTTCTATTTCTTCTTTCAATATTCAATGCTTGCACTGTCATCTTGCATGTGAAATTTTGTCATACTAATTGTTGTTCTCTTTATTCAAGAGCCTACTAAGGTAACACCAGTCAAGAAAATGAATCAGCTTGTGATCATATTTACTTCTCGCCTTCTCTACACTGCTGTAAAGAATAGAAGAGCAAGTTTGTGGCTGTATATGGCACAGGTTTGTCAAGATAAAAGTGATAGCTATTTATTGAATAGGTTACATGTTCAATCTAAAATTTATTGCTCTGTCATGCAAAAGATATAGAACTATTCAGTTGCTCCACAACTGTTATTTTACTATTAATGAAAGTAACAGACACATGTTAATTTATTTGCTACTGTGGGGGTGAAGGGCCAGGGAGCCCATATCTATGTATATGTTGGGCCAAGGGCCCAGTCTGAGGAAGAACTTCTCCTCGGCCAGGCAAGGCCGAGGACAAAGGGAATGGTCTGCCATTAAAAGCGACACTCCGGACCATTCAACGGAAGAGGATAAGTATTAAGAAAGAACAAGACAAAGGAAAGCATGAAAATATCTAAGAGAAAGCTGCTACTAATGCATTAAATGCTCTGCAACAAACTGAACCATACTTTTCAGCCTTTACAACCACTCCCAAAGACTTTAGGGAGGGGCTGATGGGACAAGTATTAGTACTATCAATCTAAATCTACACGTGGACGGTGGAAATGAGAGGAAGACAGTATAAAATAGAGGAGAAAGGAAAAAAGAAAGGGGGGGGGGGGGGGGAGCAATCTGCGTGCCACACTTGTAACAAAGCCTTAAGAACAATATTTAAGAATCAACCTCCTTGGGTAAAATCCGAGGATGTCTTTCCCTAGTAAACTTATGTTATCTTTCTTTCTTTACCATCAAAACCTATCAGTCGATCATCTAATTCGCAAAGATCCAAGTTTCCAACCCATTCTCTACAAATTTATTGTATTGAGCTCATTGGACCAAGACTTCATACATTTTGGGCTTGGGCCCCAAATTGTGACCCTACAGCTACCCTCATCATTCGCTGATTATTTAGATACATGGAATATCTAATTGCTAATGAAAACCCTATAATATTGATTAAGACATGGCTAGGTTGACGGATCAAAATTATGTAGCACAAATAAATTCAAATCAAGACATCTCTATAATGATGCACTTTATGGAGGAGAACATTAGGAGTAAATTTCAATTGAATATATATTCAATACAATAAGATTTAATCTTTATAGTGGAGGGTATATGAAAGGCTTCTATTCACCCAAAAAAAAAAAAAAAAACTACAACAACAACGAAAAATAATTGCTAATAACTTAAACAATCACTCATCCATAAAACAAGCAAAACACTATAAATTACAATCCTAAAACTTCAGAAAATAAAACCAAGGATATCATAAAAATACTCTTTACACAATCATGAAAATGAGCGTACAACATGAATTACTTACAAAATTATTGCTCAAAATATTTTCCAATGTTGGAAGATGAGGTACAAAAATTTAAATTCACAACTAAAAGTTGGAGCGTAGCATTTAATATTGCTACACTCACATTGAGCCATGTCAACAGCCATGTCATTTTCATCATCTTTTTTGTATTTGTCTAACAATTTTTAAATAGTTTTTATCAATTTTAAAATACTAATAAATATAAAATAAATCCCAGCCCTATCTCCACCATAAAATCCACTTTTTATTAATTTAATTCCATTATAAAGCCCAAACCCAAAGTCTTTTCAACCTAAACCCTTTGTGAAACCCTTTGTTTTCATGGTTACAAAATTTCTGTTTTTCCTTTCCTTTTGTTGCACGAACGGTTTCAGCTATTTCAGAATTATTAATAAATTATTTATATATTGATACAACTTATGCATGGTTTGTGTTTGGATGGTTCTCTTTCTGTTTCTTCTTTCAATATTCAATGCTTGCATTGTCATCTTGTAGGTGAACTTTTTTCATACTAATTGCTGTTCTCTTTATTCAAGAGCCTATCAAGGTAACACCAGTCAAGAAAATGAATTAACTTGTGGTCATATTTACTTCTCGCCTTCTCTACACTGCTTTAAAGAACAGAAGAGCAAGGTTGTGGCTATATGGCATAGGGTTGTCAAGATAAAAGTGACGGCTATTTATTGAATAGGTTTTATGTTCAATCTAAAATTTACTGCTCTGTTATGCAAAAGATATAGAACTATTCAGTTGCTCCACAACTGTTATTTTACCATTAATGAAAGTAACGGACACATGTTAATTTATTTGCTACCCTCATCATTCGCTGATTATTTAGATACATGGAATATGTGATTGCTAATGAAAACCCTATAATATTGATTAAGACATGGAGGAGAACAAATCAATTCAAATCGAGGCATCTCAATAATGATACACTTTAAGGAGGAGAACATTAATAGTAAATTACAATTGAATATATATTCAATACAATAAGATTTAAGCTTTATAGTGGAGGGTATATGAAAGGCTTTTATTCACCAAAAAAAAAAAAAAAAACAAAAAAACAAAAAATAATTGCTAATAACTTAAACAATCACTTATCCATAAAACAAACCAAAAATATCATAGAAATACTCTCTACACAATCATGGAAATGAGCGTACAACATGAATTACTTACAGAATTATTGCTCGAAAT
Organism: Quercus tomentella; assembly: GCA_028535165.1. Lineage (NCBI taxonomy): Eukaryota > Viridiplantae > Streptophyta > Magnoliopsida > Fagales > Fagaceae > Quercus > Quercus tomentella. The sequence goes on from JAPQVY010000111.1 coordinate 44,995,180, forward strand.
ATTTTCCAACGTTGGAAGACGAGGTACAAAAATTTAAATTCACAACTAAAAGCTGAAGCGTAGCATTTAATGCCGCTGCACTCACGTTAAGCCATGTCATTTTCATCCTCTTTTTTGTATTTGTCCAATAATTTCAAAATAGTTTTTATCAATTTTAAAATACTAATAAATATAAATAAATCCCAGCCCTATCTCCACCATAAAACCCACTTCTTATTAATTTAATTCCATTATAAAGCCCAAACCCAAAGCCTTTTCAACCTAAACCTTTTGTGAAACCATTTTTTTTTTCATGGTTACAAACTTTCTGTTTTTCCCTTCCTTTTGTTACACGAACGGTTTCAACTATTTCAAAATTATTAATAAATTGTTTTTATATTGACATAACTTATGCATGGTTTGTGTTTGGATGGCTCTCATAACTCTTATAAATATTATCTTCTTCTAGCCCAGGAAACAATATTTTCTTTCGCACCTTTGTCTTTCTCACAATAAGCTCTCTCACTTCATCTCTTCCCTTTATTTTTTCTCTCCTCTCACACTCTCACTATCACCCCCTCTAATCTCTTCTCTTCCCACAGATTTCTCTCTCTATCTGTTTCTTTTCTCTTTTTTCTCCTTGGTTCTCTTCCCCTTTGTAACACCATTTTTTGATAAGGTTTTTATTTTTTCCCCCTAATAGATCAATCAATAGTTCTATAACAATTTGGCATTTTGGTATTTATCAAACTATTTGTACTAGATTATTTTCCCTGTTAAACTATTTGGCCTATGTGGCATTTTGAACTATTTAAAATGGAATTATGGTTATGTTGAATTATGAGAAGTATGGTTGATATATATATATTATTTATGTCACTGTTCATATATATGAGCAAGATGAGTGTTTAAGATCATGAAAGTTGGACAACTAATTTTGATTATATTTGCTGTCAAAATTTTATTTTGAAACCAAATTCAATCTTGGTTATTTATTTATATTGATTACATTAGGTGGGTTTACACAATACACATGTTATACATGTTTTAAATTATACAAAAAGTGTTATAAGCAAACATCATAAAATGAGATAGTTTTCCAAAAAATACTCTCTAGAAAATGAACCATTTTTCAGAAAATGTTAATGCCGAAACAAACAGAGCATAAGTCATTACTTTGTTTAGACATTTAATTAACAACATCGCTGTTAATAGGTTTATGATTTAATTAAATTGAAACTTTGTTTAAAGTATACAGTTTAATTTGAAATATTAAAAAGTATGGGCTTTACTTTGAAAGCACCCAATAATTGTTAGGGTCTAAAATGTATATTCCCTTAAATTATATATAAAAAAAAAAAAAAATTAAAACGAGAATAGGTGCCCTAAGGCCCCACCTAACTGTATGCAAAAGGGTTGTGTGAAGCTAGACCGTGTATTATAGAGGTTCTACGTGTATATCCAGCATTTTTACAGGTTTCGGGATATTTTTGTTATTGGGGAGGTTTATTTTTTTGTGTATTTTAGTTATTGTAGACGTTTTAGAATGTTTTGCAAATTTTAAGGCCTTCAGATTTATTACAAACACTTTGGAGGTTTTGAATGTATTTTGGCAATTTTAAATGTTTTGGGTGTCCTCGTCATTTTAGAAATTTCGGCAGTATTTTGATCATTTTATAAGTTTTAAGGTATAGTTTAGTTATTTTGGAAAGTTTGGGTCTACTTTAGTCATGTTAAAGGATCATAGATATTTTGAAAGATTAGGTGTGTGTTTCAATTATTTTAGACCTATGTTGGTGTGGCCTAACGGATAAGGCGCCTGACTACTTCTAATCAAGCAATTGTGGGTTCGAGTCCCACTGATTATGTTTATATGTTATTTCACCTTCTACAAAAATATATCATTTAGACATGTGTTTTGGTCAATTATTTGGATGTGTTAGGACTTAGGAGTGATTTTGATCATTTTATAGATTTTGGGCATATTCAATCATTTTAAAAGGTTTTGTGGGTATTTTGCTCATTTATAGTTTTAAAGTAAATTTAAAACATTGTGAATGTTTTTAGGGTATTTGGATCATTTTAGAGGTTTTGTATACTTTGATCATTTATTTATTTATTTTATTTGAAGTGTATATTGGTCGTTGTGTAGATTTTCGATGATACTGTTTTCATATTAGAGGTATAGGGGTATTCTCTTAGTTTGGAGTTTTTGGGCGTACTATGATGATTTTAGAGGTATGTTCATCATTTTAGAAGTTTCAAAAATATTCATATTAAAGGTTTTAAGGATATTTTAATTAGTTGGGTGGTTTGGGTGTATTTGGGCAAACAGATGGATTGGTTTTATCTTAAAAGCTAAATTACAAATTACACCATATAATGACCTCTTTTCAATTCAATTATTTCTATCTCTTCTTCTTTTTTTTTTTTTTTTTTTTTTTTTTTTAATTAAGTTCTTTAGCTTCCTTTTGCTTCTGATGCAGTCCTATCCACTTTGCACCGTTAAATCTTACCAAAACCAACCGGAAGATTAGAAAAAATTAGACAAAAGGATGAAATTGAAAACATATTAAAGTTAAGAAACTAAAATGAAAAAAAAAGAAGATATATCTATAAGTATTTAATTGAAAATTATTCCAGTAATTGGAGGAGTAATTTGTAATTTAACTTATCTTAAATAATCGACTTGGACAAGATATAGGATAAAACTATTTTAGCAACCTACCCATTTATATCCCCAAACCCCCCTATTTTCCACCACTAGTGGTTTAGAGTCTTAGACTATAATACGGTCATTTTTTTCAAATTACTATTTTTTTTTTTTTTTTCATTTCAATTGATTACTGTAAACTTTATTTATTTCTAATTTTGTTTTGTTTTTTTGTTTTGTTTTTGTTTTGTTTTTTTTTTTTTGTTTTTTTTTGTTTTGTTTTGTTTTTTTTTTTTTAATTTTAAATTTAGGCTGTGAATTGTGTTTGCAAATCAGAGGATGAATGAAGTCTTTCTCTTTGTAGTTTGAAACTTTGAATAATTTTGCTTCAGTCTTTTGTTTAAGTCATGCAACGAAATTGTTTAGGAATTATAAGGGCGGTGCATATGAAAAGTCACAAAGTGTCACACTCACTATCTGCCCGTCTTTTAGGGCAAAACAAATGTTGACCCGTACGTGACCCACTCCTTGTACAATTCTACATCAACTATGCGATTTCCAAAAGCCTAAAGTCTATTTCGCAATTTAATGCAATGCATGAATTCTTTTCTTTAAATCATCTTAAATATTTTTGTTGACAAAGTCATATAGAATTTTTATTAGTAGGATAATGAGTTAAATTATACTATCAAATGATAATTTTGGAATATAGACCTTTCAAAAAAAATTTGGAATATAGAAAACAGGAAATGAAAACATAATAAATTGGACCCCACGTTGAAGATCAGTGCACGCCTTGGCAATTCAGGTTTCTACAGCTTTGACTTCCCCTTAGCTCAGGCAAGTGAAGGCCAGGGACTGTTGGAGGGGATCAAGGCCAGAACTGGAGTTGGGCCTATCAGGCCCAAAGGGTTTAAAAGTCTGTCAACGATGACGACTTGGGTACCCCAGGGCTGTCGACTTCTCTTCATAATTCATTTCAACATTTATTGTACTCCACAAACTTTCAAACACATAGAGGTTAATCCCATTCAGTCAGCCGAAGCAATTTCCTTGCGGTTCCATCCCTTCCTTTTGATCCACACACTTATATAGTTCCAATTAATTCTCTTCACTTCGTTGAATTTTTTTAAGAGAAGCTTCAGTTTCGTTGAGTTTCTAGGAAAATGCTAGAAAATATGAGAAGTCAGGTAATCTTAAGGCCTAGTGTTCTACATTTTCATAGTGATTTCGGAAAATTATATTATAAGACCGAGTAAGCTTTCACCCTTTTTCCGTATTCTTGGGATTGAAAACAAATGTTGACCCGTATGTGATCCGCTCTTTGTACATTCACTGTGTAATTTCCAAAAGCATGGAGTCCATTTCATAAATCAACTCATCGAGAAGTTGCATTTTCTTTATTTTGAATAGCCTAACTTTTATATCATCCTAATTTCCAATTTAGCAACATTTTCTCTCCTTTTTAACTGTTATCATAGGGCCTGTTTGGATTGAGGAGAGTGGGAGGAAAAGTGGAGGGAATGAGAGTAGAGTAGAGTAGGGTTTTTTGAAAATAAGATAATTTGGGGCCAATTTTACTTTACTCTACTCTATTCCTTCTCCTTCCCCCCCTCAATCTAAACAGACTAATAATTTTCTTGAGTATAACAATGTCGACCTCATGCTTGCATTCTAGTCCCTGTTATTTGACTTTCAAGGAAAAGAATAAAAAATGATTCATGGTTGTAACTTGTAATTAGATGAAAAGACTTACAATAAAATCAATCCAATAGCCTTAAGAAAGATAAAGTTTAGAGCACCTACATCAGATTGTACAAAATAACTTAAGGTCAAATTTTGCCGAATAAAGTTTGGCTAGAAATTTGGTTGTAACTAATAGTTACAACTCCATGAAATATCTTTTTATTAGATGTGAATTTTAAAAAATCCACCATTGAATAACATTTCTTCCTATGTCCTCTATGCTTACAAAATTTTCAGAAAATCATAAATCAATAACTATGTCATCAATTAAATGTTTAAATTTCAAGTTTTTGTAATTAGAATTATGCATAAAAAATAAGTTTATGGATCAAATAGTAAATAATATCCGATTGGCACGAAATACGACATGTGTGTTAAGAACATAAAAAACATGCAATCCAATATATAATTAGATTTTGAAAATATTTAGTCATGTTAAATTTTTTAGTGAGAGTTGTAGCTATTAGTTACAAAGTGAATGGCTGTGGAATGTAAAGAGAGAGAAACAATTTAAAAAATCAAAATTTTTTGATATTTTAATGAAATAAGATAAAGAATAGATAATTTTATGTTACTAATTTTAAAAAATTGTGAAGTAAAATAGAAAAAATAAATTTTTATACTGAAATAAACAGAAAGCTACGTGAATGCTCTGAACTTGTTGATTACGCAAGAGGCAGAGCCTTCTTCTTCATCGTTGACTAGACCATTCTATGGTTCTCCACCTACCATGCATTTAAATCTTCCAGATGACCTCATACTGATAAAAATCTATCATATATATGCAGCGTAGATCTTTTCCTTTAATGTAAATCACCAGATAAATCTTTAGTTCTGTCACTACCATTATTTGCCAGCATGGATATCAGTTACAAGATAAACTCAATCAGTAATCTCACGGTGCTATTTCTTCTTTTGTTTATGTATGGGTCTCCATATTTGGAGATAATCAAGCCCTGTTCATGCAGTGAAGATCATACTAAGGTCAAATGCATCCAGACTGAAAGAGAAGCACTTCTCAGCATCAAGAAAGGTCTGACTGATCCTTCTAACAGGCTTTCTTCTTGGGTTGGTGAAGATTGCTGCCAATGGAGAGGCATAGCGTGCAACAACATATCAGGACATGTTATCAAGCTTGATCTTCGGAACCCATTTCAATCCGGCAGTTATGATTCCTCATTGACAACAGAAGATTCCATGGCAGCATATAAGAATTCATGCCTGGGTGGTGAGATAAGTTCTTCTTTGATTAACTTGAAATATTTAAATTACTTGGATATAAGTTTGAATGATTTTGAAGGCATTCAAATTCCTGAATTTTTTGGTATGCTTGAGAATTTGATTTATCTCAATCTCTCTTCTGCATCCTTTGCCGGGGAGATTCCACCTCATCTTGGAAATTTGTCAAGCCTGACCCATCTTGACCTATATGCTGATTCATATATGTCATTCATGGGGGAGTTGAATGCCACAAATTTGGATTGGCTCTCAGGTCTATCTTCTTTGAAGTACCTTTACATGGGGCAAGTCAAACTCAGTCATACTGGAGCAGATTGGCTGCAAAAGGTTAATATGCTTCCTTCACTCTTGGAGTTGCATTTACATTCATGTGGGCTTGAAAGCCTTCCACGTTCACTCCCATTCATTAATTTTACCTCCCTTTTTGTCCTTGATTTATCTCAAAACTCCATTAACTCTTCCATACCTCAGTGGCTGTCTAACCTTACAAGCCTTACAAAACTTGATCTCAGTTCGAATTCATTCCAAGGTACCATTCCAAACGATTTTGTGAGCCTAATAAATCTTGAGTACCTTGATTTGAATTCCAATGTGCTCATCACAAGTCAAATGCCAAGCTTTTTTGGACATCTTTGTAAATTGAAAGTTTTAGATCTTTCAGGGAACAAATTTAGCGGCAATATTGATGGATTTTTTGGTAATTTCTCTGCTTGCTTGAACAATAGCCTTGAGTCCCTAGATTTGAGTGCTAATCAACTAGTAGGAAAAATTCCTAATTCATTAGGGACACTGGAGAGCTTGAGATACCTTAACCTGGCAAGCAACCTTTTTTGGGGTTCAATTCCAGCTTCTATTGGCAATTTGTCATCCTTGCAACAATTGGACCTCTCTTTTAATCAAATGAATGGAAGCATTCCTGAAAGTTTTGGACAACTCTCAGAGCTGGTTGAATTGTATCTTCAAGTGAATTCTTGGGAAGGTGTCATAACAGAAGCCCAATTAATGAATCTTACAAGCCTAGAATATGTTATACTAAAAAGTAACACAAACCAATCTCTAGTTTTCAATGTGACATACAACTGGGTTCCTCCTTTCAGGCTCAAACAACTTGATCTAGATAGTTGTCTCATTGGCCCCAAATTTCCTATATGGCTTCAAGTTCAAAGTGAACTTACCTCTGTCAGCCTTCAAAACACCGGAATCTTGGACACCATACCTGAGGAATGGTTCTCTAAAATATCTTCTCAAATCACTTCCTTGTATCTAGCCAACAACCAAATCATGGGGAAGCTGCCGCACCAAATCGTATCTCCAAAATTAGGTGTGATTGATCTAAGTCATAACTACTTCAAGGGTCCCATCCCACTTTGGTTTACTAATGCTACCCACATATATCTTCAAAATAATTTCTTTTCAGGCCCCATCCCACCAAATATTGGCAATCTAATGCCAAGCTTGGAATATTTAGATCTTTCGGAGAACCTCCTCAATGGTACAATTCCCTTATCCATTCAAAAGATAAATAATCTTCAAGTCCTTTCACTCCGGGGCAATCAACTTTCAGGGGAGCTTCCTCACAATTGGAATGAGGCACAAAGATTGTGGGTTGTGGACATTTCAAACAATAACTTATCTGGAGAAATTCCAAGCTCAATGGGTTTATTGGGTTCCCTTACTATATTAATGTTAAGCAACAACAATCTTCATGGAGAAATTCCTTCTTCCTTGCAAAATTGTTCTCTTTTTAGCATTGATCTTGGAGAGAATCATCTCTCAGGGAAACTTCCGTCATGGATAGGATCAAATGTGTCATTATTTTGGATGCTACGCCTCAGATCAAATTTATTTAGTGGAATCATCCCTCGACAATGGTGCAATCTTCCGATTCTTCACATCCTAGATCTTGCAGAAAACAACCTTTCTGGGAACATTCCAGACTGTTTGGACAATTTAACTGCTTTGATTTATGGTAACAGCAGCACCATGTACAACAACTATTTTCGCTCCCGCAAGTACTACTACATGGAGCAAACAATAATAGTGACAAAAGGAAGACAACTTGAATATGGTAGAACTCTCCAATATGTAAACAGCATTGATCTTTCAATGAATAATTTGACAGGAGGAATTCCTAATGAAATAACAAGCCTCGTAGACTTGGGTACACTAAACTTGTCAATGAATCACCTAATTGCAAATATTCCTGAGAATATTGGAAACCTGCGGTGGCTTGAAACACTAGATCTCTCACACAACAACCTTTCTGGATCTATTCCTGGAAGCTTGTCTTTATTAACATTCTTGGCACACTTGAACTTGTCTTATAACAACTTGACAGGAAGAATCCCATCTGGTAATCAGCTTCAAACATTGAATGATGCATCTATCTACAAGGGCAACCCTTCATTGTGTGGCTCTCCTCTTCCGACCAAGTGCCAAGGAGATGATCCATCCAATGTACCAAATATCAGTGTACGTGATGTGGAGGAAAATGAAGACAAATCTGAAATGTTGGGAATCTTTATTAGCATGGCAACAGGGTTTGTTGTAGGTCTTTATGGTGTTTGTGGTACTTTATTGATAAAGCAGTCATGGAGGAAGGCCTATTTTCAGTTCGTAGATCACATGAAAGATAGTGTATCCAATATTATTATATTGGGCATGATTCATTTGCGAAGGAAAATGGGCTTAAGTAGGATATAAGGGTGTTGGGAGTCTCCAGATACTCCTTTGTGAGTGAACATATTTTAATAGTTTATGCCATATTCTATCACAAGTATGCAAAGCATGTATGCTATCACGAAAGGTCAAGGATTCATGATTCATTTGCGAAGGAAAATGGGCTTAAGTAGGATATAAGGGTGTTGGGAGTCTCCAGATACTCCTTTGTGAGTGAACATATTTTAATAGTTTATGCCATATTCTATCACAAGTATGCAAAGCATGTATGCTATCACGAAAGGTCAAGGATTCTTGTTTATTCTCTACTTCCCAAACACCCCCCCCCCCCCCCCCCCCCCCCCCCCCCCCCCCCCCCCCGTTTTGTGCTATCTTTTTCCCGCATTAGCATAGATTTTCTTTTTCTCACATAAATCCTGTTAAGTTACTCGTTTTGTAAGATGTTAAATGGTGGTAGACAGATCACAGAAGACAACATCTTGAAAATATGTAGATTTCAGATGGGGGGCCAAAAATCCAAGCTTATAAGTTGTAATTTAGATTTTAGCCGAAAATATTTATTCATTGGAAAATGTGTGGCAAAAGAAAAATAAATACATCAAGGTCTCTCATCACATGGTGAAACTACCAAGATCAATGTCAATGGGATTATAGCTTAATAGCACCCTATCACACGCGAAAGTATATCATTTATTATAGCTTAATAAATGAGTGACACCTATTTTAAAAAATCACATCAGATTACTCCAATAAATGATAAATTTATCTTCCCAATAGTATAGAAGATTGTGATTAATTTATTGAAATAGTCTGATGTAGTTTTTTGAAACAGATGTCACTCATTTATTGGGTAGGAAATACCAAAACAAATGCTGAGTTGTATTACCGAAACATGATATACTTTCTCCTATCACACGGGTAATTATTGAGTACTCCCGGAGTATCATAAATGCGTACTCTCTCCTTTCACATAATTATAGGTCCCACTAATTAAATTTATGGTAGGACCCCCAATTCATGTGATTTAATTAGTGAGACCCATAGTTATGAGAGATAAGAGAATACGCATTTATAGTACTCTCGGAGTATTCAATAATTTTTCTTATCACACTCTATCCTTGTCTGTCTATATATATATATATATATATAATTTCAACCTATAACGTTCACTCCATAGAATAGTAATAAGACATTAATGCCAACTATACCGCCAACAAAAAGAGAATTAATTTCCCATTATCACCACTACCAACAGTGCCTGCAGCTTTCCCCATCACCATTGGATCACAAACACAACCAATACTGCTGCAAAGAATCAGAGCCACTACAACCACCACCACCACCTTTTCCATCAAAACCTTTTGTGTATTGCTCAAGTAGTACCGTACCATGTGTCCAAGCTTTGCATGAGAGAGTGCAATCTAAGATGGAATGGTTTCCATATGCATTCAAATATTGTTGCTCATTCAAACCCAAGGCAATTTTCAGGATTCAGTGTTTCGTATACATGACCTAAGCATTCAAATTTTTGGTTTACTTTTCCTTTAAAATGGCACAAATTTTGTTCATGTTGGATTCACAAACTAAAAAGTAAATTCCTTAACAAATTATAACAAATGCAAATCATAAATTAAAAATTTATTTCAAACGTTCATTTTATATCTAAACTACGTAAAAGCCAATGCCAAAATTAGTGGGAATGCTAATCCTCCTCCCCCTCTCTCACTCGTCCTCTCGGCCCCTACAGAGGGCGAAATCTTTGCATGTCAATTTTCTTTGAGGACTAGATAGTTGTCTAAACACTAGTTTGTTATCTAGTTTTAACACTAAATCAATGTATTTTATTTTAAAGTGCTTATAAACTTAAAATGTTTTGTCGTTTCTGCACACAACAAATACACCCAAAAAAAAAAAAAAAAAAAACTTATATACTTACGCATCACACCACCACATTGCAGGCACTATAAAATGCTACTAATCTGTTGGTTTTTAGACCCCTTAAAACACAATAGATTAAACCTAGGTTATTAGTCAAGTTGTTACTTAGTCCAATTTAACAAAACTAGGTTATCACAATAATAAAGATCATATCATGCAAAGCAGCGGAAAATAAATAACACAAGATATGATCACCCAGGAAACCAAACCGGTAAAAACCTAGGGAGGATTTGACCTAGCTATCCTCAAGGTAAACTTGAATCCACTATCAGAAAGAATCGAAGTTCATACAAAAGGACTTACAAGCACCCCCACTCGACTTCCTAATGCTACCAACCAGTAGAACTTACTGACACGACCACGTGCAAGCTCCGAATCCACGGACTCCTTCTTTCTTGGATTCCCACCAGCTACAAGCACCCCCGCTTGTGTATTCTTTAAGCTTTAATGGCAGCAACTGTTTTGATCATCAAGGTGTAGAGAATATCTCCTCCTTGAAAACCCTAAGTTTGTGTAAAGGAAAGCTCCTCTAGATCTCACAAGAGATTTACACAAACCGCAATTATGAGCAACCAAGTCTCTAGAGAGCTTTTGGGTACAAAACCCTAATATATAAGAGGCACACTCTTCTCTCTCTAAAAATCTAATAAAAACATGCTTAGGGTTTCCTATATATACTAGGAGTAAAACACTTAACCCTACACATCATATGGGCTTAGGGCTGAGTTGGAAATTTTGCAGAAAAAAACATTCTGCTCGAGATTCGATCGGTCGAGCCTGTCGTTCGATCGATTGAGCCAGGCTGAAAGCCACAGTGCTTCCTGCTTTACACTCGATTCCAACTTTACATTGACATACAACTTTGAGCTAGCTTTAAACACTTCTAAACACATTGTTTTGATCATGGTTTGCCAACAATACAAATTAGAGTTCTAAATACATAAAGTCCTACACTTTAGAACCTAACATAATCAAGCCATTTTACAATGTTAGAATACTAAAGGATTGTATTGTATTTCATAATCAAAGAATATACATGAATGCCTTTATATATAGGAGGCATATGCGTGTGGTTCAAGTAAAGTGTAGCATAAGTACAAGTGTGCTATACAAGTAATCTAGCTGGGCCTAAAGCCTATAACATAATATACGTTAACAGCCCCCCTCAAACTCAAGGTGCATGTGAGACCAGCTTGAGGTTGGCAACCAAATCATGAGTGCGTCCCTTAGGAAGTGACTTGGTGAAGATATCTGCAAGTTGATCTTTGGAGGAGACGGAGAAAGCTTGAGAGCACCATCGACAAGATGATAATGGATAAAATGACAATCAATCTCGATGTGTTTAGTCCGTTCATGGAAGACATCATTGTAAGCAATATGAATGGCACTCTGGTTGTCATAATAAAGGGGAGTAGCAGAGGATGTGGACACACCCAAATCCTTAAGAAGCCATCGTAGTCAAAGGAGCTCAGATGTGGTATCAGCAAGGGCACGATATTCTGCTTCAATACTGGAGCGGGCCACGAAAGTTTGTTTTTTACTTCGCCAAGAAATCAAAGAAGAACCAAGGAGAAAGCAATAACTTGTAGTGGACCTGCGATCAGTGGGATCTCCTGCCCAGTCAGCATCAGAGAATGCACAGAGTACAAGAGGAGATTGAGCTAAGTAGAAAAGGCCATGGAAGAGAGTGCCCTTCAGGTATCGAAGAATGCCCATAACAGCAGCATAATGAGTTAATCATGGAGTAGATAGATATTGGCTCACTTGATGAACATCATAGGAGATGTCTGGACGAGTAACTGTGAGATAAACTAGGCTGCCAACCAATTGTCTGTAAAGAGAAGGATTAGACAATGGTTTCCCCCCCGAGGGTGTCAGATGCACATTAAGTTCAACTGGAGTGTCAACAGTCTTACTGTCAGTGAGTCCAGCTCAAGACAAAATGTCAGAAGCATACTTGGCTTGAGTAATATAAAGACCATCTGTGGAATGAGTAATTTCAAGACCCAAGAAATAGCTGAGACGTCCAAGATCTTTCATCTCAAACTGCTGACTGAGAAAATCCTTGAGTTCTTGAATGCCACTGAGGTCATCACTAGTTATGATCATATCATCCACATATAGAAGAAGCAAAATGGTGCCTTTATCAGTACAACGAAGAAATAAGACAGAATCATACGGACTGGCAGTGTAACCTAAGCGAAAGATAGTGGAGTTGAACTTGGCAAACCAAGCTCATGGAGCTTGTTTAAGGCCATAAAGTGCACGTCAAAGGCGACAAACCTTGTTTGATTCAACAGAGAGACCAGGAGGAGGTTGCATATAGACTTCTTCACTCAGATCCCCATTAAGGAAGGCATTTTTAACATCCATCTGAAAAAGATCCCATTTACTAGCAACAACAACAGCTAAGAGGGCACGAACAAATGAGATACGTGCCACTGGAGCAAAGATCTCTTCATAATCAATCCCATACTCCTGTGTAAAACCTTTTACAACAAGACAAGCCTTGTAGCGCTCAATGGACCCATCAGAGCGAGTCTTGATCTTATAGATCCACTTACAACCAACCATAGACTGTCTAAGAGGGAGAGTGACCAGATCCTAAGTATGGTTTTTGGTTAATGCATCAAGTTCCTCTTTCATTGCAATCTGCCATAAAGGGTCAGTGGAGGCCTCACAATAGGTCTGAGGCTCGTGAAGTGTAGCAAGGGTAGTGTAACAATGATAGTCAAGTAAATGTGCAGGAATGAATCTTACCCGGGTTGAGTGGCGAGGTGGAATGTCTTGTGGAGGATCTTCGGGCAGAGCAAGAGCAGGGGACCCAGGCTCAAGTTGGGGTAGCTCGTCATCAACCTGTTCATCTTCGACCTGTCTAGGAGAAGCATAAAAAATATCTGGAGGTTGAATAGAGAAGTCCAAAGGAGGATCAAAAGTATTTGTAGAAGAAACAGGAGACTCATCTGGAAAGATTTCTAAAACAGAGGAGGTAGTCAAGGAAGAACGAAAGTGAGAGAGTTCAACAAACAATCGGTGTTCCCAAAAGACAACATTACAAGAAACACGAAGACGATGAGAGATAGGATCATAACACTTATACCCTTTTTGAGTTTCGCCATAACCAAGGAAACAACAAAGTCTAGATCGAGGCTTAAGTTTGTTGTGCTCATGAGGTTGAAGAAGAACAAAACAGGTAGATCCAAAAGAGCGAAGGTGATGATAGTCAGGGGGTGACCCAAACAGACGCTCATACGGAGTCTGATTATGGATGACAGCGCTTGGAATGTGATTAATCGCATGAACAGCATGAAGAGCAGCTTCACCCTAAAATGGGGCAGGAACTTTGGCAGAAAGAAGAAGAGCATGAACAGTGTCAAGAATATGATGAAATTTTCTTTCGGCTCGACCATTTTGCTGAGAGGTACCTAGACAAGTTAGATGATGTACAGTGCCATAGGAATGTAACAGAGCTTGAAATGCATATTTAGTATATTCAAGAGCATTATCAGATCGAAAAGTTTTGATATGTTTGGAGAATTGTGTTTCAACCATTTTTGCAAAGTTGCTGTATATTGGTAAAATTTCAGAACTAGATTTCATAGGAAAGATCCAACAATAACGAGAATAATCATCAATAAAAACAACAAAATATCGAGATCCACCAATACTAGCAACAGGAGAAGGTCCCCAAATATCAGAATGAATTAACTTAAAAATACTATTAGAAATGGATTCACTGTTATTGAAAGGCAAAGCTGGTTGTTTTCCTAACTGACATGAAGTACAATCAAAATTGTCTTTGGACACAGAACCCAACAGACCCTTAGATACTAACTGTTGTACCCGAGAAGATGGTGCATGACCAAGACGAGAATGCCAAAGTGCGAGAGATGGTAAGGAAGAAACTGCAGCAGCAACAGAAACAAGAGCAACAGGTGAAAGATGAAGATTGTCCACGGGAAACATACGCCAACTCTAGGACTGTTCCCAAGCTCTTGCCCCGTCCTCGGATCCTACACAATACACCCAAAATAGTCAAAAATAAGGCGATAACCTAGTTCAGCTAATTGTTCCACCGAGCACAAATTATAGGATAGGTCAGGTACATGGAAGACTCCAGGAATAGAGAGGTTAGAGGTCGAAACAAAACCTAAACTATTCCCATGCATGGTGGAACCATCAGCTATATGAATATTTAGAGGATATGGTGCAGGGTCAAGTTTGAAGAATAAAGACGAGTGAGGTGTCATGTGATTACAACAGGCAGAATCAAAAAGCCAAGTTTGAGACTTACCGGGTAGAACTGAGAGAGCAGTGGAAAGAGATGCATTACTAGCCATATGAACAGCCTGAGCTATAATCTCCTGTAGTTCAGTGGGGGAGAGGTTGATAGTGGATCCAGAAGACTAGGACTCAGATGAAATGGAAGCCATCGGCGGAGTAGGCTCAGTGTTAGCAACAACAGCAGTAGATTTGTTGTGACGGTAACAAGTCTCAATGGTGTGGCCAGGACGCTTGCAATAGTTGCAAACTTTTTGTTGGTCTACTTGCTACGATGGCTAGAACCAGAGGAATCACCTAATTGCTGAGGTTGCTTTATGGGTGGAGCAGAAGGAGTAATAGCCAAAACATTGAGCTTATTCTGAGCTTGAACGATTGCAAGACGAGCTTCTTCTCTAACCAACTCGTTCATAGTGGTATCAAGAGAGGGAGTAGGACTGCAATTTAGAAGCTGACCTCGAATGGGCTCAAAGTCCTTGTGAAGTGACATCAGGAATTCATAAAGGTGAAATTCATTTCTAATGGCAGCATATTGCTGAGCATCCTTTGAGCATGCCCAAGTTGGATCAGAAAGGTCAATTTGGTCCCAAATGAAGCGAAGCTGATCATAGTAGTCATTGATGAATTGCCCTGGTTCTTGCCTGAGTTGATGCAATTCAACCACTAACTGATATTTCATGGATCTGTGAGTAGTGGAGTACCTTTTGGCCAACATATCCCATGCTGATTTTGCATCATCAAAGCTGCCCAACAGATTGGAGATGGAGGGAATGGAAGTGTTCCGAATCCATGTGAGGATCATGTGGTTGTGACTATCCCATTCAATCATGCGACCAAGGAAGGCTGCATCTTCTTCACTTGCTCCCTTGACAGGAATGGTGATTGCACCAGTACAGTAATGCCAGAGCATGCGACCCTTAAGAAAACTGCGCATAACTTAAGACCAAGATAAGTAATTCTTGTTCCCCTCAAATATAGTATTGATGGGGCGAGGAAGAAAAACATCCTTTTTATCCATTTAGAGACACAATATGCAAAAACAGACTGCAAAAATGAAATCTACGAGAAAAATTGGGTAAGGAGAGCCTAGATTGCAAAAGTCAACCCTGGGAAAAAGTCAATGGTCAACAGTCGGTCAACGGTCAGCAGATGACTGGATGCTGACGCAGCCAGGGTTGATGTGGCATTAATGACGTCATGGGTGACGTCAGTTGGAACTGAGGGCAGCGCGTGTGGCGCGTGGGACGCTGACGCAGAAGCTTCAGGCGGCGCGTGAGGTCGCATGCGGTCTCCGATGACTACGAGGCTTTCACCGACGGGTAGATCGGTTCAAGACGATCTCAGTGATACTTGCAGAAATGTGATCGGAGCAATATTCACGACAGTGATGACAAGTGCAGTGATCTGTGCGGTGTTGGACTTCTCAACGATAGCGGTTGCAAGTCCGAAACCCGAAGACAACGGCTTGAAGACGTCGGAGGTTCAACGGCGAGAGGTTGCGGTGACTGTTGTGATGGCGGAAGCGATGTTGAGAGTGGAGTAACACCAATAAAGACAAGACTGCTAAGAAAAGGTTAGTGCTATGGCTCTGATACCATATTAGAAATACTGAATGATTGTATTGTATTTTATAATCAAAGAATATACTTGAGTGCCTTTATATATAGGAGGCATATGTATGCGGTTCAAGTAAAGTATAGTACAAGTACAAGTATAAGTGTGCTATACAAGTAATCTAGCTGGGCCTAAAGCCCATAACATAATATACGTTAACATACAAAATGCTACTAAATCCTAGCAATAATAATAATTGTTGGGTCAAGCGCAAGAGCTTTGTAGCACAATTGTTACCTACTAGCTTGCCTGCAATATAGACTAAGTTACAACAACGAAGCATCAATAGCTTGACCCAACAATTTTGGTAATTCTTTTTCGTTTTTGTGTGTGTGTGTGTGTGAGGGGGGGGGGGGGGTAGGGCTATAACCGGTTCGGTTCGGTCGGTTTTTTTTTATCCTGCCAATCGAAACCGAAATTTTCGGTTTGTGAAATTCCCAACCGAAGCCGACCGAAATAGTTGAAAAATCGTCGGTTTCGGTCAGTTTCAGTCGGTTTTCGGTTTCAGTCCACATCATAGACTCACAGTCACAAAAAGAAAAAAACAACTCAACATCACATGGGGTTATCAATTTTTCAATAAGAAAATAACAACTCAAAATCACAATCACAGATTCATAGAAAATAGCATTGATTTAATATTAAACTTTAAACAAAACCCAAAATACAAAAAAGAGAGAGGGTTATCAAGAAATTAAAAAGAGAGGTGGTCATCGTGAGAATGAAAAGATCAAGTCGCGTGGGGAGGCTAGCATGTGAAGGCCGGCATGTGGAGGCAACAACAGAGGCAGATTTGTGTGGAGTGGAGGCTGTGAGGCGTGAGAGTGAATACGTGTGGGCTGTGGGGTATGTGGAGTAGCTGTGGACGCCGGCGTGTGGAGGCCCGTGGCAGATGTCGACTGATGGAGGCTGGTGTGTGTGAGAGGGAGTGATGGAAGCTTTGTGTGAGTCTGTGAGAGAGAGTGATGGAGGTGTGAGGCGTGAGGGAGATGAGGGAGATGGATGCGTGAGGGAGATGTGGAGTAGCTGTGGACGCCGACGTGTGGAGGCCGGAGTGTGGAGGCCGGTGGCAGATGTCAACTGATGGAGGTTGGTGTGTGTGAGAGGGAGTGATGGATGCTTTGTGTGAGTCTGTGAGAGAGGGAGATGGAGGCGTGAGGGAGATGACGGAGATGCCGTGTAAATGAAAGTGGGGTAGGTAGGGTAAAGGTAGGGTTTTTATTTTCTTTATTTTCAATTAGTTTTTGTTTAACTTAATTAGTTTAAATTGTTTAATTTTAGTTAGTTAATCTAACTTATCTAATGGGCAGTGGGCAGTGGGCTAATGGGTAGTGGGCTTGAGTAATATTGGCAACGCCAAGCCCATGTTTACAAACTTTATATTATATACTTAATATAAAATATAATATAATAATATATTTCGGTTCAGTTCGGTTGGTTCGGTGCATTCAAATCTGCAACCGAAAACCGAACAGAAATTTTTGCACCGATTCGGTCAGTTTGAAGCGGTTTTTTCGGTTCGTCGGTTTTTTCCACACCCCTAGGGGGGGGGGGGTTGTTGTTGTGATTCAAAACAATGAAAAACAGACTTCGTAACTTGAATTCCTCCACAAAAAGTAAGAGCTAGGACTTTCCTTATAATTCCAACATTGCTCAGTTAAGGAAGTCACTTGGATGAAGGTAAAGATGCCAATCAAGTCCAAACCAAAATTTTACATGGAAGTTATGAGAACTATATGTATATACTTCAAACATTGCTAAGTTGATGCAGTCACTTGAATGAAAGTAAAGATGCCAATCAAGTCCAAACAAAATTTTACATGGAAGTTTTGAAAACTATATATATATATATATATATATATATATATATATTATTTGTAATTTATGCATACATCTAGTGACTCTAGAATCCAGGACCTCACCCTCCAACCAATTATAATCTAGAAAGCACGGGTGCGGCTCTAGGGCCACTGCACCCACACTTGCACCCAACGTGCATCAATGCGACGTGCGGTGGTCGACCCCACTGACCGTGCATCCGTACAGCGTCACCTTTTTTTTTTTTTTTTTTTTTTTTTTTCCCGTTTATGGATTCGCGCTGGCTCATGTTGAATCGGATTGTATCAATCGATGGTCGAATCAACCAAAAAGGGCAGAATCAGGCCGAAACTGACTTTGAATCAACCGAAATTCTTGTAAAAAATTATATATATATATATATATATATATATATATATATATATATATGTGTGTGTGTGTGTGTGTGTGTGTGTGTGTGTGCAAAACTCATTGTTTTGAACTTTGAAGCTCTTTGCCTACTACCTCTCTCTCTATCTCACTCTCTGTCTCCCCTCTCCCTAACCCAGAAGTTAGAATCTAGCAATAGTGAGTGAGTGAGTAGCCACTCACTCAGAAGTCAGAATCTCTCCTTTGCCTCACTGCCCTCACTTTTCATCTCTCAGTCTGAATCTCTCCATCTCTCGGTCCGAATCTCTCCATCATGGAATGTTTTAGTTTCAAACTTGTGGGTTGTATTATAATTTATGAACATCATGTTTTAGTTATTATCTACTATTGCTCTTAAAACAGGGACATTTGGAAAAATTTGATGGCAAATATGTCATACTGAAAGTCAATATAAAATAGACTGACAAGAAGCAGTCTACCTCCTTTAAGTCTTCCACCAGTTGCTCAATTTGATGGAATAAGATTTAGAACTCAATGCTGACCTTACAAGCCAAGTTGAGTGCTTTAGGGGGCAATTAATTATAAGATAAGACTTTAATATTATTTATGCATTTGCATTATATATATATATATATATATATATATATATATATATATGTAAATAATATCATTCTTGGAATAAACTATGCAGTAACAAGTCAGGTGTAATATTTTTTATTTATTTCCTTAATGTTATTATAATTTTCCATAAGTCATGTTATTATTATTCATTGGCCCAGAGGCCCCAAACCATGACAAATTGACAATCTTCAGATCCAGCTAGTGAAGAACATGATTCTTTATTTTATCTAGCATTGTTTATTTATTTATTTTAGATTTAATAGTTCTTTTTTTTTGAAAGAACAAATAGAGGTTGGTTAGATAGCCCTGGCCAGTGTTCACTGCACGCATGGTACACGTAAAATATAATATTCTTAAATGATGTGCAAACATTAGGCTTATAAATCCCCTGAAAAGTAAGAAAAAAAAAAGAGTACTACTTTGAAAAGTAAACACAGAAAGAGTACTAATTGAAATAGCATCAGAATCCCTCTTTCCTCAAGCTTCCATGAGTCTTTTTGGACTCTACAGAGGTTATTTACTTCTTATATTTAATTAGTAAGAGTGGAACTTTTACAAAATTAGGTACCATTTCAGTGCAATAAGAGTATATTGGAGTTTTAAAATTTTGGAGTGACCAAGGAAAATGAGCATTTTTACTCATCCACCCACTGTAACGTTAACAAAATGCTACCGATATAACAAATTGTGATTAGTGTAATATTACTTATCATATTTGACCATCATCGACCTTACTTATTTTATTGTAGCTCCAATCATCACCTGCCATTTTAGCCGCTGTGAAATTTGTGGTGCATGGTAGTATTATACCATGAAACTTTTCCAACTGAATACCTTGCACCTTATATGGATTGATACAAGATTACTGCTAAGTATATTCCTAATGCAAAGTTTAGTGGGCTGTGAAATTTGCCAAGAGTTGAAGCTGAAAGATGGGTTCAGGTTGAGTTTTTAATGTCTGGAGGACCTGAATATTGTGTTTTTGCAGTTGCCATTTGGTCCAACTGGAGGCCTGAATGATACTATCCTGATTTGGGTTTTGGGCTATTTGCCAATGGCCTGGAACAACCAACGTTTTTTTCGCTTTTTAAAAAAATTTTTACAATAAAGTTCAGAGGGATACAATGAATATTCACAACATTCTTAAGTGACATGAATGACTTTAATGAGAAAAAATTTGATACATATGAATGTAAACTAATAGTCCAACACTCCAACACTCCTTTATCAATAACAAATGAATATAAGCTTTTTTGCTTTCAATCGTCAAAATTAGCTTAGTTCGTTTACCAATATTTAGATAAATAAACAGGAAAGAGATGATACCCTGTAATAATCTTCTTTCAAAGGCTTTTTGTTAGAAACTATATATTCTCATGCTATAACCTTGTCGCATTCTCTTTCAATTTCTTCCCTTGAAGGTCAAATCATAAATTTTTTCTTCTTTCTTTAAGAAAGTGGAAGGCTTATTTGTCCATTAAAATGCTGTTTCATGTCAAACAAGCCATCGCCCTCTCATATGCCTTCTTCATGAGTGAAAAATACAGCTCAAGAAATCAAATGCCTTTTAGTTGAGAAATTTGAGGATGTTTCTTGTAAAACATTTCATTGAGAAACTAACTTGCTTTTATGAATATATATATCTTTTGATTGCTAAGTTAGACATGCAACCATTTGTAATTTGCTAATAATTTTACGAATAGTCAAGGAACTAGTTATCATAACTGATAAATTACCTATTCAAAAAATAACTTACCGATTGTTCAAAAAAATTAAGTTATTAAAAAATTGTGAATTTAATCATTTTAAATTTAATAATAGTGACAGTTCTTTTGAAAGAGGGGAGAGAGGGCATAAAAATTTTGTTACAAAAACTTCTTGTTGTTTTTGAGCTCTCTCTCTCCCCTATATTATTATTGTATGAGGTTCCTAAAACGGTGTTTCACTAATTGATTTAAAGGCTATTTTGTAATCTCTACCCAACATATTGATGATGCTCTAAATTAAAATATATTCTATATTGTAAAAGAAAAGTGAGGATTTAAATATCCTATGCCTATTATAGGACGTATCTTTAGCCTCCACAAAAAAATTTATTTTGGGTAACAGGGGTATTAATGTATCATCTATTTGACATGGGATAGGTCCCCCGTTACACCCTTTAGTCTTCGTAGGCAAGAGATATACCATTAGGCTACAAGACCAGTACAACTTATTTATAGGGTTCACAAAGAGAATCTTGCAACTTATTTATCAAATGACTGGTACAGAAATGTGCACAAATTTAGTTGGTTGGAGAATCAATGAAATTGTTGTCATGAAACTATATAATCATTTAATTACAAAGGTCTCTTTTTTCCCCCTCCATTTAAAGAAAAAGGTAAAATAATAACACACATACATACAGACACGACGAGAGGACTTTAAGGCCCTTAATCCACATCATGCAACTCATATGCATGGTAGCACAGGGTAGGGATGAAAATTAAAAATCTTATTCCCCCTTACATATGGAGCAAGAATAGAGGATGGCTTTGAGGTACAATATGGGGATCAAGTGGAGAAAATTAATGTTGCAGATTAATTGGTCAAATTATGATTTTGGTCAAGTATGAATCAACAACAATTAATGAAGAAAAATATTATTCAAATCCCCTTGTTACTTATTATGCACATTAATTGACTTAAGTCAATTAGGTGATTACAGCTTAGATTAATTAATCATAGCCACAATAAATACCAAATTCGAAAATCAATGAAACAAATTAAGAAAGCATGCGAATTTATAAAAATAAAAATAAAATAAATAAAATCAAGGGTTCAAATCCCTATAATCCAACTTAAAAAAAAAAAATGCAAGTTTAGGGACGAAGAGAAAAAACAATCGAGAACCATTCCCAAAAGGAAAGAATACTTTAAGGGTACATCTACCCCAACTAAGGCAATTCATCATAAGAAGAGAAGTTTCACAATCTAATTCAAACCCTTGACCCTGGACGCTACTCAATAGTTTAACTTATTGATATTGCCCCACACCAACTCCAAAACTGCAGAACTCTTCAATATGAATACCTTTCACAAACCTCATTTGTGATCACGATTAGACCCTCCTTGAAGATTTTTGTGATTTCAGCTTTTGATCACTAAAAGGTAGCATGACCGTTGTTAGGGGTGACAATGGGGCAGGTTTCCTATTTCCTACCCTCACTCCACTCTTGCTTCAAGGCGGGTTTTCTTTCTCCCACCCTATCTTAGCAGGTATCTGTCCTGGTCATACTCAAATTTCTCTCTCTCTCTCTCTCTCTCTCTCTCTCTCTCTCTCTCTTTTAATAAATAGAATTTATCAAAAACTATTATTCATTAAATTAAAACTCATAAAATATTTTTTTTTAAAAATTCTAAAATTATAAAACATTCTCAAAGCATAGCAATACAAATATTCAAATATTAAAAAACACAAATTTATAAATATATATATATATATATCCCTTATAAAAAAACCAACAGACATCATAAATTTAAAGTTTAGTTTTACATATAAACAGGATGGGTTTGGGGTCAGTGCAGGGGAAAAGTTAACCCTCGTCCCCATCCCATTTGCTTTGTGGGGTGGATGAGGCAGGTACACACGGGTGCAGACTTAAGAATATGTGAATATGAGCTTTTAAACTCACAGGTTGATCAAACTTTAGGTTTAGATTTTTATTTTATTTTTATTTATCAAATGTATTGCATAGTAGTGGCATCTCTAAATCTTATAGAGTCGTGTTTATTAGATAACTTTGATATGTTTTCGTATATGCACGAAAACCTAGGCATAAATCGGCTTTAATTAATCATGTTAGATTAAACTTTCATGATTTCAATAGATCAAGATACTATTGAATTGAACACAATTACACTAAAACTTTCTCATTATAAGTAAATTTTTGTAAAGTTTACAAGAAAATTTGTTGTAGAATTAGCCAACACCTAAAAATACCTAATCATCGCTATTGTACTATAACAATCGAAAACATTTTTTTAAATATCTTTTAGAATTTGGGCTTTTCCATATTGAAACGTTGCAGAAAGTTCGTTTAATTAAGTGGGAATTGGGGAACCAATTAAACGTTGCATCAAAATTGTTGAGAAAAATTTATAATGGCTCAAACAAAAAACAAAGAAAGGCTTCAATTGCATGATCCAGTTGAGTCACTCTCCAATGGTACAAGCTTCTCTTGTACAAGTGCTAGCATATGTCTGAAAAGAAAAATGCTTTGTCAATATGTTGGAAAGACACCAGCATTGATTTGTTCTCTCTTAAACACTTGAGGGGCTAACATAATTACTTATACACTTTACTATTAAAAAATAAGATTACCATTTCGTACCTCTTAAAGACACAAGGTTATATGCACCCTTTTTCTCTCAATTGTTTGAAGATGGGCAAGTAAGAAATGTAATAGTCACTAAACCAATGATTAATTTCCAAACACCACATAATTGAAGGCTACTTCTTTTATTATAACTATTCCTCAAACTTAAAAGTTCTTTGTGTTGATTAAAAAAAAAAAAAAATTGTCCAAAAGAGAATCTTTGTAATTCTAAAAAAGAAAGTGTCCCACACACTATATAAAGGCTTCAATGTTGCAATTAAATATGCAACACATCCTCAATCAAATCTTTCTCCAACAACATATTTGAACAGTCTATGTCAAAAATCCCCTCCTCTTTTTACTTGCTAATCTTTATTTTCCTTCTTCAAATTGCTTTTGGGATGGACCACAAATGTTTAGGTGCGCAAAATTATTCCACAATCAATGACCTTTATGGTACCAATTTGAATGAGCTTTCAGCTTATCTTACCTATCAAGTCTCTGCCACTGGTTTTGCACTAGGCACAAAGGGTCAAGGTGTAGATTACCAAAGAAATTCACATACCGTAATGTGAATTACTTTGGCCAAATTGATCGTGATACTTGGTACTACGAAAAGAACCCACAAAATATGACAGATTACCAAAAAATTACTGAAAAGAAAGGAGAGTGGTTGACCCAACTCGCTGGCCAAGCTTCTACTACCCCAAAAATGTTTTTAACTGGAGACTTGGATCTTGGAGACAACAAAAAACTCTATGGGTCAGTTCAATGCACTAGAGACCTTTCAAGCATGGACTGCAATAAGTGCCCTAATGAATCAATTGGGTTTCTTCAAAAATGTTGGGACTCCCCTAAAGGGGTTCGGATATATAGTGCGACTTGCGACGTGAGGTTTGAGACTTTCAAATATTACTCTGAGTGAATTTGGAGCATCTATGGAGAATTGTCTTCATATCAAAATGTGATGTGTAATAGGAACCTACAATTCTAAGATTGTGGGTGATGAACTAATGGAGGCAGTGGGTCAAACTCAGTTTTATTTAGTTTTTAAGTGTCAAGAGCATTGTAATTTTCAGTTTTTTAAGGGATGGGCTGTGCTAATGGTCCATTGGGTTTTATTTTAGTTTTATATGAGTTTAGTTAATTAGTTTGGTCTTAATAATAAAGCCCAAAGAGTCCAAGTCCAAGTCTTATTATAAGTTTAAAATAAAGTCCTATTTCCACTAAGAATAGGTATTTAAGTCTTCTATTTAAAGGATTGTTAAAAAAAAGAGTCTTTTATTTAAAGGATTGTACTACTTTCTATTAAAGAATGATATATTTTCAGATTTTAGAGTCATGAAGTTTTCTTGAGGTTCGTAATTTGTGTGATGCAACCTTCTCCGAGTTATAATGCCAAAAACAAATCCTAGTTGTGATGCTATGTTACTGTTCAGAAGTTATCGTTCACATCCTTAGAACAACAACCAAAATCTTGGTTTTTCACCCTTTGTTTAATCCTTAAAATTTAAACCCTCTATTATTCCTTTTCCCCATTGAGAACCCTATATTATCCTTACTATTTTCTAGCTTACTACCCACCAAAACCTAATCCTGATAATTCATAAAAGCCCCAGCCACGCAAATTTAACTTTGATTTGTCAAATATGATTTTTCTTTGTTCCCCTTGTCCTACCTCATGAACTTTTGCACTTTAAGATGGTTAATGGTGATGAACTTCTGTCCTTTGCATGGGTGCACAATTGAATAAGATATGGTGCACAATTCCTTGGTTTTATTTTGCACTAGTCTTTTTTAATGAGGATTTAGGCAATTTATACGCTCAGATTAAAGAACATGTGAAAATTGCCTTTATTGAAGCGGGTGAACATATTCTGAACATGTATGACACATTACTTTTTTCACATTTTCTATTTAAATTTGTGTAAATGTTTACAACCCTTGCCTCTTTCTCTGTTCATATTCTCGTGCTTTCTATATTGCTGCAAATGTTACACGTTTGACAAAGGAATTACTATTAGTGCTTTTGTTGAGAAAGTTTCAAAGATATAAGGTGTTATTGTGAAAATAGGATCAATGGTGGTAAAGATTTAAGTCACGGCGGCAAACGTGCAATTTCCACATAAATAAAATAAAAGTACTGATGTCTCATGAGCGACTATCTTGGTCTCATATCTTTTAGAGATTAAATTCGGTCCGGAGCTAGTTTAAAACACTGCTTTTACGCCAGCCAATGAAAACATGCCACGTGATTCTTTTCGTTCCCTCTGTCCATAAAACACTGCTTTTTAATTCGTTCTCTCTCCGTTCCCTCTGTAACTCTCTCTACTTTACTCTTTGAATTTTCAGAGACAAAACTTTTACCATCTATCTGTGACTGATTCTCTCTCACACACAAAAAAGTCAACCAACCCAAAGCAGAGTTTGTGTTCATAATCATCATCAAAGATCATCAAACACTCAAAAAGTCTCAAACTTTCCCCTTCATTGATTCATCCACCTCCATTCTGTGCTCAATAAAAGCAAATAATCACATCTTTCCCGCCACATTTATCCCCTGCTTCTCAACCCCACCAAAACCAAACATGCTTCATGGACGGCCGTGGCAGAGCTAAGAGCACCGAAGCCAATTGGGTTCAAAAGGAGGCCGGTAGTTCAGTGCATTGGCACAGCCCTGTAACGTGTTACAAAACCCCTTTTCCCTTTTTTTTTTATTGTGAAATTTTAGCTTGGAAAAGACAGTCTTTGTAGAATTTGTGATTTCTCTTTTAGATGTAAATTTTCTTTTGATTACGATGTCTAATGTGACGTGTTTATGTAAAAAGTTGCAAATTTGAGATATGGGCTTCTGTCATTGTTGGATTAGTTTAAGGAATATTGTGAAAGACTTGCAAAAGATCCAAGTTGAATATTGTTGGATTAGGCCGAAGCTTGCATTTTGGCGTTACTTTTCTTTTCCTTCAACTTGAAGCATTGTTTCTGTCTCTAAAACTTTCAAATTTAATCCCACTGTGTTGATGCATAGATCAACAGGGAAGATAAGTACCACAAGAGAAGGAAAGCAATGGATTTGATGGTATGAAAAAAAAAAAAAAAAAAAAAGCTAGAAGAGAGAGTTACAGAGGGAATGGGGAGAGAGAGAGAGAGAGAGAGAGAGAGAGAGAATCCAAAGAAGAAGAGACTAGAGGAATGTTTTATAATTTGAGGGAGAACCACGTGGCATGTTTTCATTGGCTGGCATAAAAGCAGTGCTTTACGCCAGCTCTGGACCGAATTTAATCTCTATCTTTTAAGGTAAACAAATTAATGTTGACCCGTACGTGACCCGCTCCATGTAAATCTACTATGCGATTTCCAAAAGCCTAAAGTGTATTATTTTACTACAATTTAATGCTTCGAGAATGCTAGAACATGCAACTGTTGTTCAACCTATCATAAACAAATTCCAACAGACCATGTTGAATATTGATAAAGGCTTGGTCTTTCACGTCCTCCAAACAAGGGTGTTAATCTCGTACCGTACCGGTCGGTATGGCCGGAATATTTCGCACCGGTGCCTGAAACAGTACAGAAATGTGTTTGTTTCGTACTGGTTTAAATACCGGCTATACCGGGTCGTTCCGGTCATACCGGGAAGCAAACTGGATTTCGGTCGAAAACTTCATACTGGACCGAAATAACAAACAAAAAAATTTTAGATCTAATAATCTCTCTCCTTTCTCAATAACTTACTAACTTGCTCTTGCTCTTGGGTCACTGCCGTCATTAACACGGTGCCGTTGTCGCCACCACGTTGCCTGTAGCAACCCATTTGGCGATCTTCTCTTCAGCTTCTGCTGCTACTGCTTCTTCTTCTTTGTCTGCTCAGAGGCTTATACACACGTTTCTTCATCTTATTCTGCCTTTTATGTTTCCTTTTATTTTTAATCTTTAACTTTTTGTTGTTTTGTGTGCTTGATAAGAGACAAGTCACTTACAACTCACGTGAACATCATTCAAAAATTCAAACTCTACCTCTTTTTTTTATATATTTTTATTAATATAACATTATAACTATTTATGTGTGCTCTGCCACACATCAAAACACTACAAGTACAATGATCAAGACTACTTATTTGAGGCTTATTTTAGTATTTTAATACATCAATATCAATTTATTTTATTTTATTTATAAGTATCAATATCAATTCTATTATAAATATTATATTTTATATATATATATATATATATAGATATATATATATTTTTTTGCCGAGAATACTTTATATTATATATTACTAGTATAATGAATTAACATTTTAGCTAGAGCTTAAATTAATAAATAAGATATGAGTTGATAATTTTAAATATTATAAACAAATTATATGGGCCTTTACTAATGGATATACAACTAATATATATATATATATATATATATATATATATATTATATATAAAAAATAGCGGTAAACTCGAAACGGTACACCGGTATTAACCGGTATCCGAAATATATCATACCGGTGGCCAAACCGGTACGGCCTCCGGTACAGTATTGACATCCTTGCCTCCAAAGGATACTTTTTTGAATGCAGAATGCTTTGAAAGGTCAGTCAACTTTCTATAGGTCTTAGTTTTGGAAAATAACTAGATCATGACTCTAATAGTAAATAGAGCAAGGTCCAATTCAAATCCGTAAAATCTGTCTCATGAGTCAACAACACGAAGGTGCAGTACTTTTTGCGAAAATTATTGTGTACTTTTGGAGTATCATAAATACGTATTTCCTCCTCTCACATGAATGGTGAGTCCCACTAAGGGCACGTTTGGTACATTGTAACGATGATTACATAGGAATAGGAATAAGTATCACAAGGAATAAAAGAAGTTGTAATGGAATAATTATTACTATTCATTTGTTTGGTGACAACAAAATAAAGATGTAGAAGTGAAAGCCCAGTTAAATTAAATTTCCTAAAATACCCTTCTTTTTTAAATTTAAATTTACAATTTTTGTGGTTCTACCTTTAACATTTTATGAAGTAAAAATTAAATAATTTTACAATTAATACATATGTTGTTTGTTCAAAATTAATATCTACATAAATGTTAAAAACAAAAATGATTGAGAGGAAAAAGCCCATGATTCAAAAAAGAAATGGTAAATATCCCCATAAAAAATGGAAAAGATCAATTAATATAATTTTTTATTAATATTAATATTAAAAAGGAATGGCAAACATCCCCAACTCTCATGGATTGTAATATTGTTTTCTGATTTGGACCTTCATTTGTATTTCGTTGTTTTCATTTTGTAATGAAATACCTAGTTTTGTCAAATTAAAAAAATAAAAAAATAAATAAAAAAACACTACTGTCAATTGCGAAACCGCAATCCTTCAATTCCATAATCATCTATTAATACCCAAGGACTAGCAAGGTATCAATACTCATTGAGGGTGTTTGCTAGAGAAATATAGTAGCAAAAAGGGGACCTACCTAATTGTTGTTTGTGGGTCTAAATCTAACATGAGAGAGAGAGAGAGAGAGAGAGAGAGAGAGAGATTTGCGGCAAAAAAATTTTTGATGGGGGAGCCAAGGAGATTTTAGGAACTTTAAATTTGCAGGGTTAAGGAATAGAGATTACAAAGCTTTTTAAAAGAATAGTTGTAGGTACTCAAGAATTCTTTGCCTTTACCTTTGGCTTTTTTGGCTTGATTGCCTTGCCTTACCTTTGGCTTGAATTCTTTTGTCCCACATTGGAAAGATATCTTTCCTCTTTCTACCTTATAAGGGATGAACCAATGGAATAAGAGTACCAAACTAATGGTACTTTTACTCCATTGGTTCATCCCTTATAAGGTAGAAAGAGGAAAGATATCTTTCCAATGTGGGACAAAAGAATTCAAGCCAAAGGCAAGGCAAGGCAATCAAGCCAAAAAAGCCAAAGCCAAAGGCAAAGAATTCTTGAGTACCTACAATAGTTATTCCTCATTTTAAAGAATAATCATTCCCTTATGAATAGTTATTCCCT
This sequence comes from Quercus tomentella, assembly GCA_028535165.1. Classification (NCBI taxonomy): domain Eukaryota; kingdom Viridiplantae; phylum Streptophyta; class Magnoliopsida; order Fagales; family Fagaceae; genus Quercus; species Quercus tomentella. The sequence goes on from JAPQVY010000111.1 coordinate 45,024,488, forward strand.
ATTCCCTGCAACAAAACACAACCAAACAATTGAATACCTATTCCCCATGAATAGTTATTCCATTACAGGGTCTATTACAGTGTACCAAACGTGCTCTAATTAAATTTATGGTGAGACCCACCATTCATGTGAGAGGAGGGAGTACGCATTTATGGCACTTCAGAAGTACCTAATAATTTTCCTACTTTTTGTTGGTATGAATGCTAAATTTAACAAATTTTCATACGTGAACTTCGTGTACTAGAAAATAACATGTTTTACGTGAGTTTCAGTTAGCTCAATAAATAAAGTTTCTAATAGTTGAATAAAAGATTTGAAATTTAATCTTTGCTTATACCAAAAACTTATTGGTGTATTGGTCTGTTAATAAAAAAGCTATTACTAAGAATGGATGTCATAAGTTGAAACTCTATAAAAAAAAATCATATTACCGAATCTATAAAAAAAGAAAAAGAAAAAAATAAATAAAAGAGAAAGATATTGCCATGCCAGTCAACATGCCCAAAAGCCATTCTTATATCAAATAGGAAGTCACTAAAACTTCAGAGTTCAATTAGGCCACACCCAGATGGCCACTTTGTCAATTTCTTAACCACACCAAGATTCTTGGCTGCTCCAAGAATATTTTTCAAGGGTCGTTAAAAATACTTAAATTAAATAAAATTTTTTAAAAAGGAACTTGAATATATTGAGTTATCGACAAAAAAAAAAAAAAAAAAAAGGTTAATACATGAAGTTTTACATTTTTCTTTTATTAGTTTTTATATTTTGAAATAGTTACATAATATTTCGTTATCAGTTGTCATTATCTATTGTCAATATGAGTAGGTGTGACTATTTTATTTTGTTAATTTTGTATAATATTTTTATTTTTATTTTTATTTTTATGCAGTTGTCCTTAACTATTTATCATTGTTTTTATAAAAATGTTTTCAACTAAATGACAAAACTCAACTTATTGACACTATATTAATTATTGACCCACACAACTATACTCATATATACATTAACAATACACTAACTTTACTCTTTTTTCTTTTCTTGAATTAGTAACTTTATAACATGATAACAATACACACACATGTAACAAATACTCTATATTTCATAATTATTAAATTATGTAAAGTTATATTATATTTATGCTATACATGCGTGCATTCATGCACATCACAACTCACACAAATAATAATAACAACAACAACAACAACACGCACAATCAGTAATTAGACGTATACTCATACACATATAATATAAATTTATAATAAAGAGGGAGGTACTCACAGCTCACAAACATTCACTATTTACTCCTATAGTGAAAGATAACAAGATATTCAGATAAAGAATGGAGATGAGATTAGAGATTAGATCAGAGAGAGAAAATGAAAATGATTTGTGATTTGTGTTGTTGTTTAGTTTTGAAATAAGTTGATATGCGTTGTTGTTTGGTTTTGGGCTGGGCTGAAATGTGATCAAGGGCGTTTCCTTTCAAATGACAACTGCCTCTTCCAGCGAGGGCGTTGCAAAATACTTTTAAGTATAGATTAGACTAATAATTTTTTTTTTTTTTTTTTTTTAATTTTCAGTGGAGTTCAAATCAGAGAATAATGTACAGCCGCCCTAATCTTGTAACTACACTACATTATAAAAAAAAAAAAATTGGCCTTCCATGTCTCAACTCTGTTTTTTTAAAATTTTAATTTTTTTTCCATCTCTTTTAGAAAATCCAAGTCCAACCATAGTTTATTTTTTATTATTTATAAAATGGATAGACCAGATGGTCAGAACGGGTTACCCATGAAGTGGAAAGAAATACACTTTTTTTTTTTTTTTTTTTTTTTGTAAATCCGGGCAAAAATCTCCCTATCCCCCATTATGTTATTAAAAATTGAAATAAATCTTGGTTTTTCACCCTTTGTTTAATCCTTAAAATTTAAACCCTCTATTATTCCTTTTCCTCATTGAGAACCCTATATTATCCTTATTATTTTCTAGCCTACTACCCACAAAACCTAATCCTAATAATTCATCAAAGCCCCAGCCACCCAAAATTAACTCTGATTTGTCAAATATGATTTTGCTTTGTTCCCTCTTGTCCTACCTCTTGAACTTTTGCACTTTAAGATACATGGTTGGTGATGAACTTCTGTCTTTTGCATGTGTTAAATTTTTTTTCCAAACCGGTGCACAATTGAATAAGATGTAGTGCACAATTCCTTGGTTTTATTTTGCACTAGTCTTTTTTAATGGGATATTTAGGCAATTTATACACTCAGATTAAAGAACATGTGAAAATTGCCCTTATTGAAGCGGGTGATCATATTCTGAACATGTATGGCACATTACTTTTTTCACATTTTCTATTTAAATTTGTGTAAATTAAATGTTTACAACCCTTGCCTCTTTTCTCTGTTCACATTCTCATGCTTTCTATATTGCTGCAAATGTTACACGTTTGACAAAGGAATTACTATTAGTGCTTTTGTTGAGAAAGTTTCAAAGATAAGGTGTTATTGTGAAAATAGGATCAATGGTGGTAAATGGTAATAGTGTCGGATAGAGAAATCTCTATTAAAGAAAGAGCTACTAGCAAAGTTGAAAGTATATCCTATGAGAGTTTTAAGTCACGGCGGCAAATGTGCAATTTCCACATAAATAAATGAAACGCATTTTTGCAAATAGCTAACCCAAATGAACACTTAGTTCAGTCAAGTGGTATAAACAACTCATGGTACTAAAATAAGGACAAAGTAAACTAATTTATAGTCAAACAACTATAACTTTTACTAAAAAAATTAACATAATTACATATTTTGAAAATGTAATAATTGTATTGCAGGTTATTTATGACTTAATATGCATGTTAAAGTTTATGCTAATCGAATGTTATTTATTATTTGATCCAAAAATTTATTTTTTATGCATAATTTTAAACTGTAAAAATTAACTTAGAATTTAAATATTGAATTAACGAAATAAATATTAAATTTTAATCTTCTAAAAAATTTTCAATCATAAAAAATATAAAAATAAAATAAAAGTGCCGATGTCTCACGAGCGACTAACTTGGTCTCATATCTTTTAAGGTAAACAAATTAATGTCATATGACAGGGTGGAGTGGGTCTTTTTGGAGAAGATAATGCAGAAATTGGGGTTTGATGAAAAGTGGCGGGCCCTAATTATGAGATGTGTCACTACTGTGTCATATTCCATAAAGATAAATGGTAAACCAAGGGGATATATTGTTCCAAGCAGAGGGATTAGACAAGGGGATCCTTTATCTCCACACCTCTTTTTGTTGTGTGTAGAAGGCCTTTCTGCTTTAATAAAAAAGGAGGTGGGGGAGAGACAGTTGAGTGGATTAACAGTTAGTAGAGGAGGCCCAAGATTATCTCACCTGTTTTTTGCTGATGACAATATGATTTTTTGCAAAGCTTCCATTGAAGAATGTAGTTCTCTCCAAAGGATTCTAGAGATCTATGAGAATGCCTCAGGCCAACAATTGAACCGTGCCAAGACCTCACTATTTTTTAGTAGTAACACTCCAAGGCAGATACAAGAAGATATTAAAGGAAGATTTGGGGCGCAAGTGATTAAGCAACATGAAAAGTATTTAGGGTTGCCTTCGCTAGTGGGTAAAAATAAAAGGAGTACTTTCATTGAAATCAAGGAAAAGGTCAGGAAGAAGTTAACAGGGTGGAAAGAAAAATTACTGTCTAAGGCTAGGAAAGAAATTTTAATCAAGGCAATAGCCCAAGCAATTCCAACATACTCAATGGGTTGCTTTAAATTTCCTGATTCTCTTTGTGAAGACTTGACTAGTCTGATCTGGAATTTTTGGTGGGGCCAAAAACAGGAGGAGAAGAAGATGGCATGGCTGAGTTGGGAGAAACTGTGTGCTCCTAAAGCTAGTGGTGGGATGGGTTTCAAGAGCTTGAAAGAGTTTAATCTGGCTATGCTTGCAAAACAGGGTTGGCGGTTGCAACAAAAGCAAAACTCTCTTGTTTACTAGGTGTTGAAAGCCAAATATTTTCCTCACTGTGATTTTACTCAGGCAACGATGGGCAATAATCCTTCCTTCACATGGCGTAGCTTAATGGCAGCACAGAATATAGTTAAACATGGCCTACGGTGGAGAATTGGAAATGGCGAAAAGGTCAAGGTTTGGGGAGATAAATGGCTGCCTACACCATCTACATACCAAGTGACCTTTCCAAGAATGTTCTTGCAAGCTGAAACGTTGGTGGGTGACTTAATAGATAAAGAGAAAGCTTGCTGGAAAACAGAGGTTATTGATGTTCTGTTCTTACCACACGAAGCAGAGGAAATTAAAAAGATTCCATTGAGCTCCCATCTACCTACTGACAAGCAGATATGGGCGTGTAGTCATAATGGTGTGTTCACGGTGCGAAGTGCTTACTAGGTGGCTCGTGGGATGTCAAGGCCTAGGAATTTCAGTTCCGGTTCAGATGAAGGAAGAAATAGGCAGTTTTGGAAAAAAATTTGGAGGATCCAAGTTCCGCACAAAATAAGACATTTCACTTGGAGGGCATGTCGTGATCTACTCCCCACAAAATCTAATTTGTTACGACGGAAAGTGCTGCCGGACGATCAGTGTGAAGAGTGCAATGAGGCATCGGAAAACTCAAGCCATTTTTTCTGGACATGTAAACGGGCTCGGGAGTTGTGGGAAAGCTCCAAGCTTGTCATGCCATTTACAGCTGAGCAGATTTGTTCTTTTAAAGACCTGCTGTGGAGCTTATGTATGGAGGTGGAGAGTTCACCGGAGTTGGTAGCAAAAATGGTGACTTGTGCCTGGGTGTTATGGGGAAATAGGAATGAAATCCGTATGGGAGGTAAGCGGAAATCGGGTCCGGAAATGGTTCGCTGGGCAACTCAATATCTGGAGGAGTATAAGGCTGCTACGTCTGCTGAGATTGGTGAACGTAGCCCAAGCATCCAACCAGCCAGATGGATACCTCCTCAGAACCAGACGTTCAAGGTCAACGTGGACGGGGCAGTGTTCGCAAAACTAAAGGCAGTGGGCATAGGAGTGGTTATACGGGACAAGGAAGGGAATTTCAGGGCTGCTTTGAGCAAGAAAATGAAGTTGCCATTTGGTCCGTTAGAAGTAGAAGCTATGGCAGTTGAAGTGGGAGTGCAATTCGCAAAGGATATGGGTATTATGGAAGTCATGGTGGAAGGTGATTCTCTTATTATGCAGCGTGCTTTGAATGATTTGGCTACTCCTCCTTTTTCAGTGGATGCTGTCATTGTGGGTATTAAAGCTTCTTGTGCAGATTTCCATCATATAGAGTTTTCACATGTGCACCGACAAGGAAACAACCCAGCCCATCTCTTAGCAAAATATGCCTACGGCATTGATGATAGTTCAGTTTGGATTGAAGAGTTCCCTTGTTTTATAAAACAAGCTCTTATCCATGATGTAATGTCTTTTTAACAATTCAATGAAGTTTCAGCTTTCTTATCAAAAAAAAAAAAAAAATTAATGTTGACTCGTGCGTGACCCGCTCCATGTAAATCTACTATGCGATTTCCAAAAGCCTAAAGTGTATTATTTTACTACAATTTAGTGCTTCGAGAATGCTAGAACATGCAACTGTTGTTCAACCTATCATAAACAAATTCCAACAGACCATGTTGAATATTGATAAATGCTTGGTCTTTCACGTCCTCCAAAGGATAATTTTTTGAATGCAGAATGCTTTGAAAGGTTAGTCAACTTTCTATAGGTCTCAGTTTTGGAAAATAACTAGATCATGACTCTAATAGTAAATAGAGCAAGGTCCAATTCAGATCCGTAAAATTTGTCTCATGAGTCAACAACACGAAGGTGTAGTACTTTTTGTTGGTATGAATGCTAAATTTAACAAATTTTCATACGTAAATTTCGTATACGAAATTTACTAGAAAATAACATGTTTTAGGGATTTCCAGTTAGTTCAACAGGTAAAATTTTTGATAGTTGAATAAGAGATTTAAGATTTAATTCTTGCCTACACCAAAAACTGATTGGTGTATTAGTCTTAAAAAAAAAGCTATCATCAGGAATAAATGTCATAAGTTGAAACTCTTTAAAAAAAATAATCATATTACCAAATCTAAAAAAAAGAAAAAGAAAAAAAAGAGAGATATTACCATGCCAGACTTCATGCCCAAAATCCATTCTTATATCAAATAGAAAGTCACTAAAATTTCAGAGTTCAATTAGGCCACACCCAGCTGGCCACTTTGTCAATTTCTTAACCACACCAATAATCTTGGACATTCGCGACTCCAAGAATATTTTTCAGAGGTTGTTAAAAAACTTAAATTAGATAAAATTTTTAAAAAAATCTTCAATATATCGAGTTATCGACCAAAAAAAAAGAAGCTAAAACATGAAGTTTTACAATTTCCTTTTATTAGTTTTTATATTTTCAAATAATTAGTAATAGTTTGTTATCAATTGTCATTATCTATTGTTAATATGAATAGGTGTTGATGATGCACAAAAAATCAGTAGGTTGAATGTTTCGGGCTTCAATGATTTGGAAGGCTTGAAAAGGGAAACAAACAATCAAAGGAGATCGGTGGTGACTGGCCAAGAATCCTCTGATGATTAAGTTAGTTTCTCTCTCAAATTCTGGAGTTCCAACTTTTCGCGAATTGTTTCAGACTTACCTTTTCTTGTCATGAATGAATGTTTATATAGTGCACACTAGAAGCGGTTACTTGTTTAGTAACTTCCCCTATCTTTGAGGAGGTCGAAGGATTTGGAGTTAACTTCCACAACCGCCATGGAAGTTAGATTATTTGATCTTATTTTCCATAACCGTTTTTGGAAGTATTTAGTAAGAACTTGTAACAATGAACTTCGATTTTTACTTAAGCTTCGGGACAGAAACATGTGGTTCATTTCCTTAACCTGTGTAGAGGAACATGCTTGGAACTTCTTGTCTGGGGGTCATCCAAGCATCTTTGTTGATGGCGACCTTTTCATAGATGACTGTTCTATAAAGTGCCCATTCTTCTTTGGATGACCCTTATGGACGAGCGTGGAGTTGGTTTATTTCATAGTACACCATCAGGTGTGACCAAAGGCGGCGCCATGTTCAGGCTGGACCACCTGACCTGGCAATTATATATATATATATATATATATATATATATATATAAAATAATTTAAAATTTTTATATTTGCCCACCCTTTAAAAAAGAGTTGTGACCACCCTGAAATATTGGTCCATAATTTGGTCCCATAAAGTTGTGGCCTTTCAAACAAAAATGAAAAGTCCAAAAAAAATTTATAGAAACTAAAATATGAAAATTGAAAAAGACCCACGGTCTTTGTCCTACTGTCCCAGCCCAATCAATTTTTTTTTTTTTTTTTTTAATAGAACTAAAATTTGAAAAAAAAATTAAATTGCTATAAATCAAATACTCAATAAAAAAAAAAAAATACCCAATCAAATTTTGAATAAAAAAATTGTAACCTAAGGGGTAAATAACTTCAACCTCTCAGTAGTCCGCTCTAGCCCCTTTCATTACTAGACGGCAGACTCACTGTCTCTGTCCCACTGTCCTAGCCATTGCTGATCCCAGACCCACTATCCCAGCTTTCATTGCTTCAACCTCAAGAATGGCCTAAATCACCTGAAGGAACGCCGCCCATCATAGCTGTCGCCTCCTCCTTCTCCTTCTCCTTCTTCTTATTCTCCTCCTCCTCCTCCTTCTTCTTCATTCTACATTTCCTCTACAATTCTTTTCAGTTTTTCTAATTCTTGAGTTGTCCGCCCACTTCAACTTTATTGCCTAGTTTTGTGTAATATTATTTTAGTTTTGTGTACCACTTTATGTTCCACCAATTACTACTAACCATGTATATGATTGCTTTCCATTTTAAATTTCAGTTATTCTATAAGGAAAGTAAAATGAAAGCGTGGCAAGTAGTGATTGGTGGAACATAAAGTGGTACACAAAAAGTGGTACAGAAGATTTGGGCTCGAAATTCAGCTCTTTATATTGACTTTAAGCCTCTTGCCTCCACATTATCATCTTCTTCTTTTTAATTTAAATTCAGCTTATGTCTCTCTTTTTTTTTTTTTCTTTTTTTTTTCCCTTTATTTCATTATTAAATACATTTTAATCTTATTATATTTAAAAAAATTGATTGTTAATTTGTTTTTTGGGCTTAAAGATTGACATACTAATTGAAATATGACTTATAATTTTAAGACCCTTAATAATTTATATGAGTTTTAATCAATATTATACATACATATTTATAATAATGGTAACTTTGTAATAGTACGTTGAAATAGACCGGTACTAAAATATTTTGTTCTAATGGACAAACCGAAATGGGAGCCTTAGGTATGCTTTGGGCAATTGGGGTAATGGACTAGCTGGCTAGTGGTAGTAAAGTGAGTAAACAAATAATTATAAAAGAAAAAAAAAAATTAAACTATGCAATTGTAAGGCAGTGGGGTCAAGCATTGAATTTACTAGTTTAGACTTTACATTGTGGTAATGGGGTGTGTGCTAGACTGTTAGTAGTCAATAAAGAAAAATAATGAAACAAACAACAAAAATTTATGTTGGGTTAAATTGTTAATAGAGTCATGCTATGGACATAATAGTAATTAATATTTTTATTATATCAAGAAATAATATTTCAATTGAACTTATAGTTTATTGTTTATTTTTTTGCTAGTATTATGGACAAATATTTGATACGAAAATCATGTACGCAAGATTCATCTCCTACCCAAACTATTATAGACAAATATTTTTTTTTGTTATCAATATATAAAGTTCTCTTTTTATTAAATTGTTTAGTTTAAGTTTCTAAAGGACCACCCTGGAAAAATTTCCTACAGCCGCCACTGGGTGTGACTATTTTATTTTGTATAATATTCAAATTTTTATGCAGTTGTCCTTAACTATTTATCATTGTTTTTATAAAAATGTTTTCAACTAAATGACAAAACTCAACTCATTGACACTATATTAATTATTGACCCACACAAGTATACTCATATATACATTAATAATACACTAACTTTACTCTTTTTTCTTTTCTTTAATTAGTAACATTATAACAAAACTTTATTATAACATAATAATTGTGGGAGGAACGAATCTCTGACCCTAAAAATGGAATTGTTCGCTTTGGGAATGGGCCGAGGAGACTGATGCCACCCTCACAGTTTTGCTCAATCCCACATTGGGGAGAGATCCTCCCACTCATACCTTATAAGCCTTTAGCCTAAGGATGAGTGTACCACTACTACACAGGTCTCCTCGGCCCATTCCCAAAGTGGACAATTCCATTCTTGGGGTCAGAGATTTGTTCCTCCCACAATAACAATACACTCATATGTAACAAATCCTCTATATTTCATAATTATTAAATTATGTGAAGTTATATATATTTATGCTATACATGCATGCATTCATGCCAAGGATGTCAATACCGTACCGAAGGCCGTACCGGTTTGGCTACCGGTACGATATATTTCGGATACCGATCAATATTGGTGTACTGTTTTGGGTTTACCGCTATTTTTTATATTTATAAATAAATAAATAAATATATATATATATATATATATATATGTATGTATGTGTCTGTGTATATATATATTATAATAAATATAAAAGTTTACCATAAAACATTTCCTTAATTTAGAACTATTCATGGTTTTAGACTTTAGTATCAATTAAAAAGGAAAAAAAAAAAAAATAAAATAGAAAGCTTAAAAGTTACCATTGCATACTAAGAAAACAAATAATACTAATAAGTTAATGCAAACAAGTTACCATTCTGTCTTAACAAAAATTCAAAAATTACAAAACTTAAAAAAAAATAATAATAATAAATAAATAAAAAAAAAACTTTTTTCTGTACCGGCCGGTATTGCCAGAAATTGGCCAGTACGGCCGGTATTTTTTTCGGTACGAAACAAGGGGGTCGAGCATACCGGATTGCTGGCCGGTACGGTATATTCCGGCCATATCGGCCGGTACGGTACGGAATCGATAACCTTGATTCATGCACATCACAACTCATACAAATATAATAATAACAACAACAACAACAATTACAATAACAAACACAATCAGTGATCTGTGATTTGTGTTGCTGTTTAGTTCTGAAAGAAGTTGATATGCCTTGTTCTTTGGTTTTGGGCTGGGCTGAAATGTGATCAAGGGCGTTTCCTTTCATATGACAACTATCTCTTCCAGTGAGGGCATTGCAAAATACTTTTAAGTATAAATTAGACTAATAAAAAAAATATAATTAAAAAAAAAATTATAGGGGAGTTCAAATCAGAAGATAATGTATAGCTGCGCGACCTAATCTTGTAACTACACTAAATTATAAAAAAATTGGCCTTCCGTGTCTCAGCACTTTGTTTGTTTGTTTGTTTTTTTTTTTTTTTTTGTTCTTTTTTTTTTCATCTCTTTTAGAAAATCCAAGTCCAACCATGGTTTTTTTTTTTTTTTAATGGATAGACCAGATGTTCTGACCGGGTTACCCATGAAGTGGAAAGAAATACAGTTTTTTTTGTTTGTAAATCCGGGAAAAAATCTCCCTATCCCCCATTATGTTATTAAAAATTGAAATAAATCAGCTCAGAATTTTTTATTAATGACCACCTTGATTTTTAGATAAAAATAAAACTTATACAAATAAGAATGTAAAGGAGGTCGAAAGCACTACTTTGGTCTTTAAATTTTAGGATCACACTTAATTTAATTCATAAATTTTGGTAACGGTTAATTTGATGCTTATTATTTTCAACTTACAATTAATCTAGTCCATTAACCCACTAACAGAAAATGCTTACATGAAAAGTGGTGTACACTACTAACACATTTGAAGTTTATGTGGCAATTAAAATAATAATAATATTTAAAAATTTATTGATATATTAAAATTCCATGTTAGCCCCTAAATGAGAAAAAAAAAATAAAAAAAATTATCGATTTTGAAGAAAGTGAAAAAGAAAAAAGGAATTAAAAAGAGGACAAAATTTAATTACAAAATTAGTTGTAACCTAAGGTTACAACTTTAATCAATAAAATAAAAATTACTACATATTTTAAAATTCTAATCGTTGAATTGCATGTTCTTTACACTCTTAATACAGATGTCAAATTTTGTATGAATTGGATATTATTTACTATATGATCTATAGGCTTATATTTTATATATAATTTTAAACTACAAAAATTTGAAATTTAAAAAATTTATTGAAGACATAGTTATTGATCTTTAATTTTCTAAAAATTTTGCAACCATAAAAGATATAAAAAGAAAATATAACTCAATGATAGATTTGTCAAAATTTATCTCTAATAAAAAGATATTAAGTAAGGTTGTACTTTAAGGTTACCACCAATTTTGTAGCTAAACTTTTCCCTTAAAAAGAACCTAGATTTCATCTAATCTTCTAATCTTTTCTTGCATTTGCTTTGATTTTCTAACATATATCTGCTTAAAGAATTCGGTTTCATTAAAATTGTCATCTGAAAAATGTCGAAATGATGATGGGAACACGTCACACGTGGTCATCAATGTTTTTCTCTCTGTTTCTTCAAGAAGGAATACATTAGAAAGGGGAAAACAAAGAAAAACAAGAACATTACAGAGGAGATAAGGAAATCACTGAATAAGCAAATACAAAACAGGGATAAAGAGCACATGGCAGAAACTCAAGCATTACAAAAAGGAATCAACCCTAATTGCATTTGAGACTTCAGAAAGTAGAGTCCAAGGTGAAAGGTCAAAGGAGCCCAAAAAATGACTTTGAAGCTGCCCATTTTACAGGCCAATAATGAGTAGCTTGTCAAAAATGGAGTGTGTGTTAAATAAACTACTTGGTGTTATTGATTGTGTGTTATTTACACCTAAGAAAATATCACTGACAGCCAAGAAAATTTGACTAACAAACCTACAAATTCTAACTAATTACAAAATCACATGTGAAAAATACAACAACAAAAAAAAAGTGTTGAGAAAAATACAATTGACAAAATACTAAAACTCATATAGAAATACAATTTTTGATATATTTACAATTTCTCATAGGCCCCTTCAAGATGGAGTATAAAATAAAGTGAGAGAGTGATAAATAAACTGATTGATACTATGGATTCACTAGATTCCCTTATATAAACAAGAGGAAGAGGAAGGTTAATAAAATATCACTAACAAACTAACAGAAATTTTATGAAAATTCCATTGCCGAAAGCAGAGTCTTGGTCTTTGCCACAAGATTGGCAGTGACCTTGATACTTGGATATTCCAAATCGTGACCACCCCAAATTGTTTAGGCCCAGCAATATCAAATTTTGGTCCCCTTAATAATATAGTAGGCTCTTTCAAACAAAAAGAAAAGACTCATGAAAAATTTTATTGAACTAAAATTTGAAGCGTATAACATTGATATGAAAATTTGATCATATAAGAAAATTGAAAAATTTTATGTATTTGCATGCTTTTTTTTTGTCCATATATAAAAATTTCTTTTTATTAAATTTTGTATTAATTAAAATTTTTTAATAACCATCATAAAACAAAATATTTGGAACCTCCACTGTGCCATATGTTGAATATCTTGCCCTAATCTAAGCTATTATCACACTGTTAATTTTTGAAGCTTCCAAATGGTGTCCCAGGTGACTGCGTTCAACGGTTCAAGACAAGGAAACTGGGCTATGCCCTTGCTACACATTTGGAATAAATGCAACTCTTTATCACCTACCTGATCTTAGAGGTACGTAGAAGCTAGAGACCTAGAGTGCCCCAAGTTGACTTTGTAAGGCAGCCTCTCGCTCACAAAGAAATTAATGATATGGCGGCAATTCTCCATAATATATTAATATTACTTTCAGTCTTTCATAAATTTTTTAATACCAAAACTTCTTCTATAAATTCTGTTTGTTCCTATTCAATAATAGATGATTGATTTAACCAATATGCTGACTTAACTAAAAAAAAATGTACCTGATTTCTCCTCTTTCAAACACAACCACCTATGAAATTTGAATTTTCTCAGATTCTGTACAAATTATCTGAACGTTTTTATTGGAAACAATAAAAAATACCAACCCGCCATCTGAGTTACAAATGCTCTTTGCAAACGCAAGTTATTTATTACTTTTTCCAACTATATATACACACACACGTGCGCATATGTGGTTTGTTGGGAACTATGCCTAAACCACCAATGATAAAAGTAGTAATTTTATAAGATAATTACCAATTAGGTATTTCTAAACCGATCCTGGATACTGCATTTTTTTGGTCTAGGCATGGATTAGTTAGTCCACAAAGGAATGGTTGCTGGGTTCATAAAAATAGACCGAGACTTTGATAGTTAATTTTCTTCTATAACAAAATGTCACAATATTTTTATAACAATTGAGCTATCAGTAGTTTCAAAATAAAATTTAATAACTTAATAAATTTGTATTCAGATCCACCACAATTGAAAGAGAGATGTTACGTCTTTAATATTTTTATAACAAATCACAGGTAGTTAGTTGTTATTGGTTCAAATTTCAAACTAACGCTAAGATTACTTTTTTGCCCCAACAATAACAACTAGTAACAACTTGTTACTTACAATTTATTGTAAAAATGTTATAGACATATTATTTTTCCAATTGAAATCAAGAGTATTTGAAAATGTTATTACATTTAATTTTATCTATAGACTTTTTCAGAGTTCATAGCTATAGAGTGAGCGGGTCGAACGGGTCAAGTGGGTCACTACATATGTGACACGTGACACTTTTCAAAATGCCCATGTATTGATGGCCGAATACTTAACTAGTACTATAATTACTACGTTATTCTATATCGTCTTATAGTATCTGTTTTTGTATGTGACTTATAAAGTCAATGTATATTATTGTATAAAGTTGATGTATATATATATTCATCTGGATTGGAAAATCAAGTATCCCCGAAAAAACACAAAACAAAACTGAATCCACAGATGTCAAAGCATTTCACAAGCAGAATGGTTAGAACCGAAATGTTCATCTCCATTTCTCATCTCCTCAGCCTGGTTCTTTTCTTGTGTGTGCTGGGACCTGCCTTCCTAGGAGCTATTATACCCACGTCATGTACCAGCAACCTCACTTTCAGATGCTCACAGATGGAGAAGAATGCTCTTCTTAGCTTCAAAGAAGGTCTCACAGATCCAGCAGGTCGCCTCTCTTCTTGGGTTGGGGAAGATTGCTGTAGCTGGATAGGTGTTGGATGTGACAACACTACATCATATGTCGTCGAGCTTGACCTCAGAAACCGATTTCAGATCAGCAACCATAGTCACGAGAACATGCAAAAATACAACAAGTCGTGCTTGGGGGGTAAGATAAGTCCTTCTCTACTCAATTTAAAGTATCTGAGTTATCTGGACCTAAGCCTGAACAATTTTGAAGGCATCAATATTCCAAACTTCTTGGGTTCCCTTGAAAGTTTGAATTATCTTAATCTCTCTTACTCACTATTCACCGGTGTTATTCCTCCCCATCTTGGGAATCTGTCAAAGTTGCAATATCTTGTCCTTAATTCCAATTCAATCCCCTTCTCAGAGGGCTCTCCCGTTAGACTATTGGAAGTCAAAAGTCTACAGTGGCTTGTTGGTCTCCCTTCTCTAGAGCACCTTGATATGAGCTTTGTAAATATTGGGGAAGTTAAACCAGATTGGCTACAGGCAGTTAATATGCTTTCTTCTTTGTTGGAGTTAGACCTAAGTTGTTGTGGACTTGTTACTCTTCCTCAGTCTATTTCCTCCATCAACCTCACATTTCTTACAGTCCTTGATATCTCTCGCAACATGTTTAACACCTCAATACCTCTATGGTTGTCAAATTTGACTGGCCTTTCAACACTAAATATTGGATTCAATTCCCTTCGAGGTGCCATTCCTAATGTATTTGCTAATTTGGTTTCCTTGCGAGAGCTTGATCTTTCATATAATTTTATTGAAGGTCAGTTACCAGTTGGTCTGGGACATCTAACCAACTTGAGCAGTTTGGATTTATCTGGAAACAGCATTACTGGTAAGATACCATTCTCATTTGGCAAACTTTGCAACTTGCAAACATTTTTTCTGACGAGCAGTGGTATAAGTGGGGAGATAACTGAGTTTGTAGATGGATTGTCGCAATGTTCCAACAGCAAACTAGAATCGCTATTTTTGGATTCTAATATATTGCTTGGGGGTAAATTGCCGTACACTTTGGGAGCACTCAAGATGTTGAAAAGTTTAGACCTGGAGTATAATTCCTTTTGGGGTTCAATTCCAGATTCTATAGGAAACATGTCGTCTCTACAAGAACTTTATCTCTCCAGAAATATGTTCAATGGAACTATTTCGGAAAGTGTGGGAAAACTACCGATGCTTACTGTTTTGGATCTTAGCGATAATCATTGGAAAGGTGTCTTAACTGAAGCTCATTTACAAAATCTCACACGATTAAGTTATTTACACTTGTCTGTAGATTCTGCAACATGGTCGTTGGTTTTAGATGTGAAACATGACTGGGTTCCTACTTTTAACTTGTCATTTGCTCTATTTGATAAGGTGTTGATAGGCCCAAACTTTCCGGCGTGGCTTCAAACTCAAACTGAACTTTTGTCTCTTCAGCTTAGGAATGTTGGCATTTCTGATACCATTCCGCAAGGCTTTGGGAATTCCTTCTCAAGGATTGAGTATCTCATAATTTCCCATAACAAAATTCGAGGACAGGTACCACACTTTCAGTCTTATTCTCTTCTAACTTCCATAGATCTGAGTTTCAACAATTTCGATGGTCAAGTCCCACTTTTTCCTAGTAAAATGATGGAATTTATGTGTAGGGAATTTAACCAAAATCCTAACCTGTGAGAAACAAAACAAATAGAGAAAACACACCCCAAAGAAAACAATCACACGCACAAGACTATTTACGTGGTTCGGCAATTTGCCTACGTCCACGGAGTTGTAGGGATTTCACTATTATCAGGGAAAATACAATAGTGCACAAGAACACTCTCAAGAAACCCAAATCCCAATTACACCCTAGCACTCTCTCACAGAAACAATAAGAATAGAAGCTGGCTGCCTCTCTTTTCTTTATTTTCTCTCATGCGGCTGCTCACTAGGTTAATTGGAATTACTCTCTAAATTACACGGCTACACTAGAAATACAATATATATATATATATATATATATATATATATATATATATATATATATATATATTAAAGTCGGCTGAAGAGGTTCCTATTACAAATAGGATTCGGTCAACTAAGTTGGGCTTGTGGCAATTCAAGCCACACACGGGCCCACTTCAACAAATCTCCACATTGGCTTGAATTGATCAAGCTACACTAGCAAACTCCTCCATCAGCTCCACCTTAGCCCTTAAGGGCTCACAAGCTGCAAATATCAACCACAATCCTCCATAACACAATCCCTCATCCCTGCAACTCATCCTCCTGTCCTCAAACTAGAAGACCAATTGAAGCTGCGCACAGCTTCAACTTCTCAATAGTGACACCCTTAGTCAACATGTCTGCCGGGTTCTTAGATCCACAAATCTTCTCAAGTATTACCAGTTTATCTTCAACAAGATAACGGATAAAGTGGTATTTTGTTTGTATATGCTTCGACTTTGAATGAAAAGCCGAATTTTTGGCAAGAAAGATTGCACTCTGACTGTCACTGTGTAGAATGCCCATCTTCTGCTTCTTACCCAATTCATCTAAAAAACCATGTAGCCAATTCATCTCCTTTCCAGCTTCAGTTGCTGCAACATACTCAGCTTCTGTAGTAGACAAAGTAATAATCTTTTGTAGATTTGAAGCCCATGATATAGCTGTACCACCCAGAGTAAAAACAAACCCAGTAGTACTCTTTCTATTATCAATATCACCAGCAAAATCAGCATCTACATAACCCTGCAGTTTCAAACTTGCACCTGTGAAGCAAAGACATGTATCTGATGAACCCTTCAGATATCTTAGAATCCATTTGACTGCCTCCCAATGCTGCTTTCCAGGCTTACTCATAAATCTACTCACAACTCCCACTGCATGTGCAATGTTTGGCCTTGTACACACCATAGCATACATCAAGCTGCCAATAGCTGAGGCATAGGGTACCTTGCTCATATGGTCCCTTTCTACTTCTGTCTTTGGTGACTGTTCTTTGCTTAGTTTGAAATGACTACCCAAGGGTGTGCTTACTGGTTTAGCTTCATTCATGTTGAACCTGCTGAGAACTTTCTTCACATACTCTGACTGTGAAAGCTTCAATGTACCATTAGCCTTGTCTCTAATGATTCTCATACCAAGGATTTGCTTTGCAGCTCCCAAATCCTTCATTGCAAACTGTTTGGACAATTGCTTCTTCAGATTATTAATCTCCTCAATACTAGATCCTACAATAAGCATATCATCCACATACAACAATAATATGATGTAAGAATTATCAAAAGACTTAACATAGCAACAGTGATCAGTTTCACATCTCTTGAACCCAATTCTATGTATAAAACTGTCAAATTTCTTGTACCACTGTCTAGGAGCTTGTTTTAGGCCATACAAGCTCTTTTTCAGTTTGCAAACTAGATTCTCTTGTTCCTGAACAATGAACCCTTCTGGCTGAATCATGTAAAGGTCTTCCTCCAAGTCACCATGAAGAAATGCTGTCTTCACATCTAACTGCTCAAGATGTAAGTTTTCTGCAGCCACCATTCCCAGTACCAGTCTGATTGTTGACATCTTCACAACTGGAGAAAATATCTCTGTGTAGTCAATGCCTTCCTTCTGCTGGAACCCTTTAACAACTAATCTGGCCTTGTAACGTTTGCTACTATCATGCTTATTCTTTATTCTGTATACCCACTTGTTGTGCAAAGCCTTCTTTCTTACTGACAATTCCGTCAGTTCCCATGTCTGATTCCCCAACAAGGAATCCATCTCATCCTTCATGGCTAACTCCCACTTGCTTGAATTCTCATCTTGCATGGCTTCATCATAACACTCTGGCTCACCACCATCAGTCAACAGGAGATAATTTAGAGTGGGTGAACAACGCTGTGGAGGTCTAATGTTCCTCGAAGATCTGCGGACTTCAGCTACAGGTGTACTCAGATCTACCTATGAATTTACATTCTCCTTATCTTCTTCACCCCTTTTCTGGACAGTACCTTCAGTTAATTCATCTAAGTTGACAAACTCATATTTCTTTTGATCTATCTCTGTAACATCTGACACTACAGTTGACCTGTCCTTGTACATAACCTGTTCATTAAATATCACATTTCTACTTCTGATGATTTTCCTGTTTTGTTCATCCCAAAACCTATAGCCAAATTTCTCATCACCATAGCCAATGAAAAAACATATTTTAGACTTTGCATCAAGTTTACTACAAGCATCAAAATCAATATGAACATAAGAAACACAACCAAAAACTTTTAAGTGTGAAAAATTTTACCTCTTTACCACTCCAAACCTCCTCAGGAAGTCTGAACTCCATAGGAACTGATGGTCCTCGGTTTATCAGGTAAGCTGTAGTACTAACAGCATCAGCCCAGAAAGTTTTTGGTAGTCCAGCATGCAACCTCATACTTCTAGCACGCTCATTGAGAGTTCTGTTCATGCGCTCAGCCACACCATTCTGCTGTGGTGTCCCAAGAATGGTCTTCTCCATCCTAATTCCCTGTGTAGCACAATACTCACTGAACCCTCCATCCATGTACTCTCCTCCATTATCTGAGCTCAAACATTTTACTTTCAAACCTGTTTCTGTCTCAACCGTGGCCTTCCACTTCTTAAAGGTTTCAAATACATCAGATTTATTTTTCAGAAAATAAACCTATACCTTTCTGCTTGAGTCATCAATGAAAGTGATGTAGTACCTTGAACCTCCAAGGGATGCAACCGGAGAAGGCCCCCACAAATCAGTGTGTACTAACTCCAATTTTTCAGCCTTCGGTATCCTGCCAGTTTTCAAGAAGCTCACATTTTTCTGCTTTCCTAAGATGGAACTTTCACACATGTCAAAATCAATGGACTTCAATTCTGGTAGTTTTCCTTTTGACAGCAGCATCTTCATCCCTTTCTCACTCATATGACCAAGTTTGCGGTGCCATAGGCTTGTATCAGTACTTACATCAGCAACTGCAATTGTGTCTCTTGGACTTGAGGTCATGTACAGAGTACCAGTCTTCTGTCCACGAGCCAATACCCTAGCTCCCTTTGTAACCTTCCAAGTACCACCAACAAATAGTATTGCATGCCCTTCATCATCAAGTTGTTCAACAGAAATCAGATTCCTCCTTAGGTCAGGAATATGTCAAACCTTCTCCAGTAACCAAACAGATCCATTGGGCAACAATATCCGGATGTCTCCCATACCTACAACATCCAAGGCTGAACCATCAGCCAAATACACCTTACCAAAATCACCTGCAACATAATTCTGTATGATTTCTCGGTGTGGAGTGGTATGAAATGAAGCTCCTGAATCCAAAACCCAATCATCAAGTGGACTGTCTACTGCAAGAAGTAATGCATCCTGTACCTCTTCTGTTACAGCATTAGCAGAATCATCTCTATTCTTCTTCTTAGGACTTTTGCATTGATTCCTAAAGTGACCTGTTTTCCCACAGTTCCAGCATTGTACTTGTTGGCCTGATCTAGATTTGCTTCTGTTCCAATTAGAATTTCTAGATTTTGATCTGCCCCTGTTTGAATTTCTGTCATTACCTCTGCCTCTTGTCTCAAGGTTTAGGGCAGAACCAGATCCTGAGGTTTCGCATGCATCTCTTCGGCGAATCTCCTCAGCCAGAATTAAATCTCGTATATCATTGTACTTGAGCTTTTCCTTTCCTGTAGAATTGCTTATTGCCATCCTCATTGCCTCCCAACTGTTTGGCAAAGAAGCCAAGATGATCAGAGCACGAATCTCATCATCAAAATCAATTTCTACAGACGACAATTGATTTGTGATAATATTAAATTCATTTAGATGTTGTGCTACTGATGCATTCTCTGCCATCTTCAAATTGAACAATTTCTTCATCAGATGCACCTTGTTGTTTGTGGACGGCTTTTCATACATACCGGACAAAGCCTTCATTAAATCTGTTGTGGTCTTTTCCTTTACAACATTATGTGCAACAGACCTAGACAGAGTTAACCTAATAATTCCCAATACCTGTCTGTCAAGAAGGGTCCATTCCTCAGCCTTCATAGCCTCAAGTTTTTCCCCTAGAAGCGGCAGATGCAACTTCCTCCCATAAAGGTAATCCTCGATTTGCATCCTCCAAAATCCAAAGTCTGTGCCATCGAACTTTTCTATTCCAGACGCCTTTCCTGTTTCCTCTGCCATTGCTCTCACTTAAACCTAACCCTAGGCTCTGATACCAGTTGTAGGGAATTTAACCAAAATCCCAACCTGTGAGAAACAAAACAAATAGAGAAAACACACACCAAAGAAAACAATCACACGCACAAGACAATATTTACGTGGTTCGGCAATTTGCCTACGTCCACGGAGTTGTAGGGATTTCACTATTATCAGGGAAAATATAATAGTGCACAAGAACACTCTCAAGAAACCCAAATCCCAATTACACCCTAGCACTCTCTCACAGAAACAATAAGAATAGAAGCTGGCTGCCTTTCTTTTCTTTATTTTCTCTCATGCGGCTGCTCACTAGGTTAATTGGAATTACTCTCTAAATCACATGGCTACAATAGAAATACAATATATATATATATATATATATATATATATATATATATATATATATATATATATATTAAAGTCGGCTGAAGAGGTTCCTATTACAAATAGGATTCGGTCAACTAAGTTGGGCTTGTGGCAATTCAAGCCACACACGGGCCCACTTCAACATTTATGAACCTCTGTGAAAATAAGTTTTCTGGAACTATGCCGGAAAACGTAGGTGAAATATTGCCCTCGGTATATGACTTGGATCTCTCTTCAAATTTTATAAATGGTACAATCCCCCCTTCTATTGGAAGGCTAAAATATCTGGAAATCCTTGTTTTGCGAAACAACTGCCTGTCTGGAGAACCTCCTCCTCATTTGGAGGAATTGCAAAATTTGAAATTGTTGGACGTTGCAAATAACAACATATCTGGCAAACTTCCAAGTTCGATGCGATTTTTGAGTTCACTACGGTGGTTATCATTGGGAAAAAATCATCTTGAAGGAAAGTTCCCTTCTTTCTTGAAGAATTGCACAAAATTGGCAGACCTTGATCTTGCAGGAAATAAATTTTACGGAAAACTACCAGCATGGATAGGAGAGAGCTTATCATCATTATTAAGGTTAAGCCTAAGATCCAACTTTTTTGACAGGGACATTCCTCAACAATTCTGTCTTCTTTCAAGTCTTCAAATCTTGGATCTTGCACAAAATAATTTGTCAGGAGGAATCCCACTATGCTTAGGGAACTTGAGTAAAAGTGATGAAAAAAGTCTTGCAATTTCTATTGAGGAGATGTCAGTATTTTTAAAAGGAAGAGAGTATGTCTATGAGAATACAATTTATCTTGTCCATTCCATAGACCTATCAGGCAATAATCTATCAGGGGAAATTCCTGACAACATTACAAGCCTCTCAAAATTGGTCAACATGAATCTCTCTATGAATCACTTGACAGGAAAAATTCCTGAGAGCATTGGGAATTTAAAAAGTTTGGAATCACTTGATCTGTCAAGAAACAAACTTTCCGGTCCAATTCCACAAAACTTGTCGTCCTTGACATTCTTGAGTCACTTGAACTTGTCATTCAACAAATTGTCGGGTATAATTCCATCTGGGAATCAACTCCAAACTCTCAATGATCCATCCATTTACCAAGGTAATTCTTTACTCTGTGGACCTCCTCTTTCAACAATATGCCCAGGGGAACAACCTGATCCTGAAGCGAGACCAAATGGAGTAGAAAAGAGTGATGAAGTGGGATTCGAGTCGTTATCGTTGTACGTTAGCTTGGTAGCTGGCTTTATTGTAGGGTTTTGGGGAGTTTGTGGCACACTTGTTGTTAAAAGATCATGGAGGCAAGCTTACTTCCAAACCTTTGATAATTTGAAAGACAAGATTTTTATTTTCATCAAGGTCAAAGTTGCTTGCTTGTCAAGAGAAAGATGAAGTTGGAGGAAGATTCAGGACAAGGAAGGACTGCTCAGTGCTTATTTTTTATGAAGTTGTTGTTGTTGTAGTATATATATATATTTTTTTTTTAATTTTAATTCTGTTGTTGTGTACTATTATTAAGTGCTCCTACTCCAACCTTTACTTTTTAGAGCGATATTTTTATCTTCTATTTCTGTCCGTTTTTCAATAACCATTTGTCACTAAGATGGTTTGTGAATATCATGGCCACCGAAAGAATACTGCCACCGTCTATAAGTTTAGCGTCACTATGAATTTTACATAACAAAATATGAAGTTTTTAACATATGGGGGGTTAAAGAATTAAATCTTATCAAATTGTCATCATATAGTGTCAAAATAATGATGGGAACACACTAATCGATATTTTTCTTTTAGTTTGCACTGAGTTGGACCGGTTGGCAAAGTCTCTATTTCTTCAGAAAATACACAAGAAAGGGGAAAACAAAGAAAACATGAACACCACAGAGGAGATAAGAAAATCAATGAGTAGGCACAAGCACCCAAAAAAAAGAAAAAAAAGGATAAAGAGCACATGCTAGGACTGAGCTAGAATTTTTGGTTGAGGGTCAAAACATGAATAATAAAAGTTAAAAAATATATTCATAACTGAATATAGTATGAAAAGCAAACTAACACTCATTCAATGTTAACAAAATACCCAAAAAAAAAAAAACACAAAGCAATTATTTAATTCACAATACATTTTAAATTAAGCATTTGTCAAAGTAAAATAGGAGTTTTTTAAAATACTGAAAATAATCTATAATTAATTTTGTACTAAATCTAAACTCATAATAATTTTTCCTTTAATGTACAAAATCAAATGGTACTTTAGAAAATCATCTTTCTTTTTTGGTTATAAAACCTAGTTTTGACATGATTTATTATTGAAAATGCTTCTCATGTAGTAGTATTAGAAACAAAATGAACAATTACACTAAAAACTAGTACGTTATTGATATTTCTAACCAAGCTTTTGACACATTTCAAAAAGAAACCTTTAGAATTTGCAGCTGATCGAGCAAGTTTATCAGAATGACCAATTTGATCTCTGGGAACTATTCTCTGAAATCTGTTGGTTCATCTGGTATCGGTGAAACAAAATCAGAGTTAATGATGTACAAGGCCTGCCCCAGTTAATGATGTATAATGCAGATTCTGTGAACGACTCCTCTGTATCCAAGAAATTGAGGCCATGGGCAAGGAAGGACTACTTAATGGGGTATTTTTTATGAATCGCAATGTTTTTTTCATTAGAATCTTTGGATCTCTCTTCCAATTTTATTAGTGGTAGAATTCCCCCCTTCTGTTGGCATGCTAAACATCATACAGATTCTTGTTTTGAGAAACAACTACTTGTCAGGGGAACTTCCTCCTCATTAGGAGAATTTGCAATCTTTAAATTTGTTGGATGTTGCAAACAACAACATATCTGGAAAACTTCCCAGTTCAATGCAATTTTTGTGGTCACTACAGTGTTTTTCCTTGGAAAAAAAAAAAAAAATCATCTTGAAGGGCAGTTCCCTTCTTTATTGAGGAATTGCACACAACTGCTAAATCTTGATCTCGCAGGAAATAAATTTTATGGAAGCTTGGCAGCATGGATAGGAGAGAGCATGTCATCAATCATCATTATTGAGGTTAAGCCTAAGATCCAACTTGTTTGGATCTCTCTTCCAATTTATTTTTTCCATCTCTTTTAGAAATTCCAAGTCCAATCATGGTTTTTTTTTTTATAAAATTGATAGACCAAATGGTCTGACCGGGTTACCCATGAAGTGGAAAGAAATATAGTTTTTTTTTTGTTTGTAAATCTGGGCAAAAATCTCCCTATCCTCCATTATGTTATTTAAAATTGAAATAAATCAGTTCAGAATTTTTTATTATGATCACCTTGATTTTTAAATAAAAATAAAACTTATACAAATAGGAACTAAAAGAAAGTGAAAACACAACTTTGGTCTTTAAATCTTAAGATCACACTTAATTTAATTCATAAATTTTGGTAACAGTCAATTTGATCTTTATTATTTTTAACTTACAATTAATCCAGTCCTTACCATTAACCCATTAATGGAAAATGTCTACATGACAAATGGTGTACACTACTGACACATTTGAAGTTTATGTGGCAATTAAAATAATAATAATATAAATTTATTGATATTTTAAAATTCCATGTTAGCCCCTAAATGAAAAAGAAAAAAGGAAAAAAAAAAAATTATCTATACTACTATTTAAGAGGTTTCCCCTGTTTGGATTCCTCATTTTTTTTTGTTCAAAAATGTCCCTACACCTTTATGTTTAAGTAAAGACAAAGCCTATGGACAATCCGGTAAAAATGCAACTTTAACTCCTACTAAAATATTGCCTAAAATCACTCTACATTTAATTTTCAAATTACTTTATTTAATTATAAATTAGATTTTCAAAATAAAAATTATATATATAAAATAAAAACACGTTTTTTTTTTTTTTCAATTTTAAAGAAAGTGAAAAAAGAAAAAAGGAATTAAAAAGAACCTAGATTTCATCTAGTCTTTTCTTTTATTTGCTTTGATTTTCTAACATATATCTGCTTAAAGAATTCGGTTTTATTAAAATTGTCATCCGAAAAATGTCAAAATGATGATGGGAACAAGTGCTCATCAATGTTTTTCTCTCTATTTCTTCAAGAAGGAATAAATTAGAAAGGGGAAAACAAAGAAAAACAAGAACATTACAGAGGAGATAAGGAAATCAATGAATAGGCAAAAACAAAATAGGGATAAAGAGCACATTCATGGCAGAAACTCGAGCATTTCAAAATCACTACTTGGTGTTATTGATTGTGTATTATTTAAGCCTAAGAAAATATCACTAATTCCAAAATCACTTTTGAAAAAAAGTGTCGAGAAAAATACAATTTACAAAATACTAAACTGATATAGAAATACAGTATTTGGTATATGTACAATTTCTCATAGGCCCCTTCAAGAGGGAGTATAAAATAAAGTGAGAGAGTGATAAATAAACTGATTGATACTATGTATTCACTAGATTCCCTTATATAAACATAAACAAGAGGAAGAGGAAGGTTGATAAAATATAACTAACAAACTAACAGAAATTTTATGAAAATTCCATTGCCGAAAGCAGTGTCTTGGCCTTTGCCACAAGATTGGCAGTGGCCTTGATACTTGGATATTCCAAGACCCTTGGATCCCCAATGAACCAAATTTTATCACTCAATTAAGGATCAGTGCATCCAATAAAGTCAATAATATACAAGGCAATGGGACACAGGAAAACTAACAGCCCTGTTGGATCAAACAACTGTGAATAGAACCCTATATATCCTTCTCCCTCATCAATCCCAACATGACTAGATATTCTGGAGCTTAAATGCAAACGGTGAATACTCAATTAAATCAGCATATTATGCTCTGCGAATCCCAGCCAGGTATTGCCCGCCACCCAATCCTTCAAAATAAAGAGTGGAAGAAAATCTGGAAGTTGAAAATCCATGCTAGATTCAAGAATCCATTGTGGAAACTTGCCTGGAATATTTTACTTAAATGTTAGCTGTTTTTTGTGCAACAATGCAATTGAGTCAGCAGTGCATTTGTTTCTTCAATGCGACCAGGCTGCCCAAGTTTGATTGATGTCTCCTTGGCCTATTAATTTGAATCGTGTAAACATGTAGTCAATATTAGATTGGGTGAAAATGATCTTAAACCCAGAAGTCTTTTGGGGTCTAAATGATTAGGATTCCATAATCAAAGGAGGTGATGCGTGGAATGTGGTAGAGCCTCTAAGATAATTAAAATTAAAAATTAAAAAGAAAAAAGAAAAAAAAGAAGAGACATTGGGCTACCCTTTTGTCTAGGACTGGGCCAATTCTGATCTCCTCCCTATTGCCCCGTGTTCGCTAGACTATGGTTGAAGATGGCCCTAGGCCCATCCCTTCTTGTTGTTCTGATTGATCAATAAAGTATTTATTCGTAAAAAAAATACAAATCACACGTGGAAAATATAAAAGCATATGCAAAAAATATGAAAAATGTGTAGAGAGAAATATGATTTTTGATAGACTGATTATTATTTCTCTACACCCACCAATGCCACCATAGTTTAAACTTTGCATTACCACTACTCATCGCTAGGGCTTAATGTCTTGAACCAACTGCCCGAACTTTTACACTATGTTTTGTTTGAGGGAAGAGAAGGGTAAGGAAGAGAAATTAATTTTTTCTTCTTCTTATGTTTGTATAGCATGAGAGAAAAGAAAATAAGCTAAATTTGATGAAAAATTTATCACCTGGACTCCCATTTTTCCCTTCCTCTTATTCTTTTTCTCCTCTTCTATTCTCTTCCCTCAAACCAAACATAGGGTTAATTCAAAGTTCCAGCGTAGGACTCTGTTGGCTCCAACACAAATTTCACATCCCTTCCAATTATTATATGCTGGTAGCATTAGCAGTGAGCAAGCTTGACATCACTTCTAAAGCAAGAAACTTTGAAGCTAGCAGGCGCGGAAGCCTGTACATGGGGGGGGGGGGCGCGGGCCGGGGGGGCCATGGCCCCCCAAAATTTTGAAAATTTTCTTTATATATATATAAAATTATTTTAATGTTTTCAAAATTTAGCCTACAAAAATAAGAGTTAACCCCTCCAAATATTTGAATTAGTCCAATAATGCTCTTAAAAAATATAATTGGTCTAATAGTTATAGAGATATAATTTTATTTTTTATTATAAAATGTGCTCTTATAACTTATATAACTTATCAAATAAAAAAGTACGTGTATATAATATATATATATATAAAAAAAAAAACGTGTGTGTGTATATATATATATATATATATATACATGCAAGGGGGTTATTTTGCAAAATATAATAGTGCCGCAACTTGGTCCTCAAATAAAAATTTTTAACTCTGCCCCTAGTAGCTAGAGAAGAAGTTGAAAGTTTCCTTCCAAACCCAAGCCAGCAAGAAATCTCCATTATTTTTTCTTGCAATTCTCACCACCCATGCTTTCATGTCACTATTGGTCATTTGGTTGCATCTACATTTATTTTTATCCATCAAAGTAGGGGTGAGAGCCATCCTTCTTGAATAAGCCTCAATCTTCTACCATATTATATTAGAGGCGGTTCCACATTGAAAGCGAGATGGTAAAATAATAATTATATGTAATTTTTAAAAAAATTTATGATTTTCTACCCTTAAAAAAATTGTGACCACCCTAAATTGTTTTAGGCCCAACAATATCAAATTTTGGCCCCTTAACAATATATTAGGCTCTTTCAAACAAAAAGAAAAGGCTCATGAAAAATTTTATTGAACTAAAATTTGAAAGAGATATTGCTTGTTGCATCGATATATATGAAAATTCGATTATATAAAAAAATTGTAAAATTTTATGTATTTGCATGTTTTTTTTTTGTCTATATATGAAAATTTATTTTTATTAGATTTAGTGTTAATTAAAATTTTTTAATAACCACTGTGAGACAAAATTCTTAGATCTGCCACTATTTGAATTTCTTGCTCTAATCTAGCTATTATTACACTCTTAATTTTCTAAGCTTCCAAATGGTGTCACAGGTGACTGCGTTCAACGGTTCAAGACAAAGAAACTGGACTGCCCTTGTTACACATTTGGAATAGATGCAACTCTTTAACACCTTCCTGATCATAGAGGTACGTAGAAGCTAGAGTGCCCCAAGTTGACTTTGTACGTAGGTCAATCTCTTGCTCACAAAGAAATGATACTGCGGCAATTCTCCATAATATTACCTTCAGTCTTTCATAAATTTTTTAATACCTAAACTTCTTCAATAAATTCTGTTTGTTCCTATTCAATAATAGATGATTGATTTAACCAATATGCTGACTTAACTAAAAAAATGTACCTGATTTCTCCTCTGTCAAACGCAACCATCTTTGGGATTTGAATTTTCCTTATCACCTCAGCAGATTCTGTACGAATTATATTAATGTTTCTATTGGAAACAATAAAAGATACCAACCAAAAAACTGAGTTACAAATACTATTGGCATATATGGACATAGTTAATTAAAATGAACACAAGTTATATATTTATTTCTTTTTCCAACTATATCTACATATATGGTTCGTTGGGAAATGAGAACTAAGCCTAACCCACCAATGCTGCCTACTGCTAATTCATTAAGTACGCACCTTTAGCCTATCCTCAAGTTGTAAGCCGACTTGGTTCTACAGCAAATTTATTTAACAGTTTGATATCGCTCCAATTTATAATTTATAAAAAGAATATAATAAAAGTAGTAATCTTATATATAAATAGTAATCTTTAAAGGAATGGTTGCTGGGTTCATATAAATAGATTGAGACTTGATAGTTATTTTTCTCTTATAACAAAATATCACAATATTTTCAGAACAATTGAGCTATCAACCCATTGTGTATCAAAATAAAATTTAATAAAATAATAAATTTGTATATTAATCCAGGATCCACCACAATTGGAATCAAGAGAATTTGAAAATGTTATTACATTTAATTGTCTACATATTTTTTTAGAGTTCATTGCTATAGAGTGAGTGGGTCACTACATATGTGACACGTGACACTTTTCAAAATGCCTCAGTATGCTTGGGGTTCGTTTGAAATTAGTTTATTTTGTTGAAACTGAAAACTTTTTGCTGAAAATACTGCAATGAGATCTATGAATAGGAGTAAAAATAAGTTGAATAGTATAATAAGTTATTTTTGCCAAACGGACACTTAATTACCAGCAAAAGTCATCTGCTAAAACGTTCATGGCCGAATACTTAACAAATACTATAATTACTACATTATTCTCGATATAACATGTGTTTTGGCCTTTTATATCGTCTTATAGTATCTGTTTTTGTATGTGAATTATAAAGTCAATATATATTATTGTATAAAATCTATTCGACCTTTTATTTTGGATTGAAGCATTTCTTTTAATATGAGATTCATTATTGTATAACCTCTGTTTTGTCCTTTCGTTTTTGCTTGAAGCTTTTGTTTTGAAATGTCAATTGCAAAGTTAATGAAGGAAGCCAACCACGAAATTGTTGGTTCTATAACAATGGTTGCAATGCATTTTCGTTTGCATGGTATTCCACCTGGCTAGCATGCATGTTAGCATAATAAATTATATGGAACAGCCTCATTGAATTGTTCATTAGTTACAGATGATTACCGTGAAATCAAAGTTGATTATCCAAAAATAAAATACCAATAACAACAACGTTGAAATCGAAGTTTAATGAACGCGCACATGCAAGCCCGTCAAAACCAAGGATGTCAATACCGTACTGGAGGCCGTACCGGTTTGGCCACCGGTATGATATATTTCGGACACCGGTCAATACCGGTATACCGTTTCGGGTTTATCGCTATTTTTTATATTTATAAATATATATATATATATATATATATATATATATATATATATATATATATATATATATACATGTATGTATGTATGTGTCTGTGTATATATATATTATAATAAATATAAAAGTTTACCAGAAAATATTTCCTCAATTCAGAACTAATTATTCATGGTTTTAGACTTTAGTATCAATTAAAAGGGATAAAAAAAATAAAATAGAAAGCTTAAAAGTTACCATTGCATACTAAGAAAACAAATAATACTAATAAGTTAATGCAAATAAGTTACCATTCTGTCCTAACAAAAATTCAAAAATTACAAAACTTTAAAAAAAAAAAAAAAAAAAAATTTCTGTACCGGCCGGTATTGCCCGAAATTGGCCCGTACGAGGCCGGTACGGCCGGTATTTTTTCCGATACGAAACAGGGGGGTCGAGTGTACCGGATTACTGGTCGGTATGGTATATACCGGCCGTACCGACCGATACGGTACGAAATTGATAACCTTGGTCAAAACTCAAAAGACTCATTAAATTTTGTGATACTTTATGAATATGCATTGCTTGGAAATGCGTTGAGCACTACGTTTATGTTTTTATTTTCGACTAGCTAATCCGTTTAAAGGATACAAATCCTTTGTGGAGCATAAAGTAGAACAAATGAATTGTATTCGGTTTGAAGTATGGTGCTTTCTCAAGTTATGACTCATGACACAATATAATTCTCCAATCAAATTATAGATCGACATGTTTTGAGCCACCCTAAATTTTTTATTTATTTTATTTATTTTTTTATTATCTCTCCTAGAACTATGGTAGCTTTACATATACTTCAGGGTGTTTACATGAACACTCTGACTTGCTTAAAAAAATTGTAAAAAAAAAAAAAAAAATTATGTACATAATTTTTTATGGTTTATCTGCCTTAAAAAAAATATTGAACACCATGGCTCAAGAATTCCAAGAATTTTAAGTTAATAAACTAATATTGGCCTCACAAACATATATCCTTAATCACTTAAACCAAAAATAATAATAATAATAATAGCCCAAATAACAACAATAAAAATTAGAGAAATTCTATGGACACAAAAAATATCACAACATTTTCACAACACCTTTGCTTATAACTAGGTGGATCCTAGTCTAATATTTTATTTTGATATATGAGGGACTGACACTGTAGTTGTTATGACAAATTGCTGTATTTGCACAATTCTAAAAATTACCCCAAATAACATAAAAATAGCCCAAACAACAACCAATGAAAAAAAAAATTCAACAAAAGCTCATTTAAAAATTAAAAATAAAAACCTCAAATTACTCATATTTGTAACCTGTTCAACCCTTTTTCATAAAAACAATCCAATATATCATTTTTCCTAAAAAATGAACACTTCCCTCCAAAATAAATCATATTGCCGACAAAAAATATAAGCGTTTCTAATAGACACTTTTTTACTGTCGCAAAATTTTTAATATTTGACGAGTAATTTCTAATGGAAGAGACTTGTTGTCTAAAAATCTAGTTTTTCAAATGACTTTTTGTAGCTGTTAGAAAATTTTCATAAAAAATAGTAATTTTTTTTTGTAGTGTGTGGCCCCATAAGTTCTCCTCGGCAACGCTAATAACTTTGAAGGTCATCACAGCAATTTTGCATTTCTTGGCGACTCGGGTCACAATCGTAGCAAGTATCATCCTTCTCTCTCTCTCCCTCCCTCCATTTTTCTCTTCTCTGTCATCATATATTTTAAACCATATCTCACTTTATTACTCTCATCTCAGCATTCTCAATTTTCACTTTATCTCTTATTAGTCTCTTTTTGCATTTTTATTTTGTTACTGTGGTGGTGTGGTGTTGCTTTCCTCAATAAACCTAGGCTGGTTGGGTCCAAACCCCCAATTTATTTGTATTCTGAGTTGGGTTAAGCCCACAAAAGAAGGTCCCAGAAGTGGTTTGCTTTATGACAGGTGATATCCTAGTTCTATTTTTGTATTGGATTACCTCGAATTCAGCCCAGCCGAGAAGGCTTTTAGGTAGCCGAACTCCCTTGTTAAAAGTCCGAAGAGGACTTCCCTGTTCCCAAAGCTGTGTTCTCACTTTTCTTTGGTGTATCTCTCCCCTAATATTTGTTCCAACCTCTATTTCGATTTCCCTTCCTCCTTGTATACCCTCTTCTTAGTGGAGCCCTCATGATGGTGGAATATGCCATACGTGTGTGGGCCCCTTCACCTTTGGGAACTAAGTGGATCTCTAAGTCTATGCTATTGTTCCTACTTGTCAAATCATTAACCAGAAGCAGGGTCCGAAACTATGGTACTAAGAAAATCAACTAGTAACTTGTGTTTGACGCTAAATCTTATACTCAACACACATGTTCCCACAGGTGTCAACCCATACCTTTGGCGAGAATAGGTTATCCTCTGCGGGTTCTTTTGAGTTGATGTATTCCTAATCACATCTCATTCAACTAGACGTGGATCACAGATTCACAATTGGGCTGACTTGATTTTAGACAGGCCAAGTCAAGACTTTATTCAACTACGGCTACGTTTGGATAGGGCGTTTGCGTCTGTGTTTTCCCTTTTTCTTTTTTTTTCTTTTTTTTCACGCGTTTTTTGAGCTTTTTGAGTGCTGCGCAAATTTTGACTTTTCCAATTTGTTTCAGCCAATCACAGCACATCGTGTACTGTTCACGGACCCACAAATTTCACTTTTCAGCAACTTTTTCATTAAAAATGGGTCCTACGATACTATTCACACATTTAAAAATTATTTTGCTACAGTGTTTTTCAGTTTTCATTTTTCAGTTTTCAGCTGTATCCAAACGGACCCTACATTTAATAAATGAAAATTTTAAAATTTCATGTATTTGAGTTTTCTTTTTATGTCGATATATTCAAGTTCATTTTTTATTAAATTTTGTATAATTTAAGTTTCTTAGTGACAACAATAGAAAAAACTCTTAAAACAGCTACTGTCTCTCCAAATGTCCGCTTGTGATGTAGATGGGTTTATGTTGTCCGCTAGTTGGTTTGATTTGCTAAAATTGATAGTGTTTGTTATTGGAGGCACTATTTCTTTGTTTGCGTATCATATGTTGTTTTTCCATTTTAATTAGTACTCCATATTTAAGTCTTTCAGTCAAAAATACATTTCAAGGATAGGTCTTGCTGACTATTATGGGACCGTTTGGTACATGTGTTTAAACACATGTTTTCAGTTTTTTTATTTTTTTTTATTTTTTTTATTTTTTTATTTTTATTTTTAAAATATGTGAGTAAAAAAATGTGTAAAAATACTTGTAATATTGTTTAAAAGTGTCACATGAATCAAAGATTCAAATAAAGTCAATCCAATGTAACAAAATAGATACAAACAAAATAGAAGTGCAATAGGTACGCTTATAATGTAATAGTGCCACATGCATCAAATATTCAAATAAAGCCAATAATCCAATTTTACGAAAAACCTACATGCTTGACGAGTAATCCATGATTATATATATTCATTTGGATTGGAAAATCAAGTATCCCCAGCAAAACACAAAACAAAACTGAATCCATAGATGTTAAAGCATTTCACAAGCAGAATGGTTAGAACCGAAATGTTCATCTCCATTTCTCATCCCCTCAGCCTGGTTCTTTTCTTGTGTGTGCTGGGACCTGCCTTCCTAGGAGCTATTCTACCCACTTCATGTACCAGCAACCTCACTTTCAGATGCTCACAGATGGAGAAGAATGCTCTTCTTAGCTTCAAAGAAGGTCTCACAGATCCAGCAGGTCGCCTCTCTTCTTGGGTAGGGGAAGATTGCTGTAGCTGGATAGGTGTTGGATGTGACAACACTACATCACATGTCGTCGAGCTTGACCTCAGAAACCGATTTCAGTTTAGCGACTATAGTGACAAGGACTGGCAAAATTACAAGAAGTCGTGCTTGGGGGGTAAGATAAGTCCTTCTCTACTCAATTTAAAGTATTTGAGTTATCTGGACCTAAGCCAGAACAATTTTGAAGGCATCAATATTCCAAACTTCTTGGGTTCCCTTGAAAGTTTGAATTATCTTAATCTGTCTTTCTCACTATTCACCGGTGTTATTCCTCCCCATCTTGGGAATCTATCAAAGTTGCAATATCTTGCCCTTAATTCCAATTCAGAGTACTTGGCAGTCCAAAGTCTACAGTGGCTTGTTGGTCTCCCTTCTCTAAAGTACCTTGATATGAGCTTTGTAAATATTGGGGAAGTTAAACCAGATTGGCTACAGGCAGTTAATATGCTTCCTTCTTTGTTGGAGTTAAACCTAAGTGGTTGTAGACTTGTTACTCTTCCCCAGTCTATTTCCTCCATCAACTTCACATTTCTTACAGTCCTTGATATCTCTCACAACACGTTTAACACCTCAATACCTCTGTGGTTGTCAAATTTGACTGGCCTTTCAACACTTAATATTGGATCCAATTCCCTTCGAGGTGCCATTCCTAATGTATTTGCTAATTTGGTTTCTTTGCGAGAGCTTGATCTTTCATATAATCATTATATTGAAGGTCAGTTACCTGTTGGTCTGGGACATCTAACCAACTTGAGCAGTTTGGATTTATCTGGAAACAACATTATTGGTAAGATACCAATCTCATTTGGCAAACTTTGCAACCTGCAAACGTTGGATCTGGGTTTCAATGGTATAAGTGGGGAGATAACTGAGTTTGTAGATGGA
This sequence comes from Quercus tomentella, assembly GCA_028535165.1. Classification (NCBI taxonomy): domain Eukaryota; kingdom Viridiplantae; phylum Streptophyta; class Magnoliopsida; order Fagales; family Fagaceae; genus Quercus; species Quercus tomentella. The sequence continues at coordinate 45,058,834 of JAPQVY010000111.1, forward strand.
TTGTCGCAATGTTCCAACAGCAAACTAGAATGGCTACTTTTGGATTCTAATAGATTGCTTGGGGGTAAATTGCCGTACTCTTTGGGAGCACTCAAGATGTTGAAAACTTTAGACCTGGCGTCTAATTCCTTTTGGGGTTCAATTCCAGATTCTATAGGAAACATGTCGTCTCTACAGGAACTTTCTCTCTGGGGAAATATGTTCAATGGAACTATTTCAAAAAGTGTGGGAAAACTATCGATGCTTACGGTTTTGGATCTTAGCAATAATCATTGGAAAGGTGCCTTAACTGAAGCGCATTTTCAGAATCTCACACGATTAAGTTATTTATTCTTGTCCGTAGATTCTGCAACATGGTCGTTGGTTTTATATGTGAAACATGACTGGGTTCCTCCTTTTAACTTGTCAGTAGCCAAATTTGATAGCATGTTGATAGGCCCGAACTTTCCGGCGTGGCTTCAAACTCAAACTGAACTTTCGACTCTTTCGCTTCGGAATGTTGGCATTTCTGATACCATTCCTCCAGGCTTTTGGAATTCCTTCTCAAGGATTGAGGATATTAGTCTTTCCAAAAACAAAATTCGAGGACAGGTACCACACTTTCAATCTTATCATCTTTTACGTAGCTTAGATCTGAGTTTCAACAATTTCGATGGTCAAGTCCCACTTTTTCCTAGTAAAATGATGGAATTTGACCTCCGCGAAAATATGTTTTCTGGAACTATGCCGGAAAACGTAGGTGAAATATTGCCCTAGGTACATTACTTGGATCTCTCTTCAAATTTTATAAATGGTACAATCCCCCCTTCTATTGGAATGCTAAAAAATTTGCAAATCCTTGTTCTGCGAAACAACTGCCTGTCTGGAGAACTTCCTCCCCATTGGGAGGAATTGCAAAATTTAAATTTGTTGGACGTAGCAAATAACAACATATCTGGTAAACTTCCAAGTTCAATGCAATCTTTGGGTTCACTAAAGTGGTTATCATTGGGAAAAAATCATCTTGAAGGAAAGTTCCCTTCTTTCTTGAAGAATTGCACAGAATTGGTAAACCTTGATCTTGCAGGAAATAAATTTTACGGAAAACTACCGGCATGGATAGGAGAGAGCTTATCATCATTATTAAGGTTAAGCCTAAGATCCAACTTATTTGACAGGGACATTCCTCAACAATTCTGCCTTCTTTCAAGTCTTCAAATCTTGGACCTCGCACAAAATGATTTGTCAGGAGGAATCCCACAATGCTTAGGGAACTTGAGTAAAAGTGATGAAATAAGTCTTGCAATTGTTTATGAGAAGATATCTGTATTTTTAAAAGGAAGAGAGTATTCTATGAGGATACAATTTATCTTGTCCATTCCATAGACCTATCAGGCAATAATCTATCAGGGGAAATTCCTGACAACATTACAAGCCTCTCAAAATTGGTCAACATGAATCTCTCTATGAATCACTTGACAGGAAAAATTCCTGAGAGCATTGGGAATTTAAAAATTTTGGAATCACTTGATCTCTCAAGAAACAAACTTTTTGGTCCAATTCCACAAAACTTGTCGTCCTTGACATTCTTGAGTCACTTGAACTTGTCATTCAACAACTTGTAGGGTATAATTCCATCTGGGAATCAACTCCAAACTCTCAATGATCCATCCATTTACCAAGGTAATTCTTTACTCTGTGGACCTCCTCTTTCAACAGTATGCCCAGGGGAAGAACCTGATCCTGTAGCAAGACCAAATGGAGCAGAAAAGAATGATGAAGAGGGATTTGAGTCGTTAGCGTTCTACATTAGCTTGGTAGCTGGCTTTATTGTAGGGTTTTGGGGAGTTTGTGGCACACTTGTTGTTAAAAGATCATGGAGGCAAGCTTACTTCCAAACCTTTGATAATTTGAAAGACAAGATTTTATTTTCATCAAGGTCAAAGTTGCTCGCTTGACAGGAGAAAGATGAAGTTGGAGGAAGATTCAGGACAAGGAAGGACTGCTTAGTGCTTTTTTTTTTTGTTGTTGTTGTTGTTGTTTTTTTTTTTTTTTTTTTAATTTTTAATTCTGTTGTTGTGTACTATTAGGGCTCCAACCTTTACTTTTAGAGTGATATATTTTTATGTTTTATTTCTGTCCGTTTTTCAATAACAATTTGTCACCAAGATGGTTTGTGAATTTCGTGGCCACCGAAAGACTACTGCCACCGTCTATGATTTTAGCGTCACTATAAATTTTACATTACAAAAGATTAAGTCTTTAACATATGGAAGGTTAAAGAATAAAATATTATTAAATTGTCAGCATAAAGTGTCAAAATAATGATGGGAACACACTCATCGATATTTTTCTTTTAGTTTGCACTAAGTTGGCGAAGTCTCTCTGTTTCTTCAGGAACGAATACACAAGAAGGGGAAAACAAAGAAAACATGAACACCACCAAAAAAAAAAAAAAGGCACATGTAGGGAAAGCGCTAGGATTTTGGGGAGATAACTCAGTTTGTAGATGGATTATCCCAACGTTCCAACAGCATCCTAGAATCGCTAGTTTTGCATTCTAATGGATGGCTTGGGGGTGAATTGCCCTACTCTTTAGGACTAGCACTCAAGATGTTAAAGACTTTAGAACTCTCGAGAAATCCTTTTTGGGGTTCAATCCCAGATTCCATTGGAAATTTGTCATCTCTACAAAAACTTGACCTCTCCGCAATGGAACAACTATTCCAGAAAACATGGGAAAACTATCAATGCTTGTTTCTTTTGATCTTCATGACAATTATTAGGAAGGTGTCTTAATTGAAACTCATTTTCAGAATCTAACTCGACTAACACATCTAGACTTGTCTGTAGCTTCCACAACAAATTCTTTGGTTTTATATGTGAAAAATGAAAGGATTCCTCCTTTCAAACTGAGATTTTCTCAATTAGATAACATGTTGATAGGTCCAAACTTTCCTGCTTGGTCAAACTCAAACTGATCTTAACTCTCTTAGCCTTTCTAATGTTGGCATTCCTGACTCCATTCCACAAGGCTTTTGGAGTTCTAACTCAAGGATTGTTTATTTGACTCTATCCCATAACAAAATTCGAGGACCTATGCCCAAAAACATTGGTGAAATGTTTCCCAATTTAGAATTCTTGGATCTCTCTTCCAATTTTATTACTGGTAGAATTCCCCCTTCTATTGGCATGCTAAACATCATACAGATTCTTGTTTTGAGAAACAATTACTTGTCAGGGGAACTTCCTCCTCATTGGGAGAATTTGCAATTTTTAAATTTGTTGGATGTTGCAAACAACAACATATCTGGAAAACTTCCCAGTTCAATGCAATTTTTTTGGTCACTACAGTGGTTGTTATTGGAAAAAAATCATCTTGAAGGGCAGTTCCCTTCTTTCTTGAGGAATTGCACACAACTGGTAAATCCTGATCTTGCGGGAAATAAATTCTATGGAAGCTTGTCAGCATGGATAGGAGAAAGCATATCATCATTATTGAGGTTAAGCCTAAGATCCAACTTGTTTGATGGGGACATACCACAACAATTATATGTCTTCTTTCAAATCATCAAATTTTGGACCATGCCCAAAATGATTTGTCAGGAGGTATCCCACAATGTTTAGGGAACTTGAGCAAAACTGATCAAGTAAGTCTTGCAAATTCTTTGGACCACGTAGTATTTTCGAAAGGAAGAGAATACGTATAAATCCAATTTTCTATTTCTATTTTTTTTATTCCCCTTTTAACAATAAATCCAATTTTCTTTTTTCTCTCTTTAACGTTAACCCTTTCTCTCTTTAATTTCTTTTCATTAAATCTCTCTCTCAAAAAAAAAAAAAAAAAACACTTCTATTCATTTTTTTCTTTTTACTGTTATCTAAAAGATCACATTAACTTTTTTTTAACTGTTATCTAAAAGATGGACTATAGTTCAAAATTAAATTAAAATCAGACCAAACCTTATGAAAAGCCCAAGCCCACTTATTACCTTACATATTATGATCTAGGCCGGACCCTTCCACATTAACTTTTTTCCCACATTCCCCAAAAGATGGATTGGCATCATAAATAGGACACACACTTTGAAAAACTCTCTCCACAATCTTCCTAATAAGACTCTTATTATTAAGTGTTACATCAATTTGCTCTTTTCTCTTCTTATCGCTAATAGTATTTTTGCACAAAAATGGATTATTTATACACCATCTTCTTTTATATGGTGGAATCTATTAAAAATAAATAAATAAACAGTTTATATGATAGAAATAATAATTCCCTCAATTTGTTTTCTGTTTTAATTTCTAATGTAAAAGATTCCTGAAGCCAACAAAGTATATGCTAGTTGTCCACTCTCTTTCAAAGAATGTAAAAGATAATTGTACACTTTAATTAGCCAAAATAATTAAATAATTGTGAAATTCATTTAGGCTATATATATATATATATATATAGATATATATATATATATATATATATATTCATATTCTTAATTATGTATATTCATAATAATTTTGTTTCTTTTTATTTTCTAACTCTCAATAATACGTATATTATAATTGAACATAAGATAAGTGTTATAGGCCATAAAGAATAGTTAGAAATTATTTCAAAATAAAAGTATAAAGTTTTCATGCATCACATGGGACATCAACTAGTTATTACAAATAGTCCAAACACACAGACAAGTAGGTTCCGTGTATAGCATGGATTTGTGACTATGAATATTTTTCTGTGACATTTAATATTTAAAAAGTTAAAGACTTTAGGTTTTAATTGAACTCATAATTTTACATATAATTCTAATATATATCATTTAATTGAGTTCAATTCTATTTCATATTTAAATACTCCATTAGAATCTTGTCACAATTAAAATAAAAAGGCTATTAATAACTACCACAATGTGCAAATTAGATATAAAACAAAAGGCTATTAGTAACTATCATCTTAAGACAAAAAATAGAAATAATAATAATATTTTGTCTAAGTTTTCCGTGCATTTTACAAGTTACTAATTTGTTCCTCTATAATTGTATACGAAAAAGTCTTAAATGGTATGCGAATTATAAATTCAATCTATATTATTGTATACCATCAGTTTTTGGACTTTCATTTTGGCTCGAAGCATTTGTTTTGCTATGAATTTACAAAGTTCATTTATATTATTGTTTAACCTCTGTTTTGGCCTTCTATTTTGCTTGAAGCATTAGTTTTGGTATCAGATTTACAATCAATTTATATTGTATATTATTGTATGACCTCTGTTTTGGCCTTTTATTTTTGCTTGAAGCATTTCTTTTGAATGTGAATTACAAGGTAAACCCATGCTGCAAACCACGAAATTGATCCTAATACCTGTCTAAGTTGGCCAGCCCCTTAACCTTCAATGCTATGCATATTCGTTTGCACTGTATTCTACCTAGTATGTTACCGTAATAGGTTATATGGTAATTGATTGGCTTTGGCCTTATTTAAATAGTTGTTTGAGTTACAAATGGTTAACATGAAATGAAAGTTTTATGAACATGCATGTGCAAACCTGTCAAAGACTTATCACATTGCGTGATACCCCAAATTATGCGAATTTGAAGCAAGAATTTTGTAACTTAATTGACACCGTCTGATATTTTTAACAAAATTAATGCATGCACGGAATCCCATGTTATAAATCGATTTGGCAGGGCAGTTCAAGTATCCACTACAAAACATACAACAAAACTAGAGCCTTAGACGTATAAGTACTTCACAAGCAGAATGGTTAGAACTATCATCTTTATTTTCCATTCTCTTCTCCTCAAACTGGTTCTTTCCATTCTATTCCGGAAAGTGTGGGAAATCTATCAATGCTTGTCTATTTGGATCTTGGTGAGAATTATTGGGAAGGTGTCTTAACCGAAGCCCATTTTAAGAATCTTACACGATTAACATCTTTAGACTTGGCTGTACTTTCCACAACACTGTCATTGGTTTTAGATGTGAAACATGATTGGGTTCCTCCTTTTGACCTAAGATTTGTTCAGTTAGATAACATGTTGATAGGCCCAAACTTTCCGGCATAGCTTCAAACTCAAACTGAACTTGATACTCTTAGTCTTTATAATGCTGGCATTTCTGACACCATTCCGCAAGAGTTTTGGACTTCCACATTTTCAAGGATCACTGATTTGACTCTTTCGCATAATAACTTCCAATCTTTATTCTATTGCATCATACTTGGATCTGAGTTTCAACAATTTCAATGGTCAAGTCCCACTTTTTCCTAGTGAAAAGATGAAAATTATATTCCTTCATACAAATAATTTTTCTGGAACTATGCCTAAAAACATAGGTGAAATGCTTCCCAATTTACGATTCTTGGAACTCGCTTCAAATTTTATAACTGGTAGGATCCCCCCTTCCATTGGAATGCTAAAAAACTTGGAAATTCTTGTTTTGAGAAGCAACAGCCTATTTGGGGAACTCCCTCCTCATCGGGAGGATTTGCGGTCGTTAAATTTATTGGATGGTGCAAACAACAATATATCTGGTAAACTTCCAAGTTCAATGCAATTTTTGAGTTCATTACAGTGGTTATCATTGGAAAAAAAATAATTTTGAAGGACAATTCCCTTTATTCTTGAGGAATTGCACAAAATTGGCAAACCTTGATCTTGGAGGATACAAATTCTATGGAAACCTACCAACATGGATAGGAGGGAGCTTATCATCACTATTGAGGTTAAGCCTAAGATCCAACTTGTTTGTTGGGGACATACCTCAACAATTGTCTTCTTTCAAATCTTCAAATTCTGGACCTTGCACAAAATGATTTGTCCGGAGGAATCCCATCATGTTTAGGGAACCTGAGCAAAACTGATCAAATCACTCTTGCAAATGTTTATGAGCAGATGGTGGTATTTACTAAAGGAAGAGAATATGTGTATGAAACTACTATTTATCTTGTCCATTCCTTAGACTTATCAGGAAATAATCTGTCAGGAGAAATACCTGATAATATAACAAGCCTCTTAAAATTGGGCTTCGTGAATCTCTCTATGAATCACTTGATAGGAAAAATTCCTGAGAGCATTGGAAACTTAAGAAGTTTGGAATCACTTGATCTCTCAAGAAACCAACTTTTTGGTCCCATTCCTCAAAGCTTGTCATCCTTGACATTCTTGAGTTACTTGAATTTGTCATTTAACAACTTGTCTGGAGAAATTCCATCTGGGAATCAACTTCAAACCATCAATGACCCGTCCATCTACCAAGGTAATTCTTTACTCTGTGGACCTCCTCTTTCAACAAGGTGCCCTGGGGAAGATGCTGATCCTGAAGCAAAACCCAATGGAGGTTGTAATATTGGAGCAGATAAGAATGATGAAGACAGACTTGAGTCACTATCGTTCTACATTAGCATTATAGCTGGCTTTATTTTTGGGTTTTGTGGAGTCTGCGGAGCACAGTTGTTAAAACATCATAGAGGCAAGCTTACTTTCAAATCTTTATCATTTGAAAGACAAGATTTTTGTTTTCATTAAGGTCAAAATTGCTCGCTTGTTAGGCAAGAACAGACTCCTTTGTGTATTTTTTATGTTTCACAAAGGTTTTATTTAAAAAAAAAAAAAAAAAAAAAAAAAAATTCAGTTGTTAGAGTTTTTTCTATTGTGTATCCAAAAATAAATAATAAAAATAAAAACTCTATTGTGTGATACATTTTATCTTTTGCTCCTAGCCATTTCCTAATAACCATTTGTCACGAATGAAAGTTCAAATATGTGTATAAACACCCTTAAACGTTTAGACTCCCAATTTACAAATTAACCAATTCAAGATTTATGTCAAATAACTAGTGTGTGGAAAATGAACATAAGTTATAATATAGAATTGGAAAAACTATCTAAGCCAAATTAAAATCACAACCCACAGCAGATAATAAAAGGCAAAGATAAAAGGGAAGGAAGATGCAAACACAAAGACAACACGCGATGTGTTATCGAAGAGGAAACCGAAGCCCTCAGTGTAAAACCTCTCCGCCGCCCTCCAAGCGGTAAACAATCCACTAGAAAATGTAGTTGGGATACATGGACAGCAATAGACCCTCCAAGCCTAATCTACCTAGTGCACCTAAGCCCTCCAAGCTTCTTGCTCCAATGAGGTTGCGCCGAACCTTTTTCTTTTCTAGCATCAACCAATGTAGATTGGTTCCTTCCTAACTGCTTCCTAGAACACCAAACAGCCCTTTCACAGTGATGAATATGGTGAGAACAAGGTTTTGATAAAATGCCTCTCAAGGGTTTGACAATGGAGAGGAAGAGAGTTGAGGAATTTGAAGAGACTCTAATGTATAGATTGTAGGTGAATCAATCTTGTTTTTCTTTAGGGTTTCTCTCTCAAAATTCTCTCTGGAAACTCTCTTTTATTTTTGGGTATATGGGGTATTTATACTGGGGTGAGAGGAGAATGTGAAACGTCAGGTTTTACAAAACAGGGGTGGCTCGCGACTTGACTAAGTCGCGAGACCCAGTCGCGAGATAACCATATGGCCAGTTGTCCTGTTTTGTCCTGTAGTGCTCCAGCTAGCATGACTGTTCACCTTCTGGCATGCTTGGCACGTGTGCTGCATTTGGCGGCTTGCAGCCGCGAGTCACCCGCGAGATCAAGCCGCGAGTCTCTGTTTTCTTGCACACTCTTGAGCAATCAACACTCTATCTCACTCACTACCCTTACAACAAACCCACCTAAATACAGGGTTACTAAATGCTGAAATACAAGCAAATTTGGCACAGAATAAAGCCAATACGATGGTTGAATAAATTCAACCTTACAATTTCCCCCTTTGGCTATTCCGTGACAAAACCCTAAAACAGACTCTAGACTTAACATGTGAGTTCGGAACAGTTGAGCAAAACTCACTCACACCTAACTCTAGAAGCTGTGAAGCACTTGAATCATAAAAACATGAAACTCCTGAAACACAACAATACACCATGATCATTGTATGCAGAAAAGTATGAAATGTATATGAAACAAGCTTAAGGTGATCAAGCAAAGATGAAGTGAAGTATCAAATCATGGCTTGATCAACCAAGTAATCACCACAAGGTAGTGATCACAGTGTTCATTCACACTTGGAATGAACACTTGAACATACAAGTTAACAAGAACAAAGCAAGTTACTTGTATGCCCAACACTCAACCAATGCATAATACACTAAGTATATGCATCTAGGAACAATCCTACAAGGGCACAAGAGTGACAGTACTTAAAACAAAATGCAAGACATTTAGATAGAAGTACTGATTTAAACAAAGCATAAAAGGCTGCATAAAGCATGGTACAAACCATAAAACCTACAAAACATGCATAAAAACATAACCCTGAAAACTTACATAAGCAACATGGGTACAAAACTCAATATATACTGAATAACATCAACAATATATATAAAAGAGTAAACCAAGTTTATAAGTTATGAGTTAGAAACAAGAATACACCAAAACCACAGTGTATCAAACCCATAGAAACACTAAATATCCAAAAACATAAACCTATAAGTTTAAACCTATAAGTTTAAAGGATAAGACTTAAAACAAAAGTATGTGTGTGTACTCCCCCTATTACTATGCACACTTCCCTTTGAGCTTTCTCCCCCTTACTGAATGCTCTCCCCCTTTTTGGCACGAATAGCTAAAGGCTGTCGTCCAACTTTTGTTGAATAGCGTCTAGCTGATTCTCCATGGTCTCGAGTCGCATTTGAACATGGTTGTTTGTGGAGTAGAGAAGTGTCACCATCTCATCAATGCGTTTCTGAATATTTTCAAGCAAACTACCCACTCTAACAGTTTAAGGATCAGTCTGTGCTTGCGGAATGCTGGCTTGTGGAACTTCAGGAATAACACACGAAGAAGGTGTGGTATGTATAGGTGTCTCTGACTCAGGAGCAGATGGAGTAACCGGAAAGATGTGTGCACTTTTGGTGTTTTAGAGGAGTGACTTCTGCTAGCTTGAAGAGTGTACATGGAAATAGGACGCTGACGAGTTAACATTTTTCCATTTGTGGGAGGAATAATGCCTTCACGAAGAATGAACTTCATGATGAGACTGCAAAATGGAATGCATCCTCGAGCTGCAGTTTGAACCGCGGTCTTCCTCATGGTTTGAAAGATGTGAGCACAGATATCAATGGGGGCTCCTGTGATAAGATCACAAAGGAATTGAGCTCTCCCAAGATTTATGAAGGTAGTGTTGGACAGAGGGTAGAGATTAGAGAACATGATCAACTTCAGTGTGGTCAGCTCTGGTGCAAACTTTGCAGTGCTGATGGATGTGCCTGTATTGGATACTTCATGATCAGAACCTAGAACTTGTAGAATGTCTTGAATATTTGGAGTTTGATCATCGTACGGAGTTAGATCCACATTCTCAAGTCTAGTGATGCAGAGAATATCGGCGATGGAGTTCGGGGAAATGCCAAATTCCTTTCCTCTGACCCAGAAAATGAGTTCAACTCCAAGATCACTTGCATTACAGAAGCATTCCTTAACCAGTTCATCCATTGGATCGACAAAATTCCCAAACAAGTTTGCCCAATCTCGTGGCTCAAAGATTCGAGGGATAAAAGTGGTCACTAAGGTGTTAAACTCAACCACCCGTTCCACTATAGGAGTTGACTTGTCAAAGATATTTGAGTAGATGTGTGAGGTAAGCGGGGTTCTAAACCTCTCCAAATTGGAGTCTTGAGATGACTGTGATAAGAGTCGAGTCCTTTTAGCAACTGGGGTTGCTGGATCGTCAGCAACAATGTCTTTGCCCTTAGAGGATCGACGAGACATCTGCAAGAGAATATGGCCACAGCATAGAACCAAAAACAGCACCACACAAGATAAATATCAACATGATTAGATGCAAATAAGAGTGTAAACCAGAGATTTTGATACACAAATACAAACTTAAGACAGGTCAGACCCAAACAAAACCAGCATCAATACTAAAGTGCACAATAAGACAGGTGTAACACAATGGTGAAAGAGCAATAGATCACAGAGAAACACAAATTCAAAAATAACTGTCAATGAGACAGTCTACCATGACCATGATATGCAGAAAATGACAACATTCGAACATGAGGAACGGATAGCAATAATCAGACCACATAACCCAAAATAGAGCACATGGCAGTGAGACATAACATTCAGAAAATGAAGTGTTTTAGAGAGATACTTTCAAGATGCAATCACACACATGTTATGTTATCATAAAGACACAATAATATGAGATAAGAATCCAATGCCGCAAGCATACTTCAACACACACACAAATGGATGGAGCAAGTCACAAAATGTACCAAACCCATTTATCAAAAGAGTTTGAAAAACAACAACAGGCAAATAATAGAATAAAAGAAAAAGCACAATGTGACCAACAATATGAAAACGGATGAAAGCAACAACAAACACAACCAGCCATACCCATTAAACCAAAAGAAGAATGTTTCTAAAATAGTATCTACCCAAATGGCATGAAAAACATTCATTCAACAGAGAATATGAGATGAGGAAAATAAGACCCATACCTTTTCTTGATGATTTTGAGAAGAAATGAAGCAACAATGGAGTTTGAAAATGGGTACACGGAGTGTTTAGGAAGGAGACAGTTGAGAGAGAAGATGAATAGTCACAAAAGTTTGAGGGAAAACTGAAAAAGATTTAAAAACTGCCCCTATTTTTGCCAAACACGCGTTTTTCGCGACTGAAGTGAGTCGCCAACAAGTCGCCAAGTCAAGCCGCCAGAACACTCAAAGACAAAATTTTGAAAAAATTTTCTAAGTGTTTTTCGCGACTGGAAGGTCTACCCGCGAGAGAGTTGCAAGATGAGCCGCGAAAATCTCTGAGTAACCCTCACGACTGGACCTTCCACTCGCGAACAAGTCACCAAAATTGACCTGCGAACTCGCAACTAAGGCCCGCGACTTGATTTACCCGCGACTGAGTCGCCAAAACAGGGCAAAAATGAACTTTTGAAATTTTCAGATTTTAAGATCAAAATACTTTCCAAAAACACTTAAAACACTAAAAAAAAACTTTTTGTGCTTGAATCAACAAAGATTGAGCATGTGAAAACACATTTCATCAAGTACAATTACACAAATGAATATGACATTTATTGAATATAGACTTGTGTGTTGTGTGTGGATATCAATAATGAGATAGTCCTTAGTCTAATGTGAAACTTTAATGATCAATTCAACCAAGGCATACACAATTAGCACTAGATCATGTGACCCATCTCAATTATAGAAATATGCATATATGACCTCCCACAAAACTTGATAACATATCTTGAAGCTATACATTTGACTCCACTTTTAATCATAACATTTGATCTTTTTGATCCTTTCGAGAAAATCACCTCTCATTGTGAGAGTGATAATTGATATTTCACCTTGATGAGATAGCCTTTGGCTTTTTGAATAAACTTTCACTTTAATTTTAGGTCGCTTTCCCTTTTCCTAGTCAAATACTAGTATGTGCGACAGGCTTTTACAGTTCAAAATCTCTTTTCATTTGGAGATTTACATTTGGTGAGCTCTTTTTAGCAAAAAAAATAAAGAGTGGGAAGATATATAGACACAAGTCTATGCATGTCTCAAGATCATCATAACCATTCACTCATCATTCATGACAAGTTTGAAGATCTATTTACAACAATCACATAGATTTCAAGATTTCTCCCACAGTGATATGAGTGCAAAGAAACAAGCTATACTCGAAAATGCACAAAGCCATAAGCACAAAGGTACAAGGCAAAACAAGTTTTGAGACAAAACTCAACTATGTCAATCAAACTTTTTGATTTTCTAATTTTTATGTGATTTTTGGATTTTTGACACAAGAAGAAAAAATAGATCAAAAACAAAAAGAAAACCAAAAGTATGCACAAATAGACAAACAAACAACCATCAACATAAACAACAAGCAAACAATCAAACATCGTCACAAAGCATAGGAAGTATTAATGCATAGACATGTTGTAATGCTTATGCATGAGTACCCTTTTTCACCCACACGTCACTTGCGTTTGGGGTGATTTCCTTATAGGATTGGGTACGGGAGTTAGGGCTTTCAAACCTTCGTGTGAAGCTTTCCAAGTAGTTGGTGAATGCACCAATCATCTTCATCATGTTCATTATTCCGGGATCACCATTTTGATCTCTTGATGGTTCACCTGCCCAATTTCTTCTATCATTTCTAGGTCCTCGTGACCTTTGAGGAGTTGCACTATTCTTTGCTCTCAGCTTTTGACAATTAGGTCGAGTATGCCCTTGAAGTCCGCAATGATGACACACATAATTTGATCTAGGACCTCTTTGTGGTCGTGGACGAGACTTGGCTCGAGATTCAGACCTGCCCACAGATTGATTACGTGAATTCAACAACCGTTCGTTCCCCACATTTCTCTTCTCCTCTATCTTGGGCTTCTCAGTAGTAGGACCAACATCAGCTGATTCTTTGGCCTTTATAAACTTCACTTCTTTAGTGACATTTCCTGATGAGCTACTTCCTCCGGTATATCCCAATCTGGATTTGTCTGAAGAGCTCTTTTGAGATGATATAACATCATCTAGCTTCTTGGTGGTGACCCTCTCTACTTTAGCATTCGCTTGCACAACCTCTTGTTCAAGAAATCTCACTTTTGTGTAAACTTCTGACAGCTCACCATTCAGTGTTTCTATCTCACATTTGGCCTCCCTATATCGGATTAGAAGACTCTTATAGTCCTCCTTTGCCTTCTTCATTTTTCTCACAACTGCCTTGGCCACCCTTGTGTATTCACCCAACTTCTCTAGGAGTGAGTTATAATTCTCTTGAAGATTGGCTGTGCTTTCATCTTTTTCAGCATCTGATTCTTCAGCAACTCCCAATGACTCTTCATCACTATGTTCTCCAAGGTCTCGTACAAGCAGATTCAACTCGTTTGAAGATTCAACATGGGCAATAGTCATAAAAGCTGAATAGTTCCCCTCTCCATCACAGCTATCTTCAGATTCTGAGTCGGATGAATCCGAGTCACTCAATGTCGTGGCATATACTTTGCCTTTTGATTTCAAATAATTCGGACATTCTTTCTTAAAGTGTCCATGCCCGTTACATTCGAAACAAGTGACACATTGTGTAGATTGGGATTCTTTTCCATCTTTCTTTTTGAATTCCCTTTTCTTCCTTCCTGAACTTTGGAATTTTCCTTTATCACCAAATTTGCCATTATTTTTGAATTTCAAGAATTTTCGGAAATTTTTTACAAGGTATGCAACATCTTTGTCAACCACATCTTCTCCCGATGAGTCATGGTCTTCCACCTTCTCATTAATGGTCTTAAGAGCAAGAGATTTACTCTTTCGTTGATTGGGCAGCGACATCTCATAAGTCTGAAGAGAACCAACCAGCTCCTGGACTTTGATGTCATCAAGGTCCTTGCTCTTTTCAATCACTGTCACTTTAGCACGAAAACTTTCCGGCAATGATCGAAGGATCTTCCTTACAATTTTAGAATCCTCCGTTTTCTCTCCCAAATTGAACTTGCTTACAATCACCTCATTCAGCTTGCTATAAAAAGAATCAAAGGACTCATCCTCACTCATTTTTAACTCCTCAAACCGAGTGGTTAGCATCTGCAGCTTGGTGTCTTTTACTTTCTTCGTGCCTTCATAAGTGGTCTCCAATATCTCCCATGCTTCTTTAGCAACAGTAATGTGAGAGATCCTGTGAAATTCATCTGGAGATACACCACAAAAAATAGCATTGAGTGCTTTACTATTAGCATTAGATGCAGCGAGTGCTGCCTTATCCCATGTGGATTTGGCTTCCTCAGGCCTGGTCCAACCTATCTCAACAGCATCCTAAACAGATTCATCAATGGAACACAGAAAAGCTCTCATGCGAACCTTCCAAAAAGCATAATTACTACCATCAAAATATGGAGGTGCATTTAGGGATTGAGACCGATCCATCTCAAAGGGGAGTCAAGGATCACACAATGGTAATGAAACCACTAGAAGTGTACCCGCTCTGATACCAATTGAAAGTTCAAATATGTGTATAAACACCCTTGAACGTTTAGACCCCCAATTTACAAATTAACCAATTCAAGCTTTATATCAAACAACTAGTGTGCGGAAAATGAACATAAGCTATAATATAGAATTGGAAAAACTATCTAAGCCAAATTAAAATCACAACCCACAACAGATAATAAAAGGCAAAGATAAAAGGGAAGGAAGATGCAAACACAAAGACAACACGCGATGTGTTATCGAAGAGGAAACCGAAGCCCTAGGCGTAAAACCTCTCTGTCGCCCTCCAAGCGATAAACAATCCACT
This sequence comes from Quercus tomentella, assembly GCA_028535165.1. Classification (NCBI taxonomy): domain Eukaryota; kingdom Viridiplantae; phylum Streptophyta; class Magnoliopsida; order Fagales; family Fagaceae; genus Quercus; species Quercus tomentella. Next base: position 45,074,177 of record JAPQVY010000111.1, read on the forward strand.
AGAAAATGTAGTTGGGATACATGGACAACAATAGACCCTCCAAGCCTAATCTACCCAGTGCACCTAAGCCCTCTAAGCTTCTTGCTCCAACGAGGTTGCGCCGAACCTTTTTCTTTTCTAGCTTCCCGGATTCTGCTACTAGACCGTAGCATCAACCAATGTAGATTGGTTCCTTCCTAACTGCTTCCCAGAACACCAAACAGTCTTCTCACAGTGATGAATATGGTGAGAACAAGGTTTTGGTAAAATGCCTCTCAAGGGTTTGACAATGGAGAGGAAGAGAGTTGAGGAATTTGAAGAGACTCTAATGTATAGATTGTAGGTGAATCAATCTTGTTTTTCTTTAGGGTTTTTCTCTCAAAATTCTCTCTGGAAGCTCTCTTTCATTTTTGGGTATAAGGGGTATTTATATTGGGGTGAGAGGAGAATGTGAAACGTCAGATTTTACAAAACAGGGGTGGCTCGCGGTTTGGCCTTGCGACTTGACTAAGTCGCGAGACCCAGTCGCGAGATAACCGTATGGCCAGTTATCTTGTTTTGTCCTGTAGTGCTCCATCTAGCATAACTGTTCACCTTCTGGCATGCTTGGCACGTGTGCTGCATCTGGCGGCTTGCAGCCGCGAGTCACCCGCGAGATCAAGCCGCGAGTCTCTGTTTTCTTGCACACTCTTGAGCAATCAACACCCTATCACACTCACTACCCTTACAACAAACCCACCTAAATACAGGGTTACTAAATGCTGAAATACAAGCAAATTTGGCACGGAACAAAGCCAATACGATGGTTGAATAAATTCAACCTTACAACGAAGATGGTGAGTAAATGTCATCACAAGGCCACCATCTATCATTTTAGGGTGTTGTGGTGGTTACAAGTTGCTTGTTTCTTTTTTTCACTTAGAAGTGGTGAATCAAAGTTCTTATTTCATTTCTATATATAAGTACTGAAAATTTTGTGATCTTTCTTACATACCAAACATCAAAAAATGTTTTTCAAAGCACTTTCAAAATCACAACCAAAAATTAGAAAACAAATAGTTTCCCTGAAATCGTTTTCAAACATTTTCTGTCAAAATGTTTTATGCTAAATAATTGGAGCATTGAAAACAAATATGATTCTTTTGGAAGCAAAGAAACTCAACACCCCAACCACTCTGGGGGGGGAAAAAAAGAGAGTTTAGAGATTACAATACTTGTGTTTTAACACCATACTGCAGCTCCTCATTAATTTAGCTTTCTTTTTCTTTTGTTGGATGAGAATATAGAATCAATGTAGCCTCTTTTAAAGTACCTGTAAACTGTAAATGTTCTGATTTCCTTCCTGCACACTACGAATACTCATATACAATACACATTTACACATCACACCAATTATCCATCGAAGTAACAGAGTTTATCCTTATACTCCACCAACCACCACATTGCAGGCAATAACATTATAAAAAGCTACCAAATCCTAGCAAAAATAATTGTTGGGTCAAGCTATCAAAGGTTTTTTTTTTTGGTTGTTGTTGTTGTTGTTGAAGAAATCAGAGGTTATTTAATTCTAGCAATAATCGAATTTCCTCTGAAATAATGTCCATTCAAATCAATATGGCATTAGTTGCATTTTAAGAGACTTGTCCATTTAGTAAGTAATAGAGATTAGAGAGCGTTAATTCAGAGAGAATAAATTAGCCGAAACAATTTGTCTGAAGTAAAAGTGGCCAGCACAGCTCCACCTATTTCTAAACTCTGCTATGTAGATAATGTCATTTTTCGTAAGGCGTAGACGTCAGAGCTGGTTACCCTCAAAAGGTGCTTGGAAAAACATTGTTCATGGTCGGGTCAAATGATCAATGTGGAGAAAGCAGTTGTCTTCCCTTCTAAAGGAGTTAGTAATCAATTTCTTAACCAGATTGAACACAGTTGGGGCTTCAAGTATGTGAAAGACATGCTGGAGGGCAAGCTTAGTGGCTGGAAGAGCAAATCTGTAGCTCAATCAATTCTGACTTACACCATTGCTGGATTGCAATTCCCAAAAAGAATTTGTGATCAACTTGATGTGGTCCATAAGTTTTGGTGGAACCCCAAAACGAAGTCAAGTTCATTTTGGACTCCTATTGCTTGGTCTTTGCTATGTAGGCCCCAAAAGGAAGGAGGTTTGGGTTTTAGGAAATTTTGGGATTTCAACCAAGCACTCATATCCAAACTTGCCTGGTGGATTTAGTTTGGGAAGAATTGCCTGTGTTAATGTTTTGAGAGCCAAATATAAGGTTCGTCAGAATTGGCTAAGGCACCATTCAACCAGCATATCATCTCCTATTTGGAGAAGTCTAGTGTAAGTGTCTTATCTCAGAGGCAACTTGTATTTCAATTGGTAATGGTAACTCAATCAGGATATGGGAGGATCTGTGGATTCTGGATAACCCAAATTTTATTCCCATTAAGGGGTTAATCCGGATGAAATTTTATTGGTCTCTCAACTTCTTAACTCTGATCATTTTGGCAGGGACATTCAACAACTGAGACTGGTTTGAAAATGCTACCATTGAGCTTATTTGGCACATCCCAATCTCCCCAAATTGTCTAGAGGACATATGGATTTGGATCCACTCAATTTCCGCAAATTTAATGTTAAATCAGCATATTCAACTATTCAACACCCTTTGATTCTCTGTGGGGGTAGAATTTGGAAGTCTTAAGTTGCATGAACGGCATAAAATGCTAGTTTGGAGAACTACAACTGGTTGTATGCTTGCCAAAGATAATTTGCATAGATTCTTTGAAGTTGCTGATTTCTCTGGTGCTTCAGTTGCTTCAACCCAAGTTTGGTTTCCCTCAATAAGGTCATATGTTAAACTAAACATTTATGCAGCAGTTGGCCTGAGGTTCTCAGCCACAGCTATGGTGTCTAGAGATTAGGGAGGAGAGTTGGTATTTCGCTTGCTCACAAAAGGTAAACACCAACCTCCCTCTCTAGGTCGAGGCTGAAGGAATTAAAGAAGCCCTGTCATTGGCAACTAACCTGGAGACCGATACAATTACTTTGGGCTGTGCTAATGGTCCATTGAGTTTTATTTTAGTTTTATATGCGTGTAGTTAATTAGTTTGGGCTTAGTAATAAAGCCCAAAGAGTCCAAGTCCAAGTCTTATTATGAGTTTAAAATACAGTCCTATTTCCACTAGGAATAGGTCTTCTATTTAAGTCTTCTATTTAAAGGATTGTTAAAATAAAGTCTTTTATTTAAAGGATTGTAATACTTTCTATTAAAGAATAATATATTTTCAGATTTTAGAGTTATGAAGCTTTCTTGAGGTTCGTCATTTGTGTGATGCAACCTTCTTTGAGGTAAAATGTCAAAAACAAATTCTAGGAGTGATGCTATGTTACTGTTTACAAGTTATTGTTCACATCCTTAGAACATCAACCCAAATCTTGGTTTTTCACCCTTTGTTTAATCCTTAAAATTTAAACCCCCTATTATTTCTTTTCCCCATTGAAAACCCTATATTATCCTTATTATTTTCTAGCCTACTACCCCCCAAAACCTAATCCTAATAATTCATCAAAGCCCCAGCCACCCAAATTTAACTCTGATTTGTCAAATATGATTTTGCTTTGTTCCCCCTTGTCCTACGTCATGAACTTTTGCACTTTAAGATGGTTGGTGATGAACTTCTGTACGTTGCATGTGTTAAAATTTTTAGCCAAACTGGTGCACAATTCCTTGGTTCGAGCATCACCATCAGGTGTGCCAAATGCCAAATATTTGGCATTTGGCATACCAAACACCAAAAACCAATGCTCATCAGGTATTTCGAATGCCAAAAATTTTGGCACATTGTTACAGTACCGTCTCAAATATGAGACGGTACGGACAGAAATTGTATAAATTTTAATAGTTTTTTATTCTCTTTTCTCTCTCCTCTCTCTTCACTTTTTCTTTTCTCTTCTCTCTCACTGATTCCCTCTCTCTTACCTCTGTTCCTCTCACCGATTCCTCTCAATCTCTCTCATCCTTTGAAGCCACTGCCGCCGATCTCACCCAGCCGCCGTCAATATCGCTCAGCCACGCTCGATCTCGCCGATCTCACTCACGGTCTCACCTTCTCTAGTCACGGCCAATCTCACCCCGAGGTTACCATTGATCTCACCCTTTTCCCTCTCCTCTCTATCCACCTTTCACTCTGCCTCTCTCTGGTTATGGGTTTTTTTTTTTTTTTTTTTTTTTTTTGCTTTAATTTGGGTTGATCTGATATTGGTGAGTAATTGTGGTGGTTGTGGGTTGATTGTGGTGGTTGGTTTACAGTAGAGGTGGGTTGTAGTGGTGGTGATGGTGGGTTCTGATATGATGGGTGATGGTGGGCTATGGGGGTGGTATGGGTTTTGTGTTTGTTTTTTAAATTGTAGGCGGCAGGTGGTGGTTCAGTTGATTTGGGTGGTAGTGGGCTATGGGCTATGGGCGATGACAGTGACAATGGTGGTGGTGGGCTATGGGGGTGATGGCCAGTGGTGGAGGGATATGGTAGATTTGGTTTTTGTTTTATTTATTTTTTTAATATAGCTGGGTTTTATTATTATTATTTTAATGTAGTGTAATGTTAAAATGAAAGATCTGATATACAGTGAATTGTAAAATGATGTGATAAAATAATAAAGTTGGCTTTTGGTGTGTCAAAATAGCATTTTTTTATAGGAGAGCTGATGGTGATGCTCTGTGAAAATTGCCTTTATTGAAGCAGGTGAACATATTATGAACATGTATATATGGCACATTACTTTTTCACATTTTTCTATTTGAATTTGTGTAAATGTTTACAACCCTAGCCTCTTTCTTTGTTCATATTCTCGTGCTTTCCATATTGCTGCAAATGTTACACGTTTGACAAAGGAATTACTATTAGTGCTTTTATTGAGAAAGTTTCAAAGATAAGGTGTTATTGTGAAAATAGGATCAACGGTGCTAAATGGTAATAGTATCTGATAGAGAAATCTCTATTAAATAAAGAGCTACTAGCAAAGTTGAAAGTATATCTTATGAGAGTTTTAGGTCATGGAAGCAAACGTGCAATTTCCACATAAATAAAACGCATTTTTACAAATAGCTAATCCAAATGAATACTTAGTTCAGTCAAGTGGTATAAGCAACTCATGGTATTAAAATAAGGACAAAGTAAACTACTACCTTCGTTCCAGTTTGTTTGTCCTCTATTCCATTTTGGGATGTCCCAAAATATTATCCTGTTTTTAAAAATAAAAATGATTAGTTTACTAATGTTCCTATTATTTAAAAAGAAAATTAATTTAATTGGGGCACCTTTTTAGTTGTCTCATTAAGAATAACTCTTTTTTAAAAAGTTGATAAATTTATTTAAGGGTATTTTTGTAAACTTGTACATTTTTATAAGACAGACAAGAAAATAAATGATGTTCTCTTAAAAAGTTTGACTTTTCAAATAGGACAAACAAATTGGAACTGGGGGATTAATTTATAGTCAAATTGCTATAACTCTTATTAAAAAAATTAACATAATTACATATTTTGAAAATGTAATAATTGGATTGCATGTTAATTATATCTTAATATGCATGTTAAATTTTATGCTATTTGGATGTTATTTTTTATTCAATCCAAAAATTTATTTTTTATGCATAATTTTATATTAAAAATATTAACTTGAAATTTAAATATTGAATTAATGAAATAAATATTAAATTTTGATCTTCTAGAAAATTTTCAAGCATAAAAGATATAAAAATAAAATAAAAGTGCCGATGTCTCATGAGCGACTATCTTGGTCTCATATCTCTTAAGGTAAACAAATTAATGTTGACCCGTACGTGACCCACTCCATGTAAATCTACTATGCGATTTCCAAAAGCCTAAAGTCTATTATTTTACTACAATTTAATGCTTCGAGAATGCTAGAACATGCGACTGTTGTTCAACCTATCATAAACAAATTCCAACCGACCATGTTGAATTATAAAGGCTTGGTCTTTTACGTCCTCCAAAGGATACTTTTTTTAATGTAGAATGCTTTGAAAGGTCAGACAACTTCTTATATGTCTTAGATTTGGAAAATAACTAGATCATGACTCTAATAGTAAATAGAGTCATGACTCATGATCCATAAAAATCTGTCTCATGACTCATGAGTCAACAACACGAAGGTATACCTTTTGTTGGTATATATGAATGCTAAATTTAACAAATTTTCATACGTAAATTTTGTATACTAGAAAATAACATGTTTTCCGTGGGTTCCAGTTAGCTCAACAGGTAAAGTTTCTGATAGTTGAATAAAATATTTGAGATTTAATCTCTGCCTACACCAAAAAGTGATTGATGTATTGGTCTGTTAATAAAAGAGCTATTACTAGGAACGGATGTCATAAGTTGAAACTCTTTAAAAAAAAAATTAATCATATTACCAAATCTAAAAAAATAAGAGAAAGATATTGCCATGCCAGTCTTCATCCCCAAAAGCCATTCTTATATCAAATAGAAAGTCACTAAAATTTCAGAGTTCAATTAGGCCACACCCAGCCGGCCACTTTGTCAATTTCTTAACCACACCAAGATTCTTGGACATTGGTGGCTCCAAGAATATTTTTCAAGGGTCATTAAAAAAATTTAAATTAAATAAATTTTTTTTAAAAAGAACTTGAATATATCAAGTTATCGACAAAAAAAAAAAAAAAAAAAGGCGAAAAAAAAGAAGGCTAATACATGAAGTTTTACATTTTCCTTTTATTAGTTTTTATATTTTGAAATAGTTATGTAATAGTTCGTTATCAGTTGTCATTATCTATTGTTAATATGAGTAGATGTGACTATTTTATTTTGTTAATTTTGTATAATATTTAAATTTTTATGCAATTGTCCTTAACTATTTATCGTTGTTTTTATAAAAATGATTTCAACTAAATGACAAAACTCAACTTATTGGCACTATATTAATTATTGACCCACACAATTATATTCATATATACATTAACAATACACTAATTTTACTCTTTTTTCTTTTCTTGAATTAGTAACTATATAACAAAAATTTATTATAACATGATAACAATACACACACATGTAACAAATACTCTATATTTCATAATTATTAAATTATGTAAAGTTATATTATATTTATGCTATACATGCATGCATTCATGCACATCACAACTCACACAAATAATAATAATAATAATAACAACAACAACAACAACAACACACAATCAGTAATTAGATGCATACTCACACACGTATAATATAAATTTATAATGAAGAGAGAGGCACTCACAACTTACAAACATTCACTATTTACTCCTATAGTCAAAGATACCAATATAATCAGATAAAGAAGAGAGATGAGATCTGAGAATGAGATCAGAGAGAGAAAATGAAAATGATTTGTGATTTGTGTTGTTGTTTAGTTTTGAAATAAGTTGATATGCGTTGTTGTTTGGTTTTGGGCTGGGTTGAAATGTGATCAAGGATGTTTCCTTTCAAATGACAACTACCTCTTCCAGTGAGGGCGTTGCAAAATACTTTTAAGTATAACTTAGACAAATAAAAAAAATATAATTTTTTAAAAAATTTTTAGGGGAGTTCAAATTAGAAGATAATGTACAGCCGCCCTAATCTTGTAACTACACCAAATTATAAAAAAATTTGCCTTCCGTGTCTCAGCTCTTTGTTTTTTTAAAAAATAATACAACAAAATGTATTTTCAGCGATGAAAAAATTCGTCACTAAAAGTCCAGTTTTTCGTCGCCAAGGACCTTTTGCGACGAAATCTACTAATTAGTGACGAAACTCATTTCGTTGCTGAAACCTCGTTGCTAAAAGTCCTAGCGACGACAAATTTCATCACTAAAAGTCCGATTTGTTTAAAAAAAAACCTTTTACCGACAAAAACGTTTCATCGCTAAATGTTTTCCTTGCTAAAAACACTATTCAGCGACGAAAATATTTCGTCACCAAAAACATTTTAGTTTATTAAATCATATTTAGTGACAAACAATTTCGTCACTAAAACTATTTTCGGGTATATATAGTGACGAAAAAGTTCGTCACTAAAACTATTTTAAAGAAAATCTAGGCACATATAGTGACAAAAATTTTCGTCACTAAAACCATTTCTTACAAAATTCTACTATAGTGGGTCCGTTTGGATTGAACTTATTGTTGCTGAAACTGAAAACTAAAAACTGAAAACACTGTAGTAAAATAATTTTTAAATGTGTGAATAGTACCGTGGGACCCATTTTTAATATTTTTTAGTGCGTGAACAGTGATGAACAGTGCGTGAACAGTGATTTTTGTCCCCTGCACAGTAAAATCATGTGATTTTACTGTTCACGCGCAGGAAAAAAAAAACTGAAAACGCAAAACGCGGATGCCACTTTTAGCTGAAACCAAACGGGTACAGTGTATATTGTATATTCCACAACGTATAAGGAAAAAGTTAAAAAAAAAAAAAATGTGCCAACAGGTCATGTCACTTGAAGCCCACGGTTTTGAATCTCCAACAACAGAAAGTGTTTTTCTTCTTGTTCAGCCAGTGATCAAAGATTGAAAGCTCTCGCAAGGTAGGATGGGTGGGTGGGATCAGATTTGGGTTTGTGTTTGGTTGCTGTGTTTGCATTTGGGTTTTCTGGGTTTGCTGAAGATGGATTGCTAGGTTTGTGTTTGTATTCTTGTTGATGTTTAGGTTTGTGTTTGTTGTTTTTGTGTTTGGTTGACAAGAAAGATCTGTTACTGGGTTTGTTTTTGTGTTTGTGTTCTTTCTGAAAATCAGTTTGTGTTTGTATTTTTGTATTTGGTTGACAAGAAAGGGTAAGAAAATGCTAGAAAATCTGGGCATGTATTCTTATGTTTAAATCTGGGTTTGTGTTCTTTAGTGTTCTTGTTGAAGATGAACACAGATCTAAATTCATGTATTTTTTGGATTTTAATTCTGTTTTTTCTTTTGTTAAAATTGATTTGTGTTTTTAAAATGGGATGTTGATGTGGCATTTTTATTATTACTTTATTAGCCACGTTAGCATTTATTGTGCAAACAATGTATTTGTTTGTCACGTAGGATATTTCTGTTATGTGAGTAACGGTGGGGACCAAAATGGAATTTTTTTCTTCATTCAGGGACTAAAAATGATAAAATAAAAAATAGGGACCAAAACGGGAATAATGTCAAAATGTAAGGACAAAAATAGTATTTCTGCCATATTTAAATTCATCTTCTTTCACTTCTCCTTTTTATCACTTCTGTACTTCCCCTTTTCTTCTTCCTTCACACTAGCATCATTTTGTTTTACTGAGAAAGATGAGTTCTTCACTTGTTCTGAGTTCTTCACTTTGTCTTCCTTTGATTTCTCCTCAACGGTCTCCAGTTTGTGGTGGAATCAAATTGGGTTGGGCCTGTCCTCGCATTGTCCTCCGATGCAGCTCGTTTTCTTCGTCTAGTAACCAATTTCTTTGTTACCATTCTCAGAAATTGGTTACCAGACGAAGAAAACGAGCTACATCGGAGGGCAATATGAGGACAGGCCCAACCCAATTTGATTCCACCACAAACTAGAGACCGATGAGGAGAAATCAAAGGGAAGACAAAGTGAAGAACTCAGAACAAGTGAAGAACTCATCTTTCTCAGTAAAACAAAATGATGCTAGTGTGAAGGAAGAAGAAAAGGGGAAGTACAGAAGTGATAAAAAGGAGAAGTGAAAGAAGATGAATTTAAATATGACAGAAATACTATTTTTGTCCTTATATTTTGAGATTATTCCCGTTTTAGTCCCTATTTTTTTATTTTTTCGTTTTTAGTCTCTAAATGAAAAAAGCGTTCCATTTTGGTCCCTATCGTTACTCACTTAATAGAAATATCCTACGTGACAAATAGATACACTATTTGCACAATAAATGCTAACGTGGTTAATAAAATAATAATAAAAATATCACATCAACATCCCATTTTAAAAACACAAACTAATTTATCAATTTTAACAAAATAATAAAAGAAAAAACAAAATTAAAATCCAAAAAATACATGAATTTAGATCTGTGTTCATCTTCAACAAGAACACTAAAGAACACAAACCCAAATTTAAACATAAGAACACAAGCCCAAATTTTCTAGCATTTTCTTACCCTATCTTGTCAACCAAATACAAAAACACAAAGTCACAAACACAAACTGATTTTCAGAAAGAACACAAACACAAAAACAAACCCAGCAACAGATCTTTCTTGTCAACCAAACACAAAAACAACAAACACAAACCTAAACATCAGCAATAATACAAACACAAACCCAGCAATCCATCTTTAACAAACCCAGAAAACCCAAATGCAAACACAGCAACCAAACACAAACCCAAATCTGATCCCACCCACCCATCCTACCTTGCGAGAGCTTTCAATCTCTGATCACTGGCTGAAGAAGAAGAAAAGCACTTTCTGTTGTTGGAGATTCAAAACCGTGGGCTTCAAGCAGTGACATGACCTGTTGGCGCTTTTTTTTTTTTTTTTAACTTTTTCCTTATACGGTGTGGAATATACAAATTTCACTTCCGCTTTTTTCTTTTTATAAATAGCTAATTTTAGTTTTATGTGCACTAAATTCTGAACAGCCTTTGAGTTTATTAGCAAGCATAGCATCAAGCAAAATCTCCTCGCACCGAATCCTGGCACCTTCAAAGGGATGATGCTGCAAGAGAGAAGCCAGGGCTAGATATTATATATATCACCATTCCTACAATAGGGTTATTGATTCTGTCATGGTGTGACAAAGGGAATCAAAGCAATCAGTTAGCCCAAAAACAAAGAGGACGAAAAAAACGAAGCATTTGCTTAAAGTTAGTTCTGGGCTCTGTTCACAACCACCAATAACAACCCACAATTAAACTGATCTCCAGCAAACCCAAAAGATCCAGAATACCCACAAGAAAAACAAACAAAAAAAATCCATCAATCATCAAATCTCAAAACCCAAAAATTCCAAAACCAAACTAGAAAATTCAACCTACCACCAAACTGATTCTCTTAACCAGCAACAACCTTCTTCTTCCATGTGTTAGTGATGATTATTCTGGTGTTCAAGTTGATTTTTGTTATTTCAACTTCAAATGGGTCTGAGAAGCATTGCACAAAGCGAAGAATTGCTGTGTGTTGTTAATCAGTGCTGTGTGAGAATGTGAGAGCATGGGGACAATGTCATTGTCCTGACATGGTCACTGGCTTAATTATAAAAAAGTTGCAAGCCAAAAAAACATAATTAAAAATAAAGAAAAGAACCGAAAAAACCCAAGTATAGAAAGTGTGGAATTTTGCAAGATGCGTGTTACCTAGGTTCACATGCTCGATTTACAGAGATAAGGACAGATGCCTATTCTGTTTTGCTTTTGGCATTGGCTTTGGCAGGTAGCCATACTTGTACGCACATACAGTGTGCATGTGTTTTTTGACCATAGTTAATCATTCTCAGCGGTCATTATTTACTCATTTTTAACCCATAGTTATTTTTTCATTTTGCTTAGGTGAATAATAATTGGTTTAGAACCAATCAAATAAGTTAAAATAAGGGTAAAATCTTATGTTTTTCACCAAATGGATGAATTTTAATTGTCATTATATAATATAATGTTATATTTATTGCATTATAACAACTAAGAATTCTTTCTTAGTACTTTAAATACTTAACCTTCTTCTTCCATGTGGTGGTGTTGTTCAGGTTTCTAGTGGATGATACACCAATTAGAGTTCATCCAAACATGGAAAACAAAGGATTACCATTCCCTAAGGTCCAGGCCATGGGTGTGTACAACTCAATTTGGAACGCAGATGACTGGACCACACAAGGGGGTAGGGCCAAGACGGACTGGTCCCATGCACCCTTCATTGCCACCTACACGAGTTTTGAAATTGATGCTTGTGAGGTCCCAGTGTCGGTGGCTGCAAACGAAAGTTCCAAGAATTGTAGCAGCAGTGGGGGAAAGAGGTATTGGTGAGATGAGTCCACATTGGCCGAGCTTAATTAATGTGCACCAGAGCCACCAGCTGAAGTGGGTTAGGGCCAAACACATGGTCTATGACAATTGCACTGACACGGCTAGGTTTCCAGTCGTTCCTCTAGAATGTGTGCACCGTCACCATTAAGTCTATATTTGGCCAGTGAATCATTGGAAACATTGTAAAAAAAAATGGATGGGTTGTTGAGGTATCAAGTCAAAGGTCAAAAATATTTATTGGGGATGGGTGCGTTCTAAAAAGGGATGGAATAAGAGGGGTGGGTGATTATGTAATCAAATGTCATAAAGCATGTGCTTCATGTTTGTTCCATAATTTTGTTCTTGAATTTTCTGGTTGTATGGTTGTACGATACTTCAAAGTTTTAATGTGATTTTAAATTTTCTGTTGTATCATTTGACCTAACCTATAATTTGCTGCTACTAGTATTGTGGGGTTACCAAGCCAAAATTTTTTTGACCCTTGTAGAATAATCTTATGGTACCCTACGTAGGAGGGTGGTAGCATAATATATATATACTCACGGGTGTTGGCCCAACACTTAGGGGGACCCAGGAGGGATGAGGACGAAAATCATCATTATTGAATGTAAACAGTAATGGAAAATGGAAAAAAAGTCGTGCATCCCAAAGCAACGAAGATAATGAAGTTTATAGGTAGAGAGTGGTCCTAAAAGCTTTTATTGGGGGAGGACTAGAGGACCGCTTTTGTGAGGTAATTTCTCAGTATAAATTGTCCCAACAATGCAATTTTCTGTCTCCCCACGTTACGCGTGTACTGCCTTTGTTTATATTAGAGCATTCACAGCAGTGGAGCTAAAAATTTAGCTTTTTAGCTCCACTAAAAATTACTTTATCTATTTTACCTACATACATGCTACAGCAGTGGATCTATTTTAACTTCTAACACAATAAAATAATATAAACATCACAATAAAATAATATAAACATCACAATAAAATAATATAACCACTACAATAAAATAATATATCACACTACCCAAAAAAAATCCATAGCATCCACCACAACCACTTCTACCATCAGCCACGGTCACAACGACAGCCACAACAACCACCATCACCACCACCGGCCACCAGTTCACAGCAGGAAAAAAAAAAATGCAGCACAACCACCACTAAGGCACCAACACAGCATCACCAAACCTACAGCCACCACAAAACAAACCCACAGCCACAAAATCAACCACAGCCAAACGCCGAAACCCACAGCCAAACGCCGAAACCCACCAAACCCAAATCCAGCTACCCAAATGTCGAAACCACACACCGAAACCCATGCCCGAAACAAAAACCCAGCTCGAAACACAAATCCGAAACACAAGCAAGCCCGAAACTCAAAGCCGAAACACAAAGCGGAAACATAAGCGCAGCCCGAAACACAAAACCGAAACGCCGAAAATAGAGAAAAGAGGCCGAAATGGGTCAGGTCGGCGCCCGAACGTGGGTCGACGGCGACGGGTCTGTGGCGGCTGGGCTCATGCTGATCGGCGATGGGTCTCTGAGGAAGAAAGAAGGGTCTGTGGGTCTGTGGAGGAAGAAAGAAGAGATGGAGTGGCAGTGAGAAGAGAGAGACGGAGAAAGGAGAAAGGATGATGAAGGAAAGAATAAAAAATAAAAAAAGTAGTGTGAACATAGAATAAAAAATTATATTTCATTTTAGCTTTGAGCTACAGTACACATCTATAGATAGATGTGTACTGTAGCAAAAAGCTAAAAAATTTTAGATATAGCTCCTTTGCTGCAGCCTCTTTTTTATGGTTTGGTGTAGCTAAAATAGCAATATAGCTATTTAGCTACACTGCTGCAAATGCTCTTATTGCCTGAGCTCTCAAGGCTTTGGAATCACTTGAGTATGACATTTGATAATCAATACTTTCTGAGTTTGGTTCAGTTTTGTAACGTTGTGTTTTTTTTTTTTTGAAAAAGTGGGGTTTAAAAAATTGCCGGATGTAACTGAATTTTTTTTTATATAAAAGTTGAGTGTTCGGTAAAAACCATTAAAAAGTACTTTTTAAAAAAGTTAAATGTTTATAAAAGTAACAGTTTAAGAGGTAAATTATCAAAAAAGACAATGTCTATATAAAAAGAATTCTTTGTTTTAATTACCTCTCTTAATGCAAGTTATGGATACAATATTTTCATAAAAATTTTACAATAAAGTATATATGACAAGTTATTAATGGTAGGAAAAAAAAATGTCACTAATAGGTCTAGATGAAAACTAATAACAACTTACTATGTAAACTTTATTATGAAATTGTTATGAAAATATTATGTCAATAGTACTATTTCTTTTTTCTAAAGAAAAATAGTACTAATTTAAAAAGTTTAGAGATATAATAAAATGTCACAATATTTTCACAATACTAATTTAAAATTAATTTTTGTAAAATAAAATTTTATTAACACTTATCTTTTAAATGAGTTGTTCTAAGATTATACATGTACCCACAATTTTTTCTCTACCACATACTCTATAATATCACAGTTGTAAAAAAGAAGTTGTGAAATAATATGTGTTCCTTCTCTCTACATTTTCTTCCACGTAGCTTTACCCAAACCCAAAAACTCTTTTTTTTTTCTTTTTTTTTTCTTTCACTTTTTTCTCATCCACTCGTTCACTTCGTCCTCATCTTCTTATCTTCCTTTTCTTTTACTTTCCTCCACACAAAGCCCCACACACACACGCACAAGTCTGAGCTCTCTCTCTACTCCATATGTTCCATTTATCAAAAACTCTACTGAATTCAAAAGGTTTTTTTGAGATTAGATATGTAAGATGTAAATCAAAAAAAAAAAAAAAATAGAGAAGAGAAGAGGAAGAAGCAGCACAGAAAAAGAAGAAGAAGAAGATGAGATGCCGCAACACAGCAGCATAGAGGAGCAGAGAAAAAAAAAAAAAACTATAGTCAATTATTTAGGAAAAAGAGAAACCCACCCATGGTAATATTTTTGTTTTGAGAAAATGCGTTAGTGTGTTTTGCAACTGCAACTCAAAGTTGCCGTGCCAAAACGTGAAAATCCTTTGAGCTGAAAAATACACTTTTGTATAACGCACTTTTGAAATTTTTTACCAAACATACGTTTTGAGTTTTGGGCTAGAAAACACGTGTTTCGGCCCCCTTAAAAGTCGACCCAAACGGGCATTATCTCTATCTTGGTCTCATATCTCTTAAGGTAAACAGATTAATGTTGACCGGATGTGACCCGCTCCATGTAAATCTACTATGCGATTTCCGAAAGCCTAAAGTCTATTATTTTACTACAATTTAATGCTTCGAGAATGCTAGAACATGCAACTGTTGCTCCACCTATCATAAACAAATTCCAACAGACTATGTTTTTTTTGGTGGAAAACGGGAGGTCTTATTTATATTATATAACGTTTATACATCACCAACATCTGAGCCTGGGGCACCTAGTTTAGTCACGCCCAGGCCAGCCAAATCCCTTACATAGCAAACATATACAAAACTGGGACAAGTACTATAGACAGTCAAAAGGTTCCGTTGGTGAGTTCCCTGCTTTGCCAGAGCGTCCGCACATTCATTTGCTTCACAGTAAATGTGCTGCACGCGCACTTCCCAGTCTTGCTCTAAGAGGTTCTTGCAATCACAAATTAAAGGCATCATATTAGTAGGGTAACTCGTATTGGGATTTGTTAACCAAGTTAGTACCACTTTAGAATCAAGTTCTAGGTGAATATACTTAAAACCCATAGTCCATGCCATGGCCAAGCCCTGTCTGACCGCGGCTAATTCAGCCATATTATTTGTTGCTAGACCCACGTGGAGAGAAAAACCTGATATCCATTGTCCCAAGTGATCCCGCAAAATTCCCCCAGCACCGGCTATACTCAGATTACCTAGGGTACTTCCATCAGTATTGATTTTAATAAAGGGGTTGGGGGACACATGCCAGCGTACATTCCGAGGGAGTTTGACCTGGGTTCGCCTGGCGGTGCTAGCTAGGTAGTAAAATTCCATAGCTGCTTGTACAGAGGAGTAGATAATACTGTGTTGGGATCAAGATTGATCCTTGAAAATCCGCCCATTACGAGCTAACCAAATATTCCAACAAGTGAAAGGAAAATACACATGCCAGGGAATTTGATGGGGCAGGATAACAACATTCTTCGTTGCATTGCACCGTAACCAGTCTTGCAACGTCATTCGGAAAAAGGTTAGGGGCAAGATTCCTGGGGATTGTCTCCAGATCTCTTTCGCCCAGGGGCAGTCGCGTAAGATGTGTATGGTCGTTTCCGGGGAATGACATCGGGGACAGTGAGTATCCACATGTGGACGCCCAAAAGCAAGGAATTGTTTAGTGGGTAACTGGTTACGCATAGCCTTCCAGAAGAAAATTTGGATCTTTTTGGGGCATGATAAAGCCCAAATCTAGTTCCATAGTGGTTTATTCCACGGTGCGTGTTGTTGGTGAAAAAGAAATTTGGAAGCGGATTTTACTGAACAGGTACCATTATTGTGGGGCCATAAGAAAGTATCCACAAGTTGAGCAAACTGTGCCACAGGAATACCCTGAATGAGGTTTTGAAGTTGGGGGGGAAGAGAGATATTAAGAGATTCAAAAGGCCAAGACTGATTGGTCTGTAGCGAGTTAACCCTACAGTCTTCATCATGGGGAAGGAGGGGCCCCTCTATATAGTTACGAAGAGAGCCGTGAGGCAGCCAAGGGTCCTTCCAAATACGAATAGTTTGCCTATCTCCTACTATCCAACTCATGCCTTGACGAAGCAATTTTGCTCCTAGCAAGAAAGCGGTCCAAATATGAGACCCTCTTAAATTACGCGGACTAGTAAACAAAGTTGCCTGTGGAAAGTATTTAGCTTTTAGCACCTGGGCCTATAGCATATTAGGATTGGTATAGAGGGGCCAGGCCTAATTCATGAGAATCGCATGGTTTCTATGCCGGGTGGATGGGATACCCAACCCCTAGCCTCCTTGGGTAATGTGATAGTCTCCCATTTTACTGTGTGACAGCCTCTATGATGATCAGTATCCCCCCAAAGGAAGTTACAACTCAATTTGTCTATTTGGTGACTAATTTTTTGAGGAAGGAGCGTGGTTTGCATGGCGTAGATCAGGATGGAAGTCACAGAGGCTTTGACGAGGGTGGCCCTGCCAGCCATCGATAAATATTTGGCTTGCCAGCCTTCAATTCGCGATCGTATATTATCCACTAAATATTGGTAAGATTGTGCAGTGCGGCGGGAGGTGAAAATGGGCGTGCCTAGGTAGGTACCAATGCAGTTAGTGGTGGGAATCCCAAATATTCCAGCCACTTGCTCTTTTATACGCCTAGGGGTACTAGGAGAAAACCATAATCTCGATTTGGTAACATTCATGAGCTGGCTAGACGAATCACAAAATTTTTGTAAAATTTGGCATAAATTTTTGCAGTCCCTAATTATGGCCTTTGTGAAGAGAAAGATATCATCAGCGAAAAATAAATGCGAGAGGCGTACCCTAGCCCTAAAATTTATAGGGTGAATGAGTTTACCACGAACAGCCTCTTCCAATTGGAGAGACAACCGTTCCATACAAAGGATAAACAAATACGGAGATAGAGGGTCACCCTGTCTTACACCCCGACTTGGCGCCACTTCCGGGAGAGGAGTCTCGTTCCACAGAATATGGAACCGAGTTGAGGAGATCATATTCATTATAAGGGTAATGAGGGTTGGTGGCATCTGAAAAAATTCTAGGGTTTCCTGAATAAAAGGCCATTCTAACCGATCATAAGCTTTTTCAAGATACAATTTAAGAGCCACATACCTAGCCTGACCTCACCTAGATTTTAAAGTTCAGATCACTTCCTGGACGAGGATAATATTATCACTTGTTCGACGTCCTGGCATAAACCCAGCTTGGCAGGGGTTGATAACTTCTGCAATATAAGGTTTGAGCCGTTGCACAATGATTCGAGAAAGCAATTTATAAAGGGTATTGCAAAGGCTGATTGGACGAAACTGAGTGATCAGTTCAGGATGAGCAACTTTTGGAATAAGCACCAAGTTTGTGAGACCCCAGTTTGGAGGTATAGTAAGCTATTCAAAAATTTCCTGAATAACTTGAATTATGCTCGGGCCCAAACTAGACCAATTTTGTTGGAAGAAAAGCACGTGATAGCCATCTAGCCCTGGTGCCTTTAAAGGAGGGAGTTCCCTAAGGTTCCTAAGGATTTCCGCAGGAGGGGGAATATAGGCTAAAGATTGGGCATGAGTAAGAAAAGGACTACGGCCCGAGGGCCACCGCGAAATTCACTGCTCCGAGGGCCTTACTGAAACTCCAACCACGGCCCCTCTAGAACCTGACCCACGTGTTGACCAGGGGACTTCAGCACCGACCCATGAGACAACTCCCTGGAAAACGGTGCAAACCTAGCGCGCTAGAGCTCGAGGTCCACCTCCAGAGACTTCTACATGTGGTAAGCTGTACCAACGTGATGCACACACCCCAGTTAAACCATGTGTCCAACCCATTTCACCTCAGGTCCATGTGATGCGCAATCCTCATGATGGTTCGACAATGGGACAGACACTTGATGGGTTGAAGCAGCCAGCTGGATTTCACCGCGATGAGGTGGCATCATATGGTAAATATTAGCTTTTACTACAGCTACGTGAGGTGGACACGGACTACATGCAAGTAGCTTGCATGAACACCTGTCCCAGCGCTGAACAGAACCTACCATCCTTTCAAGCCATGCACTCTGTGGAGAAAACCAAAGCTGCTCTTTATTCCGCACCCACACAGCCAGAGCACCTCTTGCACAATGCCCCCCTCATCGGACCAAAGCTCCTCGACTCCCACTCAGACAGACCCCGACCTACGTCTCACCCTCACTCCCCACAGCACCCCGACTCTCCCTGCCACTCCCACCATGAACACACCTCCATCTTTCCCCCACGACCAAGACCAGGAGATGGTGAACCTCGAACAGATATGGAGCGGCCTCTCTCTAGGCTGTTCCAACGACGAGACGGTGACATATGTCCAGATACCGATTCACCCACGGACTGCACTGGCTTGGAATTAGGTGACGCAAACTCCAAGTCTGCCAATGCAGCTCGAACCACCACCCCAACCTACTCCCTACCATATACCACGGACCCATGTTCGAGTGCGTCGCTCGATGCACCCATACCAAGCCCAGGTAGGATATTCCCGAGCTCCACCAGTATGGCAGCGGAGCACTCAAGCGAGCTCAACCAGTGTGGACTCTCCAGACCCACTGCCCGCAGCCATTTTTCGCTTCCTGGATCTTGGCGAAATAAACATAGCACTAAGGGAAGACGAACCCAACATGTACATAATCATGTTCTCAAGCCAAAGCCTTCCATTTGTCATGTCCAGCATGCACTGGGCCAGGCTCGGCGAAGTGGCACCAATGTATCGCATCCAGACCACCACAGCGAGGCATCAGTGCCTCACTCCATTTGCAGGGAGGACCCCGATGATAGGGGGAGTCTCGAATGACTACCTCAATCCTAATACTTCATCAATGAAGATGATTGCTTGGAACTGTTAAGGAGCAGGTAGTGAGACTTTTCGTAACCATGCCTATGAACTCCATCGTAGGCATCGCCCTAATATTTTGATCATTATTGAGCCCCGCATTGCCGAAGCAAGGGCTCAAGCGGTGATTAACACGCTTCTTTACTCTCATTCTCGCCTAGTGGATCCTACTGGCTTCTCTGGTGGCATCTGGCTGTTATGGAATGAAAGTCCTTCCCTCTAGATCGAAATTATCACTCATAGTGAATATAGCATCCATGCACTTGTGAAGGTATCCTCTCCCTCTCTTTCTTTTTTACTCACTGCCATTTATGCCTCTCCTAATTTTACTAAGCGTAAATTTTTCTGGGATTATTTGCAAAATCTAGCTACGGCTGTCTCTTTACCGTGGGTTCTCTTGGGCGATTTTAATGATATGCTTTCGAATGATGAAAAACTGGGAGGCTTACCTATCAATAGAACTCGTATAACTGCTTTTAGAAATTGCATGGATAAGTGTGGTCTCATGGACCTAGGTTTTCACGATCCTCATTTCACGTGGACTACAAAAAGCCCGATATGGCAAAATAATATTAAGGAACGGTTGGATAGAGGGTTGGGCAATGCCGACTGGAAACTGCTCTTCCCTGCTGCTGAAATTCACCATTTACCTCGGGTTAAGTCTGACCACTGTCCCATTTTGCTTATCACTGACCCCTTAGCGCCGAACCCTAAGCCTTTTAGGTTTGAGCAAATGTGGCTTACTGATCCTACCTTCCCTTCCCTTGTGGAGGATAGTTGGAAAGCATCCGAAACACTCCTTTCTGCTTCCTCCCCCTTATCTAGGTTCCCTCGACGCCTTGATTTCTTAACCGATAACATTCGTACTTGGAACTCTAACCATTTTGGCAATTTATTCCAACGCAAAAATCGTATTTTAGCTAGAATTCGGGGCCTCCAACTGGCTTTAACTAAGAAACCCTCGGCCTTTCTATATTCTCTTAAGCAACACCTGGCTCAGGAATATAACACTATTCTCCATCAAGAATATTTATATTGGCAACTCAAATCTCGAATCTTGTGACTAAACTATGGTGATGCCAATACAAAGTACTTTCACCTAAAAACCATTCAACGACGAAGCCATTTGCGGGTGGCTACTTTAGAAGATGACACAGGATTATGGCTGACTAGAGAGTCTTTAACCCAACATATTAATAATGCTTTTAAAAAATTGTTTTAGGCTACGTCTCCTCATCTGCGCCCTACATCTAGGAATACGAGGTCAGTCACGTCCTCCAAAGGATACTTTTTTGAATGTAGAATGCTTTGAAAGGTCAGTCAACTTTCTATAGGTCTCAGATTTGGAAAATAACTAGATGATGACTCTAATAGTAAATAGAGCAAGGTCCAATTCAGATCCATAAAATCTGTCTCATGACTCATGAGTTAACAACACGAAGGTGTACTTTTTGTTGGTATGAATGCTAAATTTAACCACTTTTCATACGTAAATCACGTATACTAGAAAATAACATATTGTATGTGGGTTTCAGTTAGTTTAACTAGTAAAGTCTCCACTTACACCAAAAACTTATTGTTATTTTGGTCTGATGATAAAAAAGTTATCTATCACCAAGAATGGATGCCATAAGTTGAAACTCTTTAAAAAAAATAATCATATTACCAACTCTAAAAATAAAAAAATAAATTAAAAAAAAAGATATTGCCATGCCAGTCTTCATGCCCAAAAGTCATTCTTATATCAAATAGAAAGTCACTCAAATTTCAGAGTTCAATTAGGCCAAACCTAGCCGGCCACTTTGTCAATTTCTTAACCACACCAATAATCTTGAACATTGGTGGCTCTTGGAATTTTTTTCAGGGGTTGTTAAAAAACTTAAATTAAATAATTTTTTTTTTAAAAAAGAACTTAAATATATCGAGTTATTGACAAAAAAAAAAAAAAAAAAAAAAAAAAAAAAAAAAACACGCTAATACATGAAGCTTTACAATTTCCTTTTATGAGTTTTTATATTTTGAAATAGTTATATGATAGTTCGTTATTTGTTATCATTATTTATTGTTAATATGAGTAGGTTGTGACTATTTTGTTTTGTTAATTTTGTATAATATTTAAATTTTTATGCAGTTGTCATTAACTATTTATCATTGTTTTTATAAAAATGTTTTCAACTAAATGACAAAACTCAACTCATTGACACTATATTAATTATTGACCCACGCAACTATACTTATATATAAATTAATAATACACTAACTTTACTCTTTTTTCTTTTCTTGAATTTCTAACTTTATAATAAAAATTTATTATAACATGATAACAATACACACACATGTAACAAATCCTCTATATTTCATAATTATTAAATTATGTAAAGTTATATTATATTTATGCTATACATGCACGCATTCATGCACATCACAACTCACACAAATAATAATAATAATAATAATAATAACAACACACAAACAGTAATTAGACACATACTCACCCACATATAATATAAATTTATAATAAAGAGAGAGGCACTCACAACTCACATACATTCACTATTTACTCTTATAGTCAAAGATACCAAGATAATCAAATAAATAAGGGAGATGAGATCTGAGAATAAGATCAGAGATTAGATCAAAGAGAGAAAACAAGAGTGATCTATGATTTGTGTTGTTGTTTAGTTTTGAAATAAGTTGATATGCGTTGTTTGTTTGGTTTTGGACTGGGCTGACATGTGATCAATGGCGTTTCCTTTCAAATGACAACTACCTCCTCTTGCGAGGGTGTTGCAAAATACTTTTAAGTATAAATTAGACTAATAAAAAATATAATTTTTTAGGGGAGTTCAAATCAGAAGATAATGTACAGCCGCCCTAATCTTGTAACTACACTAAATTTAAAAAAAAAAAAAAAAAAAATTGGCCTTCCGTGTCTCAGCTCTTTGTTTTTTTTTTTTTTTTTTTCCTAAATTTATTTTTTTTTTCCATCTCTTTTAGAAAATCCAAGTCCAACCATGGTTTTTTTATTTTTATTTTTTAATAAAATAGATAGACCAGATGGTCTGACCGGGTTACCCATGAAGTGGAAAGAAATACAGTTTTTTTGTTTGCAAATCCGGTCAAAAATCTCCCTATCCCCCATTATGTTATTAAAAATTGAAATAAATCAATTCAGAATTTTTTATTATGATCACCTTGATTTTTAGATAAAAATAAAACTTATACAAATAAGAATTTAAAGTAGGCGAAAGCACTACTTTGGTCTTTAAATTTTAGGATCACACTTAATTTAATTCATAAATTTTAGTAACAGTCAATTTGATCTTTATTATTCTCAACTTACAATTAATCTAGTCCTTACCATTAACCCACTAACAAAAAACACTTACATGACAAATGATGTACACTATTGACATATTTGAAGTTTATGTGGCAATTAAAATAATAATAATTAAAAATTATTTTTTTATGAATCACGAAGGTTTTATTTTTTTGTTAAAATTCAGTTGTTAGAATTTTTTCTATTATGTTTATGTATCAAAAAAATAAATAATAAAAATAAAAACTCTATTGTGTGATACATTTTATCTTTTGTCCTTGCCATTTCCTAATAACCATTTGTCACCAAGATGGTGAGTAAATGTCATCACAAGGCCACCATTTTAGGGTGCTGCGGTGGTTACAAGTTGCTTGTTTCTTGTTTTCACTTTGAAGCGGTGTATCAAAGTTTTTATTTCATTTCTATATTAAAGTATTGAAAATTTTGTGATCTTTCATACATACCAAACACCAAAAAATGATTTTCAAAGCACTTTCAAAAACACAACCAAACATTAGAAAACAAATAGTTTCCCTGAAATTGTTTTCAAACATTTTACGACAAAATGTTTTATGCTAAATAATCGGAGCATTGAAAACAAATATGATTCTTTTGGAAGCAAAGAAACTCAATACCCCAGCCGCCCAGGGAGGGGGGAAAAAAAGAGTTTAGAGATTATAATATTTGTCTAGAAACTAGTTCATTGTCAAGTTTTAACACCATACTGTAGCTCCTCATCAATGTAGCTTTCTTTTTTTTCTCTTTTTGGATGAGAATATAGAATCAATGTAGCCTCTTTTGAAGTACTTGTAAACTGCAAATGTTCTGATGTCCTTCCTGCACACTACGAATCCTCATATACAATACACATCACACCAATTATCCATCAAAGTAACAGAGTTTATCCTTATACTCCACCAACCACCACATTGCAGGCAATAACATTATAAAAAGCTACCAAATCCTAGCAAAAATAATTGTTGGGTCAAGCTATCAAAGGTTTTTTTTTTTGTTGTTGAAGAAATCAAAGGTTATTTAATTCTAGCAATAATCGAATTTCCTCTGAAATAATGTCCGTTCAAATCAATATGGCATTAGTTGCATTTTAAGAGACTTGTCCATATAGTAAGTAATAGAGAGCGTTAATTCAGAGAGAATAAATTAGCCGAAACAATTTGTCTGAAGTAAAAGTGGCCAGCACAGCTCCACCTATTTCTAAACTCTGCTATGTAGATGATGTCATTCTTTTTTGTGAGGTCAGAGCTGGTTACCCTCAAAAGGTGCTTGGAAAAATATTGTTCATGGTCGGTTCAAATGATCAGTGTGGAGAAAGTAGGTGTCTTCCCTTCTGTATTAAACTATTAATCAATTTCTAAACCAGATTAAACGCAGCTGGGGCCTCGAGTATGTGATAGAGAAGCTGGAGGGCAAGCTTAGCGGCTGGAAGAGCAAAAACTTATCTATGGCAGGTAGAGCAACCTCAATAAAATCTGTAGCTCAACCGACTTACACCATGGCTGGATTGCAATTCCCAAAAAGAATTTGTGATCAACTTGATGCAGTGATCCGTAGGTTTTGGTGGAACCCCAAAACGAAGTCAAGTTCATTTTGGAGTCCTATTGCTTGGTCTTTGCTATGTAGGCCCCAAAAGCAAGGAGATTTGGGGTTTAGGAAATTTTGGGATTTCAACCAAGCCCTCATATCCAAACTTGCCTGGTGGATTTAGTCTGGGAAGAATTGCCTGTGTTTTAATGTTTTGAGAGCAAAATATAAGGTTTTCAGAATTGGCTGAGGCAACATTCAACCGGAATATCATCTCCTATTTGGAGAAGTCTAATGGGCACTAAGAGTCTTATCTCAGAGGCAGCTTGTATTTCAATTGGTAATGGTAACTCAAACAAGATATGGGAGGATTTGTGGATTCTGGATATCCCAAATTTTTTCCCATTCCTGAAGAAGGAGTTAATCCGGATGAAATTTTACTGGTCTCTCAACTTCTTAACTCTGATAATTCTGGCAGGGATATTCAACAGCTGAGACAGTGGTTTGAAAATGCTACCATTGAGCTTATTTGGCACATCCCAATCTCCCCAAATTGTCTAGAGGACAGATGGATTTGGACCCACTCAAGTTCCGGGAATTTAATGTAAAATTGGCATATTGGATAGGTGGGGGGCTTAACTATTCAACACCCTTTGATTCTCTCTGGGGTAGAATTTGGAAGTCTAAGTCGCATGGAAGGCATAAAATGCTGGTTTGGAGAACTACAACAGGTTGTTTGCCTACCAAAGATAATTTGCATAGATTCTCTGAAGTTGGTGATACTAGATGCCCTATTTGCAATATGGGAACTGAATCCTCGGTCAATCTTTTTGCTCTTTGCCCATTAGCCAAAGCTATCTGGTTCAACAGCCAATGGGTATTGAGAATGGAATGACTGGGTCTTTCGTCTACCGCAGATCTCATTCAATTCTTGTTCTCTCCTCCTTTCAAGGATAATCTCTCTCTAGATCTAAAAGTAGATTTTCTGCTCTTTGGTGCAATCCTCTGTGATAAGGTTTGGAAGAAAAGAACTCAAGTTTGGTTTGAACATCATTCTGAGTTTAGATGAATAGTTCCCAGAATGCTAAGGCAGATTGCAGACCATATAAAATCTCGGAGTTTTGCTGATTTCTCTGGTGCTTTAGTTGCTCCAACCCAAGTTTGGTTCCTCCCAATAAGGTCATATGTTAAAATTGGGAAAAATGTCCATACACCTCCTGAACTTTAAAGTAGTGGCCATTACATCTCCTGAACTTTTATTTTGACCAATTTACTCCTTAAACTTCACACATGTGCCAAATCACTACCTCAGTTAGTCTTATGTTAAAATTTTTAAAAGAATATCCATGTGAAACACACATGATGTTTAACATACCAAATCTGAAATCTGAGAAGAGAAACGTTCTAAGTCAGAAGTCAGAACCACTGTGGCATCCCCTCCCTCTCCCTCTGTGTCAGAAGTTTTGTCCCGCCGTCCATGGTCCTGTCACGCTGTTCAACGGCATATCCATCTCTTGTTCGATAGCCACCATGTTACTGATATCTGCATTCCAAATATTTTCCAAGATGCATCAATTTTGAGACTCTATTATCCTACAACGAAGTCTGATTTACAAGGCTGGAATGTCTTCATTGATGCTTGACCCTTCAAGTACTGTGTGGATGAATTACTTGGGAGATGTAATCAACAACCAGGACAAAATCCAATAACCCCAATAGCCAAGTCCCCCACAATCTTTACCAACCCAACAAAGAAAACTAACCAAAACCCACCAATCAAATTCCAAATCCCAACAACACACACCGAATTCATCAATATATATATATATATATATATATATATATATTGTAAAAAGAGTTACATATAAATTCCTTAAATCAAAAACTAAATTGAAAAAAAAAAAAAAAATCTTTGTTTTATTTAAGGTTCTTGGAGATCAAAATCTGGGAGCTTCAAAGGCGTAATTCCCCTTGTCCAAATCCATTATAACCTTCGAAAAATTGAAACTAACTAGTTTTAGAAATTTGAAACCTTTTTTTTTTTTTTTTGGGTGTGTGGTGAGGATCCATATATGCTGTTGAACAGCACAGCACGAAGAGACCACGAACGGCAAGATGGACTTCCAGTGACGGAGGGAGGGATGTCGCAGTGGTTTTGACCGATTATCTCTCTCACTCAAAACGTTTCTCTCTCTTCTTCCACTGAGTTCAGAGTTCAGATTTGGTATTTTAAATATCACGTGTCTCATGTGCATATTCTGTTAGAATTTTAACAGCAAACTAATGGAAGTAGTGATTTTGCACATGTAAAGTTTAAGGAGAAAATTGGCCAAAATAAAAGATCAAGGGGTGTAATGACTACTGCTCTAAAGTTCAAGGGGTGTAGGGACATTTTTCCAATTAAAATTAACATTTATGCAGCAGTTGGCCTGAGCTTCTCGGCCATAGCTATGGTGGCTAGAGATTGAAGAGGGGAGTTGGTATTTCGCTTGCTCACAAAAGGTGGACACCAACCTCCCTCTCTAGGTCGGAGCTGAAGGAATTAAATAAGCCCTATCTCTGGCAACAACCTGGAGACTGATATAATTACTATTGAGACTAATGATTTGTCAAGATGCTCTACTTGATTCCAGCGGACCCCCTTGGAGAATAAGATCCATCTTGTATGATATGCAGATTTGTCTACTCACACTCTAGCTAAATGGTCTTTTAATTGTGAAGTTTCTGGTTTCTATAAAGTCTTTATTCATCACACAGACACACACACACACACACACACACAAAAACCAACTTGGCAAGGATCTATAACCGATCCCAACATTTTGGGACTAAGAGTTTCTGTTTAACTTTGTCCAGGGAAGGCTACTGTAGGATTTCTTTTCTTTTTGGTTTTTTTTTTTTTTTTTTTGGGGGGGGGGGGGGGGGGGGTGGGTGGTGCAGGGCAGTGTGTTTAACACAATAAACATCCACTTGCATAATCAGGAGAAGAAAGAGCTGGGACTTTCCTAACTACTTATTCTTTTTTGCTTTTACTCCAACACTACTCAGTTAAAGCAGTCACTTGAATAAAGTTAAAGATGTCATTCAAATCCAAACCAAATTTTACATGGCAGTGATAGAACTAAAGTTTTCTGCATGTGTGTGGCAAAATTCATCCATGCATGTTAATAATTTCTATTAAAAGAAAAGAACAGGTTACATTCATGTCCAGTAACAACTTTCAAAACTGAATCCTAGGAAAAATAGAATCAGAATACAAAAAACACCTATCTTAAAAGTACCACAATTCTCCTCTAACCACAATGGGTTACTATTACAGTAAGAAAAATATCATTACCAATATCTGTTATGAAATCAAATGTGACTCTTCCTCCTGATGCCCTTACCACGACGCTTGCTTTTGCCCACCTTGAATTTCCTTTTGGATTTCTTTCCTATTCCACCAACAGGCTTTAAGGAACCCACGCTTTGATTTCCATCAGCCATCTCCATATCTGCAAAATGATGGAAGACAAAATCAAGATCATCAAACTTGAAAGTGTTAACATGCAATGGAAATGATGATGTTCACATTTCAAAGTCACTCTTAGTCAATTAGCAGATAGAGAAAAATCATGAAGCATATATGCAAATTGGTATAATTTTCTGTTCATTATTGTTTCTTATATTACTCAAAACAAATAATTCAACTCAACTGAGTTTTCAAAGCTGTGTTACACTCAGTTGGAGTGCCGTTCTTATGCTTTGCTCTCAAGAAAGTGAATAAGGAGAGAGCTCAAGCTCTCACCAATGGGCCTAAACACATACTTTTGAATCCAAATATGTTGGGTTTGATAAGATCAATAAGCTAGCTGGTAAGAAATATTAATTTCACCCGTAATAAGTGACTAAATAGCTTTTACAGAATGAACTTAGTACACATTCAGTAGTATGGTTCATTTAGAGAGAAGCTATATTCTCTTGCTCTCCTGCATGCAAGATATCATCCAACCATTGCTTATGAAACTAAAATGAAGCCTGGAAATAACTAACAACCATAGAGCATGAATAATTATGTCGATGTGTAGGTGGGTAATTAGCTCCTCATCAAAAAAGCAAAACAAGCTATACAGAAAATCATCAAATAGCACCTAATTTTGTTTAACTAAAAGCCACCACAAAAGGAATGTCACTAAGCAAAAAGTATACATGTCAATCACAGTATTCGAGAAAATGTCAGTAATTAGAAACATGACTAAATAAGGGAACAGTGAACATGATCACTACCATACAGTATTAAACATGATTCCTCGAATTTAAAATTAGGCATGGCTACAATCAGTAGAGAGTAACTCATGGGACCTAAATATACATATATAGATCAATTACGACCCATTAAAAAAAACATATAAATATATATATATATATATATATATATATATATATATATATATATATATATATATATATATATATCAGAAACTAGAAAAACAACAAAGAAAGTTCACAAATTCTGCAAAATCAGCAAATTGGTATTGCTCAAATAGCCTTCAATCAAAATTAGTATGAAGAAATAAAATAGAGACAGAAAAAGAAGAGATGGGTAGTCAGAATTTAGTATTAAAACAATAAATTCACAAAAAAAAAAAAAAAAAAAAAAAAAAAAAAAAAATCAACTGGGTATTGATCAAATAGCTGTAAATCGAAAAGGGTACGAAGTAATCAACCAAAAAAAGAGTTAAACAAATTGAATTCACAAAAATATCAACTGGGTATTGATCAAATAGTAGAAAATCAAAAAGGGTACAAAGAAAATCAACCAAAGGAAACAGAAAGAGAAAGAAAGCGCACCCATAGCGTTAACAGAGGAGGTTGTAATATTAGTGGTGACCAAGTCCATAGCTGCGGTGGTGGTGGTGGTGGTGGTGGTGGTGGTGGTGGTGGAGCTAGAAGAGGCCCGTGCTGGAAGCTTAGGGGCAGAGAGAGCGGCTTCTTGAGCAGCAAGCTTAGCAGCGTCTTTGTTATCATAAAAAGGCTCTACCATATCTCTACGAATTGCACGAAGCCTCTTCACCCTCTTTGATCTCATTGACTTCGCCATTTTTTTTTTCTTCTTCTTCTTCTTCTTCACAAACGGCTCTTGCTGTTTTGGTTTTCTTTCTCTTTGTAAAGGCTTTTGGGGAGGCCTTAGGGTTTTGGTAGTTTTTGAGAGAGAGTGGAGAAGGGTTCGTTTGGTTGGCTTGGTATTTGTTTTTCTCACCTTGGATTAGGATTTTCCTGCTCCAGTTTAGACCGAACCAAACAGTATATAAAATTAATTTTAAGTGATCTAAAATTTTCAAATTATTGGAACCGAATATTTTAGTGCCAATGTGTACATGCTTCGAAAATGGTATGATTTGTATATTTCTAGATATAAATACTCCTTCCATATTAAAGAGAAGAACATTATTCATGCCAACTTATTATCAATTATATATGGTTTATAACATGAAAATTTCAACCAAAAAAAAAAAAATCATTTCATATACCCATCATGGAAATTTTCTCAAAAGAAAATAAAATATCAAAATTTTTTGAAATAATCCAATTATAATTGAATTTACATGATTTCTGTCTAATTAGGGAGAAAAATTGATCACAATGCCCAAAATTGTTTTAAAAAAATATTACAACTCAACCCAAATTTCATTTTGGGTCGAAATATGGTTATCACTAAATGGCCCAAAAAGCTTGATAAGAATTGGTAAACAAATTTTAAAAACATGGGGTTGTGGTGTACCAGCAAATGCACAAGTATTGTAAATCCGCGTTTGGAGTTAGATCATTTAACTTTTTGCTGATTTTTTTTTTTTTTTTTTTTTTGGTAAGAAGTAAGTATACATTAACTTTGAAAAATTAAGAAAATTTTGAGATTTTAAAATGCTATACATAAAAGCTAAAAAGCTTGACACACATAAACCCTAATAAATATCAATGGGTGAAATGAAACTTAAAATATGAAGCAATCTCCTGCAACTCATACAAGATGATTTAGATAATCATTCACGTGTTTTATTCACACTAGTCGTAGACATGAGCAATGAGAGGAAAATTTTGACGATTTATTATTTTGTTAATTGAAAAATAAAAATAGTAGATGAAAATTATAAGTATTAGTCTCAAGGCTTTTTTAAAATGATGTGATTATTTTCTAACAAAATATTGTTTATATAATATATTAGATTTTCTAAATTAAGTTATCTATATTTGTTATTTAAAATATGGTTTAAATTTTGTAATTAAAAAAGGAATTAACATAATGCATTTGACATTTAATTATATAGGCAAGATATTTTGTAAATAATATAATGTGTGGTTGTAATTTGTTCCTAGTGCTCCTTACGAATTATTCATCATCTTCGATCTGGACCGAACCAACCAAATTAGACCGGACTATAACTAAGTGGACTAGAAGTAGACCAAATAAAACAAATTGGATTGAATGAACCGGACTAACCAAAATGGACCAACCTAACTGAATGGACTGAAGTATATCGAAATGGACTGAAATGCTACACTGATGTGACTCAATAGGAGCTTAAAAACAATAAATGTAACGTTTCAACTGTTAGATATTTTATACATAGATGATCATTTTAGTCATTTAAACAAATCGTATCATAATTATAAAAAAAATGTAACATGATTAAAAGCACGTGTAATCATTTGAATTTGAAGAAATTTTCACCAAGATGGTTTCTTTCCAAGTTAAATTTGGAGAAATCATTAATTGTTATTTGACATTGGGGAGAATGTTTGGTTGAACATTACAAGAAGTCCATACAAAATTTTGAACATTTTTCTACAACATGACATATGATTATTTTTGTTATTATTTATTGGTGGGGTGGATAGGGGAAGACAATGTAACGATATCCTCCAATCCAGAGTTGGTAGAGGCTATGGCTTTAATTTATAAAAAAATAAATAAATAAATAAATAAATAAATAAAAATCCTTAAACTAAGCAAAATGGAAAATTAATAAACGGGTCAGCTTTTTTATGAATAATTAGGGTAACAATTTATTGGATTTTCTGAGTAACTAGAATTTTAATATGTTTGATATCAAGGTTTGAGAAATTAGAAATATGACATGCTAAGTTAGTTGGATGGGATCAGCTATCTCAGCATTCTGGTCTAATTCACTTTTGCAATGTATTCAACATCATATTGCCAAAATAATGATGTAAAATCTAATAATATGGTGTCTCTAAATGACAAATGTGCAGAGAAACATGAATACTATTCGAAGAAACTAATATCATTTTCTTCTTCTTAACGTCAAAATTCATATTGAAAAACTGATTGATTTAGGCTTCCTGGCTCTTTGGCTACAACTTCTCATGCCTTGCCAACGAACTCTACATCAAACAGGAGAACTGAATCTGGAGGAATAATACAAGAACCTGCACCATAGAATATAAATTTATAAGCTTAAGACACTTGCACTATCAAATCTAATAATTAATAATCTGATTAACCTACTTATATATATAATTTAGCTGTAAAAGATTGCTAACCTCCTTTACACCCGGCACCTCTCACGCCATATCCGAGTTCTGGAGGAAGCTTTAGTATGCGTTTTCCACCTAATTAAGTAGGACGTAATTTAATTTTAAGAAGAAAATTACAGATATATATTACAAGGCAAAAAAATAGAATTTTCTTGGATTCTTTTACATTGTACCTGCAAGCATGGGAGGGATTCCATCACCTCCCAGAATGCCTTGGTCCCAGCCCTTGATGACCTATGAGATCCATGAGGATAAACCTTTTAAAGTATGAAATTTAGAATCATAAACCAGCAAAAAATGGATGGTTCTGCCCTATTACAAGACAATTAGAATTGTGCAAAGTGAGGACATGGAAACTGATTTTGTTTCTCCATTATTTTATTTCTAATCTAAAACATAATTTGCTTTCTTTGACCTTATGACTATGGTAATTTACGCATCTGCACCATATTTTTTTTCCAATATATTGATTGATTAAGTGATGAAAATTGTTTAACAAGCCAAAATTGATCAGAGGTCACTTCTCAGCCTGTAGGAAAATCTCAAACTAGCTAGTAAGGTGTCAGCCTAAATTCATAAGCGTCTAAGAAAGAATCATAAATTCATAATTGTCATTGAATCTCGCCCCATGCTAGCATATGATCACTATTAGTCTATTAAGAAAACACATACATTATACATACCTCGCCAACACCTACGCGAAATGTAAGAGGTTTTCCTCGATTGTAGCTGCTATCAAAAACCTTCCCATTTTCCAATTTCCCAACATAATGTGCCTGTTCATCAGTTCATTCACTGAATTACAGCACATGTCATGTATAGTAAGCATATATACATATTCCATAAGTCCAGTGTTTAAGCAGTTGAACAACAGCCAGTTCATAACTTCATATAACAACTATGACACAGGTATATATGCAGATTCTTCCTACTGATTCTACTTTATACTAACATTTTTTTCACATTTCTGAGGCCAATAGACCAGGTACACCCTGCAAAGAAGAGAGAATATGGGCTCTACATCCAGTATAAATTAGCTTGAGAGACTTCCTTAGAATACAATTACTTTGACATCTTCATAATGTACTGACTTAAACAGAATAGAAGGAGAAAACTATATGTCACCTTAATCAACTGTCCCTTGGCAGCCTCAGGGCCAGTTCCTACAACTTTATCACAGAAGGCGAGGCCGGAAGGAGCTACCGTTAGTTCACATGGAGCAGCTTCAGCTGCTACACTCTCTTCTGGTTGCAAGAGAACATCAAGAAAGCCAAAACAGAAGCTGAAACCAAGTGCTTCTCTTCTGCTGAGTAGAGTAATTGGGTTCACATTTTTTTGTACAATAGGCAAAGAGCTTTTCTGTGGGGACTGGCTTGAGAATCTGATATTTGATGCTTCTTTTGAATCAGAACTTTTTATTAGTCGTTTATTGGGTATTCTAAATTTTCTGGGATTCACAGTCCCAATTGAAAATGCCAGTGAGGTCATCTCTAGTCCTCCACCAACCAGTACTTTGAAAGAGATAAATAGGATAGGATTCTGCAAGAATAAATAAAAGTGGGACTCTGCTAAAATGCAATGAAGTACTGAGGGCCTAAAATTATGACCCAGAGAAGCCCAGTATTGCTCAAACTTAAAGCCCAATGTGTAAATGAATAGATTTATTATTTTACACAATTGAGTGGCCCATGGATTTTTTTTTTTTTTTTGGGAGAAAAAGTGGCCCATGGATTTATATTGTGAGAAAAGAGAAGAAAAGATAATTACGATTACGAACATGGTGTGGAATCAATGCCAAAGCTCCATTAACAAGGAGGATCTTTTAAATAGGCCCTTGAAAGCCGTGGTTGCGCCACGTTCAGTCCAGGGTGTTCCTAGGAATACCCTGACTTGAAAAAAAATTATATATAATAATTTACTTATTTTTATTTGTTTACCCTTTAAAAAAAAAATTAGGAACACCCTCAAATAAAATAAAAAATTATTTGTTCTACTTTCAAGAAAAAAAAAAAAAAAAAGCCCAAAAAAAATTTTTGAACTGAAATATGAAAAAAAAAAAATTGTAATAGAGCAAGCCCACAAAAGATGGTAAACAGGTAAAGCAAACCCACGGATTCTCAAAATAAAATAAAAAAAAACCAAACAAACAAACAAACAAACCAAAACCCAATATTTGCATCTGCCGATTCATCAAGTAAAGCAAAAACTGAAATCAGAAACAAACCTAACCTAAAGAAAACAACCTCATCAGTCATCAACGACAACGACCAACAGACGGCGCCTCTACCTCAAACTCGAGCAACACTACAATAGCCAACAGAGCACAACTCGAGCTCCAGAGCACATCGGGCATCAGAGATCGGTCCAATTGGATCGGAGATCAGTCACGCTTTGCTTGGCCTCAATTCCTTCCTCGCCTCGACGTGCTGCCCGACGACGCCGCCCCTCAGGCCTCCCTACTCCCTCAAGGTATTTCATCTTTACACTTCTCTCTCTTTTTCTCTCTTACATCTTTGGGTTAATGGGTTTGAAACTCTCTCTCTCTCTTTATTTGAAGACTGAAATAGTGAAATGAGAGTTAAGACTCTCTCTTTCTCTTTATATGATTCTCTCTCTTTCTCTTTGAAGTTTGAAGTTTGGGTTAATTGGCTTAGCTTTACTTAAGAACTTTATTAATATTTGCCCATGTTTTGACTTTATCCGTTGGTGTTGGTGAGTTACTGAGTTTGTCTTTTAGTGTATTGTGATTTGTGATTGTGAATTTATCTGATTGGCTCTTGTGATTGGAGGCCATGGGGCTTGTCTGACTGTCTGTTGAGTGAGGGGTGAATGGGGGCATGGGGCCGGGTGGGATATTTGAATTGGGGGAAGTAAAGGCATGCTCAGTTAGCCTAACTTACCAATAAAAGAAAAAATTAAATTATGTTAGGACTTAGGCACTAGGCAGGCAGTGGGTTGGCTGTGGATAATGCACAGTGGGGCGTGTGCTTGTGCACAGTGGGGCGTGTGCTAATTGTTGTTTAGCCTAACATAATTAATCTGTTTCATAGAATCTGTTGCATCCAACCATATGAAAGGGTAGGCTAAAAAGTTATTTACATTTTACTTCAACCTGTCAACAAATTAATATAAATTGCCAATGCTATTGAACAAATTTATATTCCCATTTTATTCAGTGACATCCTTAATATGAAAAAAATTGAAACCACAGAATCCAACTGGTTAATCTAATTACAATTAAAAAAATATGACACAAAGTTATATGGTAGTTTCTCTAAAAACAAGTGGTGTGGGAACATATTTATGTTTTGGTAGAAGAAAGAGGAACGAAATCTCCACTTGGTATCTCAAATTCAAATAAATTCCCTCAAAATAAATTTTAAAAATCAAGCTCATATACTATTCTCTAAATCAGAATGGTCAAGAAACTTAAAAAAAAAAAAATTAATTAATTAATAAAAAAGAAACTTGAAACACTTAACTACAATGGTTGCAAAACACAAAGATATGGAAGGAGTGTGTGCACTTGTACTCTTGTAGTATGGTTGTGAAACTTAATTAGATTGAAAATCATTATGATCAGATGATAAACACAAAAATGAGCTTAGGAACATAAATTCTTTAGTAAGTTTGCAAAGATCACTTATATTGATGAGCTCTGGAATATAATTGATGGCAGTGAGGCCTTGAAGTGGTGAAACAATAGCATTCTCAGTCCAATCAAGCTTTTCTATTTGTTCTTGTTTAGCCTACCTATACCCAAACTGTCCCAAAGTGAGTATTTGTAACTTCTTTAATTGCAGAAGCAAAACCAAAGGAGCTTAGAGAGAGAGAAACATGAAATTCCAAGAGAAATCACAAAACAAAGAAAAAAAAATTTACACAAATGTGAGTTTTGGGAAAAATAAATAAAAGACAGAAACATACCTTAGCTATTTGTCTCACCAACTCTCTGCATGCGCTGAGATTTATTTCTCACCGGAAAAAAAAAAGTGAGTTTTGGGAAAGAATGTCAAGATTCATATAGAAGTAACAACATTAAGCATTCTATGACAAAAAAACATAAATAATTCATAACGAACTTTCTACTACTAATTTAGAAAAAAAATATAAAAATTTAAGAGTCCCTTCTTTTCTGTATATAAGGTAATGGTTGCTCGCAAATATATCGTTCATGCAAAAGTACATTATTTTTTTATTAAAAAAAAAGTACATTATTCTCTGTCTCTCTCTCTCTCTCTCGCACACAGAGTAATGATCGACATGCTCTTTCTCATGCTCTTCATGTTATTTTAGGTGCTCTTCGTAGCAATTTATAAAACAGGTTTCCAAACGAAAAAGTGTTTCATCTCTCTTATTAAGGCATGAAATCATGCACTTTGAAACGAAAAAGTGTTTTGGGAAAGAATGTCAAGAGTCATATAGAAGTAACAACATTAAGCATTCTATGGCAAAAAAACATAAGTAATTCATAACGAACTTTCTACTACTAATTTAGAAAAAAAATATAAAAATTTAAGAGTCCCTTCTTTTCTGTATATAAGGTAATGGTTGCTCGCAAATATATTGTTCATGCAAAAGTACATTATTTTTTTATTAAAAAAAAAAGTACATTATTCTCTCTCTCTCTCTCTCTCTCTCTCTCAGAGTAATGATCGACATGCTCTTCATGTTATTTTAGGTGCTCTTCGTAGCAATTTATAAAACAGGTTTCCAAACGAAAAAGTGTTTCATCATTTTTTTTTATTATTATTCTTTTTCTTACCTAAAAAATAAAAAATAAAAAAATAATGCATGAAATCATGCACTTTGAAGCAACTTCAACCACTGGTGGTTAACTGACAACTTTTTCTCCTCCATGCAGTAATCAAACATTGGAAAAGCACAAACTGCAAGTCCATGAGGATGTTTATATTCTTTGCTAACATCATGACACCTCTCAAATGCATATACAAGGCAATCAATAAATTTTATTTTGGCAATATGAAATTCAAGGGGATCAGTAAGGGTAACGCCATGGTCATTAGCGTGTACATCAACAAGAGTGAGGATAACCCATATCATCATCACCAACATAGATTTTTTCATAAATCTCCTAGCCATAAATTTTCCGATCACAATAGAAATTTTTCTAACTTTTGAGTAATGACATAACAATTAAGGGCTATACCCTTAGACCTAAAATTCAATAGAATGATTACACACCATTGAAATAAATTCAATTTAATATATAAATTAATTTATTCTTTTAAAAAAACCTATTTACAAGTATATTAAGTGACTTCAAGTATAATTAAGTAATTTCATTTCATAATCATCATAAGATATCTTTATAATTTTTATATAAACCTGTAATTCTTCACAAATGTCAACTATACTTGTATGAGTGCAATTGACTTCAAACAAAGACGTGAGGAGAATATTCCAAATGTCACAATACTATTCTTTCAAGTACGTGATAAACAAATAGTATCAAAGTGTGTCGAGTTGAATTCATCCTACTACTCATTCGTGAAAAGACATCATATATGGTAAGAACTATATGTGAAAATACTGGTAATAAAAAATTTATGGACAAGACATTTGATTGAATAAAAAAAATGGATTCTTACATGTTATGAAGAGAAATTCTTGCACACTTGTTTTCCTTAAGTTTTGCACCAATTAATAGTGATTTTCCTTTTGGCTTTACATATTCTTGTGGGGTTATACGTCCAGTCTAGAGATTGGGTTTTATCTATATTATTTTATAAATAATAATAATAATAAATAAATATAAAAAGGATCGCAAGTGTGGTCACTGCCCTACACCACTGAAACCACTACTTTGCATTATGGCGTGGTCAGATCACATAGGCACTAATGAGGCTTGCTACTACTCGAACATATAACTCATGATCTCGCAAGTGTAATAGGTCAGAAGGGCTTCCTACCACTAGACCACCTTTCCAAATGATTTTATATATATCAACATGTGTATCCTAATTCACCTTATTTCATCTTATAATAGTGAATTTGATCGAGTTTTTCTCTAGCTCATTTATTGGAGAAATTACATTTTACCACCCTAAATTATACCTCCAATTACACTTTGAATCGTAAACTTTTCAAATGCACGTTTTGCATCCTAAATTATGATCATTGTTACACTTTGTACCCTAATATCAAGTTTGTTGTTAACTTAGATGGAAAAATATGACACCACGTGAAAAGACCTAATTGCCCCTCTTCTCAATCCCTTAAAAATAAAGGAAAAATTATACTTTATTACCTTAAATTATACTCCTAATTACACTTTGCATTCTAAATAGAGTGTATCAAGGGTAATATCTTAGAGTGCAAAACGTGCATTCAAAAAATTTAGAGTATTAAGTGTAATATGAGGTATAGTTTAGGGTGGTAAAATATAATTTCTCCCAATTTATTCTTCCTCTTCTTTTGTTATTGGGGTGTTATCCTATGGCTGCAATTAATCATTTTATTATCATTGACTACATGATTAGGCCCATTACATATTTAGCCCACTTAGTAAAATATATATTTTTTTAAGAAACAAAAACACACTCTTACACACAAGTGAACTCTTACACACAAGGTAACAAGAATGAAATTCTAACACAAAGACACACCACAAACCCTATTAAAAAACCATGGTAACTTTTAAACAAAGGTAGGACAAGTTATACACTCACTCTCTTAAACAATGTGGGATAATTACCTACCTTGTTTTTTTTTTTTAAGGAACAAACACACACAAGTAAAATACATATATATTTTTCTGTTAAAAATACACTAACTAAAGCTTATTAGATACACTTACCACACTCTTTCTTTTTGTGGACATTTCCATTTCTTTGTGTCAACTTGATATATCTCAAGCTTTTTTGGCCTGTCTTGATTTTGCAATAAACTTTCAAGGGAATGATTTTTCTAAATTTTTGCATCCTTGTGAAGATTGACACTATAGTCTAATCTTGTGGGTTGTATGCTGAGTAAACCATTTTCATTGAGTCAAATATACTGTAAACCAGAATAATTTTGGAAAACACAGAAGTACTCGAATCATGAACATATGCTTAGCCAAAGAAAAGAAGAAGAAAAAAAGAACCAAAAAGATCAAGATTTTAGACAAGAAAAACCACACAATACTATTCGTTTTCTCTTCATCATCATCCATGTACGAATGTTTGGAAAAATCTTACGTACCAACTTGTTAGACATAAAAAATAGCTGCAAACATACCATATACAAATCTAAAAATAACTCCAATATCACTCAATGACAAACACCTAATGAGTTGATTGGTTGTTCCTCATCAACCATCAATTTCCCTCTTCTGAATCAAAAGACTGTGATTTCTCTCACTAATTCAGTTGACCTCCATAACTTTGTGTGGTATTCATAGTTGTTGAAAAAGGTTGATATGGCAAGAAAATATTACCACCTTGTAATAAAAAAAATAATTAAAAATTAAAAATTAAAAACTAAGAACAGTACAACACAACAAAATGGACACTACAAATTCTTTCCTTTCTTTTCCTTCCCAATGGATTTATCTTTTCCTTCCACTCCTTTAATAAAAAACTCACAACTCAGTAATGAAAGTAGTCTGATCAATGGCAAGATCCCCTATGGGCAGGAAAAGGCTGAAGCTTTCTCCAATGCTCTAGTTAATCAACAGAAACCAATTTCAAAATTCTAGAGGACCATGAATTCTAACCAGTGCTACCAAAACCTTAAGGTGTTAGGAAGAGGCACATCAAAGTCTTTATCCAATGGCAGCAGAGCAAAGCCCCATGTCTATAAGTGTTGCAGCGGGCATGTGGGGCTTTGCAATGCAATGGTAGACTAGCATCATTTGGCTGGTCTGTAAAGCACCGATGCCACGTGATCCCCCATACGGCCACATGATAACGGATTGTATAGATGATTGCTGAAAATTCCAACAAATATTAAACAGAACTTTGTCACAATTACAACAAACACAACCAAACATTTTCTCATAGGAACCAAAGATACACTAATAAGAGAGACATAACAGGCCACAACATAGGAACATGTTTGAATAAATACAGAGACAAAAGTGAAGGACCACAAACCTAAGCCATGAGTTCCATATATGCAATCTCTCTCTCTCTCTCTCTCTCTCTCTCTCTTCACACACACACACACACACACATATTTTGCTTCGCTCTGCAGAATTTACCACAAACCTAAGCCATGAGTTCCATATATGCAATCTCTCTCTCTCTCTCTCTCTCTCTCTCTCTCTTCACACACACACACACACACACACACACACACACACATATTTTGCTTTGCTCTGCAAAATTTTAACCACAACCAGCTATTTCTTAAGTCTGATTTCAACCTTAAAATCCCCGACAGTTGTAATTATTAATGCAGTACAATGCCTGATGCCGTTAAAGACTAACTCACATACCTTCTAAAATTATATTCACAATTATGAGACCCAAATTTATTGGAAAAGGCCTATGAGTCTCTAATGCAACACCAAACCAAGAAGAAATCCCCAAAGTCTAGAAATTTAAGGATGGCAGAAAATGTCTACCTTTGGATGGAGCCTAAAGGACACTATAACCTTGCTTTTATCCTGCATAAACTTCATTGTTCATTACTTACTTAATTTCAAGTTTTTTTCTTATACACCTTATGAACCAAGCTATGAGTGTAAGCTAAAAACCTTAATTTCCCTATGCTTCATTATCTGGCTTGTTGCATGATTACAGAGCCCTAA
The DNA here is from genome assembly GCA_028535165.1 of Quercus tomentella. Classification (NCBI taxonomy): domain Eukaryota; kingdom Viridiplantae; phylum Streptophyta; class Magnoliopsida; order Fagales; family Fagaceae; genus Quercus; species Quercus tomentella. The sequence continues at coordinate 45,114,895 of JAPQVY010000111.1, forward strand.
AGTTTGAATAAGCACGAATTCTGATGCCTAGGTTTTCCTATGCCTCAATTGGTTCTGCATATGAGATCAACTGAGATGTTTCTCATTATAAGAAAACCACATAAAATAAAGAATTAAGCACATACCTAGGATGTGAGAAGTTTTTAGCAATCATCCCCTGTTTCCTGTTGGCACCCTTTCAAAAATTTGCTCTGCACTTCAAAAATCCCTGCATAAAGAAATAGTAAATAAATTTTCCAAAACATCAGCAGCAATAAAATAAAATAAAAAAAACTATGCAGATGTCATCTCCATTTAAGAAAGAAACGAATAAACAACTAAAAACATCGATAATTAAGAATTTTAAGTGGTTCAACCTAACTGACAATAAAAATTTTAGTAATTATTTTCTAGCTGAAACTCCAAAAGGGCCTTCGTCTGATTCAGAAGCAATCTTGTCTCATCATCTCTCTCTCTCGGTTTTTTTTTCTTCCTCTTCTTTTTTACTATCCCTTTTGCATTTGTTCTGCAAAGTTTATAACCATATCTAGCTGTTCTTTAAGCCTAATCTCAACCTCAAAATCCATAACCCGAATTATTAGTGCAGTAAGATGCCCTGAAATGACCATTTGCAATCTCTTCTTCAAACAATAAAATCGTTCATGATACCCCATAATCATTGGAAATGGTCTGTGGATTTATAGTGAAACAGATAAGAAAGAAGAAACAAGCAAGTTTAGAACACTAGGGACATTAAAAGAAGAGAAAAACCTTTGGATGCTACCTAAAAGACTCTGTAACATTAATCTTGCCTTAGATAGTATGCCCCTCTTTAATTCATTAGTTCAATAATTCAAAATATTTTCTTATACCCATATGAACCAGGCTATTACTGTAAACTATAAAATTTTAGTTTTGGCAATTGACACAATAGCTCAATATTTTTCTTCACATGCCAACTCTTCTTTACCAAGAGAAGGCTGAAACTGGGGTATCAACAGTGGTTCTAGCACACTGATGGAGTCAAAAAGCCATAGTTGTAATCCTAATAATGCTACAGTTGGTATTGACCATAGATATTTATACTATGTGCCAACTGGTGGAAATAAAGAAAGAATAACACAATGGAGGAGGAGGTAATGTATGTGAGGTAAATCTTCACCCTTCTATGAGGTTATTAATAGTGAAGCAGAATAATTTTGGGAAACACGTAGAAGTACTCGGATCATAAACATATTCTTAGCCAAAACAAACAAAAAAAAAAAAAAAAAAAAATCGCCCCAGTGCTATTTTTTGTCTATAAGAATCTTGTGTACCAACTTCTTAAACGTCAAGAATAACTGCAAACATGCCCCATAAAATTTTAATACACTTAAAATGGAACCCAACAAGTAAATAAAAGTATATTTTAAAAGAAATCCATAAAAGATTTATATAAAAATTCAAATTTTTACATAAAAAACAAATAAGATCAAAACAAATTAATCAAATCCCAATTTCAAAAAAAATAAACAAAATTAAGAGTTTCCCTTGTATAAAACTTACACCTTCTTCTTCCCTCCTTGCTTTTTGCTATTTCAGCATCAATCACACATTCAGAAACCAGATAATGAGGCCCAGGCTATTTCTAGGCAAAGAAATAGAAATTGGGGAAAAAGAAAACGTAAAGTTCTGTTTTTAATTTGTGTGTGGAAAAAGAAATTATAGAGTTTCTTAATTGTGGTTTTGCTTGTGCTTTGAAAATCCTACGTCTGGAATTACAAATAGATTTCCCAATATATCATAGTTGAAGAAGTTTTTTTTTTTAAAAAGAAAAAAAAAATCAAAGAAAGAGTGAAGAACATACCAGGGAAGCGTATGCAGTAGTTCAACTTATGTAAAGATTTGGGATGTGAGAAATCTTATCCCAATCCTCTCCATTTTCCTTCTCGCATCTTTGCTTTAATTGGGGACAATAGCGAATTTCCAGAGTCTGTAAAAAGGTGAGGTGACTCATCCCATCGGGAAGTGACGTCAGATTGGGACACTCCCGAATCACTAATCTCTGAAGAGAAGTTAGTTTTTTCAACCACTCCTCTGGCAGAGACTCCAACTCCTGTATCTTCCACAAACGCAATTGCTTTAATTTGGAGAGAGGAGGGGAGAATGAGGAGGAAGAGGATGAGGACGGAAATGAAGAAGCCCTTCCACCCATGTTCATCTCTATTGTCTCTTCCAATGCCTTCAAACTGCTATTCATCAAAGTAAGCCCTTCTTCAAGATTTGGAAATAGCGGCATGCAAGTCATCTTAGGGCAATCCCAGAAACGAAAATAAGAAAGACGCGGAAAGTACGGCAGGGGTATGTGATTAGTTGATGATGATGATATTGTTGATGTCGTTGTTGCCTCATTCCCCTTATCCACACTCCTCCACCATCCCTTTAGATTCGGGCAACCAGAGTGGGTGAGTGCCTCAAGGGATGGGAAAAATGTTGATGGTGATGCCAGTGAAGCAGATATCTCATCATTCATATCCCCGTCTGTCATGTACTCCAGACCATCCATACCCCTAATTCTTAGTTCTCGAAGAGATGGGAGTTGATACAACGGTGGCAAATATTGGCACTTCTTACAATTGGATATACTTAATTCAACGAGATTTGTCAAGAATGAAAGCCAACTTGAAACTCTCACACCCATGTACCCGTTCACTTTCAAAGATTTTAAACTTTCGTGTGGTTGGAGGCTATCCATGGAATTTTCATCATCACTGGCATCTACACCATCATCACTCTCTGGATTCCAGTATAATTCCAACTCACTGAGACGTTGCTTGTCCTTCAAATTTGCAGCCTTGAATTCCGGGGTGGCATCTTTCTCCCATGCCAAAATTTTAATCTCTAATTTTCCTCTCAAGTCATTTAGCTTGTTTAATTCCGCTAGCCCACCGCAATGCTTGGAAGAACCCACAGGACCCTTACTCACGACAAATAAGGTTAATGTTTGAAGAGAAGTAAATTGCCCTAATCCACATGGCATATGAGTTAAATTCTTACAACCAGCTATGTGAAGGTGCTTGAGGCTGACCAATTTTTGAATATCTACCGGTAACTCTCTAAGCTTTTCACAGCAAGAGAGCTTTAATGTTTCCAAATTCACCAATTTAGTAATACAACTAGGGAGAACCTCAATATCATTAGAGGAAAGATCAAGGTACTTAAGATGCATCAAATTACCTAGAGTATTTGGCAACATCTTCATCTTTAAACCATGTAGGTCTAACACACGCACGTATCTAGAAGTAGAAATAAGTTTTTTGAGAGTTGATTCTTCAATTGTTCCCTGATCAAAGTTCCAATCATTGTATGCCAATATAAATGTTCGTATCTTGTTTGCTTTAACCAACGTGCTTAAATTCTTCTCAAAGAATGAAACGTTGTAAAATGGAAACGATAGATGGCGTACTTTTTCATTCACTTTTTTTGCATTGGAATCAACCAATGTACAATCAATCCTTGATACATATTGTGCAAGATCATGGATTAAATCATGCATTTTAAACCTCCTAGTCATGCCTTCATCTTCTTCTACTTCTTGGAAGAAGGATCTCCAAAGTAGCTCCTTGAAGTAATCATCGGCAACATCCACTAATAGTAAGTTCTCATTTGGTGATTGGATAAACCCTTGTGCTATCCATAATTGTATCAATGTCAACTTATCGATCAAATAATCTTTGGGAAACAATGAACAATATGCGAAACAACATTTCAAACGTGATGGGAGATGATCGTAACTCAATTTTAAAATTGGCATAATATCATCTTTCAGCTGAGTTACATTTGTGATTTCAATATTCTTGATGTATGACCATTCAACTTCTGTTTTTTTGTAGTTTAAGACCCGTCCTATTATCTTTATAGCAAGAGGCACTCCCTTACATTTTTTTACTATATCCATACCAATTGCTTTAAAGTTAGTATTGATGGTCTCTTGCCCTTCTTCAAATGCCATTTGCTTCAATAATGACCAAGACTGATCCTCTGACAGACCCTTTAGAGAATATTGTGAGATTGGGCTGGTAACATCTGCAACCAATTTGGTCCGTGTAGTTATCACCACCTTACTTCCCCTTTTACCATCCAACAAAAGAGTTCTCAATTTACCCCATGTTTCTTCATTCTCGTTCCACACATCATCCAACACAAGTAAATACATCTTTTGATTGAGAATTTTGCGAAGTTCATTTTGCAATTGTTCCATTATAAGGCTTTTAGGTTTTTTATTAGTTGCGGATATAATTATATTTTCAACAATGGTTTTCACGTCAAAGACATCAGAAACACACACCCAGATTTTCAATTCAAAATGAGCCTTGACTATCTTATCATTGTATACATATTGAGCAAGTGTGGTCTTCCCTAGCCCACCAATTCCTACTATGGATATGAACGAAACATTCTCTTTCACGTCAGAGTCTTGCAATAGATCTATGATGGCCTTCTTATCCTCCTCTCTCCCAATAACTTCTTTGTCACGTACAAATGAGTGAGTTTCCCTCTCCCTAGTCACAGCCCGTGTCTCTAAAGGACGCTCTATCAATTGGAAATTGTTCCTATCCTTTGCTATATCATTAAGCCTCTCCCTGATAGCCTTTATTTTGCAAGCCATCTTAAGACTAAAAACAAGTTGGTTTGAACAAGAAAAGAAAATTCGTACCTTCTTTGCCACTTTATCACCCCCCATAACCTTTTGCCGCAACACATAAGTGGAGAACTCGCTCAACAAGTCATCCGCATCAAAAGCTGCATCTCTGAGCTTCATGAGCCAGTCCTTGACTTGGTGGTTCTTGACCTGCTGCTCCTCTGCATCCTCAAGTACAGCTTGAATGGTGGAAATAGTGTTTTTCATTTTTTCGAGCTCATCGTTGACACCCCAGATCGATCCAATCTGTTTGAGAGTGGAGGAGCCCAAGCTTTCAATGATCTTCCGTACAACACCATACAGGATTGCATCGGCCATTTGTTCTAATTGTTGGATGAAAGAAAACGTAGCAAGCTTAGCTGATAGAGAGTAGTTTGAGATATGGGAGGAGGAAGATTAAAGTGGCTGTGAAGAAGGAAGACTTGGCGAGTTATGTAAAGTCAAGAGTCCACTTAGAAATAAATAGATAAATGTTAACAACGGCTCCACTGCTCAATAAATAATTACTACTTTAACAGCAGCCCCACTCCTCAATAATGGTTTTTGTGAAAGTCAAAAGAAAAAGGAAGAAGACCCCTGTAATGCTCAATAATTGAGTGTATAGTCACTTTGATCCAACGAAGGAAAATAAGGATGAAATACTGGGACATAAAAGCTAAGGAAAAGCCTTTCCACACCAAAAGTTTCACAGACATGATGCCAATTTTACTTAATTCTAACTATTTTGGTAGGAATTAGAGAAATTTCAACATCAAAGTTGAATTTATTTCTGAGTCGCTCTTTGATCACATAAATGCAAGGAGTGGTTGGAACAATAATACATGATTTGTGTTTGATAAAATGCCTCAAAAATTTGTATTGTATGGAATGTTGTGCTAATCTTATTGTACGAATAATTTGGAACTGATTTCCGAAATTAAATTAGTAAGTTGAAAACCCAAAATTGAAGTTTATGGTGTCAGATAAAACACTTTCAACCTATTTCTATTTTCTCCATTAAATCCTATAAATTCTATCTTCACATATCTCTCTTCCCTTACTGGCAATACTTGAAATAAAAAATTTCACCTTTATGTATAATCTTGGCCATGACTCATAAACCAACCTATCATCTGGTTGATAACTAAAGCATAAGCATGGTAGAACTTATGTGTTCCATGATAATTAGGCTATTTTGGCATTGATGAGATAATTTTCTCTTTTCTCACTTGCATAGACGCAAACATATTCTCATTTTTCTTGGAATTGATATTTTTTTTGTCACTAACAATCATTTTGTATTTGTTAGTATGTAATTGGGATTTGAATTAATCTGAACCTTTCAATGTCTTTTCATAATCCTCACCTTCTATCATATTTAAATTCTAATAATGTCTCAACAAAATCAAGGAGGTGAAAGTGAAATTAAATTGCGGTACTATTATCATATCAATAATCAACTTATTAGTGTTTGTTTTATGACTGATCAAAATGAATTAATAAATTTTTTATACTAAACTCATTATTATCTTAACAAAGTGATGAACTCATGTGACATACTGGAAGAGAATCAGGGAAAATATTGTTGGGGAAAAATCCTAATCCCCTCTGTGTCTATGTGTGAATTAAAATATATAACTACCAAGCAATAGCAATATTATGGCAACAAAAAAAAAATTCAGCAAGCACCACATAAATACAACCACACAAGAACACCAAATCTTACGTGAAAAACCCTATAGTGTAGAGGGAAAAACCACAGAACATATCCGAAAAATATCCACCATGAAATAGAGATTACAACTATCAAGTTTATTTTAAACTTGAGTCCACAATAAATTGGATATACAACAAATAAATCTCAAGGAGTAAATACAATCTCACCACAAAGCCCAAAATCTTCCTCTGAATACTCCAACTCTCCATGGTTGTAGTACTCAAAAACTTCATAAGAACTCCACCAATTTATCTTCCTTGTGTTTAACTTGAGCAAAGAAAAATATCTCATTTTTCTTTTTCACACTCACTGTGTTTCTCCCTATTTCTTCACACGGACCGCACCTCCTCAAGCTGAAGCTCTCACTTGTGTTTCTCTCACAATGGCCGAATGGCTCTCTCTGCTTCAGCTCTTCACTCAAGTGTGTTTCTCTCTCAATCACACCCTTGGCCGAATGGCCTTTCTTTTCTTTTCCTTCTTTTCTCTTCAGCGTGTCTCACACACTCGCTCAGCTTTTTCATTAAACCAAAAGCTGACTTTGGAACACTTCTCTTTGAGAGAAGTCAGACCTCCCCAGCTTTGGTCATTTCTCAATAAATGATAAAACTAGATATGAAGACTTTTGGAAGCAAGCTCATTGATGAGCTTTGACAAGGCATGGGCTGGATCCACACGGTGCTTTGCACCCAACAAATATGTGCCTTCATGACCATTGTCATGTAAGTGGATGTAAATTCTTTTTTATTTATTTATTCAATTTATGTGCATTTTTCACTTTAGTGAATATTTTATTTTCTTTAACCAAAAAAAACTATTTTTTATTTTCTCTTTTGCTCATATTTCTTTATGATTAATGCACAAATATGTGTGTGCGTGTGTATGTTTTTTTTACCTTCATTTTCGGTAATTTTTTGGCAAGCGACTAAAAAGCATGTGAGATTTCGCAGAGTAGTGGCAGCGTGTGCTATGGATTGATTTATAGGTTTGGAATATTATAAATAGGCAATAGGAGCTTTTTACTATAAAAAAGAAATAGCTAAGAGTTCTCTCTTATTATATTTTTCTTTCATGTATATTACTTTTTTTTTTTCTTTTCTCGCTTAAATAGGTAAGAGTTCTCATTCAATGAAAAATGAGTGATTGTACATTTTATGGGTTTTTTTTATAAAAAAAAAAAAAAAAAAAAAAAAAAAAAAAAAAACCAGACTAGGAACAGCCCGGGGCTTTATTCATAAAGCTCAATGAACATCAAATGATACTAAAGGGGCAATATCCTCAGGGCAGCCCCATACAATGTTTAATTGGCCTTTTTGCTAGAGCATCAACCACAATATTACAATTGTGTTTAACACGATAAAAATTTGAAAATTGAAAAGCAGAGACTTTTTTTTTTTGAGAGAGGAAAAGCAGAGACTTGATACTGAATATCATCAATGATATTTCCAAATGGCAAAAAATCTGGATCCCCACAAGTAATGGCTTGGATAACTATAAGTTGCCTTCAAAAGTCACGGGAATATTAGGCGTTTGCCCTTATTTTACAAAGATAACAGCAATATATCTCTGTTTTGAAACTATTTAGATCCATGTCCTTATTTTGAAATTTGATTTTAATAAAATCGAGTTACAAGTGGAACTCGACATTAGCAATGTCGAGTTCTATGCATATTTTGCTACTTAGTTATAAAAAAATAATAATAATAATAAAATTTAAGTGAAACTCGACTTTGCTAAAGTCAAGTTTCAATTAAAAATTTACACATAACTCGATTTTAAAGATATTGAGTTTTATATCGAACTTGATTTTGTTAAAATCAAGTTTCAAAAACAGGAACACGAACCTAAATAGTTTTAAAACAAGGACATATTACTGTTATTTTTGCAAAATAAAGGCAAAAAGCCCAATATCCCCAAAAGTCACCCCCCTTAATCCAATTTCCCAAGCAAACTGAACTGCCCGTCAACAAGCAAGTGCCTCCAATTCAACTACCGATTGAGAGCAAGATTGGAAGAGATAAAGCTCCAATTACTTCCCTAGTGCTATCTTTGAAAATTACGCCAATACTTGCTAAGTTTGTTGCTTTAAAGACTGCTATATCAAAATCGGTTTTGTAATTTTTAGTTATCTTAACTAATAAAGTTTCTTCTGTAATATGGTGAAATTTCAATATATTTATTAAAAAAATAAAGATTTGTTAACAAAAATAAGAGGAGAGGGAGGACTTTGAAAAATTATGAGGGGTCATTAAAATTTGCTCCTAAATTGATTAATTTTGTTAATAAAATAAAAAGGAAAGGTACAGTTTTGAAATACAGGTGCAACACTGACATAAACTGATAAACATAAAGTCATTTATTAGTGTGGTCAGGTCAGCATGTGGTCCTCTTCTCATACCATTCTTCTTTTATCTCTTTTCCTTTTCAAACTCAGATTTCAACGACCTATACGGCAAATAGAAGGAGACTGTTGTTGAATAATATTGGGAAATTTTTTTTTTTTGGTGAAAGGGAAAATATTTATTACCAATGGTTAAGCGGACATTATTTAATACGGTTGTGTTAATCGATGCTCTTGGGCAATAGTTAATAAATTATTTAGAACCACCACATATCTTTTATGCGATGGTCACTTCACAAGTATAAGTATTTGTAGGGTATGGGAGGTAAGGGCCGGGGTTCAAGTCTCCAAGAAGGAGTTTCACATACATATACACTTAGATTAAGTTAGAGTATAATTTCTATCTTTATAAAAAAAAAAATTTTAAAAAAATCATTTAGGGAAAGTTTTTATATCACTTTTATGGGAAATTGAAAAAGTTATCAAAATATTAATTATTTTTTTTTTCCATAAAACTTTCTTATAAATGATTCATTAACAAATACGGCATTCGTTAACTTTTCCCTTTATATATATATATAATATATGTAGTTTAAGGACATTAAATTCAATTGTATTGTTAAGGGAGAAGTGCAATTTGCACCCAAGAAAAAAAATATTATTAGTGAAGTTAAACTAAATTAAAGTAGGCTAAATTTTGAATTAAGAATCACTAAATTAAAAATTACTAAAATATATGCCTTGGAGAGACTGTTTCCTCCTTTGTAGTTTGTACTAAATGCTAACTGCAAGTACATGCTAAATGCCAATAAATGATCAAAAGGTTTACTAGAGAATTGAGATCTTATCCTTGTGCATGTATAATTGACGAGTTAAATAAAGGGTAGCTACATTTGCATTATACCCTAAGAACTAGTTGCAATTGCAATTGATATTCCCCATAATAGTTTACATGGCCTAATTTGACTTGGTATAGTCTTAATGCTAAACTTAGCATATGTCCATATATTGTCTTCCCAATCAAATTCTACATACAAATATGTAGAATTCGAGATATTCTGCGAAGTAACGATGCTTAAAGCATTCACATTAGTCTCGATAAATCTATATATAATTTAAAAGTGAAATGTTTGACTTTTTGTTGACTGCTCTTCAATGTGTCACATGATTACATAAATTAATGCCACGTATACATTTTAAAAAACCAAAAAAGTTGTGCCTTTTCATTTTTTTATAAATAGGCACTTTTAATTATTTACATTCAATAGGCACCTTTTCCTAGTGATGGAGCCAAAAATTTAACTTTGGGGGCCGAAAAATAATAAGATGATTAAAAAAATATTATATGTAATATATCTATACTATGTCCCATAGTTAAATTAGTAACAGTACTATCTTTCTTTATTTTGAAGAATGAATCAACAATTTTTAAATTACTCATAAACCCAGATTTTAAAATTATATTTTAACTCTTCTATATATACACAATTCTCTTAGACAAATAAAGCTGCCTATTGTCAAGTATTATGGTGTCTTTATGTATTAAGAATGACTAATTCTTGATATATATCTCTTTTTTGAAACAGATTATCCAACACCATGATTTTTTCATGGATGATTGTCTCCATGAATATTTGCTTCTTTTTCCTAAATTATTGAAGGTTAGTACTATTTTTTATCAGCAATGCTCAAGTGAAACTCTAGTTTCATTTTGAATTAACAGGCAAGATGATTGATGAATATTATGCATTTATAACTACTTATTAGCATTTTTGGCCCCTGAAAAATTTGTGAAGAGCACATATCAAAGTTAAAGAGTTGTAGTGTAAAAGAAATTAAATCATATGGTACATCTCTATGATTGGGGCTTCACCTAATAGTCATTTCAAAATTTCCAAGGATGAAACAACATAATTTTTGGGGGATTGGTAGGGTTCTTTGGGTTGGTGTCGGATAAGGTGTTGAAATTTGATCTCAATTTTAGCAATAATTCACTACTTTTCTTTGGAATCAAGTGTAAATTAACCAAACAATGAAATTTGCGATAACAAGGATTTTAAATCATGGGAGTTCAAATTCCTTCATTTGTTAATTTCCATGTAAATAGAAAAGTTTCATCCAAAAGCAAAATTATGGGTTTAAAATTTATTAGGTTCTCTCGTATGTGAGAGACTGAGAAGAGGGTGAACTCTGTCCCGATGTCTCAAAATTAAATTTCCAAACTAAATGCTAGAAAAGTAAAACCTTTACAAAAAATATTAATGTTTTTGAAATATTAAACCAAAAAATTTAGGCTGTATAAATTTTCATAGTATATACTAGCCTCATCACACGCGTTCCGCGTGTACAATGAGGCTTTTTTTTTTTTTTTATTATTGAGTTTAATGTTGTAATTTTTCAATTTGAATTTATCTATTGTTAGTGAGGTTACAGTGTTACACGGGAAGAAATTTTTAAGAAGCTAAGATTTAGGATTTTGAAAAAGAGTAAACCGCTAGGTTTAGTGTGTGCTAATTTTTAGGAAAAAAATTTCTATGGTAGTTTTTTCTTTTTGAATTTTGTTGAATTACAATTTTACCTCTATTTTAATATTTTCATAGGAATAAGGATTATTTTATTAAATTATGGGTATTTTTGACATTTTTTGAAGCCATAACTAACTTTCTTAGTCATCTTAACATTTTTTTTTTTTTTTGAGGAAAAGTCATCTTAATATATACTCCTAGATTATAGAGATTGCAACTAATATATAGGGAAAAATATAAAAAAGAACCCTTGTACTTTAGTTCAAAATCAAACTGGCCCCTTAGTCTTTTAATATAAAATTAAGATCATAGTACATTATTATTTTCTACAGTTTACTTCTTTTAGCCCCTAATGTTTCAATTGAGCAATTTTAGTCCCAAAGAGCTTTATTGATCATTTCATCTAGTTCAGTCTACTAATCTTAACTTTATTAATGTTGTTGTTTAACGTTTTATGTTGTAACGTTTTACCATGTTTTAATTTTGGTTCAATGGAAAGCACAAATCAATGGGTGACTCATCGGCATGAGTCTGTAATTGAATAACCCCCACAAGATTGATTCTAACTCTTTAACATATCAAAGCACGACCCTGTTCAAGCAACAAAATATCCCGGAACATCTTTTAAGAAAAAAACAATCTAGCCATAATGGGCAAAATTTGCCAAATAACATATTTTTAGAAAAAATTTAGGAAAGTAGCATGCGGACAAATTAAGTTAATTGGTTAAGTAGACTGTTTTTGGAACTCGAGTTCTAAAAACGACAAACTCGAGTTCTAAAAACAATCTACTTAACTAATTAACTTCAGCCGTATGCCATTCACCAATTTTTTTTAAAAAATGGTACTATTCAGCAAATTTTTCCAGCCATAATGTTTTGCTTTTTGCTGAGAGACTTTAGTGAAGCTCTCTTTTCTTTTTTTTGTTTTTTTGTTTTTAAAAGAGCTCCCAAAACTGTTTTTTTCCAAAGTCTGTTTGTTTCTCAGTATCATCCAAAAGGCTATATGCTTTTGATTTTGTGTCAAAAGAAATTCTTGAACATGATTTGAGGGGTGAAGACCCAACTACAAAAGATAAAAGCCCAGGTCAATAGCCATTAGGCACCCTGGAGAAGAGCATGCGCCACAATGCACTGAACATCTAGTTAGGAGCCATTATCTATTTCTTCTATAAATAATACTACAAGTACTTTGGTTTTGTTACTTTATTTGTAAGCTAAAGACTTTTTGAATTTTAGGGGGGGAGGGCATAAAATTAGATAGGTGGCATGGCCAGCTTCTCTTTGTAGTTTTTTATTTTCCCCTCTCTGCATAGTACAAATTTTGAGTGAAAAGTCAAAAGTACTAGGAAGAGCAACTTGTTTGTGATCTCCAATAATTAAGGTCATCAATTCAGTGTTTATAAGTTTTTGTTTTACCCAATGTTTAATTGGTATCTTTCTTATTGGGGGGAATTTCAGGGGGAAAAAATACTTTCCTTAAAATGAACCTGGGATACTTAATCATAATAGTGGTTTCGTATATGTGTGTCTGTGTGGTGAAAGCATGAGATTCAAAATCAATATCTGTACAGTGGCTCAGTGCCTAGAGGTTCATACTTCTTTTCCCCTCATTTCTATATTGTGTTGGCTTGTTAAGGAGTGTGCGGCAGTTCGACCTGAGCAAAGTACAAGTCAATTTGTTTCAAGCAACAGTGCCAACACAGAAAATTTAAGCAGCACAAGCAGGCCAAGGTTGATTGAAAATGAGGACAGGCTTCCTGGAGCTGTGATGCTCGCGAGGGCAAGGCTTCTGGAGAGGTTGAGAGGGGTGCCTCTTTCTGCAAACAGGTCAGTGCTTACTTTGATATGCAATTTGGTATTTTTCAAGGGTGAGTCTGGACATTAAATGAAAATTATTATCAGGGACGGCCCTAGACATTTTGGGGCCTAAGGCGAGAACTAAAATTGAATCTTTTTTAAAATTATGTATTAATTAAATTAATATTTATTTAATATTTTTATATTTTAATATATTTCACTTAAAATCTATTTTTCTTGCCTTCTGAGATGCAAATTGACTAATTAAGTTTTTGTATTCAAGTTATTCTAACATCTCATTTTCAATCGATATTATAACTAATCCATTTAATCTTTTTTAGAACATTGTCGATCTTAAATATGATTTTATTAATTTTAAGTTTTTCATATCCAGATGCATATTTTTTAGTAGACATTTCTAATTAAACAATATACGGAGTATTATAAAGATTGGAATAAAAAATAACTTTCAAGTATAGAGCAATAGAATCTGATTTATAATTTTATATAAAAAGTATTGTTGTAGTTTTACCGAATAATAACAAGTTTTTAGTAATCTCAACTTGCATAAATAAAGACTTAATTCATTATATTATCAATAACTAATATATATAAACGCAAGATTAAAATTTAAAAGAAAAAAAAAATCCAAGCCCAGCAAGAAGCCCAGCCAGACAAGAACATTGGCCACATACACACACGTCTTATTAGATAAGACCACCCACTAAAAACAAAACAGATCATATTACACCTATAACCAAAAAAAAAAAAAACTACTTCAAGGCCCAAACGGCCAGCAACTCAAGTAGAATAGAAACAGGCCCAGCGCCCAGCGGCCCCAGTTCAGAGTCTTCAGATGTGATCAGGTGATTCAGATCGGAGGGCCTGAGCCAGCAATAGAAAGGATTTAAGATTAGGATTTAGGACCGGTGGAGAGAAAAAATGAGAGAGGCGGAGAGCAAGTGCTAAGAGAAAGAGGCAGAGAGCAAGAATGAGAAAGAGAAACGGTAATAATTTTAGAGATTTAAGATTTTTTTTATTTGTTTTGATTTGTGATTTTTTTGTGGTTAATTTCTTAGACCGAATTTGTAGTTTATTTTGTTAAATTTTGGTTTGTCTAGAGGATAATGATGTTATTTTTAGGACAATTAATTTTTTTTAGACCAAAGAATTTTTTGTGGTACTAATGTTTAACCGGATATATGAATTTTTGTTATTTGGTCACAAGGATGTGCCAGATTTTTTTGGATTCATCTGAAACTTTTTTCTTTTTTTAAAAAAAATTTTTTTATTGCCCCTTCTTTTCCAAAATTTTGGGGCACCCCTTCCACTTGAGGCCTTAGGCAATGGCCTAAGGCCCTAAAGGAAGGGCCGGCCCTGATTATTATCTATTTTATGCCATCAATAATATGTTTATGCCAAAATTGTCATTATACATCTGCGCAATACCAAGATTGACAGCCACCAATTCTGTTGACGGTGAAGTTATGAAAGTATTGAATCATTCAATCTGATACCATAATTTCAGGTCTGATGATGGATCCAATTTTCTTATGTGGCTCCACTTTTAGATGGACCTCTATGTGTAAAACCTAGGTTATAGTGACCCATTTAATTCTTATGGAATGGCCAGAAACATCTTCAACTTGTTTGCAATTAATTATCCAGTACATGATGTCCTTAATTTAAATTTCTTGTGACAGAAGTATTTATGACTGGAGGGATTGCATAATGTGTGTGTGTGTGTAAGTTGGATTGTATTAACAGTCCTATACTGTCAAGGGATGTTTAGCATATCACAAAACTAGGCCAACCAAGAACAACATAACTGGTTTTAATTGTTTTTAGTTCCAAAAACTGGTTCAAAATGGGATGGAATATGTTCCTTTAAAAACCTAGTTTTAACTTTGGTTCTTTCAAATATACATTCTCTCCAAAATCAAGTTCTGAAAATTTTGATGTACGTTTTCACATGCATACTCTCACCATTATCTAGCTTTAAATTAGAAAATTTTGCATGCAAATTAGACAAACTGGTTTTGATATAATTCTAGACAAACTTGAAATAAAATAAAGGGAATTATTCTAGACAAACTTGAAATAAAGTTTTGCATGCAAATTAGACGGACATTTGTGATCCTAAGTTTTGGGGACCCACTATAATTTTTCTCTGAATTCCCCTTTGGAGGAATTGAATTTGGTTTGGTAATTGGAATGGCTAATTCTACTGGCTCTCACCACCGGGTTCAATTACAAAGCTCAATGAACATCTTGCCCACTTACCAGAGAGAGTAGTGTGTATTCCTTTAATCTCATTTTACGACTTAATATTAATAGTGCAGCAATTCAGGCTGTTGGGACAAGACACTGTAGTTTATTGCGACGAAATTCTCCTAATATATTTTATTTCTTTTAACAAGTGCTGAATTCTATGCTTGTATTCATCAAACGTGCGACAATATCCATTATGGGAATTCTAAATATTCACAAATTATTAGTGAATATCTCTTGTACCATCAAATTGAATTTGAAACGGTTGGACTTATTTTAATGGATGGCTTCTTCAATCATTGTGTTTCTCATTCAATTTTGATTTTTTGTCAAATTTTTCTTAGGCTTCCGTTCTTTTTATGATTTCCCAGTATCTTGAACCTCTAAATTATTTGCTAAATTATTTTAAATCATTAGTTTTTTCACTAGAAATGTTTTTATAATCTGGGCTTCCTACACGTGTGAAAGTTTTGGCACTGACCAAATTATGTCGTTTTTTATTTTTTTTTTAGGGTGACCAAATTATGTCGTTAATTTGTAATTGTGTGCATGTGTAATTATTGTACCTCCTGCGCTGTTGTATACACACGAGAAAATCTGGTCTTAATTGTATTTCTTGACTGTTATTTTGAAATTTGGATACGTGTTTTCTGTGTTTTACTGTTGTAGATTACCTTTTGATATCTGTCCTTTATTTAGGAAATTTAAAAGGTATTGACAGTCAAAAGCCCACAAAGCCTATGAATGATGATGGAAAGACCCAACAAGTAGTATTGCGGCCCAAAGCTTTCACACCCTATATATATATATATATGAAAATAAAATAACATAAATTGAAAATGCTTTTAACTTTTTCTTTTCTGATAAAGTAAAAAAAGTGCTTTGAACTTTCTATTTGCTGAGTAAAATGCTTTGAGCTTGAACATAATAGAATAGATTACTCGAATAAAAGGAGAAGAGAACAATTATTAAACTTATGCTATGGTTCTTGTTCTATTTTTTATTTTTATAATTGCCAACACAACATCCATATATAAAAACAATAGTATAAATTAGGGAAATAATTTTTAAATATATTTATTTCAGGTTTCAAGGAGAAACTCAATTTGGAGTGTCAATTGGTCCTTAGTAGGTTTGTCATAGTGTGGTTATAAGGCTCCTATAAGAAATTTAAAATTTGATTTTGGATCAATGATTTTGGATGTAGGTAGAATTTGAACATAAATCCTTTATTTGAAAAAAAAAAAAAAAAAACACTTTATCATTTAAGTAAATTAAAGCCCACAAATTCAATTGAATTGATCACAAAAATAAGAAATTAAGCAATTACCTAGCATAATTTTTTGGAACCTTTTGTTTGGTTAAATTTTAGTATAAGAATAATGAACAAAGTTTCTCTCCAAACTAGATTGGAGAGAAACTCTTCAAACTTCTCATATATCTCTTTTTTGAGTATGAATTTTGAAAATTTAACCGTTGAATTTTATATTCCTTATGTTCTTAATATGCATATCAATTTTCTTTCAAATTGGATGTTATTTACTATTCAATCAATAAACTTATATTTTATACACAATTTTAGATTACAAAAACTTGAAATTTTAACATTTGCTTAATGACATAGCAATTGATCTTTGATCTTTTTGAAAATTTTCAAGCATGAAAGATATAATAAAAACATGTAATCCAATAGTTAGAGGACAAGGTTTCTCTCTAAACTAGTTTGGAGAAAAATCCTTCAAACTCCTCCTCTATCTTTTGATTGAATGTGAATTTTGAAAATCAAATTGGAAACCACAACCCTTATTTTAATCCCAAACCACAACCCAACGGTTAGATTCAATCTGAAACCCTTTACTTGACTATAAGAGATACTAATCGTTAGCCCATGCAATGCATGGAAAAGTTTACAGAAATGTGAAACATATTAATATATGCAAAATCAATATTGGAACCTTTTTTTTTTTTTTAATTATCAAAATGAAAAACAATACATAAAATCTTTTTAAGAACTCAAAGGACTTTAGTGGGGAAAATTGTCATTCCCAAACAAGACTCAATTGTTGATGAGGAAGAGAATCAGTCCTCTCACAATCAATTCTCTCCAACTCCTACAGACTTTGAGCAAACAGAGGCTCTAATAGGTCACCTGCTCAATGTCATGAAAAATGAATTTGTTCCAAACTTGAAAGCCTTAGGTGATGAGTTTGAGTCTGAAAGAAACAGAGTCAAACGAGAAACCTATAGAGCAAGCCATACCTTAGAACAAAAGAAAGAAGTGCTCACCAAATGGCAAGAATTCATGAAAGAAATATCAACAGAAATACCTTTCTTTGAATACTTCGAGAATCATTTTAAGTGGCACAAAAAATCTTGTGTTCTTACCCAAACAAATTGGACTAAAGAGAACCAACAAGTAGTCCAATCTAGCCAACCACCTCTAGAAACCATAGTTATCAAACATCAAGGACAAAAAGTTGTTGCTTCCCCATTCAAGAAACCAACTGAAGAAGAAAAACCAGTTAGGAAACTTATGGAGCAAAACAACCATACCAACTGGTGCTTAGATGTCATAGGCAAGCAATTAGACAGAATAGAAGATAAGAGTAGAAAACAAGGTTATCCCTCAGTCCAGCAACCTTGTCAAACCTATTCAGTCTTTAGAAAAACCTTTAGTGAAATTACCAGTCAGTATACAAGCCAATCGTAGATCTAAGGATAAAACAGCCTTAGAAATAGTAAAACAAAAGTTAGAAGACTTAGTTAAGAAGGAATCAGGAACCTGCTTGGCTAGCAATTCTAGCTAAACCTCTTCAGAATCTGAAAGAGAAATAGAACAACTAGAAAACCAATTTCGAGGTTTACAAGTGAATAGGCTTCACCATCCCAAAGTAAACCCAACCAGTCTTACCAAAAATTGGTACCCCAAACCAACACCCCTTAACCTCCAGTTTGAGGAAAGAAATATTAGCAATCAGTTTTCATTAGCTTTTGATAAACTTTATGAATGGAATATAGATGGATTATCAGAACAAGAAATCTATATATTACTAAAAGCTGAAGCTTAGCATTTAATGTTGCTATGCTCACATTAAGCCACATCAGCCGTCATGTCATTCCCATCCTATTTTCTGAATTTTTAATTCAATTTTAAAATAGTTTTACCAATTAATAAAATACTAATAAAACTAAAATTATATCCAGCTCTATCTCTACTTTAAAGTCCACTTCTTTTAATTTAAATCCACCATACAGCCCAAGCCCACACCTAAAGCCTTTTCAACTAACTCCCTTTGTCAAACCTGATTGTTTTTCACGGTTACAACTTATGCTATTCCCTTGCCTTCTGTTACAACTTATACATCTTATGCTTTAAGTTTTCACGGTTACAACTTATTCATTGTTTCAGGTTTAGTTTCTTCCCCTTCCCCACCTTTTGATTCTCACGGTTTCATCTTCTCGTTCTACAGTTTCAGCTTCTGTTTTGGATTCTAACGGCAGCCTCTCTGTCTTCCTTCCTCTCCTCACATCTATATAAATACTGATGTATGCTGGGTGGTTCAGTTGAGGTATCCCTACATCCCAATTTCTTGCTCTATTATTTTGCTTTTCTTTTTTCCTTTCTACGTTTGTTTCTGCCTATTTCATCTGTGGTGTGGATGGTTTCATTTTTGTTAGGGTGTTGAATTTGTTACTGCTAGGTTACTTTCTATTACTTTACATGCCTAGGTATCCCTACATCCCAATTTCTTGCTCTATTATTTTGCTTGATGGTTTCTTTTTTGTAAAAAAATATATTCTTTAATTTCTTTTATTTTCTCCCCTGCCCTTGAGTGCTTCTCTAGAAAACTGCCCACTTCTCTCTCTTTACATCTTCCTATATCTTTTAAATTTTGCTTTTGTTAGATGCACACCAATTGTTTGATAAAATAGCTGAGTGTTTCAATTGTTTATTTATTATATATTCAAAACTCAACAGATTTAGTATGATTATATGCTGCAGTTTTATTTTAAGGTGGGTTGGTAGATTGTTTCCTAATTCTTAAGCATCTTCTTATGAAAGTATATATTCTCTGTTGTCCCACCACCCAAATTGGATTATGCAACTAAACTTATAAATTTAAAATCCATTGATATTTCAAAACCGATGGTAGCTAGACTTGATATTTAGATGAACCCCATGATGTGGCTTGGTGACAAATGGGCATAGGTAGAACTAACAATACAATACAATACAATTTGATGAACAAGTACTTCACCATTACTAGATGAAAAACAAATCAGGAGTTTGAATTAATTGTAAAATTTGAAATTTCTCTGTTGGGATTGAATGATCCTGGGTGTTGGGTTTTTTTTTTTTTTTTTTTTTTTTTTTTTTTTTTTTTTAACATGTTGCAATACCATCAGACTAATATTCAGATTTTGAGATAACGTCAGATGAGA
The DNA here is from genome assembly GCA_028535165.1 of Quercus tomentella. Taxonomy (NCBI): domain Eukaryota; kingdom Viridiplantae; phylum Streptophyta; class Magnoliopsida; order Fagales; family Fagaceae; genus Quercus; species Quercus tomentella. The sequence goes on from JAPQVY010000111.1 coordinate 45,134,627, forward strand.
TTGTAATATGTTCAGAGATTAGATATTTTCTATTGAAAAACATGACTGGTGCAAAATATCACATAATTTTTATCTATGTTTTGCAGCCACAATGCTTAATAAAAGGTATTTATATTTTCATTAAATTAAATCGAGTAGTTTTATGCTCCAACGCAAAAAAATAAAAACTATAAATTCAATTTGGGGTTTTCCTCATTAAATGTTAAAAATGGTTTGTATTTTCTTAATATAATGAAAGATGCATAATGAGCATATGTGCATATAAAATAAATTTAAATGTAGATGTAAATATACCTTAGAGGGTATCAATATTTTAGTAATGATCTACATGTCAAATTAAGTTGCATTTTTTTGTAAATCATCTACAACATTGGTGGTTCACTTTAGGGTTAGCAATCAAGATTCATGAGTAACCTTGCACACCTTTTTATGGACCAAATGTTTTTTGAAATGTCTTTAAAGGAATTTCAAATCCAGGTTTAGGACCATGAATGATGGGAATATTTGGCGTTGGGAGAGAAAACGACACAATGCACATTTGAAGGTTTGTCTTTTTAATCCCTTACAAAATTGGACTATTAACTCCATATGCATGTTTTTTTTTCAAAGCAAATTTGCATCATTGTAGTTTCCTCTCTTGGTATATTTTACCCCACACCATTTATGAGGCCCGAGGTTCCCAAAATGATTTGGTAGGTGAAGGAGATTCCCTTTTGATGTAGCTTTAATGAACCAAACACACATCTAAGATTTGGTGGTAAAGTCGCTCTCTCCACTATATCTACTCCTCGATTTCTTAGATTGGTTTTTACTTAAAAACGTTGGTTTTTGTAGCACAGATTGTCATCATCTCTGATTTTGAAGTTGGCCCCCTATTTGATTGTCCCTTTTAATAGTCATAAATCATATATATTTTTACAAAAAATATGTATTATTTTATTAGGAAGAAATGATGACTAATTGGATTCGACAAAGTTCCAAATGATTGATATTCTAAATTTCCAATAATGATTCTCATTGTCTTATATGTGATTTATCTGAGTTTGGTCTTCTTCATTCTATGCTAACATGCATATTTTAAGGACAACACAATTTCTAGAAAGTGTCTTATGCATTGAGGTATCAATCTACTGTTTATTTCTTTGAAATTACCTTTTCAATTCCCTAATGAACCCCACCCAGAGAAGTTCCAATCTTCAAAGAAATGTGTCACATTGGGTTGGTATATCTTTTGTGACAAACTCTACTGAGAGCTTGAAATCAAAGCATATATAGGGGTTAGTTACTGAGGAGATATAATTACTTTATAGAAGAACCTGCTTGGGTTTCAACACTCTGTATCAGTGTTGTAGTTATGAGGTTACTTGGGATTCTAAGATATTTTGGCCTTAATTTTCTTAATTTGGGGTTGCAATTGCTGAACATATTTTATGCTTTACTTGCACAAGGTGAAGCTTCAATATCGTTTATCTTCAATTAATGAGGAATTCTTTGTTAGCATGACTGCATGAGTCATTAGCTCACGTTGACTACAACCATGCCCTTTGTAGACATTGCTCATCGCTCTTATCCATTGAATAGTTTGGTGAACTGTTTGGATTGCAGCAATGTGGGTGGTTAGTTGGTATATCTTGTGTAGTCTAGCTCCTTGTCCAGAAATTTTTGTGCTCTCATAATAAACTAAATGCTATTGTTATTTGAGAGAGGTAGATTGTCTAATGATTGCTTATTGAGAAAAAATTTCTTTTTAACTATTAGTTAGGAATAAACGGCTTTTAGCTTTACCATTTGAGTTCTTAAAATAGAAATAGTATTTTTCACTATAGTAAATAAAAAATTTTCCCGCGCATTGCATGGGTCTGCGACTAGTTATGAATAAAATCCAGCACCTAACCATGGTAGCAAATAACTACCTTAACAATGAATTCACCCATACCCAAGTAATTAATCTTTTGGTCTTAGGATTCACATGTAAACTTTTGTCATAGTGGGATAAGTACCTTACGGAAGAATCTAGAGAACAGATCAAAAGTACAATTAAAAATGATGATGATGGAAATCCCATCTTTGACGAAGCTATAGGCAGAGGTGTCCCAAATGGAGTCAATACCTTGATCTACACGATCATAGATCAACATCACAACTAGGATACATGACTAGTTAAGTAACCTCAAGTGTCACCACCACACACCCTTGGTGCGGTGGTCACTTCACTAGTATAAATACTTGTGGGGTGTGGGGGGTAAGAACCGGGGTTCAAGTCTCCAGGAGGGAGCTTCATACACATATACACTTAGATTAGGCTAGAGTAGAAAATTTATCTTGTATCAAAAAAGAAAAGAAAAGAAAGTAACCTCAAGTGTCCTACCCTCAGTGACTTTTAATGGTATGAAGATGTCTTCACCACCAGAGTCATGCTTAGAGACGATTGTAGCTCTCCATTTTGGAAAGAGAAGTTTATCAATGGTCTACCTAGTCTTTTTGCCCATAAAATCAGAGAAACCCTAAGTAATACCTCAGGAGTCATAGATTATGACAACTTGATTTATGGGAATATGAAAGTTCAAAAACGTGTAAAAACACCTTTGAACGTTTAGACCCCCAACTTACAACTTAACCAATTCAAGCAATATGTCACACAACAAGTGTGCGGAAACTTAACATAAGCTATAATATGAAATTGGTTAAAAACTATCTAAGCCATAACAAAATAAAATCCACAGCAGATAATAAAAAGGCAAAGATAGAGAGGAAGGAAAATGCAAACACAAAGACAACACGCGATGTGTTATCGAAGAGGAAACCGAAGCCCTCGGCGTAAAACCTCTCCGCCGCCCTCCAAGCGGTCAATAATCCACTAGAAAATGTAGTTGGGATACAAGGACAGCAATAGACCCTCCAAGCCTAATCTACCCAGTGCACCTAAGCCCTCCAAGCTTCTTGCTCCAACGAGGTTGCGCCGAACCTTTTTCTTTTCTAGCTTCCCGGATTCCGCTACTAGACCATAGCATCAACCAATGAAGATTGGTTCCTTCCTAACTGCTTCCCAGAAATCCAAACAACTGTCTCACAGTGATGATGATGGTGAGAACCAAGTCTGGTATAATACCTCTCAAGGATTTGACAATGGAGAGGAAGAGAGTTGGGGAATTTGGAGAGACTCTAAGGTATAGATTATGAGTGAATCAATCTTGTTTTTCTTTAGGGTTTCTCTCTCAAAATTCTCTCTGGAAGCTCTCTTTCAATCGTGGGTAAAAGGGGTATTTATACTGGAGTGGGAGAGGAATGTGAAACGTCAGGTTTTACAAAACAGGGGTGGCTCGCGGCTTGACCAAGTCGTGAGATCCAGTCGCGAGATAACCGTATGGCCAGTTGTCCTGTTTTGTCCTGTAGTGCTCCAGCTGGCATGACTGTTCACCTTCCAGTATGCTTGGCACGTGTGCTGCTTCTGGCGGCTTGCAGCCGCGAGTCACCCGCGAGTCCCAGCCGCGAGTCTCTGTTTTCTTGCACACTCTTGAGCAAACTTCACTCTATCTCACTCACTACCCTTACATCAAACCCACCTAAATACAGGGTTACTAAATGCTGAATTACAAGCAAATTTGGCACGGAATAAAGCCAATTAGATGGTTGAATAAATTCAACCTTACAATCTCCCCCTTTGGCTATTCCGTGACAAAACCCTAAAACAGACTCTAGACTTAACATGTGAGTAGGGAACAGTTGAACAAAACTCACTCACACCTAACTCTAGAAACTGTGAAGCACTTGAATCATATGAACATAATACTCCTGAAACACAACAATACACTATGATCATTGTAAGCAGAAAATTATAAAATGCATATGAAACAGGCAATATGTGATCAAGCAAAGATAGAGTTAAGAAACAAACCATGGCTTGATCAACCAAGTGAACACCACAAGGTAGTGATCACAGTGCTCATTCACACTTGGAATGAACACAAGGACATACAAGTTAACAAGCACAAGGCAAGACACTTGTATGTTCAACACTCAACCAATGCATAACACACAAGGTATATGCATCTAGGAACAATCCTACAAGGGCACAAGAGTGACAGTACATAAACCAAAATGCAGAACATTTAGATCAAAGTACTGATTTCAACATAGCATAAAGGCTGCAATTAGCAAGGTACATACCATAAAGCCTACAAACTATGTATAAAACAAAAACCCCAAAAGCTTACAAAAGCACATGGGTACAAACTACAAAACATCCTGAATAACAGTTTACAAAACACAATATATCAACTTAAAGTGAAAACTTAAACTGAAGAAGAATGTAAAGACACTCCCCCTTAGGTAGACACTCCCCCTTAGGTAATATCCTCCCCCTCTGATCATGCCTATCACTCCCCCTTTTTGTCATGGAATAGGCTATTCATCCTCTTGCAGCTTTCTCTGAATTTGATCCAATTGAGTTTGAAGAGAAGTAAACTTCATATCCCACCGAGTGCTTTGATGGTGTAGAGAAGCTGTGAGTCCAGACATCTTTGTATTCAGCTCGTGGACAGAGGATACAATGTGATCAAGTTTCTCATTTATGGAGAGAGTGCTGAAATGAGATCCACTGTGAGAAGCAGAAGTTTCTGGTTTGGCTCTCTTCCGACTATGTCCAATGCTTGCATTGAATGTACGCAAGTTAATTGGACTTGGTTTTGAGATAGGAGATTCATCTGCCGTTGGATAAATTCCCTTGAGCTTCAAGATCCGTGAAATGAGACTGCAGAAGGGAACGCATATCCGAGACTCAGTTCGAAGAACCGTTTTGCGCAGAACATGAAAGATATGTGCACAGATGTCTATTTCCACATCAGAGATTAGATCATGAAGAAACAAAGCACGTCCGAGGTTCATATACCTAGTGCTTGATAAGGGGTACAAATTGTGAAACATCACAATTGTAAGCACTCTCAGTTTTGGAGACAGAGAGGAAACACTGATGGATTTCCTATTGGGTGAGAATTCCAAATCTTGACCAAGACTTTCTTTGAGAAGCTCCTCATCAGGACATACATCATCATAAACCAGTGAATGTCGGATAATTGGTCTGTTGATGTGAAGTATTTCTGCCAGATATGCAGGAGAGACAGAAAAGCTCTTTTTCCGAACCCAGCACTTAAGTTCTTCTCCTTCCACAATTGCGTTGGCATAAAATTCTTTTACCAAATCTTCATACGCGTCATCCAGATCAGAGAGAAGGTAATTCCAATCCTTGTGAGCAAACCATATCGGAATGTCAGTGTCATGAAGTGAGGGCTGATCCACAGCTCTTTCTAGTAATGGTGTGGCATGTAGAAAGTAATTCGCATAAGACTGATAGGCTGCATATGATCTGAACTTGTTGGGATCGAAGCTCTTTGATGAAGAGCGAGTCCCTTTTGATTGAGGAGGGTAATCATCAACATCAATTACTGGTTCCTTCCCTTTGGAACTACCTCCTTTCACAGCAGCTTTCTTGAATGGAGACATAACTAGTCTGCATTATGAATAAGAGGAATGACACAACACAATCCAACAAACTTTATTAGCAGTGGGTTAGCTGAAATTTAGGGACAATGAAGAAACCCTAATAGCTGGATGAAAATGGCCAGAAAATATCAATAAGGGACACGAATGGCCCAAATTGAACTACACAGTGGAGGGAGTCAAAATAAAACCACACAATCATCTGAAACAGGACCCACATTCAACAACACATCAACAGGATACTACACGGGATCAATTAGAAACACCACATCAACAGCATATCAGACAAAAATAGCTAACCCTAGCTAAGCACAAGATGACGAACAAGACCAACAGTATAAAATAGCTCAAAACAGAAACGAAATTTCCATAAACTAAGCATGGACAAAGAGTAATAGCTGAGCTAAACACCCATCTCAAAATCAGAATGAAATACGAATAAACCAGAGGGAAAACCATAACAACAAGTAGAACAGAGTTCAAGACAGAAAATCCATACCTGTTACTTGATGATTTTGAGCTGAAGAGAGGCAAACAATGGAGATCGAAAATGGAGGTACGGTGTGAATGGGTAAGAGCAGATGAGAAAGACAATGAACAGTTCACAAAAAGATCGAGGGAAAAACAAAAAGTTTAAACAAAACTGTCCCTGTTTTTCCAAAACACGCGATTTTCGCGACTTAGGTGAGTCGCCAGAAAGTCGCCAGATTGAGCCGCCAAAACACTTAAGGACAAAAAATTTGAAAAATTTTTCTAAGTGTTTTTCGCGACTGGAAGGTCTACCCGCGAATGAGTCGCGATCTGAGCCGCGAAAATCTCTGAGTAACCTCGCGACTAGACCTTCACTCGCGAACAAGTCGCCAAAATGGACCCGCGAACATGCGACTAAGGCTCGCGACTTGACATACCTGCGACTAAGCCGCCAAAACAGGGCAAAACTGGATTTTTGAAATTTTCAGATTTTTCAAACAAAATACTTTCCAAAAACACCTAAAACACTCAAAAATCTTTTTGTGCTTGATTTAACAAAGATTGAGCATGTGAAAACACATTTTATCAAGTACAATCACACAAATGAATATGGCATTTATTGAACATAAACTTGTGTGTTGTGTGTGGATATCAACAATGAGATAGTCCTTAGTCTAATGTGAAGCTTCAATGATCAATTCAACCAAGACATACACAATTAGCACTAGATCATGTGACCCATCTCAATTATAGAAGTATGTATATATGACCTCCCACAAAAACTTGATAACATGACTTGGAGCTTTACATTTGACTCCACTATTAATCAACATTTGATCTTTTTGATCTTTTGAGGCAATCACCTCTCATTGTGAGAGTGATAGTTGACATTTCTTTTTGATGAACAAGCCTTTGGCTTTTTGAATAAACATTTCTCTTTAATTTTTGGTCGCTTTCCCTTTTTCCTAGTCGAATACTAGTATGTGCGACAGGCTTTTGCAGCTCAATATCTCTTTTCATTTGGAGATTTACATTTGGTGAGCTCTTTTTTGCAAAAAAATAAAGAGTGGGAAGATATATAGACACAAGTCTATGCAAGTCTCAAGATCAACACAACCATTCACTAATCATTCATGACAAGTTTGAAGATCTATTTACAACAATCACAAAGATTTCAAAATTTCTCCCACATAGATATGAGTGCATGAAGACAAGCAATGCTCGAAAATGCACAAAGCCATTAGCACAAAGGTACAAGGCAAAACAAGTTTTGAGACAAAAACTCAACAAAGTCAATCAAGCTTTTTGATTTTCTAATTTTTATGTGATTTTTGGATTTTTGACATAAAAGAAGAAAATGATTGAACAAACAAAGAAAGAAGCAACTGTATTCACAAATGGACAAACAAACGATAAACATGTTGCACAAAGAGTTAACAGAGAAGTGTGTGCCCCAACACAAACAAACTTATCATATTACAAATATGTGAAGCACACAACACACAAGAGAGTCAAGGAATTGTACCAACACCAATGGTCTTACGGAGTGATTCAAACCGTGGACCATCAAGAGGCTTGGTGAAGATGTCCGCCTTTTGATTATCGGTGTGTATGAACTCAAGACACACAACTCTTTCCTCTACCAAATCTCGAATGAAATGGTAACGTATCTCTATGTGTTTAGATTTTGAATGCTGGACAGGATTCTTGGAAAGATTGATGGCACTGGTGTTGTCACAGAAGACACACATCGTTTTTTGAGGAATTCCATAGTCATGAAGTAATTTCTTCATCCAAAGAAGCTGAGTGCAGCAACTTCCAGCAGCGATGTATTCAGCTTCTGCAGTAGATAGAGACACTGAATTCTGCTTCTTGCTCATCCATGAGACAAGATTGTTACCAAGGTAGAAACAGCCGCCTGAAGTACTTTTCCGATCGTCTACACTGCCAGCCCAGTCAGCATCTGAATACCCAGCAAGACAAGCATTTGAGTCTTTTGAATACCACAGACCATAGTTTGCAGTACCATTCACATATCGAATGATTCGTTTAGCAGCAGTCAGATGAGATTCCTTTGGATTAGCTTGGTACCTGGCACAAACGCCAACACTGAAAGCAATGTCCGGTCTACTGGCTGTAAGATAAAGCAAACTCCCTATGATGCTCCTATACAATGTAGGACTTACTTCGACTCCAGACAAATCAACATTCAGTTTAGTGGATGAGCTCATGGGAGTGGAGGCATGTTTTTTGGAGTCTAGTCCAAACTTCTTGACAATGTTTCTGGCATACTTCTCCTGAGATACAAATATACCCTCCTTCTGTTGTTTGACTTGAAAGCCCAAGAAAAATGTGAGTTCCCCCACCATACTCATCTCAAACTCCTTCTTCATCTCCTCAGAAAATTCAGTAGCACGATCTTCGATGGTTGCCCCAAACACTATGTCATCAACATAGACTTGTGCCACAAGGAGATAATCTTCATCATTTTTGACAAACAGAGTTCGGTCGGCATACCCTCTTTTGAAACCTCTATCTAGAAGATAATGTGTAAGACGATCGTACCAGGCTCTAGGCGCTTGTTTTAAGCCATAAAGGGCTTTCTTCAATCTTAATACATGATCTGGAAAATGAGGATCCTCAAATCCTTTTGGTTGCTCAACAAATACTTCTTCATTTAGATATCCATTCAGAAACGCGCACTTTACATCCATTTGATAAAGTTTGAAATTCAAAGTGCACGCAATGGACATGAGGATTCGAATGGATTCGAGTCTTGCCACCGGAGCGAACGATTCATCAAAATCTACTCCTTCTACTTGAGTGTATCCTTGAGCTACTAATCGAGATTTGTTTCGAATTATCTCTCCTTCTTCATCAGTTTTGTTTTTAAAAATCCATTTTGTGCCTATAACATGAACGTTCTCAGGCCTTGGAGCAATTTCCCACACATCATTCCTCACAAACTGATTCAGCTCTTCATGCATTGACTCAACCCAATTCTCATCTCGAAGAGCCTCTTCAACCCTTTTTGGTTCAAACTGTGCGAGATAGCAGTGATAAGTTACATGATTGGCTAGCAGAATGTTTCCTTTCCTGAGGCGAAGACCTTCATCAAGAGATCCTATGATGTTACTTTCCGGATGATTCTTGATGACTCTTGAAGATGGCCTTTTTGAAGTGGAAACTTCATCACTTCGAGAGATAGGAGGATGAACTTCCGGAGGAGTAAGAGGACTTGATGTTCTAGACATCGATCTCGTTTCCATTCTTGGGTTGATGGGAGTCGATTCCGCTTCTGGTATGGGTTCTTCACCTTCTATATCCAAAGCTTCTACCTCAACATCGGGCTCTTTGGTGCTCGGCCCTTCTACATCATCAATCATTTCCACCTTAGATAGGGCATCATCAATCTTGACATTTATGGACTCCATCACAGTCTTTGTTCTCTTGTTAAACACTCTATACGCTCGACTTGTAGTAGAGTACCCAAGAAAAATACCCTCATCACTTCTCGCATCAAACTTCCCAAGATTTTCCCGATCATTTAGGATATAGCATTTACTTCCAAACACCCGGAAATACTTCACTTTAGGCTTCTTCCCATTCCATATCTCATAGGCAGTCTTCTTTGTACCAGCTCGAAAGAAAATCCTATTGCCAATGTGACACGAGGTGTTGACAGCTTCTCCCCAAAATTTTTGAGGTATTTGCTTGTTAAGCAACATGACTCTTGCCATCTCCTGAATCACACGATTTTTTCTCTCTACCACTCCATTTTGTTGTGGAGTTTTGGGAGCTGAAAATTCTCTTTTAATTCCATTCTTCTCACAGAAGGACTCGAATCTTGCATTCTCAAATTCCCTTCCATGATCACTTCTAATTTTGGCAATCGGAATCCCCTTTTCATTTTGTAGTTTCTTGCACAGAATCTCCAACCTCTCACATGCTTCTGATTTTTCTCTAAGGAATTCAACCCAAGTGTATCTTGAGTAGTCGTCCACAATCACCATAATGTATCTCTTCCCCCCTAGGCTTTCAGTTCTGGTAGGCCCCATTAGATCAACATGAAGTAACTCCAAGCACCGAGAAGTGGCGATCACATTCACCTTGTGATGACTTGCCTTAGTTTGCTTCCCCATTTGACATGCACCACAAACGGTATTCTTCACTTTTCCAAACTTAGGGAGTCCCTCGACTGCTTCAAGTTTGGAGACTTTTGCTACTTGTTTGAAGTTTGCATGCCCAAATCTGTGATGCCACAGCTCCAACATATCCACACGAGCACTTCTACACGATAGGGGTGCCGTGGGAACTATTCCATAACAGTTATCTGTAGTCCGACTTCCTTCCAAAACCTGAATCCCCTCTTCATTGATGATCAAGCATCCCTTCTTGAAGAATTGTACCAGGAAATCATCATCACACATTTGAGTGATGCTCAGCAAATTCGCCTTCAGCCCTTTTATATACAGCACATCTTTCAACAGCGGCAAACCAGGTATCTCAATGGTTCCTTTGCCTAAGACTTGAGCATGACTTCCATCACCAAAAGTCACATAGTCACCAACCTTTTCTTTGATTGTCTTAAACAGTGACTTATCCCCTGTCATATGGCGAGAACACCCACTGTCAAGATACCACAAACACGCATTAAACACCTTCAACGAGGTATGCACAAATAGGTTCACATGTGACAAACATTCTTGACCTTCAAACACAAACTCATTATCAGTTTTCATGCTTCTTTCATATTGATTTTTCATTTTCAGATTCTCAATCATCTCACACAACATTCTATTCTTTCTTTTATACTTCTTAATCAATGATTTAGATTCAGATATGCTACTGTTTAAGACATGATTCTGATTTTCAAGATATTCCAGCATGTGAACAAATACTCTAGCATATTTCTTAGTTTTTAACAACTCTATGAGATCATTAGTAAAACACCTTTCAGACATATGCATAGAGTCATTTTCACAAACACTTAAGCTATAATTCAGCATGGTATTTTCCATAACACAGGGGTCTAGGATCACACTTAGGTAATAAAACCACAACAAGTGTACCTGCTCTGATACCAATTGAAAGTTCAAAAACGTGTAAAAACACCTTTGAACGTTTAGACCCCCAACTTACAACTTAACCAATTCAAGCAATATGTCAAACAACAAGTGTGCGGAAACTTAACATAAGCTATAATATGAAATTGGTTAAAAACTATCTAAGCCATAACAAAATAAAATCCACAGCAGATAATAAAAAGGCAAAGATAGAGAGGAAGGAAGATGCAAACACAAAGACAACACGCGATGTGTTATCGAAGAGGAAACCGAAGCCCTCGACGTAAAACCTCTCCGCCGCCCTCCAAGCGGTCAATAATCCACTAGAAAATGTAGTTGGGATACAAGGACAGCAATAGACCCTCCAAGCCTAATCTACCCAGTGCACCTAAGCCCTCCAAGCTTCTTGCTCCAACGAGGTTGCGCCGAACCTTTTTCTTTTCTAGCTTCCCGAATTCCGCTACTAGACCATAGCATCAACCAATGAAGATTGGTTCCTTCCTAACTGCTTCCCAGAAATCCAAACAACTGTCTCACAGTGATGATGATGGTGAGAACCAGGTCTGGTATAATGCCTCTCAAGGATTTGACAATGGAGAGGAAGAGAGTTGGGGAATTTGGAGAGACTCTAAGGTATAGATTGTGAGTGAATCAATCTTGTTTTTCTTTAGGGTTTCTCTCTCAAAATTCTCTCTGGAAGCTCTCTTTCAATCGTGGGTAAAAGGGGTATTTATACTGGAGTGGGAGAGGAATGTGAAACGTCAGGTTTTACAAAACAGGGGTGGCTCGCGGCTTGACCAAGTCGTGAGATCCAGTCGCGAGATAACCGTATGGCCAGTTGTCCTGTTTTGTCCTGTAGTGCTCCAGCTGGCATGACTGTTCACCTTCCAGCATGCTTGGCACGTGTGCTGCTTCTGGCGGCTTGCAGCCGCGAGTCACCCGCGAGTCCCAGCCGCGAGTCTCTGTTTTCTTGCACACTCTTGAGCAAACTTCACTCTATCTCACTCACTACCCTTACATCAAACCCACCTAAATACAGGGTTACTAAATGCTGAATTACAAGCAAATTTGGCACGGAATAAAGCCAATTAGATGGTTGAATAAATTCAACCTTACAGAATATATCTAGTGTCATCTGCAAGGAAGGCCTGAAGATGTGCATAGATGTGAAGATCAACAACCAAGCCAACAAGGATAAGAAGAAAGCCAAGTACGAAGTAGGAAACTTTTGTACCCAATATGGTTTACCTTCCATAGCCCCATCAAAGAGAAAGTCTAGGAAAGAAAGATACCCTAGAGAAAGAACAAATTCTAAGTATTATAGACGTCATAAGAAGTCCAATAACTTCAGCAGAGATGACTTCTATAAGAAAAATTGGAAAACCAAAGATTACCATAAGGTCAACAAAAAAGACCCTACACAAAAAGACACGACAAAAAGAAAGCCAAGCGCTACAGGTGTGGTAAGAAATGTCATTTTAAATCAGAGTGTAGGTTGAAAGCCAAAGCCTTGACCAACACCCTTCAAATTGACCAAACTAGCAAAGATGAGTTATTTAAAGTTTTAGAGCTTAGAAACACAGACAATGAGTCTTCTAATAGCTCTAGTGATCATGAGATTTTTCTAGTTAAACTAGTCATTTTCCTCCAGAGACTCGTCTAGTACCTCTTGTGGTCCAGACATTAGGATAGGATGTAAAGACGGTTGTTGCAAGGACAAATCAGTCAATGTTCTTAGCCAACAAGAAGAGCTTCTCCTTGATTTAATAGAAAAGGTAGAAGACTCGGTTATAAAAGCCCAGTATCTTAGCAAGTTTTAGAAAGCCTTAGTCAGAGAAACCAAGGAGCCCAAACCTAAGCCTTCTGAACCTCCTATGAACCTAGAGAAAATCTTCAATAGGTTTACCAAAGCCAAGAAGAAAGTCACGGTTAGCGACCTTCAGCTAGAAATCAAGGAAACCAAATTTGAAGTTAGAACCCTTAAAGAAGAAGTTTAGAAGTTTAACCAAGCCCTAACTATTCTTAGGATCGATCGTAATTTCCTTGACCAGAAAATGAAGAACCAAAGTGATATTTCTCATCGAGATAATAATGAAGAAGGTCCTTCATGCCAAAATCTCTCAGATGATGAAGAAGTAGAAAACATTTTTGATGTGTATCTAACCTTTGACCTATGACAGGGGGTACATTCCATGACCATTTGCCTTTTCGCTTTAAGCCTCAAACGCCTTGTTTTTTGGTATTAGAGCCAAGTTGGCCTCAAAAACATTACACTTTATGTTGTTAAAATAATTTTGTTTTCAGTTGATTTTACATGCATTATAAGATTACGTCTATTTTATTTTAACCCAGCTCCTCTTTTATCCTCCATATTTGTTGTGTTTTCTCTATTTGTTAGCAATCGAATACCTTTTACTTCACTCTATTTGTTGTTTCGAGATTAATTCTCCATGTTATCCAATTATCTCCCAGTTGCTTTCTTTTTCGAGTTTCTATGTTTAGCCCCACAACTTGTTCCAGGAGAGTGCGAGTTTGACTTGTAAGTCTAGTTTCTTAGCGAGTGGTCGTGTTAGCCGAAGATAGGCATTTGAGGCTTAAAGCGGAAAGGCAAATGGTCATGGAATGTACCCCCTGTCATAGGTCAAAGGTTAGATACAACAATTTGAAGATAAAAGTAATTAGGTTTTGATTGTTTAACTTAGACTTTTAATTTGGAAATAATGAATAGATTGTTTAGAAGCAATTCTTCTGCCAGCTCTAGGTCATCCATACAAGATATAGATTATCCTCCTCTTACAGAATCCCGTAGTAATCCTGTAATAGGAACATACCCATTTATTCAATCTTGTAATCATATGGCCTCACTCAATCTTGTAATCATGTGGCCTTAATCAGCCTTTTAATGTGGCCTCAGTCGGCCTTTTGATCCTGTTTTTTTGGTATCAGAGCCAAGTTGGCCTCAGAAACATTACACTTTATGTTGTTAAAATAATTTTGTTTTCGGTTGATTTTACATGCATTATAAGATTACATCTATTTTATTTTAACCCAGCTCCTCTTTTATCCTCCATATTTGTTGTGTTTTCTCTATTTGTTGGTAATCGAATTCCTTTTATTTCACGCTATTTGTTGTTTCGGGATTAATTCTCCATGTTATCCAGTTATCTCCCAGTTGCTTTCTTTTTTGAGTTTTTGTGTTTAGCCCCACAGCTTGTTCTAAGAGAGTGCGAGTTTGACCTATAAGTCCAGTTTCTTAGCGAGTGGCTGTGTTAGCCGAAGATATGCGTTTGAGGCTTAAAGTGAAAAGGCAAATGGTCATGGAATGTACCCCTTATCATAGGTCAAAGGTTAGATAGAACAATTTGCAGATAAACACAATTAGGTTTTGATTGTTTAACTTAGACTTTTAATTCGAAAATAATAAATAGATTTTTTAGAAGCAATTCTTTTGCCAGCTCTAGGTCATCCATACCAGATATCCCAGAAGAAATCAGAGTTGTCAATTCCAAATCTTATGAATTATCAGATGTTGAGCTAGGTTTAGGAGATTGGAACATCCCTAAGATACCTATCAACCAGATCTATAAGTCTTCTTGGTCTCTTAAATCATTTAAGCAAGATTACCAAGTTAAGATTGTAGAACAAGTCTATGGCATAAATAAGGAATATGAGACATGTTACTTGTTTACACCAGCAGCCATAAAAGCCCGTAGCAAGAAAGGACACAACTTCCAAACACATGTTCGATTCTTAGGTTTTGACATCCATCATAGCCTAATCAAACCTATAGATAGAGCCATTCAGTTTGCAGACAAGTTTCCAAATCAAATCCTAGACAAAACACAGCTTCAGAGATTTATAGGATCTCTTAATTACATTTTAGGCTTCTATCAAAATCTTAGGCAGAAATGCAAACCCCTTTTTCATAGACTTCAAACCAATCCACCACCTTGGACTCCAGTTCATACTTCAGTCGTTCAGGAAATCAAAAAATATGTCAAAACTCTCCCTTGTTTAGTAATTCCCTTAGAAAATTCCTTCAAGATTGTCTAGACAGATGCCTCTAACATTGGTTATGGTGGCATCCTCCTTCAGCGGTCAGTCCTGAATATCCTGAACAGATAGTCTGTTTCCATTCGGGAATTTAGACTCCCACACAGATTAATTACAATACTATTAAAAAAGAAATTTTATCTATAGTATTATGCATTTCAAAGTTTCAAAGTGATTTATTAAACCAGAAGTTCTTAATAAGAATTGACCGCAAATCTACAAAACATGTTTTAGGAAAAGATGTTAAAAACATTGCATCAAAACAAATTTTTGTACGATGGCAAGCCATTCTTTCAATTTTTGATTTTGATATAGAATTCATAAAAGGAAACCAAAACAAAATTCATGATTTCCTTACTCGTGAATTCTTGCAGCATCCAAACCACAATGCTCGGGAAAAGGCAAGTACAGCAGCTTCAACCCACAAAAGCAGCAAACCTTAAACAGTCACCCCCCAACTTACCTAGTCAGGCAAAGAACCCTGGCCAAATAGTCCCAGTTTCCCCAGCCTCCCAATTCAATCGTTTTGTAGTTTCAAGTTCAATCCCTAAACCCAATTACGAAAAACCAACCCATAGCCAACCCAGCTACAGTTCTGCCTTAGCATCCCCAGCCCCTAGGACAATAACCCCATATTTAGTCGATGATCCCTTTGGGCCCATTCGGTCCCAAAGAGCATCCTAGTTTCATCCTAGAAAAGAAAGGTCTCCTTATGTTAAGAAGCCTTTTCTTAGATTCATGTTTTATATTGAGCCCCATATGGCTCACATAAAAGACCCTTTGGCGCTTGCAATGGAATACTTTCCCCCAAATTGGCATTTTATTCCAAAGGATCCACCAAAGTCCATCAAGTTCTACAAGAGTATCCTCACCCAAGAAAAGCCTGTTGGAATAGAAAACAGTCAATCGAAAAAGGACCCCTCAGTCGTCCTCTACCATAAGTTTATCATCTCTAGATTCATCAATTGCAAGGAATGGGGACAACATCCCTCCATGCTCAGGAAAATTGAAGGAACAACAATCCTGTATAGTTATTATGACTATATGGATGCCTTCGAAAAAGTTTTATTTTACCAGAACAAGAATTTTGATAATTCTTGGTTCATGATGTTTGACAAGAATTTTAATGGCTAGATACCCATGTGGTTCTTCAAGTGGTGGGAAATGTTTGGATTAGTACCCTAGATTTTCCTAGAAGCCCTCCAAGAGGCCCTCAAGTATTTCACTTTGAGATTTCAAGTCAACAATCATAATTCCCAGTTTCCAGCAATTTTGCACATGACGGCAAAGTAAAAGATCCACTGGATTAGCATGTGATCTTATGCAATCAGCAAAAACATGCTAACTAGGGAGTTTTCAATTAAATGGTGGGATAGTCTTAAGATTGATTCAGTCATCAGTCAAATAAATAAAGATTTCCCTCCTTCAGTATCAAGACCTATTGCTTAGAAGACAAGATCTCAATCAAGCCTAGAATTAGTCTTAGTCACAGGAAAATCTAGCAAAGAGATTAAAGATCTTGCCAACCAGTTACTTCTCAAGGCTTCACAATTAGAGAAAGAAGAAAGAGTTTCACCTACCTCTTTAGAAGCATCTACTAGTATCCTGCCTTTGATCCCTTCTAGTACTCACAGGACCCTTATGCTGCCTATAATCTAGATAGTCCCTAAGATCTTCTAGATAGCACCAGTCACTATTCAGAATAGTTCCAGCCGACACAAGAAGAAAATTATGCTAACCCATCATTGAACAATGCCCCGATAGTTCACTATTCAAGAATAGTTCCAATTGTGCCCTTTCCAAGACTCCCACTTACTTTCAGCAGAAAAGAGTTTTTCACCTTTAGTAAAAGCATGTTACCCTCCGGAATTCTCAAGGATCATATTGGCCTTAATCAGCCCCAAAGGTCACTCCCACCTATAAAAGGAAAGATCAAGCTTCATTCAAAGGGGGGGGGGGGTGCTCAATCCTCGGAAATTACAAGAGATTATCCTCCTCTTACAAAATCCCTTAGTAATCTTGTAATAGGAACATACACATTCATTCAATCTTGTAATCATACGGCCTTACTCAATCTTGTAATCATGTGGACTTAGTCGACTTTTTTGTACATATATATATAGGTTGGATTCAAGTTACACCTAATGTAACTCTAAGCAATGTTACACCACTCAAGAACTTGTTATTGAATTCATATTTTGAAAATTCAACCGTTGAATTACATGTTCTATCTGTTCTTAATATGCATGTCAATTTTCATATCAATTGGATGTTATTTACCATTCAATCCATAAACTCATCTTTTATGCATTATTTTAAACTGTAAAAACTTAAATTTAAACAATTAATTGATGACATGACTATTAATCTTTGATCACCTTGAAATTTTGCAAGTATAGAGAATATATGAAAATAATATAATCTAACTGTTTGTGGGGGGCAAGCTTTGTCAGTCAACAGTGGGCCTTGGGACCAGGATGAAGCACGGCCATGGCGGGAAGCGAAAACAGGGTTGGGAGACTTTTAGCCCAATCCTGTTGGGCCGGGCCGGGTTTGTTTAAGGGCCGTCCGAGGAGGAGTGTCTCCTCGGACGCACTAAATGGACGTCCAGCGCGTGCCCTGTCCATGGTGAGGAATCCTTCTAAATGAAGGAAAATGCTAAACGGGCAGGGAGCAACCACTACTGCCGCATTGAATGCAAGGAAGCTACTTTTCCAGCCGCATTAATGTGGATTAGACAGGAAAATAGTATTATCTCGGCCATTGCAACTCACAGAAAAAGGAGGAGGATGTCCTTTGGGACAGGCACTCAAGTAGAGGCCTAGATGGTGAACAAGTGTAAGGTCATTATCAATTGAAGGAGGATATATAAAAGCAGAAAGTCCCCATGAGAAGAGGGAGGAAAAAGGAGAAAGGAGACTTTCTAAAAAGAGAGGAGTAGGAACACTAAAGCAGCCCCATGGACTGTTATCTCGTGAAACTTAACAAAACATTCCCACGTTCCATTTGTTGCATGGTTCACCATTAATCACGTCCACTCTGTCAAGACCTAGCTCTGAGTCATACTCTCTACAAATTCATTGTCGAGGGTCTTTTGGGCCAGAATCGCTTGCTTGCTGGGCCTGGGCCCCAAAAACCGCCCTTACAATTGGCGCCGTCTGTGGGAAGAACTTGTGTCTCGACAAGTGAAACCGCGAGAAATGGAAGGATCAGGTCCACGCCAAATAGGACGTGCAGATTCCCAACGACAGGACAATGTTATGAATCTTGAACGAGAGAAGGACCAAAATAAACAGCGAGAGGGAAGTGTGAACACCTCTCACACGGGTGAAAGCCGTTCAAAGGGGAAGGGTCGCGCATCCCCTGAGCAAAACGATCGAAGGATCATGCAGCAGGAGATTGATGACTTAAAGAAAGAGTTGCGCCGAACGCAGCGAAAACGTCCTTTATTCCGCTCGGACAGTAGCAGTGATGGGGACAACGAATACAAGCAAACATCAAGAACTCCTCCGAGCGAGACCTTTTCTTACGAAGAAGAGCGGCCTTACAAGCGCGGCCACAAGAGTCCATCTTACCACGGCACAGCCAATGATGCCATGAGCCGTGCTTTGGGTCGCATATCCCAATCGCCTTTCACGCGAAGGATAGAGAGGGCAGTGCTTCCTCGGCGGTTCAATCAACCGGCGTTCGCCATATACAATGGTCGGACCGACCCAGTAGAGCATGTAAGCCAATTTAATCAGAGGATGGCCGTCCATTCCAGGGACGAGGCGCTAATGTGTAAGGTGTTTCCGTCCAGCTTAGGACCTATGGCCATGAGATGGTTTGATTCCCTCCCACCAAACTCCATTGACTCCTTCAAACAGCTGACACAGGCTTTTGGGTCTCGCTTCATAACCAGCAGTAGGGTTCCTCGGCCTCTAGATTCCCTCTTGTCCTTATCCATGCGAGAAGGAGAAACGTTGAAAGCCTACTCAGACAGATACTGGGAGATGTATAACGAGATAGAAGGGAATTATGACGATGTCGCCATCAGCACGTTCAAGAGGGGCCTGCCGACAGATCATGGCCTAAGGAAGTCCCTCACTGGGAAGCCAGTCACCAGCGTGCGTCAACTCATGGACAGGATTGACAAGTACAAAAGGGTCGAGGAAGACCAGCAGATGGGGAAGAGTAAAGCGAAGGTTGTCCCTCAGGAGAGGAGGGACTTCAGGTCGGACCGATTTAACAATAGTAACAGGCCGAGAGGAGATTATATAGGGCATCACGGGTCCACTGGGGCTCAGGCGGTCCATGCTGTATTCCGAGAACCGCTCCACAAAATCCTGGAGAAAGTGAAGTACGAACCTTTCTTTCAGTGGCCGAACAAGATGGCTGGTGATCCTTTGAAGCGCAATCAGAACCTGTATTGCGCGTACCATCAGGAGCCAGGTCACACCACGGACGATTGCAGAAGTCTGAAGAACCTTTTAGATCGGCTCGTCCGAGAAGGGAAGCTGAGGCATCTGCTGCATCGCCCTGAAGGAGGACAGGAACCGTCGAACAATGAAACCAGACAAAGTACGTTGAGGCCGCCCATCGGCACAATTAATGTCATCCTCGCCGCACCTGGAAGGACAGGTTCTGCCCCTTTCAGGGTAATGTAAGTGAGCGGTCTCCCAGCTGAGCCAGACAGCAAAGTATCTAAAAGGGCCAAGGTGGATTCCGCTCCCTTAATCGGATTCTCGGAGGACGATAAGCGGGGTACCATTCAACCCCATGATGATGCCCTGGTCATCACGCTCAGAATCGGAGGTTATGACGTGAAAAGGGTGCTAGTTGATCAAGGTAGCGCTGTGGAGGTAATGTACCCCGACCTATATAAGGGGCTGAATTTAAGGCCGGAAGACCTTTCACCGTACGATTCTCCTCTGGTCAGCTTCGAAGGAGCAATCGTCACCCCGAAAGGCATGATCAGGTTGCCTGTGCAAACGGACTCGGAAGTGGTGGAAGTGGACTTCATTGTAGTAGATGCGTACTCCCCCTACACAGCTATCATGGCCCGACCGTGGCTTCATGGGTTAGGGGCTGTACCATCAACCCTGCACCAAAAAGTAAAATACCCGTCAGGAGGTCAAATAAAAGAAATAATGGGGAACCAAGGCATGGCCAGGCAATGCATGGTGTCGGCGATTTCGCGACGGCAAAGTGGTGAGCCTTCCACAGCAGCCGAGAAGGGATTATAGCAATTAATGAACTTGACCCCAACCGCGGGTGAACGAAGACCAGCCCCGGGGATAAGTTGTGAGGATCTGGAGAAAGTACTCGTCGGATCAGACCCTGAAAGGTTCTTTCAAATTGGTTCAGAACTACCGCCCTAGGAGAGGTCAGCACTGATTGCTTTTCTCCGACAGAATGTAGATGTGTTTGCGTGGGACCCCTACGAGGCCCCCGGGGTCGACCCAGGTTTCATCTGCCATCACCTTAATGTGAATCCGGCTATAACACCTAAAAGGCAGCCTCCTCGACGACCGTCGAAAGAACATACCGACGCCGTAAGAGAAGAGGTCGCAAAACTGAAGAAAGCAGGGGCTATCAAAGAGGTCTTCTATCCCGAGTGGCTAGCCAACACGATCGTGGTAAGAAAGAAAAGTGGGAAATGGCGGGTCTGCGTAGACTTCACAGACCTAAACAAGGCCTGCCCAAAAGATCCCTTCCCTATGCCCCGGATAGACCGGTTGGTAGATTCGACTGTCGGACACCCCAGAATGAGTTTTCTAGACGCCTTTCAGGGCTATCACCAAATACCCTTGGCCGCTGAAGACCAGGAGAAGACTGCTTTCATCACGCCGGTTGGGAATTATCATTATAAGGTGATGCCTTTTGGTCTGAAGAATGCCGGCTCAACCTATCAAAGGATGATGACCAGGATGTTCGAACAGCAGATGGGTAAGAGCGTTGAAGTGTACATAGACGACATGGTGGTTAAAAGCAAGATAGTGCCCGACCATATTGAAGACCTCGGCAACGTTTTTCAAATACTGAGAAAGTACAAGCTACGGCTCAATGCAACTAAGTGTTCATTTGGGGTGGGATCTGGGAAGTTCCTGGGTTATATGGTCACTCACAGAGGCATAGAGATTAACCCCGACCAGATAAGAGCCATCCATAGTTTGCAACCTCCCCGGAACCCTAAGGAGGTCCAAAAGCTTACGGGTATGATAGCTGCTTTAAACCGTTTCATCTCGCGCTCAGCAGACAGATGCAGGCCATTCTTTCTCCTATTACACAAGTGGAAGGGATTTGAGTGGAATGAGGAGTGCGTTACAGCTTTCCAACAGCTAAAAGAATACCTCTCCCGACCACCTATTATGTCCAGCCCCGATGCCGATGAGGTCTTGTTCGCCTACATCGCCGTCGCCCCTCATGCTGTCAGCTTGGTGTTGATCCGAGAAGATAACGGCACGCAGTGACCAGTCTATTACGTGAGCAAATCACTGCAGGAGGCAGAAACCCGCTATCTTCCCCTTGAAAAAGCTGTTTTGGCCGTTGTACAAGCCACCCGAAAGCTTCCCCACTACTTTCAAGCACACACTGTAGTGGTGCTAACGCAACTCCCCTTAAAGGCCGTCCTACGCAGTGCGGATTACACCAGCCGAATTGCGAAATGGGGAACGATCCTGGGCGCTTTCGATATCAGATACATGCCTCGCACTGCTATAAAGGGCCAGGTCCTCGCCGACCTAGTAGCAGAGTTTGCGGAACCCACGCTAGAAGGACAATGGGTGTCAGGATCGCTAGGGGCTGATGGGAAGATGATCAGCACAATTTCTCAACATGAACACACTTGCTGGAGAGCGCACGTCGATGGCGCATCGAATCAAAGGGGCTCAGGAGTCGGACTCGTTCTGCTCTCACCCGAAGGCATAACCATAGAGAAGTCATTGAGACTCGGATTTCCAGCCACGAATAACGAAGCCGAGTATGAGGCGCTACTGGAGGGAATGTCGATGATTTTGAAAATGGGGGGGAAATCCGCGGACATGCTCTCGGATTCGAGACTCATTGTGGGGCAAGTAAATGGAGATTTAGAAGCTAAGGACGAAAGGATGCAAGTCTATTTGGGTCGGGTTAGGCACCTGCAGGCCCTCTTCCAGCATTTCCGCCTGACGCACATACCCAGAAATGGAAACACTCATGCTGACTGCCTCGCGACGTTGGCTACCTCCTCGGCTCAACCCCTCCCTCGAGTCATTCTGGTAGAAGACCTCACCCATCCATTAACGAAGAAGGCCAGCGGTATTCGAGTACATACCGTCAGGACAGGACCGAGCTGGATGGATCCTCTAGTGCTGTACTTAAAGCACGACACCTTGCCAGACGATAAGATGGAAGCTGACAAAATTAGGAGAAAAGCTACTCGATTCTGGCTGTCAGAGGACTCCAAACTCTACAGACGTTCGTTTTCGGGGCCGTACTTGCTGTGTGTGCACCCAGAGGCCACTGAACTCATCCTGGAAGAGTTACACGAGGGAATTTACGGAAGTCAACAGGGGGTAGGTCTTTGTCCCACAGGGCCCTAACGCTCGGTTACTGGTGGCCGAGCATGCATAAGGAAGCCCTGGGGTATGTGAAGAAGTGCGACCAGTGCCAGAGGTTCGCCCCAAATATACACCAGCCTGGCGGAGTGTTGAACCCGTTGTCCAGCCCCTGGCCATTCGCACAATGGGGCCTAGACATACTTGGCCCGTTTCCCAATGCAACAGGGAACAGAAGATTCCTTCTCGTCGGCACTGACTACTTCACCAAATGGGTGGAAGCTGAGGCGCTGGCGAACATTAGGGACGTCGATGTCAAGAGATTTCTTTGGAAGAACATTGTCACCAGGTTTGGCACCCCACACACCCTGGTGTCCGACAATGGACTCCAGTTCGACAGCAAAGCCTTCAGAAGGTACTGCAGTGAACTAGGAATTGTTAACCGGTATTCCACGCCAACTTACCCACAGGGTAATGGACAAGCAGAAGCTGTCAACAAAACCATACTGAACGGACTTAAAAAGAGATTAGATGACGCAAAGGGAAGGTGGGCCGAGGAGCTAGCCCATGTCTTATGGACATACCGCACCACACCCCGTAGGTCCACTGGAGAAACCCCTTTTTCTATGACCTATGGAGCCGAGGCTGTCATCCCACTGGAAGTGAACTTCCCTACCCAGAGAACTGCCGCTTTCTGCCCCACTGCCAATGACAAACTTCTGGAAACGAGCTTGGATCTCATCGATGAAAGAAGGGAAGGCGCGTTGGTCCATCTAGCTCACCATCAGCAAAAACTCAAGCAGGGTTACGACACCAAGATAAAGCCCAGACCGCTGGCGCCTGGAGACCTAGTATTGAGGAAGGTCTTGGGCACCGCAAAGAACCCTGCGTGGGGAAAGCTCGGACCAAACTGGGAGGGACCGTATCGTATCACTTCCGTAGCCGGCGTAGGAGCCTACTTCTTGGAAGACTTGGACGAACGTGTAGTGCCCCGCCCTTGGAATGTAAATAACCTCAAAAGGTATCACTATTAATAAAAATCATCCTTTTCATTTGAGTACTGGGTTCTTTGTGATTCTCCACCTTGTAGATTATTTTCTTTCCTTTAAGTACTAGACAGAACCAAGGTCTCGCATGGTCCTCGGACTCAAGCCTATGGGGAAACTAGCTACATTAAGAAAACCTAAGCGTTAAACAGAACCTAAGTCCTGCCTCGCTCTTCGAACCACAGACTTGGGGGAAATTAACTGCTAAGCCGTTCTCAATAAGCGTTAAACAGAACCTAAGTCCTGCCTGGATCTTCGGACCACAGACTTGGGGGAAATTAACCACGTGTATTTAAGTACTAGACAGAACCAAGGTTTTGCATGGTCCTCGGACTCAAGCCTATGGAGAAACTAGCTACGTTAAGAAAGCATAAGCGTTAAACAGAACCTAAGTCCTGCCTGGCTCTTCGGACCACAGACTTGGGGGAAATTAACCACGTGTATTTAAGTACTAGACAGAACCAAGGTTTTGCATGGTCCTCGGACTCAAGCCTATGGGGAAACTAGCTACGTTAAGAAAGCATAAGCGTTAAACAGAACCTAAGTCCTGCCTGGATCTTCGGACCACAGACTTGGGGGAAATTAACCACGTGTATTTAAGTACTAGACAGAACCAAGGTTTTGCATGGTCCTCGGACTCAAGCCTATGAGGAAACTAGCTACGTTAAGAAAGCATAAGCGTTAAACAGAACCTAAGTCCTGCCTGGCTCTTCGGACCACAGACTTGGGGGAAATTAACCACGTGTATTTAAGTACTAGATAGAACCAAGGTTTTGCATGGTCCTCGGACTCAAGCCTATGGGGAAACTAGCTACGTTAAGAAAGCATAAGCGTTAAACAGAACCTAAGTCCTGTCTGGCTCT
This sequence comes from Quercus tomentella, assembly GCA_028535165.1. NCBI lineage: Eukaryota > Viridiplantae > Streptophyta > Magnoliopsida > Fagales > Fagaceae > Quercus > Quercus tomentella. The sequence goes on from JAPQVY010000111.1 coordinate 45,159,139, forward strand.
TCGGACCACAGACATGGGGGAAATTAACCACGTGTATTTAAGTACTAGACAGAACCAAGGTTTTGCATGGTCCTCGGACTCAAGCCTATGGGGAAACTAGCTACGTTAAGAAAACATAAGCGTTAAACAGAACCTAAGTCTTGCCTAGCTCTTCGGACCACAGACTTGGGGGAAATTAACCACGTGTATTTAAGTACTAGACAGAACCAAGGTTTTGCATGGTCCTCGGACTCAAGCCTATGGGGAAACTAGCTACGTTAAGAAAACCTAAGCGTTAAACAGAACCTAAGTCCTGCCTGGCTCTTCGAACCACAGACTTGGGGGAAATTAACCACCTGTATCTAAGTGTTGGAAGGAACCCAAGTCTTTCTTCCCCTCGGACCACAGCATTGGTGAAATTAACTACTACTTTATTAGCTCATACTTAATCGCATTGTTTAAGTTACGACTGATAGTTCATCCTCGGGAGTCTACTGACATAGTCAAGATTCATTCATAACAAAGGCAAAATGGAAGCATCAAAACAAAACGAAACGAAGTTATATCATTCATTAAATCCCAAAATATTTCGTTTTACACATATTTGCGAAGCCTAAGCAAACAAAAAGCAAAACCTGCTACAAGCAAATCCCTACACTAATGCGTTAAACTTTGTCCTGGGCTGAGCTCTTCACGGGGACAACGGCCACGGGGATTTCCTCCTCGGCCGTTGGTTTAGGCCCGGCTTCCTTAGCCTGTGCAACAACGTCCCTTATCGTAAGGGCGTCCTCTGGCGATTTGTCCCTAGCTGGTGGCTGCACCTCCTCGTTTCCATTCTTACCCTCTGGGATGTCGGCGCCGGGAGGAACGGTTTGGGCAGAGGCGAGATCTCCTGGGGAATCCGAGCTAGGGATCTCGCGAATATCCTTTGGGAAGAAGATACTCTCGAGCCTCCTAAGGTCGAAATCCTCAGAAACTGCCGCTCGGTCCATGGCAACTCCCCAGGACTCAGTAACGTAGTCCCTGCAAACCACAGCTACCTCTTCGGTCAGCCTGGCTTCAGTGTCCACCACTCCCCGTTCATAAGAGGCCGCCACCGCAGCCTCAGCCGCCTCCCTGGCCAATCTGGCCCCTTCCTTCACTTGTAGCAGCTGCGCCTTAAGGTCCAGGACCATTTGCCTCTCGGTCGCAAGGTTTATCTCAGATAAGTGAAGCTGTTGGCGCATGTCCTCGGCCTACTTCATTGTGCTCTCAAGGCCCGCATTGGCGCTGTCCCGTTCCCTCATAGCCTCTTTAAGTTTTTCTTTTAGGCTCTCTTTTTCCAGCTTGAGGACAGCAGCAGTTTTCTCCGCGGCTACGCGGGATTGAACCTCGCCATTAACCTCTTCCCGTGCATTTTTCGCCCGCTCTTCGGCGACGTAAATTTGCTGGGTGATCTGCATAGAGTTAATAAAAGTGTCGTTAAAACAAAAACAACGGCTAGATGAAGGTGGAGCAAGGTGTCCAACCTAGCCAAGACTTGTGTCTTACCATAGCGAGATCCCTCTTCAAAGACTTGAAGAGGTCTGGTTGCCCCGTTTTCCTAAGCCCGTCCATGTTGCGGGGCAAAAGCAGGGGCTGCTGCAGGGCCTCGGCGAGGTGAGACGCCTGCCCCCGTTGGGACTCCCAAATTGTGGCATCCCAGGGAATGGGAGCGCCGTCCAGTTCCAGCCGCGGGCTCCAAGTACGTTGCGCCCTCCTCAGCGCTGCTTCGTCTCGGCTGTCAGTGAACTTTGCCCGCTTGTCCTTAGGCTCCTTTCCTTTCTTTTGCTGCTTGGTTTGCTGAGGGCCGACCTCACCCTTCTCCAGTTCTTCCACTGGCCTCTTCCGCCTCAGATTGGGCATAGGCTGAAGTGGGGGGTCGATGGATGAAGGAGGAGGAGGGGGAAGTTTAGCCGGAGCCTGCTCCTTGGGGGCGTCCTTAGAGGATTGTCCCTTATTCCTGTTGGATAGAAGGCCCCTGAGGCCAGACCTTGGCTTCAAGTCCATCCCTTCTTCCTCAATCTCTTGACTAGTATCAACTTGTGTGACGACTAGACCGAGGGCAGGAGCTGCTGAAGCACGGTCTAAATCTGTGTCAGAGTCCGAGAGCTCTACAACTCTGGCCGACACCTCCCCTTCCTCGGCAAATTGGAAACGGTCTATTTGTTCCTCTAGGGATGAATGCGAAGAACCAGCCTCCTCCTCCGGGACAATCGCTGCAGGGATGGGACGCTGATCAGGCAGTTGAACAGGAGGCAAATCTGACGAAGCAAGGAACCCTGGTATGGAAACGTTTATACGTGCCAATCTCGGACTTCCAGCCCTGATAGCTTGGCCAGCTTCCACCAAGGATCGAGAAAGGGGAACAAAATCCAAAATCAAAGGAGCCGACCGTAACTGTCCGTCCTCGCTTACGAAAATCTCAGATCTCAAGAGGTAATTTAGAGCAGGAACGTTGACCAAGCTCAGCCGAGGAGATGTGTGCTTTTTGTCTGCAAAGATCGTTAAGTGAGTCATGTTAGGCCGAGGAGACATGCAGCCATAAAAAAGAAAACACAACACAAACAAAGCAAAACAGAGGGGGAAAGCTCAAACTAAGGTCCTCTCCACGGAACCTAATTTTGTGGCACCCCACCTGGCTCTCCTGCCCTGGTCGGACAGTGAATGCCGTCATGCCATGGTCCGGAGACGATCAAATGGTCGTCCTTCAAGCCTTTGCTGGACTTGGGAAGGCAGGATATCAACCTCACTTCATCGGACCTAGACTTTAGGTAGTATGAGTCATCGAGCTTGTGGCATTCATAGAGATGAACCACGTCGCGCCAAGTTAGGCCGAGGTTCATCTGGTCGTTTAATACGTCGGTGCACCCCAAGATCCGGAGCAGGTTTGCGGTGCACTGGTAGGGGGTCAATCTATGACCACGCAGGTAGTCCCTAGTTATTCCCCCCATGGGGATCGTCATTCCTCCTTCCACGAAAGCTATCATTGGAATTACGACCTGCCCTGACTTCCTTTTGAAGAAAATTTCCTCCTCGTGGCAGTACTCTAAACCTACCTCCGGTGGAATACGATACTTCGCCCTGAAGCCCGCCATACCGGCCGGAGAGTCTACCAATTTTGAAAGCCTACCCATTCCCCCTAATCCTAGGTAATGCGAAGGCAGTTTGCCTAAAGAAGAGTAACAAAGAAGAAACGCGCACTTACGGGTAAGAAACTCGACGGAATCTTCAATAGAATGATGGCGAAGATAGGAGCGTACTGAAGAAGAATGCACTAAGGTCTTCTGAGTGCTGGCGTTTTCGTCAAAAATGGGGAGTAAACGCCTTCAAAACCTTATATACTCAGAGGAAGTTGGACAGACATACTCCCGCCTAGAGTAAATAAAACGTTGTCCGCCGTTGATCTGGTCTCCAACCGTTGGATTGAAAAGGCGTAACACTCCAAAAGCTGCAGTTAATTCCCCCCGGGGCATTAAATGCCTTCAGCATTAATGAGGCACGTGAGGACACACGCTCGCCCGGATAAAGTAGGGAACCACAATGGACTGTCCAGCAATTATCAAAATCCCGTTTTTCCTCCTCGGATCAAGAAGAAAGAACTGGAATTTTGAGGGGCTATTGTGGGGGGCAAGCTTTGTCAGTCAACAGTGGGCCTTGGGACCAGGATGAAGCACGGCCATGGCGGAAAGCGAAAACAGGGTTGGGAGACTTTTATCCCAATCCTGTTGGGCCGGGCCAGGTTTGTTTAAGGGCCGTCTGAGGAGGAGTGTCTCCTCGGACGCACTAAATGGACGTCCAGCGCGTGCCCTGTCCATGGTGAGGAATCCTTCTAAATGAAGGAAAATGCTAAACGGGCAGGGAGCAACCACTACTGCCGCATTGAATGCAAGGAAGCTACTTTTCCAGCCGCATTAATGTGGATTGGACAGGAAAATAGTATTATCTCGGCCATTGCAACTCACAGAAAAAGGAGGAGGATGTCCTTTGGGACAGGCACTCAAGTAGAGGCCTAGATGGTGAACAAGTGTAAGGTCATTATCAATTGAAGGAGGATATATAAGAGCAGAAAGTCCCCATGAGAAGAGGGAGGAAAAAGGAGAAAGGAGACTTTCTAAAAAGAGAGGAGTAGGAACACTAAAGCAGCCCCATGGACTATTATCTCGTGAAACTTAACAAAACATTCCCACGTTCCATTTGTTGCATGGTTCACCATTAATCACGTCCACTCTGTCAAGACCTAGCTCTGAGTCCCACTCTCTACAAATTCATTGTCGAGGGTCTTTTGGGCCAGAATCGCTTGCTTGCTGGGCCTGGGCCCCAAAAACCGCCCTTACACTATTGATTTGTCAAAATTTATATCCAATTAAAAAATATTGAGTGGTGTAATATTGTTTAAAATTACACCAAATGTAACTTGAACCCAACCCCCCTCTCTCTCTCTCTCTCTCTCTCTCTCTCTCTCTCTCTCTCTCTCTCTCTCTCTCTCTCTATATATATATATATATATATATATTTACACACACTATAAATTGACAATTATTCACCATTTTTCAAAAATAGCATTTAGTACATCATAAAAAATACAATATAGATTGAAAATTATCCTCCAAAATGATGTTGAGTGTTAATAAGCCACTTGTTACAACTTATAAGTTATAACTATGCCATGCTGTAATTTGGCTCACAAAACTTACAAAACAACACAAATAATACTACCTTTCCCCTAATGTTAATAACTCATGGCGAACAGCAAGCCTGCACGGAGGGTCATGGCAATGAAAATGATTGTTTTCTTTCTACTAAATAAAATTCATTTAGATTTCCTTTCAACCATATCAATGCAAATACACATTTTAACCATGTCAGATAAAATTCATGTAGATTTTCTTTCAACGAAGTCAATGCAAATACACATAAATCAAGTTCAAATTGAAGAAAATCAAGTTCAAATTAAAGAAAATCAAGATAATTTTTTAAAAAAAAATCAAATTTAAAATAGCATCAATAACAAACACGGTTAAGATACAAAAATAATTCAAAGAGAATGATCCTTTATGATGAGTTTCTATATTGTGTTCCTTTAGTATGGTTCTAATTGAATCAAAAATAATTCAAACGTAACGGAGGTCTCTTGTTGTTTTAAATACACAATATATGGACGCAAACTAATATGGATCTTTTAGTATTTTCTAAACTGGAGGTCTCCTTTTGTTTTAAATACACAATAGCAAGTAGTAGTGGGTTTCAATCTCCACCTATTATTTAGTTAGTCGGTGATGTGACAGTTTCTTATTAAAACAAAAGAAGATTACAGTTAAAAAAGTACTGGAAGTAAGCTAATCCCTTTGCTGAATATAAGATAAGGTATATGCAAAGAGGGTGCTTACCCACAACATTTAAGAATGACTTTTTCCCTTTTTTTTTCCCCACAAATTATGGCGTAAAACACATTCTACACTAAAAAAAAAAAAAAAAAATTATTTTTCCCAAAATAAATTTTCTGACTTCATCCAATAAACGTCTTAATTCTTAATAACCATTGCAATTCAACTACAACTTAAAAACAAAAAAGAAAAAGAGAAAAAAAAATCCTAGCCTACAAGTCCCACATTGTTCCATAATCTCAAAATCCTAGTTGATACAAAAGTACATGTATAATTTAATTAAAACGATATAGGTCAAGAACATCAAAAATCCTTAAAAAAATTAAGGAATTAATCCCACAAATCAAATAAGTGTAAATTGTAAATCATCTCAAAGATAAAATCCCTAATAATAATAATAATAATAATAATAATAATAAATGATATAACCCCACAATTACACCACCACCACCACCATGCACATCAACACATTCGTGTACAACAAAGTAAATCATGAATCATCTCAAATATTAAATCCTAAAAAATAAAAGTAAAAAACAATCTAATCCACAATTACAAGACCACCACCATCATGCATAAACCCACAAAAAACTCAACAGTTGTGTGGTTGAATGAAAAGGGTCTACCTGGTTAAGCAGGAGTTAAGGAAGTGAGAAAAAGAAAGGCATCAGATAGGCTCTAGCGTAGAAGCTCCTTTATGGTCTCCGTGAAAAAATTTAGACGTTCTAGGGTTTTTTTTGTCAAGAGTAGCGTGTGTGTTCTCTTTTTTCTTTTGTGAGAGATGAAATCATGTTTCTTTTTAAAAAAATAAAACTTAAATAAGAAAATAAAAAAATAAAATAAAATAATGCTGATGTGGAAAATTGTGCAGCTAGCAAAGCTAATATGGCAACATGTTATGAAATCAATAGAAAGTCAAAGGTTTCAGTTTTATAGTATACATAGATTACCAATTGAGATAATTGGTTATCACAATCCTTATTTAATAACAAAAAAATTTTAATATTATGAGTAGCAACATAAGAGGGACCTTACTTAACACAAGAAGGTCCACAATTTATCAAAACAAAGAGCTTGTAATGCACTACCAAAAAAAAAAAAAAACTTTTAAGACTCTTAGATTCATTTAGTAAAAATTAATTGCCAAATATTTGCAATTTTATTAAAGAGATTTAAGGGGGTCCTTGAACATGAAAATAGCTTTAAAAAATTTTGATTATTTAAGAAAGAAAGCTCTACTATTTAATATTCATACTTTATAAATCCAAACCTTTATTTATTAATTAATTATTATTTAATAGTTATAACAATGGGAAATGGGGGATTTGATTCCTAGATGTCTTCTTTGGAAACACCAAGAGCTTCTAATTGAGTTACAAAGCTCTTGGCTTATAAATACAAAACTTTAAAGAGCTAAAGTTGCTAAACACTCAATGCTAAAGACCTTTTCAATTGAAATTCTAACATATTGCAAAAAAATCTACTACACCAATGCCATAAGGAACATAGGGGTCCTTAAAAGCTAAAAATAATTTTGGCTAAAGTAGACTTTTGGAATTTTAGTATTAAAGTTCTTTGGTGCACTATTCCATCATTTAATAAAAATAATGAATTGACATAATTGTTCAGTTTTTTTTTTTTTTTTTTAAATTCTAAATTACTCAATGTCAGTGGTCACTCACAACATCAAAAAATAATAATTGACCATTATTTAATTAATTAGGTTCAAGTATAAATAAATAAAACATTTTTTAAAATATTTTGATTGTTACAATAGAGGTGGAGGATTTTGAACCTTAGATGTTGTGGGTGCAAAGGAGAGTACACCTCGGTCGAGTAGACCGTGGCAGAGAAAAGTGGAGTCGCCACCTAGATTAGGTCTAGGAACCATATTGGGCCTTTTGGATCAATCACTTACATATATGGGTCCACATACTAGATTATAGGTCTGGAGTTTGGGTACGGCTTGGGAAGGTGTTAGGCACTCAAGATCGCCCGGCTTGTGGGCCAACCTCTATTATGTGTTACTAAGTCATATTTAATTAAAGAGTTTATTAAGAGAGCCCTAATCCTTAACCTAAACATACATCATGCACTTAAGGAAATAATACACCCAACATATTAAATATCACATCATAATAGGAAACAAATAAAACATAATCAAACAAAATAAATTAAACATGGCAAGTTGACAATTAAATATAAATACACAAGAAAAAGATATTAAATAAACTAAATATGGCAAAAAGATAATCATGGCAAGTTGACAATTAAATATAAACACACAAGGAAAAGATATTAAATAAACTAAATATGGCAAAAAGATAAACATGGCAAGTTGACAATTAAATATAAACATACAGGGAAAAGATATTAAATAAACTAATCATGACAAAAAGACTCAAACCAACATGGTAAATAATTAAACATAAATAATTAACCTAAAACAGAGTGAAACAGAATCAAATAACATGTTAAAATGTGATTAAAGTAATAAAAACAAGAGTTTGCCCTAATATGGGTTTGGGATACGTACGCATACTCAATCATGCGTACGCATGGTTGAACCATGCATGTTAGAACCCTAAACACTTAAACTAACATGAAGCAAATAAAACAAACATCAATATAAACAAATAAACATGAAACAAAATCAAACAATTAAACTAAACTGCATAAAATCATATCAACATGTCAAATTGAAGAAAAATCATGTAAGAATGAACTAAAGAAACAAAAAAGGATCAAAAACAAAATATAACCAAGCCACGGTCATATTAATAAACATAAAAGATCTAACATCAACTAAAATAAGTAAGAAGACTTAGTAGTATTAAACAAAGAATCATGCGAATCCTAGGTAGCAAAGTGGGAAACCATGGAAAAGAAGCTCAACTTGCTTTAGAATCACATATTTGAAATTGTTTAACCAACCCTTTAGTGCCTATAACACAAAGATTAGATTGAGGACAAGGATAATCAAAAGAACACAACAATAGTTAGTAATGACAACTCAAGAACAAGAGATTTTGAAAAAGGTTTTGAGAAATCAATTTAGAAAAATAGTTTCTACCTTAGAACTCACTAAAGAGAGGTTTCTAATTTGTAAAAAAATGTGCAAAGGTGCTCTGTTGGTGTTTTAGAAAAGAGGATTAGGGTTTTAGAGAAGATGGAGGCCAAAAAATCACTCACTTTAGCTAGCGTTTTGATTGGAGACATAAGATGAATATTTAAAAGTTAAAATTAGGGTTTTTGGGGCTTTTTAATGATCTTTGGACGTTCTCAAGAGTCTATGGGCCGGCCCACAGCAAAACATGATGTTTTGGGCCCTTAAAATGAAGTTTTAAAACCCAGAAAATCGGACTGCCTAGTTGGCCCAACTTCAAAGAGTCATAACTTACTCAATATAAGTCCAAATAAGGAAAAACAAAATGTTCAAATTGAAGCCTAGGATGTATACTTTTCAATGAAACAAACCTCACTCAAAAATTCTTTGTGGACCAAAAGTTATGGTCAAAACAGTGAACAAAGGTTATTTTTCAGTATCGATTTCAAAGCGATTTGAGCACTTTTGAGTTGTGATTACTTCCAAACTAATGTGAACTATTAAATTACCCTTGGTTGACATATGTCAAGCTCATTATTGGGGCCAAGAACCAAAATTTATTAATGGGTACAAAATGCGGAGTTTATAGATGTCTCTATTGGAAATGCCAAGAGGTGCCAATTAAGCTAAAAAACTCTCAACATCTTATTATGTAATCTTTTGTCATTTCTAACATCTAAAGAGCTTTTAATAAATTTGGTTACTAGATGTGGATAATAATTTCAAAACACTTTATCATCGAAGTTTGCTAATCACTCTAAACACTAAAACTTTTTTATAGTAAAAGCTCAATGGTTAAAAATATACTTTCTATGTCAATACCAAAAGGATGTAAACAAGACCAAACAAAGATATAATACCATTATTTAAGAGAGAGTGTTGTGTATAGTATAATTTGTCTTACCTCCTTTAAAAGTATCATGACTTTTGAGTAGAGTTTGTGGCGTGTCTTTGTATAAGAACTCCATTCCCTCTCCCTTGTGTGTGTGTGTATTTGTTTCTAAAATAGAAGAAGATATAATATCATTATTGCTTCTCTATTAGTAGGAGTTTAAAAATAGTAATATGATTTTATAATAGTTTACAACATGAAAAAAAGGTACATAGTTTATTAGTCAAAGTGATTTGATGGATAAAAGCGGTAGAACGTCTGATGATGAAGTTGCACCTGATTCTAAACATGAACTTGCTGAAATAGAAACCTCATTCCAAGGCCCTATTTCTTCATTTCTAACATATTCAAGCTCTTCAAAATTTGGTTGAACAAGAGAAAATTTTTGAACTCCCTCTAACTCCATCAAGATCTCTATCATCGTAGGTCGTTTCTTTCCATTCAAGTGCAAACATCTTTTTGCAAGGTTAGCAATTGCCATGACTTCATCTTTACTACTAACCTTACTTACTTGAGTATCAAGTATATCAAAGAGACAGTTCTCTTTTAGTGAATGAATGAAATATGTAGATAGACTTCGACCTTCTTGTGATCTCGTTGAAGAAACTGGTTTTTCTCTTGTTAAAAGCTCAACAAGGACTACTCCAAAACTATAAACATCACTCTTTTCAGTAAATTGACCTGTTTGAAAGTATTCTGGATCCAAGTACCCAATAGTACCATATACTAGTGTGGTTACATGAGTTTGGTCAATAGCCATTGATCTTGAAGTGCCGAAATCTGCTACTTTTGCTCTATATTTGTCATCAAGGAGTATGTTTGAAGATTTTATGTCTCGATGGTAAATGGGTTGTGAAGCTACTGAGTGTAAGTACGATAGAGCTCCTGCAATTTCTGTGACAATTCTTAAGCGCATATCCCATGTTAGTAATGGAAAATCTTCATTTTCTTCATGGAGATACTGAAAAAGTGTGCCATTGGGAATGAATTCATAAACTAACAAAGGAACTTCTGTCTCTAGACAACACCCGAGTAGTTTAACCACATTTCTATGATTAATTTGTGAAAGAATGATAATCTCATTAATGAATTGTTCAAGATTTCCCTCATCCACTGTGTTGCACTTTTTAATTGCCACAATTCTTCCATCAACTAACATTCCTTTATAAACTGTACCTTGTCCACCCTTACCAAGTATTCTGTTTTCATTAAAACGATTAGTCGCATTTTCCAACTCCTTTGAATTGAATAATTTTGTCTTCTGAACATTGTTTTCATTTGAAGATAATTGTTGTTGCAATAACAATCCACCATTCCTCTTGAAGAATTTTTGCTTGAGCTTGATTTTGTTTCTTTTCTTTATCACTTTGTATAATCTCCAAGTAATAAGGAGCAGAAGCAATACTCCAAAACTTGTACAAATAACTGCATACATCAAACAAATAAAATAGAAATATCACATCAACCTTATATACATATATATATATATAGAGAGAGAGAGAGAGAGAGGTTCGTGCTATGCACGAGAATCTATTTGTTTGTATGGTAGACTAAAATAATTTATAAAATCTTAAATTGATTATGAAACTGCACCATTCCATGAATTGCTTATGTCTGACTTCAATTTGTGTCATAATTTGAAGAAGAAGTCATTACTTAAACATGCAAGGGCTTACAAAAATTTTCCATACAGTTTTAGATATAGCAAAAAAAACTCAAAATTTCAGATATTAAAACTTCTAAAAGGCCAAAAAATATTAAAGAATTAGAAGATTCATTACCTAGAAATTATTGAAACAAAACAAAATATATATGACTACACAATAAAGAAAAATAAGAGAAAGATGGGTTAATACAGTTTTAGATATTGCAAAAAAAAAAAAAAAAAAAAAAAAAAAAACACTACACAATAGATAAATATAAGAGAAAAAAAAGGTTACCTTCTTATTTATTTGAGATACAATTCTACTCTAACATACCACTTTAGCCTAATATAAGTGTATATGTGTGTGAAATTTCCTCCTAGAAACTTAAACCCCTACCATTACCCCCCTTCCTTACACTTCACACCCCATAAACACTAATTATACTTGTGGAGTGACCATCACGCTAAGAGCACGCGGTGGTAAAATAGATTACCTTCAAAAATATAATCCATAATATAGTTGTTGAGAACCCATAAAGCAATAAGTTTTAATGGACCTAAACTTTAAACAATAAAAAAAGAAAAAGAAAAAAAAGAATCATAAACAGAACAGATGATAGAGTTACAAATGCATCCAATACTCTTATTGTTTAGATGTTACACCTATGATTACTAAACAGAACAGATGATAGAATTATTGGGCCTAAACTTTAAACAATAAAAAATAAATAAAATAAAATAAAATAAAAATAATAATAATAATCATCATAAACAGAACAGATGATAGAGTTACAAATGCATCCTATATTCTTATTGTTTAGATGTTACACCCATGATTACTTAACAGAACAGATGATTGTCCTTCTCCTGGTAGATATGTGATCCTCCTATTAGTGTCTATAAAGGATACTCTTGGCCTAAGTATACCGAGGAATATATTGTCTCCCGTGGACTTAATTAAGAAAAACCAATGAACTAAAAATACAAATCTATTTGCCAAGTAAAAAAGAGAAGTAAGATGGATGCTTATTCACTCAGCGAGAAAGAACCATAAAATACATTAAAAAAATTTAACTAAAAAACAAAAGTATTCTAAGAAAATTAAATGGACCTTAGAATTATAAACACCACCATGGTGTCATAATAGATGTCAGTTGTACTGTCCCTCTTAAGTGTCACGAACCTTGTGCCATGGCACCTCTTAGTCACATAACCATATTATCTTGTTATTATTGTTTACTGTATTCATTTTTCAAATTTAATGGTCACATATTTAGCACCCAAAAAAAAAAAAAATTAATGAGCACAAGGACATACCTATAATTGCTATCTTCACCCGAGACCTTGGCTTGTTGCAAGTGTAACCGCCTTCTGTATTCTCACAATTTGACTTGATGAGACATTTATTGAGTTTCTCGTCTTCGCATTCATTTATATCTGATAGGAATTTATAACACAAATTTATAAACTCATTAATTTTTTGTGCATTTTGGTACTCACAAGTCGCAACATATATATGGGTATTAGAACTGATTAAGTATAATTATGCTTATTCTTCATTTATATCTAATAGAATGATGGACAAATTATTAAATTTATTAAAAAAATTTGGTGCTCACTCATATAGGTAACAGAGGTAGGTAACAGAGGTTGCAAAAGTACTAAGCACTAGACGTTCTTCAAAATTGATTTAGGTTAAATCCAAGGAGACTAATCAAGCTCAAATAGCCTTATTACTAGGACTGTCTTGGTTCTTAGCATCCTAATCCGACAAGGGGAAAACATAAGCAGACTATAAACATAAGAGAATAAATTCAGTCTAGATGTGGCGTAAAAGGGTACTTTTACACCCTCCAATACTGATGTGCCACATCAGACTTTTGCAAATAAAATACTAGGCACTACCACACTAAATTAAACCCTCTTTAATACAGAAAACCAAATCCCACAGCACTTCTTCCCTAGCTAAACAGAGATGCTGCCGAGAATCTCCAATTATAGCCATTGGAGTGGGCTCATGTGACTCCCTAGCTAAACATAAATATAGGGAGCTAGTGAGAGAGAGAAGTGAGTTTCTAAGCCACTAACGGTGGTTGCGAGAGGCGGGGTGGTGGAGCTTGGTCGGCAACTGGAGATAAGGGAGCTTGAGAAGATTGGCCATGGGGCTAGTCCGATTAGAGAGAGAGAACAGCAGCAAATGGTTGTTGCCTTGTGAGCCCTGATTGTGAGTGGGAAGCTCTATTTCTTACTTTGTAATAACTAACATGGTGTAATTAGTTAGATCGGATGGTGTAAAAAGAGGTTTTACAACCCATCCGGATAAAAATTGCACTCCATAAGAATGTTAATGGCTCAAATATCAAAAGCTAAAGGTAAAACAACTAAGGGTTTTACTAATGTATACTCTAAAGGTATACAGTAATAAACTATTTTAGAAAACTTTTTTATAGGAAAATGAAAAAGTAAATAACTTTTTTAACAGTTTTTTTCAATTTCCTATAAAAAAATTTCTAAAATTGATGATTAATGTATGCTGGATCTAAAAACTAAAAGGTGGTCGGAGCCAATTACAAGTGAATTGTGATCAACTCAAAATCACTTTAGATTTCGAGTTTTGTGGCAAAACACTAATGCTAATTCAGTAAGAACATAAGGACCCGTTTGATAAGAGATTTATAGTAATGTTGTTTGTATTTTTGGAAATATGTGTGGATGAAAAAGTATGTGAAAATACGTATAATGTTGTTTAAATACTAAAAATTGTTGTTTAATCAATGGTAACAAACGGGCCCTAAGACACCAATGGGTCTAAATAAAGAACTAAAAAGGAATAAATTGTATAATAACTGTCCTTAAGATTTTACGAAATGGAACTCCTCACTTGAATTTTGTTGTCTAAATACCACAGTTAAGTTCATATCCTCTTTAAACTAAGGTTTTACTAATAGAATATTCCATTTGAAAAAGATTTTTACTTAATGGATGAAATGACATTGCCCTTCTCTTGAATTTTATGGATGAACAACACTCCCATTAATGTACGTGTGTATCTATATATATATATATATATGTGGGGTCATGGGCCCAAAATCATACAATGGGGCATGAGGCTTTGGCCGAGAGAGCAGTAGTCCAAGTCCGAGGAGGAATACATCCTCGGACCAGCTAAAGCACGGTCAGATATAAGTCCTAAATAGTCAGAGTGACCTTCTAGAAAGTTCTAAAGGATAGGAACTCAGGAATATTTAAGGGAAAGTTGCTAACACCGCATTTATGTGGACAAGACCCTTGAACAGTGCTATCTTGGTTACCGCAACTCACAAAACGCCAGAGAGGGTGTCTGATGGGACAGGCACTCAAGTATAGGCTTGGATGATCAACAAGTGGAAGGCCAAGATCGTTCAAAGGGGACTATATAATAGGAGAGACCCATCATGGAGAGGGGGCCGAGGATTAAGAGAGAAAGCACTGTAGCAATCTCAAGAACTCCTGTAACCATTATCATCCAATATATACTAGAACAGAGCTCCTCGAATTGTGCCGAGGACAAACTTTCTTGTACAAACTTGGTTCGTTTTCGTTTGATTGCCTTGGAAACTCATTATAACTGTTATCACATTCACTAAAGCCTAGTTCTTTTACCCACTCTCTACAAATTTATTGTACTGGGTTCACTGGACCAGTATCCCATACATTTTGGGCCTGGGCCGAAAATCGTGTCCCTACAATTGGCGCCGTCTGTGGGAAGAGCTTGTGCGTTAGTGAGTGCAACGGTTAATCATGATGGGATCAAGCTTCTATCAACAAGGGTCCCTCAAAAGAGATAATTTTGGCAGTGGTGCAAGCTATGCGAAAGCTTCCCCATCATTTCCAGCAGCACGCGGTTGTTGCCCTAACTCAGCTTCCACTCAGGGCTACACTTCGAAGTGCCGATGGCACGGGTAGTTCTAGAGGCTTCTAACATCAAGTCTATGCCCCACACATTTGTCAAGGGGCTAACCCTCGTGGGTCCAGTAGCCCGATTCACCGAATTCCCATAAGTGCTAGACAGAACCAAGGTCTTGCATGGTCCTCGGACTCAAACCTATGGGGAAACTAGTCACTAGAAAATATAAGTTTTGGACAGAACCAAGGTCTTGCATGGTCCTCGGACTCAAACCTATGGGGAAACCAAGTACATCTTAAAGAAAATCTAAGTTTTGGACAGAACCAAGGTCTTGCATGGTCCTCGGATTCAAACCTATGGGGAAACCAACTACTTAAAGAAAATTCTAAGTTTTGGACAGAATCAAGGTATTGCATGGTCCTCGGACTCAAACCTATAGGGAAACCAACTACTTAAAGAAAATTCTAAGTTTTGGACAGAACCAAGGTATTGCATGGTCCTCGGACTCAAACCTATGGGGAAACCAACTACTTAAAGAAAATTCTAAGTTTTGGACAGAACCAAGGTATTGCATGGTCCTCGGACTCAAACCTATGGAGAAACCAACTACTTAAAGAAAATTCTAAGTTTTGGACAGAACTAAGGTCTTGCATGGTCCTCGGACTCAAACCTATAGGGAAACCAACTACTGAAAGAAAATTCTAAGTTTTGGACAGAACCAAGGTCTTGCATGATCCTCGGACTCAAACCTATGGGGAAACCAACAACTAAAAAAAAAAACCTAAGTTTTGGACAGAACCAAGGTATTGCATGGTCCTCGGACTCAAACCTATGGGGAAACCAGCTACTTCAAGAAGAAAGTACTAGACAGAACCAAGGTCTTGCATGGTCCTCGGACTCAAACCTATGGGGAAACTAGTTACTTCCAAAAGATTTAAATACTAGACAGAACCAAGGTCTTGCACGGTCCTCGGACTCAAACCTATGGGGAACTAGTTACTTCCAGAAGATTTAAGTACTAGACAGAACCAAGGTCTTGCACGGTCCTCGGACTCAAACCTATGGGGAAACTAGTTACTTCCATAAAGTCTTAGTACTAAACAGAGCCTTAGCTATGTCGGATCCCCTCGGATCTCCTGCTAAGCGCCATATAGAGCCTTAGCTATGTCGGGTCCCTCAGACCTCCTGCTAAGAAGAACCTTAGCCATGCCTGTAGTCCTCAAACCAGATGCTAAGGGGAAATTAACACAGTGACATCTTTGCACTCGGGGCTGAGCCTTATAAGGCACCCAGGGAAAGTGGTTAAACAGAACCTTAATCATGCCTGCAGTCCTCGGACCAGATGTTAAGGGAAATTAACACAGTGACATCTTTGCACTCGGGGCTGAGCCTTATAAGGCACCCGGGGAAAGTGGTTAAACAGAATCTTAGCTATGTCGGGTCCCTCGGACCTCCTGCTTTGGGGAAATTAACACTCGATGACAACTTTTCTAGGTGTTTAAACTGAGCCTCAATCATGCCTCGGTCTTCGAACTAGATGATGAGGGAAGTTAACACTCCATGACAACTCTACAAGTGTTTAAACTGAGCCTCAATCATGCCTTGGTCCTCGGACCAGATGATGTGGGAAAGTTAACATTCTATGCTATCTATTTGTTTCTCACTAAAGTGTCAAGACAAGCCCAAGATCATAACCAACTCCTCAGATTGGTAACTCTAAAAGGAGCAATTTACAGTACAAATATGAGGCGCGTAAAACGGCACTCCCACGGGCGTAAATCAAGGGATCAAGTAGAGTTAACTCTTAAAGAATTCAAAACCCCACTTTTCTCCTCGGGTGAGAGGAAAAAACCGGAGTTTTGAGGGGCTATTGTGGGGTCATGGGCCCAAAATCATACAATGGGGCGTGAGGCTTTGGCCGAGAGAGCAGTAGTCCAAGTCCGAGGAGGAATACATCCTCGGACCAGCTAAAGCACGGTCAGATATAAGTCCTAAATAGTCAGAGTGACCTTCTAGAAAGTTCTAAAGGATAGGAACTCAGGAATATTTAAGGGAAAGTTGCTAACACCTCATTTATGTGGACAAGACCCTTGAACAGTGCTATCTCGGTTACCGCAACTCACAAAATGCCAGAGAAGGTGTCTGATGGGACAGGCACTCAAGTATAGGCTTGGATGATCAACAAGTGGAAGGCCAAGATCGTTCAAAGGGGACTATATAATAGGAGAGACCCATCATGGAGAGGGGGCCGGGGATTAAGAGAGAAAGCACTGTAGCAATCTCAAGAACTCCTGTAACCATTATCATCCAATATATACTAGAACAGAGCTCCTCGAATTGTGCCGAGGACAAACTTTCTTGTACAAACTTGGTTCGTTTTCGTTTGATTGCCTTGGAAACTCATTATAACTATTATCACATTCACTAAAGCCTAGTTCTTCTGCCCACTCTCTACAAATTTATTGTACTGGGTTCACTGGACCAGTATCCCATACATTTTGGGCCTGGACTGAAAATCGTGTCCCTACAATATATATATATATATATATATAAATTTAATTGTTACATGTATAAAAATCTTTAGAGGAAATGTCATTTCATAAAACTAATATTTGGGGAGAGTGTCATTTTGTAAAATCTTAAAGAAAGTTGGTGTAATTTATCCCAAAAAAGTGTTCAAGAATATAAATAAGAACATATAATATTAACTATATTATATATTAGATTATTATATATAGTTTAGTTCAGATTAAATTAAAGTTAGAAAATTATAATATATGTTATTTTGAAAATATGTAACATTAGTGTTGTAAATGAGTAACTTAGAATGAACTTAAAATGAAAATGTGTAACATTAGAAGTATAAATGTTTAAAGATATAAGTTAACATCTTTGATATTTTAAAATTGTGCTGCTAGTAATTAGTGTTGTTAATGCGTTGAGCCAAGATAAATAGAGTGTTAAGTTTAGGATTGTTCATTTAATTTTGTTTTGATCAGGAGCTAAGTTCAAGCTCATCACCAAATTAGACTACATATTCGAGTTTAGTTTGTTTTCTTGTTAAACAAACTCAAGCTTGTTCATTAACAACTAAATTAGCTCATTCTTTTCTTATTTATAGTAAACACCGCAACTTAAATATTTCATCTCGTAAGGGTTGAAGTTATATAATTTCAGTTAATTAGAGATAAAAGATTTTTATTTATGAACATATAAAAACTAGAGTTCAACCCAAAATGGGGTTTGAACTTTGGATCGTTCAAACCCCAGTCTACCATAGACATGGCAAAACGGACGGGTCGGGTTCAGGTCAGGTCAATTGGGTTGTGGGTCGGGTAGGGTCGTATTTTTCACATAAATTTGTTTTTAATATAAATAAAACATGTATTTGCCATTTGGAAAGTCATGCAAAAAATTATTTGATGTAAAATGCATTTCTTTGAATTCACCACTTATATCAAGAATGAACTCAGTTAAACTTATTAATACTTATTCAATAATTTTAAAATTATGCAAATCCTAACATTGCCATCTAAAACAAAATAACACAAAGATAAGTAAAACAAATACACAAGTTTTATTTCTACACAATATCAACATCCCAAAATATAAAACAAAATTACATATGACTTATTGAATAACTCATTTGACAAAGAATAAAAACATATAAAAAATTATAATCTTGAAAATTAATTTTATAATCTATTATCAATTGTGGTTGACACTCTATTTCAATTTGAGATATACATTAAAATTTGATTGTTTACTTATTTATACATGGTCTCTTTTATGAATATCATATCATTATTAAACAACACACACTCTAGGAAATGTCATAATGTATTTTGAAAAGCCATTTATTTTGGACATAAATTGTTAAAAAAATAGGTCTAAGCATTCATAATTTATGCTAATTTGATACTTTGGCTTCACTATTTTCACACTTGTGAATGTTTCTCACACATGTATACAATTTTAAATCTATGTTTTTAACTCTATTGTAACCAGATTATCTTGGCATGTACTTTGCTATTTGATATCTAAAAATTTTTACTCATTACAAAATGCTCAACCATTCATCTTTCAATTAATTTGCATGCAGTTATGTAAATGTCTCAATTGTTTCCTTAAAACTCATAACAAACAATTAAACAAATATTGTCTTTATTTTTTTTTATTTTTTTACCCAAAAAAAAGTTTTAAAAAATGGTCTCGGGTACGGGTCGGGTCACGGGTCAACCCATTTTTTGCTTCAAGTCAAAAA
Organism: Quercus tomentella; assembly: GCA_028535165.1. Classification (NCBI taxonomy): domain Eukaryota; kingdom Viridiplantae; phylum Streptophyta; class Magnoliopsida; order Fagales; family Fagaceae; genus Quercus; species Quercus tomentella. The sequence goes on from JAPQVY010000111.1 coordinate 45,178,316, forward strand.
AATCAAGTTTGGGTCGAGTATTTTTCGAGTCAAACCGGGTTTCTGACCCTTTTTGCCATGTCTAGTCTGCCACCATGCCTTCAGAGTCGTTGCTGGGGTTAAGCGGGAATTATAATTAAGAGGCACCAAGACAACGCTAGTGGAGCTTGTTTTTTCATTATTTAAATTACCAAATAGAAATAGTTTCGAGACTTTGGGATAGTTTTCTTGATCAATGGACTTCTTCTAATTAAGAAGTCCAGGTCAAACCATGCCTTCACTTGTATTTATGCATTTTACCAACAGCTTTCACCCACCAATTTGGCTTTACTCTGATCCTTGAGAAGAAAATATATCTCTCTTCCTTCTTTTCTGGTTCACGTGTACTCCATTTACAAGTCTTCAGTGTGGTCAATACGTTATACGTGGGAGCAAGATATTTGATTTGTAGACCTGGTAAGTGATTTTTGTCAACATTTTACCGTGTTTATTTGGTTGTAAAATGTTGGTCAAGTTGAGAATATTTTTAGTCGAGTGTAAATCGTACGTAAGACAAAAAATTGTAAAATGTTTTACGCATAAAACGAGGGTAAAACATTTTACGAACTCTCAGCTGCTCTCTTCTCATGCTCAGTTCACTCCGCCCCTCCCGTCTCTCTTTGCTGCCTTCGTTGACCTTTGCCACCGCTGCCAACTTTCTGATCTCGCGTTGCTTCAACCTTCGTCGCCGCCGCTTCTGATGAAATGCTGCTCAAATCTCGTCGCCCCTAGCTAGCTACAATCTCGCACAGCTCCGAACTCTGGTGGATTTCGAATAAGCTTAGATAATCGCTGCTTAGATTTTGATAAACTCCAGTGACCCAAATGCAAACGCCACCCACCTCTCTCACTCTTTCACGCCGATCAAGTTCTTTGGTTTTGATCTAGCCGAGCTGGTGGTTTAATACTCAGATTTGTGGGTCGTTGGTGGTTTAACACTCAAATTTGTGGTTTAACGGTCAGATTTTTGGGTGGTTTTTTTTTGGAATATGGGGTTGTAGGTTGCTGTGGTGGTTGTTTTTTCTCTTCCCGATCTGGATTTTTGAGTGGTCGGTGGTGGTTTGTGTAGCTGTACTTGCATTTGGTGGGTTTCAGAACTAGGAAATTTTTTTTATTCATTTTACAATGAAATAAATATAGAAAAAATGATTATCATAGCATTTTCAGAGTAAAATGCAAATTGAAAATAATTTTGAAATATTTTAGCATTTTACAATGAAACAAATAGAGTGGTAAAAACTATGCATGGGAAAAACTTAAAGCAGTTGGTAATTGAAGTTTACCTTGACATCCCGTGTTAAGATAAGGATTTCCTTTGTATCCATCATGGCAATAATAATAATGCGCCCCGTAATTTGTGTAGTACGAATCTGCATTCCGCCTACGCAACTCTTGTGAATCAATGGCTGCAGTAAAGTTTGATGCTGTCCACTCCAGCACCACAGGAACTTTGACCCAATTCTGCACTTCGTTAGAGGGATCTGTTATGTCTGCGAACCAATTCTTTTGTGCTAATAAGGCATAATTGCATTTATCCCTGGCATTACTATTTTCATCGCCTTTGAAGCTTACATTAAGTACTTGAATCCCATGAGGGACTGTGGTCTGGCAGCAGTTGATGCCCGAACATTTATTATTGCCTGTCATGTTTTTACTATTGCAATCGGATCTGCACCCAACCAGAACCATAGGATCAAAACCGGTCATAAACGCGATATTGTCGCAACCAGTGGAAATGAATATATTCCGATACGACGAGAAGTAAAAAGGACTTCCGCTCATATTCACTCCACCACTTGGCTGACCCCTACAATTCGAACAAATATTTGGCATGTTGACTCGAACGATTCCTGGCTCATAAGGAGAGTAAGAATCAATACCAGTCAAATCACCAATTTTGATTTCCAGCAACTCCACGTCAATACTAGTTAAGAAGGCTTTAGCAGGGCTGCCTGCAGTTCTATTGCAAACAACTTCGAACCACTTCTCCATGTAGCAACTGCCTCCGATTCCAAAAGGGTATGGAATGCTAACATTTCCACAGTGATCACGACACTTGGGTATTGCCATAGGTGCTGCTGCTTCTGCTAATCCATATGTCAGCAGAAGTAAGAAAGTAATTCGGATTACAAATTGCACAGCCATTCAATTTCTGGGTGTCCTTTACAGTTCAACAAAGCAAGCAAACCATATATGCCAACAAAAGTATAGCTAGAGAAGATATTTTCTCTGCACCCTCCGATTTTGTTCCTTCGTTATTTGCTTGAACTTTATAAATGGACAAATCCACGACCACATAATAATACCCTAACTTGCACGCCATAATTAATTGATGTCTGTAGAATTTTCTTCGAGTTAAAATAAGCGGCCATGAAATAACCAACAAACCATATCTATTAATTTTTAGATTTACTAATAGCAGTCATTATCTGTCGATAAAGGAGTTCCTTCCTACCATTTTCCAAAACATTGAAGAATAGAAAAGTAAGAAAAGTCATCACTAAAGAACTGCAGGAATTTGTTTGATTCTGGAAGACCAAGTCTTAATAGACTCCCGTGAACGTTTATATACCGATATTTTCCAATCTCTAGTTTGACATGTTTGTAAATGATAATGATGCACATTTGACAAATGAGTAAAAAGAGGTAAACTGTCGCATTCTATCTGAAATTTCAATACAAATGGCTTCAAGACTCAAGAGTACAACTCGATTGATTCCAGCTAGCTGCTTATTATATATATAGAAACTAGTTATTACTACAACTACTTCGAAAATGACTAAATTACAAGAATTTCTATGATAAAAATAATTTTGAACAATTGATGAGTGCTTTTTGTTGTTGCTTGAATATATCCTTTTAGTACGAGTCATAACTAACTCATATGGTAATTTCTTCGATGTTGGGGTGTTAGTGTTACCGTGTTACTTCTTAAATATTACCTTGCATTGCTATGGTTATGTTTTCTTTTGATTTCTCTCTTATCTTATGTATTGTAACTTTATGCACCTGTGGCACCTTACAAGTCCTCGGCACAGCTAATGTTACACTTGTAAGGTGGAGTGCCACAGGGATGATGGTGAAACTAATCTAGGTTTGAGTGTTTAGAGAATTGATGAATGTTTTATGTCTTGGAGTACGTGGATGAGAGAGAGAAGAAAAATGCATAACAATTCAGTTAGAGCATCAACATTGGTGGTGCCAAAAATTTAGCAATTTGGTATCTCAAAAAACTACTTTATCTATTTTACCACTTATTTTTACAAAACACCCAACATCAGTGGTATTATTTGAGCATTCAACATAATAAAATAATATATCTACTACAATAAACAACAACCACCACCTCTAATACAATAAAATAATATATATTTTAATAAAATATTGTTTTTTTAACTATCTATGCACTATAGCTCAACAGCCATCTTTTACCATCTTTTTTTTAATACTTTATATTTATTTATTTATTTTACTTGGTTTAGGATTTTGTTCCTTTTCTTACTAGGTTAGTAGAATTAATATCATAGGTCCAAATTGTTTCCCTTGCTTCCTAGGATAAAATGATTGAAACTCTATTTAAAGCAAGGGAGTCAATCTCATACTGGAGGCTATACCAATTTGACCAGTGGAACGATATATTTCGATACCGGTCAATATCAGTGTACCATTTCGGGTTTACCATTATTTTTTATATTTATAAATATATATATATATATATATGTGTGTGTGTGTGTGTGTATTATAATAAATATAAAAGTTTACCATAAAACATTACCTCAATTCAGAACAAATTATTCATAGTTTTAGACTTTAGCATCAATTAAAAAGAAAAAAAAAAAAAACAATATAAAAAATAGAAAGCTTAATTTTTCATTGCATACTAAGAAAAAAAAATAATACTAATAAGTTAATGCAAATAAGTTACCATTCTGCCTTTACAAAAATTCAAAAATTACAAAACTACAAAAAAAAAAAAAAAAAAAAAAAAAGCTTTTTTCTGTACCGGCCGGTACGCCCGGTACCAGTATTATCCGAAATTGGCCGGTATTTAAACCGGTAAGAAATGTTGGTGTTTCGATACCGGTATATGTACCGGTACGGTATCGACTACATTGATTTAAAGACCCTAGAGATGAGTACTGTTCACAATATGCTTAATTAATATATTTTTTTTCTTTGAAATTTTTCCTTCAATCAACCTGTTTAAATCCTAGGTTCTAATATCCCATCTTGGTGGTGACTCCGAACATATATAAGTGCTGATTCTTAGGGTTTTTTTTTTTTTTCCCCACAATTTTCTTTTAAAAATTTTCATGCATAAGGTGTAAAATTAGATGTCCTAATTTTTAGATTACGTAACCAAAATATTGCTAGTACTTTCCTTATCTTTATTATTCATGCAAAAGATTGACTAGTAGGGGCATTACCAATTAGTATGACTTGTCGCCATTTGAATTATATAATCAGAATCAAGAACGTAAGTACGTATAAGAACATGAGGATGATAGTGATGTGCTAGTTGTTAGTTCATATAGCTCTATACCTTATAGAGGAAAAGTTGTTGGAACAATTAAGTTTTCCACACTACAATGCTAAGTGTGCATGTGGCAATAGTGCACACTAGGTAATACTACTTTACAAGGGATACATAAACTTTATGGTTTGGCTGGATGTATCTTGTGACTTGTTAAATTTCCTTCTCATAATCTGCCTATATACTACGACGCGCGATATGAATTTTTTTTTTTTTTTTTTTTAAATTAGCTCAACTGACAGATTAATTGGTCCATCCCCTAGCCCTTCAAACACCTGAAAACTGGTTACAAATGATATGATGTGGAGGAGGTATGCATCCTCAATTAAGCTCTCAAAAATGCTAAGATCACAACTAAACCCACAACTTGCTCATATGTTGAGTTGTGAGTAGTGGAGTAGTGAGACCGTGTGTTTTTCACAACTCCACCATTAAAAACTCGCTACGTAGACAAATTATAACAAAGTTGTGAGTTTATTTGTGGTCCTAGCCAGCGGCAAAGACAGAAAATTAATCTAGGGGGGCCAAGCTAAGTAGTTTTTTAAAAAATTAGATAAAAAAAAATTCATACCCAAAACAAATACTTTATTTTACATATTAACTATTTTAACTTAATAAAATTGTGTCTTATGTTCTTTCATTGTATTAAAATTATTTATAATTGATTCTAAACTAAATTTTCTAATCACCTCTCTTTCACATCTTTAAGCCTTTTTAGAGGGTTTAGCATAGCAAAAGATTGTGCAATAGTTAAGATTGTTTTTATAAATTAGTTATATAACAAATTTATTAGAGAGAAAAATGTGTGAAAGTGTAAATAATTGTTTGTCAATATCTCAAAAGCTCTTTCATATATATATATATATATAATATGCAAGATAATAATTCCACAACTCAAACCATTACCACCCAATATGCAATATCTGTATTTAAATACCAATTTTTTTATTTTGAGGAATCGGTAAGTTCTAAATGCCAATTATAAATAAAGAATAAAGTATAAACAACAGTAATGTATATTATATATTATATATTATTTACATGTACAAACAATAATGTATATTATATTAAAATATTGTTTTAGTTAAAAGCAAAAACTTAGACACATTTGGTAGACTGTAATAGACACTGTAATTTAATAGTTATTCTTATGGTTTACTATTCAATAGTTTGGTTATATTTTTATTATAGGGAATAGTCATTTCTTATGAATAGTTATTCTTTAAAATGAGGAATAACTATTCCTCTTTAAAAGGGTTGTAATAGCTATTTTTTAGTAGATGTAATAATTTCAAACGTTAATATATTTTCAAATAAATAAACTCTCCATATCTACCTAACAATTATGAAAATAAAAATCATCAAAAAATAACTCATCTCTCTAAAATTTAAAATATATTATTTTCTAGGAAATATAATTGTATGAATGAGATATTTCCTAATATAGATCACAAATTTTATTCTAGTGTTACAACTCACAACCAAACTAATGAATAGGTTTAGTAATTCCATTACAACACATTTTATTCCCAGTAATAAAGATTATCATTCTAGGAAATATAATTGTATGAATGAGATATTTCTTAATATAGATCATAAATTTTATTCTAATGTTACAACTCACAACCAAACTAATGAATAGGTTTAGTAATTCCATTACAACACATTTTATTCCCAGTAATAAAAATTATCATTCTTGTTGTAATCCACATTCAGTGTATCAAACGTACCCTTAAGATTAAAGTAAGCCACAGAAACATCTTTCATTCAGCCCCAGTTTTGAAGTATTGTACAATGGTAAGCCACAACAAAGCACACATAGTTTTAAAAAATAATGTTATTGATTCCATTCTGTTCCAGTCAGAATTTCGCATACTGATGTAGAATCCAGAACGGTAATACCACCTGTTCTACCTCGAATAAAATTTCGGTCAATTTCGGGGTGTCCGACCGTTCCAGTCAATTTCGAGTGGAATGCAGATTTTGCCCAGTATGAGTTTGCCTCTCTTTTTTTTCTTTTTTCCTTCCTATGCAATGTCATTTTTTTGGGATCAAAACAAAGCTCTGGTCACTCTCACTCTCAAACCCTCTCAAATCTCACTAATAAAAAAATAAAATAAAATAAAATAAAAGGGAAGGGCAAGATTAAGCTGTGGTGGTCTTATTTGTGAAAGGAAAAAGGAAAAAAAAAAAAAAGAAAAAGAAGAAGAAAAAGAAAAGGAGGGAGAAGAGGAGAACAAACTAGAGAGACCCACTGTATTGCTAAGGCAGAAGGACTAAGGGAATTAATTAAAAGTAGGTGAGAATGTGGGTGCCTTCACGTGGGTACGTATGGATATGGGAATTGGGGAAAAGTGATTAGGTGAAACTTTCAAGTTTCAAGAAGTTTCATTCTTTAGAAATACCCAAAATGTTAGTGTTATTTACAAAAGAACCAATTAAATGTTTTTCTAATAACAATCTTATTTTATCTAAGATTTTTTTTAATATATATATATATATATTAAATTGATTATTTTATATAATACTAATAGTCTCTCTCTCTCTCTCTCTCTCTCTCTCTCTCTCTCTCTCTCTCTCTCTCTCTCTCTCTCTCTCTCTCTCTCTCTGTGTGTGTATATATATATATATATATATATATATATATATATTAATGGTAATCCCGAAACGCTATGAAACAGTACGCCGAAATAGACTGGTACCAAAATATTTCATTCCAATTGACAAACCAAAACGGGCTTCAAAATGGTATTGAAAACATCTTTTATTCAACCACAGTCTTGAAATGTTGTACAACGGTAAGCCATAACACAGCACACAGAGTTCTAAAAATATAAAACACAAGCACATAGCAAAAAATTAGAAAGGGAGAGAGAAGGACAGAGAGATACTAGTCATTCCAGCTTGGATTGGAGCTAAATGGAAGTCATAGACTCACATCGAGCAACTAGCGACGAGGATGATTGGACTGGTATGGTGAGGATGGGGGCGTTGTACACACACAGTAACTGTAAGGCATAGTGAATAAGTTTAATTTTTTAAAAAAATTAGAGATTTTTTATTTTTTAGAGGGAAAAATTGGTTTTTGTTAGTGTTCTTTGGAGGGCCATGGGTTGAGGTAAGGTTGTTCAAACCCATCTGAAGACCTGACCCACCGAAGAAACCGATCAGATCTAATCTGACATCAGCCAACCCAACCACTCCGGTGGTCGGCGGCGAGCCTTCACCACTAGAAAACCGACCCTGGCGGGTCAGTTTCGGTTTCCCTCCCCCAAAATCTGAAAAACCCTAACCGACCGAGAAAAGCCCAGATTCTGGCGAAAAAGCTAGATTCCGACGAAAAAAATTTCCAAATCCCAGTGAAAAAACCCAGATTCTGACTAGATATTAGGTAGATCTGAGGAGATTTTGATCGGATCTGGTGAAATCTCATCAAATCTAAGGAGATTTTGATCTGATCTAGTGAAATCTCATCGAATCTGATGAGATTTCCGCCAGATCTAGTGAAATCTCATAGAATCCAATGAGATTTTTGCTGGATCTAGGTTTTTCTCACCGTTTTCTCAGAACTATGACTCCGATTGAACCGTCTACCACCCGTTGAAGGTCTGATCCAACCAATCTATCAGTCGACGGCAGGTGAGATTTTCGACCATCCGATTCCATCAGGTCGATTCTGGGTTGGACATAAACCTGACCTGGACCGACCCATGGACAGCCCTGGGCTAAGGGATGGACCAAATGGGAAGTTTATTTTTCTTTGGTTATCAAATTTCTTTTTTTCTTTTTCTTTTTTTTTTTACCAAATTTGTAAGGTTGAATTTATTCAATCAACTGTTGGCTTTGATTCGTGCCAAATTTGCTTGTATTTTAGCAATTAGATACCTTGTTTTTAGGTAGGAATAATGTAAGAGTTATGTGTGAGAGAGTGTGAAGAAAATCAAGTTGTGTGCATTCAAGAGGAGTCTTGCGACTGACTCGCAACTGGCATGTCGCCAAAGTGGCACATGTGTGAAGCATGTAGGGAACTGAAGGGTCACGACAGCTGGAGCACTACAGGACAAAATGTACAGTCTGGCCAGACAATTAGCTCGCGACTCAAACTCGCGACTTGTTCCACTCGCGAGACTGAGTCGCCAAAATGCCCTATTTGGATGAAAACTAACTTTTCACATTCCTCACATATACACTACTATAAATACCCTTATACCCACAAAATGTAGAGAGTTTCCAGAGAGAAACCCTAAAGAAAAAAAATATTGACTCATCCACAATCTTTGTCATTTGATTCTCCAAATTCCTCTACTCTCACCTTCTCCATTGACATATCCTTGAGAGGTAAATTTTGTCAAATCCTTATCTCACCATACCCATATCAATGAGGAGGTATTTTGGTGTTTGGGAAGCAGTTCAGAGATGACCAATTTACTTGGTTGATGCAATGGGCTTATTGCGGGATTCGGGAAGCTAAAGAAGACAAGGTTAGGCGTAACCCTGTTGAAGTAAGAAGTTTGAAGGGCTTAGATGCATTGTGTAGATTAGGCTTAGAGGGTCTTCTGCTATTCATGTATCCCAACTTTATTCTTTAGTAGATCATTTGACCGCTTGGAGGGCAGCGGAGAGGTTTTTCACCAAGTTCTTCGGTTTCCTTTTCGATAACACATGCTGGTGTTATCTTTGTGTTTGCATCTCCCTTCCCTTACTCTTTACCTTTTAATTGTTGTTGTGTTTGTGATTAATTATGATTTAGAGTGTTTTATCAATTTGGATATAGCTTATATTCATCATTCCGCACATATATTGTTTGTGTATAAGCTTGTGTTGGTATTGTTAAAATTAGGAGTCTAAACATTCATTAGTGTTTTACACACTAATTGAACTTTCAAAATTGATTTTGTTGGGTTTTAATTTTATAATTGTATTGGACTAGTTCAACAATTTGAGGACTAATTTTAAATTTTGAGACAATGTTGTATCTTGATTCCCATTCTAATAAAATTATTTGCATTTGATTCTAAAAAAATAAATAAATAAGGGCGGGGGGCAAGTAAGAGAGAGCAATTTTTCGCATGCTTAGGGTTTCTCAGGGAGTCCTAAGATGGTGAAAGTCTTTCATCTATCATCAGATAGGCCATCTTTTCCCTACGGGTGAAATCCTTACTCCAAGCCACTGCTCATAGCATGTAAGACATCACAGGAAGATGAGCGAAACTATCTCTCAACGCTAAGGAGAGTCAGGCAGTGGACCTATTGTTGGACGACATCGATAATTCTAAAACATTGGTAGCAAAGTTCACTAAAAGACATCATAATATGGAGGCTATCAATCAGACCTTAAGAAGTATGTGGAGATCTAGTGGAAGCTTCAAAATTCAGGACCTTGAGAGAACACTGTCCTTCTTTTGTTTGAGGATGTAGCCGATGCAAACCGTATATTTATGCAAGGTCCATGGTCTTTTAATAAATACTTGATTGGATTACATAGACCTGGAGAAGAAGCGACAGTCAATGGTGCAACGTTTGACAGGGCTTCTTTTTGGGTTCAAATACATAGCTTACAGTTGCGATTGATGAGGAAAGAGAACACTGAGGCGATTGGCAGTACTGTGGGTAGAATGGAGTGCGTTGAAGAGATTGAAACTGGGAATTGTAGAGGTCATTGCATTCGGATGAGAGTTGACTTGGATATAACTCAGCCACTCTGTCGGGGATGTCTAGTTCAGGGGGAGGGAAATCACAATGGGTTTCATTCCAATATGAGCGGCAGCCTATTTTTTGCTACTAGTGTGGTAAGTTAAACCATGATGAGCGAGATTGTAAGATGTGGCTCAATAGTAATGGCACACTATGAAAGGAAGATCAACAATATGGGTCGTGACTACGAGCATCCATGGCTAGATTTTACAAGTCACCACCAGCATCCCAGCGGGAGGAATCACAAAACAATGGACCTCGCCAATACCCAACCCATACCAACAGATTGTCTATTACTCCAATATCGGATAACAATGAGATTAGGGCTGGCGAAGAGGATGATCTGAGGTATAAGGAGAATATAGTTGCAGAGGATGTCGTTGAGGACTGAGTTGTACACACAGGAAAAATAATACTCTCCAACCCGAGCCTATTTAAAGCACACATCCAGGAAATTGACAAGGAATTGAATGATGGTCCTCCTACACATGAAATTAATAAGGGAGGAAAGGACAGTGAGGGTGGAACCTGAACATAGATAGGGCTAAAGGTGGTTTGAAAATAGTTGGTTACAGAGATAATTTGAGTTAAGGGAGAAATGGGCTTCGGTATATGGGAGAAAAATATTTTGTGCTGATGTCTACTATTCAAAGATGCAAGAGTATGAACAATCAAATTAAAAAATACATTGCTTATAATTATGATTTGTTACTTTTCTTTCATCACTTTCAGCGGTTGGTTGATGATAGGCGTTATGAAGAGTTGAAATCAGATTTCAAAGCAACCCAAAGTAGACCATCATTGGCACATCCTGTGGAAATATTAAAGCATGCAGCAAGTTTTTACACTCCTGCAATATTTAAGTTGTTTAGTCATTAATTATGGCTCACTTGAGATTGTGAATTGCATAAGTATGATGAGATTGAAACTGACCAAATATAAAGTTATTCCTCCTGGTAAACATTGTCAACACATTGTTGAATATGATTCATCGGCTTCGACAGTGATGTGCAATTGTAAAAAAATTGAATTTGTTGGAATTTTATGTACCCATGCCTTAAAAGTGTCATCTCTTCAAAATTTTAAAAGGGTACTAGATCAATATATTTTAAAAATGTGGAAAAAGGATGCAAAGGATGGATCTGCAATAAATACTTGTATGCGTGTAGGACTACATGACCAGAATGCATGTTATGGTACATTTTTTTACACCTAATATTATTTAAATAACACCTATTTATTTTTCAAACGTCACAAACAAATTATTAGGCATATCTAAATATTTTTTACTATTATTATGCTAGCCCACAAACGCTCTTTTTTTCATCACAAAATTGGGCTACAAATGTAAAACACTATAAGACCCAATATTTTTGTAAAGCCTAAATTATTTATTGAGTAAGTTGAAATCTCACAAGAATTTTTATGCTTAGCAATATTTGAAAAAAACTCATGATTCAAATATATGGCAAAACAATTTTATCAATAGAATTCAAATCCATAATTAAAGCCCGTGATTCAAATTCATGGCAATACTATTTTATCAATGGGATTCAACCCCATAATCAAAGCCCATGATTCAAACCCATGCCAAATTATTTATCAAAAGCCCAATTTTCATTGGCAACATCAAAAGCCCAATTCTTACTGGCAACATCAAAAAGCCCAGTTTTCACTGGAAATATTAAAAAGCCCAATTTTCATTGACAGCATCAAAAAACCCCGTTCTCACTGGCAATATCAAAAACCCAATTTGATTTAGCACTATTTTATCAAAAGTCCAAGATTATTAATGCTTGGCAAAAAATATTATGTCATAATTATTTCATTTAAAAGATGAACAATGTTTCTTAAACATTGCTATGGAAAAAACCATGGCAATCATTTTATAACATCTCGTGGAAAGTTATAATCATTATATAAAAGCTCATGGAAGGTTATCTTGAGGACTATGATATTCATCTCATATTATAAACCTATGAAACATGTGGTCATCATTTACATCACAACATCCATAATATTTATCTTCAAAGCCCATGGTAACTATTCAATCCCAAAAGCTCACCATTTAAATTATGATGTGATTATTAGAAATCATGAACATTACTTATGATATGGAATTCATCATATTCAAAAATAGTAAATGTTATTTACAAAGGCATTTTGAAACTTATCCTATTATTTCAAATATTACAACTCATTGCCCAAAGACCTTTTACAAATATCTATGAAAACCCAAAATATTTACTAATAATAAAAGTCCATGAGGGATGAAAACTCATGGTAACATGTGTTGTTGATGTCCATTTTGTAGGATGAACACAGCCCAGCCCAAAGGCACCAACCCACATGAGCTCCAAAGACTCCAGCAAGAGGCAGATGACTAAAAATAGACAACCAACTCTTGTTCATCCTTGACCAAGGTATAGCTAAAGGCCTTTACAATAGAACCAAGTCTTTGAGGATGAACTAGGGGCTGTCCCATCAACTTTCTGTCACCCTTTACCTGACGTGAACAGTGCCCAAAGGTTGTGATATCAGCTGAAGTTTAATGGGTGATGGAACTTCATTATTTTCCTCAAGACTATATCTCCAATGAAAGGGGAGCCGAAACTAAATTATCCAAATCTCAACAAATCAATGCTATAAATGTCAAAAATGTTCAAGATATAGTTCATGTGCCAAGCCCATGAATCCTAAAGGGGAAAATTTGGGAGCATATGGTTTGGAGGGCATAAAGGGATCTCTAGCAGAACCCTATGAAGTGGGCTTAAATTTTGACACCTGGCTTTGGGTGTTGAATCCTAATTCTTGGGGTCCAAATCTCAGTTACAGTACTAGGATTCCTCCTTGATACCTATCTTAATCCTATTGATTAAACCCAACTTCAGAAATCTTGACATTTAATGCAAAATACCCCAAAAACCCACCATGTGTCATATTACCCAAAGAAGCAAAGCAGCCCCAAAAGCAAATCTCCCACTTCTGGTCAAATCCTAGGATAATCAAGCCTTATACTTTGCCCCTTGATCAGTCCTATGTTTTTGGACTTTTGTTAATTAATGCTTCCCTAAACTCCACTATAAAAGCATAAGCACACCAGCCTACAGGCACACAGCTACTCCCTTTGAAATTTCTGATTTGCATGTCATTTTGCTTGTGGTTTAGCTTTCCCCAAGCTCACAACTTATTCCCTTTAGCCCACACTCACTTAGCCTCAAACATTCCCTTACCTTTTCTGCATATTCACAGCCCATAAATGCTTCCTAATCAGTCACAAACAACCATTTACTCACTAAAGCCTTAAACTCAGCATTAACTCCATCACACCACCACAAGCCTAAATACCCACTCACTCAAAATAGCTCACACTACCCCATTCATGCCTTATGTATATATATCCCCTAAAATCTTAGTTTAACACTTGCTGCACTGAGCTGGAATCTCTCTCTCCCTTCACACCATGCCAATTAACCCCTTTCTTCTTCCCATGGAACCTTTAATTTTTACTTTTTGTTTTACTATTGAATGATATAATGTATTTGTAACAATAGAATTCTTTCCTCATATTGATGTAATGATAGTTGAAAGTACAATAAATTCCCCTAACCGAGACACACAAAGACCCCCTGAAGTGAACACTTTCCTAAATTTATTTAATAATTGACTGTTGGACTTTAAGTGTAATTTCACCCTACCGTTGGAAAATTTATTTTTCTTGCACTATCAAAACAGGACCACTAACGTACTAATTAAGTATTGTGAAGTATTTTTATTGGGTTTTTATTGCTGTTTTGTCAAGTGCAGCCTTTATTTCTTGCTTGGATAGGCTTGTCACCACACCGAAAGCCTTTGGACATCATCTCAAGAGCCCATCGTTGAGTTTTGGCTTGACTTCTCAATATTTTATTTAGAGGCATCAATTTCCCCCTCAACAATGCAGATGTGGGAAGTGGGTACAAAGTATTGCTTAAATTGTATTCGAATTTGGCAATGAGAGCTGCTATGACTGATGAGTCTTTTCGTATGGCTTTGGATGCTCATGAAAGTACTTTGATCAAAGTACAGGCAAGTTTGAAAAATCTATCAATTGAATAATGTACTGTTGGAGGCTCTCGTTTCAAATTAAAGGCTCATCAAGCAAACGATAGTGTACAACCTGTCAATTCCAAAGAAAAAAAAAATAAAGGAATTAAGCTTAAAGGAAAATAAGCAAGGACATATCCTAGAAGAAAAGGTGCATTAGAAAGAGCCACAAGAAAGAGAAAACGTCAAACTATTGTACCTTCTCATATTCAACAACTCACATCGGTATGAAATGCGTTCCTTTTTCTTTTTCTTTTTTTCTTTGTGCTTACAATGTTAGACTATAATGTGTACTAAATCCATATTTCACCAATGGAAAAACAGCAGCCATGCTAGAACTTAAGCTTGGATGTTGGTAATGAAGTTCATCAGATGTCTTCTTCGGTTTATACACAGGTAACAATATATATATTGTGTGTATAAATTATAAAAAGAACTAATTTTTTCAATTATGTATATAATTTTTGTCAATAATGTGGCAGCCACCTCAATCCTCGTAATGGTGCCCTTAGTTCAAGTCTAGATACTTACAATCTACTGAATCAATCTTCATCTCAACATACAATGGTAGTATTTTAAATTTCGCTTATGATAATTTTTATATTGTTATATTACTCTTAAATTTTGTTGTCTCAACTCATAATTGGTTCTTCATATTTAATTTATTAATTCATTTGAATGTGAATGTGAAATGTAGCAGGAAGATGGCAGGACAAACATAACTACACATGGTTTTACTGAAATGTTGAACTTGATTCAAGTAATTAGATGAAAGCATATATTTTTTTATTGCTTTGATTTGATTGATATTTGATTGGTTATATGTTGATATGTAGACACAATTACCAAAACGGTAAATCAAAAGAATAATGAAGATATTGAATACAAACACAGAAGTGAGCTTGCTTGTGGGACTTTATTGGCTAAGCTCCAAACCCATAACCTACAACATGCCTACCAAGGAGTGAAGAAGAGTGTCAGTGCTGTCAATCATAGAGGAGCATCCAAATTAATTTGTTACTTTGATTTGATACTCTACCATGCAAATGAACTTTGATAACTTTAACGGGTTATGATACCAGGGACAAACCCAGGTGGGGGCCCGAGCCCCCAGGCCCAAAAATAAAAATTTAGTAGGTAAAATTTTCCCAAAAAAAAAAAAGAAGACTTGGGCCCTCCTTAGTTTCATGAACGGATGAACCACAACCAGCCAACCTAGTCAACAGCCCATGTAAATCTTTTTTAAAAAAAAAAAACACACCAGCAGTCCAAAACGCCAAAACCAAACGGAACAAGCGAAAAAGTGAAAAACGAAGGAAAAATAAATAAATAAAAAAGAGAGAGGCGAGACTTAGAGAGATTCACGCCGCTGCTCACGCCACCACCATCTGGCCCAATAATTAGCCCACATTCCTCCAAAACCCCTCATTCACCTTTTATAAATTCCAAATTTGCAACATATATAAACTCAAAAAAAAAAAAAAAAAAAAAAGGTTACTGTGTACTGTCACAATTGCGCTGCTTGCCATGGCCAGTTAACCACCCTGCTAGTGCTCTTGATGGGAGTCTGTAACGCCACTCCTCGGCGGCAACACTAGTACACCTCTTTCTCTCTCGCCGCTCTGTCGTTTGTTTGCTCAACACTACTGTTATATTTGTTAATAGCTGCTCCACCCTGTAGTGAAGAAAAAAGTATACCATGTTTTGATAATATCAACTTGTCATTTGTTTTAGTATTTTCTACCCAATAAATGAGTGACATTTGTTTAAAAAAACACATCAGACTATTCCAATAAATGGTAAATTTATCACTCATTTATTAAGTAAAAAATATCAAAATAAATTATGAGTTGATATTACCTAAACATGTATACTTTCTTGCTGGTAAGCGGTTCACTTTAACCGACTAGCAAGCTTCTAAACTAAGTAATGAAGTGTTGTACAGCTGTATAGCATTTCACATATAATACTTTTATCTTTCTTTATATTTTTTTATTATAATAAGATATATTAGTTTTGTTTCGATGATTTAATGTTCTTTACACAGTACACTACAATTAATAATAATAATAATAATATAATGTGGTTTATATTAGAATATTAGATTATCTATTTATATCTAATAATAGTAGGAGGACAAATAATTGTTTAATTGTTTGATTTGATCTAATTGCACTTCAAATAGTAATTTGCACTTCATTGTTCACACATTTTTTTTAACAAAAAATATTGTATAAATCTTCAAAATTTCATACCTATTAATCAATTTTTATCCTAAATGCTGAAACATTAGATGTAACTCCTTAGAAAAGCTCTAAAATGTAAAAAGGTAAGTTCAAACCTAAGTACAAAGAATTTAGTGCAGTGAAAAAAATGTAGGTACAAGTTTACTTAAAGTTAGTTTATGAAATAAAATAATTTATTTTTGGCCAC
Source organism: Quercus tomentella (assembly GCA_028535165.1). NCBI lineage: Eukaryota > Viridiplantae > Streptophyta > Magnoliopsida > Fagales > Fagaceae > Quercus > Quercus tomentella. The sequence goes on from JAPQVY010000111.1 coordinate 45,195,081, forward strand.
AATTTGGGCCAAATTAACTTGAGTTTTTTGCATTTTGAGCCAATGTAAGCTGAACTAATGTAGGCTTAACACATTAACACAATGTAGGCATAATTAACTTGCCCCGTAAGAAAATTTCCTGGCTCCACCACTGACTATATGGATGTGTATTTGAAAAAAAAAAAATTTTCCGCTTACCTCTGGCCCCCCCAACTTGAAATCCTGGATCCGTCTCTGATACTCATTTTATTTTTCATTTAGAAGTGGAAAAGGAGAAACTTTTATTATTTTAAATATCATAGACTTTGAATATGGTTTCAATAAAACTTATGAACATTTAGGCCCCATTTGGTATGGCAACTCAAACGGCCAAAATTGGGAATTAACTCCATTTTTCCAACTATATAATTAGTAGACATGGTTTTGAAACTATATTTTTTAATAACATCTCGAGTTTCTAAAACTCGATTTAGGACTTATAAATCGAGTCTTACAGACTCGGTTTTCATGTTCTGTCTTCGCCCTTCTCCACGTGACGTCCACCTGAAAATCGAGTCTATAAGACTTGATTTATAACTCAAACCTAAAGAACCAATCAAAAAAACTGATATTAGTCAGATCTGATGGTTAGGACGTGAGACACGGCATGGACTCTTCTTTCGTTGCAAGTGCTTTCTTTTGCTCCTCACCAGACCTCTCACATGGCATGGACTCTCTTCTTTTGTTTGTTCTCTGCAAAGTCTTTTTTGGTTCCCATTTGTGAAGTGTGAAGTAGGGGTGTGCAGAAAACCCACCGACCCGTCAAACCCGACCCAACCCAACCCGACCCGCCGGGTTGGGTCGGTTTTTAAGGTTTGGTGGGTTAGGTTGGGTTACAAAAAAAAAATTTATAGCGGGTCGGGTTGGGTTTGGGTCATAAAATTACAAACCCGCCAAACCCGACCCGACCCGACCCACCCATATTTTATATTTAATAATTTTTTTTTAAATCAATTGTAGGGCACTTTTATATATATATATATATATATATATATATATATATATATATATAATTTAAAAAAAAAAATCAACTGTAGAGCAGCATTTCCTTAGTTCCTCCTACTAATACTAATTTAATATATATATATATATATATAATATATTATATAATTAATAAATTTTTTTAAATAGCCAGTTTTTCCTATCCTATATAAAAGCCAATTAGTTCACACAAATCCTAATAAATTACTATTGTTGTTTAGTCATTAGTGTTGTTTGCCTTTAAGGAGTTACATTAATACTAATCTTTAGGTTTTTTTAATATATTAATATTTTTTTTTTCTACTCAATTTAATAATAATAATAATAATAAAAATTTATCAAACCCATGGGTACAACCTGACCCAACCCGACTCATGTGGGTTGGGTTGGATTGGGTTAGACTTATGTGATGGGTTGGATTGGGTTGAATTTTTTTTGACCTACCATAATGGGTTGGGTCAAAAAATCTCCTCAATCCGATCCATGCACACCTCTAGTGTGAAGAATGCGGAGTGTATCTTATAAAAGTAAGTGGTTGCCGACTAAGCTAGTGTGACTTGTGAAGTGTACTGTCAACTTTTTTTTTTTTTTGTTGGGAGAAGTGTACTATCAACTCAATCGTTGTCTGCAAAGTCTTTTTTGCTTCCCATTTGTGAAGTGTGAAGTAGGTAGAGTGAAACAAGTGTATTTTGGTGACTGATTGTATCTTATAAAAGTAAGTGGTTGCCGACTAAACTAGTGTGACTTGTGAAGTGTACTGTCAACTTCTTTTTTCTTTTTTCTTTTGGGAGAAGGAAGTGTACTGTCAACTCAATATTTCAAATAAAAGTTTGTTCACGTGTTGTCTTCTTCTGCTCAACACTGAGCTGTTTGTTTTCCCATCTTCTTTACCACTTCTCGAGGAGGGAAAACAAAGTTTAGAGGGGACACGTGCAAGCCAAGGGCCTGACTAGCTCCTTGGCGCATGACACTGCAATCCCCATTGGTGCATGTGTAAACTTACCAAAAAAGAAAAAATCGAGTGAGATGTATGTTGTCAAGTGTATGTATGTTGTTAGCTAGGTTCCAATAAATATGTATGATAGCAACTTCAGCATTTCTTTTTTTCAAATGAATTAATTGCTTTTCTCTTTTCTTTATAAGCCCTTCTTGCCATTGATTATATCTCACTCAGCCAGCGCAAACTTAGATTCTGCATAGATTTTTCTCCTTTATTTTTCATATAGCAACTTTTAATTTTGCAAAAAAGCTACTCAAAACAATCAATATGGGTAGCCTCAAGCTCGATCATGAACTTGAAAATGATTCTCACATGACGGTTAACCCTCTAGACCCAGAGGAATTCAGGAGGCAAGGCCACATGTTGATTGACTTCATTGCTGATTATTACCAAAATATAGAGAGTTACAAAGTCCTAAGCCAAGTTGAGCCAGGTTACCTTAAAAAACTCTTGCCAGAATCTGCCCCCTATTATCCTGAATCAATTGAAACCATCCTCCAAGATGTGCATAAATATATTATACCTGGGATCACACATTGGCAGAGTCCTAATTACTTTGCCTACTTCCCTTCAAGTGGTAGCACTGCAGGTTTTCTTGGTGAAATTCTAAGCACTGGCTTTAATGTAGTCGGATTCAATTGGATGTCATCACCAGCTGCAACTGAGCTAGAATGTATTGTCATGGATTGGCTTGGAGAAATGCTTATGCTACCGAAGTCTTTCCTTTTCAAAGGCAATGGTGGAGGTGTATTGCAAGGGACTACTTGTGAGGCCATTTTGTGTGCTCTAGCTGCAGCGAGGGATCAGATGCTAAACCGATGTGGGAGTGAGAAGTTGGAAAAGTTGGTGGTCTATGGGTCTGACCAAACACATAGTGCACTGCAAAAGGCAGCTCAAATTGCTGGAATCCACACAAAGAACTTCCGAGCCATCAAAACTACGAAGTCAAATTCATTTGGGTTATGCCCAAACTCTCTAAGAGATGCAGTTCATGCAGATGTTGAAGCTGGGCTAGTCCCATTATTTCTATGTGCCACAGTTGGGACAACCTCAACAAATGCTATTGATCCAATAGGACCATTGTGTGAAGTAGCAAAAGATTTTAACATATGGGTTCATGTTGATGCTGCATATGCTGGAAGTGCTTGCATTTGCCCAGAGTTTCGTCATTTCATTGATGGGATTGAGGGTGCAAACTCGTTTACTTTGAATGCACATAAATGGTTCCTTACAACTCTAGATTGTTGCTGCCTTTGGGTGAAGGATCCAAGTGCCTTGATAAAATCTCTCTCAACTAATCCAGAGTTTTTGAGAAATAAGGCCACAGATTCAAAACTAGTGGTGGACTACAAAGACTGGCAAATAACCTTGAGCCGAAGATTCCGAGCCATGAAACTATGGCTTGTGCTAAGAAGCTATGGCGTGGCTAACCTCAGAAACTTCCTGAGAAGCCATGTCAAAATGGCAAAGCTTTTTGAAGAACTTGTAAGAAACGATAATAGGTTCGAAGTTATGGCCCCTAGAAACTTTGCTTTGGTTTGCTTTAGGGTTTTGCCATGGCCAAATGATATCAGTGTGGCTAATCATGTGGAACCAGTAAATGAGCTAAACAAGAAGCTGCTAGAGTCGATCAATGAGTCAGGGAATGTGTACATGTCTTCCACTGTGGTTGATGGAGCATACATAATACGGTGTGCTATAGGTGCAACTCTGACAGAGGAAAGACATGTGATTAGGGCTTGGAAGGTTATTCAAGAGCATGCAGATGCTTTACTCAGCAAAAACTAGTGTAAAGGTATTGACACTAGTCACACTGAGTTTGCTTTTAGTTGCCAATAAAAGTAAAATAAGCGTGCATGAGGTGGCAATTTGATGCCATGCACAGTACCTAGCTTATCTTCTATATATGTAAGATGCTTTTAATTTTATTCTACAATATATCTTTTTATTGACAAAAATAATTCGTTATTATGTGGCTGTTGTTTGATGAAAATTTTATCTATAACTGGCCTAGATAGAATGAAAAGCTTTGGCAAAGACGATTTCTCGATGTCTATAGGTCTGTTTGTCTGTCTCCTTCTCTCTTTCCACCCAAAAAATAATAATAATAATAAAAGTAGAAGTTAAAGACTTGCCTGTCTCTTCTCTCTTTCCACCCAAAATAATAATAATGATAAAAGAAGAAGTAAAACACTGACCGAGTGGACCAAATTGTGTGTCTATAATGTAATATTTATTATTTTTATTGTATTTTCGGGGCTTATATTTCATACTTTTCAATCCAAAAATTAAGAAAAAAAATGAATTCTTGAGCTAAACTTGAAAAAGCAATCTACAAATAGAATCAATTTAAGGCCTAATTAGTCTAATATAGACGGAAGGGGATTGAAATTTACTGAGTGGACCAAATTGAACCAAAGTAGACTTAATTGGACAAAATTGAAATGAATAGAAACTGTTTAATTTTTAGGGAGAACAATTTATCTTCAACAAATTTTAGAAAAAAAATTATACATTATATTACAATACAAAATAATTATTTATTCATATGCATCGGTTGGGTTTGCTATTAGCATTTTTATAATTGTGGGCCACTTAAATTAGTGTGCATGGGATGTGGCAATTTGATGCCATGTCAGTGACAGCTTTAGAAATTTTTTTCAAAATACTCCTTAAAAAACATAAATTACACAATTTAATAAAAAAATTCATATATTGAAAATAATACCAAAAAAAAAAACACAAATAAATAAAGTTTTACAACTCCTTTCTACGAATTTTCATATTTTGATATAGTTGCCTAATATATATATATATATATATATATATATATATATATATATATATATATATATTGTATTTTATAATATCTTGTGCACTTCATAATTACATACACTTAGAGCAATTACATCAACCGATGGATAATTTTGCAAAATAGAAAAAGGTAGTCCTTTTACACAATTTGGCCCAAAAAACACCCACATCAGTGAGTATAAAATTGTGCATTTATGCACAATTACTATAGTAACCGTGCATATATGCACGGTTACTGTAGCGCTTCCATTTATTATTTTATTAGTTTTTTCTCTCTCCTTCTCTCTATATCTCTGGTTGCTCTCGCTCTCACTCTCACCTCATTCTCATTGCTGCCGATCATCAGAGAACGCCACACATGCATCAACCGAGAATGCCACACATTCATCAACAGAGAAAACCACATCAAAAAATTTCTTCCAAAATCAAGTAAAACAAGAAATTAGTATTACACAGGATTTGTTTGGTTGCCGAGAAAAACACAGAGAAAACAAGAAATAAAGAAAATTAACCAAACACAGAGAAAATATACTCTTTTCCACCACTTTCTCACCAACCAAACAAGAAATAAAGAAAATTAACAACAAAAAGGCTGGGTCTGGGTCTAACTCTCTCTTCCAAGTTCACCTCTTTCAACTCAAATTCCTTCAAAGTGGTTTTCCAGATCCTTCCATTGAAGCGAGAACAAAAGAAACGAAGATGAAGAGCTGTGGATTTGCTCCAGCGTTTTCCGCAGAGTTTGCTTTTTCATCTCTACCGCTTCCAATTCGCTCGAGATCCAAGAACCGCCGGAACCGGACGCCGATGACAACAATGGACCTCGCACGCCGACGAGGGTCTAGGTCTGTGAGCTCGCACGCCAACGGAGCTCGCTTTGCGTGTTGGGTCTGGGTCTGTGAGAGAGTGTTGGGTTTGGGTCTGGGTCTGGGTCTGTGAGGGAGTGTTGGTCTGTGAGAGAGAGGGGCAGTGAGGGAGAGTAATAAAAAATAGTAAAAAAATAAATATTTTATTGAATAAATGTGTAGAATAGATAAACTGATGTGAGTGCTTTGTAAAAATTAATGTGTAAAATAAAAAAAGTAGATTTTAAGTGTAAAATAGACGAAATATTATGCACAAGCTGATGTAATTGCTCATATGCATCGCTTGGGTTTGCTATTAGCATTTTTATAATTGTGGGCCACTTAAATTAGTGTGCATGGGATGTGGCAATTTGATGCTATGCCAGTGGCAGCTTTAGAAATTTTTTTCAAAATATTCCTTAAAAAACATAAATTACACAATTTAATAAAAAAAATTCATATATTGAAAATAATAACAAAAAAAAACACAAATAAATAAAGTTTTATAACTCCTTTCTACAAATTTTCATATTTTAATACAGTTGCCTAATATATATATATATATATATATATATTTGTATATATATTTATATATTTTTGTATTTTATAATATCTTGTGCACTTCACAATTACATACGCTTACATAGTTACACAAAAGACAAGAGATAAGAGCCTGAGTGTAAGTCACAGGTCAGACTAGTCTGAGGACAGTCGGTGAGTGAAGTTAAAGAAATATAAAACTTTAACATTACACAAAAGGACAAACAAATAAAGGCAAATAAAGGTAAAGCTAATCAATATTAGTTACTGTTGTGCATGTGCTATTCAGTGTTTAGTCCGGAACATCAGATGATGAATCAGATTTTTCAATTCCATATATATAGAGAGAGAGAGAGAGAGAACTGAGATGTGAAGGGCCAAAGTTGAGAATTAATACTATTTTTCTAACTATATAATTAGTAGGCATGGTTTCGAAACTATATTTTTTAATAACATCTCGAGTTTTTGAAACTCCATTTATCACGTGATGTCCACCTAAAAATCAAGTCTTAGAAACTCAATTTATATATCAACCCTTAAATACGCGATTTGTATGTGACGTGTTTCTCACCCCTCACACATCTCACTCGATTTTTTCTTTTTTGGTAAGTTTACACATGCACCAATGGGGATTGCAATGTCATGCGCCAAGGAGTTAGTCAGGCCCTTAGCTTGCACGTGTCCCCTCTAAACTTTGGCTGTATTTGTTTCAGTGTAAAATATTTTCGGGAAAGGAAAATATTTTCTAGTGTTTGGTTGCATTTTAAAAATTATATTAGAAAACAATTTTTAGTGTTTGGTAATATTCTGAAAATGCTATTTTCCTACAAATTTTTCACACTTTCTCAGCCATTTTCTCAGCTTCCAACCAAATTTTATATCAGAAAATCCACCACCACCCACACACTAGCACCCACAGACAATCTACCACTATCCACACAAAACCCACCACCACACAACACAGAAACCACCAAAACGCCACCACCCACACCACCTCAACAACAACAACAAAATTAGAGATCAAAGAGATCAAGCAGATCGGCGAGAGAGTGATTGGCGAGAAAGCAGATCAACGACGATCCAGGTAAGGGTTTGTGAGTGGCGAACCATTGAGAATCGAGCTTCTCAACGGCCCTGATTTCGAAACCGATTCGGTCGAGCAAGAGTGACGAGGCGGTGTCGGGGTTGGAGATTTGGATTGTGACGATCAAAGGATCGCCAGGACGGTACACGTCCTTGTCCGGTTGGATTTGAGAGTGGGAACTCGTTGATGGAACTCGAACTCAGCAGTGGTGGTGTTCGGTGGATTTCGATTCAAAAGGGAGAGGGAGATCGAGAAAGAGAGAGATCGGCGGTGCGAACTCGACGGCGCGATCTCGTCGCTACGTCTAGGGTTGGGGCGCGTTTGTGAGTCCTTTTTTCTCTCTCTCTTTCTCTCTCAGGCTGTGTCTATGAGTCCTTCTTTCTCTCTCTCTTTCTCTCTTTCCGGATGTGATTTAAAGGTAAAATAAAAACAGAAATGGTTTTACACCCGTGAGCCTTATTTTACGATCAACGCTGAAAATAATTTCAGTTTGACCCAATTTTCAGTAATCACCAAACATACACATTTACAGAAAAACATTTCCGAAAATGGTTTTACACGGAAACAAACACAGCCAAATTTGTTTTCCCTCGTCCAGAAGTGGTAAAGAAGATGGGAAAACAAACAGCTCAGTGTTGAGCAAAAGAAGACAACACGTGAACAAACTTTTATTTGAAAATATTGAGTTGACAGTACACTTCACAAGTCACACTAGCTTAGATACACACGGCAACCACTTACTTTTATAAGATACAATCAATCACCAAAATACTTGCTTCAGTCTACGTACTTCACACTTCATAAATGGGAACCAAAAAAGGCTTTGCAGAGAACAATTGAGTTGACAGTACACTTCACAAGTCACACTAGCTTAGATACACACGGCAACCACTTACTTTTATAAGATACACTCAGTCACCAAAATACACTTGCTTCACTCCACATACTTCACACTTCACAAATGGGAACCAAAAAAGACGTTGCAGAGAACAAACAAAAGAAGAGGGTCCATGCCATGTGAGAGATCTGGTAAGAGCATCTACAGCAGTAGAGCTAAAAATTTAGCTTTTTAGTTCCACCAAAAGTTACTTTATCTATTATACCTACACATATGCTGCAGCAGTGGATCTATTTTAGCTATCAACGCAATAAAATAATATAAACATCACAATAAAATAATATACCACCTACAATAAAATAATATACCACCTACAATAAAATAATATATCCCACAACCACCACTACCACCACCACTCAAACCCAAAAAAAAAAAAAAAAAAAAAACCAAACACTGTACCACCAAACCATAGCCACAACAACCACCATCGCCACCACCACAGCCATCAAACCCACAAAAGAAAAAAAAAAAAATCAAACATCACTCCCACATGAAAATACATTAAAAAAAAAAAAGAAAAAAAACAAACAAACAAACTCAATCACAGCAAAGAGAATGGCGTGGATCTGATCGGAGGACTGGGCGGAGGCGTTGATCGGCGGAGTGGGGAGGACTGGGCGGCGTGGGTCTGATCGGAGGATTGGGCGGAGGCATGGATCAGCGGCTTGGGGCTTGGGCCGGTGACGTTGAGGCCGGCGGAGGGGCGAGGACTGGGCGATGGGGCTTGGGGAGATTGGCGATGGGGCTTGGGGAGATCGACGATGAGGCTTGGCGTGGATCGGCGAGCTGGGTCGGTGGAACAGGTCGGCGGTGAGGGAGCTGGCCGGCGAGCTAAGGGATGAGGGAGATGAGGGAGGTCGGCGAGCTAGAGAGAAAAAAAAAAAATTGACCGGCGAGCTGAGAGCTAGAGAGAAAAAAAAAATGACCGGTGAGCTGAGGGATGAGGGAGGCCGGCAAGCTAGAGAGAAAAAAAAATGACCGGCAAGCTGAGGGATGAGGGAGGCCGGCGAGCTGGAGAGAAAAAAAAAATTGAGGAAGAAAGAAGAAGGAAGAGAAGCCAGAGAGAGAGAGAGAGAGAGAAAAGGATAGGAATATTTTAATTAGAGAGGAGAGAGAAGTGTAATAAATTTTTTTTTTTTTTTTTTTAGCTTTGAGCTACAGTGCACATCTAAAGATAGATGTGCACTGTAGCTGAGGAGCTAAATCTAAAAGATTTAGCTCCACTGAAAGATTTAGCTCCACTGCTGCATAATGGTTTTTGGGTATTGAGGAGCTAAAAAATAGCATTATACCTATATAGCACCACTGCTGTGAGTGCTCTAAGGAGCAAAAGAAAGCACTTGTGACGAAAGAAGAGTCCATGCCGTGTCTCACGTCCTAACTATCAGATCTGACTAATATCGGTTTTTTTGATTGTTTCTTTTGGTTTGAGTTATAAATCGAGTTTTAATACTTGATTTAAAAGTCCTAAATCGAGTTTTAGAAACTCGAGATATTATTTAAAAATATAGTTTCAAAACCATGCATACTAATTAGGGGTGGCAAATGGGTGGGTTTGGGTATATAAAACTCATTTACCCATTAAAACCTATTTAACTAATTCCTTCTAACCCAAATCCAACCCAACCAAATTGTTATGGATAAACCCCAACCCACCCAATTACCCAATTATCAAAATTACCAAAATGCCACTAAAGTGAAAATGACCAAAGTACTCTAAAATCTTCAAAAATGACCAAAATACTCCCAAAACCCAAAAAATGACCAAAATACCCCCTGAAACCTAAAAAATGACCAAAATACCCCCAAAACCTAAAAATGTTCAAAATACCCTAGAAACCCAAAAAATGACCAAAATGCCCCCGAAAACCAAAAAAATGACCAAAATACCCCTGAAACCCAAAAATTACCAAAATACCCTCGAAACCTAAAAATACCCCAAAAACACAAAAAATGACCAAAATACTCCCGAAACCAAAAAAATGACCAAAATACCCCCAAAACCCAAAAAATTACCAAAATACCCTCGAAACCTAAAAAATGACCAAAATACTCCTGAAACCCAAAAAATTACCAAAATACCCCCGAAACCCAAAAAATGACCAACGTACCCCCGAAACCCAAAAAATTACCAAAATACCCCTGAAACCCAAAAAATTACCAAAATACCCCCAAAACCAAAATACCCAAAAAATGATCAAAATATCCCAAAAACCTTAAAATGACCAAAATACCCCTAGAAGCTAAAAAATGACCAAAATACCCCTAAAACCTAAAAATTACCAAAATAATCACAAAACCTACAAAATGACCAAATACCCCCAGGAATCCAAAAAATTACCAAAATACCCCTGAAACCTAAAAATTACCAAAATACCCCTTGAAACCTAAAAAATGACCAAAGTACCCTTGAAACCTAAATATGACCAAAATAACCCCTAAACCTTAAAATGACCAAAATATCCTCGAAATCTAAAAAATGACCAAAATACCCCGAAACCTATAAAATGACAAAAATGCCCCTTAAACCTATAAGTCGATAAAAATACACCCTAAACCTAAAAAAATTACCCAAATCCCTCTTAAAACTAAAAAATGACCAAAATACTCCCTAAACATAAAAAAATGACCAAAATACCCCCTAAACCTAAAAATGACTAAGATAGCTCGGAAACCTAAAGAATGATTGAAATATCCCCAAAACCTAAAATGTTATTAAATGACCTCCAAAACCTAGAAAATTACAAAAAATGGCCCCAAAATCTAAAAGTTAACGAAACACCCCTAAAACCTAAAAAATTAGTGACATTCCCTCAAAACCTACAAAATGACTGAAATACTTTTAGAACCTTTAATTTAACGAAAATACCCTCGAAACATCCAAAATACCCCAAAACCCTATTTTGGTAATTTTAAAGGCTTCGGGTGTATTTTGTTCATCTTATAGGATTTGTGGTATGTTGGTCATTTTAGATATTTTTAGGGGTATTTTGGTCGTTTTATAGGTTTAGAGGTATTTTGGTCGTTTTAGGGTATTTTTGGTAATTTTAGAGGTTTCAAGTTGTTTGTGGCCATTTTAGAGGTTTTGGGTTTATTTGGGTCATTTCAAAGGTTTAGGGGTATTTTTGTCACTTTATAGGTATGAGGGTATTTTGGTCATTTTTTAAGTTTCATGGGTATTTTAGTAATTTTTTAGGTTTATGGGGTATTTTGGTCATTTTATAGTTTTAGGGGGGTATTTTGGTCATTTTTAGGTTTCTAGATTATTTTGATCAATTTTTAGGTTTCGGGGTTATTTTGGCCATTTTTTAGGTTTCGAGGGTATTTTTGCATTTTTAGGTTTTGGGGGTATTTTGGTCATTTTTTAGGTTTTGGGGGTATTTTACCCATTTTTTAAGTTTCAGAGGGATTTTGCTAATTTTTAGGTTTTGGGGGTATTTTGGTCATTTTTAGGTTTTAGGGGTATTTTGGTCATTTTTTGGATTTCAGGGGTATTTTGGTAATTTTTAGGTTTCGGGAGTATTTTGGTTATTTTTTGGGTTTCAGGGGTATTTTGGTAATTTTCAGGTTTCGGGGGTATTTTGGTAATTTTTTGGGTGTCGGGGGTATTTTGGTCATTTTTTGGGTTTCAGGGGTATTTTGGTAGTTTTTTGGATTTTGGGGGTATTTTGGTAATTTTTAGGTTTTGGAGGGTATTTTAGTCATTTTTTGGGTTGAGGGGGAATTTTGGTCATTTTGTAGGTTTTGGGGTTATTTTTGGTAATTTTTAGGTTTTGGGGTTATTTTGGTAATTTTTAGGTTTTGAGGGCATTTTGGTCATTTTTTTGGGATTCGGAGGTATTTTGGTCATTTTTTGGGTTTTGGGGGGTATTTTGGTAATTTTCAGGTTTGGGGGGTATTTTGGTCAATCTTATGGTTTTGGGGGTATTTTGGTCATTTTGTAGGTTTTGGGGTTATTTTTGGTAATTTTTAGGTTTTGGGGTTATTTTGGTAATTTTTAGGTTTCGATGGTATTTTGGTCATTTTTTGGAGTTCGAGAGTATTTTGGTCATTTTTTTGGTGTTGGGGGGTATGTTGGAGGTATTTTGGTAATTTTCAGGTTTTGGGGGTATTTTGGTCATTTTGTAAGTTTTGGGGTTATTTTGGTTATTTTTAGGTTTTGTGGGTCTTTTGGTCATTTTTTAAGTTTAAGGGGTATTTTGGTCTTTTTTTAGGTTTTAGGGGTATTTTGGTCATTTTTAGGTTTAGGTGTTATTTTGGTCATTTTTTAGGTTGAGGGGGTATTTTGGTAATTTTAGTGGTTTTGGGGCATTTTAGAGTTGGGTGATTTGTAGAAATGATAGTTGGATCATAATTGGGTTTTAATTGGGTACTCAATTGAGTACCCAATTAAAACCCAATAAACATTAATGTTAATTGGGTTTAATTGGATTAATACCCATTTAACCCAATTAATAATTAGGTGGGTTTGGGTCTAATTTAAGTGGGTAGGTTTGGGTGGACAAATGGATTTGGGTTGATTTTGCCACCACTAATACTAATTATATAATTGGAAAAATAGAGTTAATTTTCAATTTTGACCCAACTGAAACACATGTTTTCAGTTTTTAAACAATATTATACGCATTTTCACATATATTTTGTATTTCCACACTTTTTTACTCACACATATTTCTACACATATTTTCAAACAACAAAACACATGTATTTAAATGTATCAAACACCCCTTATTTTCAGAGAATTATCAAAAGAAGAATACTTATTTTCAGAGAAATCTCTGGAACTTATGAACATGTATTTGCATTGTAATACTGCTTCTTCTTTTTTAAATGCAAGATAAAACCACTAAACAGTTTTGTGTATAAGTATCCCTAGCAACACTTTTTTATTTTTTTGGGTCTGGTACATGAAACTGGAAAGCCCCTACCAACAAAATTTCTTCAACCTAATCAAACAACTATGAACTATCCCTTGAACCCATGCTTGGTGTTTTTCCTCCCTTGTGCAAATATCCAGTGTACACACAGCAGCCTCGCTGTAATCCCATAGCAATATATCAACCTATCCATCATCTTAGCTTGGCATATATCTTCAAAAAATGTGAAAGAAATCAAGATTTGATTATTGGGGAAGAAAAAAGATTAAGTTTATACCAAAAGTTTTCTGATGAAGTATCTCAGTTTCTTAAGGGAAAAATACCATGCTAACACATTGCTAGAATCAAAGTTTGTAGAGAAGAATGAGTGCTTAACATTAAAAAGAAAAGCTTAAAACTTATGTACCAATGCCGTGCATATCAGATATGAGAATTGCAGCATAGAAATATATGATCAAGACTAAGCAAAAAATTAACAACTGTATCCTTTTTCCTTAACCTCATTCAAGAATTTCAACAAACACATAAAACACAATCTAGCAACCACACTTATCATAACAACCAAAACAGAGAGTAACTGTTAGTTCTCTATCGTTGTAAGGCAGTGATAATGTAATCATGGATCAGACTTCACACTAAGATGATCGTGATGATTCTTCTCACACACACACACACACACACAAAAAAAAAAAAAAAGGAGATGATCGTGATGATGTTAGACCAATAATAATGCAAACAATTAATAAGAATGAAAAGGGAATTGATAAAGACAAGATTGGAGTCAAATGCAAAACTTCATTAATCATTATCAGTTTCAAAAATGAAACAGATTAGGATCTGGGTGCCTCATTTTCAGAACTGTAACCATGAGGCATGAACGTTAGTAACTTTTGCCTTTCCCGTTAGTTGAGAAGGAAAAAAACAGAGCTGCCAGGTGTCAATTTTTTATTAGCGGTACAGGGAGTGGTACACATTTTATGGTACAGAAAATGTTCATTCAATAAACAAATAGTATTAGAGTGTGCCAAGTTCAATTCATCCTATTACTCATTTATGAAAAGACAACATAAATGACGTTTGGTTGAATAAAAAAAAAAACGAAGAGTTATACATTCATAATATTTTCATAACATTTTCACAATAAATTTTAAGTGGTATGTTATTATTGATTTTAATTTGAACTTATCATTAAAAATACATTTTTGTCTCTAGGAATAGCCAATAACAACCTACGTACAACTTAAGATTAGTTGTGAAAATATTATGAACATAACATTTCTCATATAAATAAATAAAAATGAATATTTGCATATTATGATGAGACATTTAATTTGAGGCCAATAAAATAAACCCACACAATAATCAATAATGTAATATATGACTTTAGATAGAGCTTAATACTTTGATTAGCCTACCTATACCGAAACTGTCCTAAAGTTAGTATTAGTAACTTCTTCTTTAATTGCAGAAGCAAAGCCATAGGAGTTTAGAGAGAGAAAAATGTGAAATTTCAAGACAAATCAAGAACAAAGAAAATATATATATACACAAACAACCAATTGAGAAATTTTTATAAGCAGTATATATGCATTCACGAACGTACTTGAATTTCCATTCCAGGGCCACATGCAGTTCTACAAACAGTTGACTTTCGCTTCTCCTTCACCTCTTTCCTCCAGGTTAATGTGTTTTATTACACCACACAAACAAAAACTCTCTTTTTATTCATAGTAAGATAAGATATTCAAATGAGCTATAAATAATAAAAAAAATTAGTTCTTTTTTAGGTTCACTCCATGGTCATTGTTACGATCGTCATCCTGTTTCTTATACTCTACATGTTCTTTTAGATGCTTTTTATAGCATTTTATGAAACAGGCTTCCAAACGAAAAGGCTTTATATGTTTCTTATCGAGGCATAATTTCAAGCACTTTGAAGCAACTTCAACCACATGGTGGTTAACTGGCAACCTATTCTCCTCCACAAAGTGATCAAACACTCGAAAAGCACAAGCTTCAAGTGTTATAGCATGTCGATCGTCTTCACTAACTTCATGACATATCTCAAATGCATATATAAGGGAATTAATAAATTTTATTTGAGCAATATGAAGGTCAAAGGGATCGTCAGGGTTGCGGTCATTAGCGTGTACGTCAACAAGAGTAAGGATAACCAAATTCATTATTGCCAACATAGATATTTTCATAAATCTCCTAGCCATAAATTTTGCACCACCATAGAAATTTCCAGCTTTTGAGTTATGTTCATGACAATAATCAAGGCCTACACCCTTACGCCTTATATTCAATAGAATGATTACACACCTTCGAAATAAATTAATATAATATATAAATTTATTTATTCTTTAAAAAAAATGTTTATAAAAGGTGTGGTTTAAGAATTTTTTCTTTGGAAGTATTAGCATTTTATTTTAATTGAATTCTATTGGGGAAAAATCCTAAATCTCCTCTATGTCTATGTGTGAATTAAAATATATAACTACCAAGCAATAGTAATATCATGGAAACAAAAAAAATTCCAGCAAGTACTATATAAATACAACCACACAAGAACACCAAATCTTACGTAAAAAACCCTCCGGTGTAGAAGGAAAAACAATGGGACAGATCCAAAAATTATCCACTATGAAATAAAAATTACAACTATCAAGTTTGTACTAAACTTGAATCCACAATAAATTGGATACACAACAAATTAAATCTCAATGAGTAAATACAATCTCACCACAAAACCAATAGCAAAATCTTCTTCTAAATATTCCAACTCTCCATGGTTGCAGCACTTAAAAACTCCATAAAAACTCCACCAATTTATCTTCCTTGTGTGTAACTCGAACAAAGAAAAATGTCTCATTTTTCTTTTTCACTCTCTCACACTCTCATTGTGTTTCTCTCTATCTCTTCGAACTGCACCTCTCAAGCTGAAGCTCTCTCTTTCTCTATGTCTTGCTCTCTCTGGAACTCACACAAATGGCCGAAAGTGGTTCTCTTACTTCAACTTTCCATTCAAGGCTGAATGACCCTTGCATTTTTGCTTCACCCAATTTTCTTCCTTCCTTCAGCGTGTTAGACACGTCTTGCATCAGCTTTGCATTAAACCAAAAGCTGATTTTGTGGGGCTTGAGAAGACAAGCTCATAAATGAGCTTTGACAAGAGTGGCAAGCAAGTGGGCTAGACCCACTAGGTGTCACGCACTCAACAGTCTCCCCCTCTAGCCCACTACGGAGATGTTCAACCCAAGTCTTTAGTTAGAATTCATGCTAGCCAACCCAACACAAAGTTTTAGCTTCTCCCCCTCCATGAATCTTCTCTAATTCAAATGACTATTGTTCAACAACTAGTCTCAATCAATGGTATCTCACCTCAATGTGCTTTGAGCGTGAATGGTACATAGAATTCTTGCTCAAGTCTATAGCACTTGACTATCAAAATTAACCACATACCCATCTTGCATCAAACCCAATTCTTGGAGAAATCGTTTCAAGCAAAGCATCTTTTTACCTGCTTCATTAGCTACAATATATTCAACTTCAGTTGTAGATAAGGCAACACACTTCTACAATATTGACTGCCATGATACAACTCCCCCTGCAAAAGTAAATAAATACCCCGATGTAGATTTCCTACAATCAAGGTCACCTGCCTAATCTGCATCTACATAACCCTCTGAAATTGGTTTGGAATCACCAAAAGTCAAGCACAATTTAGAGATACCTCTCAAGTACCTAAAGATCCACTTCACTACTTCCTAGTGATCTTTGCTAGGATTAACTGTGAACCTACTGATAACACCAACTGCATGAGCAATATCTAATCGTGTGCAAACCATAGCATACATCAAACTCTCAACTGTTGAGGAATAAATAGTTGATGTTATGTCTCCCTTCTCTTTCTTTAATGAAGAACAAGATCTCTTTCTTAACTTGAAATGAGAACCAAGAGGTGTACTGACTGGCTCGGCATGCTTCATACTAAACCTTTCAAGAACCTGCTCAATATACTTCTCTTGTGATAACCACAGCTTCTTAGCTTTCCTATCACGAAGAATCTGCATACCCAAAATTTGTCTTGCTGGACCTAAGTCTTTCATATCAAATGACTTAAACAAATCCTCCTTCAAATTTCCAATCACACCTGCATCTTGTCCTACTATCAACATATCATCTACATATAGTAGAAGAATAACAAATTTACCACTGGGAAATTTTTAGACATACACACAATGACCTACATTTGTCCTTGTGTACCTGTGACCCACCATGAATGGGTCAAACTTCTTGTACGACTGTCTTGGAGCTTGCTTCAAGCCATACAAACTCTTCTTTAACTTGCAAACCATATGTTCTTTCCCTTTCACTTTGAATCTCTCTGACTGATCCATGTAGATTTCTTCTTTCAAATCACCATGAAGAAAAGTGGTCTTCACATCAAGTTGCTCAAGCTCAAGATCCAAGCTCGCTACTAATCTCCGAACTACCCGGATGGAACTTATCTTGAATACTGGAGAGAATATCTCATCAAAGTCAATCCCTTGTTTCTAAATGAAACCCTTGACCACCAATCAAGTTTATACTTCACTAACTTGTCACCATCTTTCTTTAACTTGAACACCCATTTGTTTTTCAATGCCTTTTTTCCTTTAGGAAGTTTCACCAAGTCATAAGTCTTATTCTTGTTCAAAGAATTCATCTCTTCATGCATAGCCTTCATCTTCTAGCCATAAATTTTGCACCACCATAGAAATTTCTAGCTTTTGAGTTATCTTCATAACAATAATTAAGGCCTACACCCTTACGCCTTTTTTTTTTGGCATAAACAGAGGATATATTAGATAAACATAAATAGTATAAGCACAACTCGACTATAGTACATAAAGCAAGACATAGACACTAAACTAAGCTAGAACAACACATAAACAGTCCACCAAACAGCGAAGGACACAACAGAACATCCTACTACCACAAACCAACCCGATGAGAGCTAGTAGCTGGTACCAAAACAAAAAGCAAGACAACTAGACCATTATTGACCGTGACGACTCCGAGATGAAACAAAACCCATGGAGTCCCAAAATAAACATTGCCACAAAAAGGCAGGGCATGTATCATACAAAATTTCCCTCTCAGACTGAGATGCACCCCTCTTTGCCAGTAAGTCCGCACAGCTATTTGCCTCTCTCCACACATGCTTAACATGTGCCTCCCAATCCCTGTTGAGGAGCCACCTACAGTCCAATATCAAGTTAGAAAACTCCATAGGGTAAACCACATTAGTATTCAACCATTTAGTAGCAAGAAGAGAATTTGTTTGAAGGCACACTCGGCGGTGACCGTTGTCCTAGGCTCGAAGCAAAGCTTCCCTAATACCCCAAAGTTCTACCATGGTATTGTTGGTAAATCCAAGGTGCAAGGAGAAACCCCACAGATTTTCGCCAGTGGCCGAACGTGACACGCCACCCACACCGGACATTCCTAGATTCCCTTTCGAGCTTCCATCTGTGTTGATAGTAACATAAGGTGGAG
Organism: Quercus tomentella; assembly: GCA_028535165.1. Lineage (NCBI taxonomy): Eukaryota > Viridiplantae > Streptophyta > Magnoliopsida > Fagales > Fagaceae > Quercus > Quercus tomentella. The sequence goes on from JAPQVY010000111.1 coordinate 45,213,679, forward strand.
GGGTTGGACACCACCTGGTTGAAATGGGTGATGATGGGGATGGTTGCCACACCGGAATAGAGCTGAGGAAGAAGAACTCTGTGGCATGTGACATAGCATTTTGTTTTAAAATGTGATATGGTATGAGCTTCCCTGTAAAGATTAAAGAGTTTCAGCCCAACCAAATAGCCCAAATGGTGAAAGCGAAGATAATGTTCCATGGAATATAGCATGAAGGTGAAGTAACTTTGAGTTATTTTTACACCAATCATGAAGCTCAAGCCTAAAAAAGTCAGAGATAAGTAAGTGCGATGAGAATGAGAACCAAATGTGTCGTGCAAAGGAGCAATCACGAAGAACATGAATCAGTGTTTCAATATCAGTGCAACGGGGACACAATCGGACATTCAAGTCAGCGTGAGGGAAGATGATTGATATGGTATGAGCTTCCCTGTAAAGATTAAAGAGTTTCAACCCAACCAAATAGCCCAAATGGTGAAAGCGAAGATAATGTTCCATGGAATATAGCATGAAGGTGAAGTAACTTTGAGTTATTTTTACACCAATCATGAAGCTCAAGCCTAAAAAAGTCAGAGATAAGTAAGTGCGATGAGAATGAGAACCAAATGTGTCGTGCAAAGGAGCAATCACGAAGAACATGAATCAGTGTTTCAATATCAGTGCAACGGGGACACAATCGAACATTCAAGTCAGTGTGAGGGAAGATGATTGATATGGTATGAGCTTCCCTGTAAAGATTAAAGAGTTGCAGCCCAACCAAATAGCCCAAATGGTGAAAGCGAAGATAATGTTCCATGGAATATAACATGAAGGTGAAGTAACTTTGAGTTATTTTTACACCAATCATGAAGCTCAAGCCTAAAAAAGTCAGAGATAAGTAAGTGCGATGAGAATGAGAACCAAATGTGTCGTGCAAAGGAGCAATCACGAAGAACATGAATCAGTGTTTCAATATCAGTGCAATGGGGACACAATCGGACATTCAAGTCAGCGTGAGGGAAGATGATTGATTTGGTGGGAATGCGATGTTGGGTGCATTTCCAAACAAATAATTTGATTTTAGGAGGTATCTTCAACTTCCAAATCCATGACCATGTTTCAGTTGTCCTTCTTGGCCCACCATTAGACAATGATAAAAGTGAATGGTAAGCATATTTTACTAAACATATACCGGCATGATGATTCCATACACAGTCATCATCAAGTGAAGGTGAAGATTGTGAACAAGGGATGGGCAGTGGCTGAGCATAGATATACTGGGTTATTGTGGGTGGCAAGACTATACTAAGTGGTGTGAAATCCCATTGGTGATTGTCATTAATCATCCTAGCAACCTTAAACTCATATTCCTATGAGAGAAGCGGGCCGTGAATGAGACCTCGGATTGGTCCAGAAGGCAACCAATGGTCTGTCCAAAAATTTATACTATGTCCCTTACGGACTACCCACCGTAGGCCACTCCGCAATAGGTCACGCCCCCTCAAGAGAGCCCTTCCATGAGTGAGAGCCAGTATGGGAAGTGGTCCGTATAAAGTTATTATATTCAATAGAAGGATTGCACACCTTCGAAATAAATTAATATAATATATAAATTAATTTATTCTTTAAAAAAAATGTTTACAAAAGGTGTGGCTTAAGAATTTTTTTTCTTTGGAAGTGTTAGCATTTTATTTTAAGTGACTTCAAGTATAAGTAATGTCTTTTCATAATGATCATAAGGTATCTTTATAATTTTATATAACTTTTGATTTTTTACAAATGTCAAGTATATTTGTATAAGCACAATTTTTTTTTTTTTTTTTTTTGATATGATGTATAAGTACAATTGATTAAAAGCAAACACCTGAGAAGAGTATTCCAAAAGTCACAATACTATGCTTTCAAGTAGGTGCTAAACAAATAGTATTAGAACTATATGTGGAAGATACCAGTAATAATAAATAATTTATGCACAATACATATGACTGAATAAAAACATAGATTCTTCCATATTATGATGAGACATTTAATTTGAGGCCAATAAAATAAACTTATTCGATAATGTAATATGTAATATGTGATTTCGATTGAGCTAACTGTCTTAATTTAGTGCTTAAGAGCATTCCCATCAAGGGAGGTAAAAATTTTAGCATATATCATCTCAAAACACTACTTTTTAGATTTTAACATCTCACTTTATAATACATCATACATCAAAAATTCTGTTTTTTTTTTTTTTACCACTTCATTTAAATATTGTTTTTTTATTCTCTATTTCTTTCTCTATGTCTCTCCCTTTCTCTGAAAACCCACCACTTTCTTTGCAAACCCACACCCACAGCTAGCCGTTGCCATCCACCACCATCAAAAAAAAATAATAAATAAAACCACCCATCGACGCCACCACAGCTACAACAACTGCCACTGTCAGCACCACCCACAACCATGACCACCAACCACCAAAATCATAACCAAATCACAAACCCAAACCCACAACCTCATCACCATTCACCACCAACAACCAGAAAAAGAAAAACAAAAACAACCCTCCAAAATCACAACCAAATCCCAAACCCACAACCTCATCAGCACCAACAATTGGAAAAGGAAAAAAAAAAAAAAAAAAAAAAAAAAAAAAAAAAAAAAAAACAACCACTGAGAGAGACCCACACTATCAGAGACCCACGCCGAACTCTTAGCCGATGACCCACGCCGATCTATCATCAACGTCGATGCCCACGCCAATTAGAGACCCATGAACCTAGACCCACAAAATCAAATCACCCTGCCATCAAGCTCTACCTCCATATCGGCGGCAACACTTCAAAGGTGAAGGGGATTTATTGTCCAGTGGCGTTTGGGTTTTGAAGTTCTGACTGACGAACCTTGGAGGGGAGGAGCTCAAATCGTGAAATTGAGAGAAACAAAAGCTACGGGGAAAGAGAGAAGAGGAAAGTGAGAGAGGAGAGAGAAGAAAGAAGAAAGAAGAAAGAAGAGAAAAATAAAAAAAGAAAGGGAAAAGTGACCGTTGGAATAAAATATAATTTTTTCATTTAAGATTTTTGCTACAGTAAGCTATTATTGATAACAGCTCACTGTATCTGTGTGTCAAAAATTTTGCCATTTGAAATCTTTGATGAAGTGGCTTTTTTTGTGTGTTGATGGTAAAATTTAGCACATACCATTTTTAGCATCCTTAATGGGAATGCTCTAAGAAAGGCAAAGTGCTATAGTGTATATCATTTCCCACCAAAAGTTTTTATTTATTAGAAATTTGTTTAAATTCATTTTCAAATGTCTTCTTTTTTCCAAAATTGTATTCAAACCTAATCCCTATTCGTCAACTAGTTGAAAAAAAAAATTAAAAATTATTTTCCAATTTTTGTTATTCACTCAGTTCCCTAATTCTATAATTAAAAATAAATAAAAACCTCAGTTCCCTTTTTGCCTATTGTAATTCCTTGAAAACGGCGCGGCTTGGAGTTTATGACATCGTAGACTTGGTCATCTACTTTTCCAGATATAAAGCATTATGTTAGTCTGATTCCCAATTAAATAAAAATTGATGTTTCTTTTTCACAAAATATTGTTTGTCATTGCTGTGCTACTGCTAAAGATTCTAGATTAACTTTTCTTAATAGCATGACCATAAAAAATGCACCCTTGATTAGATACACAATGATGTTTAGGACCCTTCTTTGGTTATATATTTCTCATATTGGATATCTATACTTCATTCTTTTCATTGCTCCCTTTAATTGTTTTATATAAATATATATATATATATATATGTTTTTTTTTTTTTTTGGAGTAAACAGTAATACTTATTATAACGCACACGAAAATAGTAATATTAGTGTTTTAAACCGGGTTTATAATGAAGAAAACTATAACTCTTTGAGAAAAAGTTCTAGAAGAGAAACAATGAGAAACCAAATCTTTCATTGAGAATAGATTACATGAGATACAACATATATAGGCTAACCAATCATAACAGATTTAGGCGCCAACTCTATCCTAACAGAATTGTGTAATGACTAATAAAATACAAACACGTGTGTACAGTAGTGTAACTAACTAATACCACATGTTCTTATACTAAACTACACACAACTTTACAACATTATGACTGAACTACAGGTCGTTTATGTGACCGGGCTTGTCTATGAACTTAAGCTCTGTTAACTGAGTGACTTGAGGAAGAACCATCAGCACTATCATCCTTTACATCCCCCCTCAAATGAAGGGGAGGAAGCCCCATGAGTTTGAAAGAAAGAGCACAAAACCGAGGGGAAGACAGACTCTTGGTGAATAAATTAAGTAATTGATCCAAAGTATAAATATATTTGAGAACCATGTCTCTATTCAAAACCTTTTCATGGACAAAGTGGTAATCCACTTCAATATGTTTAGTTTTGGCATGAAAAATAGGATTAGAAGCTAAGGCAAGAGCTGAAACATTGTCACACCCTAAAATTGGAGGATGATACAAATAAATCCCTAAGTCTTTGAGGAGCATACGTAACTAATACAACTCAGCAGTGGTAATAGCAAGGGATCTGTACTCAGCTTCAGTGGAGGACCTAGATACAAGACTGCTTCTTGGTCTAACCTAGATACAACAGACTGCTTCTTGGTAGACCAGGTATTAGGGGAATTCCCTAGGAAAACAACCGTGCCAATGATTGACCTCCTATCAAGGGGATCCCCAGCCCAATCAGCATCACAATAAGTTGAAAGAGAGAGAGGACCAAGCTTGAAATAAATCCCCAAGTGAAGAGTACCCCTCAAAAATCTCAAGATCCTTTTAGCTGCAACAAGATGATGTTGACAAGGCTTACTCATAAACTGACATGCCTGCTGGACTGCATAAGACAAGTCAGGCCTAGTGAAGGTTAAATATTGTAAAGCCCCAACAAGACTCCTATAAGCAGTAGGATCCGGAAGTGGAGGACTGTCAGAAGCATGAGAATGAGCAAAAGCACAAGGAGTAGAGCAAGGCTTACAATCTAACATATGGAACTTAGATAATAAGTCCTTTGCATACTTAGATTGATGCACAAAAACACCTCCACCAATATATTCAATCTGCAGACCCAAGAAATAACTCAAAGGACCTATATCCTTAAGAGCAAAAGCTACACCAAGCTGCCTAATAATCTCAGCAACAAAAGCACCATGATTGCCAGTGATTATAATGTCATCCACATACAAAAGCAAGTAAACAACATGATCTGAATGAATAAAGATAAACAAGTTGCTGTCTACACAGGAAGCATGAAAACCCAAGTGAAAAAGCTAAGATGTGAAGTTGTCAAACCAAGCTCTAGGAGCTTGTTTGAGACCATATATAGCCTTATGCAGCAGACATACATGGTGAGGCTTAGACTGATCTTTATACCCAGGTGGCTGACTCATGTAGACTTCCTCTTGCAACACACCATGAAGAAAGGCATTGGAAACATCCAATTGCCTAAGGGACCAACCAAAGTGAACAGTCACAGCAAGAATGATTCTCACAGTTGTAGGCTTGACCACAGGACTAAAGGTCTCAGCATAATCCAAACCATATTGCTGCAAGTATCCTTTAGCAACAAGTCTAGCTTTAAACCTAGCAATATTGCCATCACTATCCTCTTAACCTTATACACCCATTTACATCCCACAACATTCTTATTAGGTGGTAAAGGAACCAGAGACCAAGTATGTTGCTGCTTCAAACTAGTAAACTCAGAATCCATTGCTTCAACCCAATGAGGATACTTAAATGCAATAAAGTAGGAAGGAGGCTCAATACAACTCTAGTCAATCTGAACAGCAAACACTTTAGGCTTGAAAATACCATTTTTGGACATGGTAAGCATAGGATGTGTATTTGTGGCCAAAGGAAGAGGAACTGAAGCTGAATTAGGAATACTAGACACAGCAATAGAATCAGACTCAATGGGACTAGCAGAAGAAGAAACAGGTAAATCAGATGGAGGAAGAGAATGACTCAGAACAAAAGGTGTCTAGAGAGAGAGAGAGATAGAGAGATGGAATGCATATGAGATCAAGAGCTAGAGGTATTTAGATTGAAATTTATATATGTAAGTTCGGGGCAGCCGGTTTGGTTCCTTGTCAGAATCAAAGAACTAGAAATGTGCTTCAAATCAGCCAGTATCAAAAAACCTTAACCTTCACCAACTACCGCTTCCTTCATCGTCCGCAGCCCGATCTGGCAGTTTGATCGACTTGGCAATGGCTAGTTATGTTGGGGTCGGGCGGTTGATGAACAGCACTAAGCCTCTAACTAGAAGTATTAAATAGAGAATGGCAACTAAGTTATAAACTTGTTTACACGAGATGAGAGAATGAATGATATTATTGAATAAGCATAGGTTGGAGAGATTCTCATTATCCGTTTGTAAAATGACCTTCTGCCTATTAGTCTATTAAATATTTCCTAGAGACATCACATATAAACATGGACAATTTGTTACAGTAAAACTTATTTTTCTTCATCAAAGAAATTATTGCCTTTAGGCAATTTTTTAAAATAAATTACTAATGATACTAAACAAAGGAGAGGAATGTCAGCAAATCTTCAGATATCCAAAATTTCCTAGACTTGGTAAGATCCTTCCAAAATATGTTGCAGGATATCCCGACCGTTTTGCACCTGGTGAAGAACCCTCAAAACTAATTATGAAGACCAAGTTTGTTTTCTGCAAGAGTAGACCAATCTGAAACAAGAATATCATTTCCAGGAACTTTCTGTGGTTGACACCCAGGTACCATTACATCCTGCAATCTCCTTACTTTGGTCTGCTACAGAAGGCACACATATATAAGATTCAATCAGCAATATGAAAGAGCTGACCGTGTCCATATCAGCTATAGATGCATGGCACCATGACCATATTCAAACTTTCTAAAACAACAATATGATAGAGTGGGTCAGCAAATCGGGCTTCTTTTGAGAAAATTGCTTGTAGAGAATGACTTGAAATGCTATCAGAAAAAAACAAGCAGCAGATGACCTGGAACTCTCACGTGTCAATGTACAATTTAGAATCATATCAAGTACATGTATGTAGTTCTCAGATAAACAATGTCATTAGATGTATACAATTAGTACATGAGAAGTTAACTTACAATGTCTTGATACACAAACAGGCACATCAATAGAATTCATGTCACAGCAGCAAGGCCATAAATTGGAATCTAGTATTGAAAATTTCACAAGCAAGTAAGTGTATAAAAACACCTTCAATAACAATATGGAAGTATAGATGAGATGCCTCAAAGCAAACATAAAAAAATAAAAATATATAGATTGAAATGAGATTCTAAGAGTAAGTTCTATGCCATTTTTGCCAAATAATACTTTTTAAAAAAATTATTTGGTAAGATAGAAATATTTGAAAGTTATTTTGGTAAAAGCCTATTTGAATCTCGTATGTTGGAGAGGCAAGTTTCGGCACTGAACTAGTCTTCTGAAGAGACAAGTTTCATGTTTTAGTGAAACTCATCCCTTGAGAGAGACGAGTCAAACTTGTTGAGTTCCTTGTTTGCAGTGCAACTCATCAAGAGATGAGTTTCATGCTAGAACTTTAAAAAAGGTTATATCCCCAAATACTTTCAAAAACAATCCTAATTAACAAAATCATTTTTAAATAGTATCATTTAGCAAAAATGGTCAAGTTATATGCTTATAAAGGTTATACCGACCTTGACTAATCTGTTAAAGATCCATAGCTAACCCCAAGATTATGGGATCAAGACATGATTGTTGTTGTATTCTATTTGGGATGTCCCAAAATATAATCCTCTTTGAAAAGTAAATAAACATAATGTTGATAACTTTCTCTCTTTCTATAAAGTTTAAATTAATGAGGGTCATTTTGGAAACTTGCATCTTTAAAAATAAAAAATAAATAAAAATAAAAATGAATTAAAAGTTTTTTGAAAAAAAAGTGGTATGCAGGAAGTAATTGATAAGCAAACAAACTGAATAAGTCATAAGAATGATTGGAAACTTTTTACCCTATTGCGAAAATGTATACAGTCCACAAATGGATGGATAAATGTATGACACAAATGGAGTAGAGAGAGAGAGAGAGAGAGAGAGAGAGAGAGAGAGGGGGGGGGGGGGGGGGCAATGGGTAACGAAGCCAACTTTGATCTAGAAGTTCTGGACAGCTACTAGTTATAGGGATTATTAAAGAACTAGGGTTAGGGTTTTGGTGGGATTCGGGAAAAGGTAATAAAACATTAGGAATGTATGGATTTAGAAAGTGTAGGGAAAGGTTAGGATTTGGAGAAGAAACAAAGGGAAATTTTTGAGGATTGGCGGCTGGTCTAGGTTGCAAACGGTAAGCATAAACGGTCTTATGTTGTTTTGAGGGTTGTAGAGAGTTGATTGATGAATGGGTGGTTTAGGGTTTCAAATATTAAAATTTTAGGGTATGAATAGATCGCAAATTCAGATTTATTTATTTTATTTTTGATGATGTGGATCCTCACCAAGGTAGGGCCCTTTGGACCCACCCCTAGGGAGTAAACCAAGGATACACAACCCCACCTGCAAGTTCAGATTTAATATTGGCATAAACATGCCTAAGCATCACACTGAGGGTTGCTGAATTCTTCATAAATGTATGTATTATTAATCAAACATAAGACCTTACATTATATATATAAATATGTGGCTAACACCTAAAGCTGCTAGAACTTGGACTCCTTGAAACCCTAATAAGATGTGGGTTCCTTTACTTTACTACTAAGCCCAAACTAAACTCGCAAATAAAAATCCAATTACTTCATAAAATCCAACATAAGTCCCCATGGACCACTAGCACATCCCTTGTCCAGAAAACAGAAAATTACAGAATTGCCCCTAACACCAAAAAAATAAATAAATAAAGCTAAAGAAATTTGAGCTGAACCTAGTTGATTCTAAAAGACATAATAAATAAAGATCATGATTTGGTAGCAAGCCTATGCCTATCCAAGTTTGCAAGTAGTCTTGACATGATCTGATATGAACCAAAATAATTCTTGGGTATTAGAATTAGCTTTGGGATGCCTTCAATCAATTTATGTTGTTAATGGTTGCAATCATGGTCCTTTAAAAAGGACCATGATTGCAACCATTAACAACATAAACTGATAAATGGCATCCCAAAGCTACCATTGCAATCATGGTCCTCAATAATATATATATATATATATATATATAGAGAGAGAGAGAGAGAGAGAGAGAGAGAGAGAGAGAGAGAGAGATTTAAGGAAAAACAACCTTAATTAAGGAGCCAACAAGTACTAAAAAAAGAAACAGCAGTATGTACCTTATCTAACACAATTCTTTCCAACAGCTGTATCTTGTAGTATATGAGCAGCCAGCTAAAAAGACAACAAATACTTAGGTTAGAATACAATTTTGTCTCTTAACTATGTTAGGTTTCATTTTTCATCTTTGAACACTATTAATTGTTTCAGTTTACTTGTTGAAAATTTGAAAACGCATGAATATTACTCTTATCCTGCCTTTTTGTTACAGAGTGAAGGCAATTATTGATGTGGCAAACTTCTTTTCTTTTTTTTTGATAAGTAAAAAGTTTTATTGATATCAAAAAGGAAGACTCTAGTACACGGGGAGTGTACAAGGGGTCAACAAATCAAATACAAAAATTGCAAGAATCTAGGAAATCAATAAAAGAAGGGAATGATTGTTTTTGCAAAGCAAACAACCAACACAATAAAGTTCTAAAAAAGAATAGCTTGAGGTCCGGAATAGATCTCTCAATATCTTCAAAGCATCTACTATTTCTCTCCCTCCAAAGACATCACATTAAGCAATGAGGAACAATGGACCATATATAACCATTTCGATGACAACCAAAGCTACCTTGCCAACACCCTAACAGCCTCAAAACAGCATGCGGCATAACCCAAGTTACTCCAAATAAACCCAAAACCATAGACCATAGATCCAAAGCAACGAGACAGTGAAGGAAGAGACGGTCAATTGATTCACCATTACTCTCGCACATGTAGCACCAATCCAATATCCACACCTTCCTTTTTCGTAAATTATCAATCGTCAAGCATTTCCCTAAGGCAGCAGTCCATACAAAGAAAGCTACTCTAAAGGGAATCTTCTGCTTCCAAATACTCCTCCAAGGAAAACCGTAGATAGTAGGGCCAACTAAAATTCTATAATAATCATTCACCATGAACCCCTTATCTTTGCTAGGTATCCAACATATCTTATCCTCACCAAACCCCCTTATTGAAGAACCATATATGGATTCCATGAAGCTTGACATAGCCTCTAATTCCCAAACATGCACACCCCTAAAGAAGCTCACATCACAAAAAAGGACTCCATTGGAGGACTTCATAAGCTCAGCCACACTAGCCTCCTTATTCCTGCAAAATCTAAACAAGTTAGGATAGCTAACTGCAAGAGATGTGGCAAACCTTTTCTGTACACATGCTCTTCCAATGCTAGCATGGACATTGGCAATATTAGTCTCAAAATGTCAGAACATATGAAGACACATTAAATGAATGGGTCTCAAATTCAAACCATTGGGATAACACATGGATATAGTTTTGGCATGATCTAAGGGGTGGAAATTCTTGTCTAAAAAATATGTTTCCTGATTTGTTTAAATTGGCACTAGAAAAGGACGCTTCTTTGCTTCTTATTTGAATGGTGAACAGAGTTGGAATCCTCAATTTTGTTGACCTTTCCAAGATTGGGAGTTGTAAGCTACAGAGAGTTTCTTTAATTTATTGTACTCCAAAATCCACAAGGCCAAGATAAAGACCATACTTCATAGAGTTTAACTAAGAGCTGAAAGTTTAAAGTCCATTCTTACTACAATGTTCTCAAAGGATCTACCAGAGTTCACTTCCATGGAGAAGTATATAGGTGTTAAGGTACTTCACAAGATCCTTTTCTTTGCTTAGACAACAACGTTGGGTAAAATACTGATAGTGGATTATCTTTGGAAACGTCACAATTTGATTATTGATCGGTGTTGCATGTGCAAGAGTAGTGGAGAGTCTTTAGATCATCTTCTTTACATTGCTCAGTGATGAGAGATTCATGGTCATTTATGTTTACCCTCTTCAGGGTATTTTGGGTTATGGCGGAGACACCAATTCAGATGCCAGGATGTTGGCAAAGGAAATTTCATTGCAATAGAATTTGAAGATTTGAAAGGCTACTTCCTATGTTTAGTGGATCATTTGGTAAGACATGAATAGTAGACCTTTTGATGGTGATTAATGGTCTAATCATGTAATCAAGCAATTGATGTATTGATCCCTATATAATTGGATGACTATATCCAGAAATACCCCATCATCTTCCTTTCTTGTTTTTAAGATTTACTATGCTTGGTATTATAATTTCTTAGGAGTAGTTCAAAACAAATATTGTTTATTTGAATTATCTCTCCTTTTTGAATAAATTATTTTACTTATAAATGAAAACAAATAAATAAAAACCCCAAATATGGCATCAAGAGTGATCCCAATTTACCCCCTAGTAACCCAGCCAAACCCTCCACCAACCCTCCATAACTAGTACTTTATTCTTACCTAAATTTACACATCCCTTCCTCCCAGTTGGCAGGTAACTGTAGTCATCCTCAAAAGTAGTGTCTGCTAGCTCCTTTCACATCAACATTTAGCATGTGCCTCACAAAAGGACCATCACATTTAATGCCATTGAGCAACATCTCATCCACCCACGAACTGGGAACTACTGTCTAAGAGTCCAGTCAGCCAAACTGAGGGGAGGACCTGCTGACAAGTCTTGGGGGAAGGGTTTCCAGCCAAAACCAGCCCTTCACACACCTATCTCCATTCTGCTGAGGTAAACAATCTCATATGTTGAGATGTCACCATTTTCATTTTTCCCACCGGTTTACTGACTTAATCATTAAAGCCTCCCTAGCCAACCCCTGATTGGTCTTAAACAAACTGAGGTTTTCTCTTTCTTAGCAGTGTACCCATCCAGTTGCAATATCTCCACCAAGTTTCAGTCCTTGCGGAAGTTTTTGCTGCGGTTCTGTTGTTCCCTGAAACTTTACCCGCATACAGTATTCTTCCCTCAAGTCCTGTATGTAAATTTTCATAGAACAAGATGATCATCTCATAACCTCAGACTTCTCAGAAATTTCTTCCCAGTAAAATTACTCGTGTTTGCTAACATGTAGAAAAATATATTAATCCCTTTGGCCCAATGTTGCTTGTCCATCTTTCTATTTGTAGATGTCTCAAAATACATGTTCACTGATGCAGGCAAGAAAGAGTTCAAGGAAAAGCAAGATTATATACGAAAATATTCAAGTTTTATGATCTAGTTTTGATGAGGAATTTCTTGACACCTTTAATAGGTTGCTTTAGTTATTATTGAGGCTTAGTATTGAGTTTTTTTAGGTAAGAAAGCTATTGGATCAGTTTTAATTAAGTTTTACTAGAATGGGGGCAATTTGGTAATTTCCAGAATTCTCGAATAGGCTGTCCTTGGCTGTACCAAAAGCCCATGAGTCTTATTTTATGTTTTGACTCCTTTTCCTATTTGGTTTAGGAGTTATTAAGTCCTTTTTGTTTGTTATTGTTAATCCTAGACATTATAGGAAGGTTAATTCTTTGTAATATAACACTCAATGTAGCACACACACCTTTGAAATCATGTTTTGAAAACACAATTTCAGTTATAGTTGTGAATGGTGAAATAAAGTTTTGAAAACACGATTTCACAATTTTAACTAAAAACAGGATTTCAGATGACATGGCATTGCATGTCCTGTACACAGTGTGTAACTATCACCACTCTTCTAGGAATAGGTTTTTTGGAGTCCTAGTCATTCTAGGAAAGGATTAACAATAGCCTAAAATTCCAGCAGCTTATTTTAATCTTTGTGGGAGTGATTGCCTTCTCCTACCTAAGTGTGATTGCTTAGGAAAGCATAGGTATGATTGACTAGTATTTTATTTATCTTATTTCTCATTCTATTCCCTGTCTCAGCCCCAAACAGCCAACAAGATTCAATATTTTCTAATCTAAAACCCACCCTCAAACATCAATCCTTATTCAAGAACCCTTTAAGAACTCGTCAAGAAATCTATTGTAGTGCTGAATTCTTAAAGATCCTAAATCATTCAGTTTCTAAACTCAATGTCTGTAAATATTTAACTTTTCAAATTACACATCTTCATGTATTTCCAAAATAGATAGATTTCTTGTCTAATTTAATTGGGAAAAGCATATTTCATATGCAATTCAGATAACGAATCACCTAGAGACTTTGGCGAGAAAGAACTGCTAGAAATTTTGAGGAATATGAACTGACTATTTCAGACCTGAAATTGCAGTTCCTCATAACCTTGCTTGAATGGATGAAAGCACAAGAATCTTTTATTTCTTCAACTTATTAAAATTTATGGATCATTGTAATTTTAGAGCCTAGTTGTGATGTATATCTAGCATACATCATATGTACTTGGTGCATTCCATTTCTCTTAATAAACCTTATTATTTATCCAAAAAAAAGAATTCTTCCTAAATAAGTTTCTAATCATATGCCAATGGGTTGTGACCTGGATTCCACCCTTGGTGATAAAGTAAGGTCATGGGTTTGATCTCGCTTGGGTGCATGAGTTACTATACTTAGCAAAAAAAAGGGGGGAAAAATTTCTTGATTGCACAAACTTAAATCCTCAAAAAGTTTGTATGAAATCATCAAGGTGAAAACTTTTGAGGATTTAAGCTTGTGCAATCAAGAAAATTTTTGATGTGAGATCATCAAAAGTTTTAGTGTGAGATCATCAAGGTGAAAACTTTTGATGCCAACTATTCTTAATAAAAGCCATAAATCGTAAAAGGTACAAAATTGGATTAAAAAAAGTTGAATACCTCACCACCATTGGTACCTCCCTCATAGCACGGTTTCAAGTTAACAGCACGTTCAAGGTAGGGTATCCAACATCCACTGAGCATATCTCTTCTGGCCATCTCCACACCACCTTGGTAATACTGTTTACACAAAACATATGGAGGTAACTTCCCAACTGATTACTAGATGTAACGTGAAAAGAATATGAATAATAAATTTCTTGATAAATTTGATAAGCATCCAATTGTACCTCAAGCATTTCTCTCAAATACGGTTCTTCATTAAAATAATCTCGGCGTATGAAGATAAATGGCACCTTGTATGCCATGGCTTCACTGACTGTGCCATATCCAATCTTTCCTGGAGTAGGAAAAAAAAAGCCCAGGTACCAAAAGTTCAGTACTAAAAGCTCTAGACAAAATCTCAATCATTGGACCAAGCAACAGCTCTAAATAAATTAAAATTTATTATACCGAGCATGCAATTTGAAGCTGCTATTAGGTCAGGCGTATAAACATCTTTTGCAAGCTTTATGAAATTAGGGGGAAGCTCCCGATTGTCTGAAGCCCCACAAACCTAAATCAGAATGCAATAGGAACAATATTATCAAAATGAAATGAAGAAATAACTATGATCGATGTATATGTCCAACAAAACTTACCAGGCACAACCAACCAGCAGGTAAGTACTCCTCCTTCAACTTCCAACCAGCTGGCTGGATGTGATGGACAACAGCACATAACAGTCAGAATTTGTCTTAATGCCTAAAGCATAATAAGCATATCACAATACCTAAGGACAAAAATATTGGTTTTTAAAACAAGCAAGTTACATCAAAAAGAGGGTCTCTTAACAGATAGCATCCTAAGCATCTGGTATAAAAATAAAGTTCAACATAAAGTTTGTAATAGAACATTCAAGCTAGTAAAAGTAGACAGAAAAAACAAATAATAATGATCTGTGAATTGATATGGAAATTGCTTCTCAATATCTCCCTTTTCTTTTTGGTTGGATGAAGTTGCTCAAACTAACTAGCATTTTTCACAGATTGGCAAATACATAAGGCACCATCACATCAGGGAAGTGAAATGCAATAGTAATCAGTTGAGTAGGGAGGATGAAGTGGGTGTGACAATTGTATGTTTATGTAATATAATAAAAATACACATCCATAATATTACTAATTAATTTGTTACAATTATTTAGAGAGGAAAATTTTTTTAAAGATAAAATGATCAAAGAAGGCAACTGGAATTTGGACAAAGATGCTGATAAGATGTGGAATGATTGTATCAAAAGAGTGGCAAAAATGTAGGCAATTGACTAAAAAGGCTTGGTGGTGGAAAAGGAGGTTCATATAGCAATTAGATTAGAGAGAGAGAGAGAGAGAGCTATAGAAGCTCACCTAGATGTAGAGACAATGCTGTTTATAGAAATTATAAAGTGGTGAAGGGGGAACAATGAAGGTTGCCGAAGAGACTAAATTTAAGGCTTGTGATGAGTTAAATAGCAAGTCGGGGACGAAGGATGGAGAAAATAATATTTATAAACTTTGCTAAGACAGTGGAAATGAAAACAAGAGACTTAAATGGTGTCAAGTGCATTAAAGATGAAGATCAAAGAGTGTTAGTAAAAGAAGAGGCATAGTAAAGCAAGATTTAAAAGTTATTTTGATAAACTTTTTATTGCAAGTGATACACAAAATTGGAGCGAATTGAGTAACCTATTGAGAATAGAAATCGGAGGTTTGCTTGAAGAATTAAGATGACTAAGGTAAAGACACACTGAGGAAGATGAAAATTGGAAAAGCCATATGGGACCGGATAAAATCCCCATTGAGGTTTGGAACCGCCTAGGTGAGGTGGGTGTATGCTAGTCGAACAAACTTTTTCAATAAGACCTTAAGTGTTAACAAAATGCCTAGTGAGTAGAGAAGAAGTACTCTAATTCCTATTTATAAGAAAAAGGGATATATTTAAAATTGTAAAAATTGTCGTGGGATTAAACTTATGAGTCAAACTATGATACTTTTCAATGAAATTATTTACTTATCAAAAAAATTATTGCTTGTTATTAATTTTTTAATGTAACTTTCATAATTTTTGGATTTAAGATTTTGTTTCCTTGGTTTTAGGTGTTTTAATTCTTTTCTATTTAGAGTCTTATTATGATATTATATCAATTAGAATCTTTTAGAGTGTTTTCGCTTGGAAAATGAAATTTATAAAGCCTTTCGATAGGCCGGAAATATTTAAAACTAAAAGAAAATTCTATTATCAATACAATTTTAGTCAATTTATTTTCTCAAAAGATTCTAGAGTTCTTTTTTGAGGATTCAAGGAGCTCTTATGGATTTAAGGGTTTTCGTTTGGTTTGAACAAGATCTAATCTTATCACAATTTTCATTCTACGAAAGTCTAGAAAGTCTAGATTATATGCTCTTTTGATATATGAAGAATCGAATGATAGTTGGCAATGAGGGAGGGTATGAAATTGGCCTTTTGCAAGGGGCCCATTCCAAGAGTCTAATAAATTTTCATGCCGTTCACCCTAAAACTTGCCTTAGAGTCTTAAATTTAAGGTCCCGTTTAACCAATAACCCAAAACAACACCCCCTACCCCACCCACTCCCAACCCCAAAAGGAAAAGATCCCAACTTATCTTGTTGGTCGCTAAAGCATAATGAGAAGCCAAGGAGGTAACACTACCCCAAATAGGTTAGGACACCCACCAGCCCATTGAGTCCCTCATATCCAGCCACCAACTCAAGATGCTTGGGAATTTCCAATGAGCTAATGCTTACCAAGCTAGAAGAAGGGCACCAATTTGGCCAATTGGCCCCTTATAGCACAACGGAAACAATGACTTGATAGAGAAGAATAGAGAACAGCTTGCAACATTCTTTCTCAAGAAAATGTTATCTCTATGTCTAATAAAATTTCAGGCAAGTTGCACTTGTCTGTGATGATATGATGACCAACTTTAGAATGTTATAAGGTATTAGCATTTTGAGAACAATTGTTCTCTCTTCCCATTTGGACAGTCCTCATATTCAAACAAGCTATTGAACCCAAGAAGTGGGATATAATTAATCTTCTATGTTTCATTACTTTATGATATTTGTTTACCAACAAAATAAGTTATTTTCTTCTAACAATTTGGAGAAGGGATTCATTCTAATACATATATTATTTTTCAAAAGGCTAAAGAAAAACAAATATCAAGAAAAAGGAAAACAAGAAAAATCTTATAACCAATTACCAAATAAACACCAGAATTTCAACCCAGAGAATCAATTTTGAAAACTTGAAAGAAAGTAATCTGGAAATTCTCCAAACCATTTAAAGTCAAGGTACTTTCACCAATCTTGGTCATTCTAAGATGTTGAGGGATTCAAAAATTTTGGAATGTAAGCAAGAAAAATTGAAAGAAATATACCAATATATCATGACAGCCTAAATTATACCTCACCTGCCCACCAAAATTAAAAATTACTAGCTTCACATCATCCGGAACTCCAAGATCTTTCCTCACCTGCATTGCAAGGAAATTTTTTATAGCAAGCATAATACATTAATTCATACACATTAAATTTTTGAGAGTTCTAAATCACACCTCTTCTCTAGATTTGTGTAATCTCCTCACGACAAGGGGTACATCAATAACACCACGAAATGCAGGCACTAAAAAATGAAAAGGAATATTCAAATACCAATTAGAATAAATACCCTACAACTTATTCATTGCCAAAAGAGCAAAGGCAGAATATGTATAGAGCCACAGACAAACACAAAGACAGAAATACAACCTGAAGATCATAATCCCTATAATCGAGTTAGCAAACAAGAGTAAATAAAAAAATATTACTTAAATATTAACTTTAAAGAAAACAACCACAAATGTGCTTCAACAGACATACTTGGGCAGTACCCAGGTAGACGGATTACAAACTCGCTATGGGAATAATCTTCAGCAATCTGCATGAATTTTCATAAGACCATTTAGGTTTGGCTCAGCGATATCAGTTATTTCATCTGCAATATTAAATTAAGAGAAGAAAAAAGTGCAAGTATAAGATTGAGGGCATGCATACACACATTGAACTATATATGAGTTAGGTTAAAGTTACACCACTTAACAACCTTACATGAGATTGATGCTTTGTCAATCCACCATGAGATATCATGCATGCCACATTTTACATCGATTAGATCTAATGTGCTGCCATGTTTGCAATATGTTTGGTAATGTGCTGCCATTGAATTATTGGAGAAATTATGTGTTAGGTGTAAAAAAAAAATCCAAAGAACTCAGTTTTGTTATAATTAATCAAATATGAAAATGCATATTACAAGTACACCCTCACAAGTGGCAACAATCACAAAATTAAATAAAATATTTTACTGCAACACTCCCCCTCAAGTGACAAAGATATTGTACATGCCCAACTTGATTAAAATAGCATGAAAATGGATTACATATAATACCAACATCTAGCTTCTCCTTGATGAAATGTTAGTCAATCTCAACAGGTTTAGTCCTATCATGTTGGACAGGATTGTGAGCAATATTAATAGTTGCCTTGTTGTCACAATACAATCACATGGGTGACAAAAGTAGATTTAAGGCGATGTAATGGTACCAAAATCAGATAAGGAAGCTTATCTAAGTCTACAAAAAAATTCACTCAAAGAATAGAGGTCTTTGCTACCCAAAATTTGTGATTTCACCAAATCAAAGTTGGAAGGCAAGTCAAGAGAAATAGGGCAACATTCATATAGGTCTCTCTGTTTTTGCATAATGCAAACATCAGAGGAGATGGGCAGGTAAAGTTGAGTTCTTCATATATACAATTAAATTTTGCATAATAATCTTCTAAAGGAAAAATATTTAGACCAAGGGAGAAATAATTTTGATGGACATCATATATATGTCTAAGATTATTGTAAGCCTATTCCCACTCAAGTTTGGTAGTTGGCCAAGAAAAACCATACTACAATTTAACTTAGACTCCATATTGTTCCACAAGAACTCCCAATCTATGCATCTTCTACTCCCCAATCATCATATTTAGGATCCACAGAAGGGAATATCATCAATAAGAAAGTGAAAATTTTTTCTTATGACCTCAACAACTTGAGCCATTGAGCATAATTACTCCCAATAAGGTGAATGGAGTTAATACAGAGCATATTAGGAGACAACATATAATTAGGATGGATATTATCTTTTGACTCCATTGTAACTCTTGTCAAATCAAACATATAAACTAAACTAAAAAAGTGCAGGCTCTCTAATCAACTACAAAAAAACTTCACCAACCAGAACAATAAACTAAAAGAGGGCATGCTAATTGACAAAAATAATAGTAAATAAACTTTGCAATTTTACATTGGCAGATTTTGGAACCCACGTGAACTGTACCATCAGTCCAATACTAGGAACAATGTTTTTTTTTTTTTTATAGGTAATAGAATTTTTATTGAAAAAATGAACATCATGTTCATGATGATGAACACTTTGGACATGAAGAAAATACAAAAAGCTCAAAAGCTAAAGCTAACAGCTAACAAATTGTAGAAGGCAAGAATCGAAATACATTGTGTAAGACCCCAAATACGAGCCCACTGAAATAAAGTACCAAAAAGAAGTTGTTTTAAAAGATCTAAATATCTCTCTCATTATCTTCAAAGATACGGTCATTTCGTTCCTGCCAAACTAACCACAATAGACAACCTAGTATCATATTCCAGATAGTTGACTGATGCTTACCAAACCAATTCTCCCAAACAAAAAAAAGAGAATTAACCATCTTCGGCATTACCCAATGGACTCCAAACTCATGAAAAACTTCACACCACAAAGCATAAGCCAACTTATATTGAAGTAAGAGGTGGTCCACAGATTCCCCATCACACCGACACATGCAACACCAATTAACAAGGGATTGACCTCTCTTAACAAGATTATCAATGGTAAGTATCCCAGCCCTAGCAGCTGTCCAATGTTATCAGGAAAGCTGGAAAGGAGAAACACTCAACAATTCTACACAAGCAAATTTCAGCCTTGGGTAAAACTCTATCACCAGTCTAACACTAGGAACAGTTATTAGCATAGAACATATCCCAAAGACTGGCCAAGTAATATATTCTCACTTCAAAATTAATATTCCTTCCCTCGACAAACCATGACAATCACATTCCCAAGACACTAGTCATAGATAGTCAAGTGCCAAACTCCCACTCCCTTTGATTGGCTAGGGAATCATATGACCTCCCAATAAACAAGTGCCACTTAAAATCATCTAAGAACCTACCCAAAAGGAAGTCTATGTGTTTTATTTTATATGTACGAAATGACATAGGCATAGTAAAGATAGACATAAAGTTGGTGAACTTGATTGAGAACTCTTACTTCAGTTACAAACTGAATGCTTGGTGCCTTTCGTTTTATTAGTTAGCATGCTAAAATGGGTGTCTAGTTTCTCCTTCAATCAACTTCAAAAAAAATTTGTTGCATTGTTAAAGGAAATATATAATTCAATGAAAAACACAAAGGTGGGAAGCAAGATAACAAAATATCTACAATCAAAAGATCTTCTGATTCATCTAGAAAAATCCCTTGTCTACAATATATGGTTCTTAATACCACTTAAATGGAAATTACTTGTGCTTTGAACAACTCAGATGCATATTACTTTTAGATGCAAAAAATATTGAAGGTTACCTGCTGAAGGACTAAGCGATAGTGAGATCCAGCCATCATCACATATTCCGCATAGATAAAATCCCAACTGCCCAGGTTTCAAAAGGAGTAAAAAAAGGTGGAAATTGGGGTTTAAAACATACTGCAAGAATTCTATAGACTTAATAAATCAAAATTAAGAGAGGAGAAGAGCTGCAAATATAAGAATATATAAACAGAGCCTTGGTCAAACAAGAAACAGTAAAAAAAAAATTATTACTAGTAAAAATCAAGCATCATTCTTCCAAAATAATAATAATCATTACTAAAATCAGTCATTTGGTTCTTCCCCTTGCGCAACTGCATCTTATTCCAACATTAACCTATAGTCTTTCATAAATTATACCAGGGTTTTGTAAAATGTCCTTCACTTGAGAAAGTATGCATCCAAAGCTACAACTTTCATATCACTTTTCTTGACAAGTCCATTATTGTTTTATGGTTTAAACATGTATGTTCAATTAGTTTCCTCCCAAGAAAGTAGAAACATTATCTTATAATTAACACCTTATCTCTAATTCTCAAAACAAATGAGAAATCTCTAGGGTCCACAAAAACCTGATTACACAAAATATGTAACATTATTTGATAAAGCATAATTTTGTACTTAAAAATATTAGGGGAATTTTTTGAACAAAAAAATCTTGGCCATAATACAGGGAAATACAGATATTATCGCAGAAGAACAATGTTAAAATTGTTATAAAATTTCAATGCAATTACCAAATACACTATTATAACATAATTTTTGGTGAAATAACACCCAGATATATCGCCAGTATTTAACCATTACCAACATGCCACAATACATCACCAGTATTTAAATTTTAAAAAATTGGGTCAGATTTCAAAGCTGCATTTGAAGATTACAAGCATCTTCTACGTAAGTCTTGAATTTTGTTTTTGTAGCAAAGATCATATAAATAGAAGAATTTACAGCTTCAGATTAAAAGTTTCAGTCATATGAACAACAGTGCAAACAAGTTACCTGAAGTTGGTGACGCAAACAGAACGAATTCCAGCATCTGCAGCTGCTCGGCATGCAATAGGAACAACATCTGAAATCTGCTTTATAAAAATGTTAGCATGACTGAAGGCCATTCATAATGATGGAAAGATCAAGAAAATATTTGTATAGACACAACCCAAAAAAAAGAAGAAGATATGGTCTCATTTTAATTCCTTATTTCACATTTCAGAAAATCCAACCTCATAAATAAAAATCCAAAAAAGAAACAGTTCAAGTACCACTAAGTCAGCCTTGATAGAGTTCAGCCACTGAACTTCGGTTGCTAAAACTGATGCCCGGGGTAATACTGACATTTGGAAATACTTGATCACATCGAATGAGCCAATAAAAAAAGTCAACCAACAAAAGAAAAGTTATGGTAACAGAGCCAGCAAATCAAGTGATAAAAAAATTAATATAAAAGGAAACAATACCAATGCCAAGTATGGACATGGGAATGATCATTGGTGTTCCATTAACATGAAATCAACAATAATTTTAAAAGAAAAGTTTAGCAATTGCTAACCAACTCTGAAGTTTACATCATACCTTTTCCAAGGAGGCAACTGGATCAACTGTCAAAGCATCTGCTTGAACTGCTCCACAGTCTAACACAACCTGCTATCACTCAAAATGCCTTATTATTACTATTGCAAGAACACAATTCGGAAACAATTTCACACAGCTAACATAACATAAATTGCCTACTCCTTTAAAGGTTATAATGATTATGGTTAAATCCATTCATATAATTCTTTTAGGGCTACAATTATATTAAAGATAATAGTCTAAACTAGAGATAAGAATTTTTCTTTTATTTTTATTAAATAGAGAGTACTCATTTGTTTCTTGTGGAAGTCGCAGCATTAAATAATTTAAAACTCTTTTCACTACTGAATAAGAGTATGTTTAAATGTGTTGTGTACATGAAATCATCATTTTTTGCTTTTGTAGCATCAAGAGGCCGTGAATGACATGGAAAAGATGAATAAACAGATAAATTTTGAAATATCATCATATCAAGAGGTTCTAGAAAAAACACAATCATTCAATACAATATACAAGCCACAATAATTTTTAATCTATTTCCTTGGGTGCCATCTAGATGCCATCATCTGTTTATGTGAACTACTACATCAAGGGAGAATAGTGGAAGCTAGAACAAAATGAAATTTACATCTTTAACACCTAAGCAATAGCATAGACAAGGGATAAACACATTTGCCCATAAACCTATCCAATTTAACCAACCTTGCGAAATAAGAGTCTTGGTGATTGTATTTCAGAAGTGAACACAAAGTCAGGAGCGCCTGTAACCATGTGAACATCATGGCCGGCTCGAATGAGATGACGGACAACCTGTAGATCGCAACATCAGAATCATGAAACTACTCACAAAGCACTTGGTTGAACAAGAAGAAATAAAAAGATAATTTGGGCCAGTAATTTATAAATCCATGCTAAGCACGGAAGTACCACAAGTCCACTTCAACAAAAACAACAAATTTTAATCTCATAACATTGTGATCGGCCATGAATCCTCAACAGAGTAATTGTAATTGGCCACATGTATACTTCTATGCCATTCTGTCTTGTCCAAAATCATACTCTCAAATCTCAATTACTTCATTATCTTTTTCACTACTTCTGCTAATGTTATCTTAGATTTTTTTTCTAACTCTTTTTGTTCCCTTGATTTAAATTTGATGAAATTACCAATTGTCTCAAAAGCTTAAACTATTAAGAAATTATGAATTTAGCCATTTAATCTAGCACTCCCCTTTCACGTATCAACCTAAACTCTCCTTATTTAGTGGAACCCAAAAAGTGGGAATTTCTTACTTGATGGGGTAAGGTGGAGATAGGTTTTTGAGCCCGGATAAAATAAGTCATACCCAGTGCACAAATCTCCCACTTAGGAGAGGTCATGGTCATAGTAAGCAGCCTTACACCAATTTTTTTTGAAAAGGGTATTTTTGGACTTGAACCCACAATCTGTAGCTTTCTTTTGGTAAAAGACACTTGTCATCCCACCAGGCTCTAATATCGAGATAAATTACCAAACCATCTTGAGCAACTCTCAGTCTCTCACTCATCCCTATGACTTTAAAAAAGTTTCTTCATTTTCTTATCCTATGTTTGCTTGCATTTTCCACTTATAACTAACAGAATATCCAAATTTACAATCAAATCCTATATAGACTAGATTAACATGGAGCCTTACTTACAATCAGTGAAAAATAAAAACAATGGGTTTAAAGATTTTTAAGTAAAAGAGTGAAAAAGATATAAAACAGAAGAAAAAGTTCACCTCGACGGCACGAGTGGCGTGGCCAAAGCCATGACCAGTGAGGTAGTAGGCGAAGACGAGATGCCGTTTTGGTGCGACCACCTCGACCCCGTGAGTAATGCTTTGATCCATTTGCATCCTCAACTAAACATGAAAAAAGAAAAGAAAAGAAAAGGGTACAACCCTTAGAACATTGGAGCTTTCAGTTATGTGAGTCCCAACCCAACATTTACATTTTCCCCACCTATCTGTTTCATTTGTTGAAGTTGAAGAAAAGGTCCCTGTCTCTCACTTTCTTTTTTTCTTTCCTTTTTTTTTAAATATTTTTAGTAAAATATTTAAGATAAAATACTATTTTTATCCCTAAATTTTGTTAAAAGTTTGTTTTTCATTCCTAAACTTTTATAATAATAAAAAATTCATCCTTAAATTTTGTAAAGAATTTTTTCAATGGTTTAAAGACAAAAATAGGGATGAGAAAAGAACCTCTTTTTTTCAATAGTTCTATTTAGGGATGAAAAACAAACTTTTGATAAAATTTAAGAACATAAATAAAAATTTTTCAATAGTTTAGAGACAAAATATAAACTTTTTAATAGTTTCGGGACAAAAAATGAACTTCTTAAAGTTTAGGGATGAAAAACAAACTTTTGGCAAAATATAGGGACAAAAATAGCATTTTACCCAAAAATCTGAGACTAAGTCCTTTTCACCGCAATTTTGTCACAAAAATGCTTTGAAAATTGCTGATGTGATTAGTACTTATTGAAAAAAAATTTTAAAAATAAAAAATGATATCAGTGGCCCACATAAGAGTTTGTAAAAAAGTTTGTCTATCACGTTACTCTTTTGCCACTGTGATGTGAAAAAAAAAAATGTGGAAGTGATAAATAGCTAATCATAGTCTGCCACATAGGATAGTTGCGAAAATATGTATGATAAAGGGTGTGGTCCTAGAATTATATGCTCCTTATTACACACTCATTGTACACACACACAAAAAATAGTGTTGTACACACACAAAGAAAGAGTGTAATAAATTATGTTAGTTTTATGTTACAAATTTTTTTTTTTTTTTAATTTAAAAGTAAGACATGTAATTTTTCTTTCATATCAACTTTGAGAATTTATTGAGCTAATTACACAATATCACTTCACTTGTCCATGGAGGTTCCGAGTTCTATCCACCTTACCATTGGTCTATAGGGCATTTAAAAGAGGGGTCTATCGTTTTGGTCCAATAGACAACTAATTTTTATAAAGGATTAGTGGTTATTTACACAAGCAAAGAGACTTGGACAAGCCAGTGAATGGTCAGTTTAAATTGAGGGAGAGAGACAAAAAATAAAGTAGAGTTGGCCAAAAATTGCACTATTCTCCCTCAATCCAAACTAGCCCAAAAGGCCAATTCTTTTGTCATAACTTAATTATAAGAAATTGATAATAACTCAATGCTTTCTATTTTTCTTTTGTTATAACTTTTTCTTCCTATTACGTATAGTTGGTTTCATGATATTTTAAAAAAATAGTAGAAAATATTTTTCTAAATTAAAATTTGTTATCTCTGAAAATGGTTTCCAATGGAGGAAATTGATCTTTTTTCTTTTTCCCCTAGATAATAAACTCATTTGATCAATTTTGACCAACTTCAACTAACTTTGATTAATGATTCTGGCACTCTGCCATTTCCACAAGAGTGAACGAGGCATTTTAAAAGATTCATGAATTCCATTAGAGTTGATTGGTCAATATTCAAATTTTAATTTGGAATAGAGAAGATACGGAAGAAGAGTCAGAAGACTATGCAAATTGAGTTTTGGAAATTTTGGACTAGGAATTCCCTCTTGATGAACCCTTTATTCTAACTCAATTAAGAATAAATGGGAAGTTTGAAGTTTGAGAGAGAGAGAGGAGATTGAATTTCTAACTTATGAATATAATTGAAGTTTAAACAGGAGATGCCAACTTAATCCTTGAAGTTTAAAGAACTATAAAATACTTGTATATTATTTTTCCCCACTTTCTTTTTAAAATTCAAACAATTTATGTGAAATGTCTTTATAAGTTGAGTAATTCGACATATAATTGACTTTAATCCTTACTTATACAGTTATACTAGACCAAATAGTTCAAAGAAAACACAATTTGTTTTGATTTTAACACTTACTTTCGACAAGAAGTAGAGACAAGAATGAGATTGAACTATTTTTACAACTTAGATAAATTGCATTTTTATCCTTGAAATTTGATATAAGTTGAAAATTTTGGTCCTTCAAAATTAAAAAGGTTAGATTTTATCCAGAATTTAAGAATATATTTAAGAATATATATATATATTCATCCTATTATTTTTGGTAAATTAAATTTTGGTTTATTTAAATATTATAGGATTTGTTTGATTTTGGTCACTTGAATGGTTAGTTTGATTCAGTCCCTTAAAGTTAAAGATGTGGTGCCCCCTCAACAATTAGTAATGTAGAAAAAAAAAATTCTCAAAAATAAAAATAATTAGAGGAATCTAATTTTTCCTTTTAAAATTGTATTAAGTCCAAATGGGATGTTTTAAAATTGAGGAACCAAAATTGAACAAACTCATATTTGAGAAAATACAATTTACCTTCAAACTTCAAAGATAAACAAACATTTCCACGCTAAGAAACTTGTAATACACAATTAACACATTTTGGTGTTTCAAACGCGGGAGGTCTAAATTGAATAAACTTGAAAGTTCTAGAATTGATTGAATGGAATTCTAGTTAGAGGACTAAATTGAATTTTGGTCAAAGTTAGAGAGTGCAATTTGAAATTTAGCCAAGATTATATTTCTTGAATTTAGAATCACCATATCAAGACATAAATTGTTACCTGTGTCGCTGCAACAGCTTCCACCACACCAGCTGATCCTAATAGGTGACCAATCATAGATTTTGTAGAATTCACTCTTAACTGTAGAAAGCAGAGATATTATCAGGTATTAGAATACGGTAATCTCATCAAGTATTTGAAATATGGTATCATCAGAAGCAAATGGCATAAAGAACAAACATTATGAATACAAGTTACCTCAGGAGTCTGGCCAAAACATTGAAGAAGTGCTTGATACTCTTTTAGTTCTCCAGCTGGTGTGGATGTAGCATGTGCATTTATGTAATTCACATCTTCCCTAGATACCCCAGACTGAGCTAATGCCTTTTCTACGCAAAGGATAACACCAGCCCCTATTTTTCGAGGGATATTAGTTAAGAATTTTAGCACCCAATTTTATGGAAGGATACAAGGTACAAAAGTGTTGAAGAAGTCAGGATTTGCGTTTGGTTCCTTGCCCAAAATATTTAACAAAATGGTAACCAATTAAGAAGGTATTCTACTTAGATAAAAGAAAATATCACTGTTAAAGGGGTGGAAATATGCATGAGTAAAAGAAGAATTCAGTGCAATCCTGGATGTATTAACAGGGGATATGGTGCCAGTCTACCAGAGAGTATAGCTTAGTGGAGTTTTGACAATTATGCAACTGATTTTCAGGTTTTATTGTCTTTCTGTGCCACAACCTTTGCTATCAAGATTGTGGACATAAAGCAGCAATTCAGGTGGTCAATTTGGTGAACTACAACTCACTTTATGAGGTAGTTAGTAGCAACACAGTATAGGTACAGTATCATATAAATTAGTTTAAAAATTATTATGACAGAAAAGAACTCAGGAAGAGTAGAATAGATGCAGGAAATAAGTCCACTGTACATGCTCCCTCAAGAAAAACTATTAAAGAAATGCAACCTTTTCAAGGGTTGAAATTTAAGTACCAAAGAGAAGGCATGTTACCATCAGGATGTGGTTCAGTCATGTGATAAGCATCACAAGTGAAGCTTCCACCAAGAAATCATTGAAATTAAATAAGTGGCCTTGTCAACTCAATGTAGATTTCCTTTTTTAAGTAACTCGGTTTACATTTCTATTAAAAAACCAATTACACCGTGATAAGGTTTTTAGTTAGCTCAATTGATAAAATCTTTAATAGTTAAATAAGAGATTTGAAACCGATTAGTGTCTTAATCTGACGACAAAAAGAAGGATAAGGATTTCATGCACAAATTCACTGTCTTTTTTGGTGAAAAATAATTTGGGTTTTTTTTTTCAGCCTTGGAAAAAATAATTTGGTTGAAGTATTCAAGTAACTGGGCCAAAGATGATTTTGTGTCTAGTACTTTATATCTGTGTCTCTAAACTGAAAATTGTGTATCTAGGCATTCCATACCCAGTGCCACCCTTTCTCAATACGTAAGTGTAAGTGTAGCTTTGAGAAGAAAGAGCAGAGAGAGATGGATATGGATATGTACAGATGTGTGGAATGTGGGTTTCGGATCAAAACACTGTTCGTGCAGTACTCACCTGGAAACATCCGACTCATGAATAAACAAATGAGCTGTTAAAAGGTTTAAGTCCCAACTTACAAAACCCATCAAGGTGTATCACAAAGTTGAAAAATAGTAAGTTGACCAGATCCATTGCAAGCATGGCAGAACCCATATTTGTAGTTGCAAATGGTACGCAAAAAGGATTCATCTTCTTGTATGAGATCCTTAGGGCTTCAATCGCATCATTAAAAACCTGTTCACAACACAAAACACAAGAACAAAGTAGTCAGTTACAATTGTTAATAAATTTCAGAATTAATATGCTTTCTCATCCTATCTGCAGGTCACGTAGTTTCATCTAGGGCTTTATACTTTGGATTCCACTTCCTGCCAAAAACCATTACAGCTAGAGAGACAGAAGACTAGCTTGAAAACATTCATTATTCCAACTCTAAGGCATGTGGCAAAAATCAGAACTTGACTTTAAGTTGCAAGTTCCACTGCATTAGGAAACCACAAAGGCAGCAGAAGTGACAACAACTTACAGATTTCATAAAGCTCTTGTTATCAATCAAATTGAATATCAGCCAGTATAAGCTCTGGTTAACTTAATATTTTCAACCATGTTCCATTCTCATTATATACTGTATATCAAACTGTTGAAGGCTTGATGTTACCTTCATGCCACTGATTGCTGAGCCAATCAAAACTCCACATCTCACTTTATCTAATTCATTCATTACATCTTCTGTAATTCCACCATCTGCCAAGGCTTTTTTCCCAGCAGAAAGCATGTGAAGCATAAATTTGTCCATCCTCTTGGAAAGTTTTGGCGCAACCCATCCATCAGTTGAAAAAGACTTGATCTCTCCAGCAATTCTCTGGAGAAAAAGAACAGTAAGAATGCCAAGAATAAACTGCAGAGCAAGCACCAGAAGAAGAGAAATCTTAAATATGGTTTACCATTGGAAATTGGGCACAATCAAAAGCCTCTATCTCACTTACGCCACTGACACACTCAAGCAAATTATTGTAGAAGACATCTGGATCATGACCAAGTGGGGTCACCACACCCATCCCTGTCACAACTACTCGCCTTTGCTTTGTGACTGGTTTCTTTTTTGTTGCAACTTCCTTGGAAGGTTGCACAGCAACAGCCATGGCTTCCCCTAGAGTATTGATAAATGTGCAGTAGTTAGTACATCAGCAAAACTTTTCTATTTTAATGCTTTATCAAATAAGAGTCATGCCAAAGAATAAACATCAACATTAGGGTTTGAATTGATAGGACTGCCTCAAGCCTGCAACATTGACACTACTGAACCAACAAAAGTCAGAAGACGCTAGCAAGGCCCAAAATCTAATAATCATAAGTCTATTGATGACAATATATTAAAATCAAGGTCAGTGTACCAGACTCAAGTAACCAACCCATTCAACAGACACACACACAGCTGCATTATACTATGAATAAAAGAATGAACAGCCACAATGCTCCTGTACTTTGCAGCGCTAGAACTTCCATTTCATGCACATGATACACCAAGAAATGGCCTGATCTTAATTTTCTTCAGAATACTTGTAAGACATAAAATCTGAAAGATGGCCACATAACATAAACTAGAAACAACCTAAGTTATGCAAAATTCCCAATCCTAAGTCCAGGCATATCAATCCAACTGCAAAAAGCTGTACATGAATGAACCTCATTTGGTGAAATTAGTTCTCACCCAAAAAGAAGGGGAAAAATATAAAATATAAAACCCTGTTAGTATCTATTCCCCACTTTCCTATAGCTTTGGCATAAAAGTAATACAAAGAACTCATTCAGCAATAAGCCAATCCTAAACTTAATTATTTGAATTCCTCATCTTTTCCTATGCTTTATTAGTTCTCTATCCAACCAAATGAAAAGTGAATAAAACCAATCTTCCACAGCACATGAAAAAAGGGGGAAAAACAAATTAATAAAGATTGAAAGAATCATTATTTCATTATCAAATTCACCTTCAAGAACATTTTAAAAAAAAAAAAAACCATTAAATTGAGATATTGGAAACAAACAAAGCCAGAACTAGATATGGCAAAACGGGTTAGAATTTTCTAACCCGACCCGACCCGATTCGAAAATATCTGATCCGAATCCGATTTTTTTTTACCCAAAGCAAAAACGGGTTGACCCGTGACTCAACCCGTGTTTTTAGCAGGTCAACCCGACCCAAACCCGAACCATTTTTTAAGAACTTTTTTTTTTGGTAAAAAAAAGAAGTGAAGTTAAAAGAATATTAGTCTAATTGTTTATTGTGAGCTTTAAGAAAACAACTGATACATTTACATAACTGCATGCAAATTAATTGAAAGATAAATGGTTGAGCATTCTATAATGAGTAAAGATTTTTAGATATCATATAATAAAGTACATGTCAAGATAATTTGGTTACAGTAGAGTTAAAAACAGAGATTTAAAATTGTAGACATGTGTGAGAAACATTCACAAGTGTGAAAATAGTGAAGCCAAAGTATCAAATTAGCATAAATTATGAATTCTTAGACCTATTTTTTAACAATTTATGTACAAAATAAATAGTTTTTCAAAATAAATTATAATATTTCCTATAGTGTGTGTTGCTTAACAATGATATGATATTCATAAAAGAGACCATATATAAATAAGTAAGCAATCAAATTTTAATGTATATCTCTATTGAAATAGAGTGTCAACCACAATTGATAATAGATTATAAAATTAATTTTCAAAATTGTAAATTTCTTATATGTTTTTATTCTTTATCAAATGAGTTATACCCAATATATTCTCAATAAAAAATCCAATAAGTCATTTGTAATTTTGTTTTATATTTTGGAATGTTGATATCGTGTAGAAATAAAACTTGTGTATTTGTTTTACTTATCTTTGTATTATTTTGTTTTAGATAGTAATGTTAGGATTTGTATAATTTTAAAATTACTGAATAAATATTAATAAATTTAACTGAGTTCATTCTTAATATAAGTGATGAATTCAAAATAGTGTATTTTACATTAAGTAATTTGTTGCATAACTTTTCAAATGGTAAATACAAATGGTTTTTTTTATGAAAATAAAAAATTAAAAAAAAAAAATCATGTTAAAAAAACGGGTCAACCCGACCGCAACCCGGTTGAATGACCCGTTTGACATGCAACCCATTGACCCGACCCGACCCGCCAGTTTAGCCCCGGACAAATTACACACAAAATGTAAAACAAAATACCAGATTTCCAATTCCATAAATAAAGAAAAAAACAGAGAGAAGAATCAATGTTTAGTTAAGAAAAAAAAGGAGAAGTTAATGAGGAATGAGGAGTACCTGAATGGACGGGTCGATTGAAACGGGTGTGTCTCCGATTTGAAGGAACACGAACATTGCTGGATCCGAAGAGAGAGGAAAAGGAAGCGTTGGAGGCATAGTACTGATCGCAAGGCTCGAAAGCTCGGCAAGAAGTCGTGGGGCCCTGAAAGCTGGATCCACACAGAGAGGAAACCAAGTCCCTCTGGCTCTGCAATTCGGAGCTACATTTAGACAAGAACACCCTCTTCTTCTTCCGACCCCACTTGCTGCCAAAGAGTCGCTTGTTGTTGTGCATGTACGAGGAGGAACCCAACATGGAAGGACACGTGGATTGGTCCCCTCCGCACGTGACCGACATGCAAGCAGCCCCAAGCCACGTGCACAGCGGAGATGTGACACACGAGGCTGTAGCCATGTGAGAGAGACACACAAAGAAATATATATATGTGCAAACTGCCAATGGAAGAAGAACAAGAAAACCCAGATGGAAAAAAGTGATTTTGATTGGATTAATGGCGATGAAAAAGGCTGTAGGAGATGATGCTAATCTAGAAGATGAAAATGAGAGAGAGGCATAGAGAAGAACGGTAGTGAGAATAGTTGGCGAAGAAGGAGAGGTCACATTCGATTGATTATATGGAAGAAAGCGTAGTAATCTATAGCAGAACAAGTCTTCAGAGTAATTTGGATTAGGAAAGCGTTTGAGACGCCAAGTTTTTGATTTTGTGCAATCGGAGAGTACTTGTCCTCAGAACAGAACGACAAGTACTCTCTCACTCTCTTCTTTCTTCTGTCTTCTCTCTCTGAAGTCCCTACTCTATTATACTCCTCCAAAAGAACAGATAAATATATTAAACGGATAAAATTTAGAGGATCTCTGACCAGAAAAAAAGAAATGAAAAAAAAAAAAATCTAACGAAATTTTAAATTTTGGTATATTTTTATTAGAATAAACAATTTTAAATTTTGGTATATATTTTTTTAGAATATTATGTTTATACCTAGAGCACTCCTGCTTCTTCCACTCCTTGAAATGAAAAGACATATTGTGCATGATTTGGAAATGATACTAATTGATTGCTCAGTCTGGTAACGTTTATTATCGTCAAGAAATAATATTATAATTACAAACTGTGGGGCCGGGGAGCTTATGATCCGGCCCACATTTTATTAGGGCTCAGGGTCCATGCTGAAGAGGGTATGTGCCAAGGACAAATGGGAAAAAGGGCCGGTGTGTCTAATGGAACAGCCGGGGATGATCCTGTCCTCGGCACTGCAGGACTTCAAGGAGATTAGCAACGTCTCAATGATGGCTATCCCCAAAAAGCCCCCAGAAGAGGATACGAGTAGAATGGGACCCACGTTGGGGGTACGGTGTGGAACTGGTTCAAGATAAGTACGACCTCTCCGCATTTAATGACTTCACCGGTGTCCTAACCGCGTTAATGAGAAAAGACGTCTGGACAGGGTGATTTCGATCGTCGCAACTAATAGAAAGCAAGATGGGACCGTCGATGGGACGAGTACAGAAGTTAGCACCTGCCTGACCAACAAGTGGAGGGCTAAGATCAACATAGAAGGGTTATATAAAGTGAGAGTTGACACACCTCTAAGGGGGCTGGGAAAAATGGCCAAAACCAGAGCCTCCCAGCCCACCTCTAGGAGAAAGACTCCCAGAGCGTGCACAATCTATTTATGTATGTACATGTTTTATTTATGCATGAACACCCCGAAAAACCACCGTCTCGTGATCAAGACCTAGCCTTTCAAACCCACGCTCTATAAATGATATTGTGAGGGCCTATTTACGTGCGAACCCAGTATCGTTCTTGGGTCGCGCCAAATCGTGTCCTTACAATTGGCGCCGTCTGTGGGAAGGGCTTGTGCGTTGGCTCAGGCGGTTGGTCGAAACAATCCCCTTTGTCACTTCTAAACAGCCGGTTGTATTGTATCGTTTTAGTGTAAAGTCCCACCAGGGGCTATGTTTCTTTAGTAGGGGCTGCGCTGGGTAGCATCAATAGCACGGATGGTTCTAGGGGCTTGGCCGAGGGGCTAATTCCCCGTGAACCAAGGTCTCACGCCATAACCGAGAAGTTAATTCCCCTACTTCTCAAAAATTGGGTTTTGGACAAAACCAAGGTATTGCATGGTCCTCGGACTCAAACCTATGGGGAAACCAACTACTTCTCAAAAATTGGGTTTTGGACAGAACCAAGGTATTGCATGGTCCTCGGACTCAAACCTATGGGGAAACCAACTACTTCTCAAAAATTGGGTTTTGGACAGAACCAAGGTATTGCATGGTCCTCGGACTCAAACCTATGGGGAAACCAACTACTTCTTAAAAATTGGGTTTTGGACAGAACCAAGGTATTGCATGGTCCTCGGACTTAAACCTATGGGGAAACTAACTACTACTTAAAATTGGGTTTTGGACAGAACCAAGGTATTGCATGGTCCTCGGACTCAAACCTATGGGGAAACCAATTACTTCTTAAAATTGGGTTTTGGACAGAACCAAGGTATTGCATGGTCCTCGGACTCAAACCTATGGGGAAACCAACTACTTCTCAAAAATTGGGTTTTGGATAGAACCAAGGTATTGCATGGTCCTCGGACTCAAAACTATGGGGAAACCAACTACTTCTTAAAATTGGATTTTGGACAGAACCAAGGTATTGCATGGTCCTCGGACTCAAACCTATGGTGAAACCAACTACTTTAAAGAAATCTAGATGCTAAGCAGGACCTAACACTACACGTAACTACCTCCATTGAATGAGGATCAGACATGGGATCAAAGCTCTGTCGGTGCAGGTAAGCTAATGTTTTGAAATATGATTCTAAGTGTATCGCATGCACAACTATTCATACATGTTAGGATAATTAGTTCAAAATTCGTAAGTAAAAGTAAGTATTGACAAAGGCAACTAACCAGTAACCAAAAGGAAAAAAGGAAGAAAAGAATTTCACCCACGTTCAACAGTTTCAAACTACTGGCAGATTACAAAGTTTTCAAAATGAAAAAGAAACAAGTTAAATCGTTAAAATTAAAACAAATACGAAGTAGGGCCGGGGTTTCTACTTCTTTAGCTTGGCATCGACCACGCCTTGGGAAGACTGGGTAGGTATGGCTGGCTCCTCGGCGGTAGGCATCTGAGTGCCAGTCACGGGCTCAGCAACCTCTTTGGGCACCTTCGGATCCGTATGCTGAGATGCTTCTATCACATCCTGAAGCTCTCCCTCTTTGAGCGGCTCCACAGGAGAAGCGCCGACCCGTACGGTTTTCGATTCAGTGGCCCCTTCTTCACGTTAGTCGCTCACAGCTGCGGAGCTGGTGGAGGTGGCCTCGCGGATGGCTGGAGGGTAGAATATGTTCTCCGCTTTCCACAAATCAAAAGAAGCATTCACCCCAGCCCGCTTCAGGGCCTCTTCCCAAACCTGGGAGTAGTAAAGCCTGCATACTCCAAGAATCTGGGCTTTAAGGATGGCTTGGGTTTCAGCTACCCCCGCATTATAACCCTCATCCTCGGCCGTTTCCTTTGCAACCTCAGCCTCGTTTCTGGCAAATTTGGCTTCCTGCTTGGCCCTTATGGCCTCCTCACGGGCATACTCCGCCACACCTTTCTCATGCTCTGCCATGGCCAGTCTTTTATTTAAGTCCTCGACTAACTCTTTAGCTATTTGCAACTGACCCTCGGTCTCTCGCAGACGTTTTGTTTGGTCCTCAGCTTGTTTTTGGGCGCTGGCTAAACCCGCCGAGGCGCTGTCCCTTTCTCGGGTTGCCTCTGTTAGGGCAGCCTTGGTCTTGGCCAGGTCGTCCTCAGAAGTTTTGAGAGTCCGTGTGGCCACTAAGCGCTTGGAGCGTTCACTCTCGGCCGCCTTACTCTGGTTGTTCACCTCTTCCTCCATTCTATAGGTGGCCTAGAGAGCCTGTCAAGGGAGATAAATACATCGTAAATAACAAACTGGGAGTGGGAGTTGACAAAGTTCTAGGTTTCAAGAGCCTTACCATGCCCAAATACCTCTTCGTACTAAGGAAGACCTCCTGCATCCTCATTTTCTTCAGCCCATCCATGTCGGTGGGAAGCAGCATGGCTCTCCCTAATGCGTCTGCCACATAACCACCCTCGCCATCTCCAAGGTCCCTCATGGACGCGGTCTCTAGCAATGGACCCCCGTGGAGCATTGGAGCGGGAAGCCAGGCGCTTGGCAGTGATTGGGCCTCGATCCCCTTTCCCTTGCCTTGGGAAGATTGGGACGCAGTCTCTTTATCCTTGCTTTGGTGCCCAATCTTCAGCTGTTTCGTGCGAGGGGCTTCCTCCTTCTCCTTAGAAGGTTGAGATTTTCCCCTATCCACGGCCTCCTTGCCCTTGGGACTTCTCTTTCTCTTTGAATCAGTGCCTTCCAGCCGAGGAGGCAGGGCTGGTTGAGAAGGAGCAGGAAGTTTGGGGCGGGGGGATTGTGGTTGTGACTTGGTGGAGGACGACCTAGTTTGGGTGGTCTGGGGCTGAAGTGGTGGGGCCAGAACATTAGATGGCGGTGTTCCCTGCGCACCCTCCCCCAGTTGACCCTTGAGGAGTTCGAATAGGCTGGGCTGGGGTATTCTCTTGGATCCCATCTCGACTTGCGAAGATGTGCCTATTAACGATAGTTCCGCCTCGGACAAAGCTGGGTCACCTAAATCACCAGAAGGATTCTCGAATGGGCTATTTAGGTCAAATGCCCCAAACCCTTCCTCGGACCGATTTAACTCGTCTTCGTCCTCCGCTACTTGGCGAGACAAGGAGGGGCCCACCGGCGGGATGCTCTCTGGGACAGATGGTCTTTCGGAGATTAGAAATCCTGACTCGACCACAGTGATTTTTGGAAGCTGAGGACGGTTGGCGCTGATCACGTGCCTAGGGTCCCCAAATGACTTCTGAACAGGAGGGTACCCTAATATTTTGTGAGCGGCTCGGACTTGACCATCTCCGTCATTTACGAAAACCGCCGCTTGTAGAACAGTCTCCAAGTCCGCCCGGTTAACTAAGTGAAAATGCCGTTTAAGAGCGTGTGAATCTACAAAAGAAAAAAATATATGCATGGTTAGTTACCGAGCCACATCAGACTAAAAAAGGGTGCAAAGGGTCAGCGTCCTTTCATTCCTTATACCCCACCTGGTTCTCCTTCTACCACGGGGCACGGATCGCCATCATGCCACTCACCAGAGACGATAAGGAAGTCCTTGTTAGAATCGAGAAGGCATTGGATTAGTCAAACCCTGTCGTCCCTCGTCTTCATGTAGAATGTTTTCCCCTTCAAATGTTGGAGGTTGTAGCACCAATTCACGTCATGGTGGGTCAATCTTAGCCCCATCTTTTCGTTTAGTGCATCCACGCAACCCAAAATCCTAAACATGTTGCCGGCGCACTGGGTGGGGGTTAATCGGAAGTGCCGGAGGTAACCCCTCGTTACCGGCCCCATAGGGATTCTCATACCCCCCTCTACAAAGGCGAGGACGGGAATTACTACCTCACCCGTTTTTCTCTTATAGTGCCACTCCCCCATCTTACAGTGCCTCAGACTTACGTTGGGAGGAATTTTGTAATCGTTCATCGCCTCTTCAGTATCGACTAGTTTCCTTAGTCTCGATTTAACCTTCGACTTAACCATTTCTATGATTTACTAAACAAACTCAACCAGCAACGGGAGAAGGAAAGGAACAAGAGAGGAAAAATAAACCCAGAAAAGAGAAAAAAATGAGTTAATGGAGGCAGGGAACTTACATAAAAAAGGAAAGACGCTTCAGATAGACTTTTAGTGCTGGAGATAGACTCGAATTTGGGCGAAAGTTCAGATGAACCCAGGGTATACACGCTGGAACTCTTAAGTGCAAAACTGAAGAGGCGGATCCGTTCCAAAAAATCATTTATACTTTCTAGGGTAAACTGCACAACTTTTCCCGCCCATAAAGACCAAGGAATCACCACCGTTGATTTTCATCATGCCGTTGAACGTGGGAAACACAGAGCCGCCCGCATTTAATGAGGCCACGTCTCACCTTCCAACTGCACCAGGAACGTGTCTCGGGCAGATGAAAAGTCTTGGGAATCAGTAAGTGACAAGGATTGACAGGCCTTGACAGATATCTGATATCATCAAAAGCCTCCTATCCGTCCGAAGAGTCGGATAGCAGGATTTTGAGGGGCTATTGTGGGGCCGGGGAGCTTATGATCCGGCCCACATTTTATTAGGGCTCAGGGTCCATGCCGAAGAGGGTATGTGCAGAGGACAAATGGGAAAAAGGGCCGGTGTGTCTAGTGGAACAGCCGGGGATGATCCTGTCCTCGGCACAGCAGGACTTCAAGGAGATTAGCAACGTCTCAATGATGGCTATCCCCAAAAAGCCCCCAGAAGAGGATACGAGTAGAATGGGACCCACGTTGGGGGTACGGTGCGGAACTGGTTCAAGATAAGTACGACCTCTCCGCATTTAATGACTTCACCGGTGTCCTGACCGCGTTAATGAGAAAAGACGCTTGGACAGGGTGATTTCGATCATCGCAACTAATAGAAAGTAAGATGGGACCGTCGATGGGATGGGTACAGAAGTTAGCACCTGCCTGACCAACAAGTGGAGGGCTAAGATCAACAGAGAAGGGTTATATAATGTGAGAGCTGACACACCTCTAAAGAGGCTGGGAAAAATGGCCAAAACCAGAGCCTCCCAGCCCACCTCTAGGAGAAAGACTCCTAGAGCGTGCACAATCTATTTATGTATGTACATGTTTTATTTATGCATGAACACCCCGGAAAACCACCGTCTCGTGATCAAGGCCTAGCCTTTCAAACCCACGCTCTATAAATGATATTGTGAGGGCCTATTTACGTGCGAACCCAGTATCGTTCTTGGGTCGCGCCAAATCGTGTCCTTACACAAACTATTTTGTAATATTTTTATAAATTGTTAATATGGCTAATTTTTATAAGTTCTCATATAGGTCTCACAATTAACATAACTTTTTTACTTTCTAATAATCATTTACCAACCATCGTGCACCTTTGATACGATACACCCAATAACCAATTGGTATCTTAACCTAATGATAAAGAACAAATATCCTAAAGTATATATATATATATATATATATATATATATATATATATATATATATATATAAACTTGCATATATTTATAACGGAAAATTTTAAAGTTCAAATATCCCTCTACCAACTATTAAATTATTATTTTTTCAAATGTCCCCTCCATCAACTATCAAATTATTATTATTAAAAAAAAAAAAAAATGGGAAAAAGAAAGATATGATGCCATACGCCCATACCTATCACAGTTTTCCTTTATAAAGTAACTCAAGTATAAAAGAGGGCAAAATCATATACTAAACATACTGTAATTGTTGAAATATAAATTGGAAGGCTCTTAATGAGCCTACACAAGTTTTATTAACATCAATTGTAATATGCCAACTCAACAATTATGAAATTCTCTAAACAAAGAAGAAGAAAAAAAAAACTCAATAGCTGTGAAAAGAAATTGTAAAAAAATTTGTGTCCCTAGATTTATTGGATAGGAAGGAGAGAAAAATGGTGAATTTTAATAATTTAACCATTATTCTAACAACACAAGGATAACATCTAAGTGGTTGTTATTGCAACCATATATTATTTCTACACCACATTTTTATGTTAATGGCTCCAGATTTTTTGAAGGGTCAAGTGTCTATTCAAGATGATGGATTTGTACCTTCAGCACATGTAAAATGAAAAGGGGTCCTTTATTGTTCATGGTACAATCAAAGATGTCCTGAATAACTTTAGACCATAAGTTTTGATTGATATCCCTTTCTTTGAGCATTAAATTTTGGCTATAATGCACTTTACAGTTTACACTCGCTTGAGGTTGTTTTTAAATCAGTCCCTCAACTTTCAGAACTTGCAATTCCTTGACTATTACAACCATGTCAATGTGTCTCTTCTATTATGGTCCGTCTAATTTTTGCCATTAACCTGCCTAAAAACGATGAATTTTCTA
This sequence comes from Quercus tomentella, assembly GCA_028535165.1. Taxonomy (NCBI): domain Eukaryota; kingdom Viridiplantae; phylum Streptophyta; class Magnoliopsida; order Fagales; family Fagaceae; genus Quercus; species Quercus tomentella. Next base: position 45,253,324 of record JAPQVY010000111.1, read on the forward strand.
TTTTCTGTTCAAAGCAATGTTATTTTTGTATGAGTTAATGGCAAGATTCTAATGAATGTTATGACAGAAGGGACACATTGATATTGTTGTAATACTCAAGGGTGTAAATTGCAAATTTTCTTTAGTTATGAGACCGATTAGAAGCAACCTCAAACTTAGAGAATAGAATTGTTAACTTAAGAGGATGTAAATCAATGAGAATGTAATCACCAAAAAATTTATATTTATCTAATTGAAGGTCCAACTTACTATGATAGTTTTTATTATAAACAATAATAATTTTGAAAAAGGATAAGTTTCAGGCCAAATTTTTGGGATTATGAGAAGACTTTTTTTGTTAAGCATACAAATCTGGGTTATATTTTAATTTTTGAAACATTATGGCTTGATCTAGTTTTGGCAAAACCAACATTTTATGTTGAACAACTTAGAAGTTCCTGATTAATAATCAATTATTAAGTGTTACCAAGAAGGGAAAAGGAGGGAAGAAAATTAATAGAAATGATTAGAATAATCTTACAATTCAATTCTTCTTTTTAAAATGGGAGAAATTCTTTTTTTTTTTTTTTTTTTTATAAGTAAAAAGGGAAGAAAACTTAGGAATGATGGTTCTCGTATCTTTGTTAGACTTCGATTCAAAGGATTTTTCAATCAGGGTGCTTTTTTTTTAATCACTAAGCCCATCCCATGTGTTGCAGTTTGTTTCAGAAGCCACTCATGTCTCCAAGCAATTCTCTACTTAAAAATAAAAATGAAAAAAAAAAAAAAAATCTTCTGTAATCTAATAAGCAGTACAAGGGCACTTTCATAGCATACAACAACTCAGTCACAAAGGATAATCTTCTGATTTCCCACCCTCCAGTAGCCAAGCAAGAAAGCCCACCTCCTTTGGTCAGTGCATTGAAAGCTTCAGCTGAACAAAATGTTGCTAGTTTTTACTTCCCTGGGCATAACAGAGGACGTGCTGCTCCATCTTCATTAACTCAGCTTATTGGTTCAAGACCATTTCATCATGATTTGCCTGAGCTTCCAGAGCTTGACAACCTCTTTTCTCCGGAGGGGCCAATTTTAGATGCACAGAGACTAGCAGCCAAACTATTCGGATCATCAGAGACATGGTTTCTTGTTGAGGTACCACTTGTGGAATTCAAGCAGCAATAATGGCTACTTGTTCTCCTGGAGAATTTCTAATTCTTCCTCGTAATTCCCATGTATCAGCTATATCTGCCATGGTGTTATCTGGTGCACAACCTAAGTATATCATACCCCAGTATGATTTTGATTGGGACATTGCTGGCGGTGTGACTTCATCACAGGCAAGTTCAGAACAATTATGTTCATGTTTATAGCATTTCTTGTGTGTGTGTTACATCTTGACCTGTAAAGGCAGCTTATTGCTGACAAGAAATTTGTATTCTAATGCAAGATTGTTAAAATGGTCCAGATAATTTTAAAGCGCACACAACCTCCTTGTAGTGACCCTCTCTCTCTCTCTCATTTTAACAGTTTAACAGCCTTTTTGTTACCAAACTATATGCACCTATGAATCAAGATGACTGTTTTTACAGGTAGAGCAAGCAATCAAGGAATTGGAGATGGAAGGTCAAAAAGCAGCTGCAGTTTTTGTCACTTCCCCTACTTATCACGGTATATGCAGCAACTTGACCGAGATTTGCCAGCTGTGTCATTCTCATGGAATTCCTGTGATTGTGGATGAGGCTCATGGGGCACATCTAGGATTCCATTCGCAGCTTCCTAATTCGGCCCTCAAGCAAGGAGCTGATCTGGCTGTACAGTCCACTCACAAAGTTCTATGCTCTCTTACACAGTCATCAACGCTACACATATCAGGGAATATTGTAGATAGGGAAAGAATCTGTAGGTGTCTCCAAGCTCTTCAAAGCACTAGCCCCAGTTATTTGCTTTTAGCATCATTAGATGCCGCTAGAGCTCAATTAAGTGAAAACCCAGACACTATATTCAACAAAGCGATGGAATTGGCCTTTGAAGCAAAATACTCGATCCAACAAATACCAGGCATTTCAGTGCTTGACTTTGCAAGCTTTTCTAACCTTCCAGTCATTGATCCTTTGCAACTTACTATTGGTTTTTCGCAGCTGGGTTTGTCTGGTTATGAAGCAGATGAGATCTTATGTAGAGATCATGGGATCATCTGTGAACTTGTAGGGACCCGATCAGTTACTTTTGCAATTAATCTTGGAACTAGTAGAGACCATATTCAGAGACTTATATTAGGAACAGAGCATCTAGTAGCAACTTCTGCACCAATTCATGGAAATAAAGGGAGGGTGGAGCATAGTGTTCATACACTCTTTGCAGATATCAGCATGAGCATGACTCCTAGAGACGCCTTTTTTGCAAGTAAAAAGAAAGTGAGCATAAGAAAGAGCCTCGGGAAAGTTTGTGGGGAGCTTGTATGTCCGTATCCACCAGGGATACCAGTTATGATCCCTGGTGAGGTTATTACAGAGAAAGCTTTGGACCATCTGCTGGATGTTAGAAGCAAGGGTGCTGTTATTACTGGAGCTTCTGATCCTTCTCTGTGTTCCATAGTAGTCTGTGATGTGTAGTTCATTCCTAGAGATATTAGCATCTTGCTGCTGAGTACTTATTTTCAGCTGAAGGTAGTGGCAAGGTGCATGAAATGGGAACTGAGTGTAGCTTATATGTACATACCCACCACAGATAACAGTGAAAATGATTCTTTTCTTCAATGGAATATTGGCCATGATTTTTACAGCATGATCCAAGACACTAGGCAAGAAATCAAACTAGATTATAGAAATGAAGTCTGTTTACAGTGCAACTTTGTTGCATGCGAAGTATTTGTAACTTAGTCTTTCAGTATGTGCAAAATCTGCTCTGGGCGAGGACTACTTGAAGTTAATCCATACTCTTCATTAATGGCCACTTACCGAATTTCCCCTCAAACTAGAAACTTGCTCAGACCTATTACATGACGATTTAAATCATCTATGTGAGCTTTTAATCACTTGACTGACTAAGTAGACTGACTTAGTAGTCATGTAATTTGTTTAAATGACTGAATGGATCATGTTATTAAAGTACATGTAGATAGTCATTTTAATGGGATGGAAGAGATTCTTTTAAATTGATTTAGGTAAAAACTGTCCTCCAAAATAGTCTGCTTAACATTGAAAATTTCATCAGCTGGAATTTAAGAAGAAAAAAAAATCTGTGGACAGCTTTTGTACCACAACTTTTGTCACTACCTTTGTCACAACCCTAATTGATAGCAACTCACAATTTGCCACATTAGAATTGTGAAAAAATTTATGGTCTTAACTAAACTCGAACGAGAATGTTTCATTCACATGAACTTTGAATCCATTAGGGGTTCTTAAATACAATAGAAAAATATATGTAAGCCTAAAAACTTTGTTGATCAAAATGATGCCCTTTTTTAACAGCAATTGTCTTTTCATTTATCAGTTTAAAATCGGAACATGGCTTTATGTTTGAATCTTGTTCGGTCAGGTTTGCTATTTGCAGCTCTGTATTTGTTGAGTTGTCAGTGTTGTGTTTACAGTTTGAATATAATCAGTCCATCGAGTACTTGCCTTATTAGGATTAGTGACTGATTAATGATTATCCTCCGTAAGGCAATAACTTGGCAAAAATTCCTTAAGGTACAATGGTACCACCACTTTATTTTTGATACAGGCTACAATTACATTCAGACCATATATCCATATCTATCAATGCATGGATCAATATACTCTCCAAGATATATAACCTTTGTGTGTGTGTGTGTGGAGAGAGGGAGAGAGAGAACAAATAATAAAACATTCAAAACTCACTAGAATCACCAAGATAGGCGGAGTTAAGAAGTCATGCATGTACATAATTGTGAAATCAGTTGACGGATCCAATATAAACTATATATTTTCTTTTATACGGCTTCTTCACGAAGGCCAGACGCCAAGCCTACAACACCAACCCTTAAACCCCAAGCTGACCTGTTCTATTTCACATTCTTTCTCAACAAAACTTCCTCTTTTTCCTCTGGAAACATAATCTAGTAATGTGGGGCAACATAAGACAAGATACAAAGTGAGCAGTTACAGGAGAAACAAAACCAAAACGCTATCTTGACCAACCCATGATCATAATTTCACCCATCAACCTTAACCCCTATGATAATTTTAATTTGGCTTACTACTGTACATCTCCTTTGTAGGAGTTCTTGCTCGCTTCTTTGCGGGTCGATGAACAGGATCAAAAACAGGTGCCTCAAAGTAAGGAGAAGGCATTGCTGACCTATTAAGCTGCAAGTCTGGACCGTCATCTGGGCCTGCCCAAGACAGGGGACTCACTGCATAAAACAAAAGGGACATTGTTATTAGATGCAACAAAATATTCCATAACTAAGATAACGGACAATGGTCAAAGGTTTTACACTCTAAGACACCTCATTTTGCCACTTATCCTATTCTAACAGTTTGAAAATCGAGTTCTTTAAAAGTTTCATTTTTTGTCTCATGAAGATGGAAGAAATAGAGACAGGAAAAGCTGTGGTGATGAACCAAGTCAAGCAAGTAGAGAAACTGATGGTTTTTCCTTTAAATTCAGCCAGCACCACTTTAGACGTTATCAAAAGGGAAAAAAGATACACAATTCATAGCAAAGCACTTTTCAATCGGGATATTCAATATTGTAATTCAAATCAAACAGCAAACCCCTGTTCAATTGGAATATTCTATATGAAATTCAAATCAGACATCAGGTTTGCAGTTTAATCTGATGATTGTACACTGCAGCAAAGTTAATTGATATGCAGGAGACCCCCAAACCATAGGTATCAGTTTTCAGTGTGATGGTACAGAATTAATGACAAAAGAGGAATGGTAATGCAAATGTAATTTGGGAGCCTTAACTGAACCCACAGAACGAACATATAAGTAAGTATATACGGACTGACTGCATAAATAAGGATATATGGACTAAATACAACCAAGAAAAACCCCTTAGAATATGATTTTCAGGATAAATTACATTAATGAGTAATGGTGATTCATGAAAAAAAAACAGGCGTATGGCATAAAACTATGATTTTGATGATAAATTACATTAATGAGTAAATGGTGATTCATGAACAAAACAGGTGTGTGGCATAAAAATCCCTCAATTCTTATAGAGATACCACTAGTCCCTAGATTTGATGGCATTATGCCATAGCTTAAATTAGGTGAAACTTTCTCTCCTCAAGCAAAATTTAGAGGTAATTAAAAAAGTCGCTTTTCAGTTTGTTTTTGAGAAGTAGGTAGTTTGTTTTGCATACCTTCATCAGGTTCAAGGGGTCTAGTGCCATCACATAAGGCAGCTCGACGTGTAGGGCGCTTTCTCACATAATTTTCCGGCTAAGGCCTTGGAATTTGAAATGAGAATTGTGAGAGAGTTACCCCATCAGTCATATGATCTGGATGTTCTAGAAAGTACCTGCAAAAGCAGAAGCCCCACAAAAGGTTGTCACTCAAATAGGAAATACATTATACTTGTGAACCTTTGAACACCCACAAGTTATTTAGTTATTCAGGTTACGCAATTATTTACAAAAGTGATGCAATAGGGAAATATTGGAGTACAAGGCAACGCCATTCTTTTGGACCTCCACCATTAAGCGTAGTCTCTTGCCTGAAGGTGCTACATAATATCTGCAAATATTGGACAGAAAATTAGCACAAAGTTGATGATTGACAAAAGGTCCTACCCTATGCACAAAACTCCCACTTTTACGGAGTCCGGGAGAAGAGATTTGCTGGGCAACTTTACTTCAAGTTATTTTTTGAGAAGGCTAACTCCTAGACTCGAATCTATTTTCTGTCGCTTTGGTGGATGGCACTGGCCATTGCACCAAGGCTTGACCTCTAATTTTTTCCTAAAGACTTTGGAAATCAAAAATAGGGGGAAAACATACTATGATAGCAAAACTCAAAGCTATAATAAGGAAAACTGCTAAATCTCATATATCAAACACAATACAACTGCAGCAGGTATGGTGCGGACACGAGGTACAAGCCCCCAATTATACGCATGTATGGGAGGAAGAGCAAAAAGAAGATGGCCCAATTTGTGGCCTTATGGATGGAGCCTATTAGTTATTGGGCTTGAGATTAAGCAAGCACGAGCATTTAATAATTAGGGTTACTTTATGCATTTTATTGTTAGCTATTTAAGCACTTTTTCAGATTATTGTAAGACAGCTTTTGAAAATTATTAAAAACATGGGTTTCTTTTACATTGGTGCCGATTCCAGTTTGCTTGATGCTGACACCTAGGGTTTATCCTTTGTTCTATTTTGTTGTTTATTTGTTCCATTGAAATAGCATAGTTGTCCTACGTCAATTTTGGTATCAGAGCAGACTTCCGGTCCATATACAACCATAGACAACCACTTGAAAGCAAAACCATCAAAAGAGCAAGCCAGCCAAATATGACACTACCTTTCAAGATTTTGCCCCATGAGATCTTGAACAAGCCCAAACCAGCCCCTGCAATCCGTATATATCCCCAAGCCCTACATGAGTTTTTCATCTCTAAGCCAACAGAGAAGCCAGCGACGCCTCCCAAGCTGGTGACCACCATCTGTGCCCGCCTCTGATCACAGAACCCTCAACCCATAAACCACAAAAAAAAAAAAAAAGGTGACCCACACAAGCCCATCAGCCACCTGCTGCCGACACCATCATCACCCTCGACCACCGCCACTGAGGACGTTGAACCACTGCCAATGCCAAGACCAAAGACAGGCAGCTGCCACTCATCCATGCTTCGTGCCGCCGCTGTCTTCCCAGCCTTCATGCTGCCACCAGCTGTTGATTCTTAGCGCCAGTCAAAGTCCATCATAGAGACAACCTTTTTTTTTTCTTTTGAGTTTTGTTAGTTTTGAGTTTCTGTTGTCTCTTAGGGTGCGTTTGTTTTGGTGGTAAATTCTTTCAGGAAATCATTTGCCGTAAAATAGGCTGTTTGGTTGGTTTTGAAAATAGAATTTTCCGGAAATCATTTTCATTTTATCGTAAAAAAGAAGCTTTGACCACTGAAATTCATTTCCATTCCTATTTTCACTTCAAATGGTTTCCGGACTGAGAGCGAGAGAGAGAGAGAGAGAGAGAGAGAGAGAACAAGAGGAGGAAAAGGGAGCCCAAATCACGCCTTCGACGTCGCCGGCGAACCAAGAGCTCCAGTCCAACCATCACACGCACCAGATCGCACCGGTCTCGTCGATCACAGCACCGCGCCGATCGCACCGTGTTGCTCGATCTCGCCTTTGATCTCGCCTCCACTCAATCTCGCCTCCGCGCGATCTCGCCTTCGACCCAGAGCCTTCCTTCGACCCACCAATCTTCGACCCACCAATCTCTCTCTCCGTGTGATTTTGATTTCTATGTGATTTTGATTTTTGTTGTTGTTGTGGTGGTGGTGTAGTGGTGTTTTGGTGGTTGTGGCTTTTGATTGCCAAAGTTTGTTGCCGTGGGTTGAATTGGAGTTTCAGTGGTGTGTGGTGTTGGGATTTGGCTGTGATTTGTTCTGTGGATTGGGATTTGGCTGCGATTTTGAAATTTTCTATAATAAAATTTGTTTGGATGCTAAGAAAATGTGAAAAATTTGTAGGAAAATAGCATTTTCAGAATAGAAACAAACACATGAATATATTTTCTATAACAATTTTCATAATGCAACCAAACACTTGAAAATATTTTCCTTTCCCAAAAATAGTATTTCTGAAAAATATTTATTTTTCTGAAAATATTTTACGAGAACTAAACACAGCCCTTAGTTTATCGTTTTTTACTTTTTACTTTTGTTGCTTTCATTAAATAAAAAATCAAAAATCAAAAGGATGGAAAAGAAATAAAGTGTTGTTGCTGCCCGCCCATTGCACCTATGGGCCCTTAAGTTGCTTTTTCACATATCCATTTTGTCCAAATAGACCCATTAACTTGAGGAGCCAAGCTTGTGACTATCATGTGTAGTAAGTTGGCCACTTACAAGGGTACAATTCTTACTCTCTTTTTGGTGGATTTAATTTTGTCTTTTTTTTATGTGCATATCTTACCATACCCCACTGGCCTACCGATTTTGTGCTCAAGTTAGCTATTTTATTATTTGTGCTTTCTTTCAACACCCATTCTAAAATTCCCAAGCAAAAAAAAAAAAAAAAAAAAAAAAAAAGACAACCCAATTTCTTTGAAATATCTAATTCTCTTTATTAATTGTGGAGCTTATTGGAATTTGACTTTTATTTGGGCTATCTCTCAATATTGTGAACACTGTCACTACTTAACTGCAATTTATTCATTTGATTCATTGATCTAGTCTCTACATGCACTCTTGCTTGACCTCAATTTTACGTTGAGAATTGGTTACTTGAATTTTTGGGAATCTCAACTGCATTCATAAATACAGTGTTACATGCATCTACGTAGTGGTCGCATAACCCTGAACATCAATCCACTTCCGAGCCTAGGTCCTCCTTAGAGAAAACCATAGAAGACCTAGCAAAAAGTGTCCATAATTTACTGGATAGGGTAAAGCGAATTGAAGCATCTCAAAGAGAGACCATTAACCATGAAGGAGATAACGTGCTTAGGCAAAATAACCACGGTTACTTTAATAGGGCTCCAAACTTTGAACATGATCACTTTAATCACAATGGCCCTAGGAATTATGATGATTGGATGTCCAAGGAAAAGATAGAAGCACCCAGCTTTGATGGCTGCCTAGACCTATGGGTTTTCACTAATTGGTTACGTCGGATGGAGAAATTCTTTGACTATTACCATTGGGTTGAGAATAAGAAAATGAGGTATGTCAGGATGATGTTAATTGGAAGAACCAACCTTTTCTGGGAGGACCTTGAGGATACCCTTAGGCGACAACATGAGCCCCCCATTACTAATTGGCTTGAGATAAAGAATGCACTCTCATGGAATTATCTTCCTCCAACTTATAGGAGCTCCCTCCTTAAGGAATGGGATCGCCTAGAGCAAGGTACTACTCCTGTGGCTGAATATGTAGAGAAGTTCAAGGAGTTCAAGAGGAGAATTTGAATAGTCGAGGAAGAGGTTGTCACACTCAATAAGTTCAAGAAAGGTTTAAATGCTAACCTACTAGGCGAGATTATCACCCGAGGGGTCACTACCTTAGGAGAAGCATATAACCTTGCTAGGAATTGTGAATTAACATCCAAATCTATCTTTTGGCAATGTTCTGAACTTTGAAATGTTCCCACCAACCCTCAACCTTTTGGTAGCAAATATAAACTTGCCTTACCCTCCCTAAGGTCAACCCCAATAGCACCCCAATAGAAAAAGAGGACAAGGGAAAAGGTGTGGTCAATGAGCCTTCAAGATTAGGCTCTTGCCTCCAATGCTTCAAATGCAATGGGGTTGGACACATCGCAGCTAGATGTCTCTCTAAGACCCTTGTCATTCAAGAGGATGATGAAAAGGTAGAAGATGTTGAAAAGCTGGCGTATGATCCAAATGTTGAAGAAACCCAAGATGTTGAGGTAGAATGGGAAGATGATCCTAGCTACCTTGCATGCATTAGAGCCATCTCTCCCCAGGTTGATGACTTCAAGGACTTTGGTGTCCCTAGAGTGAATGTGGTAAGGTGTGCTTTGGCAAAGCAGAGAGACACTGATGATTGTCAAAGGAGTGTCATCTTCCAAACTTACACTAAGTGTGGAGACAAAACTTGCAAGGTTATTATAGATAGTGGGAGTTGCATTAATGCGGTGTCCTCTAACGTTGTTTCCCGCCTTAGCTTGAAATTGACCCTATGCCCTAACCCATATAAAGTTTCTTGAGTGGATACTTTCTCCATAGCCATAAAAGAATGATGTGTTGTCCCACTTCAGTTCCTCACCTACAAGGCTGAAATATGGTGTGACGTAATTCCCATGGATGTAGGGCATATTATCTTAGGTAGACCTTGGCTTTATGATTTGGATGTCACCCTTCATGGGTGATCCAATTCTTGCTCATTTATATTTAAAGGTAAGAAGATTGTGCTCAATCCTTTGAAACCCAAGCCAATCGACATGAGCAAGAAGACAGAAGCACCAAAGGCGAAAGGACTAAACATCATAAGTCCAAAGGCATTTGAAAGGGTAGTAGTTCAAGAATCCATTGTGTTTGTCTTAGTTGTCAGGGAACTTCATGGAGAGACCCGTGAGGAGCAACCTGAAGAAGTGAAGTCAGTGCTCCAGGAATTTAAGGATGTTTTCCCTGAGGAACTTCCCGATCATTTACCGCCCATGTGTGACATACAACACGCCATAGATTTTGTGCCTAGAGCGACCCTACCTAACTTGCCTCACTATAGGATGAGCCCTGCAAAACATGCTGAGTTGCAAAGGCAAGTAGAAGAACTACTTAGGAAGGGTTTTGTTAGTGAAAGCATGAGTCCTTGTGCGGTCCCTGCACTCTTAACTCCAAAGAAAGATAGAACTTGGAGGATGTGTGTTAATAGTTGTGCCATCAACAAAATCACTGTGAAATATCGTTTTTCTATCCCTCGATTGGATGGCATGTTGAATATGATGGCTGGAGCAATGATCTTCTCCAAGATAGACTTGAAAAGCGGCTATCATCAAATTAGGGTTCGTTCAAGTGATGAGTGGAAAACTGCCTTCAAGACAAAGGATGGTTTATATGAGTGGATGGTCATGCCTTTTGGATTGTCCAATGCTCCTAGTACCTTTATGAGAGTGATGACTCAAGTGCTCAAGCCTTTTATGGGGAAATTCTTGGTTGTGTACTTTGATGACACCCTCATCTATAGTAAGTTTAGGGAGCAACACTTAGACCACCTAACTCAAGTTTGTACTACCTTTAGGAAGGAGAGTTTATATGGCAACCTCAAGAAGTGCTCTTTCTTCATCGATAAAGTCGTCTTCCTAGGTTTCATAGTATCCTATGAGGGAGTTTCTGCCAGCCCCTAAAAGGTTCAAGCGATTGTGGATTGGCTCGAGGCCAAAAATATCCATGAAATTTGAAGCTTTCATGGGCTCGCTTCCTTTTATCACTGATTCATTAAGGATTTATTTACCATTATGTCCCCCATCACTAATTGCATGAAACAAGGGGAGTTTGTTTGGACTAAAGCTACTGCTAAGGCTTTCAATGAGGTAAAACAAAAGATAATTGAGGCACTTGTCATACGTCTCCTTAATTTTACCAAGCCTTTTGAAATGGAATGTGATGCCTCAGGTATTGGTATAAGGAGAATACTTAGTCAAGAGTGCCACCCAATTAATTATTTTAGTGAGAAATTGAATGATGCTAAGCAAAAGTACTCCACATATGACAAAGAATTTTATGTCATTATTCGAGCTATTTGGCATTGGCATCATTACCTGTTGTCTCGAGAATTTGTTATCTACTTTGATCATGAAGATTTGCACTATCTCCATTCCCAAAAGAAGCTGAATTTTAGGCATGGTAGTTGAGTTGAATTTCTGCAACGCTACTACTTTGTGGTGAAACATAGGGCAGGGGTTGAGAATAAGGCTGCTAATGCACTAAGTTGAAGGGTGTCTTTGCTATCCGTCATGAGTGTTAAGGCTACTAGGTTTGAACGACTCAAGGATGACTATGAGTCATGCCCAGATTTTAGGGAGCTCTACACTAGCCTAAGTAATGCCTCATGGCTAATCTTGGATGATTATACCCTTCAAGATGGTTACTTGTTCAAAGCCAACAAGTTATGTATCCCTCAGTCTTCAGTGAGAGATTTCCTAGTTTGGGAGATACATGCGGGAGGCCTTGCAGGTCATTTTGGCCAAGACAAAACAATTGAGGAAGTGGAACGTCAATTCTGTTGGCCTGGTCTTAAGAGAGGCATTGCCAAGATAGTTGGTCAGTGTCATACATGTCAACTAGCCAAACATCGTAAACAAAACACTGGCCTGTACACGCCTCTACCTGTGATAGATCGCCCGTGGTAGGACGTGAATATGGACTTTGTGTTAGGTTTGCCCTGCACCTTTAGGAAGCATGATTCTATTCTAATAGTTGTTAATTGCTTCTCTAAGATGGCTCATTTCCTACCATGTTCTAAGACCTCTGATGCTTCTAGGATTGCAAAGCTCTACTTTGATGAGATTGTCAAACTCTATGGTCTTCCCAAAACCCTAGTGTCTGTAAGGGATGTTCACTTCATGAGTTAATTTTGGAAGACCTTGTGGCATTTAGTAGGCTCACCAAATTGAAATTTTTCACGGCATTTCATCGTCAAACTGATGGTTAAACTGAGGTGGTTAATCATAGTCTAGGCAACCTCCTTCAGTGTCTAGTAGGTGAAGCCAATCGAAATTGGGATTCAATTCTTCCTACAGCCCAACTTGCATATAATAGCTCTGTCAATAGGTCTATAGGTGCTAGTCCTTTTGAGGTTGTGCATGGATATTCACCTAGGAATCCCTTAGATCTTTTGCCCATGTCCCCACATGTTAGGATTTCTGAATTTGCTGAGGCATTTGCACGACATATTCATGATTTGCATAATGAGATTCACAAAAAAATTTAGGTAAGTAATTCTCAATATAAAATTCATGCTGACACTCATCGGTGTCATGCAAAGTTTCAGGTAGGGGATTATATCATGATTCGGATTCGACCTGAACGATTTCCCTCTAGGACCATTAAGAAATTGCAAGCTCGTAGTGCCGGTCCATTCAAGGTATTAAAATGAATGGGCCCAAATGCATATGTCATTGACCTTTATCATGATTATGGTATTAGCTCCTCCTTTAATATTGAGGATCTAGTTGCTCATAAAAGCCCCACTGCTATTCTTGATACCCCTTTTGATGAGCCTTTGCTTGATCCTATTGATGCCCCTATTCCTACCCCTTTACCCTTAAATCTACCCTATGCACATAAAGAATCTATTGATGCTATTTTAGAGAATTTTTTTTCCATTTAACTTTATTATTAGAAGAATTTTGTTAATTGACTAACCGGGAAAGAAAGTGGAAAACTAGCATCTCGAGTTTTTAAAACTCAAGTTCAATAGTAAATCGAGTTTTAAAAACTCGAGTTCCAGACTTCTAACTTAGTGAGGTGGACTAAAATTCCACGTGGAACTCAAGTCTTAGAGACTCGAGTTCTAGTGGGTACACATAAAGATGAACAGAAAAAGAAAAAACAGAGGAAAACACGAAGAAGATCAGATCCAGCGTTCTTGCTCTGTTCTTCGTCTCTTCGTCCACCCAATCGCTGAAGATCAAATCGTCCACTAGCACCAGATCACCCACCCAGATCGCTCTGTTCTTCTTTCTTCTTCTCCAACCCAGATCGTCTTCTTCGGCTCTGCGTTCTTCAGGATTTTTTTTTTCTTCAAGTCCAACAAAAATTGAGTTTGTAAGACTCGGATTTGGTTTTTAGAACTAGATTCTTACAAACTCGAGATCTATGTGGCTAAATTCATACACGACAATAGTAGAACTCGAGTTTGAAAGTGTCGATTTTCATCATCAATCTCGAGTTTTAAAAACTCGAGATGCTATTTTCCAAAATCCTTACAAACATGCGTTAACTTATTATAGTTTTTCTCCCTACTGTGATAGCCTGCAAATTACCCCCTATTTTAGATGAGCAGATTGTTTCGACCAAGGATGGAGGAGTTCACTGTTTCCTAACTCGGTGGCGAAGGCGACCAGATTCTGTTTGCACATGGATTACTCGAGATGAGCTACAGCGACTAGATCCTGACTTGCTGGAGTACTATCAGAGCTCTTGAGGTTTCCACTCGACAGGGTCAAGTTCTTCTCACCCAGGGGGAGTTGGTGCTGACACAAGGTATAAGCCCCTAATTATACGCATGTATGGGAGGAAGAGCAAAAAGAAGACCGCCCAACTTGTAGCCTTATGGATGGAGTCTATTAGTTATTAGGCTTGAGATTAAGCAAGCTCGAGCATTTAATAATTAAGGTTTCTTTATACATTTTATTGTTAGCTATTTAAGGACTTTTTCTGATTATTATAAGACAGCTTTTGAGAATTATTAAAAACATAGGTTTCTTTTACACAGGTGCCGACTCTAGTTTGCTTGGTGTTGACTCTAAGCAACCCTTAGGTGCTAACTCCTAGGGTTTATCCTTTGTTCTATTTTGTTGTTTATTTGTTCCATTGAAATGGTGTTGTTGTCCTACATCAAGGTATCAAGTTAAAAACCTTTTTGGGAAAACTAATTGGTTTTCTTATGTTTGGTTGCGACCTTAAAAATGAGCTAGAAAACACATTTTTTTTGTTTAGCTCGTACGGAAAAACTTTAATATTTCAAGTAATCCCAGATAGTCATGTGAATAAAAACTTTCATTCACAGCATGAATATTATGTAGAACAACTAGAAAAATAAACATAGAAGTTAAGTACGCTTGGATTCTTTTTACTAAAGAGCTTATTTGCTTATTTACAAAAAATAATAAAAATAAAAATCATATTATATATAATAAAAGTTGGGCTTAGACGCCGTGGTTGCGCCAAGTGTCTTCACTAAATTGCAGAAATTTTATTAAATTTTTAGATTTCTAAAGAACTAAAAATTCATTCTTATCATTAAGTAGTTTATCTCTTGAGGATTCTAATTCATTCTTATCATTAATTATTGTGGGGCCAGAGAACTCACAACCCGGCCCACTTCCCATAAGGACCCAGGGCCCGTGCCGAGGACAAATAGTGAAAGACCAAATGGCCCATAGACGCAGCCGAGGATAGCCCTGTCCTCGGCTTCCCAAGACTTCAAAAGAAAGATCGGTATATCGTCAAAGGCAACCTCCAGAGCGCCCTCAGAAAAGAAGGCGAGCAGAATGGGACTCATACGGGAGTAAAGAGTGTAAATGGTTCAAGGAGAAGACGTCACCTCCGCATTAAATGCGCCCACAAATGTACTAACCATATTAATGGGAAAATACTCCTGAACAGTGTGGTTTCGGTCAGTGCAACTAACAAAAAGTAGGGTGAAGCAGCTGATGGGACAGGTACTCGAGTAGGTACCTGCCTGATCAACGGATGGAAGGTCACAATCAACTAAGAAGGTCTATATAACGTAAAGGCTGATGCGCCAAAAAGAGGGGGACAACCCATCTCCCAAACCATGGAGTCTTAGAAAAAAGAAGGATAATAAGAGCACAAAGCTCCGTACACTCCTCGGACGAGATTCACTGACCAGAGCCACCCAAACCACTGTCCGGTGACCAAGGCCTAGCCTTTCAAACCCACGCTCTACAAATTATATTGTTTGGGCCCTTTACGTACAAGCCCAATATCATCTTGGGGTCGTTACGAAACGAGTCCCTACAATTAGTTTATTTAAAAAAAAAAAAAAAAAAAAAAAAAAAAAAAAAAAAAAAAAAAACAACTTCACGTAAAAGAAAAACTACTTCACCACACGTAAGAATTTTTTAGTAGTTTATCTTATATATATATATAAAATAATAATTTAAAAAAAAAAAAAAAAAAAGGCTACTTCACTCTACTTCACCTGTTTCACGTAAAATTTTGTAAATTTATTTCTTTTTTGTAGCTTATAACATTAACTATTTTTTTGGGATAAAGTATACCTAAACTTCTTCATTAGATAAGCTCCTTTTTCCTTTTGTTCATATCAAGTTATCTGCTTCTTTTTATTTCATATCAAAAAAAGCTGATTAACTTTGCCCATCACAAAAATCTATAAAATGCAATGCAATGGCTCAAAACAATAATCAACTCGAAGAACAAGAATACGTTGATAAAGAATAGTGGTGGTGGGATTATGAGCACTAAAACCTTTGAATCTTTGATTTTCTTAACCAATTTTCAGATATAGGATTTCACCATATGAGTCAGGTATACCCACCCTTCTTTTATTTTATTTATTTATTTTTATTTTTTTTTTTTTTTTTGGGTGTGAGGATGAGGTAAAGAAAAAAAAAAGATTTGAATTTGAAAAAGAGTACAAATAAGCCGAGCATGATTTTTTTTTTTTTTTTAATGAATTCATGTAGTTCCCAATATAAACAATGCAACACAATCGCCACAAGCTTGATCCAATGATTAGGAGGAAGAACAAGATGAGGAAAAGGAACACTAAATGGTAGCATCAAGGTATTAATCATTACCAATTTTTTTCAAATATAAATGAAATAATGATCTTAAAATAAATAAACTTATATAATTCTCTTAGACTATATCTATTTATATATAATAATTTAATTAAGTAAATAAATCTATTTATTTACTATTTCTTAAGTTTAACTATTACTAAAAAAAATACTAAATGATGTAAGCGGAAAAATTTTAATTCTCTAATTTAATGAAATTAATTAGGTTAGAGATAAAATCTCTTTGGAACTGTGGGGGCCGGTCAGTCACCAGAACTATTAAAGTCAATTTAATTGGGCCTGTAGCCCATTCGAGGATGCAAATTTGTCTGAGGAGGCCCAAGTCAGATCGTAAGGGTAACTGCACGAAAGAAATAGTGAATATCACGAAAGGTGAGTTCAGTATTCGTCCGAGAACGCAGTCCTCCTCGGCAACATGAGTTTGAGGACGATCAGGACGCCGTCTTGTTACAATCGTACCTCGGAACTATATCACCACTAAAGGTGGGATAATAGACCAAGGGTAAGAAAGAAAAGGCAAACAAATATCTATAACCACAGCTGCCTCCGCATTAATTGCCTTTCAACCAACTCTCTGACCGCATTAATGTGGAGGTGATATCTGAACAGTGATGAAGCAGCCTTACAGCTACTCATAAGAGGTTCCAGGAGGTGCTAGATGGAACAGAAAGAAATCTCCCAAACCCAATCTACACGTGTACCGTGAAGATGGTACGAAGGGGACAGTATATAACATGAAAGAATAACTTGCGAAAAGAGGGGGACGAAAGATAAAAAAAGAAAAGGGAGACGAAAAGGATACAGAGAGAAAGGACTGAGAAACCGGAGAAACCTTAGAACTTTACTTGTTTCAAAGAGAGACCCATAATGACGTCGGTTCTAACCCGTCTATAAATGTGAGGGTGAATCGTTTTTCTTTCAAAGAGTTAATCTAGTTCTCAAATACCCACGCTCTACAAATTATATTGTTTGGGCCTTTGACGTACGAACCTAATACCCTTTTGGGATCGTTACGAATTGAGTCCTTATAATTGGCGTCGTCTGTAGGAAGAACTTGAGTTAATCTGAGAGAAATTCGGTGCAACGTTCATAATGGAGGAAACAGGCCCGCGTCAACTAGATGGTAACCCACGCCAAGCGGAGTCAAGGGGCTCCTAGCATGGTGATCCCCACCGGGGTCCTGAGCGGAGGGAAGGTCGGGAGGGGAGTGTACGCACAACTCATACCTCCAAAAGTCATTCTCGGGGGAAGAGTCATGTTTCCCATGTAAAGAACTATAGGGATCTCCAGCGCGAGATTGACGTGTTGAAAAGGGAGTTGCGCCATGCACGACGTGAACGTTCCCCACTTGACTCCGAACCATCGTCCAAGGAGATGGATGGAGCCAGATATAGGTGGAGGTCATGAACTCCACCTAGTGAGACTTTCTCCTATGAAGAGGAGCGCGGCCCGCGACATAGGTGCTCGCGACATAGGCGCAGAAGCTCGCCCAGTAGAGGCTTGAGTAATAGCGCCATGAACAAAGCACTAAGCCAAGTTTCCAAATCACCTTTTACGAGGAGCATAGAAGATGCAGCTCTTCCTCGGCGGTTCCACCAGCCTACGTTCACTCTGTATGATAGACGGTCAGACCCGGTGGAGCACGTTAGCCATTTTCGCCAGAAGATGGCTATTTATTCCAGAGACGAGGCCTTGATGTGCAAGGTTTTTCCATCGAGTTTGGGTCCGGCGGCGATGAGGTGGTTCAATGGGTTAAAGGCCAATTCTATTGGGTCTTTCAAAACACTTACCCGAGCCTTTGGTGCTCGCTTTATCACCTGCAGCAGGGTGCCTCGGTCTTTGGGATCCTTGTTGTCAATGTCTATGCGAGATGGTGAAACTCTCAAAGCTTATTCAAACAGGTATTGGGAAATGTTCAACGAGATAGAAGGAAAGAATGACGACGTGGCTATAAGTACTTTCAAAGCTGGCCTCCCAGCCGATCATGACATAAAGAAATCCCTAACTGGCAAACCGGTAACCAGCGTGCACCAGTTGATGGATAGAATTGATAAGTACAGAAAAGTTGAAGAGGATCAGCTTCAGGGAAAAGGAAAAGCTAAGGTCCTCCCTCAGGAGAGGAGGGATTTCAGGTCAGACCGTTACAACAATAACCGACCTCGGAGAGACTTCGTCGGGGCAATCAGGATCTGCAGATAGCCAAACGGTCAATGCAGTATTTTGGGAGCCAGTGCAACAGGTTCTGCAGAAAATAAAGAATGAGCCCTTTTTCAAATGGCCGAACAAGATGGCGGGCGAGCCCAGGAAACGCAACCCAAACTTATATTGCCACTATCATCAGGATCATAGGCACACGACGGAGGATTGCAGGAATCTGTGGGACCATCTGGAACAGCTGGTCCGAGAAGGGAGATTGAAGCAATTCTTGCATCATTCCAGTGGTAGGGCAAGTCAAGCTAGCCCAGAAATACGTGGGGACGCTTCTTCAAGGCTCCCTCTTAGAACGATAAATGTCATTTTTGTAGCCCCAGGGAGGACTGGGTCTTGTCCTTCCAGGGTACTGTCGGTGTGCCGGCCCCTGGCCAAAGACGATTGCCAAGCATTGAAGAGGGCCAGGGTGGATGTCCCCCTGATTCTGGATTTTTCAAATGATGATAAGATTGGAACTATACAGCCCCATGACGATGCCCTGGTGGTCACGTTGAGAATTAGTGGGTACAACGTTAAAAGAGTGATGATTGATCAAAGTAGCGCAGCGGATGTAATGTACCCAGACTTATATAAGGGGCTAGGCCTGAAGCCGGAGGATTTAACACCATACAACTCCCCCCTAGTGAGTTTCGAAGGAAGGATGGTAGCTCCGAAAGGGCTGATCAGATTACCTGTGCAAGCCGGTGTGGATGTGGTGGAGGTGGATTTCATTATTGTAGACGTTTTCTCGCCATACACGGCGATCATGGGCAGACCTTGGCTTCATGCCCTGGGAGCAGTTTCATCTACTCTCCATCAAAAGGTGAAGTACCCATCCGGAGGCAAGGTGGTGGAAATTGTAGGAAACCAGATTGCAGCTTGGCAATGCTTGGTAGCGGCTATACAACATCGGCCAGAAGCGGAGGTCTCGGCTACTGTCGACAAGGGGTTATAGCAATTAAAACCACCAAAGTTACCTCTGGACGTACCAGCCGACGAGGTAAAATGTGAAAAGCTGGAGAGAGTAATTATTGCAGATGACCCGAAAAAGTTCTTCCAGGTTGGGGCTAAACTGCCTTCGCAAGAAAAAGAGATGTTGTTGGAGTTCCTTAGAGCAAACATAGATGTGTTCGCATGGAGACCCTATGAAGCCCCAGTCATAGATCCGAGTTTTATTTGTCATCAGCTAAACGTGAATCCTTCCATCGCCCCCAAAAGACAGCCTCCTCGGCGACCATCAAAAGAACACGCCAAGGCTATCAGGAGTGAGGTGGCCAAGCTAAAGTAAGCTGGGGCTATCAAAGAGGTCTTTTATCCTCAATGGTTGGCCAATACGGTGGTGGCAAAAAAGAAGACGGGAAAATGGCAGGTGTGTGTGGACTTCACGGACCTCAATAAGGCTTGTCCCAATGATCTATTTCCTATGTCGAAGATAGACCAGTTGGTGGATGCAACCGTGGGTCATCCTAGAATGAGTTTCTTGGATGCCTTCCAAGGATATCACCAAATACCGCTGGCCGCGGATGATCAGGAAAAGACTGCTTTTGTTACCCCAATTGGAAACTACCATTACAAGGTGATGCCCTTCGGTTTGAAAAACGCAGGATCTACCTATCAACGGATGATGACAAAAATGTTCGAACCACAACTGGGTAGGAACCTCGAAGTTTACATCAATGATATGGTGGTGAAAAGTAAAGTGGTGTCCGAGCATGTGAATGATCTTACAAATATCTTTGAAATACTGAGAAAACACAGGCTACGTCTGAATGCTTCAAAGTGCTCCTTTGTTGTAAGCTCGGGAAAGTTTTTGGGGTACATGGTGACTCATCGAGGTATCGAAGTGAACCCAGACCAAATCAGGGCCATTAACAATTTACAAGCACCTCGGAACCCGAAGGAGGTACAAAGATTAACTGGAATGACTGCTGCATTGAACTGATTTATTTCTAAATCGGCCGAGAGGTGTCGCCCCTTTTTTCTTCTGCTGCACAAGTGGAAGGGATTCGAATGGACCGAGGAGTGTGATGTGGCGTTTCAGCAGTTGAAGAGATACTTGTCTAGGTCACCGATCATGTCTAGCCCCGAGGTGGATGAAGTGTTGTTTGCTTATTTGGCAATTGCCCCCCATGCAGTCAGCTTTGTCTTGATACGAGAGGACAATGGCGTCCAAAGGCCAGTTTACTATGTAAGTAAGTTTCTTCATGAGGCCGAGGTGAGGTACTTGTCATTGGAAAAGGCTATCTTGGCGGTGGTCCATGCAATACGCAAACTTCCGCACTACTTTCAAGCCCATACTATAATTGTCTTAACCCAGTTACCTCTTAAGTCCATACTCAGAAGTGCTGATTACACTGGAAGGATTGCTAAGTGGGGCACAATCCTAGGTGCTTTTGATATCAAATATATGCCACGCACCTCGGTGAAGGGACAAGTCCTAGCCGATCTGGTGGCCGAGTTCGCTGAATGTCCAGAAGAAGCTAGCGTGAAAGAAGATAACATGGATGAAAAATCGGTTGGATCAATCTCCACATAACGTTCTCCTTCTTGGCGAGTATACGTAGACGGAGCATCCAATCAACGGGGTGCAGGACTGGGGCTAGTTCTGATATCCCCAGAAGGTGTCATCATTGAGAAATCTTTGAGGCTGGGATTTTCTGCCACTAATAATGAAGCCGAATATGAAGCCTTACTAATGGGAATGAGCATGGTGCAGAAAATAAATGGAAAGGTAGTGGAAATATTCTCGGACTCAAGATTAGTAGTCGGTCAGGTGAAGGGTGAATTGGAGGCCCGGGACCCGAGAATGCAGGGATACTTAAACCAAGTTAGGCGTATGCAGACGAAGTTTGAGTCTTTCAATTTGTCGCATGTCCCCCGAGGTGAAAATTCTCACGCTGATTCACTAGCAACCCCGCCACTTCCTCAGTGCAGGATTTTCCTCGAGTAATCATCGTCGAAGACTTGCATACCCCCTCATCACGGGAAAATGAAGTTTGCCAGGTTTGTCAAATCATTCTAGCGTCGAGTTGGATGGATCCTATATCAAAATATCTTGAAAGTGATATCTTGCCCGAAGAGAAAGCAAAGGCTGAGAAAGTACGCAGGAAAGCTCCTTGGTTTTGGTTATCAGAGGACAAGAAGTTATACAGACGGTCTTTTTCTGGACCGTACCTGCTTTGTGTGCATCCCGACGTGACAGAGTCAATCCTAGAAGAGCTACATGAGGGTATTTGTGGAAGTCACACGGGGGGAAGATCCCTATCGCACCGGGCGATTACGCAAGGATATTGGTGGCCAAATATGCAGAAGGAAGCACAGGAGTACGTTATGAAATGTGACCAGTGCCAGAGATTCACCCCAAACATCCACCAGCCGGGAGGAACTCTGAACCTTCTCTCCAGCCCTTGGCCGTTTGCTCAGTGGGGGCTGGACATTGTCGGCCCTTTTCCTAAAGCCATGGGGAACAAGAAGTACTTGTTGGTCGGCACAAATTACTTCACTAAGTGGGTTGAAGTGGAGCCTTTGGCTAATATCAGAGACACGGATGTTAAGAAGTTTATCTGGAAGAATATCATCATGCGATTTGGAACTCCACGCACCCTTGTCTCAGATAACGACCTTCAGTTTGACAGTAAGGCCTTCAGGGAATACTGTTCAGACTTAGGCATCAAGAACAAATATTCTACTCCGGCCTATTCTTAAGGAAACGGGCAGGCAGAAGCTGTTAACAAAGTAATAGTCAGTGGGCTCAAGAAGAGGTTAGACGACGCAAAGGGAAAGTGGGTGGAGGAGTTGCCCCATGTCCTTTGGACCTATCGAACAACGCCTCGACGGTCAACAGGAGAGACTCTTTTCTCCATGACGTATGGAGCTGAGGCCGTCATCCCACTGGAAACTGGGTTCCCCACTTTAAGAACTAGCACCTTTTCCACGGACAGTAACGACAGGATGTTGGAAAAGAGTCTAGACTTAATCGAAGAACGAAGAGAGAGTGCAATGGTTCGATTGGCATACTACCAGCATAAGCTCAAGCGAGGCTATGATGTTAATGTGAAGCTGAAACCGTTATCCGTAGGAGATCTAGTGCTGAGAAAGGTTCTGGGAGCTACCAAGAATCCAGCCTGGGGAAAGTTGGGACCTAACTAGGAAGGGCCCTATCGAATTACTTCTGTAGCTGGAATAGGAGCCTACTATCTAGAAAACCTGGATGAAAGAGCTGTACTCCATCCTTGGAATGTAAATAACCTCAAGAGGTATTATTATTAATACAAGTCATCTAGTTTGGATTTTCCTTTAATTTACATTAGTAATGCATCCTATGTTTCCATGTCGAGCAATCTATATTGAAGTGTTAAACAGAAACTAAGTTATGTCAAGTCCTCGGATCATAAACTTAGTGGAAATTAACACCCTACAATCTGTATTGAAGTGTTAAACAGAAACTAAGTTATGTTAGGTCCTCGGATCACAAACTTAGTGGAAATTAACACCTGAAATTAACACCCTACGATGTGTATTGAAGTGTTAAACAGAAACTAAGTTATGTCAGGTCCTCAGATCACAAACTTAGTGGAAATTAACGCCCTATGATTCGTATTAGAGCGTTAGACGGTAACTAAGTTATGTCAGGTCCTTGATACCAATTTAGTGAAAATTAGTGCCCCATGATATGTGTTGAGATGTTAGGCAAAAGCCAAATTATGTCAAGTCCTCGGATCGTAAACTTTGTAGAAATTAATGCCTTACAGTATTTACTGAAGTTTTAAATAGGAATCTACGAATATCATCTAAATATATAGTCGAAGTACAGAGGACCCAGCTCCGTTCAACCTTTGCACTTGCTATCCAATTTCGATCAGCTAGAAGAAACACATATGAATATGAAATGTCTCCTTGAGACCTTAGAGCTTTAATGATTATCGCCCATTACTAATTACCAACTAGTGATATGTGTAACTATTGCTTCCTCATGCAAACAAAAGATAGTCAAAATGAACACATCCGAATTACAAAAGCAAGATGAACGGACGTGAAAATAAAGAAAAACAGCAATAACAGAAGGCTAACAAAGCATAAGAATCTATACAAAATTTCTAGTCATATTGCAAAGTAAGTTCTATTTTTTCAATTTAATTTGGATCTTGGGAGCTTGGCTGGCTGGCTTGTCTGCCTCCACAGTGGCGACTTCCTCTTTATCTTTAATATCTCCCTTAGCCGGCAAAACCGTAGAGGCCAAGTCCTGTTGAAAGCCTGGGGAGGCTACCCGTACCTTAGAAACATCTGCAGTCTTGTCCGAGGAAGCTTCCGGAGGGGGAAGACTGGGAAGCAAAACCACCACGTGGGGATTAACGGTTGAAGGAGTATTTTCAGATTGAGGAGCTGGAGTATCTGAGGGGCGGCTAGCTTCGGGATAAAAGACATTCTCTGGCCTCCTCAACTCGGACAAAGCCTCAACCCCAACTCGGTTAAGGGCCTCATCCCAAGTTTTGGCACAGTAGACGCGGCACACTGCTGGAACCTCGGCTCTCAAAGCTTCCTCAGTCTCGGCTATACCAACGTCATAGCCTCTCTGCTCAGCTTCATTCATTGCTTGTTCGGCCTCAATTCTTGCTTTCTCAGCTTCCTGTCTGAACTTTTCAGCCTACTCCCTCAGCTTTTGGGTTTCTTCCGAATGCTTCATAAGAGCTAAAACTTGTTCCCGAGCCTTTTTCAATTTGGCATTCACTTTGCGCAAGCGGTTCCCCTGGCCCTCGGCCTGCTTTTGATAGCCTTCCAGGGCCAACTCGGCACTCTTACGAGCTTGCTCTTCAGCAAGCAACTTTTTCTTTACATAGGCCAAGTCTTGCTCAAATTTGGACAAAGTCTGTACGACCGTTGTCCGTTTCCTCCTTTCATCCTCTAGCTGATTAGAGCATATATTGAACATCTCATCCAGCTTAAAAGTATTTTGGATAATCTATAGAAAAGAAGTTAACGCTGTAGTCAGTAAAAAGTACGCTTTAGTAAGTAATGATCATAACAAAAAAAAAAAAAAAAAAAAAATCAACTTCTTACCATGCCCAGGTATCTTTTGTTATTGAGGATAAGTTCATTCTTCCTCACTTTCTTTATTTCGGCCATATCTTTTGGGAGCAGCAAAGCCTCCTCTATGGCCGAGGCTATATGGCACCCTATGCTGCCGTTGAAGTCTCTTATAGATGCGTCATCACGTAGGGGCTCCCCGCCGTGTATAGGTGCTAGTAACCATGCTTGTGGCTCGGAAAGCTTAAAATCAAACCTTCCCTGTCCTCGCGGAGCTTGGTGTCTAGTTTTTGGCTGCTTTGCAACTTGTTGGGTGTCCTCTTCGCGAGTAGGACGAGACTTGCCAACGTCCACTACCTCCTTGCCCTTTTGCTCCCTGTGCCTTTTCAACTCGGCAGTATCTGGACGGGCCGGCTGCAGAGGTTGGCGAGAAAGCTGGTGAGAAGCAGGAGGAGGAGACCTAGTGGGAAGAAGTGAAGTTTGGGATCGTAGCGATCTTGCCGGTGCATCTTTCCCAAGTTGACCTTCCATTAACTCCAGCAGGCTTCTTTGGGGCTTCCTCTGTATTCCCATCTCGCTAGGATCTTCTCCCGAATGTATGGATTGGTCAAAAATCCCAAAGTCTTCTGAAGAGTCGGAGAGTTCTATAGCTTCTTCTTGTCTCTGTTCCTCTTCTTCCCTCTCTCCTATTTCCTCTTCTTTGAGGGTGGGCTGGGATGAAGAAGTTCCTGCCGAGATGCTAGTTATGAAAAGAGGCTTTGTACGGGATGTATGCTGGGGAAGTGGAATGCCTTTTGGAACAATGAATCCTTCGTAGGCAACACTGATACGGTGAAGCCGAGGGTCGCGGGCTCTGATTACACACTTCGGTGCTTGAAAAGCAAACGAAAGGGGAGTATAACCGAGAATTAAGTGTGCTGCCCGGAGTTGGTCGTCAGCTTCATTCACGTATATCTCGGCTTTCAGTAACTTATCCAAGCTCGCCTTATTGATTAACTTAAGATTGGGCTTTGTGTAACGTCTATCTGTAAAACAGATGAGTCAAAGATAAGCATTGTTAGAGATAGAAATACCAAAAACAAAACAAAAAAAAAAGCAGTGAACAAAATGTACGTGTAAACCAAATGTTATGGATCTATGACTACACTCCCACCTGGTGCTCCTTCTACTGTGGGGCATGGCAGACCATCATGCCACTCCCCAGAGAGAATAGGAAAATCCTCCTTCAGGTTCTTGTTTGAGGTGGGAAGGCACTGAATCAGCCTTACCTTGGGATATCTCAACTTGAGATAATACCCCTGCCCGTTTAAGTGATGGAGATTGTACACCCAATTCACATCATGGTGGGTTAATTTTAGGTCAATTCTCTTGTTCAAGGCATCTATACTTCCCAGGACCCTAAACATATTTGGGGCACACTGGGTGGGGGATAACCTAAAGAAGTTAAGGTAGTTCCTGGTGATGCTACCCATAGGGATGGTCATCTCGCCTTCTATAAAGGCAATCATGGGAATAACTACTTCCCTGGTTTGTCTAGCATCGGCCCATTCCCCTTGGGCTGTGTACCTCATATCTACCGTTGAGGAGATCTTATACTTAGAGCGAAAATTTCTAATACCTTCCTCGGATTCGACTAGACATCGAAATGGATTCTTCTGTTTCCCCATTTTTCTAGAGGATTTAGTAGAGAAACTGACGGGTTTAAGATAAAAGTGGTAAAAATTTCAAGAAGACTTACAGGTTCGAAGGAAGGACCTCGGACAAGGTGCGATTATTTGTAGATGCCAGGAAAATGACAAAAATAGAAAAAGGCAGGTTCAGTGTATGAGCTCTGGAACTAAGTGATCATCGAAGGTAAGATACAGAATTAATTTGAGAATGCCTTTATAGTCATGTGAGGATTGTGAGCGGTAAAATTCCCGCTCGCAAAACAAGAGAGGCCCTCCACCATCTAATTTATATCTCATCGTCGAACGTGGGAAATAAGGGCGTTGCCAAAATTTAATGCTGCCAAAATGGGGATGCTGAAGCGTCAGAGGCATGCCCCAAAACGCGAATGGGTACGGGCTTATGACGTCAAAATCCACCTTTTCTCCCGAGGAGTCGAAAAGCAAGATTTTGAGAGGCTATTGTGGGGGCCGATCAGTCACCAGAACTATTAAAGTCAATTTAATTGGGCTTGTAGCCCATTCGAGGATGCAAATTTGTCCGAGGAGGCCCAAGTCAGATCATAAGGATAACCGCACGAAAGAAATAGTGAATATCACGAAAGGTGAGTTCAATATTCGTCCGAGGACACAGTCCTTCTCGGCAACATGAGTCCGAGGACGATCAGGATGCCGTCTTGTTACAATCGTACCTCGAAACTATGTCACCACTAAAGGTGGGATAAGAGACCAAGGGTAAGAAAGAGAAGGCAAACAAATATCTATAACCACAGCTACCTCCGCATTAATTACCTTTCAACCAACTCTCTGGCCGTATTAATGTGGAGGTGATACCTGAACAGTGATGAAGCAGCCTTACAGCTACTCATAGGAGGTTCCAGGAGGTGCTAGATGGGACAGAAAGAAATCCCCCGAACCTAACCTACACGTGTGCCGTGAAGATGGTACGAAGGGGACAGTATATAACATGAAAGAATAACTTGTGAAAAGAGGGGGACAGAAGACAAAAAAAGAAAAGGGAGACGAAAAGGATACAGAGAGAAAAGACTGAGAAACCGGAGAAACCTTAGAACTTTACTTGTTTCAAAGAGAGACCCATAATGACGTCGGTTCTAACCCGTCTATAAACGTGAGGGTGAATCGTTTTTCTTTCGAAAAATTAATCTAGTTCTCAAATACCCACGCTCTACATATTATATTGTTTGGGCCTTTGACGTACGAACCCAATACAATTTTGGGATCATTACGAATTGAGTCCTTACAGGAACCATATAAAATATTTAAATGAAATAAGTTTTTTTGATTTTAGATTTATAGATAAACATTTTATTATAATTTTGTTAATTGAATCTTTTACTAAACCATGTTTTAAATTATTTTATGGATTGCATTTTTATATTTAATCTTAGGCATTTTCATGTATATATGTGTGTATATTGTGGTTTTTTATGTTTTAACTTAAACTAAAAGAGTACTTCACTTCCAAAAAAAAAAAGTAAAAGAATAATTTATTTTTATTATCTATTTTATTATTTAATTTCAATGAAACTAAGAAATATTTTCTTATTTTCAGTTTACATGCAATTCTTGATTAAGCCCTATGCATTGTATGGAAGTTTTTGTACTTTCTTTTATTAAAAAAAATATATAATTTTTTTTTTCTTATCTTCTTCTCCTATAATTTCTAAGTTCATAAATTGGATTACAATCCAAATTCTTCATCTAATCCTTTTATTATTAAGAGTAAATAAAATTCTATCTCCAAAATAAATGGATTGCAGCGCCATCATTTTGTTTAGTTGATTTTTTTTTTTTTTTGAAGCCAACCCCATCATTAATATATAATTAACTTCACAAAAAAAATAATTTATGAATTGTATTCATCTCATTTTGGGTATTATTGTTGTTGTTGTTGTTGTTGTTGTCTCACACAATACACATTCATTATATAACTTAAAAGAAAAATATTCATTTTTTTATCTATTTTATTATTTAATTTTAAGTAAATTAATTATAAAATTATCTACATATGAATTTTGATTAAACCGTGTATCGCACGGGCATAATACTAGTAAAAATAAAAATTTGACTAAAGTATAATTGTACGAAGAAAAGTGAGGTTTTAAAAAGTTTAACATAAACAAATAAGCTAACGGAAAAAAGCTAATCCAAAGATGTACTAATTTTTTAAAGAGCAAAACTTAAGTACAGTACTTAGGTGTTGTTCCTTAGTTTCCCCTTTTAAGATTCTGTCATTTAGATTTTTTCTCATGAGATAGAAGTGTATTTTTTAGTTAAGTAACCACATAGCTGAATTTTAAGAGGGAAACCTAAGGAACAACACCTAAGGTACTGTACCAAAGTTTTGTCCTTTTTTAAATATACATTTATAAAATAATCAATAAAAAATCAACCATCCAAAATTGTGCAACATGTTAAACCACCTAATGATCATCAAATAACAATGTTCAACATTGATAAAAATATGTACCAAACCAAATGGTAGACTATGCTAGTTGAGCTGAGGCAGTTTTCATTGGGTTTCAATGAATATGCCAAATTTAGGTACACTTAAACCTTCCAATGCAATTTACAATTACAGAGCAAGAAAATTAATTCATATACAAAAACTTCCAATGCAATTTATTGCTCACAAAATCCATCCCTCCACACACACTACCCCAAAAATTACTAAACAAAATCAACAAAAATATAATCTTTAGAAGACTTCCAACTCAAGTTGGAAGGAGTAGGATCAGAAGTAGTGTTAGAACTAGAATGAGAAATGCCTAGAGAAGAAATTGGAAGTAAAGAAGAAAACCAGACATCAAAAGGAGCAGAAGAAGCAAGAATATTGGAAGAAGACTCAGCAGTAGAGATAGGAAAAGAAGGAAAAACAAACTCATCAAAAATACAATGACAGGAAATATAAATTCTACCAATAAGAACATCTAAACAAATATAACCCTTGGACTGAGGAGGATATCCAAGAAATATGCTTTGACTAGACTTAGGATCAAATTTACTAGAAACATAAGGCCTCAAGTATGGGTAAACAGCGCAACCAAAAGTTTTCAAAGCATGAATTGGTTGTTTGTAACCATACAATTTTTCCCAAGGTGAAATAAAATTCAAAACAGAAGAGGGAATCCTATTGAGAAGATAAATAGCAATACCAAAGGCATAAGACCAATAAGAAAAAGGAAGATTAGAATGATGAAGCATGGACAAACCACTTTCGACAATCTGCCTATGTTTTCTCTCAGCAACACCATTCTGTTGAGGAGAGTAAGGGCAAAAAAGTTGATGTTGAATGCCATGCTCCAAACAAAAAGACTTGAAATTGGTATTAACAAATTCACCCACCATCAGTTCTTAAGGTTTGGATTTTAGCATTAAATTGATTAGCAACTAAAGACTTGAAATGCAAGAAGACCTTGAACACATTAGACTTTCTTTTCAACAGAAATAACCAAGTAAATAAGTAAAATCATCCACAAAAATCACATAAAATCTGTGTTCAAGAACAGAAGTGACCGGAGCAGGACCCCAAACATCTGAATGCACTAATTGAAAGGAAAATTCAGTACTGGATACATGTTGAGGAAAAGGAAATTTGTGCATTTTGGCACTTATACAAGATGTACATTTGGAACATATATCACTAATAGATGAAAGCTGAACAGAAGGATAGAAAGACATAGCTGAATGTAAAATCTTAGCACAAGGGTATCCAAGCCTATTGTGCCGAAGTAAAGTTTGTGGAGAGAGTGCAGCAAAGCCACCAGAATTGATATGGGAAGAAGAGGAGGAAGGTAGAATGGCAGAAGTAGGTATAGGGTAGACTCCATTCTTACTCAGCCCTTTGTAAAGCACCTTCCTCATAAGTAAATCTTGAATTAAGAACTGATAGGCATCAAAATAAAAAAATGCATTATTTTGAAGACATAGTTTGTGAACTGACAGCAAATTTGAAGCAATTTGAGGAACCCTAAGAATATTGTTCAAACAGAAATTATAAGAAGAAGTAACAAGCTTACCATTACCAATATGTGTGACAGGTAAATCTTGCCCGTTGCCAATAGTAACAAACTTGCCAGATGCAGGTTGTTGAGCAACAGAAAGCTGAGACAAATTTAGTGTGATATGATCAGATGCACCAGTGTCAGTCAGCCAATTATGATTCTAATTAGCATTTGATGAAGCAGCCATTGATCTTGCAACCATGGAAGCAAGCTTAGCTGGAGCATGTCTTCCTGGGTAAGCAAAATTCATTCAATGATAACAATCCAAGGCAGAATGTCCATTCTTGCCACAGATTTGACATGTGACCTTCTGAGCCTGAGAAGAACTAGACTTGGCCTACGGCATAGAGGTGAATTGATGCTGATCAAACCCTTGATTATGACCATGAGGAAATTGACCATAAGGAAAATGACCACAACCAGAAAACTGATTACCAAAATGACCACCACCAAAAAACTAATTACCACCTTTGCCATTACCACAACCCCTATTATTGCCATTCTTGCCTCTTCCCCTAGCTTGACCTTGATTGAATTGATGAAATTGATTGACTACCATAGCTAAAGAAGAAGAATCCCTGAGATCTGAAGCAATAGACCTCTTTTTGATTGACCTTTCTTCAACATTCAAGAGAGCGTTCAACTCTTCAAGTGCAAGAATGTCATTCCTAGTTCTAATTGCAGAGCATAATGCATTATACTGTGATGGTAGGGCTTCAAGAACTAGATGAATGAGCTTTTCTTCATCAACAAAGACTGCTACAACCCCAAGTTTATCTCTGACCTCTTTAATTCTTTGGAAGAAAGAATCCATAGATTCTAAGCCTTTCTTGATGCTCATTAGTTCATCCCTAAGACTGAGTACATGAGAGCGTGAAATTGAGACAAACCTTTTCTCAAGCACCTTCCAAACTCCTCGTCCAAACCTCTAACCTATTGTAAAAGCCAAGATTGAGGGAGAAAGAGTTGAATTAAGGAAAGTAAACAAGGCTTGCTCTCGACTCTTCCATTGAAAAAACTCTGGATTAGCTTCAGTTTTAAAGTTTCCTGAGCTATCCTTAAGGAAAGGGTCTGGAGCATGATCATCATCACTGGTGAAATTGATCATTAAATAAGCTACCAGAATCACTTCAATATGATGTCTCCACACCATATAATTGTTGTAATCAAGCTTCACAATAACCATACTTGCCATATTTGACAAGAGCAATAGCAATGGATTAGCACCATGAGTAATTGATGAGCTTGAGGTTGACCTTGTTATTGCAGAGGATGAAGAGCTAGCAGAGGACGCCATTAAGGGAGCTCTAATACCATGAAGAAAACTAAAACTCTTTGAGAGAAAGTTCTAGAAGAGAAACAATGAGAAATTGAATCTTTCATTGAGAATAGATTACATGAGATACAGCATATATAGGCTAACCAATCATAACAAATTTAAGCGCCAACTCTATCCTAACAGAATTGTGTAATGACTAATAGAATACAAACACGTGTATAGTAGTGTAACTAACTAATACCACAAGTTCTTATACTAAACTACACACAACTTTACAATATTATGACTGAACTATAGGTCGTTTATGTGACTGTGTTTGTCTATGAATTGAAGCTCTATTGACTGATGACTTGAGGTAGAACCATCAGCACTATCATCCTTTACATATAATACATTACATAACCAGAATACAACTACAAAATGATCTTTGTAGTTGTAAACTGAAGTTATAAATAGCAGACATTAGACACACACAATTAATGTAGGATAAACATCCCTTTTTTTTCTTTTAAGTAAACAGTATACTTGAATTTACTTTATGTGTTCATAGTCTGATGGCCCATCTATTATTTAAACATTTATTACTACGATTGAAACTTAATTTAGTAAATGCATCAAAATATTCTGCTTTGACTAAGCGGAAAAGTATAGAAAGTGAAAAAAAGTTTAATTTCTTAAATAGGGATGGAATTATATTTCAATGCTCTTGTCCTTGTACATTCCAGAGCAAAATAGTGTGGTAGAACGTAAAATCCACCATGTCATTGAAACCTTTTGAAGCCTTTTGATTGCATTTTGGATGAAGGTTGCTAATGCCGATGTTGATTTTATTATCAGACAGCCCGCACATAATTTACAACAAAAGTGTCTTATTACGAGTTTCTCCCTAAAACAACAAAGCTGTCTGGTTAAAAAATTTACCACAATTAATTAATCAATTACTAGTTCAATTATATGCAAATTCAATTAAGGCACAATCAAATCACCAATCTAAATTTAGCGGAAAATAAATTTGACACAAATGATATGATCATGATAGGGAAAATCCTCATAGGCAAAACCCTACCAGGTAATTATTCAAGTCACTGCTCGCTAAGAATCCACAAATAAGAAATTAAGAATATATATTACAAGTACAATGACTCTTACCATATTCCAAAGTATTTACCTATAGTAAAACATACTAATCTATAAGGAAGCTCAACTCTAATCCCAATTGGACTACTTACCATAAACTTATTTTTTGCATGAACCACCTTTCGTGACTAACTTCATAGCAATCATTGATTGATGTAGCTTTGTGCAAAGTTCTCCAAGAACACATTGATTATCCGTAGGGCTGTCCACGGGTCAATCCAGGTCGAGTTTGTGCCTAATCCAGAACCGACCCGCCGAAATCGGGTGGCAAAACATTGAACCCGCTGCCAACCACCGGAGTAATCAGATTGGGCAGATCATACCATCAGTGGGTGGCAAGCGAGTCAGTTAGAGTCATAGACCTGAGAAGACGGCAAGAAAATGGTGAGAAAAACTTAGATCTAGCGAAAATCTCATCAAATTCTATGAGATTTCACCAGATTTGGTGAAAATCTCACCGAATTCGATGAGATTTCGCTAGATCCAGTCAAAATCTCACCAGATCTAAGTGAAATATCGTCAGAATCTAGGTTTTTTGCCGGGATCTGGAATTTTCGCTGGACTCTGTGTTTCTTCGGTCGGTTTGGGTTTTTCTGGTTTTAGGGGAGGAAAACTGAAACCGATTTGCTGGAATTAGTTTCTAGTGTTGAAGATCTGCCGCTGACCACCGGAGTAGTCGGGTCAGCCGAAATTGGATCGGATCCGATTGGTTTCTTTGGGTGGGTCGAGTCTCGAATCATTCTAGACAACCCTAATTATCCGGTAGCAGCTTGATATAGAACTCTAGGCACATAGATGTCACAGTAGCATCACAATAAGCACATGTCTCTTTTTGTGTATGATGATGACCTTGAAAAGTATCTTTTATATGCTTTGGAACCTTAGTGCACGAAATCAAAAATAGGTCAAGTCACATATATATACATACAAATGAGTTGGATTCATGTTACACTTGGTGTAATTTCAAGTTATATTACATCACCCAATATTTTTTAATTAAATGTGATTTTTGACAAATTCACCATTAGATTACATTATCTTTATATATTCTCCATGCTTGCAAAATTTCAAGGTGATCAAAGATTAATAGTCGTGTCATTTATTAATTGTGTAAATTTAAGTTTTTGTAGTTTAAAATAATGTATAAAAGATAGGTTTATGGATCGAATGATAAATTACATCCGATTGGCATGCATGTTAAGAACATATAAAACATATAATTCAACAGTTATATTTTCAAAATATGAATTCAATAACAAGTTATTGAATAATGTAACATTGCTTAGAGTTTGTTACATCAGGTGTAACTTAAACTCAACCCCATATATATATATATATATATATATAATGATTTTGTACTATTCAACACGAATTAAATCATATAATAAAAATGAAATGATTCTCAAAAATAATAAAAAATGATATGGTGTGCTTAAACTTATCTCATTATCAACAAACAAAAAATAATAAAAAATTGATTCTCAAAATTAAAGATAAAATAAATAAAAATAAAAAACCTTAAACTTATCTCTTATTCTGACCCTTCAAGCTTTGTCAAAGCTTGATCTTTTTCAACTTTTTTATTTATTTATTTATTTATTTTATGGAATTTTCGTCTTCTTCAATAATAAAAGTTTTTTCAAAAACTAAAACTTTGTCAACATTAATTACCTCCAGATTTACTGATCAGGACTCAAAATAATTAATACTATATATCACATATCAAAGAAAATGAAAGAAACTTCAGTTAAAAGAAGAGATATACGTTTGTAAAAGTTCCATTGACGAGTAAATTTAGTGTCCACAAGCAGCAGATATCTGGATCCATGTATCAAGACCAAAAGCTATTCGACCAGGAAATGTCAGTATCCACTTGTACTCTAAATCCAACCATCATGAATGATCTGCCAGTCTTCTACTTAGCTTTGAGATCACTTAAAAACAATGATAACTTGTGCAAGTATGTGACTTTGCAGACCAAAATGTTGCTGCCACAGAGAATAAGCTACCGATAACTCCTTTTCATTATACCTCATCTCATTCCACCTCTTCATATACAATATAAAGAATTCAAAAGAACCTACGATGATGATACTATCATTAATCCAAGGTTGACGCATTGTTGTCAACTTTTTATATTTTTCATGAACGTAGTATCAAAACTTTCCTAAAATAGTCCTTTAACAAATGCCCTAAGGCCCTAAGGGCACTTATTAACAAGATCCAATAAAAATATGAGATATCAGAATAGGAGTCAACAACAAGCAAGGGAAAACTTTTAGGAGTTCATACTTAAAGCAAGGTTGTCAAATCCAAACCGGACCGGACAGTTCGACCCGATTACCCGTGACCCAATCCAGTTCTTTAGCAAGTGAAAACGGATCCTAAAATAAATAAGGTGAAAACTCAAATAGTGTGAAAACACCATTGCTTGTTTAGCCCCCCAAATTAAAACTTATGGCTAGATTGCTTTTACTTAACTAAGTGTGGAATAAGAATACAAGTAAAGCAATGAAACTAGAACAACTTTGTAAAGCATAAGCATGTACAATAAAAGTAAAGCTTAAGGAGTAAAGAAGGGAGATGCAAATATAAGATAACACCGAGATGTGTTATCAAAGAGGAAACCGAAGTACTAGGCAAAAAACCTTTTTGTGGCCCTCCAAGCCGAATCGATCCATTAGTGAATAAAGTTGGAGTACAAGGATATCAAAAAGACCCTCCAAGCCTAATCTACCTATAAGGTTGAATTTATTCAATCATTTTGTTGGTTTTATTCCATGTCAAATTTGCTTGTAATTTAACATTTAGAAACCTTGTATTTAGGTGGAAATCGTGTACGGGTAGTGTGTAAGAGAGTATGAAGAAAAGCTCAAGAGTGTGCAATCAAGAAGAGCCTCGTGACTGGCAACTCGCCAGAATAGCACACGTATGCAGCATGCAAAGGGAGCTGAAGGGTCACCCCAGCTGTTGCACTACAGGAAAAAACCTCCAGTCTGGTAAGGCGGTTAGCTCGCGACTCAAACTCACGACTCGCTCCACTCACGAGCTCAAGTCACTAGAACACCCTGTTTGGTTGTAATTGACTCTTCGCATTCCATACACACCCTACTATAAATACCCTTATACCTACGAAATGTAGAGAGTTTTCAAAGAGAATTTTGAGAGAGAAACCCTAGAGAAAAACAAGATTAACTCATCCACAATCTTCATCATTTGATTCTCCAAATTCCTCTACTCTCACCCTCTCCATTAATACATCTTTGAGAGGTACATTAACCAAATCCTTATCTCACCATACCCATATCTATGAAAAAGTATTTTGGTGCTTGGGAAGCTGTTCAGAAGGAACCAATTCATTTTGGTTGATGCAATGGGCTATTGCGGGATCCGATAAGCTAAAGAAGACAAGGTTCGACGTAACCCTGTTGGAGCAAGAAGTTTGGAAGGCTTAGGTGCACTGGGTAGATTAGGCTTGGAGGGTCTTCTGCTATTCTTGTATCCCAACTTTATTCTCTAGTGGATTATTGACCACTTGGAGGGCAGCGAAGAGGTTTTATGCCGAGTACTTTGGTTTCCTCTTCGATAACACATCGCTATGTTGTCTTTGTGTTTACATCTCTCTTTCCTTAATCTTTGCCTTGTAATTACTGCTGTGGTTATGATTAATTATGGTTTAGATTGTTTTACCAATTCTGTTTTAGCTTAATATCATATTCTGTACATACGTTATTTGATTATAAGCTTGTGTTGGTAATTTGTAAATTGGGGATCTAAACGTTCATGGGTGTTTTATACACTATTTGAACATTCACTACCCAAAATACTTAAACCCTCCAAGTTCCAACTACCAAAGAGCTTCACTGAGCTATGTCTTCACTAGTTATTAGGATCCCACAGTTAGCTCCAAATTGCATCCGCCAGTCAATAGCTTCTTCCAATGCTTCCCATACGCACCAAAACTTCTCACAACTCTCAGATTGGGTTAGGTAAGTGTTTGGACTAAGGACCTCTCAAGGATTTGTAATTCGAGAGGTAGGAGTAGAGGAAAATTGAGAGAATTTGTATAAATGATTGTGGGTTTACAATCTTCTAACTCTCAAGTGTTTTGCTAGGGTTTTCTCTCTAAAAGTCTCCTTATAATTTCATAGGAAATGAGGGTTTATATAGTGTTGGTAAAGAATGAAAAAAGCACTCTTTAAAAAGTTCCAAGTAAAGAGTTTCACAGGTCACTCGCGACTTGGCCAAGTCACAAAGTAACTCGTGAAAACCAGCCTGGCAAAAGCCCTTTCAACTTCCAGTATGTTCATCTCACGCGGCCTTTCGCGAGTTGGTCCACTCACGAACCAGTCACGAACCACTCGCGAACTTCACTATCTTGAACAATTCTTCACCAAACTCTCATAATCAATCCTTACATTAAATCCCACAATATCTTGAACAATTCTTCACCAAACTCTCACAATCAATCCTTACATTAAATCCCACAAACTTACATACTTAGGGAAAAATGCATGCTTGTGGTATAGAACCAAAGACCTCCCACGCGTTTAAGACCTTTGTCCAACACACTAACCACTGAACTAGTTGGCTTCTTTGTGTCATTCTTGAAATTTATATTTTATTTATTTTAATTTTACAAGATTAATAGTTTTGCATTTAATTTTATCACTATTTAGTCAATAGAATTTTCTAAATTTATTTTTGTTTAAGAATTATTCTTTTACATCAATGAATATGAATATGAAAATTGTAATTTTATTTTAAATTAAAATGTTTTTTTTTATTTGAAAGATTAATAAACACAAATTTTCAAAGCTTGTTTATATTTATTTATATTCTATTCACTTTATAAAATAACAAAAATTCATTTGAAAGTTGTTTTAATTGCTTAATATTTTTTTAAGGGTAAATTTCCATATTTTTACACATTTAATATATTTATTTGTATTTTAACAAATATTAAATTCATTTTGATGTCATCACAATTCGACCTTGGTTGAACCTCAGTCCGACCTTAGAAACGTTGAACCTCTCCCTTTTTTTTTTAACATGTATGTCCATAGGTCTATATAATTGGAGGTCTATATCTTATGTCCGCTCCAAGTTTGAAAGTTCACTTGGTGTGTAAACCACTAGTGAATGTTTAGACCCCCAATTTCAAAAATACCAACTCAAGCTTATACTCAAACAATATATATGCAGAATGATAAATATAAGTTATACCCAAACAAGCAAACTACTCTAAGCCATAATTTAATCATAACACAATAGTAATTAAAAGTAAAGAGTAAGGGATAGAGAGAAGAAAACGCAAGATAACACCAATACGTGTTATCGAAGAGGAAACTAAATAACTCAGCAAAAAACCTTTTTGCTGCCCTCCAAGTGGTGAAATGATCCACTAGAAAATCAATTGAGATACATGAATAGCAATAGACCCTCCAAGTCTAATCTACCCGATGCACCTAAGCCCTCCAAGCTTCTTGTTCTAACAGGGTTAAGCCTAACCTTGTCTTCTCTAGCTTACTGGATCCTGCAATAAGCCCATTGCATCAACCAAATGAATTGGTTCTCTCTTGAACTCCTTCCCAAGTACCAAATAACCTTCTCACTAATGAGAATATTGTTAGGTAAGGATTTGGCTAAAGATCCTCTCAATGGTATGACAATGGAGAAGGTGAAAGTAGAGGAATTTGAAGAATCAAAGGTATAAAATTGTGGATGAATCAATCTTGTTGTTCTCTAGGGTTTATCTATCAAAATTCTCTCTGGAAACTCTTTACATTTCGTGGGTATAAGGGTATTTATAGTAGGGTATGTGAAGGATCGTGAAAAGTCATTTTTCTGTAAAACAGAGCGCTTTGGTGAGTCACTTGTGATTGGGACAAGTAGCAAGTTCTAGTCGCCAAATAACAAAATGGTCAGACTGTACTTTTTGTCTTGTAGTGATCTAGCTGTCCTAACCTTTCAACTTCCTGCATGCTTCACACATGTGTTGGATTCTAGCAAGTCACCACTCGCGAATCAGTCGCAAGTTCCAGTCGCGAGAATGCTCTTGATTGCACACACTTGATCAATTCTTCACACTCTCACACACAACCCATACATTTTTCCCACCTAAATACAGGGTTTCTAATTGCTGAATTACAAGCAAATTTGGCACGGAATAAAGCCAACATATGATTGAATAAATTCAATCTTACAAAGTTTATGCCATGTAAATTCATCCTGGATATGTTAGCTCAACTGGTAAAGTCTCTGATAGTTATATAAAAAATTTAGGATTCAATTCCCGCCTACACCAAAAACTGATTAGTGTCTTGATCTGATGATAAAGAGTTATAATCAGAAGCGAATGCCATAGGTTGAAATTCTCTTAAAAAAACATTCATTTTTTAGTGTTAATAAAATTCTCTGATTAACATTCCAACTATCATTATATAGGAAGTTGAAAAGATTACCCAGCCTACTTATAAGTATATGAAAAATCATAAGGGAATGACACCTAGAGAAGTATTCAATGCAGAACAAAAAGAGTTACTTAAAGTAGGTGGGTGGAGGAGTAATGGAGGACACAACCAATTCATTTATGCTGGTAGCAACTCTCATTTCTACTGTGGTATTTGTTGCAGTCCTCACTATTCCAGGTGCCACCAATAAGATAGCAAACACTCTTTTTTTAGGCAAAAAGCAATGGTTTATGATTTTTTTGTTGTCAAATGTGGTATCGCTCTTTACCTCTACATTATAGATAGACTTGTTATTGTCCATTCTTACTTCAAGCTACACAAAAAACGAGTTTGTCATGTCATTGCACGTAAGGTTGATGTTGGAACTCTCAAATCTCTTCATCTCTATTACAACTGAATGTTCAAAATGTGTATAAAAAACTATGAATGTTTAGACCCCCAATTTCCAAATTATCAATTCAAGCTTATTATCAAACAATTAATGTGCAGAATATGAACATAAACATATAACAGAATTGATAAACAATCTAAACCAAATAAAATCACATCCACAGTAGAAATTAAATGCAAAGATTAAGGGAAGAGAGATGCAAATACAAGGACAATACAACGATGTGTTATCGAAGAGGAAATCAAAGCCTTCCATGTAAAACCTCTTCGCCACCCTCCAAGCGGTAAATAATCCACTAAAGAATGTAGTTGGGATACATGAACAGCATAAGACCCTCCAAGCCTAATCTATCTAGTGTACCTAAACCCTCCATGCTCCTACTCCAATAAGGTTACGCCGAACCTATTTCTTCTTTAGTTTACCGGATTCCGCTATAACCCATAGCATCAACTAATATGAATTGGTCCCTTCCGAACTGCTTCTCAAAGTATCAAATAGCCTTCTCACAGATATGGGTATGGTGAGAAAAGGATTTAGTTAAAGAACCTCTCAAGGATGTAACAATGGAGAGGGTGAGAGTTGAGGAATTTAAAGAGTCACTATGTAAAGATTGTGGATGAGTCAATCTTGTTTTTCTCTAGGGTTTCTCTCTTAAAATTCTCTCTGGAAGCTCTCAATATTTCGTGGGTATAAGGGGTATTTATACTGGAGTAAGAAAGGAATGTGAAGAGTCAGTTTTTCCATAATAGAGTGAATTGGCAACTTGGCCTTGCGACTTGACTGAGTCGCAAGTCCAAGCCGCGAGCTAATTGAATGGACAGTTTGGATTTTTTGTCCTGTAGTGCTACAGTTGGCATGACGGTTCAACTTCTCTGTATGCTTCACTTGTGTGCATCTTCTAGCGGCTAGCAAGCCACGAGCCACCTGCGAGATCCAGCCGCGAGTCCCTACTGCACTGCACAGTCTTGAGCATTTCTTCACATTCTCTCACACACTACCCTTACTTAATTTCCACCTAAACACAGGGTTACTAATTGCTAAATTAAAAGCAAATTTGGCATGGATTAAAACCAATAAGATGGTTGATTAAATTCAACCTTACAATAACTATGGTCTTGGCCTTTGTCACTGTCATCTTTTTTATCTTTGACTGCAATTTGGCGGGACTTCCATAGATTAGGATCCGGTACAATACCTAGGGGGCAATACTTAGGGTATTGCACTGGGTGCAATTCACCCTCTTCTCTCTCACAAAATTTTTTCACATTTTACTTTTTACTTTTTTTAACTTTTTTTAAATAATGGTTGAGATTGATAGTTGCAAAAGCAACTACCAATCTCAACCATTGATAGTAATTGCATTAGGTGTAATTGCACTTGATCTCAATCTGGACTTCCATATGTCATTGCAACTATCAATCTCAACCATTGATAGTAATTGCATCAGGTGTAATTGCACTTGATCTCAATTTGGACGTCCATACGTCATTCCTTCATTAGCCTGCACCCTTGTGATTTTGTTTATTGTGTCACATTTTAACCTTCTGACTGATTTGATCAACTCATATTACTAGACAAAGTATTTATTCCAGCCAAGCAAGTACAAAATTTTCAAGTGAGAATTTTGATTTGTATTAGTTGTTATAGTAATCAATATATTTTACAATTTTGATTTTACGAACATATTTTATTGAGCAACAAGCATGGTGCATGGTTCACATGAATTTATTTCCTCCATATATCTTCAGTTATAGACTAGTTTGAAACACGAAGAGTGCTTTTTCTACATAAACTGGGTGTAAATCTCTTGTTTTCCAAGAAGGTATTTGGTATCAAATGATACTTGGTTAGTAGTACTAAAATCAAATAAATGAGAGACATGTGCATAAAAATAATCATATCACCACTAACACCCCTAAGAATGGTGTTGAAATGCTTATATGATTATTTTACGGCTAATGCCTGACATGGTATAATTTTATACTAAATACTTTTTTTCTATTTTACATACCCTCCGATCTAGGGCTGTCCATGGGTCAGGTTTTTGTTCAACTCGGACCCTATTTGCTCACATCAGGTGCCAAAAGGAGAGACTTGCCATCGACCACCACTCAGACCCTGCTTGCTGGAACATGAAGAATCTAGAAGAGATCTCACCGAATCTCAATAGATTCAAGACTAAGAGAGAGGGGGAAGACAATGGTTGTGGGAGAAAAGTAGTTTTTAGTGAG
Organism: Quercus tomentella; assembly: GCA_028535165.1. Lineage (NCBI taxonomy): Eukaryota > Viridiplantae > Streptophyta > Magnoliopsida > Fagales > Fagaceae > Quercus > Quercus tomentella. The sequence goes on from JAPQVY010000111.1 coordinate 45,294,897, forward strand.
CCTTATGCTATTGGGTTGATTGGTTTAGTTTTCTTCGAGTTTCAAACCCTTAACCTACTACTGGCCACCTCTCTACTCGGATGGTTTTGTTAAGAGGATGATTGGTTTGGATAACTCTTCTAATCCTAGTTTGCCATGTCAGCTTGTCACAAACTAAAAAATAGAACTTTCCACACACAATCAAGCCTTTTTTTAATAGCCATATACTCTCTCTCTCTCTCTCTCTCTCTCTCTCTCTCTCTCTCTCTCTCTCTCTCTCTCTCATCGAACTAGCTAGGCAGCCACCATGGCAAAGCTTCTCAAGCTTCCCCATCGCCACTTGCCACTGTGACACCGACCATGATAGCCTTTTCTCGCCAACACCATTGCCAATGGTGATCCCCAAGTTCAACCCCCTCTATCTTTCTCTCTTACCATCTCTAGATTGGACTTGTTTTCCTAAAACCCAAATCATAATCTTATTTTTGTTTTGAAGATTGTGTTTCCACCTTAACCTCTTAACTTTTAACTTGTTGATGATTCCTTCTTCTAGGTTCAACTAATCAGTATGAAAATTTAGGATTTGTATTGGGTTTTCCATTAGAGCATCCACATTGGTGGAGCCATAAATTTAGCAATTTGGCTCCACAAAAAGCTACTTTATCTATTTTACCTACTCACTTTACAAAACACCCAACATCAGTGGTCTTATTTTAGCTTTCAATACAATAAAATAATATAAACAACACAATAAAATAATATATCCAATACATTAAAATAACAGAAGCTACACATTAAAATAACATAAGCTACACATTAAAATAACTTTAAAAAACTACAACACCATCACCACAAACCCACCTCAACAACCACCCATATCAACAAAACACCACATGCCACCACCACTTTAATCAACTTTATAGCCCAACCAGCAGTACAACCCACAATCATCAACATTCCAAGCGTGTCTCACAAGATCTTTGCAAAATTACCACCATTCAAGCCATCTCTGCTCAGATACGAAGAACCCAAATTCCACCACAAACCTAACCCGTCAGATCAAGAAAAAGAGAGTTTGAAAGTCAACAAGCAGCCGCCGATGCCACTACTAGAGCAACGCTGTCGAGGTTCGCCATCACCAATCTCTCCATGCCGCTTCACTAAGCTTAGAATTCCACCACAGGCCAATGAGATTTGACTTGCAAGTTTTGATCTCTACCTTCGAGCACTGCCACTAGCCATTGCCGATGAGTTCATGTTGTCTCTACTTCGATGATCAAAGTGGAGAAGTGAAAGTGTGAGGAGAGGGGGGGGGGGGTAACGGGAAGGAATGAGAAGGAAGAGAAAAAAAGAAAAAAAAAAAGGAAATGATTTAATATTCCTACCTGTGTCACACGCACAAATAAAATTATTTTTTTTTCAACTTTGAGCTACAGTGTACCGCCAAAGATAGTTGTGTAGTTGAGAAGCCAAAATTTATGGCTTTAGCTCACCAACGCAATCCCAATTTTGTAGATGGTGGTGCTAAAAATAGCAATATAGTTTTTTAGCACCACCAATAATAATGCTATATAATGTTTGGTTGTTGAGAAAAAGGTAAGAGTAGAATAAATAAATTTGGGTTTCAAGTTGAGCCATATTTTCAAATTAACCCTCCAATCTCTCCTTCTTCTTATCCACCCACTAAAAAGTGAAAACCCCAAACCCCTTTTCCAAGCTTGATTTGAATCTCACATCTGTTCCCAGTTCACTGACATAGTCAATGAAATGGGCAAGATTAAGTAGATTGAGATTCTCTACCAAATTTATAAAGATTATCAAAAGGAGCATCACCAAGAAGACCAAGTTAGGCTTACTGAAGATAAAGTTAAAAAAACAAAATTTTCCCTAGAAAGTGCCCTCATGCTCTCTGCATGTAGCGGCAATGGTAGTCTTGTGTATCTCCCTATGCAAGAGTTTTAGTGGTCTCCTGTGTAAAGTGAGATTAGTGTAGGTAACCCTTTTCAACGGAACAAAGAGTGGGTTTTGTTCTGGAAGGATGGCAGACGAGCTGGAAGCACTTTGGAGCAAGGTTTTCAGACCCGGACCGTTCATTGAACCGTAAAAGGGAGAGGTTCAAGGTTTTTAAGGTCGAACCGAGGTCGAACCGTGATGACGTCATAATTAATTTAATAATAATTTTAAATATATATAAAAATATTAAATTAGTAAAAAATATAAAAATTAACTAAAATAGTCAAATTAAAACTATAAATCCATATTTTAACTATGTCTAATATATCCATCTATAGCCCAAATATGAAATATCTATCCAATAATAATAATAATAACCATTTTTTTATAAAAAGAAAATTAAAAGCATCAGATTGTCTTTCCAAGTTTCACTTTCCAATGCTCACGTGACCAGTTGTCTAGCTCACATTCACCAACTTAAAAAAGCACTAGAAACAAAAGTGAATGAAATTAAAGGAAGAGATAAAAAAGCAATACAAACAAAAGCAGATGAAGAAAGAATTGTGATGTTATATCCATAATATTTTTCGCAATATTTTTACAAGAATTACATCAAAATCTTATGAGGAAAGTTGTTATTAGTTCTAATTTGAATCTACCACTGAAATTATTTTTTTACTCACCAATATTAACTAATAACAATCTATTACTTTTCCCTAAAAAAAAAATAATATTTTACTTAAAATTTATTGTGAAAATATTGTAGTAATATTTCTTAATTGCTGTTTCTTAATATTAAATACCACACGTTTGAATAAAAAAAATAAAACCACACAACTATGTTAAAAAAAAAATAAAAAAAAAAAAACTAAGGATAAATACTACCGCACATTTTCATACGGACCAATTATTCACAAATTCACAACATCAGAGAAAAGAGAAGAGAGAGAGAGAGGGGAATCTGAAGTGCCGGTGGAGATCGGTGCACAGATCGAAGGCCGGTGGAGGTCGGTGCACAGATCGAAGTCCGGTGGAGATCGTGGTGCACAGATCGAAGGCCGGTGGAGATTGGTGCACAGATCGAAGTCCGGTGGAGATCGTGGTGCACAGATCGAAGGCCGGTGGAGATCGTGGTGCACAGATCGAAGGCCGGTGGAGATCGGTGCACAGATCGAAGTCCGGTGGAGATCGGCGTTTACCACGATCGGAGTCCGGTGGAGATCGGTGCATAGATCGAAGTCCGGTGGAGATCGTGGTGCACAGATCGAAGGCCGGTGGAGATCGTGTTCCACAGATCGAAGGCCGGTGGAGATCGGCGTTTACCATGAAGCACTACCTCGTCCGCCGCCCCACCGCCGTTCGTCCTCCTCCCCACCACCAGACTGGGTCAGATCGGCTTGTTCTTGTTCTTGTTCTTTTTTTTTTTTTTTTTTTTTTTTTCATATTTGCTTATTCTGATTCAACTTTATTGTAAGAATTGGATTTTGTTTCGTGTTTTGTGTTTAGATTATGTGAGACGTTTTTTGAGAGTAAAGCAAAGAGACTGAAACAAAGATCAGACATTTTCTCATCCCTGCAGTTGTGTTTCTGTGTGTTTTTTTTTTTTTTTTTTTTAGGTTCAGATTCAAAGGGAACCGTGAGAAGCGGTCTGATCACGGTTCCCATAACCGTGCGGTTGAACCGCGATTCCAACGGTTTCCTGTTTTTTGGGCATAGGCCGGTTCTTAAGCTTTAAAGAACCGTGATGGTGAGAGGTTCACGGTTTTTCCGGTCGGACCGTACGGTCCGGTCCGGATTTCAAAACCTTGCTTTGGAGTAAGTTAACTTTTACGAAAGAAAAGGGAGAGGATATAGAACTAGGATGCAAAAGCACAAGGGCGGCGAGGGAGATCAGAAAAAATTGTTTAGTGATGAAGATACTCACGCAGCGCTTCATTGTCCTAGACGCACTCCAAAAACACTTGAAGATGCTATGGAAACCGAACAGGGGTTTATGGATATCTGAAATAGAAGGGGAAATGTTCCTAGTGGAGTTTGGAGGCGGTAGGGACAAAAAATGAATCTTGGAGATGTGTCCTTGGAGCTATGAGAAACAACTTGTACTTTTACAGGAGTTTGAGGGTGAAAGAGTTCCAAAGGAAATCACTATGAAGTGGACTCCTTTTTTGGTGTAAATATACAACCTCCCTCTGATGAGCATGACTCAAGAATCAGGTCTGGAGATAGGTGGAAAAATTGGCAGGGTGCTTGATGTGGATGTGCCTAAGAATGGTGTTCAGTGGGGTAAGTACCTGCGGGTGAGGATCAGTGTTGACGCAACGAAAAAGCTGTTCAGGGGGAAGAAAGTAACCATCCAAGGAGAAGAAGCCGAATGGGTTTTCTTCAAATACAAACGGTTACCTAATTTCTGCTACCAGTGTGGGAGATTGGATCATGGCGTGAAGGAATGTAAGGAAAAAGCAAGTACAGAAAACAGAGCATGTGATGAGGGAATGCAATACGGAGCTTGGCTTAGAGGCGAACTAGGGAGAAGGGGAGGTTGGGAGCAAGGGAGAATGGGGGACGAAAGTGATAGAGAAGGCAGGCAGTATAAGGGAGCGACGATGAGAAAGAAGCACGTCGATGACACGTTCCGGCGACAGGGAGGTGAGGAAAAGAACGACACTCACGTGATTGGATTGACCCATTGTCAGGGGGCTACCCCAAGCAGGAGTCTAGAGGAGCTACGGGTGACAAGACAGAGTGAGGAGACCTTTCACAATGAGAGTAAGGTTAATCTGACATTGGAAAAGGTTCTTAGCAACCTTATTCCAAAAGAGAAAGTGGGCGTGCCTCCCTTACTGCCCATAGTAGACCTGGAAGGTGACATGCTCTGGGAAATCTCAAAGAACGAGGACGTAAGAGAAAAGACTGAAGAAGTACTGGACAAGAAGCATACGGGTAAGGATTTGGGTAAGGATTCAGGCTTAGAATCAAATGCAGCCGGGTCTTGGGCCGATGATAATTCAAGCCCACTTGCCATGACCTTTAACCAAGAAAAGGGATGGGTCACAGAGCCTTTAGGCCCAACAAGTGGCCATTGGAAGCGCCTGGCTAGGAAAATAAAAACTCCAAGCCCAAATAAGGTGGATTGTACAAGCAAAACAAAACGCAAGGGCCTAATTCCTTTACAAGAGCTAGACCCGAATAATATAAGCTCAAAACACAGAAAAGGTAAACTTCAAGTAAGTGAGGTCACAGATGAGAATGGGAATATGGTTGGCGGTGAGGCGGTGGCTACGGTGTAGCACCGCCGAGCCTTATGAGTGTTTTAGCTTGGAATTGTTGGGGGTTGGGGACTCCTCCAGCAATTCGTACACTCACCGAGGAGGTGAAGAAACAAAACCCCATGGTGGTTTTCCTGGCAGAGACGAAGGTGAACACCGATAGGATGAAGGGATTTCAACAGAAATTAGGACTTACTTAGGGGATTATTGTACCAAGTGATGGTCTGAGTGGTGGTCTAGCAATGCTTTGGAGGGAGGGCACGGATATTCGGTTCAAGAGTTGTTCACACTCGCACATAGATGTTGTAATCCATGGCGAGGGTAAGGGTGGTCCGTGGAGGATTTCCGGGTTTTATGGGCATTCGGATACGAGCAAAAGGCAGAGCTCTTGGCAATTGATAGAAGCTCTCCATGCCCAATGTGAGATGTCGTGGGTAGTATGTGGAGATTTTAATGAGATTTTGCATCCAAATGAGAAGTTGGGATGGAGGGAGAGAGATGCAAATCAAATAAGGAACTTCCGTGATGTCCTTAGCAGATGTGGTTTGGTGGATTTAGGTTTTGTGGGGCAAAAATTTACCTGGTGTAATGGACGGCATGGGGAGCAACGTACATTGCTCCGTCTAGACAGAATGGTGGCTAATGAAGCTTGGCTTCAGGTCTTCCTTGGGGCCAAAGTCTTCCATATTTCGATGTCGGCATCTGACCATTGTTTGTTGGCTTTGTCCCTGAACAAGTTTCAGTAGCAGAAGAAAAAGAAAAAAAGATTCATGTTGGATTTGGGTGAGAGAGGCTGAGTGCAAAGAAATTGTAGACATGGCTTGGAATTCGTATATAGAGGACTCAAATATGCCTATCCAGGAAAGGATTGAAAGGTGTCAAAGCAACCTGAAAGGGTGAAATCAGAACAAATTTGGGAATGTGTCTAAGAATTTAAAGCAAAAAAAAGAAGAAGATAAAATTAAAAGTATACAAGGTGAGCCCATATAACCCACACCATTGATGAAGTTTTATTTGTTCAAGGACTCCTAAGTCAACTAAAAGCTTTATTTGTTGATGAAGCTTTATTTGTTCAAGGTGGGCATTATCTTCATAATTGTCGCTAATCTGTGTTTCCACCTTTACCGTTATTTTATTGCTTTAGTAGGTATAGCTATCATTTGATATCCATGGATTGTGAAATTGGTTAATCACTTATATTGAGAACTAATTGTTAGTTTACGATAAAATTGATTAAGCAGTAAAATTTGACTATTTGGGATCTAAATATCCGCGCAGGGTGTTAGGTATTATTTCTCAAATGCCTAAATACTAGATACTAGGCATCTGTTTGATATGATTAATTTTACCAATTTATTCTACTATTGAATTTATTTTTGCTACTATTCATGGCCCTACTACATTTTTTGGTATTATTTATGAGTCTCACTATATTATTTCAGCTAACTTTTACTTTTATCTACAGTATAACAAAAAATTTTCAATTTCAGTAAAATAAATAGATCCCAAATGGACCATAATACTAATAAAGTCATGCTAACGAATGCCCTTAGGGTATTGATTAACAATCCATTTTATGAAAGTGTTAATACCACTTTTATGAGAAATAAAAAAGCTGTAAAAATATTAATTGTTTTTTTTCTTTTCTCATGAAAACTTTCTTTAAATGGATGATTAAGTAATACTTTAAGGGCATTCGTTAGCACTCCCCATATTAATATTAGCCCAAACAATCAGAATGTAAAACGAATCAAAACCATACAAAAATTAAAGTAGCTTGGTCATTTATTCTGGAGCAAGCAATCATGATCTTGTATTTGAAGCCGGGTCCGCTGAGATCGTGATGCACGCGAATCAGTTTCTTCTTTAAAACAAATGAAAGGAAACTGAATTCGGAAGCTAAGCATATATAAAAGAGAGTACTTTTGTTCTTGAGCATATACTTGACGTGGCTTGGCATAAAGAAATCGAAATTTTTTATAGTTGTTAGTTCAATAGGATTTTCAAAATTTGCGAAATTTGATGCTCGACCAACGTGTTGCCATTAGGATTCTTTCTTCTTTTAGAAGGTTTCGACTGTGTATTGGGATTCTTTCTGAGGCAATGTAAAATACATACTGTAGCACACAAATTCCATACCAACCATTTCTCTCGTATATTAGCTTCCTCAAGTCAAGCACTCTGTACTCTCTTTTCTGCCTCATTAACTCACCCAAAGTTTTTGGAAAACGACAAGTGAGTCCCCAGGACCCCAACTTTACTTCTCTTACTAAAAGTTAGAGACAAATGTGCGTTTATTAATATTAAGTTTTTTTTTTTTGAAAAGTTTATTAACATTAAGTTACTTCTTCCAATGCAGGTATGTCAATACAGCAACCAGCACAGATAATAGAAATTTTAGGGGAAGAAAGTTTGCAAGACCCCGAACATCATCCTCAATTTGAATGTTCCGCTTCCAAGTCAGTTGGGGAACTTGATGATAGTAATTCTTCTTCCTTTGTTCTCTATATAAATTTCATCAAACATGTATTTTGTTTTTGATTGTTTCCTTTTTTTCTTGGGTTGAATTTTTTTTTTTTTTTTAATGGGAAAAATGCTATGTTTGAGTTAACTTATGAATGAGGGTTTGAGCAGGCTAGCATGTATATTTATTTATCTATACTATCCATAATATGATTCTCTTCTTTCAACTGGATTTTTATATGGTTTAAAAAGATCATCATTAATGATGGGTAACTTCTCTTAGAAATAGGGTCATAAATGTCAAATAACAAATTTTATTTTGAATTCAAAAAAAAAAAACTCCTAAAATTAGGTTTTATTTCACTTCACGTTCAACTTTTTATTCCCTAAAATTTAAGCTTTCTTATTCCTTTTTTCATCCAAATAAAAATAAAACACCCCCAATTTAAAAAATAAAAAACTAAGAGAACTCCTAAATATATTTTAGCATTCTTTCCTCTCACATTCATCTTATTTTTCCTACCCAAACTTTTATCTATATTACTACATCACTTTCAAATACACATTCAAAAAAGAAATTACAGTTACCATTTATCTCTAAAGTTTATCCTTTTTATTTTTTTGAAAATTAAAAAAATATTTTTAAACTATAATAAATGCAAATTATTAACATTCACTTTAAAAAATAGAAGAGCCTCTGAGCACGCGCAATGCGCATGCTTTGAGGCTAGTATTATATAATGAACTAGTTGTGAGTCAGTGCATGGTTTTGGTCATAATTGAACATATAATTTTATCAAAAAAACAATAACCAAATGAATTATTATTGCATATATTTCAAAATTCTCATCTAATATAATTTCTATATATTTGTCATTATGGTATAAATGGAATTTGGAAAAAATATTGTGCTTTAAGCCTTAACCAATCACCATATCATTCTCTATACCTATTTAAACCCATTTAATACACAATTTTAGAAAAATAAAGTTAAAAAATATTTTTCCCCTTTATTTTGGGTAAAAGAGTCAAGTACTATTTTAGAGTTTCAACAATAGTACTTGAATCTTTTACCCAAAATAAAGGGGAAAAATATTTTTTAACTTTATTTTTCTAAAATTGTGTATTAAATGGGTTTAAATAGGTATAGAGAATGATATGGTGATTGGTTAAGGCTTAAAGCACAATATTTTTTCCAAATTCCATTTATACCATAATGACAATATATATATATATATATATATATATATATATATATATATATATATCTCAAAATAACCATTAAAATTCTTTTAATTACTTAATTATATTTAGAATTCACGTTTATTTCATAGAAAAGAATTATATTTCTTTATCTTAATAGGGTCATTCGGGTTGGCTACGGTTAAGTAGGTTAACATGGAATTGACCCATTTATTAATTGCGTTAAAGTGTGACAACTCGTTTTTTATACTAACCTATTTATACTAAATACTAACCTGTAAAAAATCGTGTCATGTTCTTGGATTGTGTTGAATATTGTTAAACCTAGCTTGAAGGAAGGAGAAAGAAGTATAGATAAACACTTTCGTTTTTTTTGGGAGAATCTAGTATACGTATACACATGAATCACAAATGAGCAATTCGCTGATATCTGAAACTCTACAGGCAATAAAAAAAAGGACTGCCAAGCCTTATATATAGCTACACTAAAGGGTGATTGGGAAACTGCTAAGCGATTTCTCGATAAAGATCGCAGCATGCTTCGTGTTGGATTAACATTTGGAGGAGACACAGTTATTCAGGTAGCGACTAATGCAAAATGCACGCCTTTTGTGAAAGAAATTCTGAAATACATGACTGCAGAAGAGCTAGTTATAGGAAATTTTGTGAAAGACGTACCTCTTCATAATGCTGCTGCATCTGGAGTGGTTGAAATTGCAAAGTTAATGGTACAAAAGAATAAAAATCTGCCCATGTTCCGTGGTTTTCATGATTTTATACCATTTGGCACGGCAGCTGAATTTGGACACAAGGCAATGGCACAATATCTCTTCGAAGTGACTGAATTTAATTATCTAAACGAACAGGAACGCAGTCGGCTCTTTTTTAGTACCCTTTCCTGCGATATGTACGGTATGACTACATTCTTTTGTTCTCCCAAATTTGACTATAAGCTTGCTTCTGTTTTAGTAATTTAATATAAGATAAAAATTTGATTATATATTTTGAAAATTTAACTGTTGAATTACATATTTCTTATGTTCTTAACACATATATCAAATTTCGTGTTAATCGGATGTTATTTCAATCCATAAACTTATTTTTTAAGTATAATTTTATACTATAAAAATCTGAAATTTAAATATTTGATTGATAGCATAGCTTCTTTTGGAAATTTTGCAAACATAGTGGATATAAAAAGAAAATATAATCCAACGGTGAATTTGTTAAAATTCACATCCAATAAAAAGATATTAAATAGTGTTATACCAAGTTTGTAGCCAAACTTTGTCATTTAATATAACATCCAAACATATCAAAATATTAGAATTTGAAATTAGAATCTAATTTTGCACCATGTGTCTAATTTTATGTGGGGATCATACCATAATTATCCACTTAAGTTTGTATCATGTATTCACTTAAGTTTTTTTAATATTTGTGTCAAGTGAGTTAATATGTGCAAAATACTAAGAATCTAATATTAATAAACTATAAATTTTTATTAAAAAAAAAACCACTACACAACAAAGATCCCCACACATTCTATCCTACTAAAAATTTTTAAAAAATTATAATAAGAAGTATTAAATTTAGGTAAGAATTTTAATATGTAACTAATTACGTTTACTTTTTCAAAAAAATAATTTGACTAATTATTTAAATTTTTATGATAAAAATTGTGTTTAATTTTAAATGTATCCATAGTAATGCATGTGTTACATGCTATTTTTTTTAATAATTTGACTAATTATTTATATTTTTATAATAAAATTTATGTTTAATTTTAAATGCATCCTTGCGTTTGCATGGGTTATATGCTAGTATATATTAATAGCTAAAATTCAGAGAAAATCCAATTATATTTCAATTGGATTCTCAATTTTGTGCCACATGTTCCATCCAATTTTTAATTTTTGTACCAAGTGAATTATGATGTAAAAATTAAAGAGCCTAAATTCAATTAGATTCTAAATTGGATTTCAATTGGAGTCCAATTTTGCGCCATTTATCTATCTAATTTTTTTTTTTTTTAATTTTTATGGTAAGTGAATTATTAGGTGCAAAAACTGAAAAATCTAAATCCAATTAAATTGTAAAGAAACATTACATATTTTAAAAATGTATAGTTTAAAAAAGATGTAAGCTAATACCATATAAAATTTGAACATCTTCTAAAAAAAGTATAATTTGAACTATGTAAATGTGATTGTTTTTAATTATACTCGTGTATATACACGAGGTTACACACTAATAATAATAATGCAAGAAACACATTACAAAATTTAATGTGATTCAAGAAATTCTAGATCTATATCTACCCATGATGTCAACCAAAAAAAAAAAAATCCAGTATTGAAGATAAAAAGATTGCAACCACAATGACAAGCTTTTACAAACCTCACAAACATAAGCTATCTCTGAACTCCTATAAAATAAAATAAAATAAAATAAGTCTTCTAACTGACGAGACAAAACTTAGTTTTCTAACTTTCTCAATAGACAAAATTTGTATTCCAAGTCTTACACACACCAAAATTACACCATTAAACCCTTTGCAGTGCAGCCTATATATAAAACTTTAATACATCAAGATTGTCTCGATATAGTTTGAGGTTTAAGAAGTTAAATTTAAGTGGGGTTTTTCATATTTAAATATCAAAGAAATATGATTCTCAAAAAAAATTATCAATGAAATAAATTTAATTAATACCAACCAAACCAAGGTTAATTTGATAAATTAAACATGTGACTTGATGAATTAATACTAACCAAACTAAATTTCTTTTTATATAAAGATATCAAATATTATGGTTCAAGATTAAAAATGACCAAAAAAAATTTTTGATTTTTTTTTTTAGAATGAGGTTTAATTATCTTGGATAAGGGGATGCAAACGAGATCATTTAGTGTGTGGCCATATGAGAGATTATGTGTAAGGTTTTGAACTGTTAAGAATTGACAAAATAAACTGAGGCCATGTTCACTATGAACATATGTATTTGTTGTATGAGAGATTATGTGGCCATACAAAAATTAAAGCCTCAAATCATTAGGGAAAATTAATTGCCAATGATAATTAAGTACATTTACAACATTTTTTTTTTCCAAATTGTTGGGTTAAGATAAATTGACTTCGGTTAATTAATTCAATTACCCAAGTTGATTAATTACGTTAAATTATATGCAAATTGTGGAGGCACTAACAAATCATCAAATAAATTAAATGCAGTAGAAAATAAATTGACACAGTGATTTGTTGACAAATGGGGAAAATCTCTTGCAAGACAAAACCCCCACTGGGTGAATTTAAGATTACTACTCCCAAGAATCCACTAATCAATAATCAAGCGATTACAAGTATGAAAAATCTTACAACTACCCTGGCCTATCCCAAAATACCAACCTATAGTTAAACCTTTACTTTATTATCCAATTGAACTCGATATTGTAGTAGTCTTATTTCCTTTGATACACAAATCTCCAATCTGTGACTAACTCCTTTGCACATATCTCAGTACCTGACTAACTCCAGTCACAGCAACTTGAATGATTGTTGTTGGTTACAAAATTCTTCACTTTATAAATGATGAAAATCAGGAAACACTTGTTTACAAAACCCTAAGGTATACAAACGCAGTAGTTTCACACAAAGTAAATGAGTACTAGGTCTCTCTATCCGCGTATGACGGCTTCTTAAATATGTCTTATATATGACTAGAGTTGTGATAAAAAAAACCCTAATCAAATAATACAACATTGGCCAAATTTCAAATCTAAAAATTCTAAAATCGTAATTTTCGATAGATCAAACTTATGTCAAGCTTGTTTCAAACTTCTTCATTTAACCTCGATCGCAGTATATGTCGAGATTCTATCGAGACTTAATGAATTAGCTTTTCTTTACTTATTTCTTAGATCAATCTTCATGACTTTAAAGATACCACTTGATATGTTTTTGAGCAACATACTTCTTGATACATTGAACCTAACTTAAATCTACTCAATTACAAGTAAAGTGCGTTTTGTCAAAAGATTAATCAATTACATAGAAAATATGACCCTAACACAAATAGTTTAGGGTTTCAATTGGGTTCAATATCTATTGGTCTAATATTTTGAGGCCTTTCCAGATATAAGAAAATAACGAAGTTTGGCTAAAAACTTGGTTGTAGCTTAAGTCTACAACTTCCTTTAAAAAATTTGCATTGCTATATATTTTAAAAATATAAACTCTGGATTTCATGTTTTTTACACTCTTAACATACAATTTAAATTTTGTGTTAATCGGATGTTATTTACTATATAATCTATAAACTTATTTTTTATGCATAATTTTAGACTATAAAAAATTGCAATTTTAACAATTAATTGACGACGTAATTATTGATTTTTTATCTTCTAAAAATTTTGCAAGCATAAAAGATATAAGAAGAAAACGTAATTCAATGGTCAATTTGTCAAAATTTACATCCAATAAAAATATATTAAGTAAATTGTAGTTTTAGGCTACAACTAAATTGGTAGCTAAACTTTATTAATAAGAAAAATACAATCCTTTTTGTTTTGTTTTTTAAAACAATTATTATGATAAAATTTTGAGCTTTTTATAATGGTGGTACTGGTGGGGCCTTTTTATAAAGGGAGCCCACACTATAAGTCTATAATGCACATTTCCTATTGGAGAAATAATACCTCGGAGTAAGTAATCAAGTCAAAGTAGGAAACCACGGAGGCATTGCATAACACCATCTCTTAAAGAATATATCCAATTGGTCTAATGAAATCAAATTCATTCCAAGTTTAGGCACATGCCTCACATTACCCAAACTCTGCAAAATCCTATAAAAAATCCTAACTTTTATCATATTATTCTCGCAATTTTACATTCCAACGTAAACCATGAGCCTTATAAGAGTTAAACCAATCTTTATTCCAATACATATGAAAGTAGCAAGTGAAATTCAAATCCCACAAAATTTTTAATTGAATTCGTAGTTTTTCTAACCATTAGAGTATCACCATATCTTCATCCTCACTGTTTGTTAAAAATTTGATGCATCCACGGACTTTTGACTATTAAGACTTTTCTTGAACTCTTCTAACTCAGCTTTCAATTTTTTGCACTGAAATTGCGCATATACCCTAACTCATGATTGTAGTAACACTTTCTCTCCTCTTCTTGTATGCGTGTTAAAAATACTTAGTATTCTTAAATGAAAAAACAGTGGATTAATCCCATATTAGAAAATGAGTGTGAATTAAAGAAGTTTAAAACCTGTGTTATGTACTTATGTATCCAAGAGTTAAACACTTTTAGATATACACTACTATAAATTTCTTTAAAAACCTTCTTATTTCTCTCCATGTGTGTGTTACAAATACTTAGTATTCTAAAAAAAAAAAAAAAAATTGTAGCAACACACTAACACCCCCACCTCATTTATATATATTCTTTAACGTTTTCCACAATTCTTGGAGAGAGAATTCTCATTCAGTATGGTATACTTGACCTCTGTAGCAATACTCAGCCTTTTTTCTCAAACTTCCTCCTTTTTTTTTTTTTTTTTTTTTGTGAGAGTTTCAAACTTCCTCCATTCATTTTCTTTGACAGTGCTTTGCCAAAGACAAATTATTTTCCTTCGAAGGTCTCCGCATTACTTTTGTACTTGCCATCCCTGGGATCCTAACAAAGAGTTCCGATCGATACTAATTTTGGTGTGAAAATGAAAACTTTGACACCAATTTTTGGGTTATTAAACACACAAAACAAAATAATAAAAATAATAACAATAAATAAAGGGGAAAGAAATACAACATACAAAATTTGAAGTATTTTAGCAAACTATATGCCATTGCCTCCAAGGGCAACACCCCAACCAACCGAAAATTTGACTATCTAAGATAAGAATTACAATCATACTCACAAACTTTGATAAACCTGACAAATATAAAATAACTAATATACTAGACCAAACTTAGTCTTCTAATTTTCTCAAAAGAAAAAACTCTATCCTTTCACTCGCACACACACCAAAGCTGCAACCGAAAAACCTTTGTAGTGTTGCCTATATATGAAGGCTTTAATACTCATTCTTTGGGGTACAAGGAATACAAATTTTTGATACACAAGAAACATGACATTACTTCTTAGACAAGAAATAACCTTTTTATACCATACTAAAAAAAAAACTCAAATATAAGTGCGATAGTCACTTCACAAGTATAAGTGCTTGTGAGGTGCGGGGGGCAAGGGCCGGGGTTCAAGTCTCCATGAGGGAGCTTCACACACATATACACTTAGATTAGGCTAGAGTAGAATTCTATCTTGTGTCAAAAAAAAAAAAAAAAAAAAAACTCAAATAAGTAGTCAATTCAAACTACAAAACGGCTAGAGTTAACGTTATTCATCTCAAAGGCTGGACTCTGAGATTTCTTTATTTATTTTTTATTTTTTGTTTCTAGACTACTACATTGAATAATGAATATAAGAATAATCAAGGAGATGCAATAATTTCTGTTAGGAGTTTCGATTCCACATTGCTCAAAAAAGAAACAGAAAAGTTGATAGTCACTAGAATAAGAGTGATGGTGTAGCTTTTGGTAAATGGGTCACAATTGAAAGACATGCTCGTGATTGTGAGCAGTTAAAGCATTCACATTAACTATTGTAAAAAATGTTGTCTATTTTACAATAAGAATTTACTTTTTCTCTTTTACACAACTGTTTTTTCATAACACCTACATTAAACAATCTATTTTACTTTTCATTTTATTAAAATATTATTTTTTTACCAATTTTTTATTATTGTCTTGATACTATTTCTTTCCCAGTTTTTTATCATTCTTCTTCCTCAACCAAAAGCTACCACCCCCGTCAACCAAAATTTCTAGCTCATTAAAGCCAAACAAGCATGAAAAACTCAGGCAAAGCTACCCCAAAACAAAATATAGGTATCAAAAGTTTTCTTTAAAAAATTAAAAATTTCTTAGAAATCAAACATAAGATAGAAATATCAAAGAAAAATTAAAACAAACCCACAAACTTGACAAAATCAAATTCTAATTCTACTGCTGCTAGTAGCCAAGTTTATCATTAATCCTCAACAAACCCACAAAGTTCTCAAATATCAAAAACCATACCCAAATCTAAACCAAAACAGAAACCCAAAACAAATCCATTGATCTCACCCAAACTTCAACTTCAACCACAAAAATAATTTGCACGATCACAAAGCCTATCTCACCGGATCAACAACACAACCATGAAACACAAATGCCATGGAGAAAATCAAAGAAGCCTCCTCTGTTCTTCTAAATCTTGGTTTAAGTTCATTCACAACCATCAAAAGATGCCAATCTGGGTACAGAGATGTATTGGGCATTGAGTGATTGTTGTTTAGACTAAGAGAGAGAGTGAGATGAAGAAAGAAGAGACTTGGGTGTAGTGGCGGAGCCAGAATTTTTTCCAAGGAGGGCCAATCTAAATATAACAAAATTCTTAAGTACAAACAAAATTATACTTAAGAAAATACTTTTATTCCATAAATTTAGTTTGCCCCAACAAAGTTGTCTCATACATTTTTTCATAATATTACAATAATTTATAATTGATTTTAAAATAAATTTTCCTAATAGTTTGTTTTTCTATATATATCATTAGACATTCACTTAAAAAGTATTAAGATGATACTTGAACAACTCAGACCATTATTAACAACTTCAGCCGTATTAAAATATTTAAAGAAGCAACACTATTAGTTTAGCCAAAAAGGAAAAGACCAGCACAAACACAAATAATCCATATGTATATAATATATTTAAATATAAAAGAATCAATATTATATCCAATAGCACAAATTCACAAGCCACTCACACAGAAACACAAATCCTGGCCTTTCATTCAGCACAAATCCACAAGCACACACAAATCACAATGCAGCACAAATAAAAGCCATTAACTACCATTGTAAACCTTTTTTTTTGGGTTAAGACTACCATTGTAAACTCAAACATGTAGAGTACAGCAAATAGAGATGGAGAGGGGGACATACGATTTGGTTTGGCTATTGGTGAGCATCATCATCCCGTGAAGGGCCTTGCGAGCCGACAGCAGTCGTCCATGGCTGCCATGGTGCTGCTCGGGCCACAGAGGCAACATGGTGATCACCATCTAGGTTTTTACTTTTCCTTTTCTTTTTTCTTTTTTTATTCTGGGTATTAGGGGTTTGTAATTGAAGAATTTTTTTTATTTTTTGGTTCATTAGGGCCTTGTTATTTTGTATTATTTGTTGGGTTTGTTGTATTTGTAACAATTTAACTTTTTTGAGGGGTTTCTATGGACTGGTTCAGAAGTTTTAGGGATCAATTATGAAAAGTTGAAGTTGAAGAAAAGGGGAGATGCTAGTTTGAGAGAGAAAAAAGGTACAGAATAAGATAATAAAATAAAAATAAGATATTAATAAAATAGTGGTTTACAAAACTACAATAACTAGTCTAATATACACCAGCTAGATTGTATATATGCACCCTTTTAGAGCATTCGTGTTCTATAAATATATCATTTTTGACACGTCAAAAAACTTACTTTATCATTTTAACATATCATTTTAAGATTTCCCATTCATCACATCTTCTATTTTTCAATTCTATAAATTAAAATAATATATAAAAATGTTAAAAAAACTATCAATGTAAAAAAATATAAATTAAAAACCCACCACCATACACAAACACAAGCATAGAACTGTAACAAACCCATGACCATACACAAGCATAGCCCGCCACCAGCACCCAATACTCTTTAAAAAAAATCCCCAAAATCAACACAAAGCTCTAAAATAAAATTGAAGAGATGAATCAACTCCATTTATACAACCCAAATCACATGGAATCAACCTAACTCCACCAACACCCACAATCACATGGAATCCACAACCAAAAAGGAAGAAAAAAAAAATGCGATCTCCACCAGTTGACCTCATCGGTGAGGCTGAACTTCACAACAACGGCTGATCTCAATGGCAAGGTGGAGAAAAAAGAAGAAAGAGAGAGTGTGACAGGGAAAACAAAAAAAAAAAAAAGAGAAAGAGAGAGAGAGAGAGAGAGAGACACAGACAGACAGAGACAGAGAGACAAAGTGATAGGAAAAAAAGAAGGGGGAGGTGAAAATTCTGGAGAAGAAAGAAGAAGAAAAAAGGAAGAGAGTGTGACAGAGAAGAAGGGAGTGGCGGAGAAAAGAAAGAAGAAAAAGAAAGAGAGAAGAAAGAAAGTCAAAAAGGGAGAGAGAAAATGAATAATTTTTTTTTTTTTTTAAACATTTTCATCGGAACGTTCCAAAGATGGAATGGTACTATTTATGTGTGGCAAAAATTTATAAGATTTGGAACATCTTATGAGAGGGGTTTTTTGGTGTTTAGTGTGTCAAATGCTTAATATTTGGCATTTGGCACACCTAATGAGAATGCTCTTACACCTGCTGATGTGGGGTAGTTTTAGGTGATATTGTGTAAAATTTTCCACTTTTTATATTTTAGCTTGATTGATGCAATTACTCTAAATTCAATATTATTAATAGTAGATTGTTTGTAGTCATTGTCTATAAATGTAGAGTTCTAGACAAACTTTTTCCAACCATGTCAATGCCAAAAGTCCGTTACCTCTTTTTATTTTTCTTTTTGTTTAGTTCTATTTTATTTATTTATTCAAATGAGCTATTTTGAAAATAAATTAACCTTTAAATTTTTGTCACAAATTTAGCATAAAAGCAACAAAAACTATATCTTTTGATAAATATTATGCAAATAAACTATATCTTTTGATAAATATTATGCAAATAAGCTATTACAAACTATGAAATCTCCAAATAGACATTAAATTTATGATCATGATGCTATGAACTTTTGCTTGAAGTCTTCAAATTTCGGATCACTCCCTTTCTCTTGCGCGCATTTCATATTGGGCTAGCTTCATTCACTTTACATTAGTTTGGCACTACCAAAAAAATCTGTTGAGATATATATAGTTTCTAACTACAATTAAAAATATATATGTATCTTTCCATCTATAGACTTGGCATTGGAAATGCTGAACAGATACCACACAATGGCTTATGAACGAAACAAAGAGAATATATCAGCTTTGCATGTGTTGGCTCGAAAGCCTGCAGACATTCTCTCCAGCAATTGGCTAAATATCATGGCAAGATCCACCAACTTTTGTACGTTATTCTAAACCCAATTCAGTTCTTACAGTTGATATTTGTGTTTATTATTGAGGAGCAGTATATTAATTCACAAAAACACATAAACAAATATGATATCCTCTCTTATTTTTAATATGAAATTTGATAATTATCATAGTTAGAGATAAATATTTATTATGATTGTGTTTTTAATTTTCTTTTTATATATATATATATATGATGTTTCAAGATTTTAATAGGCAGCATAAAGATTGAAGGTTTTATAATTACATTAAAAAAAAAAAAAATGTGAACTTTCAAAAGCAATGCTAACATTATAAGAAATCAACAAAAAAAAAATCAAATTTCTTTAGTTTTATATATAATATGGGTGTGCCTAAGTCACCAGAGACTTTTTTTTGCCCCCTTGTATATTAATTTGATATGGGTGTGATACCCATCTATATAGCCACTGAATCCATGAGGAGAACTTTGAAAACCAACATAAAAAACAACAAATACTTTTAGGCCTGTAGCATTTTTTTTTTTTTTTTGAGATAATCACAATATGCTATTAATCCCGCAACTCAAATCTTTTCCCCCTAGACCCCGAAGCACTTTGTGCATGGAGAGGTGTCAATTCAGCTTCAAGGCATTTGGCAGGTTTGTAGTTATTAAGTGTTAGCAAATTGTAAACAAATTGTATGTTTTGTGTGCCATTCAGTTTTGATTGAAGTTGAAGAAAAAGACCCGTTATCAGCTCAAGCATAAGAAGTTAGGGTGGCAATTCATGTTCACATGTCGGGTTCATGTCGTGTTTCCTCATGTGTGTTTGATTAAATCGATCAATACTAACCCAACATACTTATTAAACAGGTCAAGATTCTTCAACCCTAAAACGACTTGTTTATTAAACGAGTCAATTGAATTGTCCTGTTTATCAAATTTTATCAAAGTGAAGAAGAAAAAAAAATACAAATTTTAGTTTAAACTCAATTGATCTAAACTATGAAAAACCAAACAAATAGATTTTTTTAATATAAAACTTAGAAATAATGAGTAACTGCATCACAAATAATCTTTCAAAATTAAAGCATATTTTAATATCACAATTAATTAATCACAATATGTCAAACAAAATAAACCGCAACAACTAATAAGTTTACATATCTAAGATTTTAAAGGGTATATTGATAAAATAACATTTAGTTAAACATGTCAAATGAGTTTCATGGATTGGACACGAACTCGACACGTTTACTAAACGGGTTAGTCATGTTAACCCAAATATGACACGAACTTGCTAAGCCTCAACACATAACCTGCTAACTTTGTGTTATGTTGTGTTCATCAGTCGTGTTATATTTTGCCACCTCTAATAAGAAGTTTCTAGAAGCTTACACACAAACAATCGACTTGATTTGCCAATTTTTGAGGAACTTGAATCTCAATCAGCGTCATTAAGTGGGCTTATGACCTTGATCTTAAGTCTAACTTACTAAAGCATTTAAGGGGTCATAAGAGTCAACACACATAGAGAGAATCACCTTTGTTCCGAAGGCCTAGCGAGTTATATCTTGGTTCCTATACCTAATTTCACAATTCACCATTATACTAGAGTAACACAAAAATATATGTGGGTTACGAGGTTCAACTTGATAACCTACATCTATAAAGGAGATTTTTAATGGTTACATCTTTACTACATGAGTGAGTACAATTCCTATGTTACAAAAACCCAATAGGGTATTTATCATGGTTTTAAAAACTAGTACAGTCAAAAAATCGATTTGTGCCTCAGTTCTCGGTTCAACTTAGTTTTTGACCAATTTTTACCATTTTTAACCAATTTTGACCGGTTTTGAGAGATTTTACCAGACCGGACTAGTGCTAGGTTCCAAGTTGAATTGACGTATCCAGTCTAGTTTTTAAAATAGTGGTATTTATAATAGGCTTAGGGCCTGTTTGGTAGCAAGACTTGAAAACTATTTTGTGTGATTTAAATGCTAAAAACTTGGGTACCACTTTTAAGTTATATGTTTGGTTAGAGAACTCAATTAACAATAATCAAGTAACATTTCTCATTTTAGGTGATCTAAATCACTTTTTGAGAACTCATGAGGAGTGGTTTTCAATTTTTAAGTAACAATTTTAAGTAGGGAATGTAATTTTGCCTCGCCCCGCCCCTTCTTGCTTTACCCCACACGAATTTTCCCTGTCCCGCAAAGGTGGTGAGGTAGGGATGAGGCAAGATTTTATTCCCGCACCACGGGGCGGGGTGGGGATGGGTGTAGACTTTTTAGACCCAAACCGCACTCCACCCTATCCCCGCCCCGCCACGCATTGATAAGGGTTAAATTATAAATTTTTCATACCCTAAAACCTTACTATTTAAACAAACATATTATCAACTTATTTTATTCTACCTAACAAGGCTTTCTGCCTCTTTTTTTTTTTTCTTTAGCAAGGTTGGAAATAAGGTACCAATTTTAACATTTTTTTTATTTTTTATTATAAACAAATTTATATACTTTTAATATTGTCTTGTTAAACACTTTAATTATATTATTCCATTTTTGTTAAAAATTAGTTTGATTTGATTGAATAAATTTATTTGTAATTTCAAGTATATTTTTATTAACAAAACAGGTTTTATTAAAGCAATTGTAATAGTTGTGGGCAAATTAACAAGAAATAAAGTTTTACGGGGTGGGGCGAGGCGGGGCGGGGCGGGGATGGAATAAGACAAAATCATGCAGGATAGGGGCGAAGACCCCATTCTTCAAACCTGCCCCGTCCCATTGCCATCCTTGGTTTTGAGTGACAATATTGTAAATAATGTAAGTAACTGTGGGACCCACACAAGTTGAGTTGATTGAGATGGTACCTTACCGGATTTTTTCTGTTTCTTTTTCTTTTTTCTTTTTTTTTTGCATTTTCATTAACGATCTCTCCTTCCCTTTCTTCATCAGCTCTTCTCTCATACTTTCATCCCATAGCAACAAACCTCGCTCATTTCTAAATTTTATTATCTCACAGAAAAAATTACCACTTACCCACCACCACAAAAGGCATATAGGAACACAACCATTGAACCACATCACCAAATATCAACCCACGTGACCTCCATTGCATAGATCTAGGAAAAATTGGGAGCATAGAGAGCTTCCTCTCATCTACCCACCTACTATTCAATCCCCAAATCAATCAAAAATGATATCAAACCCACCCAAAAAAAAAAAAAAAAAAGAGAGAGAAGAACAAAGGCTATAAATAAAAGAGAAAGTAGTAGAGAGAACTTGAGAGATGATTGGTGGAGCCATGGAGATCCGGTCATGGGAGCTTGAGAGAACCGGGTAGAGAGAGGGGGAGCCACCTCAATGGCGAGTGGCTGCTTGTGGCGGCTATGGAGTTAGGTTTTGAGAAAAGGAAAGACGTGAGATGGAGAGATAGAGAGCTACGACTGGGAGAGAGTTTGGTTTTATCATGGGATTTTTTTAAAAATAACACCATTTTGCTAACAATTTCGTTAGTTAGAAATGTTTCCAAACTATTTAGGAAACTAGCATCTCAAGTCTCACAAACTTGATTTCACTGTTGCAACTTGAGTCTCGAGCGAGACTCGAGTTCTAGACCACCAAATCATCAATGAGTTCTAGACTTCCAGTTTATGCAGTTCATCAAAAACCAAACCAGAAGACTTAAATCCAATCCACGAGTTCCAATTTCTATGGTTCATCAAAAACCAAACCAAAACACAACCCCACGAAGACCTAAATCCACAAGTTCCAGTTCTGCAATTCATCAAACCCAAGCTGCTCCAGTGCCAAGATCAAGCCGCTTTAATGCCAAGATCATCAAACCCAAGCTAAGATCGTCAAACTCAAGCAACTCCAATGCTAAGATCGTGATTTTTGGGTTTGGGTTTTTGCTTCGCTTTTTAGATCGTTATTTTTAGGGAAGAATTTTCTTGAATTTCGGGGGCTTGGAAGAAGAGAATGAAATGGCAATGGAGAAAAGGAAAAAAAAATTAAGATGGAGAGAAGGAAGGAAGGAGTAGGAAATCGAGTTTATTAAGCTCAAGTTTCTATAGTAACTCGAACAAAGTAGCAAGAACTCGAGTTTATTAAGCTCGATTTGCTATAGTAACTCGAGTCTAAGAGGCTCGAGATGCTAGTTTCTTAAATAGTTTGGAAACCTTACTAACTAACAAAATTGTTAGCAAATTGATGTTATTTTGAAAAAAAAAAAAAAAAAAAAATCCTTTTATCATTCATGGGAGGGAGCACTTTTTCTTAAAAACCAAATGCTTGTATTCAACATCCAGTTTTGTATTTTTAGTTTTGAACCGTTTATAGAAATATGTTACTAAACACATTTTTTGTATTATGAGTAATCAAAAAATGTGTTTTTACTACACTTTTTAAATCATAGTTTTCACATTATTTTAAAAACCAAAACCCAAATACTCCTACCAAACAGGCCCTTAACCCTAGACTAACCAACCATACATTAACAATGGTTAATAAATTTGGTGTACAAGTTGGCAAGCTTAAGCCTATACTTTTGGGCTAATATATCTCTAACACCTCCCCTCAAACTCAAGGCAGAAGCTCGATGGAGCCTTGAGTTTAGATAAGATTGTGAAGAAAGCCTTGAACATGCCTCAAAGAAAGCCATGAAGATACTATTAGAAACTAAACCAAGATTTGTGAAGAATGATTTTATTGATTTAGAAAGAGATAGATCTTTGTTTATATACAATTGAGAAAGAAAGAAACTAACTTCTAGTGTATCACATGCTAAACATGTGTTGCTTAAGAACACCTAGAGAATGACCTTGGAAGAGACTGATGAATCGGCCGTAGTGGACGAAATTTTGTGCAAGACATGAACACTGGAAGAAAACTGAAGAAGGCAGCATAAATGACCTAGGCATGGTGAGTAGGGCTTGAAAGTGACTACATTGAAAACCAAAGGGGAAACGAACAAGTAATGAGAAGTTGTGATTAGGGCTAAAAAGGACCAACCGAATGCAGTGACTGAAACCAACTAAACAGAACCAATTTATCCGATTTGTTATAGGACAAAGTTTAGCTACAAAATTGGTTGTAGCCCTACAACCTTACTCAATATCTTTTTATTGGAAGTGAATTTTGAAAAATTCACCATTAGATTACATCTTCTTATCATATCCTTTATACTTGCAAAATATCTAAAAAATTAAAATTCAATAGCTATGTCATCAATAAATTGTTTAAATTGTAATTTTTTGTAGTTTAAAATTATATATAAAATATAAGTTTATAGAACATATAGTAAATAATATCCGATCAACACAAAATTTGACATTTGTATTAAGAGTGTAAAGAACCTGAAATTCAACGATTAAATTTTTAAAATATGTATCAGTGTTTATTTTATGGAGTTAGGCTACAATCAGTTTTATAGCTTAACTTTGTCTTTTGTTATAAGATCTAGTTTAATAAATTAAAAAACCAAATTCTACGATTCTGTCTCTTTAGCTACCCCTCCCCCTTCAACGTTCCCCCCACTCCTTAGGTCTTTCTTAAAAAAACTAACCACACCGACCATAGCTTTCCCAATCAATTTTGAGCGGTTTTGTTGTTGTAGCAGTCGGTAAAGATTTTAAGATTTTCTTTGACGAAACTTCTAACGTCACAACAATCAGTTCATCATAAATTTAAAGCACCAAATCATTTGACAAATAAACACAGTAACTATCCTCTAATTTCGTAGGTGATAGTCAAAGCCTTAAAACTTATAATTTTCATATCTATGAAGAGTCTATTGACTCATGCCACTTGTGCATCATTAACAGCTAATTAGTAGAATTAGTATCTTAAATAAGTTGGTTTTCCTATGAATCTTTCAAACGTCAGCTTGGACTTTGTGATGTTGAATACCTCTTTAGTGATGTTGAATGCTCTTGCATCGGAATTGATGAATATGCTAAAAATAGATCATTAAGCATGCTCAAATCTATGAATAGGAGATGTTGTGCAAGCATCTACAAAACCTAAATTGTCAACAGGCTCTCCAAGCATGTAGCCTAAGTCGCTCTGCCTACTGGAACACTTAAAAGGAGCTCCCGTTTCAATCATATAAAGCTCTATATCATTGAGCGTGTATTTGATTGAGTCCTCCCTTTTCTTGCATCAAACTTCTGGGTTGGAAGAACTCATCCTTGAGTTCAAACCATCCTTACCTTAATCTCTCGAATTACTAGTTAATCTTTAAAATCCTGTTATCCTCAGAAATACCATACAAATCATGATACTCTTCTATCAATCTTCTTGTTCATGTACTACTCTTATTCATGAATTCCTTGTGAAGCATATAAAGCCAGTAATAGGGACAAATAGACATATTCAGTCATTGATGCGAGATCTGTTTTCACACATTTATCTATATTTCACCTTTGTAAGTGGCGACCCTACTCGGATTAATTCGCATTCCACAAAAGCATTTCATATAGGATTAACAATCTGTTTACAACAAAGAACCTTAATCTTGACTATTGACCAAGACCAATATCTATTTTGTTGAATCACCGATTGTCCCAAAAACTTAAGTTATTAGAAAATAGTGAGTTGCGCTCTTATTAAGTTGTTAATAAGTAGCTGCCCTTATTAAGTGGGGTCCAACATGTGGAAATATTTTTTAAATGAGAGGTGAGGTGAGGGGTTTGAACTCTAAACCTACTACTTTGATACTATGTTAAATCCCCAATTGTTCCTAAAGCTTAGATCAGTAAAAAATGGTAAATTTAATCATTTAATTAAACATAGTTCATCATCAAGAAAACTTGACAATAATTTGTTAACCTCAATAAAATCAAAACGTGGAAATTGATCCATGTTTGGGAACTCAAGATTAAAGGTGTCACCACTTAAATCCTTCTACACGTGAACAACTTTATTGTACTGCTAAAGAATTTCAATTAAACCATAACCCCTGGTCCTCAAAAGGAGAAAACATTATTAATGTTCTTGGTTATGGACCATCTTATTAGAATATAGGTTAGTTATAACCTTTAAAATTTGTGTACACCTGATTTGTTTGTCTTCCTAATCAAGGTACTCATCGTTGATGGTTGGAATATCAAAATCCACTTGCACTTCAAGATCATACCTACAAAAATAACCTTAAAAAATTTCCAATTGAGGTTTTAAAAGGCTTTTTATCTTTTTCTTCCTCTTCAACAATATTTGCTATATATTGAAAAAATAATGAATGTCTCAAGAGTCAAGACCTACTAGTTATTGTCCAAACATTGGGATTTAAGTTGTGGATTGTCTCGGCCACTGTGGCTAGAGTTGTTATGGCTGAAACAACGTTTGTTGAATTCTTGATAACTAGAATGGTTTACTGCCTGTTTGAAAACCCTATTTAGCTGAAAATGACTCATCTTCTTCACTTCTTACAGATTTAGTGCCATCAATGTTACTATTATTATGATGCCCAAAAATATTTTTTTTGCTTCTCAACATTTACAGCTAGTTTGTAGACATTGAAGTAGCTGTTGAATGGTTGAACACCACCACATCATGGATTTTTATTTGCAAACCACAAAGGTGTTGTAGGAAATTACCTCCGGATAACATTGTCAGACAAGATTGATAGTGAAAATATTATAACTATAGAAAGATCTCCAAAATAAATAATAGTAACAAAAAAAACCCCCAAAAAAAAAAAAAAAAAAAACCAATAATTTATATGGTTCATCTATAGCCTACGTCCATGATTAATAGAAGATGAATTCACTATATGAAAGAGATATTAAAAATTGTTTACTCTCAAAAAAGAGGACTCATAAATAACAAAATCTCTCAAAGGTTCCCTATATAAGAGGTCCTTTGAACCTTTAACTGTTAAGTACAAAGTACTAATACATTGCTAGTTTTTTTCTTTTTTAAATTCATACACATGCGAGATTTAATGGCTATGATCCGTGTATCTTTATCATTACAGTGTCTGCAAATTATGATTTGAAAAATAAGTGTAACGTAACTCACAAATTTCCTATATATGCACAAATATTTCATAAATGATTTATAACGAAAGTTTTGTCAACATTTCACATCTCTCTCATTTTCCTAAAGAACTTTGTTTCCCTTTTCTCTTTAGAGTCCAAAT
The DNA here is from genome assembly GCA_028535165.1 of Quercus tomentella. Classification (NCBI taxonomy): domain Eukaryota; kingdom Viridiplantae; phylum Streptophyta; class Magnoliopsida; order Fagales; family Fagaceae; genus Quercus; species Quercus tomentella. The sequence continues at coordinate 45,322,104 of JAPQVY010000111.1, forward strand.
TTGGTAGGGATGGAAGTTTTATAACATCCCATAAGAGATTACACATCATTTTTTTTTTTACTTAAAACTCAATACATCCTATCTCGTTTAATAAAATTTCAATAAACTCCCAATTGGGTTGGATTTTCATATAGGTATAAGAATTGATTGGGTATAATTGTGTCTATTCTTTAATATGTGAAATAAGCCTTTTTTTCCATCTTCTTTGTTTATTGACTTTAACCCTGCTTCCAGGCTTCAAAGGCTTCGATGATCAGAATTTGATGCAAAATGACTCAGCTCATAAATTACTTAAAAGCCTTTGGGAGAAAGTTCGGCTGCGTTCTGATCAGGAGATTTCAGACCTAATATCATGCCCTTCAAGAGTACTTTTTGATGCTACAATGTCAGGAAATGTTGGGTTTTTAGCTGTGCTTCTCCGCCGTAATCCTGATCTTTTATGGCAATTTAATGAAAACGACCAGACCATATTTCATGTTGCTGTTCTGTATCGTCAAGTACATGTATTTAATTTAATCTATAACGCAGGAACACTTAAGGATTACCTAGTTGGATATGTTGATAATGAAGGCAACAACATGCTACACTTAGCAGGAAAGTTACCACAACCAGAAAGACTCGGTGAACTGCGAGCAAACATTCAGATGCAACGAGAGATATTATGGTTTAAGGTATTTCTTATAGGGTCATGCTAACGAATGCCTTTAGGACACTCATTAATAATCTATTTTAAAAAAGTTTTGATACCACTTTTATGGAAAATGAAAAAAATTGTCAAAATATTTATTACTTTTTTTTCATTTTTCATAAAAACTTTCTTTAAATGGATTATTAATCAATGTCCTAAGAGCACTCGTTAGCATTTTCCTCTTATTTTAACTAGATTTGTCTTTATTCATTTTCAGCACTCTTTATATATCATTTTCAATTCACAATGGCATGTTGAAGTAGGTTTATCGAACTCGTAAAAGTGAATAAGCTATTTTAAAATATCCTGACTCATTTTATCTGATTTTCAAAAATTGACACCTCCAGACTCCCAATTTTCAAAATAATTGACCCTCCATCCCCTTTTACTCCCCAAATTAATAATCAAAATAATCGACATTTAGCCTCCAAATTAATTCGAAAAGGAGAGGTGCAATGTCAATTATTTTGATCATTTGAGGGTGGAGCGTCATTCTTTGAAATTAAGGTATAATGAGTGTAATTTCACTATACCTTAGGTGTTAATATAAATTAACCAAAACTTTATGCAATGAATTCATCCCAGATATATCATGGAATGTTCATTTTCTAGTGTCAATAAAATTTTCCTGCTAACATTTTCCCCCAATCATTCTAGGAAGTTGAAAAGATTACCCGGCCTTTTCATAAGTACTCGAAAAATCATCAGGGAATGACACCCAAAGAATTATTCGATGTAGAACATAAAGGATTACTTAAAATTGGTGAAAAAGCGATGAAGTACACAGCCAATTCATGTATGCTTGTAGCAACTCTCATTTCTACTGTGGTATTCACTGCCGCCCTCACTGCTCCAGATGCCACACGCAACAAGATAACAAAAACTCCTTTTTTCCGCAAAGAGCAGTGGTTTATGATTTTTATGCTGTCAAATGCAACGTCGCTCTTTACCTCTGCAGCATCGGTAGTCTTCTTAATGGCCGTTCTTACATCAAGCTACATAGAACGTGAATTTGTCAAGTCATTGCATGCAAGGTTGATGTTCGGACTCTCAACACTCTTCATCTCTATTACAAATATGGTCTTGGCCTTTGTCGCTACCATCTTTTTGAACTTTCACTGCAACTTGACAGGATTTCCATATGTCATTGCTTCACTTGCCTGCACCCCGGTGATTTTGTTTATTGTTTTACATTTTGACCTTTTGGCTGATTTAATCCGCTCATATTACTGGTCAAAGTATTTATTCCAACCAAGCAAGTACAGAATTTTCGAGTGAGAATTATGAATTGTATGAGTGTTTTTAGTACTAATCAGTATGTTTTACACTCCCATTTTATGATCATATTGTATTGAGCAATAAGGATTATGCATGGTTTGTAAGATTATCTCAATTAAGAGAGACTTAATGTAATCCACATACATTTTATTATAATTATTTAATTATATTATTTTTTTAGATTTATTTTTATTTATTTAATAATAAGAGTTTTTTGTGAACAGACAATTATAATGTTATTTTGTAACGTGACGTCTTTTGGTGAATAGACATACTCCTTGATAGAAGGAGTATGAATAGAAAACCAATGTTAAAATTGAAGGGGTCCCTAATATTCTAGCTAGAATATTAGCTTTAAATAAAAGCCTGTGTTTTTCGTCAAAAGGTTTCTAAGGACAAGGCCATAGACTAAAAGAGTCTTCTAATTCGTTATTCATTATTCTATAGTGGGAATTTCTATACAAATTATTTGAACAATACTGGTTGGAGGTGTGTTTAATTTCTTTTGGTGTTTTTATATTTCTTACATGTGGTATCTGAGCCTCCGTCATGCTATATCAACATATATGTATGATTTTGTTAAGTTGTGATTTTTATGTTGTTTTAATTAGTTTTATTCCGTGTCAATTTACTTGTAACTAATGCAATTATTTCTTTGTATTTTGTGAGATTTAATATATATAGGTCGTTGGTCTACTCAAGAAGTAACAATCCAAAAAAATTGATCCATAGGATCGTCGGTCTGTTCAAGAAGTAATCATGAAGAAAACTAATCCAAGAATCATTGGTCTACTCAAGAAGTAACCGCCCAAAAAACCGATCCACGGGATCGTGTTGGTCTATTCAAGACGTAACTGTCCAAAAAACGGATCCATGGGCTGTCAATCTACTCAAGCAACATTTTTTGTTTGAGTAATTTCTTTTCAGAATGGTCTCAATAATTTCTTTTATAATATTTATGTAAACTTGTGATACTTCACAAATGTCAAGTATACTTGTATTAGTATTAGTATGATTGATTCCAAACAAACACACGAGGAAGGTGTTCCGGAAGGTGTTCCAAATGTCACAATATTATTCTTGTCAGAATAGTGATAAACAAATAGCATTAAAGTGTGTTGAGTTCAATTCATCCTACTACTCACAAATAAAAGAAATTCCTTATATAATGTAAAATTATAATATGACTTGAACAATATAAATTTTAGAACTTAGAATAATATATTGGTTTATCAAAGGCACTATTACAAGTTTGCAACTCTACTTATGAATGAATCGCCTTAACATTTACAAGCGAAATCTTAAATTTGACTCTTGAGATTAAGTTTAGGGTTGAAAGAGGAAAAGTAGATTTGATGGTGATTGGTTGTCAAGAGATGCTGAGAGAGAGAGAGAGAGAGAATGGTATATGAGGTTCTTCAAATTTAGTTAGATATAAACCACTTTTCCAAATAAAAGAGGTCAGTAAGTATGAGATATATTTTTATTTGGGTTACTATAGAATACGTTACTAATATAAAATATGTTATTTGTGGTACTAGCATTTCTCTTCTTCCATTTAGAGGCCTTAGACAATACCCTAAATGGTCTAATACTTTCTTCTTCCTCTTGTTCTTTTAATAGAAAATGACCTATGCTTGAGCCGCCCAGATTGTTGCTGCTAGAGAACAAGGAGAATTAAATCCTTGAGTCATACACGCACTTTTGAAGAAGAACATGCATAAGTCGCTTCAAGGGAATTTATTGCTCAAAAGACATTAACTGGGGGTCTGCTCAAAATAACTAATTCTATCATCTAAGCAAGGCAAATTAAAGAAACTACAATTGAAAGAAAAAAATAAATATACGTTGTAACTTACATTGAAAAGGAAATTTAGTGTCTGAACTCGATAAGCAGCTGATATCTGGATCGATGTATGAAGACCAAAAGCTATTTGACAGGGAATGTCAGTATCCACTTGTACTCTAGATCCAACCATCATGAATGATCTGCCAGTCTTCTACTTAGCTTTGAGATCACCTTAAAACAATGATAACTTGTGCAAGTATGTGAGAAGACCAAAATGTTGCTGCCACAGAGAATAAGCTACTGATTACTCCTTTTCATTATACCTCATTTCATTCCACTTCTTCATATGCAATATAAAGAATTCAAAAGAACCTACGATGATGATACTATCATTAATCCAAGGTTGACGCATTGTTGTCAATAGTCTCACCAACTCGATATAGTTCCCAAGTATAGATTAAATAGTGAACTTTCTATTACCAACTTCTGATAAAACTTGAACCCCTAGCCTTCTTGACATTGTCTTTGAGCATTAATTTCCTAAGCCCTTCTGCTTCATCCCACTTCTCACCCAAAACATACAAATCAGCAATAAGGGAATAAACACCTCCATTATTCTCTGGCGTTATCATACTCAAGACCCTATCAATTACCCTCTCAGCCATCCCAAATTGCTTATGCTCCCTACAAGCTGTCAAGAATGAACCCCATATGACAATATTGGGTTCAAATTTCATTGTCCTAATTATCTCATAAGCTTCCTTTAACAGCCCTGCCTTACCTAGCAAATCAACTATGCACCCATAATGTTGGATTCTTGGCTCTAACCCACATTCTTCAATCATCTTGAAATATTTACGACCCTCCTCTACTAATCCTGTATGCACACACGCACTTAGAATCCCTGTGAAAGTCAATTCATTGGGCCTCACACCAGATTTTTGCATCATCTCAAACAAAGACAATACTTCTTTGCTGTAGCCATTTTGTGCCGAACCACAAATCAAAGCAGTCCAAGACACGACATTCCTTTCTTGCATCAATCCAAAAACCCGGCAAGCAGTCTTCACGAAGCCACACTTGGCATACATGTCAACCAAAACTGTACCAAGTTCCACATTCAACTCCCACCCATTCTTTGCTATAAACCCATGAACAGATTTCCCAGCCAACAATCCAAGAGAACCCATGTGGGCACATCCTGTTAGAACTGATCCTAGAGTCACTTGGTCAGGTCTTAACCCCTCATGCGCCATCATATCTCGAAAAACCGCTACACCCTGCACATAATTGCCACTATTAACATATGCAGCTAACATGGCAGACCATGACGCAACATCCCTTACTGGCATTTCCTCAAAAACAGCACGTGCACTCTCTACATCCCCAGACCTCCAATACCCAGTAATCATCGTGTTCCACGTGATTGTATTTCTCTCAGGCATTTCATCAAACAGGACACAAGCATTCTCAAAAGACATGAGAACATACGCGTAGAGCAGAGAAGTGGCAACGTAGACGTGAGAACTGAATCCTATTTTGACAATGTGGGCATGGAGGTGTTGCATGACAGTGAGGTTTTGCAAATGGGTACAAGATTTTAGTGTGAAAAGTATGGAGAAACTGTCACTGGGGACAGATGAGCGATGCATTTTTGAAAAGAGGTATAAGACTTTGTGTGGAGAAGAAACATTATTTCTAATAGCTAATGCCCATGAGTTAAAGTTTTTGATGGACCAAGAAACTAATAAGTGGTTCATGGGTTTGAGTAAGTGGTGGGAGAGGCTAATAAGCATTGTTTGTCTTGGTTGTTTAATTTAAATTCATTGGAAGAGTATGGCAATAACAATATGGCATGTATCAAATTAAGCAAAGGCACAAAATTTGATATTTGATACTACAAATACATGCTCAAATTGGGCACAGAATAAGGCTATAAAAGTATTGAAGCTACTGGGCCTTGAAGAAGAACTAGTGCAGTGCCATCAGTAGGCTTCATTTGCGTTTTGTTGAAATGACGTTTTAGCAAACTTTCTGCTTAAAAGCCCAATCGAATCTCTACATTTCTTTTGGGGATTTTCTTTATTTATTATAAAAAAATAAAATAAAATAAAATAAAAAACACCGATTATTATCCATATTTGAAATTAGGTCCTTTTTATTAATTGTCAATTAAAATCTCATTTTTCTTAAATTATTTTAATGCCCGGTCTTTGTCCTTTTTAAAAAAAATATATATTTATTGACAATTGTCCATTTTACATTAATGTGATTTACAACCTTAATCCTAGATTCAAATCCTATCATTTTCACAAATTTTTTCAAAAAGCAAACATTCCACACAAACTCAAAACCCCCGTAACCTAACACTTTTTACTAAAAAAAAAAAAAATCTCTAGTCTCTACCATTAGCACCAATTTCAAAACCATAATACCATTTATTTAATTGTTTACCACATTTTCTTGCCAAACAAATAAGGGTTTATTTTATTTTATTTTATGAGGATACCCAAACAAAAACAATTTGAACCTCAATAGAAATATTATGCTGCCATAACCACCAGCCACAACCAAACCCACCCATTATTGAAAAGCCACTTGTGTCGTTGCCTCCCACCAATTGCTACTTAAGCAAAATTCTTAGAATTTTTTAGGGGTTTCTCAGTCTAGAATCGAGTTGTTCATTATCAGTCATAATAGTAGTTCTTCCTCGTTAGGACCAGAGACTTCAAATCATGGTCAAAACAAAACGAGCTCTAATAAGGACGTCAAAAATTGAACTGGGGTAGATAGTTATTCACCTAAAATAATTGGATGTTGAGTCAAATTAGTTAAGCGTATATTGTATGGGTATGTGCTAAATCCCACATAAACCATATAATAGGTCAATCTAGGCTTTACAAATAATTATAAAAAATCTCAATTATGACTAGATTAATCCTTTTTAGGATATAGCGCAAATGTTTGTAGCGCTTTCCCTTGGGTTTTGTTCACCTTAGTGGACTATTACACTTGCTGTCACCATGCATCATGGATATGGTCAACATAATACAATTTTTGTCAAAGGGGGAATATACGTTTTCCACAAATATCGCCAACTGTTGATGCAATTGAGGAGTGAGCTGCTAGTGGGTTGGTAACAAGGGACTCTCGGATTCTTAAATTAGCAAAGAGTATTCTGTTCATACACTGGAAGCTATGAAACTAAGCCTAGGGTTTTCAGATTGTGCATGCCTTTGACGTCAATGTAATCCTTCTAAAGAGTGGGTAGTTAATAGTCTTGGGATTAATCAAATCTCATAGCATTCGAGGTGATTAAAAAAAGATTCAAATTGATGATAAATTCTTGGAGTTGAATCCCTGAAATCCAATCCCTCATTTCCAAGGATTCTTACGTCAATATAGTTCTTCAGACCAACTTAGGAGTAGAATCCCTGACCTCAATATAGTTCTTACCTCAATTCAATCCCTGAAAATATTTTTATTTTCTAGTTTTGATAATTATTATTGGAGATTGGAAGATTTGAATCATCGATATTTTCGTTGGAAACACTAAAAGATGTTTGTTGAACTACAAAATTCTAACTAGATAATAAGTTTATTTTATTTTATTTAAAAAAAATTAAGATTAAAATTGTTTAAAATTTCGCACATAAGCTCACATATAAAAGTAGTTAAGTGAAACAAATACACTTATCCCTACTTTCATTGTTGTAATTATATATATATATATATATATATATTTTTTTTTTTGAGAGAGTTTCAACCTATGGCGTCCGCTCCTAATGATAGCTCTTTATCATCAGACCAAGACACCAATCAGTTTTTGGTGTAGGCGGGGATTGAACCCCAGATCTCTTATACAACCATCAGAGACTTTACCAGTTGAGCTAACTGGAACCCACTATATATATATTTTTTAAATAGACACTTTAGGTGCAAAAATCAACACGCACTACCATCAAATCAGTAGGGGAGTTTATTAGATACGATTGTTGTTGAAGTCAAACTAAACTATCAAGATTCTTCTAGCTTATAGTTATAGCAATAGAGAGGGAAGGTGCAAAGGGGGTGAAATTGCATCCCTTGTCCCCTGGGCTACAAAAAATACTCTAGCCTTTTACTATAAATAAAGGCTACAAGAATATAATCGTCCCCTCTCCCAAAAGAGATCTTGTCTGAATCAATTCAAAAGTGTCATTTTGCCATGCCCTTCAATTTTAAAAAGGGTCAATTAAAGTTAAAAGATAGTGAATTTGAATGTCTTTAGTTTAGTAAACTTTTAAGATATATTGCCATGTTTCATGATTTTCAAATTAAATTTTATATACTTAATGAGTAATTTTCCTATGCACATAATAGCTTATTATTATTCCGTTTTTAAAAAACTATTAAGTTAATATAATCAAATTACTTGTCTAAAATTCCTATACCTACTTTAAATATAGATATTAATTTGTTTTGAGCCCAAGGTTAGTGAAATTGTAATTTAAAGGATTATTGAGATCACGGGAAATCCTATCAGAGTAAGATTAAAGAATAATGAAGTCTAATTGGAACCTTAATGAATTAATTGGTATCAAATTGGAAAATACATTTTGATTTCTATGACAATTAAATTTCCCTTTATAAGTAATTTATATTAATCAATTAATGTTTGCCACATCAATTGCATGTTCAGCATTTTTTTTTTTTTGGTTGATCTTTTCAGGTTGGCGCTACAGAATCCTCGTGGAGTTGAAGGTTTCATCATGATTTGCTGGTTTATTTGGAATCGGCGAAACAAAATCAGAGTCAATGAGGCCGTTGCATCCCTTGAGAAGATCCCGGAGTTGGCGCAGAAGCATCTAGTAGACTTCCAGCAGTTTTGTGTGAAACCTGAATCAAAGAAGCTGCCGAGGAAAGTCATTTGGAAGCCACCCGATGCAGGTCTATTGAAAACAAACTTTGACAGTGCGGTTTTTGAAGATTTGGGAGCTGCAGGAATTGGAGTGGTGGTGCGTAATTCTTCCGGTGAAGTTTTGGCTGCACTGTCCGAAATTATTCCTCTGCCTTCATCCATTGTTGCACTGGAAACAATTGCAGCAAGGCGGGCTGTCCTGTTTGTCCGTGAGCTTGGTTTCAGTGGCACAATTTTGGAAGGAGATTTTGAAGAGGCTATTTCAGCTATTAAGAAGCAGAGTTTCCAGCACCCAGTGGTGGGCCATTTAGTTAAAGACATTGTGTCTTCAGTCAGTATGTTTCAGTACTATTCTTTCTCTCACACACGTCGGCAAGGCAATGTTTTAGCACATGTGTTGGCTAGACGAGCGAGATTGTCTTTTCCTACTTTAGTTTGGATGAACTCCGTTCCTACGGATATTTATCGGTTCTTTGTATCTGACATTCTAGTAATGAAATGATTTTTTTCGGCATGGTCGGTCAGGCCTGATTCTAAAAAAAAAACCCTCAAGTTAAAGAATAATGTTATATCCAAAACATTTTCATAACAATTTTAATTAAAAAAAATCCGGTTTGTTTAATTTTGCTTCATGAATTCAATATCTACATTAGAAATTAGAAAATAACAGAGAAACTAAAATAAAATAAAATAAAAAACCTTATATAAATAGTAATGCTACGTCCACAACTAGTGGCAAAGTTAGAACTTTTTCTTAAGAGAGGCTAATGAGTGAAAAACTTAAAATATGTTTTTCATTTTTAATAAAAACTGCAAGGGGGAATAGGGGTTGTTCATAAAAAATAAAATAAAAGAGGGAGAATAGGTGTTTTTTTATAAAAACCCATGAGAGGCCCCCCTCTGCTAATGTCCACAACATTTTCACAGTAATTTCACAACTAATTATAAGTGGCAAATTGTTACAGGCTATAATTGGTGGGTAAAAAAAATAATTTCAGTGATGAGCTCAGGTTAAAACCAATAACAATTTGTTACTTAAAATTCATTGTAAGATTGTTATGAAAATGTTGTAGTTGTACAATTACTCTATTTTTTTTTTTTTTTTTTTTTTTTGAGAAAGGTACCATTACTCTATAAATGGTCATAGATGAGCAATAGTCACAAATAAGGCAATTATTTTTTTGATGAACACATATAAGGCAATTATGGCTAAGTAAGAATCGGACCTATTCATTTCCGTGCATTGTCCCACTAAACATTCCCACTTTAATCAACACTTTATTCAACTTTTCTAGCCCTCTTTCTTTTGATTTTGACTTTCGTTCCTTATTGCTGTTATTATATTTTCTTTTCTATGTGCTATGGCCTGTCACCTTTAAGATGCTAGCCATAAAGTTTAATTGAATACTTAACTCTCTTGCATATTTACACTCAAAAATGGATATAGTTCCTTCATGCAGTTGATAATACTTTGATAATTACGTACGTATTCACCTTTCATTATAGTTACCAGGAAGGCTTGTAGTTGTAGGAACAACTTTTCATCGATAAAGACATTAGCATATCAAAAGTAATACAAAATTAATTGATAAAATAAAGCAATATAAGTAAAGTAATGGGACTTATTCAAACTAGATACCGGTCATTCCTTTATCATTATATATTGATATATTTTTAAGGTGCAATTTCATATACATTAATTAATTTGATTTTTCAAAAAAGTTTGAAGTGTAAGCTTTGATTATTAACTTGAACACTTCATGTCCCTATTATTTCCAATAGCTTCAGTACTGGAAAATCAGCATCTTATTATTTTATTTTTAATTTCTTTCTTTAACTTCTTATATTTACTATTCTTACACTTCAAGCCAACAGAAAATTGGTCCATTTTTTCATCTATATGTAATTAAATGATAAATTATGAGAGTACTATACATTTAGTTTGAAAGTTCTGTTCTGTTACATGTATTGTTTAATCTTGCATAAGCTTTTTTTCCCTTGAAGTTCTTAATGATCATGTTAGCAAGAAATTGGCAAGCTTAAGAAATCCAGGTGTTTTTAGAAAAGGATAAGTTAAAATATATACAAATTGCACAATGTATATCCAAACCCAGCTGGCCAAAAATGTGTTTAAAATTTCAAACCTAATAACATGTCAAAACTTATAGAATTATACATTAATACTCACTGGTTAATTATGTGAGGTCATGGGGTTTTGACCTACTCTTCACATGGAAACTTTTTTTTAGTTAACATGTGGAGACGTAATTAGATGTGATCAAAAACCATGTAGAACATATTAACTGGCCAGATCTTAGCCAAAAGACTAAGAAAGGTCAACAAAATAAAAAAGGACCATGTAGAACTTACAATTACAAGCCTGAATTCCATGAATACATATACACTATATGAACCACAACAAGCTCTCGTATATGAATGTAAATTTTCTTATGAAAATAGTTGAGTAGAATACAGTGAGTTCAATAGTGATGCATAAATAGACAATAAGCATGTTACAAAGAAAGCAAAAAATGTTATATAGACAAAAAGAAACCCTATGAGAAGATAATCAGTATGTGGGGGATAGTCAATTTTTAAAAAAACGAGTCATTGACACTTTGATAACTTGACAAGTGGGGATAATCAAGCTTGTTTAGCTTTTCCACATTGAAAAACTTAAAAGAGATTATCATGGAATTGTCGGTACGATTACTATATAGTAAAAAAAAAAATTATATTATAACGGAATTGTGTGGTCCATATATAACATTTAACGTTAAGCAGTCTAACATTCACACACACTTACCAAAGAAAAACACTGATCACTAGGCCCACCCCTGCTAAAACATTGGGAAAAAGCCTAATTGACTTGCAAATTCTTGGACATCATGAAGCCCCAAAAGTTAGACAGAATAGAAGACTAGGATTGTCGCAGTGTATCAATTGCTCACATCAAAAATTATTGTTGCATTCATATAATACATTGATTATCACCGTCTGATTAATTAGTAGCTTCATCTAAGATAGTTGATTAGCCCTGGTTCTCTAAGGATCCACGTTTGATCAAATTCAATTATGGGACATAACATAGATTGTATTAATAGTTTTTCAGTTTACTACTTAATTATTCCGTGCAACATGTTATTTGTCAACTCCTTTATTAAAGCATTCTTTATCATCACTTTTTTTATATATAGTATATTAATAATTGTTATTATTGTTACTCCACTTTATTTTCTTTGGGATACAAACCAAAACTTTATTAACCTATTGAAATTTGACGTGTGACAAAGACCATTGATTTATTTAGTAATTTTACATGAAAATTAATTTATTAATTTTATATGGTTTATGATCTTTAGCAAGCTAAGCAAAGCTTGCTTACAAGTTTTTTAATGGTGAAAGAATAAAAGTACAAATCTAGAAACAGAAGAAACCAAAAGAAAATTAATAAAATCAAGAAAGCAGATAGTATTTGATTAGCAAAATTATAATAAAATAAAAAAAGAAATAGAGAAATGGTTTTCAATATCACGAGAATACATAATTAACTCTACTAGACAGGGCACATAGCAATGATGTCCAACAAGGGGGAAAAGGAATATCGATCTTAGGACAACATAGAATTTTTTTTCACCTGTTTGGGTAATTCATGATTTGAGAGAGGGAATCGAAGACATTTTTGACATTAGCATGAAGGTTTATGAAGGACAGGTTTATTCAAGTCTGTGTGCTTTTTCATCACTTTCTACCTTTGCTAGCTTTTCCACGTGATTTTCTCCTAAAACAAAAATTAAAAAAAGAAGGATCTATGAAAAGTATCGCAACAGAAATTTTGAAAGGGTGAAAAAAAAAAATCAAGAAAGCAGATACATCCAATCATCATCATCATCTTCGTTGACACCAAGAAATTGACAACTTCAAGCAACGGTTGAGTGAAGAAAGGAAATGCCGCCTATATTTAGACATATCCCATAGGGTACATACTTTAATTTTTCATACATGTTTTTTAAATGAAAGAGGCTATATGGGTGGAGGGTGTTTATATTAAATTTTGGAGAGATGAAATGATGTGTTTTCTCTTTACATCATTAGGTCTTCCCGAAATTGGCCATATTATCATTAAGCATCTATCCTTAATCATGTCTCTTTTTTTTTTTCTCTCTTTGGTTAGATTTTATATATAAATCTTTACCAAATTTGTACACCTATTATGATACACACAAGCTCAAGCCATCAAAATCAAGTTATATATATACCTAGCTATAGTAAATATATAAAAAAAAAACTTTTGATTTTTTTAACATGCATTAATTTCACTATATGTTCATTTATGCTAGACTAATAATTATTATCCTTTCATGTGTAATTAACATGCTGCTCATATGAAGTTGATTGGGAATAAAAAGCATGCAATTTATAGTACTTGATTTCACATTTACCATAAAATCATCTAACATGGAGTGCAATATGTACAAATGCATGGGACAATAGTGGTTCTTTATTATTAGCTTGATATTTGGTAAGCATGGCAGTCCAAATTAAGAACCCAGCTGGTACTCACGTATACTCATACAAAGGATTAATGTCTTAATTAATCACTCATACAAACCTAGCTATTATTTATTTGCAATGCTTAACTACGTAAAGACAAACCCTTTGTAAATAGGGAAAGATGTAAATTTTAGAGGAATGATTATGCTTTCACCCATCAAATGGTTAAGGATGTTGCTTTCTTCCAGGGTCACTATTTTTCTGTATATTAATCAACTTTAGTAAGATTTTCTTATTGTTTAAAGAAAAGTAATAATCGAGTTGAGAGAAATGGTTGAAGACAAGGCTTGGAAGCTACCAAAGCACTCGAGATCAGTGGTCCTCTTATGAGTAAACCCCACGTCAAATTTCCAGCACATTTTTCTCTCTCTTAGTTCACTCACTCTCTCTAAAACCTGCATCATACACGTATGATATAGTCAATTAAGAGAAATAGTTCTACTTTTAATTATGAAAATGGAGAAGCAAATATAAGGAAGCTATAGCACACAAATTCAATGGTGAGGTCTGCTATTGACAAGGTCAAAGAACAGTAGGATGGGCCATCACTGCTGCAGCAAACAGAAAGTCAAGAGAGGGTTATGGTCTCCTGAAGAAGATGAAAAGCTCGTCAATTACATAACCACCCATGGCCATGGTTCATGGAGTTCTGTTCCAAAACTTGCAGGTACCAATTTTCTTTCCATCTTTCTTTTCTTTTCTTTTCTTTTTTACTTAGTAATTACAACGGAAAAGGGGAGAGGAGATTTAAATCTTGGTTTTCCTGAGGAAGGAGAGAAGATACTGCCACTTGAGTTACAAGATTCTTGGTGGTACAAATGTTCTTTCTAGTTTATCAAACTCATGATTCTTGTTCTTCTCAATATTTTTCAAATGGGTTTAACTTCTCAATCTTGAACCATGGTCTATGTAGGCTTGCAGAGGTGTGGAAAGAGTTGCAGATTAAGATGGATAAACTATTTGAGACCAGATCTCAAAAGGGGTTCGTTTTCCTCACTAGAAGAGAGAATCATCATTGATGTTCATAGGATTCTTGGCAACAGATGGGCTCAGATAGCCAAGCATTTGCCTGGCAGAACAGACAATGAGGTCAAGAACTTTTGGAATTCTTGCATTAAGAAGAAGCTCCTTGCACAAGGTTTAGATCCCAACACTCACAATCTCCTTCCTTCTCACAAAACTAATGATATTCACAACAATGGCTGCAATTTCTCTCATACTAATCCCAAACCCACTTCACTTTTCTCTGTAAATTCACTAATGGCAGATGCTTCTGTGGACATGAACACACCATTTTCCACATTACTTTCTTTTCCTCCTACCGATAATAACTTTTCCAGCCCAACCATACCAATCTATGAACTCCTAAACCCTAATGCTGTATGGACAAACCAAGAGCAAAATCCAAGTTCTTTAATGGGAAGTGCTTCATCAGCATCTTCTTCTCTCTTAAACCCATCTGGTTTTGATAGTGTACAAGAGAACTGCATGTGGAGTGGTAGCTTTCAACCAATGGAGATCACAAAACAAGATGAAATGTTGCAGCCAGAGCAACAAGTACTGAAGCCACAGCTAGAGATGAAGGACAGTGAAGTGGAAATTAAGAAGGCTGATAAATTGAGTGATGAGCAGAACAATATGGATGCTTCATTTGTGAACTCAAACTTTGATTTTGATTTTATGGAGTCCACACTAATGCCATGCGGTATGTTTTACAATGCTAGTCCAATGGATCAATTTGCATGGGATTGTTAGCTTAGCTCCCTCTTCATCACTATATATGGAGCTCATCTAACTTTGATTTTGATTTTGTTGTGTCTAGACTCTAGACTCTACAGTACTAATTAATTTCTTGTGAGTATGGTATGTATTATAATGTGACCCCCGTGGATCAATTAATTTGCATGGGATTGTAAGCTTTCTTTCCCTCTCCTCCTTTTCTAATATGTATCTTATTATTAGGTCATTTTTGTTTGTTTTTTTTGTTTTGTTTTTTTTTTTTTTTGTTTATTATTATTATTTATATATTTTTTCCCAGTCAGAGAGCCGCACAAGAATTTTCAACTTTCAAAAGATTACACTTATTGAAGGTTAATTTGCTCCCTACTCCCCGGCCGGGACATTATAGCTAGAAATTTTAAATAGAATAAAACATTATAAAACAAAAAGGAAAACAGTTGATATACACTATCATTTCTATTTTCTCCTTTAATTTTTTTGTTTTCTTTTTAGTTACAACAAAAAAAAAAAGAATTGGAAGCCTAATTCTTCTCATAAATAACAGCTAGCATGTAATACCTTTGAATTACAACATTTTTTTATATATAACAATAAAAAAAATCTAGATATGCAGCCTTCAAATGAAGATCAATATATCAAGATGTCAATATCTCTTATTTATTTATTTATCTTTATTACGGTTAGGACATAAGACTTAAGAGTAAAGCTCACATGCATGAATATTAGACTTTTCAAAGTTAACAATTATTCATTTTCACTACTATTATCTCATTTAGAGTTGAACATTTATCAAGAGCTAGCCTTGTAGTTTAATTAGTGCCATAGCTTGTTTTTTTTTTATTAGAAGTAATTATCAAATTATTTAAAAATAAGTAAAAAAGAGTTTATCATTAAACAGAATCAACAGATCACTCAACCGCAACTACACTATTTATATAGTGTATTATGCTCTCCTATGTACGGAATCAAGAACTCAAAACCATATATTTGACAGGAATGACCAATATTTCTTGCTAATGCGCCAACAGCTCTGTTACTTTGTCAAGGATTAAGCCAATAAGCAAACTGCCTTAATATAAAATCCAAGTTACTCCTGCAGGGACTATTTGTGTATTATTTAATAGATCCATGTGTGATGTGTAATCGATAAACACTATCAGGATTCACGATTCTAGATTCTAGACTCACCTTTAACCTTCTTTGTTCTCTCTTATTTCTTTCTTTTGCGCCAGGGGAGAGTAGCCCTTTACCTCAAGTGTCAAACCTATTCAAGTATGATCCAATAGTACTTAACTTATATTGTTTCTTATAGAAAGATATAAATAATTAATGACACCGTTGAACTAGCACAGCTTCATTAATTTCGTCTGAGTTAGATTAGAATAGATTTTTTTTTTTTTAATTAATAGTTACAATTAGGAGATTTGAACTTGGATGTTTCCATAAGGGCCCATTTGGTAACTAAGTTTGAGTAAGGTATTTTGGGAGTTTTTGATATACGTACATGTGAGTGAAAAAATGTATTAAAATATGTGTAAGTGTGTTTAAAATGTGAAAAATGTGTGTTGAATAGGGTTACCAAACGGGTATCTCACCACCACATACTCTTAATGCGATAGTCACTTCACAAGTATAAGTGTTTGTGGGGTGTAGGGGGTAAGGATCAGGATTCAAGTCTCTAGGAGAGAGTTTCACACACATATACACTTAAATTAGATTAGAGTAAAATTTCTATTTTGTATATTAAAAAAAAAAAAAAAGATATATAGTTATCCCATCCAAAGGGAAACCGGAAACTCATTGTTTATTCATCATTTATACGAGTGTCTTAGTATTTGTTTGGAAACAACTTATCTAATTTTTTGCTAAAAGTTCCATACATTAAAAGTAAAACTAAAACTAAAACCTAAGAGCACTAGTATTGGACAGTGTAAACACCCCCCAGTTGCAATTTTTCAAACCTAAAATAGCAAATATCCACTTCATCTGGGTTTGTATATCTAAAAAAATTTGCAACCTATGAATAGTAAGGTTGCATATATGCAACCTTACTATTCATAGGTTGTAAAGAAAAAAAATACTAATATTTAATTTTGTGGTTGTGTGTAAAGAGAAAAAGATAGTGGGAGGAAAGAGAGAGATAAGAATAATTTTTATTATTTTATTAGATAGTTTATATTATTTTACTGGGTTGTATGTAAAAATAAAATCTAGGATGTAAGGTGAGTTGTAAAATGAGTTGTAAAATGAGTTGGTAAAATAGATAAAGTAGTATTTGAGGATACAAATTTTTTTTTTTTTTCATCCCCGGATGCTAGTGCTCTAAGTAGAATAAGTATGGGGCTCAAATGAGACCCACAAATAGTAAGAAAAAATAATAAATAATAAATTGACTTATAATCAAAATCAAAACGGACATTTAGTAGCATACTAGAAATTTACTATAATCATCAGTTACATGTCCACAGTAATTCTCTCTGACTCTCTCCTACATAATTATAATATTTAAAGTAAACTAATTAAATGTGTTTATTCAACTTGAATGAATGTCAGTTGAAAGTTAGGAAGATCAATATAATTTCGTAAGGAATATTAAACGTATGTATCGTGCTCTAAAATGTACTTTTTTTTATGTGACTAAAATGTAGTGTTGGTTTCATAGAATTCTATATTTTCTGAGATACATATAGACACGTTTTTGTATACATTTGTAAAAGCTATTAATGTACCAAACTATAATTTATGGGTTGTGCCTAATCCTATAATAAGAAAACATTGGAAGGAAATATCATATGAGACTCGACCTTTTTTAGTTAAAAATTACACTGACTCTATATATATATATATATATATATATATATATATATATATATTGATTATTGACACTATATCATACCATTTTCAAAGCGATGCTTGACCATGGGCTTGGCAAGGTCGACTATTAGTAATTTTCAACTAAGAACTCAAATGTAGCTATTAGAAGTAAAGCTTTAAAAATCATTTGAAAAGTAAGTCTTACTCCTGGTGTCTTAATCGAAGACATATTATAGGGTTGAATTCCCACTCCCCCAACGATCCCAAAAAAAAAAAGTTAGTCTTACTCAGTTTGTCGGCTTTGTCTGGGAAGTAAGCTTAAAGGTAATACCCATCAATAATTGTTATGCATGTCTTGTAAATTGTATTTGATTATTTTTAAATAGAAACACACAAGTTAAATTATAGTTACACTATGTGTACATGCAAGTTAGATTTGTGAACTTGTGTGAAAAGTGGATAAGCTATCTAACAGTACATTTTAGTGAAAAAGCTCAAAGGTACGTGATTAAAAATGAAAGCTTTAACATTATAATGTCAAGAGAAAAAGAAAGCATTGCAAGAAAAGTAAAGAAAGCAAAGGATGTATTTGGAAAACCCTTGAGAAGGGATAAAAAACCACGGGTGAGTAAGGGGGGAATGTCCCTTATTCTTTTCAGCTTTCTATTATGTAAAAAAATTGGAAGTTTTCCTCGTACAATGATGGTTTTCTTCCTAGAAGAGAGGCCTTTTTCTCTACCTCACTTCCCTACAAATTTTCTACTTTTTTCTCTAATGTTCTCTCCTGGTTCTTGTTGTTGTTCTCCTTGCGGTTTTTTTTTTTTTTTTTTTTTAATGGTCTAGCAACATGTTCCTTTTATAGTCCGAGAAATGTTGCCAAGTACAAAAGACAAGTGTCAAATTATGATTCCTCCATTTAAATCATAATATAGCTAATGTACTATGTAGTGGCTAGAGGAGAGAGAATGAGCACAGAATAGCAACTTGGAGGGCGACCCTACCACCACGTGGGGGGCAATTCTTGGACAAGGAAAGGGACATCAGGGGCATTAAGAGTGATGCACGTGTCCTTAACAGTGGTCCAGCACAAGTACAGCCAATAAAAAGGGGGATTTTATAACCTCTGACCACAAGGAGTCACTATCTCCCTTTTGTAAGTGTTGGGTGTCCATGTCAGTTGCAGATCTCACTCTTCTCCAAGATGATCATGCCGTTCACACGGAGCAAAGATACTTTACCTCAACCAATGTTTCCTCTCCTTTGCTCACAACTGTTTCACGTGTAGAGCCCAGATCCAGCCATGTCAGCACTCTCCTATGCCTTGGTTGGTGTATTGTACACTATGTGTAAACTGAATTTAGCCCTATATTTTAATTATAATTAAATTTCATTCTATTATTGAATCCCCCATTAGAATCAAATTAGTTTTTGTTTTATATGGTAAAATATATAATTCCATATAAAACACAATCATATTAAATGTTTATTAATAACTATCATAATTATTGGATTTCATATTTAGGAAAAAATATTTGAGAAAAAAAGTATATTATGTTAAACATTCTCGTGCATTCTATGAGTTACCAATGAAAATGTATATTGGAGATGAACAAATGCTTAAATTAAGGCCACAATGTAAAAACATTTCTTGGGGTTTCAATTTTTCCTTATAATTCCCTGAATTTTTTATATTCTAGAAATTGACCATTGGGACTAACTTTTGTTAAAAAGACTTACCAATTGATTCACGTTATTCATCACGTGATGGTCATGTGATTTTCTTGTTTATAAAAGCTAAGAAAAGTTAGTCCTAGTGGTAAATATGACAAATATAGAAACCTTGGGCCTTGTTTGGTTGGAGTGATTATAAGGAGGATAGAAAATACTAAAGAGAAAAGTGGGAAGAAAATTATGTTTGTGGTTGTTTGGTTGAGGGTGGAAAAGTGGAGAGATTTTGGTGGGGCTTAGGAGTTCTCTCTAAGCCCACCAAAACACTGTAAGTGTTGCTTGCCTTTGTTTTTGTTGTTTTGGTTGGTTGGTTGGTTGTTTCTCTTTTCTTTTTTAGCTACTTGGGTGTAAATGCTTGTATTTTGTGTGTGTGGTTTTTTTTTTTTTTTTTTTTTTTTTAATGAAGTGTCCATCTATGTACAATTTTTTTAATAAAAATATAATGTGTAATATTTTTTATCTAATAGGGCATGAGAATAAATTTATACAAATACTATTTTCTACCCTCATTCTTTTCTCTTCAACCAAACAAAATAGTTTTTCATCCATCTATTTTTTCATCCCTCAACCAAATACACATGAGAGAAAACTAAATTTTTTTCATTCTCTCATTTTTCCATCTCCTCAACCAAACGAACCCTTAAGGAGTTATAAGGAAGAATTGAAATCTCATGTAGTATTTTGGCAACTAGCCCAAACCCTAGGGGGCATTCTTGCATCTAAGCCTAAAATTAATAGAATTCCTTAAATCGAAGACTTTAATTGATAAAATTAAAAACTAATACTTAATTTCAAATATGATATAAATAGTGGATATTTTTATAGTATATGTTAGTAAAGCCCATACAGGCTTTACCAAACCCTAATTGTTCTAAGTTGTACTGCATTATTATCCTTATATTAGTTGTATAACACACATTGAAATCCAAAAACAAAAAAGACAATGATATATTTATCTTTCATTAATCTTGTAAAGTAAAGCTTACACAATATACATTTTATATAAATGTATGCAAATATGTATAATGTTATACTTGTTTGTTTTTATTTTTTATTTTTATAGAGTTCCAATTTATAAAGTTTTATTTTGATTATTGTACTTTTGAGTGAATTTTTATTCAATTATTAAATATTTTTTTTAAAAGTGAGCTATTTGTTTGATGACTTGGTCTACTATTTAAACTATACGGGAATAGCGAATAACTACCATTTTAAAAGAGTAAAAATTAAATACAGTACTTTAACTCTTTAAGTGCTATTTTTTATTTTCATCATTTAAGATTCTTTCATATAACTTTTGTTCTCATGGGATATAAATATATTTTTGAATTAAGAAAGGAACATAAGTTACAGAAAGTTTTGTCACATATATGTCACACGTTCTCGTCTTAAAAAAAAAAAAAAAAAATTTCACAGCCCTCCATTTCTTTCGTTCGCAGACCTATAGTAAAGTTTTCTTTCTCCCGCCCCCAACCCAAAAATTCTCACTGCTCACTCTCTCTCTCTCTCTCCGACAGCGGGTATGACTTCTCTCTCTTTGCATATTGGATTTTGGATCTCCCTCTTCCTGTTTGTTCAGTTACCAACTATTTAGCTTAGCTTAGCTTAGCTTTGCTTTGCTTAGCTTAATTACCGAATTGAATCTTTTATATTCTCTACTTTCTTTACACCATACATGAATTTTTGAGGCATAGCCAAGTTTGGATTTTTAGCTATCCTTGATTTTCCTTGAAAGAATACTTAATCTGGGTTTTTTTTTTCTTCTTTAAATCATTGAAATTTTTACTGGGTATTTATAATTTGTTTTGATTCTTGTTCATGTCTGGTTCTGGGTTTTTTTATTTTGTTTCTAGATCTGGTCTGTAATTCTTTTTTTTTTGTTAAGTAACAAGGCCACTGAAAACAAAAGTCAAAGACAAAGTTGTTACTTTTTTGTTGTTGAAACTATATGTGAGATTTGAGATTACTGCATTCTATTTCTAGTCTTTAGTTAAGGATTTTGAGAAATCTGTTTTTGTGGGTACAAAACAATGTCTTTTATGAGTCTGGAAGTGTGTTGGTCAGATTTGTTTACTGGATATTGTTTGAATTGAGAGTTTTGGATATGTGTCCGTGTCTTTTTTACAAGTCTGTCTCATTTGACTGATTATGCTACTTGTAGTTCTTAATTAGTATGTGCACCTTGTTCGGATTTGGTTTCAGATACTTTTTATATTGGATGTTTTAGTTTAATTGTTTTAATGGGTATCGTCCGCAGGAGTAAGCTGAGGAAATGGCTGGTGGCGATGCAAAAAAGTCTAATGCAAGTGGTGGTGAGTGTTTGTGACTTTATTCCCAATTGTGGTGTGCTAGTTTTGCTGATGCTATGCGTGTTTGTTTCTGAATGTATTGGTTTCTATGTTATTGTGTTTGCTTCTTATGCTGTGTGATTGACTTTGTAGGGGGGAAAAAGAAGGAGGTGAAG
Organism: Quercus tomentella; assembly: GCA_028535165.1. NCBI lineage: Eukaryota > Viridiplantae > Streptophyta > Magnoliopsida > Fagales > Fagaceae > Quercus > Quercus tomentella. The sequence goes on from JAPQVY010000111.1 coordinate 45,344,059, forward strand.
AAGGAGACTGGTTTGGGACTAGCGAATCGCAAGGATGAGAATTTTGGGGAGTGGTATTCTGAGGTTTGTTTTGCTTGTTTTTTCAATGGTGCAGTATGGATTCTTTTAAGTGTTCTTTACATGTTTGAATGTGTACCATTTCATCATCTCTCTACAGTTTCTCTCAAACTACTGTAATTATAAGCTTTTATCCTGTTTTGCGTGTGTGTCCGATGCCAATGGCCTTTGGGTCAACCAGAATTTCCACCCCATTATCTAGGGGGTGTCAAGAGAGGTCTTGCTTCAAGGCCTGTGGAGTGTGTGAATCACTTACCTATTTAAAAATTTTAGTATCTGACAAGGGCTAGATTTTTGTAGTCAAACACTTCAGATTTCTCGAATTTAGTGTGGAAAGTTCTCATCACGATTTAGCTAGCTTCTTTGCACAAGAAATTTTGCGATTATTTAGTGGCTTTTCACAGGAGATCAATTAGATTTTCTCGAATTTAGTGTGGAAAGTTCTCATCACGATTTAGCTAGCTTCTTTGCACAAGATATTTTGCGATTATTTAGTGGCTTTTCACAGGAGATCAATTAGATTAGCACGGGTCTCTTTCAGCCTTTTCTTGTGCAAAGATACTTATCTGTGTTTTGCATTTTCTTGCTACTTTGTAGTTCATGACCATGTAAAATCTTAGGGAATCATATAGTTCCAATTGACATCAGTATAATGTCTGATGTTTGTTGATTTGAAAAGCCTCACCCCTTTGTTATTAATTAATCTTTGTTTTTGGCTTGTGTAGGTAGTTGTGAATGGAGAAATGATTGAGTATTATGATATCTCTGGCTGTTATATTCTGAGGCCATGGGCAATGGCTATCTGGGAGATAATGCAAGTGAGTTTGAATCCCTTCTTGAATCCTTGGTTGTTGTTCTTAAGTTTCTTGTCATAAGTAATTACTAATAAGAAAATTATTGAAGGATAAAAGAATTAATTCAACAGATACTTGAAAAAAAAAACGAATTAATACACCAGATGATTATAAAATGACTTCTAGGAAAATTTTAGAATAAGAAATACAAGAAAGAATCACAATGTACACTGCCTAAAGTTGAAGCACACAACTAGTCCCACAATGAACATAAGAAAATGGTTTTAAGAGTCACATTTAGCTTTTTGAGTGTTGAATGTGATATTATTTCTTTACCATCATATTGGCTACATAATACAAAGATGGACAAGTTCTCCCCACCTTCTTTTTTTTTTCAGACATTTCTAATATATTCTGAGACATCAACAATGCACAACAGATAATGATAAAGACAACAATCTTCTTGCCAATGTAAAAGGAGATTGTCCATGGTGTCACCACAATTCTTACACTTACAACATCTATCCACAATGATTTTACCCTTTCCTTTTTTAAAATTTTGGTTGTTCCTTAAGTTGAACATGTATTTTTTATTTGTGCTGTTCTCTACTGAAACTTTCTTGTATGTGGTACTTTCGATGATGTTAATTTGAAGCCATCCTGGTTATTCCTATAGGTTTGTGAAGCAATGGACTTCTTTCCCCCTATAATGAAAGTTTTAGACTGATTTTCCAGTTTGATGTGTACTCTTTTACATCAATGTCACTATGCAGAAATTTTTTGATGCTGAAATAAAGAAAATGGACATCCAGAACTGCTACTTCCCACTTTTTGTTTCTCCTGGCGTATTACAGAAGGAGAAGGATCATGTTGAGGGTTTTGCTCCTGAGGTGAGTTAAATTAGAAATCTTTGTCAAGCATACATTTTTACAACCTTGGTATAGGATAGACTCATTTTTTATTTTATGAAATGTTCAGTTATTCCAGAAAAATCATTCCATACTTTGGGCTAGAATTGTTGTATTGATGCTAGAGTAAATTGGAAACTGAAATTTGCTCTGGTAAAAGTTTCCTGTGTTCTTTTCCTGCTATTGGAGACATTATTTTAGGGTACAGCACAACCCGTTGCCTTGATTCTTTTTGGTGGAACTGGGTCTTATTATGGGGTTTGTCCTAGGTACAAAAGTTTATCTAGTTATAATTTGATTTTAACTAGGGTGATATCTTAAAATATTTTGGATGGCTCTTGATTGATGCTAATCTTTTATTCTCTTATTTTTGGAAGTGCTTATCTTTTCATGAGAGAGATTTCATTCTATTAGACGAGAGAGGGTGCTAATCAAATTGTATTTTGGGATTCTATAGGTCGCATGGGTAACAAAATCTGGGGAATCTGAGTTGGAAGTGCCCATAGCAATTCGCCCAACGAGTGAAACTGTCATGTATCCTTACTATTCTAAATGGATTAGGGGACACCGTGACTTGCCTTTGAAACTTAATCAATGGTGCAATGTTGTTCGATGGGAATTCAGCCATCCTACGCCATTTATCAGGTAATGTCTATCTAATTTGTTCAGTTTCATATGTCTTGGAATTATTTTAACCTTGTTGATGGTGTCCATTGGCTGCTGATGAGACGCTGTGAAATTTTAGTCAGCTGATTGAATTTTTTGAGTGTAATACACTAGCCAATCTGAGTTTTTTTTTGGTAATATGAACCCTTGTCTTCATGCTGGCATATTTTCTACTGTTCATCTTTTGTGGAAATGATTTACATTTTATTTCTTAGCATGAAAATTTTCATATGCAGAGACTTGTTTCTATTGAAGCCATTCTATTCTTTGATCTGTCACTTGGCGTCTTGGCAAAGCATTTCATATCAGTTGTGATAGGTTTTGTATGATTTTCTTGTGTTGCACCCCCCAAGTTGTTAGAGTCAATTTGCCAAGAGCCTTGTAGATCAACTGGCACCTTTTGGTATTTCCAAAGGAGACATCCAGGGTTCAAAACTCCCCTTCCCCCAACTATCAAATTATCAAAAAATTTGTAAGAGCCAGTTTACAAATTAGTGTAAAAAACCATTTACTCGTTTTTGCTCAGTGTGTTTGCTAACATGTATAATAACTGTCTTTCAAGTTTGATGACAGTTTGTTAATATGTTGGACATGATTTCTGATTGTAGGAGTCGTGAGTTTCTTTGGCAGGAAGGGCACACTGCTTTTGCAACAAAAGCAGAGGCAGATGCAGAGGTATATGAAACTCAGCACTTAAATTTTGATCTGTCCACTTTTGATTCCTGGAGGTCTATACGTAGAAATTAATGGAGGTGGACAAGCAAGAGATTTGTTGGTATCTCTTTCTTTTTTCTTGAATTGAGTATTGAACTAAGCATTTTAGAAACTTGGTATGTGCTTTCATCCCAAGGTATATTGCTCCGTTCCTAACCTCCATACTCATTTGAAAAATCAAAGCCCATGGTCATTGGATTAATATTAAAAGTGTCATTACCCATTATGTTTTATGTAGGGAATTCTTGGAGAATATGGTTTTCTTTGTCTAATATCCTCAAATCTCGTTGCATTATTTGCATTATGGTCTGCATCTTGTTCTTGAATGCATGTAACCTAGATTTGTTCCTTTTTAGCTGCCTAGAGGCTGTGGCCTTCCTTTGCTAGAGTAATAGAATGGTGCATGAGGTTAATACCATTATTCGGAATTATATTACATGATCCTTTTCTGTTAACTATTATGTTATTTTCTAGTTGGTATTAAGTTTAAAACTTCCTACGTCATGAACCATTTGTTGAGATTGTCGCTGTCAAGTTGTCAATTATGTTCTGAGACCAAAATTTTATCTATCATAAATTAAATAGTTAAGAAGCTCCAATCAATAAACCTCAATATTTGTTGAGGCTGTCTCTGTCAAGTTGTCAATTTATTCTCTAAGATCAAAATTCTATCTATCATAAATTAAATAGTTGAGAAGCTCCAATCAAGATCAAGAAACTAGAATTATTTAGGATATGAAAATTTTACTTAAATCCTGCATATTGAAATTAATGACGAACCGTTAAAAAAAAAGCAAATGGTTCTAGAATTTCCTAAATTGAAATAAGAATTGCCTCTAGATATGCATATTTTTTTGGGGAGTATTCTTGTTTTTTTTTTTTTTTTTTTTTTTTTTTGCATTCTATGGTCTTATAATTTGGTGTATCTAGCAAATGAATTGCCGTTAGCAAAGTTTTGTGATAACACCTAAAGAAAAAGATGGACTCATCTGTGAGTTCTCATATAAGCATCAGATGTTAGAATGCAGACGTATGGTTTCTTTTGTAAGTGCAGATGTGCCTAATTAACATACTTCTAACTTATTTATATTATGACTAGATAAGTGCTTAGTTTTCGCTGTATTATATGTTTCCACACTCCAGTGTCAGTATCCCCCCCCCTTTTTTTTTTTTTTTTTTCCCCAATAGAACAATGATTCTGATCTTTCATTTCTACATTGGAACATGGGAACCTTTGTTTTTTCCCCTCTTTTTGATTGGTAATTACACATGCACCCAGTGGGTCCTAAACGTACAATCTCACCCTCTATCTGCCTTGCTCTTGCAAAGGGAGATGCCATTGGAGCTAAAGCTCATTGGCCTTCGTTTACAAATGTGCTCTGTTTAATTTTTGTTCTATTTCAGGTGCTAGATATTTTGGAACTGTATAGATGCATATATGAAGAGTACTTGGCTATTCCTGTCGTAAAGGGAAAGAAGAGTGAGATGGAGAAGTTTGCTGGCGGACTTTACACAACTAGTGTTGAGGTACGTGAGAATTAATTGTGCACATATATAATGCATTTTCTGTAATATTTGGCAGTTCAAACAACTTTTCTGTGTTATATCTCATGTCAGGCATTTGTTCCAAATACTGGTCGTGGCATACAAGGTGCAACTTCGCATTGTCTAGGTCAAAATTTTGCTAAAATGTTTGAGATAAACTTTGAAAATGAGAAGGGAGAGAAGGGTATGGTCTGGCAGAACTCATGGGCCTATAGCACTCGGACGGTAATCTTATGGCATTTATTATCTGTTTGACTTGGACGGTTATAATTAATCTGCTGGTACATATAGCACTCAGGGGTGGGTGGGTTGGTGTGTTGTATTTGCGAATTAGAAAATATTTATTGATAAATGTGTGCAGCTACAGATTTGTCACTTTTGTAATGTTTATTTTTTGTGCTCAGATTGGTGTTATGGTGATGGTTCATGGGGACGACAGAGGCTTAGTGCTGCCACCAAAAGTAGCATCTGTCCAGGTTATTGTAATTCCTGTGCCTTATAAAGATGCTGATACTCAGGCAATCTTTGATGCCTGTTCTGCCACTGTGGCCTCCTTGTCCGAGGCAGGTATTCGTGCTAAGGCAGACTCTAGAGATAATTACTCTCCTGGTTGGAAGTACTCACATTGGGAAATGAAAGGCGTTCCTCTAAGAATTGAAATTGGTCCAAAAGACTTGGCAAATAGTCAGGTCAGCTAGTCTTTCTTGATTTTCTGCTGTTATTTTTTACTTCCATTGCTTTAGTATGTATCTATTTTTCCTGCATTACTGTCAGCTGTTGTTGGTTCCTATAGTTGACCAACTGTAAGGATCGTTACATGCTGGTTTTATTAACAGGTACGTGCTGTTCGCCGTGATAATTCAGCAAAAACAGACATCCCTAGGGACAAGCTGGTTGAACAAGTAAAAGAAATGCTGGACAATATCCAACAAAGCCTGTTTGATGCTGCCAAACAAAAACGAGATGCTTGCATTCAGACTGTAAAAACTTGGGATGAATTTGTGGAAGCACTCAGCCAAAGGAAAATGATCTTAGCACCTTGGTGTGATGAGGAGGTCTGATATCTTTTTTTTTTTTTTTTTTATAAAGTTTATGCATTTGCCTAAATAGTTTTATTTGCTGTGCAGTATCACAAGGTTTGTTGTTGATTTGAATTTGATCATTTTACTAAGGTGTTTAAGTTTGTTTTTGTGTTCAAGTTCATCGTTGTTTCATTTACTAAAATATTGATATTATGAGTTAGCATATTGTTTTGGGTTGTTGATTGAGTGAAATCTTTTTCTACTTTATTGTATTGGGCTTTCCCCCTATACTTTTTTTTGTCTCATAAATGCTCCATTATTGTTGTGTTTTGGACAAGTATGTATAAGTTTAATATGTTCAATGGGTCCTTAGGAGTTGGCCAATGCACATATTGTGTATTTGAGCTATCTCTTTTTAGTAAGATTATGTGCTTGTATGATAACTTGTTTCCAAACTGCTCTTTTTCAAGTAAAGTTCTTTTAAACTTTACCTTTTCTACGTACAGCGTCTTCAATAAATCCCATTTTCAAAATGCTAAAAAATAAGCTGTATCAAATGAGCACTATATTACTTACTGAAAAAGATAACTTGTTCAATGGAGATTTGCATTTCCACAAGACTTGAAATGTATTTTGTTTATATTTTCTGTTCATTTTGCTCTATGCCAACCTTATGCAAATTTGGATTGTAAGTTATGTTTTGTCATGCAACTAGAGCGAATGTTCTCTCCCATGAGGCAGAAGAATGTTACTTTAGCCTTCCCCCTCTTTGGTTTTGGTGCTTTTTATATATTTCTTAAATCTATTGTGCAACCCTTTTAGGAGGTGGAGATAGAAGTAAAAGCAAGGACAAAGGGTGAGATGGGAGCATGTAAGAGCCTTTGTTCCCCATTTGACCAGCCAGAGCTCTTAGAAGGTAGTCTTTATGTTTCATGTCGGGGATATTTCTTTTTTTGTTTTTCTATTAGGTTTGACTCTTTATCCAATAACCTTAACCCCCCCCCCCCCCCCCTCCCCCCTCCCTCCCTGCGGCCTGGGGTGGGTGGTTACTCAATTTTAATTTTGCTACAAGCATACCTGTTTTTGCCTCTGAAAATGATGGAAGAATATGTTGATTTTGATTTTCATGTCTCAAAAAGTACAATTCCTAGTGTAATATCTTTCTAACAATTGCAATATTGTAAATTTGGGTTCCCATTTTTGAAGGGGATCTAAGACTCATGCAATATGTCTGTTTAAGATTTTCATAGTAGGGAAAAAAATCATTGCATCATCAAAGATCGTTATAGTGTAATCTAATAGTTCTTGTATTTTATTTTCTAGAAATTGCATGTTAATTCAGTGGCTTTATCATGTCGTATGATGTTTGAATGTACCAATAAAATGCTGGCTAAAAAGGCTGAAGCCAACACCATAATTAAGTGTAATTTTGGTTGCATTTATGATGATGGCATTTCCCAAAGCATGGTACCATTTATGTCGCTGGCTGCAGAATGATTCTCATTGTGCAGTTGAATGACTAGGCTTCCCTGGGACATCAATTTATCTTGAATGATTTATTAGAGTTATGATAAATTGCAATTTGATTGTATATTTCATTCAATACTGCTGTATGAAGTTCTTTTATATTCTGTTCCGTAACTTAATGTTCAATTCCTCATAGGTACTAAATGCTTTGCATCGGGAAAGCCTGCAAAAAAATGGACGTACTGGGGAAGGAGTTACTAGATTATTGATTTTTGACATGATTTCTTCTCCTGGTGTTCCTCAATCCATTCGAGATGTTATGGAATCTGCGATTCTCAAGAATTAGCAAGTAATAGTATTTTCTACAAACAAATACAAGGACACCATTTAAAAAGAATTAAAAATTAATAGTCCATATGTGTGGATCTTACATGAAAAAGTGAAATCATTTGCTTTGCTACAAGCAAAAGGCTACAATGCTTTAATATTGTTGATTTTTTAATGTCTTAGATATGTGACTCGTTGCTTTAGATTGAATTCTCTCTTTTGAGTTTCAAGTTGGTTAGTGATATGAATCAGTAACCCCTTTTCTGAATGGTAGTCATGGGTAAAAAAGAAAACTGGAATGCTAATGCCGGTGTGATGCGTGAATGTCACTTTTCTTATTCTAATTTGCATACAGGCATTGGCAAATGAAATAGCCCTTAAGGGAAGGTGTGATGTTTTGATAGCTGGTGATTGTGAATGCTCATCGTGAACTTCAAAAATATTTTCATCACCTATTTTCCTTTATGTTATATATGTATCGATTAAAGAAATCCTTTAGCTGCTGCGTGTTGCACTTTCCATTAAAAAGTTGCAAGGTAATACAGTTTAGAAAAATGCTATTGATGTAACCATTTTTATAATAGTTGAGTTTGTAGTTTTTATCAACATTCGCCATTAATATCATTTCATTGTCTATCACTTACAAATGATCACTTGACTGTTGTAAAATATTTTGTAGAAATTTTTGACTCCTAGTTATTTAAAGTTTAAACATTAAAGTCCCTTTGGAACTAGTACTTTAAAAACAAATAAAATCATAAACTACATAACTTCAAGCCTTCAACACAAGATAAAAACAAATAAAATCATAGACTACATAACTTCAAGCCTTCGACACAAGATAGCTTACAACACAATGAGGTATATGGTGTATTAGATAAGTACCTACTCTCTCACATAGGGGTGAGGAAGTAGGGGTGGGTCTTCCTCTTAAGTGGTTCACCCCTATGTGAGTTAGTGGTTACATGAACATAATGATATTGATCCAAATGACCATATACCTACTTAATACACAATTGATATGGATCCATATGAATTATAGTTCTTGCGTGTTTGGGAAATATTCAAGAGGCTTCAAATCCAACTACCCTTAACTCCCTTGTCAGCCCTATGGCATCGGTTTTTTTTTTTTTTTAATTTTTAAAATTTTTTTAATAAACGACAATTTTTTTTTTTAAAATAATTGATTATTCTCTAATTCCAATTTGAAGAATTTTGCTCAAGCTATTTTAGCAGATGGTAGAATTTATAGATGAAAAACTCGGTCAATAATTTAATTCCTCGTGAGGTGGCTAATCTGAGCCAATTTAGTTATTTGAAATGATTTTCCAACACAATGTTACATCAATATTAGCAAGTCCCACAGCAAGAGCTCGTTTGCCAAGTCTAAACTCTCACTTTATCATCAATGGCAACTCTTACTGATTCTAGCAAACCCTTTTAAATTAATAAACCAAGTAAATCATCTTATCAATAATTAAAAAGTGAAGAAAAGAAATCATATGTAGAATAATTTATTTTTTTAAAAGAAGAAAATAAAAGAAAAAGAAGGGAATCACCCAAAAAAAAAAAACCCGTAAGGTTCAGTTTATTATTATTATTATTATTATTTTGCTTGGAAAATTCATACCTTTGAGAAATTTCAAAGTTTTAAAGTTGGGAATTGGTGGGAATTTTGGTTTTGCTTGAATTGGGAAAGTTTATGCCTCTAATGCCACTTTGGTACATATGGGACCGTGTTCTTATTATCATTATCAATGATCGCTAGCTTTGGATAAATTACAAAGACCAAAATAAGATAGATTAATATAGGAAATCATAACCTCTAGCTACACGGAAATTAATTATTTATCTGATAAATTTTAAAGTGTTACACTACAGGTTTTTATATTAGAGGCTACAATGTTCAAATTTGAAAAATTATGCTCATAACAAGCACATTACAGTTTAAGATAGAGTTTACATGGATGTATAGCGTAGGAAGAAGGATCAGAAATTGTTGGAAACAATTTAGGACTTTGAAAGAAGTATTCAGTTTTTACTGGTAAATTTATGGCCGAACTGAAATAAGGTTGCTATTTTGAGACCTTAAATTTCGCTGTTTTGCTGGCATAGGTTCATGTCACCAATTTTTAGTGCGCGTGATACATAAAATGTGATCCGTTCTTTTACCAATCCAACAGTTATTAAACTAATGAATGTCAAAAATAAACCTCTTTCCAAACCCAAGTTACCAACACATGGTGCAACCGTGCAACCATTCTCTTATCTTATGAGGAAGAGGGAAAGAGATTTTTTTTTTTTTTTTTTTTTAATAAAAAAAAAACGAAAGAAAATGAATTTGTTAAAATAATAATTTATATGTAGCCAACCATCGCACTTCTGTTAACCATGCATGTCCAAAATGAATGATTATAGAAATAAACATCCACCCCGAATACATGTTCTATTACACAATATTACGTAAAGACAATTACTCTTATAAAGCAAAGAAACAACAGGAATAAAATGAATAAGGTGTACCGTAAATAGTCAACACTATGCAACAATATACAAAATGAAGTGCAGAAGCATCAAGCAAGAGCTTAACAACCTCAGTTGAAATACCAAAGTCCACAACAGCAACAACTGGTTTCCAGTATATAATGTAACACAACCTCGCTTCCAAACATGGTAGCAGTCAGGAGGGCTGTCTTCTCTTCAAACCCCATCATCTTTGAACTCAATTCTCCTCCCATACCACACAAGCTTGCCTCACCAATATCATGACATTCTTTTCTCCACATCACTTTTGAAACCAATTAAATCATCGAAGTCTGATAATTCAAGAAAAATTGAAAAGATTTTTGCAAACTGCTTGTTTGTCAAATTCACTGCCCATGATGAAACCTTGTTTCAAAAGGTTTCTGCGCGTAATCACTGCACATAGAAATCACACTCTTCTCAGGCATTCACACAGTCTCTCTCCACAAAGATTGAACCAAGTATAATATTCACAAATGCTATTACTGTCTACTAAAAAAAAAAGAGCAAGTGCAAATTAGAAACAAAAAATGCACTCATGTTATTTTTAGATTACTTTCCTTAGGTGAGAACAGATGATTTTTTTGATTTAAAAAAAAAAAAGATTTATGGAAATAAGTCCTACTTATTAATTGAGACAAAGGCAATACCTAAACTACGAACTCAAATGGAAACATAAAAATTTTACTCTTATACATGTATCTGTATCTATATCATGCAAGTGCATTCTGTAGCTAAATTGAAGTACTTTCTCCCCACTGGAGAACAAGATCGAAAGATCTCTAATACACACCACTCATTTGTCATTTGTGTTAATTATAAAGCCAACCAAGAAGAAAGAATTTTTTTTTTGAGAAGTAACCAAGAAGAAAGAATTGAATGCATTGCAAGATCATCAATTGAGTAGGGAAAATTGTAATTCATGCTTACATGTTTGTAACATAATGTGCATATCTTGCACTTGAATGCATAGGAAGGAACTCCCATCCATTTATAGAATCTGCCCATGTATAAGCAGCTTCACGCTGGTGATGTTATATTTCTTCTTCAATTTCTTGGACACAAAATCCATGCTGGTAGCTCCAGCAGATTTCGCTGTAATTTCTTATGTAAAGCTAAAATTACCTACAATAATAAGAGATACCTGTATTAGAGTTAAAATTTTTAATCGAAGACCAAAGCTCAAGTTGATCTCAAAATGGAGGACATTAGAGCATGAGAATAAATACTGGTGACAAAATAAGAACATATGATAATGAACAAATCTAGGGACATGAGTCTAAATAGACATAACAGCCCAAAGCATCGGAACATAATTACCAAATCCTTACAACATGATGTCTAGAATGATATAACAGGCCATAGCATAAGAACATATTTGAACAAATGCAGAGACAAAAGTGAAGGACTATTATTCAGGAATCTAGACGAACGTGCACGCGCGCACACACACACACACTTATGTCTTTGCTCAGCAGAACTTTAGCCAGAACCAGCTACTCCTCAAGCCCAATCTCATATTTAAAATCCTTAACATTTCTGATTATTATGGTAGATCAAAGCTAGATGCCGTTTAATACCAACTCACATTCTTTTCTTCTAAAACTATAATCACTGTTATGAGATCCAAATTCATTGGGAAAGGCCTATAAATCTTTAACGCAACACAAAATCAAGAAGAAATCTTAAATTTTAGAACTCTAAGGATGACAGGAAAGGAGTCACCTTTGGATGGAACCTAGAAGACAATATAACCTTGATTTTGGCATATATATACTCCTTTGTTCATTACTTTTATAATTTCAACTCTTTGAACCAAGCTACGATTGTAAGCTATAAAACCTTGATTTCCCATGCTTCAATAGCTAGCTTGTTGCACAATTACAGAGCCCTAAAGTTTTGAAAAAGCACCAACTCTAATGGACAAGTTCATTCCCTCCAAACTCTAGGTGAGCAATTTTTACTAATTGTCCTCTGTTTCCTGTTGGCACCCTTTCAATATTTTTTTTTTTGAGTGTTTCAAAATAGTTATGCATATCAAATATGAAATTGTAAATAAATCGTCCAAAACATCAGCAGAAAAATAAACACTACGCAGATGTTATTGCCATTTATGTAAGCAAGATATGGATAGTTAAGAGTTTTTAGTGGTTGCACCCAACTGACAATAAGATTCTTGCAATTATTTTGTAGTCAAAACTCCAAAAAGGCCTTCTTGTAATTTTAAGGCAATATTCTCTCTCTCTCTTCCTCTTCTTCCGTGTTATCCTTTTTGCATTTGTTCTACAATGTTTCTAAGCACATTTAGCTATTCCTTAAGCCTAATCTCAACCTTTAAATGCTTAAACCTAATCATTATTGCAGTAAGATTCCTGATGTCATTAATGACCAACTCGCAATCTCTTCTTCAAACAGTACAATCAAGTTAATGATACCCCAAAATAATTAAAAAAAAAAAAAAAAAAAAAGGTTAATGATACCCCAAAATCATAGGAAAAGGTATGTGGATTCGTAGTGCAACACCTAAGCAAGAAGAAATAAGCAAGTTTAGAACACTAAAGAGTGGTTCTAGCACACTGAAGGTGTCAAATGCTATAGTGTAATCCTAATGATGCTAAAGCTTATCAAGATAGTACCATGCCAACTAGTGCAAAATATACCATTGAACTCAATTGGAAAATAAGAAAGAATAACACAGGAAAGGAGTAGGTTTGTATGTGAGCTAATTCTCCCCCATTCTATAAATAAATAAGTAATGCTTTATTACAATAATAAAAAACTTCATGTCTTCATCAAATATACTGTAAACCATAATAATTTTGGCAAACACAGAAGTACTCGAATTATGAACATATGCTTAACCAAAGAGAGGACAAAAAAAAAAAAAAAAAAAAAAAAAAAAAAAACCCAACTTGGAGAAGAAAAACCACACCGGTACTAAAATTTTTTTTTTTTCCTCTTCATCGTCATCCATGTATGAAATGGATCCGTTGTCTGGAAGAATCTTACGGACCAACTTGTCAGATGTCAAATATAGCTGCAAACACACCACATACAAATCTATTATTAACTTAAAATGGAACACAAGTAAAAAAAATTACAAGATCACTCAATGACAAACACCTTGATTGGTTGTTCCTCATCGACCATCAATTTACCTCATCTTATATTTTGAACACATGATTTCTCTCACTAATTGGGTTGACCTCCATAACTTTTTGTGGTATTCATAGTTGTTGAAAAAGATTGATATGACAGGAAAATATTACCAACTTGTAAAAAAAAAGAAAAAACCGAGGACAGAACAACACAATAAAATGGACACTACAAATTCTTTCATTTCTTTTCCTTCCCAATGGATTGATCGTATCCTTCCACTCCTTTAATATAAAACTCACAAACTCAGTAATGTAAGTAGTCTGATCAATGGCACATTCCCCTGTGAGGAGGAAAAAGCTGAAGCTTTCTCCAATGCTCTAGTTAATCAACGGAAACCAATTTCAAAATTCTAGAGGAAAAGGGAAATATCACCACCTTCAATTTGAACCAAAGTTGGATTTTTTTTTTCCTGGGTTCTAAATAACTTCTTCTAGAGAACATTGGAGAAAGAAAGTTTTGGTGTTCATTTTTAACTTGCTAAATTTTTTTCTCAAGGCAATAATTTTTTCCACAAGGGGCACTCCAGATTTCATGACACTGATGGACATAAAAACAAGAAGTTCATAGAAAACAAGGGACTTGTTTACGATCTAATTAAAGCAGGTAATACATTTCTTTAGTACCATTTGTTTTCCCCCAACTGCAAGCTATTGTTATCTTCATTGCTTTTACGAGGCATTCAACTATAAAAATTTTTAATCAGAAAAATGAATTCCTGTACTTGTGAATAAAAAGCTCCAAAATTATATTATTTTTAATTTATTTTTTCAACAGATATAAAACATCTAATTGCCCAAGGAGGCATTATGATTTAATGATATGCTAACTATCCTTAAGAGGTCAAGACTACGTCAAAGACAAAAAAAATTCATGTTATGTAAGTGCCACATTCCAAACAAGACTTATTAATTAATTCAACCAGATACCTTCATCGCCTTGGGTGCATTGGTCACCACTAATGGCATGCAGTGAGATACCTGATGTTTCTTGCTCATCTGTTTGCTCTAAATCCATAATGACTTCTCCATCTTCTTCTACATACATGCCACAATCACAGTGATTTCCCTCTTGCTGTCCTCTTCCCTCTGAGTGCTTCCTAGAAGCAGCATAGTGTGCTTCTACATCCTTTCCTGTGGAAGAGAGTGCCTCAAGCTTAAATCTCTGTGATTCTCTCAAGCATTTATTGCTGACTTAGTCATGAGAGAACTGACATTTTGTTAAACTACACTCTTGTCCATCCTCACACTCTAATACCACTTTGGTACATATAGGACTGCGTCCTTGCCAGTGTTGGCTGGCTTTGGATAGATTACAAAGATTAAATTAAGATAAGATAAGGTTAATTTGAGAAAATCCTGACCTCCAACTACTCAAAAACTAATTATTTATCTATCTGACAATTATTAAAGAGTTACACAACTGGTTTTTATATTAGAAAAAAGTTAGGACTGTTTGAAAGAAGTTAAAGTTTTTGCCTGGTAAATTTTTAGAACTGAAATAGGGTTGCTATTTTGATTCCTTAAACTTTGCTATTTTGGCAGCCATGGGTTCATATCACCAATTCTTATTGTCCATGATACATAAGATGCCACATGTTCTTCTATGAATCCATCAGTTATTAAACTAATGAATGTAAAAAATAAATCTATCTCTAACTCTCTAACTCCAAGTTACCATCACATGGTGGACCTAATGTGTGACCTCTACCCCCCCCCACCCCTCTTTTCTTCCCCACCTCTTTTTGCTGCAGCTTCTCTTATCTTATGAGGAAGAGGGAAAGAGATTATTTTTTATTAAAACAAAAGAAGGAATTTATTAAAAAAATAATTTTATGTTACCAACCATTGCACTCCTGTCATGCATATCCAAAATGCATGACTATAGAAATCAAATCCACACCAATACATGTTCTATTACACAATATTATTTAAATCCATTTACTATAGAGAAAAGAAATAGCAAGATTAAAATGAACAAGGTGTGTACATAATCAACAGTATGCAACAAGACAAAATGAAGTGAAGAAAGCTTCAAGCAAGAGTTTAATAACCTCACCTTAAATAGCAAAGTCCACAGCAGCAACAAAATGAAGTGCAGAAACCCGTCCAAACCAGAAGCCTGGTTAACATCAATAAATCTGGTTTCCAGAATATAATTCAACATACCCTTGCTTTCAAACACAGTAGCAGTCATGAGGGGGCTGTCTTCTCTTTAAATCCCATCATCTTTCACCCAATTCTCCTCCTATACCACAAGCTTGCCTCATCAATATCATGACATTCTTCTTCCATAGAACTTTTGAAACCAATTAAATCATCAAAGCCCAATAATTCAAGAAAATTTGAAATGATGTCGCTGTCTTGTTTCTCAAATTCAATGCCCATGATGAAACCTGTTTTAGAAGGTTTCCGCTTGGAACCACTGCACTTGGAAATCACACTCTTCTCAGACCTTCATAGTTCACAGGCCTCTCTCTACAAAATTTGTAACAAATATAAGATTCACAAATGCTGCTCTTGAATTTAGAAAAAGAGCAACGAGCATATTAGAATGAAAAAATGCACTCATAGAAAATTACACAGAAACACACAGACAAAGAAAGAGCTCCACTCTGATAAACATCAATAAAATATACTGATAGATAAACAAATATTCAAGTGTTAGCTATATATTCATAAAACTATCATCCAAATTCAAACCAATATTACTAGGATCATAAATGCTAACTAGTGCTCTGAAAACCTTAAGGTGTTAGGAAGAGGCACATCAAAGTCTTTATCCAATGGCAGCAGAGCAAAGCCCCATGTCTATACGCGTTGCAGGCGGGCATGAGGGGCTTTGCAATGCATTGGTAGACTTGCATCAGTTGGCTGGGCTGTAAAGCACCGATGCCACGGGATCCCCCATAAGGCCACATTACAACAAACACAACCAAACACAACAATGCAACTTTCTTTCAAAAATCCCACATGAAATAAATTGATAAGCTACATGAAGCCACTGCCATTGAGTGGTCAGGTTTTCAAGGTCATGGGAGACAGAGTGGAAAAGTGAGAGAGAACCAATAAAGTATGAACATTACCATTAAGAAGAAATGACTTGTTGTTGAAGGAGAAGTAACAATATTTTACTTTTCCTTTTCAACCTTTTTTCGGCAGATTGAGAGGTCATTCTGGTAAATGACTTTTTATTTTTTGATTCATAGAGGATCCAAATTCCCTTCCTTAGATGCAGCCAAAAAAACAGTTTTTTTTTTTTTTTTTGCTATAAAACCATGATTTCCCTATGCTTCATTAGCTGACTTGTTGCACAATTACAGAGCCCTAAAGTTTGAATAAGCACCGATTGGTTCTGCATATGAGATCAACTGAGATGTTTCTCATCATAAGAAAACAGTATAGAATAAACAATTAATTGCGTACCTAGGATGTGAGAAGTTTTTACTAATCATCCCCTGTTCTTGCTGACACCCTTTCAAAAGTTTGCTTTGCGCTTCAAAATATCTCTGCATATAGAAATAGTAATTAAATTTTTCAAAACATCAGAAGAAAAAAATAAAATAAATAAAATAAAACACTATGCAGATGTTTTATGCAAGTTATGGATAAATAACTAAAAACATCGATACTTAAGAATTTGAAGTGGTTGCACCCTACTTACAATAGGGATTCTAGTAATTATTTTCTAGCTGAAACTCTAAAAAGGCCTTCTTTTGATTCTGAGGCAATCTTATCTCCGTCTCTCTCTCTCTGTTTTTTTTTTTTTTTTTCTTTCTCTTCTTTTAAACTATCCTTTTTGCATTTGTTCTCCAGAGTTTATAACAATATCCAGTGATTATTTAAGCCCAATCTCAACCTAGAAATCCTTAAACCTAATTATTAGTGCAGTAAGATGCCTGATGTCAGTAGTGACCAACTCGCAATCTCTTCTTCAAACAGTACAATCAAGTTTATGATACACTGAAATCACTGGAAATGGTCTATGGATTTATATTGCAACACAAAAGCAAGAAGGTACAAGCAAGTTTAGAACTACAGGGACATTAAAAAAGGAAATACTACCTAAAACACACAATAGCATTAATCTTGCCATAGATAGAATGCCCCTCCTTAATTCATTAGTTCAATAATTCAAAATATTTTCTTATACCCATGTGAACCAAGCTATTATTGTAAACTATAAAATTTTAGTTTTGCCAGTAGACACAATAGGTCAATATTTTTCTTCACATGGCGACTCTTGTTTACGAAGAGAAGGTTGAAACAGGGGTTCTAGCACACTGAAGTAGTAGAAAGCCACAGTTGTAATCCTAATAATGCTACAGCTCATCACACAGGGCAGGAGGAGGTTATTAATAGAAGTACACGGATCAAAAACATATTCTTAGCAAAAAAAAAAAAAAAACACGCACCGGTACTACTTTTTTGTCATTATCATCATCCATGTCTGAATCAGCCATTTTTGTCTGGAAGAATCTTGTGTACCAACTTCCGAAACGTCAAGAATAACTGCAAACATGTCCATAAAATGGAACCCAGCAAGAAAAAAAAATGTATATTTTAAATGAAACCCAGAAAAGATTTATATAAAATTTCATATTTTTACATAAAAACAACAAAAATCAAAACAAATTAAAAAAATGTAGAGTTTTGCTTATATAATACTTACGCGTTCTTCTTCCCATTTGAAATCCTCTTGTTCTTTCTGCAATTTCAGCATCAATCACACATTCAGAAACCCATATAATGAGGAACAGGCTATATCTAGGAGAAGAAAAAGAAACTGGGAAAAAGAAAATGAAAAGTTCTGTTTTTTAATTTGTGTGTGGAAAAGTTCATACGAGAAATTATAGAGTTTTTTAATTTTGGTTTTGTATGAGCTTTAAAAATATTGCATCTAGAATTACAGAAATTATCAAAGAAGTTAAAATAAAAAATATATAAAAAAAATAAAAAATAAAAAAAATCAGAGAAGAGTGAAGAACATACCAGGGAAGCGTATGCAGTCATTCAATCTATGAGGAGAAGATTTGGGATGTGAGAAATCTTATCCCAATCCTCTCCATTTTCCTTCTCGCATCTTTGCTTTAATTGGGGACAGCGCACAATATCCAGCTTCTGTAAAGAGGTGAGGTGACTCATCCCTTCGGGAAGTGACGTCAGATTGGGACACAATTGAATATTTAACATCTCAAGAGAAGTTAGGTTTTTAAACCACTCCTCTGGCAGAGACTCCAACTCCAGACTCAGATACAAAATTTTTAATTTGGAGAGAGGAGGGGAGAAGGAGGAGGAAGAGGAAGAGGAAGAGGAAGAGGAAGAGGACGGAAATGAAGAAGCCCTTCCTCCCGTATTATTCATCTCTATTGTCTCTTCCAATGCCTTCCAACTGCTATTACTCAACCAAAGCCCTTCTTCAAGATTTGGAAATAGCGGCATGCAAGTCATCTTAGGGCAATCGAGTAAAGATAAAGAAGAAAGACGCGGAAAGTACGGCATGTGTTGGTGATAGTGATTAGTTGATGATATTGTTGATGTCGTTGTTGCCTCATTCCCCTTATCCACACTCCTCCACCATCCCTTTAGATTTCGGCATTCATCGAGCCAGAGTGTCTCAAGGGATGGGAAAAATGTTGAAGCAGATATCTCATCATTCATATCCCCGTCTGTCATGTACTCCAGACCATCCATATTACTAATATATAGTTTTCGGAGAGATGGGAGTTGATACAACGGTGGCAAATATTGGCACTTCTTACATTTGCCTATTCTTAATTCAACGAGATTTGTTAAGAATGAAAGCCAACTTGAAACTCTCACACCCATGTACCCGTCCACTTTCAAATATTTTAAATGCACGTGTGGTTGGAGGCTATCCATGGAATTTTCATCATCACTGGCATCTACACCATCATCACCCTCCCCGGAATGAAATTCATCATCACTGGCATCTACACCATCATCACCCTCCCCGAAATGAAATTCATCATCACTCCCTGAATTCCAGTATAATTTCAACTCACTGAGACATTGCTTGTCCTTCAAATTTGCATCCTTGAATTCTGGGGTGGCATCTTTCAAATTTTTAATCACTAATTTTCCTCTCAGGTCATTTAGCTTTTTTAATTCCGCTAGCCCACCGCAATGCTTGGAAGAACCTACAGGACCCTCACTCACAACAAATAAGTTTAATGTTTGAAGAGAAGTCAATTGCCCTAATCCACGTGGCATATGAGTCAATTTCCCACAATCTTCTAAGTCAAGATGCTTAAGGCTAACCAATTTTTGAATATCTACCGGTAACTCCCTAAGCTCTCCACACTTACAGAGCTTTAATGTTTGCAAATTCACCAATTTTGTAATAGAACTAGGGAGAACCTTAATATCAACAGAGGAAAGGTCAAGGTACTTTAGATGCATCAAAGTACCTATGGTATTTGGCAACCTCTCCATATTTAAACCATGTAGGTCTAATGCACGCAAGTATCTAAAACTAGAAATATGTTTTTCGAGAGTTGATTCTTCAATTGTTCCTTGATCATAATATTCCCACTTGTTATATGTCAATATAAATGTTCGTATCTTGTTTGCTTTAACCAACTTGCTTAAATACTCCTCAAAGAATGAAACATTGTTAAATGGAAGCGATAGATGGTGTCCTTTTTCTTTCACATTTTTTGCACTGGTATCAACCAGTGTACAATCAGTCTCTGATACATATTGTGCAAGATCATGGATTAAGTCATGCATTTTAAATGCCCTATTCATGGCTCCATCTTCTTCTGCTTCTTGGAAGAAGGATCTCCAAAGTAGCTCCATGAAGTACTCATTGGCAACATGCTCTAGATCATGGCTCTCCTCTGATGATTGGATAAAACCTTGTGATATCCATAATTGTATCAATGTTAACTTATCGATCAAATAATCTTTGGGAAACAATGAACAATATGCAAAACAACATTTTAAATGTGATGGGAGATAATCATAACTCAATTTTAAAATCGGCATAATACCATCTTTTAATTGAGTTACATCTGTGAGTTTAGTATCCTTGATGTGTAACCACTCTTCTTCAGTTTTTTTGAAGAATAAGACTTTCCCTATCGTCCTTATAGCAAGAGGTACTCCTTGACATTTTTTTATTATATCCATCCCAATTGCTTCGAGGTTAGAATTGATAGTCTCCTGGCCTTTTTTAAATGCCATTTTCTTCAATAATGACCAGGATTGATCCCTTGACAAGCCTTCTAGAAAATACGATGAGATAGTACTAGTAATCTCTGCAACCATGTTGGTTCGTGTAGTTATCACTACCTTACTTCCCTTTGCACCACCCATCAAAAATCTTTTCAAATTATGCCAATTTTCACTATCCTCATTCCAGACATCATCCAATATAAGTAAGTACTTCTTTTGGTTGAGAGTTCTACGAAGTTCATTTTGCAATGGATCCATGTCTAGGTTTATGGGTTTTCTACCAGTTGTAGATCCAATTATCATTTCAACAATTGTTTTAATGTCAAAGACATCAGAGACACACACCCATATCTTCAACTCAAAATTAGTTTGGACCTTCTCATCATTGAATACATATTGGGCCAGTGTGGTTTTTCCTAGCCCACCAATTCCCACTATTGATATGAATGAAACATTATCTTCCACGTCAAAGTCCAACAACAGATCTATGATGGCTTGCTTATCCTTTTCTCTCCCGATAACTTCTTCATCAGGTACAAAAGAGTGAGTTTGATCCCTCCCCCTAGTCACAACTCCTGTCTCTAACCTCAACTGAAATTGGTCCCTATCATTTGATATATCATTAAACCTCTCCCTCATAGCCTTTAGTTTGCGAGCCATCCCAAGACCAAAAACAACTGGGTTTGAACTAGAAAAGAAAGTGCGTACCTTCTTTACAATTTTATCACCATCCATCATCTTTTGCTGCAACACATGAGTGGTGAACTCGCTCAACAAGTCATCCGCATCATAAACTGCATCTTTGAGATTCATGAGCCAGTGCTTGACTTGGTGATTCTCGACCTGTTGCTCCTCCGCATCCTGAAGTACAGCTTGAATAGCGAGAACAGTGTTCTTCACTTTTTCGAGATCATCTTTGACACCCCAAATCGATCCGATCGGTTGGAGAGTGGAGGAGCCCAAGCTTTCAATGATCGTCTGCACAACGCCATACAGGATTGCATCAGCCATCTCTTCTTGTTGGAAGAAAGAAAACGTAGCAAGCTTAGCTGATAGAGAGTAGTTTGAAATATTGGAGGAGGAAGATTAAAGTGGCTTTGAAGAAGGAAGACTTGGCTAGTTATGTAAAGGCAAGAGTCAACTAAGAAATTTAACAGATAAATGTGAACAACAGCTCTACTGCTCAACAATTACTACTTCAACAACAGCCCCACTCCTCAATAATGGTTTCGTGTGAAGACAAAATAAAAGGTCAAGAACGCTCCGAGTCTTTTGGCTTAATATTGCTAAATTCAAAATTTATTTGTGTTATAGGTATTATTCTAACTTAATTGACAAAATAAGAAAAGAGAGAGAATTTTTACTGAGATTACTTTTTTAATCCAATAATAACAATCTGCCATTTAAAATTTATTGTAAAAATATTGTAAAAATTGTGTATACCTATAAAAAAATAAAAAATAAAAAATTGTGGCAATAGAATTGCCGAAATAGGTGGAAAAAATTTCCACCCCCATTGCCACAATTCTATTTTTTTTTCTCACATTTTCGACAATGGTATTGCCGAAATAGGTGAAAATTTTTTCGACCTATTTCGGCAATTCCATTGCCACAATTCTATTATTATTTTTTTTTTAAGAAATGATAAGTACACACAATTTTTACAATATTTTTACAACAAATTTTAAGTGGCAGGTTGTTATTGTTGGATTAAAAAAGTAATCTCAGTGTTAAAATCAAATTTGAACTAATAATAACTAATCACCTGTGATTTGTTGTGAAAGTATTATAAAAATATTATGAACGTAACACCTTTTTTTTTTTTAAATTCCTTCCCAGATTTCGGCAACAACAATTTTTTTTGCCTCCCATTTTTGGCAATGACATTGCCACAATTCCATTAAATTTTTTTTTCCCTTCCATTTTCGGCAATGCCATTGCCACAATTACAAGAAAAAATTTTCTTTTTTTTCCCTATTTCGGAAATGGCATTGCCGCAATTGGTTTTTTGAGCTCAAGCAGGGAATTTGGCCAGAGGAATTTCGGTAACAACGTTGCCGAAATTCAAAATCTTTCTCTCTCCAACTTTTCCTCTTTCTCTCTCCTACTTTTGTTGAATTTCAGCAACACTGTTACCAAAATTCTCTCTCTTTCCTCATTTCACCAATTAAGTTGGAACAATACCTATAACACAAATAAATTTTGGATTTAGTAATATTAAACCAAAAGACTCAAAAGGCCCCAGTGCTGCTCAATAATTGACTGGAAAGTAAAATGACATGTATTACCAAAAAAAAAAAGCAAGAATAAAATGAAAACGGTGTGTGGACATAGTGAAAACTGAAAAGAGACACAAAAAAGTTACCTGCTATGAACATTTATAAAATATACTAATAGATTCTACAGATATACAAATATCCAAGCTTCTACTTATTTGTGTCCCGATTTTTTATTGGCTTGAACCCCTTTTTGTTATTTAAATGTAACATAGCCCATTATCTCAAGACATGATGCCAATTTGACTTGATTCTAAGTATTTTGGTAGGAATTTGAGAGATTTCAACGTTAAAGTTGAATTTATTTCTGGGTTGCTCTTTGATCATATATATGCAGGGAGTGGTTGCAACAACAATACATGATTTGTGTTTGATAGAATGCCTCAAAAATTTGTTTTGTATGGAATGTTGTGCTAAATGATTTTCTTATTGTAGGAATATTTTGGAACTGTTTTTGGGAATTAAAATAGTGTATATGATCTATTAAGTCCTATAAATTCTATCTTCATATATCTCTCTTATCTTTACTAGCAATACTGGATATAAAAATTTCACCTTTTTGCATAATCTTGGCCATGAATAATAAACTAACCTATTATCTTATTGATAACTAGCATAAGCATGGTAGAACTTATGTGTTCCATACTTCCATGATGATTAGGCTATTCTGGCATTGATGAGATAATTTTCTCTTTTCTCACTTGCATTCACAGTCACACAAACATATGACATATCTCATTTTTCTTGGAATTGATATTTGTTTTCTCACTAACATTCAGTTTATTTTTGTTAGTATGTAATTGGAATTTGATGGTATTCTTTATCTCTTTTTTATTTGACATGCATCCTTGTCATGCCTTTGATGTGTTTGGGAGACCATTTAAATTAATCTGAACTTTTCAATGTCTTTTCATAATCCTCACCTTCTACCATTTTAAATTCTAATAATGTCTTGACAAAATCAAGGAGATGTAAGTGAAATTAAATTGCAGTACAATTATCAATGGTTGGACTTGCCCCAAATTTTTTTTTTTTTTAAATGTTATTATATATTTAGGGTCACGTTTTTTAGCCCAAGCTCAAGACGTATGGGACTTTGGACCAGTGAGCCCGGTACAATGAATTTGTAGAGAGTGGGTCAAAGAGCTAGGCTTTAGTGTATGGACAACAGTTAACATGGTGTTTTTCACGATCAAGCTTAGATAAATTGGGTTTATCAAAGAGGGTTGGTCCTCGGCCCGGTCCGAGGAGCTTTTTCTGGTGCCTCTCGTGTGATAGGGGTTTTTGCCCCCCTTTCTTCTATCTCCATTCACCCTCTCTTCTATCTCCCTTCACCCTATCTTCTATCTCCCTTCACCCTCTTTTATAGTAGTTTCCTTTCTCCTGAATTGGGTTCCTAGTGCTGATACTTGTCCCATCAGCCCTTTCCTCAAGTTGTTGGGAGTGGTTGTAAAGGCAGAAAAGTATGGCTATGTTAGGTACAAGGCACTGAATGCAATAATGGCAGCTTTTTCCCTCAGACATTTCTATTTTCTTTGTTGTCCTTTTCTGTTCTAATACTTTTCCTGTTCCGTGGAATGACCCGGAGTGTCACCACCAGTAATAGGCTTTTCCCTTTGTCCTCGGCTACATCCATGGATCCATGGCCGAGGAGGGTTCTTCCCATGGCCGAGGAGGGATTCTTCCTTGAACTGGACCCTTGGCCCAATGTAGATATTTGCATGGGCTTCCCGGTCTTTTACCCCCCACAATATATATGTCTACTAATTTTAGCAATTTTGTTTTGTAAAATTATACTTTTGTCTCCTTAACAATATCATTGATTCTTTTAAGAGTATTATTATAACCACAAATTTTTCTACAACAATTTTACAAACTGTTAAAATAACAAATTCTTATTGGTTCACATTTAAGCCCGTCCCTTACATTATTTTTTTACTTACTAATAACCACTCATCATATCAGCAATTTGTAAAAAAAAAAAAAAATTGTGGGGGGTAAAAGACCGGGAAACCCATGCCAATATCTACATTGGGCCAAAGGTCCAGTTCAAGGAAGAACCCTTCCTCGGCCATGGGAAGAACCCTCCTCGGCCATGGATGTAGCTGAGGACAAAGGGAAAAGCCTATTACTGGTGGTGACACTCCGGGTCATTCCACAGAATAAGAAAAGTACTAGAACAGAAAAGGACAACAGAGAAAATAGAAATGTCTGAGGGAAAAAGCTGCCATTATTGCATTCAGTGCCTTATACCTGACATAGCCATGCTTTTTCTGCCTTTACAACCACTCCCAACCAAGGTTATCGATTTCATACCGTACCGGCCGGTATGGCCGGAATATACCGTACCGACCAGCAATCTGGTACGCTCGACCCCCCTGTTTCGTACCGGAAAAAATACCGGCCGTACCAACGAAATCCGGCTATACCGGCTGGTAATTGGATACCGAACCGAAACATGAAAAAGCCCCTGTTTTGTTAATTTTGACATTTTTCAAGGGCAACATGGTAATTTTCCTAAATCTTAATTCTAAAACCCTAGCACTACCCAGTACCCGCACAGCCCTCTTTCTTTCTTTCTCTCTCACGCTCTCTCTCAGCTGCTCTGTGTCTCTCACTCTCTCGGCCACTCTCTCTCACTCTCTTGGCCACTCTGTCTCTACTCTCTAGGCAACTTTGCTGCTCTGTCTCTCACTCTCTCGGCCACTCTGTCTCTAGGCAGCTCCGCTGCTCTATCTCTCACTCTCTCGGCGACTCTCAGGTAAAATTTTGTCTTAATTTTTTCTGTGTGGAATTATATTTCATGTGGAATATGATAAATAACAACTTGATTACTGTGTTCATGAATTGATAGCAAAATTGATTATCGTGTTGGTACTGTGTTCATGAATTGATATATATTGTTGTTTCATTCTTGATTTTGGTTAGCTTGAAATATTGGGTTAGTAATTTACAACTTAATATGACTATTAATAAAAAGGTAACTAGAGTTATTAACAAATAATTGATGGTATATATGCAATGTGAATTATGACTGAAAATCAGTCAAGTGTAGCATCTGGCCCGGCTATAAGATCCGAGGATCCAGCATGGGCTTATGGTCGTGCTGTGCTGGATGCAAGAAATAACACCTAGTGTACTTTTTGTTGTAAAATGATAAGGAGGGGAGGAATTACTAGGCTCAAGTATCATTTAGCTGGGATTCCGGGTGATGTTGAAGCATGTAAAAAAGTATCTGAAGATGTAAAATGGCAAATGAAACAGTTGATTGAAGATTTAAAGAAAAGTAAACAGAAAAAAAGAAGAACGAATTAAGAAATTGCAAATCCCTATGATGTAGAGGAGGAGGAGGAGGAGGATGATCATCATCATGATGAAGGTAATAATGATAATGAGAGAGGGGGTTCAAAGAGTCATTCATCAGTTAGTAATTATAACACCAAAGGGAAAGAAAAAGTTGGAGAAAAGTCAAACATTAAATCCTTTTTTGCTCCAAGAACAAAACCTGGTTCTCAACTATCCATAAGGTCTTCTTTGGCCTCAAAGAAAATGGTTGAGAAGGCAAGAATGAATTTTGCAAGATGGTGGTACCATGCTAATATACCTTTCCATGCCGCTCACTCTGTGTATTATCAAGAAGCTTTAGATAGTGTAGCAGCTATTGGGCCTGGTTTTAAGGGACCTTCTTATTATGACTTGAGGGGCCCTTTATTACAAAAACATGTGGGTGAAATGAATGATTATCTCTTAGATGTGAAAAATGATTGGAAAGTTTATGAGTGTTCAATAATGTCAGATGGGTGGACAAATCAAAAGAGAGCTCCAATCATTACTTTTTTAGTGTATTGTCCTAGAGGTACCATGTTTCTTAAATCCCTTGATGTGTTAGGCCTAACAAAGGATGCAGATACATTGTTTAAGTTGTTTGATAAAGTTGTTCAAGAAGTTGGGCCTGAGCACGTTGTGCAGTTCATTACAGATAATGATTCTTCTTACAAGTCTGCAGGAAAGAAGCTAATGCAGAAATATGGGACATTCTATTGGTCTCCTTGTGCAGCCCATTGCATTGATTTAATGTTGGAAAATTTTTCTAATAGTAGATATTTTCCTATCATTGATGAAACCATTCAAAAGGCTAAAAAGATTACCATATTCATATACAACCATGGCAAGATTTTATCTTTGATGAGAAGCGACTTCATTAATGGTAGGGATTTGATTCGTCCAGCCATCACAAGGTTTGCAACTGAGTTTTTAAGTCTTCAATGCTTGACTAAGTTCAAGAAAGAACTTAGGCAAATGTTTACTTGTGATCAATGGGTCGAATCTCGACATGCTAGAGATGTCATGGGAAAGGAGGTGGCTGCAATTGTTTTGGAAGATAAAGAGTTTTGGTTACAATGTCAACAAATAGTGAAGATTAGTGAGCCTTTGGTTAAAGTACTACATCTTGTAAATGGGGATGAAAAACCATCAATGGGATACTTGTATGAGGCAATGGATAAAGCAAAGGAGAATATAAAAGCAAGGTTGAAGAATAAAATTTCTGCATATATACCATTTACTAGTGTCATTGATGCTAGATGGGATAAACAACTCCATAGTCCATTGCATGCAGCAGGTTGTTATCTCAACCCTGGAATCTTCTTTAGGCCTTCATTTAAGAAGCAAAAAGATGTTACAAAAGGCCTACTTAGTACCATTACAAGGCTGGTTTCTGATCCTAATGAGCAAGACATTCTTAGTTCTCAAATTGAATCATACAAAAAGTCTTTAGGTGACTTTGGAATGCCTATGGCAATCTGCCAACGTGAAAAACTAAGTCCAGGTATGCTATATGTATCTATACATACATAAATATATATATATATATATATATATATATATTTCATTTGAAAGTTTGTTATTTGCTTTGTACTAAATTAATAATTTCTTTTATTTTTGGAAGTTGCTTGATGGGAGCAATTTGGAAATGACACTCCAGAATTACAAAAGTTTGCAATTCGAGTGCTAAGTCAATGTTGTAGTGCAATTGGTTGTGAAAGAGCTTGGAGCACATTTAAGTTTGTCCATTCCAAGAGGAGAAATAGGCTTGAGCATAAACGTTTGAATGACTTGGTGTATGTTCGTTATAATTTATTGTTACGAGAAAGGTATGTTTTTAAATATATTCAATTTTTATTTTGAATGATTAGAAAATGTCACCAATGTATGATATTGATTTTGGTAGGAACATTAGAAGGACAAAGGATTACTTGGATCCTATAAGCCTTGATAATATTGATTTAATGGAGGATTGGGTAGCTGAGGAATCTGAATTTCTGTTACTAACTAAGGAAGATGTGAATTGGGATAGCATTGAAGAACCATTAGCAACAATGACTTTGGAAGATGATAATGATGATGATGATGATGTTGTTGTTGTTCTTGATGAGGAAGATGGTGAAAATGATGTTGTGTTGACAGATGCTAATACTCATGTATATTATGGTCCTGATGTAAATCCTTTTGAAGGATGGGAGTAGATCCTATGTAATTTGTGTTAATTATTTGTTTTCTTTGTGTGTAATGAACAATTTTATATTGTGTTTTTTTTTTTTTTTTAGTTGATGTTAAAGTTTAAAACTATGAATTATTTGTTCTTAATTGAAGTAATGTTTTATGGTAAACATGAATTTTTGAGGTATTGTTTTATGGTAAATAGAGATTTTGTGTGTGTGTATATATACATATATTAAATATATAAAATAGCGGTAAACCCGAAACGGTACACCGGTATTGACCGATATCCGAAATATACCGGTACGGCCTCCGGTACGGTATTGACATCTTTGCTCCCAACTAAGGAGGCCAATTAAGGAGGAAAGAAACTACTATAAAAGAGGGTGAAGGGAGACAGAAGAGAGGGGGGCAAAAACCCCTATCACACGAGAGACACCAGAAAAAGCTCCTCAGACCAAGCCAATGACCAACCCTCTTTGATAAACCCAGTTTATCTAAGCTTGATCGTGAAAAACACTATGCTAACTGTTGTCCATACACTAAAACCTAGCTCTTTGACCTACTCTCTACAAATTCATTGTACCGGGCTCACTGGTCCAAGGTCTCATACGTCTTGGGCTTGGGCTGAAAAACGTGACCCTACAAAAATTAACTCTAGCATTTTCCTCATTTTAAAGACCATTAAAAAAATTTATAGATCCAAAATCTAAAACAAAATATACAAGCCTAAAAAAAATATTCCAACAACCAAAATTATCAATAGTAAAAAAATAATAATAATAATAAACTTAGTCAACCAACTTTACCCAAATTGATCGAAGTGGCCGTGAAGGAAGACTTGGGTTGGGTTGAACCAGTCTTGAGTAAATACAGAAAAAAGACTGACATGCCTTACGCCCAACATTTTATCTTTCCAATTGGCATGTACCTTTCATTTTTATTTCTCTCTTCATTTCACACCGACCCTCTCAACAACCTATACGACAAATAAAACGAAACTGTTTGTGGAATAATATTTGCCAAAATGTTTTACCAACAGTAGGAGAGCAAGTCAGATTTGCCCCCCAAAAAAAAAATTTATAATAATAATAATTTGAGAAAGACAAAAACAAAAAATAATAATAATAATAATTTGTAGTAAGCAAAGTTAAATTAAATTAAAGTAGGATTAATCTTGAATTAAGACCCAGTAAATTAAAATTTTAAAAAATATATGCTTTGGAGAGATTTTTTTTTTTTTTTTTTTGTAGTAATAAATGCTACTACAAGCACATCACTGCGAATAAATGATCAAAATTTGTTGGTTGCCATCGAGATTGAGCTTATACTAATTTGTTTGGCTTTAAGAAGAAAAAAAAAATCAAATGATTATTATGTGTATGACACGTTGGCTAATTGCTGTTTTGGACTCAAAGTTGAAGGTTTGAGGGTTTGAGATATGCGTGCTGCCTTGTATTTTTTTTTTTGAAAAGTTTTCCCCCTTGTATTCGTGTGATTTTAGTTGAACTTTAAATATGGTATACACACTAAAATATGATAATTAATTGAGTTATAAAACTTTTAAATTTTAAGGTTGCCTTTACCTTTCTCTTTTAAGTGTGAACAACTGCCCCGCTACTCGATAGAGAGTGAGTGTGACTAGAAAGAGGGATTTTTATGAATTTAGCAGGCTCGTTGGCATTCTTCCAGTAAAGCCAATAACTCTATTATTACTTTGATATTTTACTGATAAATGATAGAAAAATCAACCATATAAGCTTTTGCACCAAAATAAAAAGGCTGATTTTCTTACCAACTTTATAATTTTATAAATTGAAATTTATGATAGATAATTAGAGGAAGAGCGAGATTTTCAAGAATTGAGCAGCCAGTCTGAGAGAATACAGATGAATTACTGTGACATATAACATAACTCTACTCAGTGCCCCTGATTTTCTTTCCAATTGAATGCGATGTGATTTTATATCCAACCAAACTCCAGCTAATGCTGTAACAGATCATCAATACATTAATGTAGAACGTGGCTCATTTATTAGTGTTGTCGGGTATATGCGGTCCTCTTCTCAAAAACCTTCATATTTAAGGGTCCGGCTCCCCTCCCGTTTGAAACCCTCCTGTTTTCTCCATTTTTTTATTTTGATGAAGGACACGTGGCAAAGAAGTAATCTAACGATTAGAAAAACGCCAACTCAATCTCTCTATTTTTCTAATCTTCTCTCCCTCACCTCTCCTCTTCTCTCTGCAAATTACCGTCATCACCTGAGCATGAGAGACCCATCAATGGAAACTTTATTCAACACAGGATTCCAAAGGAAATCAAATGCAGTACCTCTCTTCTCTAGATGTTTACCCAGAAAGACAAGAATTAAAAAGAAGAAAAAAAAAAAAAAAACTGCTGCGAAAATCATTGTTAAATATAACAATATAAAAATCCGAAGACATTACCATTATCAATTTATTTGAATCATATAGACATAATATGGATCACAAAAGAGGGAATATTACTACATAGCAGAAGCACTATGCCCAACCTCCAACGGCAAACAATCCCAATTAGGATTTTGATGTCTCTTATCTCCAACTGCAGACCCATCCACACCGACGAGCCACAGTTTGATTTGCTTTGAAATCTGGTTTTGAATCATAGCTTGCAGTGTGGGTTGCGTTTACAGTTGCCCAGTGACGGCGGTAATGTTGTAGAGAGAAGAGGACAGCCAAAGAATGAAATTAAGATGAGAAAAATTGAGTTGGCGTTTTTCTAATTCTTGAGTTGGTTTTTTTCTTTTTTTAATTCTTGTCTTTCTGGGTAAAAGATCTAGAGAAGAGAGGTATTGGATCTGATTTGCTGGATTTGATTTCCTTTGGAATCTTGTGTTGAATAAAGCTTCCATTGATGGGTCTCTCATGCTCAGGTGATGCGGTAATTTGCAGTGAGAAGAGGAGAGGTAAGGGAAAGAAGATTAGAAAAATTGAGAGATTGTGTTGGCGTTTTTCTAATCGTTAGATTACTTCTTTGCCACGTGTCATTCATCAAAATAAAAAATGGAGAAAACGGGAGGGTTTCAAACGGGAGGGGAGCCGGACCCCTTTTTTAATACACTCTCAACTACATATATAAAAAGAAACAGTTTGTGGAATAATATTTGCCAAAATTTTTATTAGCAAGAGAAGATTATATACACCATATTTTTATAGAGTAATTCTACCGTATCCCCTCAAAAAAAAGGGTACGGTACCCACTAGTAGGTAATCTGTTATATCAGGTTATTTTTTTTTTTTTCACATTTGATGGTTTCATCCTCACATTGTGCAGTTCTAATGTCACATGTGACAGTTCTTTTGTCACATTTGGCGGTTCTCTTACTTTTTTCTCACATTTGATGGTTCCATCCTCACATTGTGCAGTTCCAACGTTACTTGTTGCAGTTCCAACGTCACTTGTTGCAGTTCCAACGTCACTTGTGACAGTTCTTTTGTCACATTTGGCGGTTCCCTTACTTTTTCATCACATTTGACGGTTTCATCCTCACATTGTGCAGTTTCAACATCACATGTGACAATTCTTTTGTCACATTCGGTGGTTCCCTTACTTTTTTCTCATATTTGATAGTTCCATTCTCACATTGTGCAGTTCCAACATCATATGTGACAGTTCTTTTGTCACATTCATTAGTTCTCTTACTTTTTTCTCACATTTGACTATTCTATTCTCACATTGTGCAGTTCCAACATCACATGTGACAGTTTTTTTGTCACATTCGACAGTTTCCTTATTTTTTTTCTCACATTTGACAGTTACATCCTCACATTGTGCAGTTCCAACATCACATGTGACAGTTCTCTTGTCATATTCAGTGGTTCCTTTATTTTTTTTCTCACATTGAACGATTCTATCCTCACATTGTGCAGTACCAACATTACTTCTAACCATACTTTTGTCACATTCTGTGATACCCTAATTTTTTTCTCATATTTGATAGTTCTATCGTCACATTAGGCAGTATCAATATCACATATGACCGTACTTCTGTCACATTCAATAGTTCTCTTTTTTTTACTTACATTTAACAGTTTCATTGTCACATTAAGCCGTACTAACATTACATATGGGCGTAACCAACCCAACCCAACCCAACCCCACCGAATTACCTAATAATCAACGAATATATATAACAAAAATACTCCTAAAGTCTTTAAAATTCCGAAATACCCTTAAATATACTAAAATTACCAAAATGCATTCTAACAATTAAAAATTACCAAAATAACCTTGAAACTCTAAAAAATTATTGGGATATCCTTAAAACCTAAAAGTGATCGAAATGACCCTAAAATCTCTAAAATGACTGAAATACCCTCTAAACCTAAAAAATTATCGAAATACCCTTAGATACTAAAAAAAATTACCTAAATGACAATGAAATCTTAAAAATGACTAAAATAACCTTGTAACTTAAAAAGTGACAATAATGCCCTTAGAACCTATAAAAAAACCATAATGCAGCTTAAACCTAAAAAATTATTGAAATACCCATAGAACCTTGAAAATTACTGAAATGACCCTGAAACCTTAAAATTTTTTGAAATACCATTGAAACTTAAATGACCAAAATACCTCATTAAACTTGAAAATGACCAAAATACCCCCGAAACCCTCAACAATTACTAGAATACCCTTAGAACCTAAAAAAATTATCAAAATACCTTTAGAACCTAAAAAATGACCGAATGACCCTAAAACCTAAAAAAATTTATGAAATTACCCTAAAACATAAAAAAATGATCGAAATAACCAAAAAACCTAAAACAATGACCAAAAATACCCCATAACACTTGAAAATGGCCAAAATACATTCGAAACCCTTTAAAACTACCAGAAGACCCTTTAAACAAAAAAATAACTTAATGATATTGAAACCTAAAAAATTACTGAAATGACCCCATAACCGAAAAAATTACTTAAATATGCTTAGAACCTAAAAAAATGACCGTACTTTTGTTACATTCGGTGGTAATCTAATTTTTTTTCTCACATTTGACAATTTTATTGTCACATTGGGCAATACCAACATTACATCTGATTGTTCTTTTGTCACATTTGGTGGTACCATTATTCTTTTCTCACATTTGATAGTTCTAACGTCATATTAGGCAGTACCAAATCACATATGATCATCCTTTTGTTATATTCAATAGTACTATTATTTTCTTCTCCAAAAAAAAAAAAAAAAGTCATATTATTTTTTAGTCACATTAGGTAGTACCAATATCACATATGATTGTACTTTTATCGATTCATAACAATCTTGATAATAATTAAAATGTTAACAATGAATTATACTAGGTTATCAAATCCTCACATTTGATGGTTCCATTCTCACATTGTGTAGTTCCAATATCACATGTGACAATTCTTTTGTTACATTTGGTAGTTCCCTTATTTTTTTTCTCACATTTGACAGTTTCATTCTCGATTAAAATACTAAATATTTTGAAAATTACCATAATAGCATCAAAACCACTCAATTTGGCCATGTTAGAGTGATATCTTGGATTTTGTTTTAGTGATTGTAAAGATATTTCGGTCATGTTAGAGGTTTTCAAGACAACTTGATGATTTTTGACATTTCATTGATATTTTAATCAAACGCATCTCAACTTTTTTGATGCCTTTATGGTGTTAAATTTTCTCAATGAAAAAAAAGGTGACCCAAAGTAAACGTTATTTGTTAGGAAACATTTGCTCCTCTAAATGATTCCAAATAAATTTAGGCCTCAGAGCGTGTTCTTGAAGAACTTGATATCCAAAATATGAAGGGAAAGAGAGAGTAAAATTGAGAAGCAAATAAATTATGCATTCTAATAAAAATAGTTAATGATATTCTTCTCAGGAAACAACAAAATGAAGCAACCAAGCAAAAGCAAAAACACACCAAACTAGCCGCAAGCTTTTTCAAAGTCTGCCAAAATGCGATGCTATCAATACTTAAAAATTACATTCAAAATTTCTGCAACAATTTTCTTGTCAACTACTTGGTAATTTTACAAATAAAGATCATAGTTGTAGCCAATTAGCTAAAATAGTTGCTCAGAAGCTATAGAAACTTATAATGCACTGAGATTTGGTTTGAAGGAAGCTCTCCATTACCAAATTTAGCTCTTGTAAATTGATAAAGCAAAGGAAAAAAAGATTAAAAAATTTCCAAGTAATTTGAATACGAACAGAGTCAACTAATAATGCAAACCTAAAAGAAAAAACAATTGGTTGGATTTGTTGCTCATACAAAAGCTTGATGATTGTTTCGGCATGGAAAATTGTTTTGGACCTATAATTAGGCCAGGTACTAATGAATAACCAACATTAGTAATTTAGTATTCTCTTGAGAACTTTGCAAACACTATGTCAAAAGAGAAACAAAGCAAGTGACTTTAGGATATAAATTAAAATAATCATAATGGGACTAAATCCTTTCTACCATACCTCCATTTGTGGATTGAGGAAGTGTGCTTGCCAATGGTAATATAGCGGATGCTGATATGACAAGGAATGAACCTGGTTTGATGGCTGGGAACTTGAACTCTGCACATTAAATAAAAAAGAAAAACTAATGTAGCCACTACATGAACAACTAACTATATAGGTAGGAGAAAGGGAATTTAGGGAATGTTGACATGAATCTTTCCTACTCCATTTCTTTTCTTTTTTTTTTTTTTTTTGATGAGGCTCAGCTACATAACTTGTTTATACTGAATGTTGACATGGTTGGTGTGCATTAGGAGAATTCACCTCATTACCTCTTCCTCATATACTTCCATCTCCTCTCTACTACGTTTTCATTGAGTGGACATATCTCTTCCATCTCATTTTTGTCTTTGTTTATTTTTTAAAATATAAACTATAAGAATCTATAGCTAATAAAAAAAAAAATTTCATGCATGTATTGTCACTATAGCAATCTTAGAAACTAATGTCACTTCAACCCAATAATAACAGGGACAACTAAGAATCCTAATTAGCAAATATTAATCTGTACATAAAAATATCTGGCTTAATCAACTAAAACAAGATAATATTTGTAAATGCATGGCAACGTGCTTTGTAGGTCTACAATGTCTTGCCAATAGAGTAGTCATTGTACCATCTCAATGTTTCATAAATTTTAAATGCCAAGGAGTGGCTATTACATTTTACTTATCAAAAGAGAAAGATTTCTAAATCCAACGTATATTACACAAAGATGTCTCATTAAAGATATAACCAAAATGGTTCCAGAAATTATCTCTTGGAAAAATGAGAATTTTTTTATTTTTCTACAACTTTGAATTACAGAATTTCCACAACTAGTAAATCCAAGAAATAATTTCCACTCAAGCCACTCTACAATAAAGATTGCATTTTATTTTCCTCAGAATTTCTCAGTACCTTTAGAAGAGTGACACAATCCAATCCACTAATAATAGGGACAACTACCTGTTGATTGACCAAGGGATAAAATTGATACTTCAAAATTGAAAGTGCAAAGTACAGTAAACCATTTCTAACTCATTCTAGTAATTTAATCACCATTTCCAGCAATACAATTATACAACTGATACAACCTAACCAAAACAGTCAAACACAAACACAAAGAATATATGTACATGTATATGTGTATACCTTGCCTGTATGACTCTGCAGTGTTCTACAACAAACCAAAGGAGTTTGAAGCTAACTAGGGTCCAAGCCTACGACCTAGCATACCCGGAGCCTGTAAAATTTGATACAAAAACCAACCAAATCTAAGAAACAACCAACACACACACACACACACAAAAGAGCAAAAGCATTGAAAAATGAAAAGGAAAAAAAAAAAAACAGAAATTTAGTACCACTTTCAACCTTAGCAAGCTTAATGGGAAAACTATCTATATTTTGTAGTGGTAAGTTCTCCTTGTTATTTTAGTATTTGCGTGTTTTGGCTTTGAGTTAATTGTCACAAGCTTATTCTGAATATCCCTCATTGCGAGTTTGTGACCAGGCTAGTAACAAAATTACCTGATGTCTGCCTTTAGTCAAGATTAAGATTCAATCACAATGGTGTACCACCTTTACAATATCATCATGAAGATTATAAACAACTAAGAATATGATAAATTATTACTATGGAGCACTTAGATGGATACAAATTATAGTCAGAGAAAGGGGTGGCAATCTGGACTACATCATTTACTTCGCATAAATTCAGTTTGAAAAATTTTCAATGCAGTTTGAATGGAATGGTTATATTGATGCTTTGAATATGTAACTTGGACATTAAATTAACTATTGATAACAAAATTTAAGATTTTGATAATTTCTTGGTCTAATAAAAGAAAAAAAAACATGTTAAACTCTGTATTTTTAATATTTTTATGGCTACAACTTTTAAAATTTGTATCACTAACTCATACAAGTATCTCCTAGAAATTTCAGCTCATAGAAGCATTTCATCAAACACTTTGCATTTCAACAATTTCTTAACAAAACTAAACCAACCCAGTTCCCATCCTTACCAATAGATACAAGCCCACAAAAAATAAGAAGCAAATCAAACAAAACCCACAAACAAATCAAACGGAACCCACAGAGGCATAGATAAACCTAGACAATCCTATCAATATTTTGTGATTCAGATTTTCAATTGATGGAAGAGACAAATAGAGACGTTTAAGAGGACAAGATGAATTGAGAGAGGCAAACCCTAGTAACGATGGTGGCTTCAGTTTCAGAACGTAGAAGAGAGAGTTTCCTTGAAGAAGAACATGAGAGGCTTTAAAATCAAGGTATTTGGATGCTTCAAATCCTGGATGGATTTGGATCAAATCCAAATCCATCTCTTTTTAAGATATCCAAACAAAGGATTTGGATTTGGCCCCTCAAATCCAAATCCAAAGATCCAAACAGGATGCCAACAAATAGATACAGTGATTTACCCAAGAACATCAGAGGTGGCGAAAGAGAAGATCCTGCTTTAGATCAGATGCGATGCGAGAGAGAAGAAGAACCGTATTTTTTTTTCTTTCTATTTTTGGTTTTATATGTTAACCTGACTGACCGATAACTGATATCCTTTTAAAATGATACGAACGGCTAAGATTAAAAACAAATAAATCTAATGGCTAAAATTCAGGTGGGTACCGTACCCCCTAAAAAAAAGAGGGGGTACTGGAGAATGACCCATTTTTATAATAAATTATATATGATAAGTTGTTATTGGTTCTAATTTGAATACCTCACAAAAATTATTTTTTTCACACAAAAATAATCTTACACTCTCAAACTACCGTCATTGCGAGAGATTTGGTGACAAAATTGCAAATTTAATGAAGCTTACAATGTGGTCTTGTGTGAAAGAAGGCCACTGCTCCACAATGGTTTCAATGTTGACAAAGAACCAGTGTATTTTAGTAGAGAAGCATCTTTTCCCATTTAAGTCCTACGGTTTTCTTTAAATTTTATAGGACTATTTTGTAATGAAATATATATATATATATATATATATATATATATATATATATAATTTATTTTTAAAATATTCTTAAACTTATATATTAAAATTTGTCACATTTGTGACAAAACATTTTTCTCATTAGAGAATTTCATTTTAGATATATTAAACTATTAATTAAAAATTGTTCTTTTATTATATAACCCATTACCAAACCAACCGAGAGCAAGGCTCTTTTATTTTTTTCCCCCCTAAAATAAATAATGTCACATTGCTTTCTTTTTTAAGTAATGAACAAATACGAAAGTGAGAGAATATAGCGCAGACTAAGTTTTTTCAATCATCATGATAGTTAGAAAGGAAAGAGAGAAATAGAATTGTCCCACCATTCAAGAAACTTCAACTTGTACCTTTCTATTTTAATGTTATATTTAATTCAAGAAACTTCAACTTCAACCAGATCTCTGATAGTTAAATAAAAGATCTGGGGTTCAATCCCCGCCTACACCAAAAATTTATTAGTGTTTTGATTTGATGATAAAGAGCTATCATCAAGAGCGGACGTCATAGGTTGAAACTCTCTCAAAAAAAAAAAATTCATCTTTTTTGAAGTATACAAAGTATGATCATCATCTCTCTCTCTCTCTCTCTCTCTCTCTCTCTCTCTCTCTCTCGTCTTGAATATATTACTTATCTCAATACTTTCATAAATATATACCAAATCAAAACATACTCATATGAAGATACCTTGAAAATAAAGAAAATTTCAAATTGATTTTCGCTTAATAATGATTGATTGAACTAATTAGGAAAATAATTTGTTGTTGATAATCAATTGAGATTGTTTTCTCTGTAGCAAGTAGCCACTGTGAATTTGTCCACCCAAAAACATTATCAAATAAACAATTATTAGCAAAATCTCATAAATAAGTTTCTATATGCATCATTATAAAATAATAATAATGAAAATGAAAATACAATTGCAAAAGCTAAAATATGTCATTCATTCTATTATTTATGTTTGACTAACTTTTGATTTTTTCTAAATAAGTGGCACTATAGAGTGTACTTCTAATACAACTAATAAGAGTACTTTATATACAAAAAAATACACATTTTTCCACCCAAAAAGATTAAAAGATAAACAAAATTTAATAAAGTCTTGTAGTTTAACATCAAAATGAATCACTTAAAAAAAATCAATTTCTAACTTATAAAACAACTAATTATTAATCAAAATCAAATCAAACTAATGGGATAAAGAAAAAAAAAATTGATCGGGAATTAAAATACCAAAATACTTAAATATGCATAAAAGTCAATACAAATTTGCCAAAAAGATAAACAAATGTGATGTGACAATTAAATCAACAATAACACAAAAGAACCATTAGTAGAGAAAAAAGTGGTTGAAACAATTAAAAAATCTAATAAAAAAGAAACAGTATTGAAGAGAGAGACAATTGACATTTTTTTGTTATGAACAACTTGAAATGAGAGGTAAAAATGAAGTAATAATAAATTTATATCAAAATTAAGATGGAAGAGTGCAAGTAGATGAAAGGTTGGAGAAAGTGAAATGGCAGAATTTAAGAAAATATAAAGGAGAAAATTTTGATATCTATAAAGGGAATCAAGTGAAAATTTTAAGAAGATAATGATCGGAGGAGATAGAAGATTGAATTAAGAAGACAATGGCTAAGGAAGATGAAAGGTTTAACAAAGTAAAAATTGCACAAATAAAAAAAAGAAAAAAGAAAAAAGAAAGAGATGCTAATGACGTTGTGCGGAGCTTTGTAAAATTTATTATGTAACTTCCATTATTATATATACTAGTCGCGAACTTGCGCGTTGCACGTAATAATTTTTTGAAGGTAGTCTCATTAAATTTATTTTTTGCAATTTGGATTTTGGACTATAATTTAACAAAGAGTAATGTATTTTATAATTATATTTTCATTCTATCGTATAATGGTTTTAAAAACCAGTACGGTTAAAGAACCGGAATAGAGAGTGGTTCTCGGTTTTATAGTCGAACTGGGGTCAGACCGATGGTCGAACCGATGATGTCATAAATAATTAATTAATAATTATAAAATATAAATAAATAAATAAATAATTTTATAACTAATATTTTAACTAAAAAATTAAATTAAATAACAGTAATTTATAAGAAATGATATGTCCACAACATTTTCATAACATTTTTACAACAAATTTTAAGTGGCATGTTGATACTAGTTGTTATTGTTAGGGCAAAAAAATAATCTTAGTATTAAGTTCAAATTTTGAACTAATAACAACTAATCACCTATAATTTGTTGTAAAAATATTATAAATATTACATCTCTCTTTATTTATATATTAGACAATCAAACTCAAGCTTACTACAAAAATTATTTTAGTTATTCTTTCATTTTTCAAATAACAAAAAGTCACCGGTGAGTGACAATATCATTGCCCATTTTTTTTCCACCACATATCCTACCTTTAGTCGTTTACACGTTGATACTCCACCTACCACATATTTTGAAATCTTACATCCACACCTTGTGTAATTAAAAGCTTTGTACTAGTTTCTTCTTCTTTTTTTTTTTTTTTTTTGGTAAAGGAATTCATTCAAAAGACTAAGGCTGTGCTTAGTTGGATGTTAAATATTTTCCGAGTGTAAAATATTTTCAGGTGAAAATATTTTTGGGAAAGGAAAATATTTTCAAGTGTTTGGTTGTATTCCAAAAAATACTTTGGAAAATGTTTTATAGTGTTTGGTTGTGTTGCTGAAAATGCTCTATAAAACCCATTTTTATCATGTTCTCACATTTTTTTAGGATCCAAACAAATATTATTATAGATAATCAAAATATATAAACAAGAAACAAAAATCAAAACAAAAAAAAAATCAAAATCACAGGACCAATCATGGCGCGATCGGTTCGTGGTTTCGTCAGTGAGGATGAGGGATGGGTCGATCGGTTCGTGGGTTCGTGGCATGATCTCGCCGGTGGAGGAGGTGGGTCGATCGGTTTGTGGGTTCGTGGCGTGATCTCACCATCGCATGGAGGGGACGAGGACGGCAATCGGTTCGTGGGTTCGTGGCGCGATCTCGCCGGTGGACAAGGTGGGTTAATCAGTTCATGGGTTCGTGGGTTCATGGCGCGATCTCACCGTCACGTGGAGGGGACGAGGACGGCGATCTGACCAGAGTGATCTTGAACTCAATGGCGCGATCTTGAACTCTCTCTGTTTGTGCGTCTGTGAGGCCTTTCTCTTTCTCTTTCTCTCTTTACGCGTCTCCGGAAATGATTTGAAGGTAAAACAGAAGCTGAAAATATTTTCCGGGTCAAAGGGGCTATTTTCCATGCACAACCAAACACACGGTTTCATGTAAAAGGATTTCCTGAAATCGTTTTCAGCCAAAACAAACACAGCCTAAGAGGAAAACAGAGAAGCAGGACATGACCTGTTCAGGTACAGACCATGAAAATCAAAATCTAACAGCTGAACTAAGTCCACAGGCAGACCAGCAAGAAAAACAAAATCAGAGGCTTGAGATCCTCCCATACGAGCAAGGGCATCGACGCATCTATTAGCTTCGCGATAACAATGCCTAATGCAGATCTGAGGAATCTAAGACACCAGCATTCTACAGTCATCTATGAGAGAAGAAACAAAAACATTGGTGTAATTCGGATTAGTAATAGCATCAACTATGGCTTTGGCATCTAACTCCACTTCCACGACAACAGAATTATGGCTAATACACACATTAAGACCATCACGAAGGGCCTAAAGTTTAGCAATGAAGCTGGTGGTTTTTCCAATCTTGCGAGCAAATCCGGCAATCCATTTCCCTTCCTCATCTCGGATAAGGCCCCCTCCCCCTGCTAGACCTGGATTATCAAGGGAGGAACCATTCGTATTCAATTTAACCCATCCATTAGCAGGCTTACTCCAACGGACAGGTTTGCAAAATCTTGTGACAACTTCCTTCAAAGGACTAGCGTAGAATTGGAACTTTAACGCTCTGTGAGTAATGTCTTTGGCTAAGCAAGGATTCGGCCTTTGCTCGTTAAAAACGACATGGTTCCTTTGCTTCCAAATGAGCCATATGGCAAAGAGAAACACAATACTCCAGGACACAGCATGCCGACCAACCCTTCGTTGATTTGTACCATTCAGCTCTAGCCAATCCTGCAAATTGCTGTTAAAGAAGGGGTTGTTACTCCGATTCTCACCCAGCTGGTAC
Source organism: Quercus tomentella (assembly GCA_028535165.1). Taxonomy (NCBI): domain Eukaryota; kingdom Viridiplantae; phylum Streptophyta; class Magnoliopsida; order Fagales; family Fagaceae; genus Quercus; species Quercus tomentella. The sequence goes on from JAPQVY010000111.1 coordinate 45,385,928, forward strand.
CAAACCTGCTTAACCACTTCACAATCGCGAAGGGCATGCAAAATGGACTCACTAGAAGCATGACAAAGGCGGCATTGAGTATTAGCCAACATGCCCCTTCTATTGAGACATTCCTTCACCCCAATACTCCCATGACAGCAAAGCCACACAAAAGATTGAATTCTAGGCAAAATCCTAACCTTCCAAATCCATTTACCCCTGAATGAATCTTCATTACCCTGCTTTGTGGCTAGATTGTAAGCTGATCCAAGGTTAAATAAGCCATGCTCGGATTTCTTCCAGGTTAATTTATCCTCTCCACAGGATACCAAAGCAAATGGCATAGCTTGAAGCTCCTGCTTGACAGAATCAGGAAATTCAAAAGAAGTTAAAAACCAATTCCACCCGAAAGTGGACACCACATCTTTTACCCTCAATGTTGCAATATCCTTGGACAAAGGGCCGCATATGGTTTGCCTTAAAGCTCTGAGATTAGACTAATTGTCAGTCCAAAAGTTGAGACAACTATCTCTACCACAAGTCCACCTCACTCCATTTTGAAAGTTATCAGCCCCTTTTTTCATTGTTGCCCAGACCCTTGAGCAAGGCAGCTTATCTCTATTACTAGACCTCAATCTCCGAGGGTTGCAATATTTTCCTTTAAGAACTTTAGCCCATAGAGACTCCCCTTCTGTATGAAACTGCCAGTTGAGCTTAGATAGGAGCATCATATTCCTACCTTTGGCTGCTTGAATACTCAAACCCCCCTCATTCTTCGGCTTAGTGATTTTGTCCCAAGCAACCCAATGCATTTTCTTCACCGAATTTGTAGAGCCCCATAGGAAGTTCCTATTGACTCGGTCAATGCCTTCAGTAACTTTATTAGGTAAGTGAGCACATTGCATCACATAGTTAGGAATGGTAGAGGAAACATGCTTCACAAGGACAGCTCGACCCGCCAAAGACAAAAGATTTGCCTTCCAACCCGCCAACTTTTGCTTAACTCGATCAAGCACAAAATTAAAATCTTGAGAAGAGGACCCAGTATGTTTGATGGGAATCCCAAGGTATTTACCAAGATTAGGAGTGGAATGGAATCCTAATATATCACACAACTCATCCCTACTATCCCTATCCACATTCGGCGAGAAAAAGACCCTAGACTTAGCTCCACTTACAGTTTGACCCGACTGTCTACAAAATTGATCTAACACCTCTCTTATGGTAGAACAATTCTCATGGTCAGCTTTGGCAAACAAGACCAGGTCATCCGCAAAAAAGAGATGCGAGAACGCTAAACCATTCCTATTAGCCTTAACTGGATGCCATCTGTTAGCACTACATTTCTCTTCGATGAGTTGGCCAAGGTAGTCCATACAGAAAATAAAAATATATAGGGAAAGAGGATCCCCTTGTCTAATACCCCTCGACGGTATAATCTGATCTAAAGCTCCCCCATTCACCAAAATGGACGTGGAAACAGTCGACACACAGCTCATCATCAACTTTATGAGATTAAGAGGGAGATTGATTCTACACAACATTTCTCTGATAAAACCCCATTCAAGCTTATCATATGCTTTTTCCAGGTCTATCTTAACCGCCATAAACCCATTCGTCCCCTTCTTTCTACTGATCGTGTGGATGAGTTCTTGAACGATGATGGCATTATCCGTTCCCCTTCGCCCAGGGACAAACGCAGATTGGCAGGGAGATATGAGCTTGCCAAGAAAAGGCCTCAACCGAGCTACCAAAATCTTAGATACAATTTTATACACCGTATTGCACAAACTAATAGGGCGGTAATTACTAAGAGTTTTTGGACTAGGAATTTTAGGAATAAGAGTGATGTGGGTCCTATTTAACTCCTCAGGAACAACCATATCAGCAAATATCTTTCTAACTTCTTCCAACACAGAGTTGCCTACAATGAGCCAAAAATGTTGGAAAAAACCTGCATGAAGACCATCAGGCCCAGGGGCTTTGAAAGCCTTTAGAAACCATAGCCCCGCCTTAATCTCATCAACTGAAACCCCCCCCCCCCTCCAAATACTGTCACGCTCCTCATCCGTGAGCCGGACTTGCCAAGACGAACCAGCAGGGATATATAGGGCAGAAGAGCTATGGGAAGTAGTAAAAAGCTCAGAGAAACCATTCTGGATAACTTCCTTCACTTCTCTTTCATCATGCAACCACTCCCCAGAATTGGACAAAATAACTGAAATGGAATTTCTTTTTCTTCTAACTAGCGTGGAGACATGGTAAAAGAAAGTATTTCTATCTCCCAACAGCATCCAATTGACTCTAGACTTGAGCACCCATAATTCTTCCTCTTGGCTGAGCACACCACATAAATCTGCCTGAAGCTTCCTTTCCAAATCCACAAGAGAAATAGAGGGGCAAACGGCTAAAGCCTTCTGAATCCCCCCTAATCTAGCCATAATTCTGTTCTTTTTCTTGAAAATATTGCCAAAGTGCCCCCTATTCCAATCCGAAGCATCTCTGGAAAACTCACTGATGGCTTCCTTGAGGCATGCAGCCCTCACCCAAGCTCTTTGAACCACTTGAGGAAAAGAAGGATCCGAAAGCCAGAAGCTCTGAAATTTGAAGAGCCTATTTTGCCTTGCCCAACTAGTAGGATTTGTTTCCAATAAAATCGGATTGTGATCAGAGTGGCATTTAGTCAAGTGAGTCACTCGGGCTTCAGGATATAAAGTGCACCAGTCAGTATTTACAAAGAACCTATCAATTCTTTCTTGGATGAGAACATGGGCATCCCTCCAGTTGGTCCACGTGAAACGAGAACCCGAAAACCCCAGATCAATCATATTGCATTTATCTAAGCAATCTTTCAGCAGAAGCGACTTGTTGATACTCACCTCTCTGCCACCCAACTTATTAGAACTATTAAGAGGCTCATTGAAATCCCCTGCAATCACCCAGGGCATACTATGCAATTCCGTAGTGTGAATCAGATTATTCCAAAGAATAGATCTCTCTACAAATCTAGGACTAGCATATATTGCTGAAAAAAACCAGGAAAAATTAGAAGCTCGTACCTTAACAATAACATGAATTTCCTGTTCAATCTTTGCCATAGGAGAAACTTCCACCTTATCAGCATTCCACATAAGCCATAAACCCCCAACAAAACCAATTGAGTCCACATGAACTGCTCCATCAAAAGGCAACCGATCGGTAATAGCCTTAGCTCTCTCCCTTCCCAGATGGGTTTCTATAACCACAAAAACAGCTGGATCATGCACACGCACCAGCTCCCTTACATGATTCTGAAAATTGGGCTTCAAAGCGCCCCTACAGTTCCAGATTATTATATTCATAACATGGATAAAATTAGAAGAAAGACCTTCATCAGCAGGAGTTTGGATTCTCTCCTCCTCTCTCCTCCTCCTTCAAACTCCATCCCATCCGCCTTGGCATCACCATCAATTAGCCTTGCCCCATGAGTTGAAACCCCAGCACACATGTTACTAATAGCTCTATCTTCAACATCCCAAGACTCACTTCGCCTAACACCGGGCTTAACAAAATCAGAGGACTCGTCCTCCATGCAGTTAGTCTCTGCATCTCCGGCGTTAACCTCCTTCCCCAGCGTGGGTCCGTCACTAACAGGAACCCCATTGCTGCACTCACCTTCCACGCGCTTCTCGTCTCGGCCCAACTTACAGCAGTGACCACCTCTAAAGTTATTATGATCATCTCCACCACAACTATCACCCAACTCGTTCCTAGCAAATGCCGTGAACAAAAACTCACTTCGTTCACTGGTCTCATTGCTGGGTTTGGAAATGGCGGCGAAAGAGATAGATTTTGGGGAACACTTAGCCATTTCAGCATCACTAGCTGATGTAAAATGTGCCCTGCTTCGAGCTAATACTTTTCCGACACATTTTGGGCTTGTGTTGTGGCACTTCCAATATTGAAGCTACCCAATTGGTTAGCATCCGTGAGGAGGTCAGGGCCCAAAGAGTAGCCCACCTATTTTGCTCCATGATCCGAGTTAGAAAACTCCTTAGGACCCTGGGCCTGCCTTATTGGATGGGCCTTATTAGACTTAGCCACATGCAGAAAAGCATTCCCATTACTAACTCTTAGATAGCCCGTTCCACTACCTTCTGGCATGTTCCTAGCACCTCTGTTTCCTTGTCGTCTTCTAGTGACCACTACCCACGGACCATAGGTGTCCTCTTGCTCAGTAGCCCGAGCTGCCTCCCCTTGCATGGGGTCCACCGAATCACACGCATCGCGTGAGTTGTTGACATGGACCTCCTTTCGAACCTCGGCCTCCTTGTCCACCTTGGTCAGGCTTCGGATAATATGAGGGCAAGCATCCCTCCGGTGACTAATCCGGCCACAAGAAAAGCAAAGTCGATTAATGCCTTCATAGTTGACAGGCTGGTGGAGGCCCCCAATAAGAATGTTTGTCACCAATGGTTTATCAATATCCACTTGTACGCAGAGCCTTGCAAACTGGCCCCTTGCTTCAGTCGCGGTATGAGTGTCAATCCTAAGAATCTTACCAATGGAGTTCCCTATCTACTTTAAAACTTCCACTTCATAATATTCAATGGGCAGTTCGTTTAGTCTGATCCATATCACAATGAAAATTGGATATATATATATATATATATATAACTACTTGAAATTCCTGAGACGTTCGTCATAGAACTACCCATCATACATATATATATATATATATAATTTATGTCATACCAAAATGAAAATGATACAACTTTTCTCAGGAATTCAAAGGTAAGTTAGCGAAAACATTCATTTTTGAATAAAATTTATTTATAACGTTTTTTGTAACATTAAAAAAGTATATAAAATTTGAAAATTATTTTTTAAGTTATAAAAAAATTTCTCAACCCCTTTTTTATACCCTACAATCTAAAATACCAAAAAATATATCTAAAAATTTAAAAAAACTTAACAACGATTAATTGGACCGATTAGGGAAACAATTTGTTGTTGATAATTTATTGAGGTTATTTTCTTTGCAGAAATTGCAAATTTGCCCACCCAAAAAGATTATCAAATAAACAATTATTCACAAAATCTCATAATTATGTTTCTATGTATGCATGGTTATATAATAATAATAATAATAATAATAATAATAATAATGAAAATAATAATTATTATAATAATTAATATTATTATAATTATAATTATAATTGTGGGGCTGGGGAGCTTATGATCCGGCCCACGCTCTATTAGGGCTCAAGGTACATGCCGAGGAGGGTATGTGCCGAGGACAAATGGGGAAAGGCCGGTGTGTCTAGTGGAACAGCCGAGGATGATTTTGTTCTCGGCACTACAGGACTTCAAAGGGAATAGCAACGTCTCGATGATGACTATCCCCAAAAAAGCCCCCAGAAGGAGATACGAGTAGAATGGGACCCACGTTGGAGGTACGGTGCGAAACTGGTTCAGGATAAATATGTCCTCTCCACATTAAATGCACCCACCAGCGTCCTGACCGTGTTAATGAGAGAAGACGCCTGGTCAGGGTGACTTCGATTAGCGCAACTAACAGAAAGCAAGATGGGACAGTCGATGGGACGGGTACAGAAGTTAGCACCTGCCGGACCAACAAGTGGAGGGCTAAGATCAACCAAGAAGGGCTATATAATGTGAAGGTTAACGCACCAAAGAGGAGGCTGGGAAAAATGGCCAAAACCAGAGCCTCCCAGCCCACCTCTAGGAGAAAAACTCCCAGAGTGTACACGTTTTATTTATGTATGAACACCACGGAATACCACCGACTTGTGATCAAGGCCTAGCCTTTCAAACCCACGCTCTATAAATGATATTGTTTGGGCCTTTTTACGTGCGAACCCAGTATCGTTTTGGGTCGTTCCAAATTGTATCCTTACAATTGGCGCCGTCTGTGGGAAAGGTTTGTGTGTTGGCATAGGTGGTAGGTCGAAACAATCCCCTTGTCACTTCTAAACAGCCGGTTGTATTGTTTTAGCGTAAAGTTCCACCAGGGGCTTTGTTTCTTTATTAGGGGCTGCGCTTCGTAGCGTCAACATCACGAATGGTTCTAGGGGCTCGGTCGAGGAGCTAATTCCCCGTAAACCAAGGCCCCGGGCCATAACTGAGAGGTTATTTCCCCCAACTTATCAAAATCAAGTTTTGGACAGAACCAAGGTATTGCATGGTCCTCGGACTCAAACCTATGGGGAAACCAACTACTTATCAAAATCAAGTTTTGGACAGAACCAAGGTATTGCATGGTCCTCGGACTCAAACCTATGGGGAAACCAACTACTTATCTAAATCAAGTTTTGGACAGAACCAAGGTATTGCATGGTCCTCGGACTCAAACCTATGGGGAAACCAACTACTTATCAAAATCAAGTTTTGGACAGAACCAAGGTATTGCATGGTCTTCGGACTCAAACCTATGGGGAAACCAACTACTTATCAAAATCAAGTTTTGAACAGAACCAAGGTATTGCATGGTCCTTGGACTCAAACCTATGGGGAAACCAACTACTTATCAAAATCAAGTTTTGGACAGAACCAAGGTATCGCATGGTCCTCGGACTCAAACCTATGGGGAAACCAACTACTTATCTAAATCAAGTTTTGGACAGAACCAAGGTATTGCATGGTCCTCGGACTCAAACCTATGGGGAAACCAACTACTTATCAAAATCAAATTTTGGACAGAACCAAGGTATTGCATGGTCCTCGGACTCAAACCTATGGGGAAACCAACTACTTATCAAAATCAAGTTTTTGACAGAACCAAGGTATTGCATGGTCCTCGGACTCAAACCTATGGGGAAACCAACTACTTCTCGAAATCAAGTTTTGGACAGAACCAAGGTATTGCATGGTCCTCGGACTCAAACCTATGGGGAAACCAACTACTTCTCGAAATCAAGTTTTGGACAGAACTAAGGTATTGCATGGTCCTCGGACTCAAACCTATGGGGAAACCAACTACTTATCGAAATAAAGTTTTGGACAGAACCAAGGTATTGCATGGTCCTCGGACTCAAACCTATGGGGAAACCAACTACTTATCAAAATCAAGTTTTGGACAGAACCAAGGTATTGCATGGTCCTCGGACTCAAACCTATGGGGAAACCAACTACTTATCAAAATCAAGTTTTGGACAGAACCAAGGTATTGCATGGTCCTCGGACTCAAAACTACGCGGAAACCAACTACTCTAAAGAAACCTAGATACTAAGCAGGACCTAACACTACACGCGACTACCTCCATTGAATGAGGATCAGACATGGGTTCAAAGCTCTATAGGTGCAGGTAAGCTAGTGTTTTGAAATATGATTCTAAATATATCGCATGCACAACTATTCATACATGTTAAGATAATTAGTTCGAAATTCATAAATAATAGTAAGTATCGACAAGGGCAACTAACTAGTAACCAAAGGAAAAGGAAGAAAAGAATTTCATATACGTGTTCAACAGGTTCAAACTACTAGCAAATTACAAAGTTTTCAAAATGAAAAAGAAACAAGTTAAATTGTTAAACTAAAAACAAATACGAAGCCTGGCCGGGGTTTCTACTTCTTTAACTTTGCATCGGCCACGTCCTGGGAAGGAGGAACGGGATCAGCTCCGGTGCCCTGGAGGACAGTCCCTTCTGGGGAAGACTGAGCAGGATCAGTGTCGGTACTCTTGGGGACCACAGCAAGGGGAATCGTCTGTAGGGGCTGGGCAAGTATGGCTGGCTCCTCAGCGTTAGGCATCTGAGTGCCAAGCACGGGCTCAGCAACCTCTTTGGGTACCTCGGGATCCGTATGCTGAGATGCTTCTATCACATCCTGAAGCTCTCCCTCTTTGAGCGGCTCCGCAGGAAAAGCGCTGACCCGTACGGTTTCCGATTGAGTGACCCCTTCCTCATGTTGGTCGCTCACAGCTGCGGAGCTGGTGGAGGTGGCCTCGCGGATGGCTATAGGGTAGAATATGTTCTCCGCTTTCCACAAGTCAGATGAAGCATTCACCCCAGCCCGCTTCAAGGCCTCTTCCCAAACCTGGGAGCAGTAAAGCCTGCATACTCCAGGAATCTGGGCTTTAAGGATGGCTTGGGTTTCAGCTACCCCCGCATTATAACCATCATCCTCGGCCGTTTCCTTTACAGCCTCAGCCTCGTTTCTGGCAAACTCGGCCTCCTGCTTGGCCCTTATGGCCTCGTCACGGGCATACTCCGCCACACCTATTTCATGCTCTGCCGTGGCCAGTCTTTTATTTAAGTCCTTTACTAGCTCTTTAGCTATTTGCAACTGATCCTCGGCATCTCACAGACGTTTTGTTTGGTCCTCAGCTTGTTTTTGGGCGCTGGCTAAACCCGCCGAGGCGCTGTCCCTTGCTCGGATCGCCTCTGTTAGGGCAGTCTTGGTCTTGGCGAGGTCGTCCTCAGAAGCTTTGAGAGTCCGTGTGGCCACTAAGCGCTTGGAGCGTTCACTCTCGGCCGCCTTACTCTGATTGTTCACCTCTTCCTCCATCCTATAGGTGGCCTGGAGAGCCTGTCAAGGGAGATAAATACATCGTAAATGACAAACCGGGAGTGGGAGTTAACAAAGTTCTAGGTTTCAAGAGCCTTACCATGCCCAAGTACCTCTTCCTACTGAGGAAGACCTCTTGCATCCTCATTTTCTTCAGCCCATCCATGTCGGTGGGAAGCAGCATGGCTCTCCCTAGTGCGTCTGCCACATAACCACCCTCGCCATCTCCAAGGTCCCTCATGGACGCGGTCTCTAGCAATGGACCCCTGTGGAGCATTGGAGTAGGAAGCCAGGCGCTTGGCGAGGATTGGGCCTCGATCTCCTTTCCCTTGCTTTGGGAAGATTGGGACTCAATTTCTTTACCCTTACTTTGGTGCCCAATCTTCAGTTGTTTCGTACGAGGGGCTTCCTCCCTCTCCTTAGAAGGTTGGGATTTTCCCCTATCCATGGTCTCTTTGCCCTTGGGGCTCCTCTTTCTCTTTGAATCAGTGCCTTCCTGCCAAGGAGGCAGAGCTATTTGGGAAGGAGCAGAAAGTTTGGGGCGGGGGGATTGTGGTTGTGACTTGGTGGAGGACGACCTAGTTTGGATGGTCTAGGGCTGAGGTGGTGGGGGCGAAACATTAGATTGCGGCGTTCCCTGCGCACCCTCCCCCGGTTGACCCTCGAGGAGTTCGAATAGGCTGGGCTGGGGCATTCTCTTGAGTCTCATCTCGGCTTGCGAAGATGTGCCCACTGATGATAGTTCCGCCTCGGACAAAGCTGAGTCACCTAAATCACCAGAAGGATCCTCGGATTGGCTGGTTAGGTCAAATACCCCAAACCCTTCCTCGGACCGATCTAACTCGCCTTCGTCCTCCGCTACTTGGTGAGACGAGGAGGGGCCCACCGGTGGGATGCTCTCTGGGACAGATGGTATTTCGGAGATTAGAAATCCTATCTCGACCACGGTGATTTTTGGAAGCTGAGGGCGGTTGGCGCTGATCACGTGCCTAGGGTCGCCAAAAGACTTCTGAACAGGAGGGTACCCTAATATTTTGTGAGCGGCTCAGACTTGACCATCTCCGTCATTTACGAAAACCGCCGCTTGTAGAACAGTCTCCAAGTCCACCCGGTTAACTAAGTGAAAATGCCGTTTATAAGCGTGTGGATTTACAAAAGAAAAAGTATATGCATGGTTAGTTACCGAGCCACATCAGATTAAAAATGGTGCAAAGGGTCAGCGCCCTTCCATTCCTTATACCCCACCTGGTTCTCCTTCTACTATGGGGCACGGATTGCCATCATGCCATTCACCGGAGACGATAAGGAAATCCTTGTTTAATCCCTTGTTGGAATCGGGAAGGCACTGGATTAGTCGAACCCTTTCGTCTCTCGTCTTCATGTAGAATGATTTCCCCTTCAAATTTTGGAGGTTATAGCACCAATTCACGTCATGGTGGGTCAGTCTTAGCCCCATCTTTTCGTTTAATGCATCCACGCAACCCAAAATCCTAAACATGTTGCCGGCGCACTGGGTGGGGGCTAATCGGAAGTGCCTGAGGTAACCCCTCGTTACCGGCCCCATAGGGATTCTCATACCCCCCTCTACAAAAGCGAGGATGGGAATTACTACCTCACCTGTTTCTCTCTTATAGTGCCACTCCCCCATCTTACAATGCCTCAGACTTACGTTGGGAGGAATTTTGTAATCGGCGATGAACTTGTTCATCGCCTCTGCAGTATCGACTAATTTTCTTAGTCTCGATTTAACCATTTCTATGATTTACTAAACAAACTCAACCAGCAACGGGAGAAGGAAAGGAACCAGAGAAAAGATAAACCCAGAAAAGATAAAAAAACGAGTTAATGGAGGCAGGGAACTTACATAAAAGAGGAAAGACGCTTCGGACAGGCTTTTTGTGCTGGAGATAGACTTGAGTTTGGGCAAAAGTTCAGATGAACCCAGGGTATACGCGCTGGAACTCTTAAGTGCAAAACTGAAGAGGCGGACCCGTTCCAAAAAATCATTTATACTTTCTAGGGTAACTGCACAAATTTTCCCGCCCATAAAGACCAAGGAATTACCACCGTTTGATTTTCATCATACCGTTGAACGTGGGAAACACAGAGCCGCCCGCATTTAATGAGGCCACGTCTCACCTTTCAACTGCACCAGGAACGTGTCTCGGGCAGATGAAAAGTATTGAGAACCAATAAGTGACAAGGATTGACAGGCATTGACAGATATCCGATGTCATCAAAAGCCTCCTATCCGTCGAAGAGTCGGATAGCAGGATTTTGAGGGGCTATTGTGGGGCTGGGGAGCTTATGATCCGGCCCACGCTCTATTAGGGCTCAGGGTCCATGCCGAGGAGGGTATGTGCCGAGGACAAATGGGGAAAGGCCGGTGTGTCTAGTGGAACAGCCGAGGATGATCCTGTCCTCGGCACTACAGGACTTCAAAGGGAATAGCAACGTCTCGATGATGGCTATCCCCAAAAAAGCCCCCAGAAGGAGATACGAGTAGAATGGGACCCACGTTGGAGGTACGGTGCGAAACTGGTTCAGGATAAATACGTCCTCTCCACATTAAATGCACCCACCAGCGTCCTGACCGTGTTAATGAGAGAAGACGCCTGGTCAGGGTGACTTCGATTATCGCAACTAACAGAAAGCAAGATGGGACAGTCGATGGGACGGGTACGGAAGTTAGCACCTGCCGGACCAACAAGTGGAGGGCTAAGATCAACCAAGAAGGGCTATATAATGTGAAGGTTAACGCACCAAAGAGGGGGCTAGGAAAAATGGCCAAAACCAGAGCCTCCCAGCCCACCTCTAGGAGAAAAACTCCCAGAGCGTACACATTTTATTTATGTATGAACACCACGGAATACCACCGACTTGTGATCAAGGCCTAGCCTTTCAAACCCACGCTCTATAAATGATATTGTTTGGGCCTTTTTACGTGCGAACCCAGTATCGTTTTGGGTCGTTCTAAATCGTGTCCTTACAATAATTATAATTATAATAATAATGAAAATACAATGGAAAAGGCTAAAATATGTTACTTATCTGATTATATTCATTTGACTAACCTTTAATTTTGTATGAATAAGTGGCATTATTGAGTATTTCTAATACAATTATTAAGAATATTTTATCTAAAAAATTACAAATTTGTCCACCCAAAATGATTAAAAAATAAACAAAATTTAGTAAAGTCCCATAGTTTAACATCTAAATGGATTACTAAAAAAAATCAAATTTTAACTTGCAAAACAACTAATTATTAATCCAAATCAAATCAAACCAAAATGAGATAAAGAAAAAGAACTTGTGACCGGGAATCGGAATACGAAAATACCTAAAGATTCATAAAAGTCGATACAAATTTACCAAAAAGAGAAACAAATGTGATGTTACAATTAAATCAACAATAACAAAAAGAACCATTAGTAGAAAAAAAAAAGTGGTTGAAACAATTAAATAATCCATCAAAAAAAAAACAAAATGAGAGAGAGAAAGTATCGGCTTTTTTGTCATGGACGACTTGGAAGGAATATGTGAGAGATGTGGAAATGAAGTAATAAGAAATTTATATGAAAATTAAAATGGAAGAAGAAGGGTGGAAGTAGATGAGAGAGGTTGAGCAAAGTGAAACGGTAGAATTTAAAAAGATATAAAGGAGAAAATTTAAAAACACAATGATAGGAGGAGATGAAAGAATGAACTAAGAAGGCAATGGTTGAAGAAGGTGAAAAGTTAAACAAAGTAAAAATTGGAAAAAAAAAACAAAAACAAAAAAAATTAGAAAGGATGCTAAAGATGTGCGGCAAAAAGAGCTTTGTAAATTTTATTGCAAAGCTTCCATTATTATATATAGTACAGATATGTATGGACATTGTTTTTGGTTTTTTATTCTTCATTGATTTCATTGTTTAGTTATAAACATCTAAATTAAAATAGATGAATATATAAAGACAAAGTTATATGTAAAGACAAAATTATATGTAAAGTTAAAACTACCTGAGATGAATGTGTAAAGTTAATAATCTATTTATATATTTTTTGTCAAAAAAAATTAGGACTAAAAAATAAATAAGAAAAAGAATGATTATGTGGCCAATGACATGGCAGGTGAGGTGGTGCAACAAGAGCTTAGCAACAATAAATGTTATGCTTTAGTTTATATATATATATATATATTTTTTTTTTAAGACTTTTTTTTTTGGGGTTTTTGATTCATTGTTTTGTTATAAACGTATAAATTAAAGTAGATCAATATGTTAAGTCATTTTATTTATATATTTAATATTGTAAAAAAATAGAAATAAATAATAAAAAGAATGATTATGTGGTTAATAATGTGGCGAATTAGGTGGCACAACAAGAGAATAGCAACGATAAATACTACATTTTAACTTTTATATATATACTAGTCGCAGACCCGCGTGATACGCGGAAAAATATGAAACACAATGCAATAAAAAAAGTTATCTCTTATTTACAGTGTGAGAACTATTAGACCAAGTTGTAATCATATATACTTTGTTAATTACCATACAAATACATGTGAATCAACTCTTTTAGGTATATTTTTCTCCTAAACATAAATCAACATTTTGTTCTTTCTCATAATCAATAAATCATATATCATAAAGTGAAAATATAAAATAAAATAAAATTCAAAAAACGATTTTTTTTTTATCATATGAACATTTGAATAAATCTCACAATATATATCTCTTCAAATTCATAAACCATATGATTACTTAGATTATATAGTAAAATAAGACCAACCTATCTATCAAAACATTGTAATATCATCTAGATATAATTATATAAGAGTCATGTTTTGTTGATCTTGTCTCATTAATCCAAAAGTAACATCTATATAGCTAATAAGATCTTTAGAAAGTAACATATGACGGGAAATTCTTAGTTTGAATAATCGATTATAGATATATAAATTATCCAACACAAACATCTATTAGAAGATAGAATCTATAACTTTAATACAAAAATTTGGCAAAATGATTAAATAGTATACTTCCTTCAGCTTAGTGATATTAAGATATTTTTTATTAGGAGTGTACACATTCAACCAAGAGGAATTAATCAAAGAATTTTTAATCACTATCAACTATATTAGTTTGCTCTTTGTTTTTCATGGTTTCTCTTCAAAATGAAGGTGACGTTGACAAATTTAGACTACGACAATTATAGAGTAGTTATACAAAATTATTCAAAAACTATTATTCAAAACTTTGTACAAATAAATTCATTTTCTTGTTCCATATGTTGTACATACTTATGGAATTTAAAAGTTCACTCTCCATCAAGGCTTGCATTACAAATACTAATGATTTCATCATAGAAGTCAACCCTATTGAGAAGTTTATGTGATGTAATGCATAATTTGTCAAAAGTGGGGGCACCTTCGGCATTGTTTCTATTGTTACGACAACATAAGCTTAATCTGGTTCCATGTAACAGAATTTGTGCAATTTCAAAATCACAAAGAGACTAAAAGGGGGGGGGGGGGGGGGGAACAAAGATTGATTCAAAAATGTTATATGAATTAAGCATTGCATATATGAAATGTTTAAGCAAATAATGGGACATAAAATGTTATTCAAACTAACACAAACACTAACCTTCTTTTCTTTTTTTTTCATAGGTAGATAGTGGTGGAGGGGTGATGGTGGGGTTTATATCACAAATATGGGACACCACAAAGAATGTATTTACCGCTAGGCTATCATTTGCACCCCTAAAAATTAACCTAGAAGGCTAGACAAAAGAATAATTGGAATTTCAAAAAAGAATTAATCACAAGTTCCTCAAGTATCTATACATAAAAACATTAATAGCATAATAATGCTGTTAGTTTTTAGACCCCTTAAAACCACAATCAGATTAACCTAGGTAATTAGTCAAGTGATTACTTAGTCCAAATTACAAGTTTAGGTTATCACAATCAAACAATCATATCATGTATAGCAGTGGAAAGATAAATAACACAACGATATGATAACCTAGGAAAACCAAACCGGTAAAAAAACCTGGGGAGGATTTAACCTAGCTATCCTCAAGGTAAAAAGCAAATCCACTAGAAAAAATCGAAATTCATACAATAAGACTTACAAGCCCCTACGCTCGACTTCTTATTGCTACCTACCAGTAGAACTTACTGACACGACCACGTGCCAGCTTCGAATCCACGGACTCCTTCTTTCTTTGGCCTTTGCAAAACACAAACACCCCTGTTTGTGACTTTGAGATCCCACTCAAAGGTTTAGCAACACAAACTCTCCTGTTTGTGACTTCAAGACCACCCTTGAAGGTTTAGATTATCACCACCTTTGATGACTAGAGAAGGCAGCAACTTCTACAATACCGGATCTTGAGATTCTTCAAGGAATAGCACCGGTAGAAGACCTAAGAGAGTTTTTTAGGAACAAAACCCTAAATACAAAAGAGGCACACACTTTTCTCTCTAAAAAGCCACATAAAAACGTGTTTAGGGTTTCCTTTATATACTGGGAGAAGTAGATTAGAAACCCTAATCCTTAATGGGCTTGAACTGCTGTTTGGGTTTAATTAAAATTCTGCAGATACGACTTTCGATCGATCGAGCTTGTCTTTCGATCGATCGAACCAGACAGATTATGAAATTTTCTTCCTGCAGCTTGTATATTCTTGAATCTTAACTTGAATCACCTTGAGCATTGTCTAATAATACCTATAGACTCTAAGATCTATATCTAGACAAGTTTGTGTTCACGATTTACCAATTGTTCTAAACATTTAGAACCTAACAAATGCTCTAGAGTAAATTATATTTTGTCTTATTCTTTTTTTTTTCCTTAAAAGATGATCAACTAAGAAAAATAAAAACTTATAAAAAAAAACTCAGATTAATTAAAATTGTGTTGCCAATTCTAAGTCAATTAAGAGTAACAAAAGTCAATATCCTTAAAAATTTTGGGAAGGAAAACAGCAAAATCACTTCACATAGACTAAATGTAAGAATACCAAAAAGAAAGGGAAAAAAAAGTTCATTTATATTTGTGCGTTTTGCTCACCTCAAGGGTCATCTTATTGACGACTTAACTTTGAAAATCCCTAACAAAAACAATCAATGTCTTCTCAAAATGGTGAAAACTAAAACTTGATTGAAAAATATGGAGAACAAATAGTATTGAACTAATTTTTTTGTTGTAAATGATGAGGTGTTCGTATCTAGAATGTACATTAGTAGATATATTGTAAAGCTTAAATAAAAAATGATTGATGTGTGAGTGAGAGAAATACAATTGTGAAAAACTAATAATTTGGAAGAGGAAACATTGTAACTGTAGATAAACAAAGAGACACAAAACTCTCTTTGTGCTATAGATTATGCTTGAAATTTTAATTGTATCCACTAAAAAGATAATGAACTATTCAATTTTAATAATTCTTTAAAATTAGAAAGAAAAAAAATGAAAAGTTGAAATCAATTTGGGTGGCTGAATAGTCAAACATTTGTACCTAATACTTAGTAACGTTTGTAATTGGAATATTTATTATTAGATATTTAGTTTAATAAGCCCACCTTTTATCCATATCTTTTCAAAGAACGCAATCCTGAAACATTCAATCTAAAATGAAGAAATGCAAGTCTTGAAACTTAAATATATTTTAGTCCTTCATTAGTTAAAGATTTTATCTTGGTGAATTTTTGCATTGTCAAATGCAATTTCTAGAAATTTAAGATTTTTTTAACAAATTCCAAATAATTAGATGAAAAGTTAAGTATATTTTTGAAAAGATATTAACATGAGCAGTTTCCAAAAATAATCATTTGATTCTTATTTACTTACAATTATTATGAATTGTAAAGAAAATTTTTAAATTTCAACAATTATTGAGAAATTAATTGTTGAAATTTGCCATATGTCAATCCAAATATGACACATGGCACCTTAGCACCTTATCATCCAAACATAGCTCACTTACAAAGGATAATGACTAACATAGGACAATGTTAAAGTGAAAATTCAATTAATAAGACTATATATTAAATAGAAATTATTACCAACCATAATCACACAAACGAATATAACAAGAAAAGAAACGTAGAGGTGAAAAATATAGATTATCAAAATTATAGAAATTTGTATAAACCAAAGCAATGATTATTACACATTTATAGAGTTGGAATATGTCCCAACTCCACCACATTCTAATTCCTCAAACAACAAACAAAGTCTATTGAACACGTTAACTTCAATTTCACTACTTAAAAGAAAAAAAAATCCAAATATCATTTTCTATACAATAAGTTACGTATAAAAAGTTTCTCAAAAAAAAGTTATTGGTAAAATAATTTTGAAATAGTTTTTATATTATTTACTATACGGAAATTGCAAATATAAAAAATAACTCATTTAAAAGTGAGTTAATTTGAAACCATGTATTTTTGTTTTTTGATAAAATTGAAACCGTGTAATTGGTAAAAAAAAAAACAAAAAAACCCAACCCAAATAGAGCTATCTTCAAGCTGTTAATAATAAGGACGTTTATACTTGGGTAGAGTTGGAGAGTTTTTTCAACCCAACTTGACAATATTGGTTTAAGAAATCCCAATCTAGTCCATCACTTCTGTAGAAACAACCCAATCTAGCCCACAGAAGTGGTGGATTGTGAGAAATGATATGTAGATTATATTTTTACAATATTTTTATAGCAAATTCTAAGTGGTAGGTTGTTACTAATTGTTATTATTAGGGCAAAAAAGTAATCTTAGTGTTAGATTCAAATTTGAATCAATAACTACCTACTTATGATTTATTGTGAGAATGTTATAAAAATGTTGTGGACATAGCACTCCTCGGTAGATTATACATACATATTTTCAGTTTTGTAAAAATTAGGTTTTATCAATTATATATAGATTTTTTTAATAATATATTGCATTTCCTATGATATGCTTAACTTATAGACGGAAACACTATTTTAGTCCCTATATTTTGGGGTGATTCTTAATTTAGTTCCTACATTTTGTTAGCAATCAATTTGGTTCTTTTAATTTTCAATTTACAGTCAATTTGGTCCATACCGTTAACTCATTAACGGAAAATATTGACATGACAAACAGTGTGCTCAGTTGGCACAATAGATGCTAATGTAGCTAATAAATTAATAGTAATGCTACATACACAAATTATGTTATAACTTTTTTACAAAATATTGATGTGGCCAACCTTTTATTGGTTTTTATTTAGACTCATCATTAATATCACATTTTCATTTATCAATAATTACTCAACATATCACGGTTTGTAAAATTTTTTTTAAAATAATTTGTATCTCTAGCATTATTCATAAATTAATATTAAAAATTTTTAATCAACATTAAAAAATAACACCTAAGCATTTAATTGTTTTTTAAAAGCCATTGGACCATGTAATTACATACCATAAAAAAAAAGAGTTTAAAAAATTAAAATAATTCCTTGAAAAATTCAACTTCTCATTTTCCATTTATTTTTCTTAGGAAACAAACACAGATAAGCCCAAAAAATCATTTCCTCAAAAAAAAAAAAAAAAAAAAAGCCAAGAAAATCAAATCCACACGCAAGATCAAAACGACAAAGTCATCATGTTTGTTTCTTAGCATTGCTTGTACTTTCTTGACAACTAAACAAAGCAAAATTGGAATATTTTTATTTTCCCTCATCAAAATCACACTCCAAAAATACCATCAAACCCAACAAATACCCAACCCTCTGTGTCAAAAATAAAACTCAGCAGTCAGCACAACTGGTATCTGGGGCCCTATGTTTATATCCGATCCTCCCATCAATATTATTGTTTGATGCTAGTGGATAAGCCAAATTAAAATCAACTATTAGAGCAAAATCTCAGACATGAAAGTTCAAAAATGAAAATCTTTTGCTAGATAGGCTTCTCGGCGATTTCACAAATTGCGAAGAGAGATTTGGAACTGAGGAAAACTCTTAAGGTAAAATGGACTTCCTTGAGCAAGAGAGTGGGCCTGTGCAAAATTGATAGAGAGAGAAATAGGAATTGAGCTGAGAGAGAGTGGGTATGAGCAAAGCCGATCGAGAAAGAGGGCTTGACTTGCGCAAACAGTGAGAAGGCTTGAGATTCAGCCATGGAAGCCTGGTGGTGGCAGGAAAGCTGATGCAGCGTAGGCGTGTAGAAGCATAATCTGTAACACACAATTACTACAATTCTTCTACGAAACCTAAGTTCCACAAGAACACTAGGCTAGTAGGCAAAATAATAGAGAAAACCTCTCTAACAAGCTTTTATTAATCAACACATAACAATAATCAACCTCTCTATAAAGAGTATTTATAGGAATAGAATTTCTCTTACTCCTTTTAGGAAAAGACATAATAAACCTACGCCTACTTGAAAAAGGAAAAACAATTTAACTTGGAAAAGAAAAACAATTAAAACCCTAATTCAACTATGAAAAAAGAAAACAACATAAAATATTAAAATATTTTATTCTTCCTTAACGTATCTGCATCATTCTCTCAGGGTTGGGGAAAACTCGTCCTCGAGTTTTGTGGCAATCTTCCACGATCAATTGGAACCCCGAATAATCCTCTCCATCCTATTCTTCTGTGCAAGACAAGACGAATCAGTATACTACTTATCAATCTTTTCTCACTCATAATAAATCTTGATGTACGGATTTTTATTCTTGACTTCTTTTGCAACGGTGGGATATATGAAGCAAGTACTAAAAAAGAATCCATGCACACATCCATAAACTTCATATTGCCTATTTCACAAAGATTACTTAATATCACTTGTTCACGCCTCTTATTGACCTCTATCAATTCTTGTTCAATAAAATCCTCCCAGAAGGGATCAATAACGTTTTCCATTAATCTTTCCAAATTGATGTTAACTGTATTACCAAAGAAATTTGAGAGAAACTCATCAACCCCAATGAAATCATAGTGTCTAATGTGTTCAAGTTCAAGCTTTAATAGATTGAAACTTTGTTCATCAATTGAGAACTCGTCTACTACTGAACAAACTGATTGTACCAACCTATGATTGTAATCAATAAAATCAATAACCTTTTGTCTTTGAACGTCGAAAGTCTCATCAATGGTGTGAGTTATGGGCTCACCTTGTATGTATATGACTTTATTTTTATCAAGCTCAATCTTGTCTTCTTGACTAAAATCTTCAGGATAGTCATCATAAATTGGTGGAGAATCCCAATTTATTACACAAACTCTTTCAATGTATTCATCCTCCTTTTTGATATCGTAGTCCTCGTCCTCAACATCAAAATACTCCTCCTCCTCCACATAACATGGATTTGGATAGTAGTTTTGAGGTTGGTTTTCAACGGCTAAGGCGGCGAGCTGCTTTGAAAGCGCATCAAACCACTCCTCTATTCGTTGAAAGAACGCCTCTAATTGCGCATCGTGTGCAACCTCATCGCATTCATACACGTCATCTATGGCAACAAGTCTTCCCCCACATGCTCCTCTTTGTGCCATGGTAGGAACCTAGCCTTGCTCTGATACCAACTGATGCAGCGTAGGCGTGTAGAAGCAGAATCTGTAACACACAATTACTACAATTCTTCTACGAAACCTAAGTTCCACAAGAACACTAGGCTAGTAGGCAAAATAATAGAGAAAACCTCTCTAACAAACTTTTATTAATCAACACATAATAATAATCAACCTCTCTATAAAGAGTATTTATAGGAATAGAATTTCTCCTACTCCTTTTAGGAAAAGACATAATAAACCTACGCCTACTTGAAAAAGGAAAAACA
Source organism: Quercus tomentella (assembly GCA_028535165.1). Lineage (NCBI taxonomy): Eukaryota > Viridiplantae > Streptophyta > Magnoliopsida > Fagales > Fagaceae > Quercus > Quercus tomentella. The sequence goes on from JAPQVY010000111.1 coordinate 45,406,225, forward strand.
ATTTAACTTGGAAAAGAAAAACAATTAAAACCCTAATTCAACTATGAAAAAAGAAAACAACATAAAATATTAAAATATTTTATTCTTCCTTAACGTATCTGCATCAAAAGCTCTTTGAGCTTGTTCATGGAGGATGCGAAGAGACTAGAGAGAGATGGGGAATTATTAAGCACACTGTTTCTAAGGGTACAAGGGATTTTTTTAGAAAATAACAATAAAATTCAAACAATATCATTAGTTAGGAAACGTTTGAAACTAATTTGGTTTTTAACAACTCGAGTTTAGAGGGGACGTTTTCTGGGTTATAAAATCGAGTATGTTTTATTCGATTTTCCTATTTTGCCAGTTCCTGAGGTGGGTCCAATATGCCAGAAATCGAGTTTTGTTGGAGTCGTTTTGTAAGACTAGAAAACGAGTTCAAAATACAAACTGAGTTCATTGAACTCGGTTTGTATTCTTGCAAACCGAGTTCATTGAATTCAATTTTTATAGGTATAAATCGAGTTCAATGAACTCGTTTTGTAAGACTGGAAAACGAGTTCAATGAACTCGGTTTCCATTCTTGCAAACCGAGTTCATTGAACTCGATTTGTTTTAAAAAAAAACACCCTCCTTGTTGGGTACGTGTCAACCATCGCAGGCCACTCAAAACGCTCTCAAAAAAACCAAACACACAAAGCACTTCAGCACACAAAAAAAAAACTAAGTTCAAACTTCAAACACACCCTCTTATTCCCTCTCACTCTCACTCTCTCCCTCTCACTCTCAGTCTCTCTCTCTCTCACGAGAAGTTGAGCTCTCTTCTCACTCTCACACGAGATTCCGAGCCTGTCGCTCCGTCGCCGGCACCGTCGCCGTCGCTGCCTCTCGCTTCCGTCGGTCCGTCTCCGCCTCGCATCTTTCTCCCTCAGTGGTTGGCGAAGTACCTCATAAAAGTAAAGACTCTCTCTTTTTTCTGGGTTTATTGGTAATCCGCATGCATTGTACTTGATATTTGGGGGTGCAGAGTTTGCTGCCATATCTGCTGTGAGGCAATGATTTTTGTTCAATTCAAGTTCCAACAGTCAACAGTCCCACCATATTGGTATAAATGATGTTCATACTAGTTCATAAGAATAATATCTTGCCCTTCTAGATGGCGGCTGAGTCTTTAATTTTAAGAATAGAGCCTGATAGATTATGTTAGGATAATATATATATATATATCTGAATATTACTATATGTTAAGAATATAAAGTGTGAGAAAGACTGAATAGTCTGTATATTAATGTGTGTATTATAATGTACAATAGAGAGCCTTATATAGGCTAGATATGTGTGCAGTACAAGTAAAAGGAGTAAACTACAAGTACAGTATACTGGGCTAAGCCCAATGGGCTAAACTAGTCTAAGCTATACACTAACATCCCCCCTCAAACTCGAGGTGGCAAGGAGGAAGCCAACTGGAGTTTGGATATGAGATCTCGAAGACGACCAGGCGGGTGAGTCTTGGTAAAGATATCAGCAGGCTGGTCAGCAGAGGAGATGGAGAATAACTTGAGATTTCCTTTCTTAAGATGCTGGCGAGTGATGTGGCAGTCGATCTCAATATGCTTAGTGCGTTCATGGAAGACATCATTATGAGCAATGTAGATAGCACTACGATTGTCACAATAAAGAGGAGTGGCAGTGGGCTGTGGAGCATCCATGTCAGCCAAGAGCCAGCGAAGCCAAACAAGCTCACAAGTGGTGTCGGCAAGGGCACGATACTCAGCCTCAGTACTGGAACGGGAAACCACATCCTGCTTTTTGCTGCGCCACGAGACCAGAGAAGTACCTAACAGGAAACAGAAACCTGTGATAGAGCATCGATCAGTCGGATCACCTGCCCAGTCAGCATCTGAATAAGCATGAAGCTCGAGAGAAGATCGAGAGGAGTAATGCAGACCATGATAAAGTGTGCCTTTGACATATCGGAGAATCCTAAGAACGGCAGCATAGTGGACAGAACGAGGTGCATCCATGAACTTACTAACCATACCCACAGCATGTGAAATATCCGGACGAGTAACAGTGAGATAGATCAAACTGCCAACCAACTGACGATAGCGAGTAGCATCGGATATAGGTTCACCGTCCAAGGGTGTGAGCTTTGCATTGTATTCCAAAGGAGTGGAAACAGTCTTGTTATCAGTGACACCGGCTTTGGAGAGAAGATCAGAAGCATATTTAGCCTGGGAAAGATAGTATCCATCAGAGGATGAGGTAACCTCAAGCCCAAGAAAATAGCTGAGAGTGCCCAGATCTTTCATCTCAAAATGCTGACTAAGGAAGTTCTGAAGAGAGCGGATACCTGCAGAATCATCTCCAGTAATAATCATATCATCAACATAAAGAAGAATAAGAGTGATACCAGCAGAGGATCTTCGAACAAAGAGAGCAGTGTCATGAGGACTCGAAGTGAAACCCTGCTGAGCAACAACTGAGCTAAACTTCTCAAACCAAGCTCGAGGAGCCTGCTTGAGGCCATAAAGAGCACGGCGAAGGCGGCAAACTTGATTGCCTGAGTGTGGATAGCCAGGGGGTGGTTGCATGTACACTTCTTCATGGAGGTCTCCATTGAGGAAAGCATTCTTCACATCCATTTGATAAAGAGGCCAACGGCGAACAGCAGCCACAGCAATGAGACATCTAACAGATGTAAGACGAGCAACAGGAGCAAATGTTTCCTCATAGTCAATACCATACTCCTGAGTAAAGCCCTTGGCAACTAGGCGAGCCTTGTATCGTTCAACAGATCCATCAGCCTTGGTCTTGATCTTGTAAACCCACCTACAACCTACTACAGACTGACCAGGAGGCAAATCAACCATATCCCAAGTGTGATTCTTATGAAGGGCATCTAGTTCTTCATTCATAGCTTGCTGCCAAAGAGGGTCAGTATGAGCCTCACGATAGGTGTGAGGTTCATAGAGAGTGGCAAGAGCAAAAGAGCAATGATAATCAGTGAGATAAGGGGGAGGAATGCTTACCCGAGTGGAACGACGAAGTTCAGGACCAATAGGAGACTCAGGAGAGGGTGGTGCCACAGGATCCAAGACAGGCGGGTCATATGCCGGAGACAGAACCGGAGATGAGTCGTCTGGAGAGGCAGTCAATGCTGAAGAATCCTCCACAAGTTCAGGATAGAGAGGGAGGAAAAGATCAGTAAAAATGGGAGACTCTGAGGAAGAAGATGTAGGAAACTGCTGAAGACTCGTGAAAGGACGATGTTCCCAAAACTCAACATGACGGGAGACACGAAGGCGATGAGAAATGGGATCATAGCATCGAAACCCTTTTTGAGACACACCATAACCAAGGAAACAACAGAGACGAGTACGAGGTTGGAGCTTTGTTCGTTCATGAGGAGGAAGAGAGACAAAGCAAGCACAACCAAAAACCCGAAGAGAGGAGTAGTCAGGAGTTTGACCATAGAGAAGCTCAAATGGTGATTTGTTGTGTGTAGTTGGTGAAGGAATACGATTAATGGTGTGCACAGCAGTGAGTGCGGCCTCACCCCAAAAGCGCTCAGGAAGAGAGGCAGAAATGAGAAGGGTGCGGACAACATCAAGAATGTGACGATGTTTTCTTTCTGCACGACCATTTTGTTGAGAGGTGTAAGGACAAGACCGCTGAGGAAGAGTACCATGTCTGTCTAAAAAGGATAGGAAAGATTTATCATTATATTCTTGAGCATTATCTGATCGAAAGACTTTAACGGTGCGATTGAACTGTGTTTCAATCATTTTATGAAATGTTTGGTAAATAGACACAAGTTCAGACCTATGGTGAAGCAGATAAATCCAAGTATACCGAGAAAAATCATCCACAAATATGACAAAATATTTAGATCCCCCCTCAGTGGGAACAGGTGCAGGACCCCAAATATCAGAATGTATAAGATCAAAAGGGGCAGAAGAAAAGGAGTCACTTTTATTAAAGGGCAATTTTGTTTGTTTGCCAAAATGACAGGAAGTACAATCAAATTTTTGAAACTGAACTGAACCTAAATGACCTTGAGAAGCTAATAATTGAAGACGAGATAAGGATGGATGACCAAGACGAGCATGCCATAGATCAGGTGAAGAGGTGGCAGTGGTAGCAGCTGCAGAAACAACTTGTGAAGGAATCTTCAAGTCATGAACCTCAAACATGCGACCAACCTTACGGCCTGTCCCAAGCACTTGACCCGTCCGGGGATCCTGCACATCCACACCATGATTAGTAAATAGAAGATCTACGCCTAATTCGCAAAGTTGACCAACAGAAAGCAAATTGAGGGATAACTTTGGAATATGAAAAGTGTCACTAAGGGATAAACAAGGAGAAGAGATTGTTCCTTTATGACTAACAGGCATAGGAGTTCCATCAGCAGTGTAAATGGTGATTGGATGTTCTAAGGGTGCCTTATCAGAAAATTGGGATTCATCAGGAGTCATATGGTTACAACATGCAGTATCAAAAAACCAAGGTTGTTTACCTGAGGTGACAGAAAGGGCAGTGGAAGTGCGGGATAAAACCTGTTGAACCACTGCCTCAATATCAGCCGTAGTAAGTGAGGAAGCCAAAGATGGACCTGTAGGAACCGATGGATCTGAAGGACATACAGCAGCTGCCTGAGGAAGAGAAGCTTTATTCTGCTCTTGCACAAATTTCTGTAGCTTACGACAAACAGAGATGTCATGGCCTTTGGCACGGCAAAACTTGCAGTGAGTACCCTTGGAAGACTGAGAGGTGGGACGCCCGGAGTTTATTCGCGGAGGAGCAGTGAATGCAACAATGGGAGGCTGTGGTGAGGGTGTAGCCAATACATGATCAGATGATGTCATGTGATAAGTAGGCCGACGATTCTCCTCAGAAATGAGCTCCTTTACTGCAGCATCAAGAGAAGGAGTAGGAGACCGGCTAAGTAGAGAAGCCCTAGTAGGCTCAAAATCCTCACGTAAACCCATCATGAAGTGCATAAATCTACGGCGATCCCGATATTTGACAAAGAGCTCAATGTCCTTAGAACACACCAGTGGAGGATCTGCAGCAGAGAGTTGTTCCCACATAGTAGAAGTCTGAGAATAAAAATCAGAAATAGACTGACCTGTCTCTTGGCGCATTTGATAAAGCTTTGATTCAATGTGAAACTCCAAGCTTGAATCATTAGTGCAGTTATAACGATCGGCCAAAAATTTCCAAGCAGCCTCAGCAGTTTCAAGACGAGGAAGAAGATTATGAATGGAGGGAATAGAGGTGTTGATAAACCAAGATAAGATCTTACTCTGAATACTCTCCCATTCCTCTAGACGTTCTTCATAATCATCTGTTGTAACAGCAGTCTTGGAAGACTCTTCAGCAGCTGTGGCTTTGGACTTAGGGTCTGGTACTGGCTTAGGAATTGAACCAGTCACATATCTCCACAGTTTACGACCCTTGAGAAAGACGGTCATATTCTGAGACCATGCATGATAGCTAGTAGGACCATCCAACATGATGGTGATAGGACGTATGATATCTCGTTCACTTTGTTGAGCCATAATGAAGAAAATGACCAAAAAGTGAGATTTAGATACCTCAAATGCAGAAACGGAGCCCAAAATCAGAATCTACGCGAAAAACTGAGCAAGACAGGTCCTGTTGAAAATTTTTGACTTGGTCAACGGTCAACGGTCAAAGTCAACGGTCAAGTCAAAGTCAACGGTCAGGTCTGGTCAAGTCAACGGATGACGTGTGCTGACGTGGCGGAGTGACGTCACAGTAGGGCTGACGTGGCAGTTCGTGTAACGAAGCTGGCGCGTGGGGCGCGTGGAGGGTGTCTGGTCTGGCGCGTGGGGCGCGTGAGGGAGAGTGACGGCGCGTGGAGGCGCGTGGCGGCGCGTGGAGCGCGTGCTCGTGAGGCAGAAACTTCAGGCGGCGCGTGGTGGCGCGTGTGAAGTGTTTTCTAGTCGTTCTTGGTTGGGTTTTGCTCGGGATTGCCTGTTCTGTCACTCAATGCCTTTGCTTTGACAGTTGGATGAGCAGAACAACGAGATCCGAGAGTTGCTGGGACTGTGGGCGTGACGGCGGTGACTCGCTTCTGACAGTGGCTACTGGATGAAGGCGAGGGCAGCGGAAGAACGCCGGAGATGTCCACAGGAACCAGAAAGTCAGAGGAATGGCTCTGATACCATGTTAAGAATATAAAGTGTGAGAAAGACTGAATAGTCTGTATATTAATGTGTGTATTATAATGTACAATAGAGAGCCTTATATAGGCTAGATATGTGTGCAGTACAAGTAAAAGGAGTAAACTACAAGTACAGTATACTGGGCTAAGCCCAATGGGCTAAACTAGTCTAAGCTATACACTAACACTATATATATTATAAACCATGATTATTTTTTTTAATATAATAGACTATAGTAATTTTATAACACCAAATGTTATACTAAGCCAAATGTATTTCATTGGGTTCATTATATATATCACCCACAATTTACAATATTAAAAATGTAACAATTTAGGCTAGCTATAATCGGTGGACTTGGACCTTTAAACCCTTTCTGTCTCTCATAGAGAGTAGGAAATAGATAGGTAACTGAAAGATTGATGATACATTGATTAAACAGGCATTGACCATAATAAAAACGTGTGTCTAGTTAATGATCAAAGGGGAGAAAGTTAAAGTTATTTGTACAAAGCCATAATGCATTGTCATGGGGTGTCCTCGCAATTATATATGCATATGTGATGTATGCAATGTTTGTGAAATTGCCAGTCAAATTAACGATTATAATCATGATCTGATGAGGAAGGAGAAGAATAATGAAACTTTCATTACCTAATCATCACTTTGATTTCTTACTGCATTATTTTCCCATTTGGGTTAGTGTCCGTTTTATCTTTTATGTCTGCATCAGCATTATGGAAGAATTGTCACGAAAATTGATTGGTATTTTCAACTGCATTTCTGCTCTACTTTTAGCTTTAGCTTTAGTATTTTATTTTTTTATTTTAAGAATTGAACTATTATAATAAGTGGGAAGGGGGGTTTAGATCGAAATTACAAAACTCTTGAACTTTTAACTTTGTTTGGCATAACTAAGATTGTATTCACCTAAAAGAAGAGAAAAATTCAAAGATTAGCATTCACATAAAAATCCTATCATTAATAGGCTCTTGTGAACTTAGGTCTTTATGTGTGGGCTTTGATTTAATTTATTTAGGGTTTGGTTTACTAGTCAAGGTAGAAGTCATAATTCTACTAACTTATCAACAACCAAAAAAAGTCCTAGTTCTACTAGGAGAAGTAAAGCTTAAGAGTGAGCTCTATGAGTGTCTTATTGTACTCAAACAAGTTAGAGTTAATTAATAAAACTATTGAGTATTTTGAGTATTGAAGCACATTGGCCATAGGTCAGCCCACATTTAAGAACTGTATCTTAGAGTTTTGAAGCTTCCAATATAAGCATTCAACATGGAGAAGCCAGTTGGATCGGTTGACAGTAAAGAGAGCTGACTGATTCATGGGCCCTAATCGGATTAACTGCACTTCCAAACCTAGGAGTTAGCTGCTTCTGAATAATAGAGTTGGCTCCATGAGATGCATATCAATTCCTCACTAATGCACAATTTCATTGTAATTTTGCTAGACTGCCCATTAAGCTTGAGATGCTTACAGCTCATAACCTTCTGCTCATAAGCACTATTAAATGCTTATTTTCATTTTCTGTCTATCTTTTTACTTGCATAAGACTGACTTGAAATTGGAACTTTCCTGTTAATGCTTGTCTTGTAATCTAATGGAAAAAAGTGTGACTCGTAACCACTTTGAAGATTTAGTTTGAGCTTTAAAGAATTGGCTATAAAATGTGGATAGAGGATCCTAAACGATAGAAAGATAATTTTAAACTCGAAAACTTAAGGAATAAAAGAGTTATAACAGCCGCTACAGTTGCTATCCCAACAATAATGAAGTCATGGCCCTGCCATCCTTACTATATCAAATGTTCCTAATTAATAGAGAAAGAACAAAAATATTAAAGACCTATGCTTTTAGATTATATTTTTGAAAATTAGCTTTTCAACCAATTAAATACGAACTATATACTTCCAGAGATACAACCAAAGGCATTAAAATGCACAACCATTTTAATTTTTGGTTAGCATCTTAAATGACTAGCTAACCTAGAAAACTATTATATAGACCATTTAGGTGTGATGCTGTAATGCAAATCATTTACAATTTATCTCAAACAATCTTGTACACAGCCAAACAAATTCGAAGTAGCTTCTAAAATTAAATTGTTATAGGTTATGTGATTAGAAGTACTTGATAGCTCGTGATAGGGGTGTAGGCAGAACTGAGAAAACCAAACTGACCACCCCGCACCTGACACTGATTTGAAAAAGGCTTCTAATAAGTATGCACTAAGTCTAAAATTAATAGATTGCAAAAGCTTGTTTAGTTTTATGCTAGTCGTACTAGTGCTTATTATGCAATGGTATTAAATTCTTATAACTTGGGAATTTGACCTGTTTAATTGCACATTTTATTACCATTTTGATGAATTACATAGAGATATAAGGGTTGGTGCAAACCCTTTGCTTTTTTTTTTTTTGATTGATATGTTACACACACACCCGATTGGTCTTGAACCCAAGACCTTACCCTCATCTTAGTACTTTAAAAAGAGGAGTGTCTCTTAACATTAACATGTCCAAGTAACTGATATTGTTCATAAGAAGGTATCATGCTGTTTGGTATTCATCGGAAACATTTTAGCAGTCCTTAAAACATTATCTGGACCATCCTTTATAAGTATCCAGTCAGGAGGTTTGATCAAGAGTTGTTTTTGTAAAAGCGCCATAGATGTTGGGAATAGAACTCATAAACACTCCATGTGTTAATTATAAGTTTATGAAATCTGCATAGTCTTTTAGGAGTTTATTATGTTAATTATGAAAATAAAGTTAGTGGTGAGTGATGAAGTTGATTTCTGAATTTTGTCACCTACCTAACTAGAATTTAGGGCATATGCCTCAAAGCATCATCATCATTTGTTGTGATTTTAACCAAACTACTTGCAACTTTGGACTGGTAAAGCCTAAAAGGCATCCGGAGTTCTTGACTCAGTGGGGTCACTTTCTTTATTGGTATCTTTCCTTTTTCTTCTGAAATATTTGGGGAGCATGTTGTCTTTGACCTTATTGCAATTTGGGCCATTTAAGTTGAACTTCCTTTGCTGTAATGAAACGTATAGATGATCGAGCACAAATTGGTAGCTTTAGTCACATCCTAAATAGAATTGTACCTTCAACTTTGCTAACTTTTTAAAGATTGCCAATTTATCTTCAACATGTGTTTATATTACTCTTGACTCCCTAAACTTCGTGCAGTATGGCTGCTGTTCCTGCTCAGATCCCTGATGAGTTTGGTCCTGGTCCCATTGAGGGTTCGGTTTTAAGGTTTCTAACAGATCATCGATCATGTGCTGTTTGGGAAGGCAACGTAAAATTAAACCGACTACCTGCTGAATATTCTCTTCTTATCCTACATTATGTTGATTTTTTTTTCTTTCCATTTCTAAAATTCTAAGTTTGTCAATGGTATTACTAACTTTGAATGCATAGTCATACCCATTAGTTAGGTTAAGTTAGATTGGTAGACTGTTGTACACCCTTATATAAAGGTTACACCCTTATGGCATATTGTATCTCACCACCATGGTTATATCATGTGCAGGATCCGGGGGCACTGAAATGCCGTGGTCGTAATGAAGAGTTGCGGAAACGACGCCCGATAGTGGTGGATGATCGCGTCCTTGACATTGTCAAGAGAGTTGGATTAGAGGGGCTGTATAGGACCCCATGTAGAGAGATTGATCATAATTTGATAACGGCCTTCGTTGAGCGATGGCGGCCTGAAACCCACACCTTCCACTTGCCACATGGTGAGACAACGATCACATTACAAGATGTGGAGGTTATTTTCGGGATTCCAATCGATGGTGAGGCGATTGTTGGAAAAACTGACTTGACATGGGTTGTTGAATGTCAGAGTCTGCTTGGAATTGCTACTAATGCTGTGGTGCTTAAAGGACAAAGGATCCTAATTAACAAGCTACTAGAAAAAATTGACCAAGGGTTGCCCGATGGTGCAGCAGAGGTGGTTGTGCATCAATATGCATGGTGTTATATTCTAGCACTGCTGGCAGACACAATTTTCGCCGACAAGTCTAGTGATAGGGTGCATACGATGTGGTTGCAGATGTTGATGAACCTTCGCAATCCACCTCAGTACAGTTGGGGGAGCGCTTGCCTTGCATGGTTGTACAGAGAGTTATGCAGGGCAACCGACAGAGGTGCCAGTCAGATTGGTGGGGCTTTGCTACTAGTTCAGTATTGGGCATGGTTCAGATTCTCGTTTTTATGCCCAAGGAAAGACCTCCCACCAGATGATGCATATGGCCCACCATTTGTGCCTTCTCCACTGTCCATTAAGTAAGTCTCTTCCTTGGTCGATTGTCTCTATTGGAAATAGATTCATAATTTTGAATGATATGACACATTGTTAGACATAGAGAATAAATTTTAACCTTGATATTCCTCAAATTTTGTTAGTTAATATGATTTTTATTTATTTTTATATATCGTTTTACAACCATTGAGGTCATATGTTATGATTGATGTATAATACAGGTGTTATTAATTTCTAGCTCCACCACTAATCATACGTTTAGATAATCATTTATTGGTATAAACTTAGTCGTATGTATGTTAAATTTACGATTGCCCATCATTTATTGTTGTTGTTTACTTCAAATTCTCAATTCCAAGTATTGACTCCCTTTTTCTTAATTGTAGGACTGTGTGGGTTGTGAGCACGAAAAATAGCCCCCAAGAAATCTGTCTTGTCCGGTACCGTCAGTTTTTAGATTCTATGCATCCCAAGCAGGTACCCAAATTGTGTTTCTTCTATTGTTTATGACTATTGTATTTATAACTGTAAAATTGCTCATAGTCGAAAATTATTGAATATTGCATAATGTGCTGACTTTTTATTTGGCTACTTCAGGTGGTGTGGCAACCATATGAAGCTGAATTAGTCCTACCTGCCTGCGTTCTGTGTCGCAGGAAGGGACATATGGACGGCGAAGGTGCCGCTTGTATGTTTCTGGCTAGTAGAGAAACATACACCGGACCGTGTTGTTCGTCAGTTTGGGACGATACAAGAAATCTCCCCATATGTTGATACTGACGACGCCCTTCATGACATAGACCTGAGGGGGAAGATTGCGGTGAACTGGAGGGACAAACATTATGGCCATATCCAAGTGTGGAATAGTCGAGCACGATCTCTATGTCATGGAGAACGACTAGAGGGTGCTATGTCGCCTGCTCATCCATACTTCGGTTGGTATGATAGGGTGACTTAGAGGTTCTTCGACCATATTTCTGCGTCACTTCTTATTATGGTAATTACTTCGACCTTTCTTTTCAAATTTTGTTGCGTATCACCATTTTAGTGTTAGATGTACTAATTGTATTTATTTACTTGCAGGTTGCTAGTCATAAGAAGTTGTTGATGCGTCATGCAGTAGGTAGTCCTGAGTATAATTAGATTACAGCTGTACTTAAGGTAGTGGAATGTTTTCGCCGTATAACTGCCCAACTTCCCTTGGAAGAGACCGATGGGGCAAATCAAGAAGCGCCAGAAGATACTCGACGACCAAGCACGAGCTCAACTCGTGCCAGCCATAGCCATGGTCAGCGTGCTGCACCCCATCAGGTTGTCAGTAGGCTGGGTCCCCCTCCACCCCCACATGCACCAGAGTTCCCTCCACCCCCACATGCATCTCCTACCCTAGAGATCCCTCCACATACTGCTCATGCAGTTCCTGACCTAGAGATCCCTCTATCTACTACTCATGCATCTTTTCACCCCGAGATCCCTTCACACACCTCACATACATTTTTTGACCCCGCTCATCTTTCATTTACCCCGCCATCCTTTGATCTCGGCTATGATTTCAGTCAGACCCCTACTGTCATGCACACTCAATCCCCCTCGTACAGCATTGGTCATTTAGACCATGTACCACCCCATAGTCAGTCCATGTCATTCATGCCCACTCCTGGATTGCATACAGATCCCAAGACTACGGGCCGCACTCACATTTCATCTGCTACACCATCCTACCCCGCAGTTGTACGATCTTCAGTTGTTGGGAGTCAAGCAAAACAGCAAGATGTGAATGTTGAGAATGAGCAGGTAGTTGGGTTACAATCACCCCCACAAGGTCGACCTAAACGCACAACAAAAGCACCTCCTTGTGGGACAGGTGGTCACAAAGCAGGACACAAGGCTGGCCCCACGGTATGACAAGTCATTTAATGTAATGAATATTGAGTAACTATTGTTATGGTTGGTATTGGAATTCATGTAATCCATTGTTTGGTTCTAACTCCATCTTTGCAGCAACGCGAGGAGCCTCACCAAGGAGATGCAGTACTCCCTCCCCCACATACCAGACACTATACGAGACAGCATAAGCGTAAAATGCATTAGGATTAGCATCCCATATAGGTTCTCTCTCTCTCTCTCTCTCTCGCTCTCTGAAATCACTGTTTCTTTATTTATTTGTTTTTTTAATGCTTTAAAAACATTCCTGATTATTTGATGTGGGTTTATCTTAAAAACCCATTTTTTTTAATTATATTTCAAAGTCTTTGTTTTTTTTAAAATTTACATTGAACCTTCATTCCTTAGTGCCATTCTTAACGCTATTTCTGATCTTTGGATTTGCTCATCCATGGAGTTTAACCGCAGGTTAACTCTTTTTTATGAATCAGATTCTTGAAGCACCAAATGAGGAAGAAGTTCCACTACTAGTGGAGATATATGGGTGATTTGTCTCTATTTCAATTTGTTTTTAATCCCTCATAACAGCTTCTTCGGCCTATTCTATTTGCTTGGAATCATATATTTGGTATAATGAAAAAATCATAGTTGATCAGTGCATATTTCTGCCTAATATTATTTCTGCCTAATGAATTAACAAGAATTAAAATCCCATCATGAATTCCTACATAAAGAACACACCATTATAGAAGTTCTTTGCTAGGAGTTTCGAAAAAGCTTTCTAAATTTATCATCATTGCTGACAGACACACACTGCTTCTTATTGGCTGACATTCAATTTTTCTCTCTTTATGTTAAAAGATTATTTTACTTTGGATCCTAATCTGCCCATTGATCTATTTGATTTATTAGTACTACTCATTTACTTATTTGACAGTAATACTAAAATATTGCCGCACTCGGTTTCTAAGATTAAATAAATAGAACATGTGCGGAAACGTTTCAAACAAATATGTACTATTGTGTATTGTTCAATTTGTTTGTATTTTATCATGTATACTTTGATTTTCTTGCAACTGGGGGTAAAACAAAAGTATGCCTTATTAAACACTAAATGGGGTTTATTGTAATTAATCTGTAGGTTGTTCTTGGAGAAGAGCTGGACCATGTAAGGTTGATCACCTTCAACCGGCCTCGTCAATTAAATGTCATCTCATCTAAAGTGGTATGTTGAACACACTCAACCCACATTGACTTGGTTCGAGTTCTTGGAATCAATTTTGTGTTTAAGTAGTTGTTTCTTTTACTGCAATCAGGTTTCTCTGCTAGCAGATTACTTGGAAAAATGGGAGAAGGACAACAAAGCAGAGCTTATAATAATCAAGGTTAGTTCTGTCTCCTCTGGCAAAATCTGAATTATTGTTGATAATATTGGTTTGTTTTAATCATAATCTGCTATGTGATTAAACAGAATTCATGCCAATGTGGCTGTATTGATAACTTAATTTTAGAGTCTATCTCTATGCACTTTGATTTTCATTCATTGAGGTTATTATTTTGGATCTTATATCTTATCCAGGGTGCTGGCCGAGCTTTTTCTGCTGGTGGAGATTTGAAAATGTTCTATGATGGAAGAAAGTCAAGTAAGTCTGCTAGCCTACAATAATGTTATTGCTTCCTGATTTCCTTAATATGGTTCTTTATGCCACAAATAACACACACATGTGCCCAAGTTACTTATGATTTATGAATTTCATTTTGGCAGAGGACTCCTGCATTGAAGTGGTCTATAGAATGTATTGGCTTTGTTATCACATTCATACCTATAAGAAAACCCAGGTACTGTTTTGAATTTGTAATCCTTACTTTGCCCTAAATGTAAAGAAAATAAAATTTTCCCTCTAGCTTGGTCTAGTCTTCTGGTCAAAAAGTGCTACTCAAGTTTTAAAGCTATCAACAGGTTGCTCTTGTGCATGGCATTTCAATGGGTGGAGGTGCATCTTTGATGGCCCCAATGAAGTTCTCAGTTGTCACTGAAAAAACTGTGGGCACTTAATCCTATTTACATAACATGTTCTTCTATGTGCAACTCTTTTTTTAAATTTTTAAATTTTTTTTTTTTTAGGTTTTAAGTTTTTGGGCTTGATTTCAATTCTGTATTTTAACAATATTACATTGTGCTGCATTTCTTGAACGCTTGAGTAGGTATTTTCCACTCCAGAAGCAAGTATTAGGTTTCACACTGACTGTGGCTTCTCATACATTCATTCTCATCTCCCTGGGCATTTGGGTAAACATGTATTTCCATTTTTCTTCTATTCAAGAGGGAGCCATTTGATCTGTTGTGACATCACATTTTCATTATTTTCATATGAGAAAAGAAAAGTTGATATTTTTAAGATATGAAAAGGGAATTTAAAAAAAGAAAATTGTTTCCCAATTAAATATTTAGAACCATGTGGGTAAATTTGCAGGGGAATACTTGGCCTTAACAGGAGCTAGGCTGAATGGTAAGGAATTCGTGGCAGCTGGACTGGCAACCCATTTTGTCCCTTCCGAGGTGAGTTTGAGAACTCTTGTTTTGACTATGATCCCTTGTCTCAAAAACTTGTCTTGTAACCATCAGCTAGATATTTACTACTCAGTAATGCTTAATGCTTATCTAATTTTATCAGTGGGTATGTAATTAACATGGAATGTGGATGCTGGCTGGTGTCCATCAGATATGTAGTGGCTTTGTCAAAACCTTCTAAAAGTTGATGTTACAATATGTAAACATATGTTGCCATCTGGCATGGTAAAGTAAAATGATAAAGCAATAACTTTCCACTCTTTTTGAATAGGTGTGAATTTGTGTACTTCCTATAATTACCAGCTACATTATTCGGTCAATGTGGAAGGTACCGAGTGCTAGGGTTGATCAGTGTTTAGCCTATTGGCTTTTTTTGATGTGCTTTTGGACTTTGTTGAATCTTTCTTTGTTTTGGGTGTTTGAATTTGTTTGTCTTATTATGCTGTGGTTTGTTTATGATTTATTATAGGGACCAATAATGTTATTGATGCTTGTATTGAGCATAAAGTGAAGAGACTGATCTATACTAGCTCTCCTAGTGTGGTCTTTGATGGGGTTCATGGCATTTTGGATGGGGATGAATCAGTGCCCTACCCGGCTAAGGTACTCACTTCACTTTAAAAGTGTTGAGTTTGTTGTTGCTGCTGCTATAACCCATGCATGGCACCAAAAAGTTTGTCAAAAAATATTAAATCTATTACTTATATTAGAATAAATCTGTAAAAAAATAAAAATTAAAAGCTTTCAATTTATGTTATTATGTCTATTACTTATGAACATCGAACAATCTCTTTGCTTGTGTCTGTTTTTTGTGCTGATCTCGTAAACTTTAGTAGTATTATCTATCCTCAATTTATAATGTCCTTTCTGTTGGTTAGAATGTCTACACAATGCCTATATTGTCTTCACCTGTTTCAGCACAATGATTCATATTCAGCAACTAAATCTGAAGGAGAGGCATTGGTTATCAAATCGAATGGGAGTAAGGGACTTTTAACATGCTGCATACGCCCTAGCAGCATTTTTGGTCCTGGAGATAAGTTGTTTGTTCCATCTTTAGTTGATGCTGCAAGGGCAGGGAAATTGAAGGTATGTATATATTCATTGTTCTGCTTAGTGATGAATTTGTCTCCATTTTTGTTTTCTGGTTGTGCATGTGATATACAACAAATTGGACGTTATGACGGGTTTAGTCATCCACATCTATGATGTGATACATGAATGACACAGATTTTGACTAAGACATTGATAAAATAATTATTAGACAAGATATTTGACCACTAAAAACATTGATCAAATAATCATTTGATCATTTAATTGTGCCTCTCCGCTTGGTAGGAAATACCAGGTTTGGGTACAAGAATCTTCTAAATCATATAAAATTTGGGGTACTGAGTGGTGAATACATTTGGGCTATACGTATGTAAATGTATACAAATGCAGACACTCACTCACACACACACACACACATACACATATCACGCTTGTCAAAAAAGAAGAAGATTATATTACACAGAAACACACACATAAGTGCATTACATTAACATTCAATAAAATCTATTATTGATTCCTTTCTTTTCTAAAATGATCAGTTCATTGTTGGAGATGGCAACAACATTTATGACTTCACTTATGTTGAAAATGTGGCACATGCCCATATATGTGCTGAGCGAGCTCTTGCATCAGAAGGGATGGTTGCAGAAAAAGCATCAGGCCAGGTTCATATATGTGTGTGTGTGTGTAGAGAGAGAGAGCTTCCTCCATCAAATCCAATTGTCATCTATGGGGAAGATTTGGAAAAGCAAAGTTACTGTTGGGGGCGGGGGTGGATTCTAAGTTTGAATGCATTTATTTTTTGTTCTCAAATGGGTTGTACTTCTTTGCTTATTCTGGTTGTGCCAGAACCAATTATGATTTATCCAATTTATTGCATGTGACTATATTGTTGGAATCTTTGAGACTTAATATATGAGATAGGCTGTATTGTCAAATATCCATAGATATAACAATGCAGTGTAGTGATAGGCTTTAGGTGGAGATGTATCATGCATCACTTAAAATGATTTGATGGTTGAGAAACACCAATTTGAGAGGAGAATTGACTGACCTGAGGAAGAAACTGGGAGGAGGCAGTTGAGTGGGACCAAGGGGTAGCTTGGACCCATTGACTTCGTGTGAGTGAGAACATGGCCTGAACAGACTCTAACTTCCGTAATTTATGGGGTGCATATGCTTGGTTTGGTGAGCTTACGGTGCAGCCCAAAGCCAAGAAAACCTCATTGGGGGTGGTCTGGTGGAGCCAGTCTTGGTGACTTCCTGCACCATGATAGGTACTTTGAAGCTTTATGGTCCCTGTTCTGGATAGGCATTAGGCATAACAGTGCATTCTCTGCATCCTTAAGCAACTTTAAGATTGAACAAAGGTTTTTGCTTGAACTTTCTGTGTATGCAACCACCTTCATGGCATTTTCTTTACAATTGCAGATTTATGCCTCAAAATTTAATTGGAATGTCTCCTACGAAAGTTAAACAAGATACATACATGAGTGAGGACATGTCCAACTAGGATATTATAACTGGGTTTTGGCAGGTTTGTTAAATGGAGATTGGTTTTGCAGGCATATTTTATTACCAACATGGAATGCATGAAATTTTGGGAGTTTGTCTCGGTTTTCCTGGAAGGTCTTGGCTATGAAAGGTATTGCTTTTAATTAATACCTTTTCATTTTGTGCAAATGTGCTGTCATAATGTTGGTCCTCGTCTTCTTCTTCTTCTTTGATCTTTGTCTCATTTATGGTCAATTCAACCAGTTCTTTGTTCTGTTAAATCTTCAACTTGTCATCTGCAGGTCAACATGACAAAGGTCATTTGAGTTACTTATGTTACATTTTTAAAGCTGTCATTTCTGTATTAGAAGCAACAGATGCATCCTTATCCACTGCCATAAGGAAGAAAAAATTTATCCAAAGCTATGAGGAAGAAAAAACAAAACGAGTTAAAAATTAAACTGGTTCTATTTTCTATCAAGTTTGTCTAGATTAATGAATCATTTGTTTCAGTGGAAAACGTTCCACTCATTTTCCGGGATTTGGTATGGCAAAAAATTTTGGTCAATAGGAAACTTGTAGCCTAGTCAACTGAAAAAAGCGGAAAATGTTTTCCACCCTTTTACCTAAGCTGTCAGAGATAAAACACTAAAACAATTTCCATTTTGGCATGTTGTACTATTTTTTATAGTTATTTAGATGGGGCAGAGCTAGGGGGTTTTCCCTTTGGGGGGGGGGGGGGGGGGGGGGTGAATTGCCCCTCATTGCTTTAGACATTGCTACTGATCCCATATAATAATTATTAGTCAAGTTCAATAAACTAAAGTCTCAGATATTGCAAAAATACTACATCTTACTTCAAAAAAAAAATAGTAAATTTGCTGAAACGTAGTTAGTTTAGTAAGTTGACATAGGAAATTATGTTGGAGCTGATGTTATGGTCAAGAAGCCTTCACTGAGTTCTGGAGTTGGGGTTGCTGAGATGTTGTTTGACTTGTTTCATTGTAAAATAAGCTTAGCTTTCTGTGATAATATATATTTTTTTATCATGAATACCTCCGGTGTACTAGAGTGGCACTAATTTAATACCTTTTTTTTGTTCACTTTGCTAATTATATTCCCATTATACGTATAAAATATTCCTTTCCCATGTATATGAAAACAAGAGCTCCTATCAGCATTCCTGTTTAATAGGCAGCAATTTTGACTAAATATCTAAAATTTGCAGGCTCAAGCAAGGGAGAAAGCTGAAAAAGAGGGATTTGAAGTAAGCATTGCCAAGACAAGTTTTAAGGCTAACACAAAGGCCCTAGCAGAAAATGAAGGGGAGGGACTTGCCAAGGTTACATTTCTTTTACTTTTGTGCGTTGATTTATCTACCCCCTAGCTTAAATAAGTGTTCCTGCTCAGCACACTGTAATTCATCTTGATTATTACAGCACAGTTGAAGAGTTGGTGGAAGTGAGTCCTGACAAGTTAAAGGAGGTAAGGAGTTTTTTATTTTTCTTTTTTATAAACCTATAGTTGTAAGGCTCCAGAACATATGACCTTACAAAAGTAATTGTGAATCATTTTCCCCCCTAGTAAAAGATATAAGGTGTTAGTTAGCAAAAATTCTAGGATGTGAATGTATGTTATTGTCTGTGCATTACTTTCTAATTAAATTTTAGTCAAATACCTAGTCAGTTCTTAAAATTATTATCACCTTTTCCAACTAAAGGCGGTTCTATTTTATGCAGAAGCTTGCTATAGGTACAGTTTAGAGCTACACGAGAAAGAAGAGATTGCTGAGGAAATTGCATGGTTGAGGAGTGCGGTTAGTGCTATAACGGAGTCAAAGAAATCTGCAAAGGGGGCTCCAGCACAACTTCTGGATGCAATTAGCAAGTTGATCTTAAGGATGCGAGCAAGGAGAAGATGTTTGCAAGCCTTGTTCCTGACAGCAGTGCAAAGGCACTTTCTAGGTATACTGAAATGGTTGATGATGTTATCAGAACACAAGCTGAAAAATTACAACAAGCCAATGAGTTAACCCGAGTAAGGCTCAAAGAGATGGACCTTCCTGATTCCATTCTAGCTTTAGAAGGGAATTTCACTTTCCCAATGGAGCTCAAAGAAGATGTGGAGGCAGTGCAGATAAGTGGGGGCCCTGCTGGTTTGGAAGCAGAGTTACAGCAACTTAGGGATCTGAGGAGGGTCAAACAGGAAATGCTGGTCCAGATAGATAGCAGAGTTACAGCAAAATATGATCGCATTGGTGAAGATATTGCCCACAATATTGAGGCACAAGAACAACTGTTGCTGCAAATCCAGGTTTAATTCTTTATTTGACTGCATTTTTTTTTTGTTTATTTTCTTTGAATATCAGCTTTCTTTTTTGTTTTACTGAATGTGATGTTTTACCAAATAGAATTGGTTTTGACTGGAGAATATGTTATGAACCAAATTTGACATCTTTATTCATATAATTGTTAGTCTCTAATATCTTCTCAGTTTAAAAAAAGGAGAGATTTTAAGAGGGATTTCATGATCCTCAAATAATTGTTTGACATTTGTTTCAGGCTCAGAATGATGATTTTTCAGCCATCTTTAATCTTGAAGATTATAAAGGTTGGTTTTTTTTTTTTTTTTTTGGATTATAATATATATATATATATATATATATATATATATAAAACTATTTTTATCTGTTTGTCATATACATTTTTTAAGCATTCATTCAATTTTCTGGCATTTTTGTATGTGTAACAAATCTACATTCTTGCTGTACTTCTTAGAGTGTAATGAATGGCTCAAAGTTTTTCATTTAGACCATGTTGCTCTGGCATGTCAGTTTTTGTTGGCTTCTGTGTTGATGTTTTCCCTGCTATTTTTTCCAGCATCTCGTGAGAAATGTTACAAGCAGATTCAAGCTGCCATAGCAAAGTTCCGAGAGATTAAGGAGAACATCAATGAGGGACTGAAATTTTATGTTACTCTACAGGTTAGAAATGTTTGGTTAGACTGTGTGGTGCAAGTATTTATTTAATATAGTTATTGTTCAAGTATACACTTGCTCCTCTTTGTAGCTGTGGGGGACACAAATTGCAATTGCATTACTCTATCTTGAGAAAATAGAGTTCTAATTTTGCCACATATCACTGAATTGTATAAAACTCAACTTTGGTGAAATTAATTTCTACTTTGAACTCAAATTTGATAAAGTTAAGTTCCAAAAAAATGCTATATAACTAAGAAGTTGTGATATAAGTTTTTTAACCAAATAATTTTCAAAAACTGAATATTTAGCACCAAAAAAAAAAGTCTCAATTTCACGTTAATAAACTAATAAATAAGTTTTTTAAAGGATGAATTTGTAAAATGTACACTGGAAAATTTTATAAAAGGTATTAAAGAAAAATCCATATAGATTCATTATTGGGACACAATAATCTTAAGCTTTTACTGACCTTTTGTTAGATTATTCCACCAAACACGTGGAAACCCCATGAGTCAATAGGATGACGCCACAATAATTTACAGTAACTTTGTTGGATTCGTATACTTTGAAATGAATGGGAGGGATTCATGTCCGGCCATATATGCCTTGCGATATAATTAAATACACGATCTTTGTTACTTCTCCCCTTTTTTTTCTTTTCTTTTTTTTAGTTATGTGTTAATAATATTTAGTATTCTAAAAAAAATTAAATACACAATTCTTAAAGATAAGTTTTTATTTATTTATTACTTTCCCCAAAAGTTTTATAGCAATTTTATTAGATTCGCAGACTTGGAAATGAATCGCAGTGCTTCATGTCCCACCATGCTTGGCTTAGAGTATCCTCATAACGCGTGCCAAATGCCAATTTTTTTTTTTTTTTTTTTTTCAGAAAAAATGCCAAACATTTGACACACCAAACAATTCCAAAGAGAGAGAAAATTTGGCGCACATAAACAGTATAAATACACAATTCCAAAGTAATGTTGCGCAGCAGGCAAGAAAGAAGAGAAAGAGAGAAAATTAAGGAATTTTCTTAATAGTTGAATTTGAAAGAACTACCCAAATCGGTATGCAAGGGCAAGGGCAGGGGCAGGGAGGCTTAAAAACTTCAGTCCTCAATTGTATTGATCTCTCCACTCCCGACCTTCACCAATCTGTTTCATTACTTAAACAGGTACTGTTCAATTTCATACCCATACCCCATACCCATACCATAAACAGTTACTATTACTATTACTTTTATTTTAAAGCATTTTTGTTTGTGTTAATTTATTGGCCAAGAAGGCCTGTCTGGATTCGGGATTTTTCTACGTCGTAAACCACGGGATAAGCCAGGAGTTCATGGATGAGGTTTTGCACAGAGCAAAAGGATGTTTGAACAACCATTAAGTGAGAAAATGAAGCTTTTAAGGAATGAGAAACATAGGGGTTACACCCCTGTTGTTGACGAGCTTTTGGACCCTGAAAACCAACTTAAAGGTTTGTTTTTTCCTGCCAAGTTTCAGTATTTAATTTTTTTCTCCAACTGGGTTTATCTATAATTTTTGTTTGTATTGTAAAATCAGGAGATTATAAGGAAGGATATTATATTGGAGTGGAAGTAGCTGAAGGTGACCCAGAAGCAGAAAAACCATTTTATGGTCCAAATGTTTGGCCTGAGCCAGGTAACTATAGGACCCTGAAAACCAAGTTCAAGCTTTTTTGTGATTGGTGCTCTCTCTCTCTCTCTCTCTCTCTCTCTCTCTCTCTCTCTCTCTCTCTCTCTCTCTACCATATGGTTCTATAGGCAGTTAAACCAGGTCACTATATATATATTTTTTGTTCCGGAAAGTATGTTATTGAATGTTGAACTTGTTGCTGTCTTTAGAACTACTTCCTGGATGGAGAGAGACAATGGAGAATTATCATCGAGAGGCTTCTGTAAGTTTTAGCAAACGTACATATAATGGAACTATTAGCAAGGTCTTGTATGCACACACATGCACATGCAGTGAGGATATGTAATTGGCAGTTTCTTAAGGAGTCTCTTCATGTAATTTTGATTAACTGTATTAATTTGTGTGTTTAAACTTTGTTATTCCATCAGTTGTCATAATTGTTCCCATGAATCAATTTTCTGTATAATGAATTCAAATAGGGTAAATTACCAACTATCTATTCCTTTTGTGCATTCAGAGAGGTGGCAAGGGCAGTTGCCAGGATAATAGCTCTTGCACTTGATCTGAAGGTTGATTTCTTTGACCAGCCAGAAATGCTTGGCGAGCCTATTGCAATCTTGCGCTTACTACGCTACGAAGGTTGAAATTACATTTTTTGTTCTTGGAACATTTTGAATTTTTTGGCCTTGTTGTATCGTTAGTAATACAGGGACGGGTTTTTTTAGGTGGAATTTCAGATCCATCAAAGGGGATATTTGGAGCTGGAGCTCATTCTGACTATGGTTTGATTACCCTCTTGGCAACAGATGGTATCCCAGGTCTCCAAGTAAGAAGACTGCTGTAAAAATGAACATTTTTTTTGGGTGAAGTGAAACCCAAATGACTGTAATCTGATTAGTTGTTGCAATTTTGTTAATTACTCGCAGATATGCAAGGATAGGGATGCTAAGCCTCAGATATGGGAAGATGTACCACCACTAAAAGGGTGAGTCAATTTAACATTTGTGGAAATAGATCGTGTCTCAACATATGTTGTAACATTTTTTTAGTATACATTATCTCACATTGTGTAGTAGCCTATTTTCTTTTGCATTTGTGATTATTTCTGTTGAGTTTTTATTCTGGATTCTATGTGTATGTACTTCCTGGGTGGCATATTTGTATTGGTAATCATGGTAATGCATGTGTTGTGGAGTGAGAGGGAGGAATTCCTTCCACTTTTAAAATGGTGTGGAGATTCCAGTTATGGAGTAGAAATGTTCTTTTTTGAGAGTCAGAGTGTTGTACGAGTAGTTCTTTACTCTTGGAACTAGGGATGAGCATTCCATTATAGATTATATAGACCTATTTCTTTTAGAGCCTTATATTTTGTTTGACTCTCTTCCTAATTCTTTAGGAATGTTTGTAACTTGTATATACATCATGTGTACCCAAGATTTCCTTTTTTCAATAGAATTAACATAAAAAAAGAGTTGATAAATGAGCTGTCTTTTTTCAACAGGATGCAATCACAAATGTAAAGCAGCAATGCAACGATTTTGTCATGACCAGAAACATCCAGTGCCGGGAAATGACTGAAGATGTGCAAAGACAAATGGCGGGCCTCAGTTTCCTGGATAATAAAAACGCAGGTGCTTACAACAACTACCCTTCAGCCATGAGTATGGCCAACCTGCTTATCCAGGGTGGCAAGGCCCATACGACAAAGGGTGATGACAACAATCTGGATCTCATCCTCGGCCTCCTTACACCATCCCAGCTCCATACCCTCCTCCTCACCAAAGTGGCTACTATAAGCAACAATAGTGTAGCTGTGTAGCATCTATCCATTTTGGCTATATAATTTGATTGTTTTTGATATGTAATCTGTCACTTTGTTCCATCCTTGGTTAAATGGATTGGATTTAGCTAGATCTTATTTATGATCGTATAGCCTCTTCATAATCTGTATGCTGGTTTGCCTAATGCTTTGTATGTGAATTGCATAGCTTGTACAAGGATTTTTCTATGTACAACTTTTAAATTATGTTGAGATTTACCGAAATGATACTAATTTGATAAATAAAAATCATCTATTTCACCTTTTGTGTTCCATTGATGCTTCTATCAATCACAAATTGTTAGAATTTATTTTTTCCTTATAAAATAACCAATGTTTAAAATGGGGAAAAAAAATCAGACAAATGGGAGGTTGGGACAAAATTGCCAAATGCCCATTTCGGACAAAGTAATCAGCCTTTTGCCCTTCTTCCCAAACTAAATAGGGAAATGCCCCTCTTTTGAAAATCGAGTTTTTAAAAATCGATTTAAGCCCTATAGCGACGTTTTCAAGGACCTATAGTGACGTTTATAAGGACCTATAATGGCGTTTTGTAACTTGATATTCATGAAATCGAGTTATAGGCAATTCTATTGCCTATAACTCGATTTCATGAATATCAAGTTACAAAACGCCACTATAGGTTCTTAAAACGTCACTATAGGTCCTTGAAAATGTCGCTATAGGGCTCCGGAAATTTTTTTTTTTTTAACTCGATTTTCAAAAGAAGGGCATTTCCCTATTTAGTTTGGGAAGAAGGGCAAAAGGCTGATTACTTTACCCAAAAAGGGCAAAAGCCCATTTTGTCCGGGAGGTTGTGATTGATATATTTGATAGACAATAATCTGTTCACTAGATAAATGCATAGCCGGTTTTGCTGCTTGAGGTGGGAAATTTCCTATGAGTTTCTTTAGAAATAAGTGTTTCCTTGGGGTGTTTATTGTTCTCTCTTTTTGGTTGTTTTTTGATGAATGAGCATGATTGCACTGATGGTAGTGACCAAGCTTCAATTGGAAGTTGTAGCATCAATGCTCAAAGCACGAATAATTAAAGGGCTGATAATTCATTGACAATATATATTACTGCTTGAAGGGGAAGGGAAGGATGTGTGTGTGTGTCTATAGCATTCAGGAAAAATCATAGTTAAGAATTGTGAACATTGGGTTCAATAAAGGCTTTTTTTTTTCTTATTTGGGAGCAAAAGAACCCTTACAAGTAATATTCTCCCCCAAAAGAATAAAATAAAGAATTAATATATATATATATATATATATATATATATTTTACCAAAATAATAAGGCTATTGCATTTACGTGGAACTCTCTTGCCATTTCTCTTTTTGGTCTTGCATAATTAACTATAATAGGAGGAAATAAACAACCTTAAAATTTACAATGAAACATTAGGGGAAGAAAGAAAATATTTTTTAGGGATGCTGGGAAAGAAAAGGACCACCCACTTGTTGAACACATCTAATTGGGTCTAGTACCACAACCTGTCCTGCTAGCATATGGATCATCTCTCTTTGACATTCCATCGATCTTCTATAGTTATGATTAATTAGCATCCCATTTTAGAACTCACATTTCCCATCGCTCAGAAAAAAATAAATAGATTTTATTTCAATTTAGAATATGAATTTCTAATAGAAATTTCATTTTTAATAATAATAGAATTCTAAAAAAAACAATTAGAATGCTATTTAAATTAAAATTCCCTTTCTTTAGCCCATAGAAATCGAGTTCAATAACTCGGTTTCCATGTATAGAAACTGAGTACATTGAACTCGATTTCTATGCTTGGAAACCGAGTTCATTGGACTCGGTTTCTATGCTTGGAAACCGAGTTCGTTGAACTCGATTTCTATACGTGAAAACCTAGTTCGTTGAACTGGATTTCCTACTTTCTTCAGCTCAACTTTCTGGGTAAATGTGGACTCGAATTGTTAGATATGAAATAAAGACTAAAGAATTGATATTCTCCCCTAAAAAAAACCCTTACAAGTAATATTCTCCCCTAAAAAAAAATAAAGAATTAATATTCAAATATAAGAAATTTAGTTCAATTTTATGCCATTTGCGGTACTATTGTAGAAAAATAGAAAATGGACATGTGTGTACATATATATATAGACATGGAGCATGGGCTTTAGCTGGCCATGTTGCACCCAGAGATGCTCAAAAACAGCATTCAAAAAGCCATGCATGTTCTTCTGCCAAAAGTTCTATGCTAAATGCTTATATGTGTTCCTCCAAGAACTTATGGGAACAAGGAATTCTAGTGAGTAGTAAGCAATATAAACTACAAAATTGTGGGGATTTAAAATTGAAAGACAAAATTAAACAGTCATAATATCACAATCTAGAAACAGGTACATTGGATATAAAATACTTCGATTACAAGTTCATTAAGTGACAAACAAAATAATAATTGTGCCGATACAACCCAGTAGTAAGTTAAAATACATAATAAAGAGAACCCCAATTGACATCTACAATGCCATTCCAAACTCGAGTATTTGCATGCCTGGCAAAAATTCAAATATTGTTGTTAGATACCAAAACCCAAAACATACGTACTAATCTACGCAACTTGGCTAATTGATACAATCATGGCATTTTATATAAAAGCATCACTTACCTAGTTTGGATTATTACTGCTTGTCGAAGCCCCACGGGAAAGCGGACATCTTCTACGGTTATGCCCATATTGATGACACAGTCCACAGCTCTGCTTTTGCTAAATCTCCCTCAAGTCAGAATCTGGCCTCCGGCTTCCCGGTTCTCGCCGGACCCCATCCATCTCATTTCGTATCCTAGACGCCACAGGTCGACCTTTGCCCTGCAACAGTTTTGGGTCAGGCACCCACTTTGGATCATCCACATCCCTCCACAATGAATCTGACTTTGGCACCACAAATGCATGTGAGTAGGTGTGAATGGTGTTCACCAAACTATAACATGGGTCAATATATGTAGTCGCATCTTGCCCCAAGTGCTGAAGAGCTTTAATTGCATGTGAACAAGGGATCTTTCTCATTTGCCACTTTCCACAACCACATGTTCTAGCCATTATGTTTACTTCATAACTATGGTGTCCCCCTCTAGAGCTATAGATGTTGTATGCAGTAATTACTTGATTTATACCATTCAGATTATTAAACGGATTTACTTGGTGTGAAATTGATTTTTGTAGGTTTTGTCCATAGATTTTTAAGGCATATTTAGTCCATACCTTGTCCTTTGAGAGATCATGAGTAATTTCTTTGTGTCGATCATGGAAATACACAACAAGTTTGCTCCAAGTGAATTCAACCATTGCAGCAATGGGTAGGCCACGGGCACCTTTGAGTACTCCATTGAAGCACTCCGAGACATTGGTTGTCATAGCCCCATAACGGTATCCACCATCATGTAGTTAGGTCCACTTGTCTAGATCCTCGTTCATTAGATATGTGTATGGCATGATGGATGAGTCGGGTTCACTTTCCTGTCGCTCGGTTCTTCGTTTCTTCCTAAGGGCCTCGATCTCAGCTTCCTTGATAGGTTGCATGTACAACTCAAATTTAGCTTCCTGAGTAGCATACCCTGCTTTCAAGGCCAATGACTTTAAAGTGACATCCTGAAAATGCGTGTTGAAGTTGCTAGCAACATGTCGAAGGCAATATCTGTGAACTACTCGTTGTAGTCCATCATCATGTCTAGGCCAGTTTGCAATTGCACTTTGAATACCCTTATGTCGATCAGAAATTATGCAGATGTCCTTATCTGCTATCACATCTCCCAGTGCGTTCTAAAAACCACCCCCAACTAGGCCTTGACTCTTTGTCCACAACGGCAAAGGCAAGAGGTAAAACCTTATTGTTGGCATCGGTGGCCATTGCAATCAACAACACCCCTCGATATTTACCATATAAATGGGTTCCATCAATACTGATCATTGGCTTACAATGTCTGAATCCTGCAATGCATGGAGCGAAAGTCCAAAATATATAGCGCAATATTGTATCACCGAACTCGTCCCTGGGTATGGTGTGAAACCAGAAACGGGTGCCAGGTTCTTGATCCAGTATGCCAACAATAACTTTCTCAACCTTTGGTAAGACTCTTCCCAATCCCCGAATATCTTTGCAATAGCTCGTTGTTTCGCATCCCATATCTTATAGTAAGAAAGATTATGCCCATAATACTTCCCTTTAATGAAATGTCTGAGGTGATAAATTGTTGCCGTGTGTTTCTCTTCCAACAATGGAACAAATTCTGCTGCTAGAAAATTACAATCCATCATTCTACCATCAAGGGCCGTGGCAAGGGGCATACAACTATGAGGACCCCTATAAGATGTGACCATCCATAGTCCGAGTTCAGGCTTCACAACTGCCCCAACGTACCACATGCATGATTCATCGCTGCATTTCACAGACAGTCTACTTGTGGTCGACCTACTAGTCATAAAATTTCTGTTATGCTTTGCAGCGTAAATTTTTAATGCACGTTTCACTGCCTCTTTATTAGCAAAAATCAACCATTTCGTAAAATTCATGTATGCATTCCAAGAAGAACCAAATGCTTGTTGAACAACTTTAGGATCAACCATATTTTCCCAAGTATTTTCATAAAATGATGAGGCAGGAGGTTCATAAACGGGGGTCGTATTTGTAACATGCTGAACTCTAACATTTGTGTCCTCATCATCTTCATCACATTCAGCCATATCATCAACATGAGGAATGGGAGTAATTTCACGGTCATCAAGACCCCTGTCAAAGTCACCATCGTCAATCCTCTCTTCATACTCATCTCTATCCTCACCATCTTCCCCAAAATAGTCTTCGTCTTCATCTTCATCTTCATCTTCAACTACTGGAACTGTAGAGGATTCACCTCGATGTGTACAAAATTGATCTTCATATCTATTTCCAGGTTCGCTCTCAATTGTTACTGGTGTCTCTTGAAAAGGGGGTGTATAGCCTCCCAATGTGGTGCATCGATCATCTAGGACTGCAAACTGTAGAGATGTAGTTGTTTGTACAATTTCTTCCTCTACACCGACTTCTGCACGCGGCTCCAAAGTGATGTACAACTCAAAATCTACTGCTTGTTTCCATTTGTCCATCTTACTAAACATGAATTTCACATGTATGTCCTCTGTTATCGCCATATATCTGTAATTAATGCATTGATTGAGGACTTCATATGTAGAACGGAAAGTAATATGTATGTCATGCAAAGCAGGGTTCACTTGCAACTCTTCCATAATTTTTACTTTCAGCTCATTCAGGGTCTTTAGCTTACGGCGTATCATCATATAGTAGCACTGGATACCCAGACCTTGAAATGAGACTCCGTCATAAGGGTTGGCATTGCTAAGGGGTCCACCGTAATATATATTTATATGGATCATTGTCAACCTATAGGTCATCAAATGCAATTGTGTTAGTGACAAATTTATAACGCTCAATCAACATCAATTACAAAACTTTGCGTATGAAATACCAACAATACTAACCTCAACCAAATTTGCATATACTCACCTTTAGTAATCTTAAAAAAATAGTTATTACCAATTTCATATTCTTTAAAAATTCTAAATCATTCTAGGGGCATGACTTTCAAAACCCATTTAAATAAGTTATAATGAACAAAAATATTATATACTAACCAGTTATCCATTGAAATCTCAATTACAAATCTTAAACAAATATATCTTGAAATAATTTATAGTAAAAAGACTACTATCTTAGGTATCAAACTCATAATCCATTTCATATCCATGAGAAAGATCTAAAAGTACTAAATATTCCTAACAATTGATCACAATATTTAGTACTAAATATTCCCAATAATTAATCACAATATTAATTTTTTTTAAAACTTAGCATATTATCACAATATTTACACTAACAAACAAAACAAATATTCCCATATGTTGTAATAACATAATAATCACAATATTTGGTACTAAATATTCCCAATAATCACAATATTTGTAGTTATTTTCTAAAAAATCCCCAATGACTCCATTCTTTTTGCCTTCTTCTAATCCCCTAAAAGCCTAAAGGGCTATGGAAATGGACAACTTTTGCTCTCTTTTTATTTTTAAAGTCTGCTCCTTTTTTCCTAACTTGGAATGTTACAAACAGTAACAACACCAAATATTTGTAAATTTTTCACAAACTATACGTGCTCGTGCTGCACCATCCTTACACATTCATTCATTCATTCATGGTCATGGTCATGGTCATGACCACGTGTCTATCACACAGACAGATTCATGTTACAAATTTACTGTTGCAACTTCCTTAAAAAAAATAATAATAATAATAATTGGATTTATAAGATTTTGAGCTTGGAACCTTTAGCCAAAAAAGTCTTATACATTCTCTTAAATAAAAAAAAAAAAACTAATAACAGGGAAAAATTGCATATCTAGAGTACTCAAATTTTCACATAATAATCACAATATTTGGTACTAAATATTCC
The DNA here is from genome assembly GCA_028535165.1 of Quercus tomentella. Lineage (NCBI taxonomy): Eukaryota > Viridiplantae > Streptophyta > Magnoliopsida > Fagales > Fagaceae > Quercus > Quercus tomentella. The sequence continues at coordinate 45,436,639 of JAPQVY010000111.1, forward strand.
CAATAATCACAATATTAACTTTCTTAAAAAAAAAAACTTAGCAAATAATTTAATCACAATATTTACACTAACAAAAAAAAAAAAAAAAATTTCCCCAATATGTTGTAATTTAATCACAATATTTACACTAACAAAAAAAAATTCCCCAATATGTTGTAATTTAATGACAATTATTTACTAAATATTCCCAACAATTAATCATTAAATTACTAGTCATTATAGATATTTTTTCTTAAGTAGATTCATGATCTTATATAAATGTGTCCTAACATTAATTTAAAAAAAAAAAAAAACTAGCAAATAATCACAATATACTAACAAATAAATTAATCACACTATTTACACTAACAAATAAGAAAAACAAAACATTTCCTAATATGTTCTAAATTTTTCTTTAAAAAAAAAACCTAGCAAATAATCACAATATACTAACAAATAAATTGATCACAATATTTACACTAACAAATAAGAAAAACAAAACTTTTCCTAATATGTTCTAAATTTTTCTTAAAAAAAAAACTAACAAATAATCACAATATTATAAAAACATTACCTGAGAATGTTGTGTGATGAGTGTTCTGTGACTGCAAGTGAGTTTAGGAAAGTTGTTTCAAGAGAAGAGCTGAATATAGAGACTGAGTTTCTGATATGGAGGACATATTCACAATACAGAGAAGTTATGAGACCCCACGGCAAGAGGGACAGGTCCAGCTGGGACCCACAGACACGTGGAGGGCTGGGGACTGATGCTGCTGTGGGGGGACTGTGATGCCCACGTGATGCTGCTGCTGTGGGGAACTGATGCTGCTGTGGGATGGGAGTGATGAGACGAACTGATGGAACTGATGTTGCCAGTTGTTTATAAAAGGAAATCGAGTCCAAAGGACTCGGTTCCTAAGCCTGAAAAACGAGTTCGTTAAACTCGGTTTCTAAGCCCAAAAAACGAGTTCTTTGAACTCGGTTTCAAAGCCTAGAAACCGAGTCAAATGAACTCGGTTTCTAGGCTTTGAACATGATACTCGTAGGCCAAAATCACTGACCATGCAAAGATTTTCATCCTTGTGCGAGGTTGAATTCTTCCCTCTAATCTTGCTTCTTTGGTTTTTGACAATTTTTCCCTGCACCTTCTGATCAACTTAGGAGTAGATTTATTTTACAATTGCAATCACATATTGAGATTCATTTTTTCTTGTTCTTATTCAGTGTTGGATACTCATAGCACATGTATTCTATACAGTCAACAAATTAGGTATGTCTCAAATGAAATTTTGATGTGAATTCATTCAAAAGTTCTATATGAATAGTACATACTTCAGATGGTATTGCATTTATAAAGAATGAGTCCATCAAGTTTATGGAATTTTCTTATCAGCTAGTATTCTTAGGCTTGTTGTTATGATTTATCATGTATCTCTAAATTCATTTGCTGCATTAGAATATAGAAAACTGGTTTGGAATTTTATTTGTTGTAGAAGTTTCTGCAATATACTTTGCAATTTGACTTCTTTTTACATGTCAAACTTGTAGTCTTGACTAAGAGCACCAGTAAAAGTTTATGGGCCTAAGGTAGCTCCATTTGTTAAGCCAATAACTATTGATGAAACAAAGGAAAATAGACTTTTTGTCTAAGCTTTCACGATACTAGTTGAGCCCACCCCTCTGTAGGGTCTCAGAGAAGGGTATGCTCCTGATTGTCCTAAAAGCTTAGACTATTGGGATATGACAAATTTAATCATTTAATCATACAATTCTAACACTTCCCCTCATGTGTGGGCAAAAACTACCTTTTAATAAATGAGGCCCAACATGTGAGAATTTAAATGGGAGGTATAGTGGAGGAGACAATGATCGAACTCAAGATCTCATGCTTTGATACCATGTTAAATTACCGATTGTCGCAAGAGTTTAAACTATTGGGATATGGTAAATTTAATCATTCAACCACACAATTCTAATACAAACAAAGCAAATGTGAAGTAGGATAAACAAATATGCTTCAGACATAAGTTATCCCTATTATCCATTACCTTTATCTCATAAATGCAATTTACAGTAGAATACTTTGCCCAAAAATCATTTTAGTCTTTTAAGTTTGAAGCTGGTCATTTTACTTTGTTCTTTAAGTTTAAAGTTGGTCATAGAAAATCTTATTAGCCCTTTAGTCCTTAAAGGACTAAAATGATTTTTGGGCAAAGTTAGTGGGTGTAAATTGCATTTTTGCCAAAATAATACAACCGTATAGAAACATTTATCCTGATCATATATATATATATATATATGTATGTATGTATGTATGTATGTATATGCATTAGATCCAAGGTTAGCATTGTGTGATTTTATCAATATTGTTTGAGAACATAGTTTAATTAATACTTTTCCTCTCAGTGAAGTAAATGCAGGCTTTTTCTACTCAAATGCAGAGCAGAGAGAGGCAATGGTTGCAGCTGAAAGGCGTCAGGTGGACGAAAGAGTTAATAAAATCATTGAACTGAAAAATAAGGTAGCTACTTCTAGTTGTGTCCTTGTTTAGATTGTAAGTACATTAGTGTAGATGTGCAGAATTTATGGTTTTTGATATATTACTAATTCTTGTGGTTGAATGCAGGTTTGTTCTGGTAATGACAATAACTTTGTTGTCATTAATCAAAAGGGAATTGATCCCCCATCACTGGACCTTCTTGCGAGGGCAGGGGTAAGCTGTGCACCATTGTTGTCCTGTTTCTCACTTATTGATTTAGCTTTGTGTTTGTTTAATCTTTCAGTGTTTCCTGAATGGTCTCTATTTGTGTTTAAATGGATCCCATGCTACTAGTAACTTTGATCCCTTTGTTGTCAAATTTAATCCTCAATCAATGTTAGTGAATAAAACATGGGGCGGAACTAATACTTGATGCCAGACTACTTCCTTTGAGATGCTAAATTTACATGTTGCAAATCATTGTTATCAAGTCATTCTGGTCACTTATTTGATGATTACTGTTCAGTATATAATCATGCTGTAAACTTCTGTTTCACATGCCTGGTACAATATTTGTTTATGAGTATGAGGATTACATGAGCAGTTGTTTTGCATTGTAAATTTCTTGTAAGCTTATTAGTTATACTATAATTTGTTGCATTTTACTTTAACTTGTTTCCAGTTTTCTAATTCACAGCTTTTCTAGATTATTGCCCTTCGGAGAGCAAAGAGGAGAAATATGGAACGATTGGTTTTAGCCTGTGGAGGAGAGGCTGTGAATTCTATAGATGATTTAACTCCTGATTCCCTTGGTTGGGCTGGACTAGTCTATGAGCATATCCTAGGGGAAGAGAAGTATACCTTTGTTGAAAATGTGAAGAACCCTTATTCTTGTACAATCTTAATCAAAGGTACTTGAAACCATTTTTATAGCTTCTCCCAACTGTTAAAAGGTAGACATTATTGTCATTATTCAACCACTTGACCAGAAGGCTATTGCAATAACTTTTTTTGGCAATGCTTTTATGGTATGTGTTATAATATGACCACGGGCAAACTCAGTTGTGATCTAATCCTTATTGTCATCATTGATGCTGCAGGGCCTAATGACCATACAATCGCCCAGATAAAAGATGCTGTTCGTGATGGTTTGAGGGCAGTCAAAAATACTATTGAAGATGAATCTGTTGTCTTAGTGAGTTTCCTCTATAGAAGTTTCTTGGAATTTGCATGAAGATTTTGAACCTTCTGTCATACCAATTCAATAAATATTGTCATGTTAATTTCCTCGATAATGTTTATCTTAATATCCTTGATACAAATAACTCTTGCATATGTAAATTACCCAAAAAAAAAAATAGTATTATTCTACAGTTTGCAACGGTCTGATCCCTCTTGAAGTAAATGCTGAACATGGAATTTTTTTATGATATGGTAGACCCCAGAGGTATGATGGATGCTAGTTTAGTGTGACCGAAGTTGTTTAGACTAGCATTTTTACAAAGCTTCTACCGTGAGTTTTATCAGAATGATTGCAACAAGGGGACTGATTTGTCTTTTTAGATGGGGAAACATACAGTGGGATTATAGGATTTTTGTTTACATGCCTAAGGTTTGATTAAACACCTGATGGAAGGAATTTTTTCAGTTGTTCAGATGCATTTATCTGCCAATTGAATTCTTACTACAATTTGTTCGCTGGGAATATGAGTAGGCCAGGTTACAACAAGATTGAGTCTTTCTTGGTTAGACATGCTTAGTAGGAGACTGTTCCTTCATGTTCTGCCACCCTTCACTGGAAACTTGCTGGTTATTCTTTGGATGCTGTATTGGTGTTTCATATTCCCATCCTAGAGATAGGAACATAAATTGAGAGATCAAATCGCCAACAAAAAGGAAAAATAGAGAGATCAGGAAAAAGAAATAGGATGCATCAGCAACTATTACAATCACTGAATTTTTTTTTTGTTTATTTATTGCTGAGTAATACAAAGGCCGAATTAGTTGTTCATTAGCTCCTGTATGTACTCTTTAACTTAAATTATTGTTTTGAGCCTTTAATATGGTTGGCTGTTGTAAGACTCAGCTTTAGACCATGCTCGCATCAGTGCTAGTTGTAATAATGGCTTGCTTTACTGGTGTATATTTTGGATGATGAAGTATGCTTGTCTTTTGTTCAGGGTGCTGGAGCTTTTGAAGTTGCTGCCAGACAATATCTAATAAACGAAGTAAAGAAGACTGTTCAAGGGGTAACAAAATGTCTCCCAAAATTTTCCCTGCACATAATTTTTTTTAAGCATTAGTTATCTCTCTGATCAGTTTTGGAGGGACCAAACCAACCTTTTTGCGTTCCTGACGAATATTTTTTCTCTTACTTTGTTTCATGTCCATCAAAAACTCATCAAAACTGCAGCACACAAGGAGATTCATTCATTTTATATTATTTGTGCATACAACACAGCAGAGCAAAAATAAAGAAATACTGAATCATGCAGCAACTAATAAGTTGAGGCATTTCAGGGATTTACTACTGCAACTTGTTCTAATTATACAATGCTTATACTTATGTTGACATTTAGAAGCAGAAGAGCTAATAATGTTATGCTTAAAAAATTCGCCCCTTCTGTGGTCAGGTATTTTTTTTTTTTTGAAAATTTGATTTTAACCTTGAGGACAGAATAAATATGAAAGGACCAGAAATCAGAAGGGATGCATTAAACCCAAATAATATAACAACAGAATATGTGCTTAAAAATTCCAGGAATACTCAACAAGATGGAAACCTTAGAGAGAGAGAGAGAGAGAGGATAAAAATTTATATGACCGATGCATCTTGCCTTAAAGGGTGGCCAAAATCATAAGGATTGGACAAATAAGCTCAGGAGTTGCTTAACCAGGGTCATGTAGGTCCACAATGTTGCTAATAGTGGACTAAATCAATGCAAGCAAGCCTAGACTTAATCATTACCTTCCTTGATGCTACACTTGGTTGCATATATGAAGAAAATGACAATCACCACATAATCTTCAAGGGAAGTGTCATGATGCAACAATGGAGTGCCATATAAAATAAATAGACTGTATTATAAAAGTCATGTTACTATGAAAAAAAAAACTGTTTAGTATCACTCACTTCTTATAGTTACGATTTTTCCAGTGGTACTGCATTCCAATCCTCTGCAGAAAACCTCCTTCCTTCAGTTTCTGCCACTCATTTTTAGACGGGAAGGTAATATGCAATGATGAAAGCTGAGACTGTAATGATAGGATTGGGATGGGAGTGAGAATTGGACTGGTTTTGCATACAAAGAAACCGAGTTCAAATGACTCGGTTTTAAAGCCTAGAAAACAAGTCCATTGGACTCGGTTTCAAAGCCTGGAAACCGAGTTCTTTCAACTCGATTTCTCGCCTACGTGGCCACTCTCACAACCTCAGCTGGCAAAATAATAAAATAAAAAACCTAGAAATCGACCCCTCTGAACTCGAATTGCTAAAAACCAAATTAATTTGAAACGTTTCCTAACTAATGATATTGTTTGGGTTTTGTAGTTACTTTCTGAAAAATCCCAGGTACAAGGCTGTTATCAAGTTGATTTGGTTTTGCCGCTGGTTTTTATTTTCTAGGTTTATGCGTGTTTGATTCTGTGTTTGTTTAGTAAGAAATGAAAACAAATAGAAATTAAAATAATCTTGTAATTTTATTTTTTTAAACTCTTTTTTTATGCTATTTAATTACATGGTCTAGTTGTTTTTTTTTTAAAAAAAAAAAATTAAATGCTGCGATGTTATTTTTTAATGTTGATTAAAACTTTTTAATATTAATTTATTAGTCATGCCAGCATCAATTGTGCCAACTATGCACATCATTTGCCATGTAAGCATTTTTTATCAGTGAGTTAACGGTAACGATCAAATTGACTACAAATTGAAAATAATCGGGACTAAATTAATTGCTACCAAAATGTAATAACTAAATTGACTGTGATCTCAAAATATAAGGATTAAAATAGTGTTTTCGCTTAAATTATATCCTACATTTTCAGATTCATTAAAACTAATTATCAAAATACCAAAAAATTAATTAAAATAAAAGTGATAAAATAAAGTTACATACATCTAGGTTGGTTTAAGTCAAATGAGTTGACGAAATTATCACCCAAACTAAACCGGAACCAAGGGGTAAGGTTGGGTTGGGCCAATTTCGTAAGGGTGGTGGATTTGATGATACCCTAATAAGAAGAGTTGAGAGCGAGAGTACCTTCAATTAATCCATTATTCCATTTGTTTAGTTTTGGTTCCACCGCCTCAGCAACACAAGCAGGTTTTGACCGTTTTTCTCTTCACACACCTCCACCGTTCTTTACCATTCTTAACCCAGAACAACAACACAATACAGTACAGACACCCAGTTTCTCTGAAGCCATGCCACAAGGTACTCTTCCTTCTTCTTCAATTTCCTTTTACTTTGTGGGGCTTATATATATAATTTCAATTATTCTGCTTTTTTATTATTTATTTTTTATTTTTTTTTATAGTTTATGATGGTGATTGTAATACATATATGGCAGATCTTCCTGGGTTTTATTATGATAAGGAGAAGAACCGTTACTTCCCCATTAAAGGTCCAATACCCGGCTCTTCTCGTGCTTCTTCTGTAGCTATTGCACAAGAAACAACTCCAAAGTCCACAAGGGTATGTATTCTATTTTTTTTACGTGTACATAATAAAGTTTTGATTTTGTGAGGGTGGTGTGTCTAAAAATTTGATTTTGTAAAGATGGCATGTCTAAACATTTGATTTGTTACATCTATATACTAAAAATTTGATTTTTTTTTTTTTTACATGTATGTTAAATTCATTGTGAGACCTATCGTTCATGTGAGATGAGGGAGCATTCCTCGTGGTGTATTGAATAATTTTCAGTGATGGTGTATAGGGTCTTTGTCTTAGAAAAGTTCTGTGTGCGCTTATGTTTGATGGGTTATGCTAAGAATGTCTTCTATCTCAAATGATGTGTTTGATTTCCCAAGTTTTTGTTCAGTGTACTTTAGCTAAAATCTTGCACTTGTTTGATTGGTTTGATGCTTGTGGTGTCATCACATTGACGGTGGAAGTTTCATTTTGGAGGTTTAGAAACATTTTGATTAGTGGGAATGGTTGGCATACTTTGAGGCATGTTCTTTATTTGGGAGGTAAATACTTGACGTATAGACACATTAAAGTAGAGTAGTTTAGTCCCTTACAAAAAATGAGACTTATTAAATTGTTCAGTATAAAATTAGGGCATATCTTCTTCTTCTTCTTCTTCTTTTTTTATATTTTTTTTTATCGATGGAAATTCAAAATTGTATGAACATGGTGATGCTATCTGGAATAATACTAATGATTTATGGAAAGAGTTTAGGCTGAGTTTTTGGAATCTAAGGGAGTAACCTCATAATTCAAGGCTGAAGAAACTTTGACTTACTGGGGGCGACTTAGTGTGAGGTTGAATTGATTGCTTATGTATGATATTGACATAAAATCTTTTTACTGGAATAAATTGGAAACTTATTGAAGTTTCCAGAAACATAAACTGGATAAAAACTTATAGTTCGATGATACTGATTTTGAACTGAGAGTGTATGGTAATGAGAGGTTCCTACTGGCCTTGTGTGACAAATTCAGAAGTAGGAGGGCAAATTTATTAAATAACTGAAAGCATCTAGTTGGCGTGGATGGTATCTGAGGAGAGATTGCAGATGATCAAAACTGACAAGATACAATGCGTAAAGGAAGGAATGCTGTATTATGTGTGTACCTATAAATTTAAGGAAAAAAACTGTGTTACTGACTGATAGTTTTTTAATGAATGTGAGGAGTTTATGGAGGAGGAATGAGAAAGTCTAAAACAAGTGATTATTACCTTGATTCATGTTGTCTATCCTCTCCCATTTATCTAGGATTTGCTACACTTATGAGGATGGCCACTGCCCAGGTAGTTCTGTAGCATGTTATTCTTGTCATTGCAATATATTAAATAGATCAAAGGAAATAATTATGGCACAGAATGCTGGGTATGCCACAACAGAGCAGGATCAGGTATACCATCTGCCTTATATATGTCCTCAAATTTTGGATTATTCTTCCCTCCCTTTGTTTCTGATTGATCACCATAGGCTGATGGGACTCAGATATGGATAAGCAAGTGCTGGCTGGACATTGTTAGGAATTTAAACTATTCCTAGATCTGTGTGAGACAAAAAATAGAGAGAAAAATGCGCAAAGGAAAAAGATGTGGTTCGGCAATGTGCCGACATCCATGGAGTTGCAGTGATTTCACTATATCAAGGAGAAAAATATAGAGGTGGCAATATAGTTTCTCAATACATCTATAAACTAATTTGAAACAACATTATATATATCCCAAAAAGTGGATCCAAAAAAAAGGGCCAAAATTGACTACTCCATGGACTAAGTCTTAGAAAAATTTTCATTTAAAACTGTAATGCTTCCAAGTCGGTTCAAGTTGGCTCATAGACCGGATCGAACACAAAAACCAAGTTCCACATAGCCTAATAGGCATAAACAGAGGAAGAGAATCAAAAAATTATAAAGCCAGTAACAGTACTATTAAAACATGAGATAATCAAACTACATGTATAGTTACATCATATTTTTTTTTCTGAAAGACAATTAATTGAAACTAGTTCAGTTAAAACCTTAAATTCTGATATACCTGGAGATCTGGGTGCGTATATGACAGAAATTCATATTAAAAAATCTAACTTGATTATGAATTTTTGCCATGTCCCTTGTCATGTTATGTTGGATATGTGTTTGTTGTCAAGTTGAGGGTTAGATTATAACTTGAAAACAAAAACACTAGACATTTTTGTTCTTGGGAATCAATTTTGTTTGGAGAAATGCAGCTTAATCCAGATTTATAGCATGTACATGTATGGGCCTTTGAACCATAGCACCCCCCACAACCCCCCCACAAAAAAAAAAAAAGAATCGAAAAAGAGATGGTACTTTTTCATGATAAGTATTCAAGTTGCTCATCTTTGTTACAGAGTATGTTTTTCTTGTACCTGTCAGGGTGCAGCCTAGTGCTTGGAGGCTTGGGATGAGCTGTAGATCCAAACATCCTGGGTTCAATCCCGACTAGTCGTTTCCTTGGATTACTGGATACACGGTTCTAGTGGGTGGGATTGTGTATCTATGGTTTACTTCCCAGGGGTGGGTCCAAAGGGCCTTACCTTGGTGAGGTTCCGCATCATCACAAAAAAACAAATAGAGTATGTTCTTTATTGTAGGGTCAGTTTAATTGAGAAGATTATATTTTTATATGGTATTTTCTTTTTATAAATAGTACTGCTTGCTTTAAAAATGTTTATTCATGAAAAATGTTTTATATTTATACACAAGAAATGAAACTTGCATCTGAAGCTGTCCAAATTTGTAGCAGCCACTGGTTGCCATTGTTTTTTCTTTCTCTTTTGCTCTTGATTGTAGTTCTTTCTTGAATTTTGGAAAAAAATTCTTGACTTGCTCTGACTCATTTTATCTCAGGCATTGAATTTATGTAGGAGAAAAGGGTTAAGAGCTTCTAAGCTGCTTCAGGTTAGGGAGTTATATGGTAACGTTATTCCGTTCAGTAAAGGAAAGTGTAACTTCAAGGAGGAAATCCAAAGGATACAAGTATCACAACCTGTGGTATGTTGATTGAAGATAGGTTTTTAATTTGTGAAGTTATTGCTTTTCCAGCTTTAATTCTCATCTATCAACTCAGGATGTAAAAGTTAAAATCCTTTTCTGAATTTTTTTCTTTGGGTAATAAGTGGTACTTTACTATGTTTCACCTTTGGCAATGTACCAACTGTATGTTAATAGTTAAATGTGAAAGTTGTTGGAATCTTGAGTAACATATGCACATCTAAGTATAGGCCATTGCCAAATGCCAATTATATGCACATTTACATAAATTGATTTGATAATCCAATATGATTGTATCACTTGATAAAGATTAGTGAGTTTACTGACATTTAGATCAGTGATTTTTTTCCTTCTTTCTTATTTTCTTTAAGCTTTTATTTTTTTATTATTTTTTTTATAAGTATATTTTCTTTAAGCTTTTAAAGATTTTACTTTATAAATATGTATTTTGGAACAGGCTTAATCACCACTTACCCTAGTAGGGAGGTGGTATCTCTTCCCATGGCCCTGGGGGAACAGGGGGGTTCTTAGGTTCAACCCCTGGGAAGTGAGGGATTTGTAAAGGGAAGGCTACCTCATTGTGTAGCCTGCTGTCACATTCTTTATTTTTATTTTTTATTTTTATTTCACTATAGGAAACTATTGAAGCACAAAGCATATTAGGCTTTTGTGAAGATTGTAAAGCTACTTTTGTGGATTTGTAGCATATGTAAACTATGCAGTTTATTGGCTTCAGCCCTGGTTTTGAACTCTAGTTTTGAGTAAAAGAAGTTCTGCTTTATATAATATTGTGCTTTCTGGGCCTGGGCTTAAAGTTTACAGCTTCTGTGGAATCATCTTTGTACTAGATGGCAAGAGTGTTATTTTTGTCTTGTCAAAACAGATTAGATATGATGTCTCATGAACTGAATTTGACTTTGCCCTTTTGGGCCCATATTTGAGTTACAAGTCATGTATTTTGCGGTGATTAAACTCTTCCATGGGTTCAGTGAAGTTAAAATCTTCACATTATCTAAGTTGCCAACTAATACATAACAAATTGTGTTAGAAGTTGCAAGTTAACCAAACAGGAATGTGTGGCATCACAAACCATAAAGAGTTGGGAGAGTTTAGCTGACAAAAAACAAACATCACTTCCATCTTTTTTTCTTTGCATCCTCTGAGATTACACATGAAGAATTTGGATCTCTGAATGTGTTTTACTGTTGTTGGCTCTGAAAATTACCCATAAGATTTCATTTTGTTGTTAAGCATTGGGATTGGGAACTGTATTTTATGGTTAATTAATATATCCTAACACGCATACATATTAGCCCACTGCACATAATTACTTCCATTGAGACAATTTGAATATTGTCCTTTGATTATGTAGCAACACAACCAAAAAAAAACAAAATAAACCAAACAGATAATGTATGAGCCAATGAGAAATATTAGAAATTGAACAAACTGACACCAATGGGCAAATTGAACACCATTAAATTCAACCCAGCCAACCAGTGACTACTCACATTCAAACTAATTTACCACAAATTCACCAATTTTTTTTAAAAAGAAAAACAAACATACATTATCTCAAACCATTCAACAACCAATATACTTCGATTGGGTTGCAGGGAGTCAATCTACTATATAGCAAAACACAAACATATCACAGAATACCCAATCGCACAAAGTAGCAATACATACCGCATACAAAAATGATATGAGTGGGGAATTGGCAGTGGCACTGATAGACATTGACTGAAGAAATGGCTCTAGCGACTGATCTAAGTTGCATGATTATAGTTACGGGTACGAGGGTATGACATTTCTTGACAAAATAGAGGTATGACACGTCTGGGGTACTACAATTAATGAATTAATTAATATGTTTTTTAGGCATATTTTAAATATTTTTGGACATAATATGTTTATTTTAGGTTTTAAAATTAAGTAACAACAATAAAATTCTTGAAAACATATCTAAAATTAATTTAAAGGCAGTAATAAATAGCAAAGAAGTGCAATGACACCTATAAAATGTTGTCTAAAGTCCAAACCAAGAGTTCAAATAAACTAGACACCTAAGTTGCACTGGTACCCACACAGGTACAGGTACAGGTACTTGGCCGGCCATTTTAACTGTGTCCATGCAACATATGAACTGATTAAGCCATAGTAGGTCAAATCATTACCCTACAGTGACATTCTGGCAGTTTTAGGTGGAATCCAATCAGTTTGTGGTGCTCTGATGGTCTCAGAGGTGTTTCCTGGTGCAGTAGCAGTCACAGTAGAGGCTTGACTGCTGCGACACAATTGATGGTGGCAATGGCGACTGGTTTCGTCATTGCTGTCATATCAAGGGCTAAGTTTCAGGTTTCAAAGTGTGTTTGTGGTTACCGGAGTCTAGTAGCTTGGTTGGTGTGATTGCCAACAATGGAAAATGCCAGAGGTGGCGGAATGCCAGGTTTCATTGCACATCACTATTTTTAGGCAATGTATTAATGATGTCTTCATGAGTCATGACGTCTTCATGAGTCATGACTCATAGTATTATCATTGTTCTAAGGTTGCAGCAGCGTGTTTCAGTAAATCATTTCAGACTTGCCGAATGTTTCTCTGAAATTTTAATTTATGAGTTGCATCAAACTTTTATTTTATTTTTTTTAATATATATATATATATATATATATATATATATATATTTTACTTTACAGGTTTGGAAGTATGGTGGAACAGATAATATTGTGAATGGTGCTTTGGAACAGATATGCATTGATGTACAGACACTCGAGGGTCAAACTGAAATGGATGTTTTATTAGCAGGCGGTGTACATGGCTCCTTGAGGTATAATGGAATTGTAGTGTGGTGCACTTGTGCCTGTGTGCTCATTCTACAATGCAAGATCTTTGGAACATTCCTTAAGAGTCAAGGTTTTGCAGTAAGCTATGGTCAATATAATAATAATTTCTGGCCTCTGGGTTCTAAGATTCTAGAAATGGAATATTTATTTGAAAAAAAAATTAAATTGAAAAAATCATGCACTATTTTATGTTGGCAGCATTAGAAAATGAAACATTCTTTTTAAATAACTGAATGTAATGACTTGAGTAGGGCACATAAACTATTTTTCAGGTAACTACTTGTACCATGAGGAAGGAAAAAATTGGAAGTGATTTTAGTAGATTTGTGAATAGCATATGAACAATGATTTTAATTGCCCCAAAAAAAGTGGAGGGAAATGTTGTTTCCAATTTTAAGAAATTTTATATGCTAAATGCATCTCATAATCTTTTATATCATGTAATGTCCTAGCTATTAGCTATGTAAGCATTTTGTTTACTGTTATCATGTGATAGATATTGAGTTCTGATTTGGGACCTAAAGCAGACACAGCTAGTTCATTTTAGATGGGTCTGTGATGTGGTGTTAAATAATATACAGTAAGGAGTTGAAGGGACTTTGTTTTTCTTGCCCCTTCCCCATCCAAGGTTAGGTTCAAAAATGATATCTATACTATTAGATAGTTTTTATGGAAGGTTTTACTGTATAATCAAGTGTTTCTTTTATGTTGACTTACACTAAAGAAAGTTTTCCTTATTTCATTGAAGTTTGTGGAACCCTGATAAAATATTGCAAAAAATAAAAGATGTCATAATACACAGAATGATATTTTCATGGTGCTGATATTACCATTGACATGCTCTCCAATCATCCTAATGTCTCTTTTTCAAGGTTCTCTGTCTGTAGAGGGAATGGAGCCTTGACATATCTTTTGTACTTCTCTGGCTTTTTATGGTTCTACGTGACATTTTCCACTAATGGCCTTGTTATCCAGTAGTTTCTTTGTTATGCTTCATTGTGGGATTGTGTGCTTGGCTTTTTTACTCCACTATATTTCTGATACCTTGACTGTGGTACTCCAGGCTTCTGAAGTGTCTCTGTTTTTATGTTTGTCATCTGCCCTTCCCTTTTACACTGGAAATTTGCATTTTCCTGCATTCTAAGTTACAGTATGTGCTTCTGCAAAACAAGCATTCCAATTTTGATTTAAGTATAGCTCACTTTTAGAAAAAGGAAACATATTAATTCTCGAGTGTTACAATGATATAATTACCGCTTTTCTATATAGCGCTGCAAACTTGTTTTGGCATTTTTTAATGATAAACCTTTATATAATGTTTATACAAAATGAGTCTATTACAAGTTATTGCATATGAAGTTTGGTCCTCTCGCAGTTTTGTTGAAGTTGGAAAAGTACAACAATTTGATTACGGGGTAAAATGCATGCCAGATCGAGTGTGGCCAAAAGTTAAAGAAGAACAAGCAGGGTGTGGTAGAACTCCTGGGCATATCTGGAGACCTGCAGGATCTTTATTACAAATGCCATCAAACATATCTTGTATAACAATGTTTGGAAAGCACTCTCCCTCAATGGATGATGGTTCAAATGTCCAGGATGCAATGTATCCTTTCCTAATCTCAAATTTTGATACTCTTTTTTCATGTTGCTTCTTATATTTCTATCTTAGTTGAGCTTGTAGGAAGAAATTAGTGGTTCTATTTTTATAATCCTTTATGAAATGGTTTAAAGGCATCTTTTGAAGCAATGGACAGTTATGTAGTCCATATGGAATTCATGCAACCAGATCTTTTGTGGAGCCTGCTTTTGGATTTTCAACTATGTATGTTCTTGATTCACAGCTTGTATAGTTTATGTGGTGAAGTTCACTTTTGGCATACCTTCCATACTCATGATCCCTATTATATTCTTGGTGAAACAATCTTCATTATATTTCTGAAATGGGAAATCAGTTTTTGCATTTGCAATGCCTTGACGTTGGAAAACAGTATAAGTACTTTGGGATCAGAGACATCTGGTGGATCTCTCTATATTGTTAAGCTCACTGAACCGTTAGATCTCAATTCAAGTATTTCAAGCTTAAGTCAAAGAAAACATGAGGTCGCTACTTTCAATTGCACCATCTGGACTGCTGATTACAATTTTAATAGGAGTCGAGCAGTGATTGGCAAGTCTCTCTCTCTATCTCTCTCTCTCTCTCTCTCAATGAGAGATTAATTCTAAATTTAGCTTCACATTCTCTTCTTCTTGGACCTAAGTTCATATACCCCAAGCTATAGTGATTTTTCAGATTCTTGTGTTTTTCTTGTGCATAAATATACTAGCCTTGTACCCAAATAGTGCATAAGAACTGTAGTGTCCATTTCAAACATTTTGGTATGGTAAAAAACTAAAAATAAAAAATAGGTTGTATAAATTAATTCTTTTTATTCGCTATAAATTAAAGACACAATATAACAATATTATTATTGAAATTTTCTTGCATGCCAGCTCATTAGGTAATATTTCATGGACTTAGAATCATAGATCTTATCCTCTCAAATCAGCACATATAGCTTGAAACAAAGACTCCTCATTTATATAATATTCTCAATTTATACGATGCTCTCAATAGATTCTATAACTAATTAGAAAAACATGAAAATATTCAATATGAACATAAAATTTTTAAATATTATAGGTATAAGAATCAACTTACTTTTTTATATCTTGAGTTCTATTCCCCTAATATTTTGTAACCATTCAAATCTACGTATATGGAGTAAAATAAGAGAAAATCTGAAAATAAAAAGTTGGGTATCAATACTGTCATTACGATTGAGTCATTTATTTAAAATGTTTAATTTGTAAACACATCTCAAATTTCTTGGAGAGCATGATCAATATATATATATATATATATATATATATATATATATTTTAAAAACCAATAATGTTAAGGATAAGTAAACCAATTTGATTGTTAGAGTAAAGCAACAAACACATTTTTAGATATTAAAAATTAGTTCATTAGCAGCGAATCATGAAGATCACCAATTTATAATTTTTAAAAAAGGAATCACAAAGATCAACCTACTCAAACCATACAATGAGTCAAAGATAGAAAATATTAAAAAGAGAGAAAAATCACAGTGGAAAGAAAAATGCAATGGTGTAACAATAATATGAATATTTACTCCAAAGACATCGTTCATGAAACCAAATGCTAAATTTGAGATAATATCCAATCCAATTATAATTTATTTTCTAAATTATTATTCTCTAGGTATAACATGAATCTTTAACTAAGAAAATGAAGATTAAATGAATGAAGAAAATTAGATTTTTTTTTTTTTTTGGGGAACTTTATTAAATGAAAGTTACAACCATCAAAACAACTCTTTAAATAATAACCATGAATCATCATCATATCTCCCCCTCAAGCATTATTTAAGAAAATGAATATCTGCAATGGTACTTGCAAAGACTTTCTCTGCTAAGTTGTAGATTTGTTATGAAGAAGGGGATTTTGAGAGCAGGGTTATAAATCTTGGCATCTTGAAATGCTTAAACATGAAATTTGGGGAATATAACGGCAAGAAAAAAATACATAAGAATAGAAATCTTTTAATTGTAGGACTCTAGAATTGTGCAAATTTAGTGGAAAAGGACTGTGGAAGAATAAAATCTTGTAGTCGTAGAACTACAAATTTGTGAAAAGTTAGATATGCCACTTGGTGTAATGTGAGACACTCTAGGGCTTTTCAAAATTGAACATTTTTTCAGCTTCTGATTTTATATATTAGATTATATTATTAGGTCAAACTCTTGACATCTAATTATAAATATTTTGTTTTATTTCCTTCTATGAAGTAGCAATTGATTCAACTTGTTAAGTAATAATTCATTTTCATGTCATGTAATACAAATTGGTATCTTTTTATTTTTGGGGAGGCGGGTGTTGTTACAGGAACTAATAGGGGTTGGTTGTTACAGGTACTAATTTGGGAGCTGCTCTAGTGGATTTGGAAACTGGAATGGCATCATGGGTGTGTCGTAGTAAAAGTGATGTTTTCGCACAACAAATTGTTCATTCGGTAATGTATGAATCATTTGAGGTTCATTGGATATGCATTTGATTTCTTTGAGCACATCGTACACATATGTTGATGCTAGACAGTATCGAAAATGAAGATAAAAGTGGAAATTGAATGAAATATAAAGAATAGACCTAAGAATCAACACTTAGGTTTGCTTGTAATCAGTTTCAAGCAGAAAAACTTAGGAATCAGCACCCAAGTGGCTAGTATTCATCATCCAGCAATTGGAAAATTATCAATACAAAACTTCATTCATCAAGGTCTGCCTTGCATGTTTATTAAAGCCTTTTTAAATAAGCCTTCAATGAGTACATCAATAAGGAAAATAGTTCAAAAAACAAAACATAATCCGGCAAAATCTTCAATTAGAATAAAATTTATCAATGAAATATCAAAATTTGAAATTTAAATTTGACGCAGGAGACGCAAGAAAATTATTATTTAGTATTATTTATGTTTGCAAGTCAATTGTATTTTTATGTTTTAGGTCCTAGTAGTTTATTAGGCTATTAGTATTTTAATTTGGAAGCAAGGTTATTTTTGTAATAAGGCAATTAGGGTTTTCTAGCCAATTAGAACTAGGGTTTAGCAATCCTTTATAAACAACTTATTGTACTCCTTGAGGGATAGTTGATATTTTGATGAATGGAAAAATGACCGTTTGGTCTTTCTTTGGTCTGGTGCTTACTCTAAGTCTACCCTAGGTGTTGACTCCTATTGGTTTTCCCGCTTGGTACTGACTCCAAGCAAGGCCTAGGTGCTGACTCCTAGTTCATATCCCTTTATTTTATTGTTGTTTCAGTTTTGTTCTGATTGTCCTACATCAAAATTAGTGCTAATCTTGTTGCATCTTGGTGTTTGCACCATATGTTCAATAATCTAAAATTGAGATTTTTCTCTCTAACTTAGTGGTGATTCCAAGTAGCCTTTGGTGGCGAAGCCTGGGCTTTCAAAGAGCTCCATGTGGTGAAGCCTAGGGTTGTTCTGTTTCTCCTTTCATTTTCCTTACTTTTACAATCATATGTTGCATCACAACTGACTTCACATAAAGTAATTTTTTTAATTTTTTTTTAATAGTGCAACATTCTAGGCAAAGTAATGCTCTCCTACAATTTTACAAATATTAATGTATGTATCTATTTATGAGTGAGTGAGTTGACATATTTGCTTAGTGGCGAGATATATGTTAAAGGAACAAATTCTGGGTTCTTAGATAATATAACCTAGAAGTAATGTTTTAAAAACTGACCCGATTGTTAAACCAAAGAAGATAGGTCAAGGTTCAAATGTCATAGAAGTGCTTGTAATCTCTTATATAGCCTAGATATGTGTGTAAGTATTTATGTTTGTGTGAGAGTGAGTTCTTGTGTTTGCTTAGTGGAAAATTAAATGTCTAAGGAATAAGTTCTAGGTTCTCAGACAATGTAACCTAGAAGCAATGTTTCAAAAACCAACTTGATTTTAAAACCAAAGGGACCTTTTTGGGGGGGGGGGGGGGGGGGGTTGTTGGGGGTGGGGGAATAGGATCAAGGTTCAATTGCGATAACTTGGTAAGTGTTAATCTTATTTACTCTATAGTTCAAAACATCAGTTCATAACTAGAACTCTTAATCGGTTATATAGCCCAGATTGACTTAGTATACTAAGTCATATGGTAATATCTGATTGACTTTGATACCATTTGTTATAATACAAGTGCTAGTTGCAATTGTGTCATACCTCTTAAGAACTATAAACATTTGGGGCTCCTCATAATTGCTTATATAACCTGAATCACTTGTATGATTCAAATTGATCTCATCCTAGTATGCACCGATATGGGACTCAACACATACCTACACAACACTCATAATGCAATCTATATAATCCACACAATCTTGGATATCACATAAAAGGTTCAACAGAATTCAACTGTGACATTAATATGGTGTAATATATATATATATATATATATATATATATATATATAAGTGAATATTAATATTTCCTTTTGGTTATAAATATTATATTTTATGAGATATATAAGTGAATATTAATATTTCCTTTCGGTTATAGATATTAGATTTTATGATAAAATATAATATATTGAGTGACAATGAGGTATAAATTTTCTTTTCATTTTTTTTGAAAAAATTAATTTTCTTTTTATGGGGATATTCTTTAATTTGATCTATTTTGTTTGTTTGTTTGTTGTAGGGAAATGCTATTTTATGTGGACTAAGGAATGGGGCAATTGTGACAGTGGATGTTCGTGACAAACGGGAAAGCAGTTCTGCTAGATTTATTAGACATAGAATACCTTGCTCACCCTTGGATAAAACTGTTGGAGACTCTAGTAGACAATGGTTTAAAGTATGAGTTTCTTCTAGGAACTAATTTCATTTTTACATGCGTACTTTTATGTTAGCATTTTGAGAGCTGGAAACTCTATTACCAGTGATTTACTCTTTTTCACCCTAAACTATGTGATTAGTTCATGTCTCCACTTTTAATTTTTTGTTTCTGTCACATATAACCTTAAGTTTTACATGTTTATTACGTTATCACCGAAAAGTAAAAGAAAAGTGAGCACATGGCTTGTGCCTTGTGATAATTTGATAAGCACATGTCTTGTGGTAATGTTATAAATACATGAATTTTAAAGTTAATTATAATGGAAATTGAACAAATTTTAATGGTAGGGGGACATTACAATTAACTCTATAGTTTAGGAGTTGATTGCATAAATTTGAAGTTTAGGTGGGCCATTGCAAATTTTAATGGTAGGGGGACATCACAATTAACTCTATAGTTTAGGAGTTGATTGCATAAATTTGAAGTTTAGGTGGGCCATTGCAACTGATATGATAGTTTAAGATGGTGAATTGCTATTTTGGTGTGTGTATTTATTATAGTGAAATGTTATTGATTTTAATAAGACCTCTACTCTGTAACTAGACCATTTTTTCAGTCTTTAAGCACACTGAAATATGTGATGTTATCACAACTTTTCATACTCTGACTTGAGACAACAAGTTCTCATTCTCTATATTTGTAGTTTAATTTTTGTTATTTGGATTGATGAGGAGCTAACTGGAAAAAACTTTGGGAAATGCATTGATTTTGTATTATGTGATTGTTAGGTTTATGCATACTTACATCTTTTTCATTCTTTATTTTTCATCTGTTCTGAATTTTTTTTTTCCTGAAAATTCTATACTCATATGAACTGTTACCCTGAGTGCCTTGTTTGAAGCTCCTTTTTACATAAAAATTTGGATAATATATTTCAATCTCTTGTTCTGCAGCTTTCTGGAAACATATATCCTTCATGTACTGTTAAAATGCCTTCATCTATTTCTTGGTTAGTGTGCTACAGCTCTAATCGAATTTTGTTTCTTCAGTTTTAACATTTTTTATGGTGTTTATAATTCTCTCTGTTTTTGGAACTCTAGTTTGGCATCACTTCAATTTGATGACAACTACTTCTTGGCAAGCTCCATGGATGGATCGGTTAGTGTTCACTTCCATGTTAACTCTTTTTGGGATACTTATTTACGTAACATTTTCCTGCATGGAATGTAAAAATAAATTTTAAATTGGTCTTATCTTATTAGAGTACTGGTATTCAAGCACGTGATGCATGTACATCATGATGTCAATTAAAGTGCAGATATATGAAATGGATACTACTAATCTCCGAGTGTAACTCAACTCAACTAAGCTTTTGATCCCAGCTCATTGTGATCATCACCATAAATCCTTTTTCAATTCGTTGGTTTGGCCACATGTATCTTTTTGCTATTCTGTGTTATGTAAGGCCAAAACTACTAATTTCCCTGTTTTAAAAGAATACCTGCAATAGATTTGAGAAAGAACCTAAAGAAACGGGGGAAAAGGGGAGGGGAGGGGGTGGGGGGGGGGTATTGAAGGTTGGTATTAAACAGAGAGCTGTTCTTTTTTTCCAAAATTCTAGAGACAACCATCCCCTCCTTCTGCCCCCATGCCCTCCTCCCTCCCCTTGGGAGGACTTATTCAAATGCTGTAATGGACAGAGGGACTCGTTTTCAGTAATGGAAGGATGAATATGTTCTCCAGATCTCTGGTCTGGTTCCTGTGCCATTTTCACACTATACCCTGTTTTCAGTAATATTATTTACAAGTGACATTGGTTATTCTGTGAAATGATTATTCACTGCTAGATGCCACTGCTGTTTTCTAAACTAATCCATTTGCCTCTTGCCTTTTCCTTTTCCTCATAAAATATATAATAAGCATAGATATTGCATCATTTTTTAAGCCCTTTTTGAAGTGGATCTATTCATAATAGAGTAACTAAATTTTGCGTTGGCTGTCAACCTATTGCAACCCTCCTTTCTGAAGTAAGTTGGATTATCTCTATTAGTCTCATGTCTTTTGATGAAGCACATTGTTAAAATGCAAAAGTATTATGGAAAATAAATAGAAGATTAAAAATAAATAATGGAACATATTAAGTTATTAACGTGGTTCGACTCCAAGCATCAACATCCACAACACAAAATCCCAAAAAGTCTCTTCTTTCTCATTCACTTGGATCAATAACTAGCACAGTGGATCTCATATAAATGATGGCATTTACAAAATTGGAAAATAGGTCAATCCCAATCAACCCCTTGATTTTGTCTTCATGGTGCGGTAAGTAAATCTTACTTTCTAACACATTGTTGTTCCAGCTGCCAGCTTAAAATAATGTTGATCTTCTAGTCCTTGAAATGATTTTTACACTCAGTTTAAACCTTGTGTTATGGTTGGCCCAACCAAAAATAGAGAGAGAGAGAGAGAGAGAGAGAGAGAGAGAGAGAGAGAGAGAGAGAGAGCAGTTTATTACTTAGCTAACTACTTTAGCTAAGTCAGCAACGTCATTTAAGTCAAGGTGCAGCAGCAGCAATGCAGCTTGTCCGGTACTTGTATGATTGTATTACTTGAGATTGTAATCCTAATATGTGACAAGAAGCATACTACATCTTAGTTAATATTGTAGCTGATAAGTAGTTAGGATAGCTGCAGCTACTGATCAGGCAGTTAGTATAGGTGTTAGTATTAACTTTGCTGTAACAGAATCTGTTAGGGCTGATGACAAAAGTAAGTCTCTTGAAGAGTTGAAAGCCTTTCATAGTTCTCTAATCAACTTCAAACAGCCCAAACACTTCGCATTTCCCTGATTTTCTTGCATCAGAGAGAGATTTTCATGCCTGTTCTTTTATTCTTTTCCAGGTAAAACTATATGATCATCGGCTAATACAGAGAGGCGCTGTACAATCTTATGAAGGGCATGTTAATTCCCATACACGTATACAGCTTGGAGTTGATCCATCAGAGAAATTTGTTATGTCAGGTAAATATATTTTGAGTGCTTGCATTTAGTTTTGTGAGTCTCAGAAAATTCAAGCTTTTCTGACATTGTTTTTATATTAGGTGGAGAGGACTGCAACTTGCGGCTCTGGAGTATCAAGTCTGGTGAATTGCTTTTTGAGGATAAATTCTCTGATTCAGTCCTCTCAACTGTGTGCTGGCATAGAGCTGAAAGTATCAGGATTCTTCCATCTCTCGTTCTATTATTTATATTCTTTTTTACAGTTTATATGGATATGTTATATAGGTAATAATGCTTGACATATATTTTATATATATCCAATTTATAGACTAACTGTATTCAACTCCTGTGTAGGACCGATGAGAGTGGGGGATGAAAGGAAAAGCTATAAAGAGTATTTATATCAGCAGAGTTATGGTTTGGGGACATGGCTTGGATCTCATGAAGGACTGTTTTACATGCACTGGCCTTGAACTTATTGTGAAACGATAATATCAGTATTAAGTGCTGGTGGTGAAACTATGTTTCTGAAAACTGCTTCCCCTCAAACATGCAAAGCACTATATTGCCTTTGATATGGATGACACAGCGATGACAATGCCAACATAGGGCCTTTCTGTTCTAAATCACAAGCCAATGCCATATACTGGTGCTAAGAGACAGCTGTGAAGGTAACCAGCAGCAAAAGAGTAATGATCTTGCCCTTGTCAACTGAGTTATTCTTGCAAGGGCCGCATGATGTTGTCAAATTGAAATGGTTGTAAATGGCTGAAATAGCTTTCCAATGTCCTCTGTCATGCTCTTCGACTTCCACATTCAGTATAAGGTAGTTCTTTGCTAGTGAGCCCGGAAACTATTGTTATTAGTGTTCAAAACTTCTAATTCTAAACTCTAAGCAATATGGAAAAATCCTTTCATTTCATCCTTCAGAAAGATGGATGGGTATTTCTGTTATCTATAGTGGAAAGGGGGACACTGTTGCTTCCAGTTTATTATCTCAAACTTTCTTGACCAAATTCAGGGCGGTTAGCAAGCCTAGTTGTTTGAAAGCAGTCTGATTGGGCTCTAGCATGATATGTGAATAGTTCTATCATATGATTTGCACCTTGATACTGTTCTTTTTGGTTAAGACATCTTGATACTGCTTGGTGAACAAAATGTGACACCTTTTCCCCTGCTGAATATGAGTTTGAATACAATCCATTTTGTATGGGTGACATTGGTAATTGTCTATTCAGCCAAAAAGAAAAAGGTGATTGTTTGTGTTACATTGCTTGTCTATATGTAAATGCCCTTTATTAGACTTTGGCACCTAGCAAGTGAAAACATGATGAGTAATCTGATTTGCTTAATTGCATGTGATGAAGACTTATTACTGTATGAGTAATGAGTGGAATGAAGCTAGATTTTAAGCTGACGGAGTATGATTTAAAGGTTGATAGTGCATCTGTTAAGGCTGTGAAAAATATCATGATGATAAAGCCGAGTTAAGTTAATCCTAGTGGTGACAGGGAAGGATGAATACTGTGATTTCCAAAAATATTGGACTTTGCAACTTATATATATATATATATATATATATATATATATATGTTATTTTGAATTAAACCTGATTCTGAAGTAGAAAACAGTGAGCACTAAAAAAAAAAAAATAAAGTAAGAAAAAAGGGCTGAAAGTTTGCATGAGGGATTCCGAGATGGGATTTAATTCAAAGTTGTAATTTGGAAATTTTCAATATTGATTTTTTTTTCTTTTGGTTAACAATAATGTTGTGTTTAGATGATGAATTTAGAGGTGGAATTTTGAACTTAGGATTTTCAAGCATTCAAATCTTAAATTCAAATTCCATGAGGTAAAGTATCATTTACCAAGTTTATCAATAGTTGTCTACGATTGTCATCACCACTGTCACCTTCATTGTCAATGCAGTTGCGAACACATACAATCTACATTATTACCATCATCACCATCATTGTCAATATTATCCTCTCTATAATGACTGTTGTCTTTACCATTGCAATTTTTGTTATTGTCAATGTTGCCACCACTACTATTGTAGTTGTCGTGGTCCCTATCACTGCTAGCACCACTTCATTGACACTGTCACCACTTTTACAACCACCATCATCTACTAAATTGTCGCTACAAGCATCACCTCCATGCCATCACTTTTGCCACAACTAATATAATGATGCTATACTGATATTATCACCAAGTTATTGTTACCTTCGTTACTGTAAAAATTTTACTTATTATAATATTTTAATTTCTTAATTTTAAGATGTACTCATACAAATTTGATGTTGATTTTTTAACAACCTTATTAATTATGTTAAATAAATAACTAATTTCCGTTGATGATGATTTTTAACCTAAAAAAAAAAAAAACCAATGCGCCAAATAGTCACAAACAAGTTCATGTATTCAAACAACCCTAAATATCTTCACCCATCCTCCTCCACCCTCCTAATCCCCACCATACCACCAACAAGAATGGGTCCCCTCACCACCAATAACATAGATCTGTTTTATGAGAAACATGAATGTTCTTTCTATTTATTTTTAAAATGTTTAAATAAGAAATAAGTAAAAAAATTGTTTTGTTGAGAATATTCTTTTAAATTTTTTTTTTAAGAGGACGGTTAAGGGAGGCCGAGTGTCAATTATTTTGAGACTTAAAGGAATGGTGTCATTTATTGAAAATTAAGTGTAAGGAATTGAATTTTGCTATATCTCAAGGTGTCAGCGTAATTTACCTTAAAAATAATGAAATTTTAAATTGATAAGATTGAAATCTCCGTAAATTTAATCCTTCATAATGAAAATTCTCAAAATTTTCAAAATTCTTCCCCCAATCACAGCATTAAGTTAAAATAAAAGGGAAAAAAAATTAAAAATACCAAGAATCATCACCAAAAGCAAGAAAGGGCCAAGTTGGTTTTAGTGAACAGCTCGATATGATCGTGATGTTCATTTGCCTTGCTTTTTCACACAGTATATCCCATTATGGTATGGAGTCCCAATCAAAATAAGTTTGGTGATTTCAGATACTCAGCATGCAAGCCATGTGTCTTGAATATTATCTAATTTTGCCCAAACTTGCAGTCTAAATTCACTGTTATCCTCGTTCCTTGCAGAATATGATTGATGGTAATCACAAGTCACAAGTTCACTTTTGGTAAAGCAAAGCCATAAAAAACACTTTAATTACTTTTATCAAGGGAGACAACCAGTTCTTTTGATCTCTTTTCTTGATGACTAGACTGCTGATGTTTTCCAAGAATGGTTTTTTTTTTTTTTTTTTACTTTTTATATATAATAATAATAATAATAATAATAATTAGGTCGACAACATTTTTCACAAGTCGACAATATTTTTCACAATTATTAAGCTGACAAGATATTATTAGTTGTAATATAGATTTACTATTAATACTATTTTATTGTCTATCATCAACAAGTTTGTGTCAGATAGTTTTGAAATATATTGAAAAAATTCTGTTAATTTTGACATTATTTTATTTAAATCTTTGAGTTTTGTAAGCTACAGTATTTAATGGGAGGGTCAGGTCAGGTCAGGTCATATTGGTGTCATGCTGTGGGGTTGGTTCGGTTGAGTATTTGTTACAAAAGTTTTTTTAAGTGTTAAACTCACTCAAAATATAAAGTGAGACAGAATGATGCTTTGATTGCCAAAAGCAAACCACCATACCTCCTCTTCTAGACATGAAGACCTCTGAGATAGAGGGATGAAAAGGCAAAGAATATTATCAAAATTTAGGTGTCTCTATCTTGACTTAATCATGCTTTCTGAAACTTTTTTAGTATGATGGGAAGTTGGTGGATGGAATATAATCTTTGCTAAATTATTTCCTTCCTTTTAGACACAGGGGAGCTTGATATTTGAGCATGAAGTTGCATGGCATGTCAACAATCAACTGACCATCTCAATGGTTCATACTTCATACCCTACAAACTTCTACCATCAAAGATATGAAAATGATCCTCTCTGTTTGAAAACCAATCTCATAATTTAGATTAAATATTGTAGATTTTATTTATTTATTTATAGATATGATATAATTTCAACATATGGTATTCATTTCATGATAATTATTTTTTATTATGTTAAGACACCGATTGATTTAAGTATAGCGGAATTTGAATTCCAAATCTCTTATTCGATGATATAAAATTTTAACATTTGAACTCATAAGAATCCATAATATTGAATATTTAAAAATATACAAATTGTTATGTCATTTGAAATTTTATGTCCGTGACAATGTAAGTCTTGTTGGATTCATAAAATAAAATCTTAACCACGGTCTAGTCACTAATGTCCTGCAAGATGTTGAAGTGTGCCTTCAAACAGACATTACTGTTTGAAAACACTACCAAATGACATGAGAAAAAGATGATTAGTCTTGTACTTTGTCTCATCATATGGCATTGTCATGTGTCTTAACTTCTTGAAGTCGCTGTGTGCATGCATGCGCTGTATAATATATGTTAGAAAGTAACTATCTACATCATTGTTTTCTCATTGAATTTGGCTTCGTTTCATTGGCAATCTTGTTATTCTGCAGCCTGAGAGAGAGAGAGAGAGAGATGCCAATGTCTTACGTACTGTGCATGTCCCTCTGTTCTCTTAAAGGTAGGGCTTCATTTGATCAATGATCATGCCATATGTATCTATGATTTAGATTTATAAATCGTTGTAGCTATGATCAATTTGGAATTTCAATTTTATATATAAAAAAGAGCAAGAAACTTAGCTATAGTGCTCTAAAAGTAAAAACTAACATTCTACCAAATAGTGCATTTCTTAAATATTTTCTTTATTTAGCCTTCCACGTCATCTAATCATTGCATTTTATGTCAAATTATTAATTCTTAAATATTTTTTTCATTTAGTCTTCCACATCATCCAATCATTGCATTTTATTTCAAATTATTAATTCATTATCATGTGCTAATCAATAAATGCATTTATTTCAAATTAGTCCTATGTCAAAGGAATGTTTAATCCTCTATAAACATGTTCAGGTACAAGTGAATTATTTTTTGGGATATTGTTACGTTACTCAATATTTTTTTATTGGTTTAATATATTCAAAATCACATTAATGGATTACTCATTTTCATTGTCCTTAACACACGTATATGTTGAATTTTGTGTTTATTAAATATTATTACAACTTGATCAAATATATTATAAATAAAATAATTATTAATTTATTATCATCATATTAAAATTATTGGAACGAACTAATAGCATAAACGTACATATCACATGGGATATCTATTGGTATAATTAATTGACAATCCTCTCATTGGATTGTTACAAATTAACACACATATTAAATTTCATATTAATTGAATAACTTTCATTCTTCAATATTGGATTAATCCACCAACTCTTTTTCTTTTCTTTTCTTTTTCTTGGACGAATAACCTCATTCTTTAGTTAAGTATTTAATTTTTTTGAACATCCCAAATTCATGGCCTTAATTTCAAGTTTTTATTTTCCTCTCATAATGTAAATCCAAACATGAAGAATTTTGTGCAGTTATTCAATGAATTTGGAAAATCGCATCAAACCAAAAAGGGATAAATGTCAAAACATTGTTGCAAATGAAATGACTAGCAGTGGCATGCGCATGACGTGTAGACGAAAGGGGCCATGACCCCCAAAACATTTTGAAACTTTTTTATACTCACCTACTTATCCAAACTCTAGTTGGGAAAGTTTGATTCTCCCAAAAAAAAAAAAAAAAAAAAAAGAAAAGAGAAGAAGAAGAAAAGAAAGAAGATGGGATGTTTGGCAAAATTTGATTTATCCTTTTTTTTTTTAAAAAGATATGAAATTTGATTATTGTGGTTGTTATTTATGTCTAACTAAGTTGTACATGAAATCTATATATTCTACTATTAGGCTTTTATTGTGATTATATCTATATATTGAATTATACATTCTACTATTTAAGGACATAACAAAATTCCGTTGGAGAGCTTAAATGTAGAATATAATTTGATTGGGGGGGGGGGGGGGGGGGGGTGGGTTTGGCACAAACATCAAGGCTCATAAAACGGATGAGACCTGACAGGAAAAGCTGACGGGTCCCATGGAATCGTCAGCCTCACAAGAACCGACGGTTTCCCTAGGAAACCAATGACCCTGAAGATGAACTAACGATGAAGCTGACGGGCACGTCACCCTCACAAACCGACGGAAAACCATTAATTGGCGGAAAGCACACCGACAGACCCTATGTGGCCTTACTTGATCCTCACGCATACTCATATATGGAAACATCTTGCGTATCATGCACAAAAACCCTACACCCATATCTTCCTCGTATGGAAAGACACCCTAAAATCTCGGAAACTCTAATACCAGATTTTCCCTACATGGAAAAATCCCTACTTTCAAGGGATCTTGGTTCACTACTCGCCATTATATAAGCACCAGATCTCCTCTTTTCTCAGGTGCGCAAAAAAAATCCCTAGTTCTCTCACTATAGAATTCTTAGAGGTTTCTTATTCACTAACTTGACATTTGGAGGGTTTTTGGCCGGTACCACGCCGGTGTCTTCAGTTTGGTCCTTGTGTTCTTGTTCCACTAGTGTCTATTAGCGTGATTTGGAGCCAACAACTCACTGACGATTTTCGTGCATCATCATAATAAATTCAATTAAAATATATATGTTTGAATAATGATTTATAAAATTTTGAGATCTCAAAAGTTTATGTAATATAATACCATACCATGAGATCAACCAGAAGTCAAAAAATTTTAATTTTATATAGGTTATAAATTATCGATATTCACAAGTCACTACAAGAGAACTAATACTTGGATATCCTAAAAAAATATAAGTAAATTTATATTGTATCCTTATTAGTATAAGGATATTTAATGAAAATATTAAAACATATTAAGTCATAATCCTCAAAATGTATGACAAGTGGTGATATATATAAAGAAGGTAAAAAAATTCATAAATTATATAATAGGTAAAACTATCTTCTTCTTTTTTTTTTTAGATTGTTGTAATTATAATATTATAAGAAATACTTTTCTGCACAATGAATAAGAACCTACATAAATATATTTTGTCAAGAGAATCGAACAAACTATGTTAGAATATTTATTACATGATTAAATAATTATACTTTATTATCAATCTAACTTTTTAATAGATTTTAAAAAATAATAATATTAGTGGTAGTAAGTAATATTTTTGTCATGAGAACGTCATCTTAAGTTCAAATCAAACTATGTTTTGACAATTACACCTCCCGAGTAAGTTAAATAATTCATATGTCAATCTCACTTATTGAGAGCCATACTTTGTCTTCCATTTTAGTCAAATGATCCATGTGATGAGTTCCACTCTTTAAGAAGTATTAGGTGATTAAATAATACACTCTTTCTCTCTATTTACGAGTTTGGGATAAATAGACTTGTCAAGTGTAAGAGCGGATTGTCAACAAACACATGACTTTTTTGGGATTAGGTTTTGTTGAACTTCTTCTCCTAATAGTGTAAATTCTAACATGATATCAAAGTCTCACATTGGCAGTGTGGAAACTTTGGTATGATTTATGTATACCTTTTTTTTTTTGTTGGAAAAGAAAAAACTTGTTATGATTTATGTATACTATTACTAATTGAGACTCTTTACCTAATAGCTTAAAAATTTTAGGTTGAATATTCTAATAAACTTTACTATGCCATTAGTCCATTTATCTTTTTGGAGTAAAAGTCATCAATTATCTTGTGTCCTTGTGACTTTTTTTTCTTTCTTTAAATAGAAGAATGAAATTCTTCATAATACAAATATATCTATCCTATTCAGATAAATCATGCCCCAGATAAAAAAAAATCCTGAGTCTGCCACACCAAATACATTGGTCCAAAACTCCAAATATGACTTTTAAAATTATCATAGCTGTCTTGACTTAATCATAACACAGAATCCAAATGTTAACAGCCAAAAGCCCAAAAGTATACATATACTATAAGTTGAAGTGTGTGATCATGGTCTTCTCATTATTAATTCCAGACCCTTGTAATTTTGGTGGCAGCTTTATTCATCATAGATAAAGATTCAAGATTCAGCCCCCATTATAAATAAATCATGCAGAAAAAGAAAGAAAGAAAAAAAAAAAAAAGAATCCCATATCATCATTTGAAAATTAGGTGAAGCTCTAGCTTTTCCAAGAAATTGAAGTTCATTATTATTCATGCTTAAAAGGGTACCCCAAAAACAAGTTTGCTAAAGTGCCAAGCAGTTTGGGACAAGAGGATAAAAACACTGGAGAAGGTAGATGAAGACATAGAGCACCCTTTTATGTATGGTTTTGGTTCAGCTTTTAAAAGAAAAAGACATAGAATGGCATGGATGAGGTTCTCATAAGAGAACGAAGGTTATTGTGGGAAATTGAGAGGAAAGAGACCCTTCACCATTGCTTTGGATGCCAGGTCCGTATGACTTTACACGCAAAACCATGGAGGTTTTGCACCTATCTATCTATCTCTTTCTTTTTTGTGATTTTCACTTTCATAATTGGTATGCACTGCAGTCTCGTCCTAAACAAAAGCTTCAAAGTTCAAACCCACACACATATTTTGGAATCATTATGTCCCTTCCTTTGTTTATCCATACTATTTCACTATTCACTAGTAGGGTTAAAAATGGATTCCTATCTTAATAAAATGACAACACTCCCATTCCTTAAGGCTCAACTTTTTTTTTTCTTCTCCAAATTACTCAAAACTTACGTTTTCTTTCTATAATGTATTTTGACGAGTTTGGATTGTTTTTAATACAAATGCGGAGTGCGAAACGTAAGTCCTAAAAATTTTATATCTTGTTCTTATATCCCATTCTGTACACTCAAATATTGGACAAAAATTCCATTTTTTTATTCACAATTATTAAAATGATATACTATGAAAATGATAATACTCTAATCATAATTAAGATGTCAACAATTATGAAAAACATTGTGAAAATTATTATTCCTAACATTGTTGTTGCCGTTTTAATGGCACGTGAAAGTTCAGCAACTCTAAGTAACAATCATACACAAGGGCTCTCAAAATACACTTCTTCGGACCCCATTGGTTTTCAATTTGGAATCCACAAAAGCTTCCTTCCTTCTCTTTTCTCTTTTTCTTTTTACGTAGAAAATAAAAAAGTCCGAAAACCCATAGACACAGTAAGGTTTTTTGAGCATCAAATCCCTTTAGACAAGAGTACTACATTATATACTGTTTCACCAACACATTTTTGGTATCCTACTTTATCTAAGATTTTACTTTCTATATATAAGAGGTCGCCCAAGAATTGCGCACACTTTTATTCAAGGGAAAAAAATAAACACAAAAAATAAACTAATTTCCCTATCAATGCCCCCCTGAAGATTATTATTCTTTACTTTTTATTTAT
The DNA here is from genome assembly GCA_028535165.1 of Quercus tomentella. NCBI lineage: Eukaryota > Viridiplantae > Streptophyta > Magnoliopsida > Fagales > Fagaceae > Quercus > Quercus tomentella. The sequence continues at coordinate 45,468,519 of JAPQVY010000111.1, forward strand.
AATTCTTACAACATGTGAGAAAGAGAGATTTAAGCCCCGATTTTCTTTATAAAAGAGCCCATATATAACTATAAAGTCATTGGCTATTGAGTATAAAACCAAAGTACCAAACTAAATAAATATACACTAAAATGTAGAGTTAAATATAAGACCAAAGAACAAAATCAAATCAGATTTACTAATGGAGAATTAGATAAAAGAAAATGTCTTTTGTTTCAATTTAAAGCTAGCTTTTATGGTTAATTGACTTAATTATATCACTTCTAGAGTAGACCTTTTTTTTTCCCCCTCGATATAGTTTATTCAAAACTCACTTATTAAAATGAATTGCACTTTTAAAAAATAAGTCAAATAAACCTCAAAATTTAAACCATAAGATTAAATATGGACAATCTGCTAAAAGACTTATAGTTTAGTGATATTATCTGGTTTTCTTTATATGGAGAATTATTGATCAAATCATCTCTCCCACCTGTTATAACAATTTAATTATAATATATGTATTTTTTTTCCTGAATAAATATATGTAACCTTGAGATGTTTGACTATGCATATTTTACATTGGAATTTGGAAGTGCAAAAGGTATTCTGAAAAAAATACTGCTTACATTAGTAAATCTTTCATTTTCGCTCATTTTGTCAAGATATCACGCTGAGTAGAGTCCTAGCTTGTAGCCTATTAACATAATTGGCGCATCATGGGCCAATATTTTCAAGAACCTTGAGTCAAACTAAAGGGACATTCAAGAAAATTGTGTATCAAAACAACATAAATAATTCAAGCTATGTTCCTGACTTTTTGATTTTTGACGTTTTCTTTGGGCTTTTGCTTGAAAATAACAGCCATTTATTTATTTCTTCTTGTCTTTTCCCATTATACATATAATAAAAGATATTTGTCTTTTTTTCTTTCGGTGTTGTAACAAAAATTAATGAGGAATAGCTATGAGAATAGACTCTTGTCTAGTAATTGATACAAGTGCTTCTCCTAATCATAGATGAATATATAATTAAACAGTAGCAAAAAGCAACAACATCCTTTACAAATAATTGCATATAAAATAGAAATTAAACAGTGAGTTCAGCTTCATCCACAAAGAAAAGTGAAAGGAAACACAGTAGTAACTAGAAGAGAAGGGAAGCATAATGATGACACTCCACAAAAAAAAGAAACCAAAGATCAATACTAGAATCTCATATACATATCCTCATAGTTAAATGATTGGTTGGTAGGTTCTATTTGGAAAACAATAATAAGAATAAACTGTAGAGATATCTCACTATTGTAGTAGCCCTAATTAATTGTATATAAAATGAAAAAGGAAAAATTACAAACCACAAAGATGGATGAAACTTCTTTTTTTTACCTCTTCTTCTTTTTCATTGTTTTGCTTAATTACTTACCTATTGGAAATGGGATTTGGACCACTTGGAACTTCATGTTCACTTGCATTGAAGATCTTGTCTTGCCATGGCAATGGTGATTTACTAGCTTGGTACCTTCCTTTCCTTCTACCTGGTGAAGGAACATGGATAGCATTGGCTGTAGTTGATTCACTTTTGCATGTTGAATTGGTCTTGGACTTGCCAACCCCAAGTTTTCTTGAAGTGAACTCCATGTTGCTTCTCTTCATGGATCCATCTCTAGAGGCAACAAGTGGTGAAAACCTAAGGTTTTTGTCCGCCATGGTGGTATTAGAGACAAGTAACAGTAGAAAGAAGAAGAGGGTCATAGAAGTAAGATAGGGAGAGACTGCATCACTAGCCATGCAAAATGAAAGAAATATATAAAATCATTCAAGTCTGGGTCTTAAGGGATAAGCATCTAGATAGGAATCACTTGGTACTTTGTCAAGGGTTGGCCTATGTGAAAGCTTAGAGCTCAAGATGGTAAAGAGAGATGATATTATCTTGGGAGTGATACCTTGTAGGATTTATTATAAGAATTCAAATGAGAGAGAGAGAGAGAGACTCTTCAAAAAATAAAAAGAGGAAAGCAAGGGGGGTGGTGAAGTGCTTTAACAAATTGGATTGCTTTATCAATGTCCTGTGGTGGTGAAAGTGAGAAATAAATGAGAGTGAATGTGTTTGTGTTTGTGTGAGAGAGAGAGAGAGAGAGGGAGGGCTTTGGTTGGTCTTATTTGACCTTTATGACAGTGAGCGCGCCCTTGGAAGTAGCCTGTAGTCCCCTAAGAGGAGGACCAAGTAGAGCCCACAATACAAAATGGGTGAATGCAATAGACAAATATAAGGAGTCAAAATAAAATCTTGGACCCCAATCAAAAAAGAACAACAATCCAATACATTAACCAATATTGTAGGTCAATCTTGAAGATGTGAACACCATGTATCATGCATTTAAAGAAAAGAATATCAAAAGAAAGAAACTAGTGCAAGCTTCTTGCTCAAGGTTTACATGGTATATGAATCACTTTTATTCATAATCTTTTCAACAACAAGGTTTACATGGTAAACATTAATACATTAAATCAAAAATCTGTTCCACTCATTGCTGATTTGTAGATTGGACGGTATTATATAAACATTATCTCTAGGATTTGTTGTTAGAATAATAATTATGGGACATATCATCACCAAAAGCTGACTCACTCTTGGCCCAATATTGAGTTCCTCTGTAACATTTTATTTTTAAAGCAATCAAGCTGTAAAGTCAGGCTGAAATGAAAAAAAAAGTAAAGAAGAAAAAGAATCAATGGTCAAGGGCCTAAGCTTAATTTCTTTCTTTTAAAGCCCAAAGGAGAATACTGACTTCTTCAAGCCCAAAATGAAAAGGCCCAATGGGGATTATATTCTTCAATGTATTGTGAAATTAATCGTGCTTCCAAAATGCATATAAAGGTTCACAAATTCAGCTACTAATTGCTCTTCTGAGTCCAAAATAAAAATAGGAAAAAACTTACAGTTCTCTTCTTCTTCTTTTTTTTTTTTTTGGACTTGGGAAAAGAATGGATTTTTAGGAGATATTCTTTTTGTAATTGAGAATTTTTTTTTTTTTTTTTTTTTGATGCATTGTAATTGAGAATTTAATGAGTATTACTTCTAAAGTAATAATGAGAGAAGATCTTCATTTTATTTCATTCCTTTCTAAGAATCAGAGAGCCTTATTTGGTTTAGGCCCAATAATCTAAAACTTGTTGCAATTTATGGACCGTGCACACACATATACACACACAAGACCAAAATTTGTTGGATTTTTTTCTAAAGTAACTAAAAAAACACAGAACACAAGGGACTGAGAGATAAGAGTTTGACCGTGAGTTTTCGTCCTCCTACAATACCCATTAAAACTCCTTCAAGGAAGTGTCTCAAAAGTAAGGAACTTAATTCCGTACCGTACCGGCTGGTACAAATTGAAATGGGTTTCTAGAAATTTTTTGCTACTTACAGCACCTCTTCGCCACTGTTAAACCTTCATTCACCGGTGAGATATTGAGGCTTGAGCTCGTCGTTATTGCGTCATAGCTTCTTCATTTTTCTTCTCTCCTTCACTGTCTCTCTTTTTCTTTCAGCATTTTTTCTAGTCTGGGTTTCTAAAGAGAATGTTAACATAGAAACTCAAAATGAGACTCCTTCACTATTTCACTCCTACCTACTTTTGATTTAACCAAAGTTAATAATGGGTGGAGAAACCGAAGTGGTTTGCCTGCCACTTCTTTACTTTTTATTTTTTAATTTCATAGAAAACCGTCTAGGGTTATTTTCATTTAGATTTTTAATTTTTTTACCACTCCTATTTAGTTTTAATTTTTTATTGGATAGTAAAATGGGCTAGACGTTAAGTTAAAATAATTTGAACATGCATAAAAAAGAGTAAAAATTTTAAGTATAATTAAATATATTAATTTATATAATACAAGTTTTTTGAGTAAAAAAAAAAAAGAATATATATAATTGTGAAATTGCGATAACTCCGAAACGGTATACTGGTACAGCTTTCGGTACAGTATTAATTCCCTTACAGTCAAAAGTGTTTGGAGTTTCTTTCAATAAGTTGTTTGAAAGAATTCATTATGGTGAGTTTGAGTTTTGTAAAGCTCCCTAAGGCAACTTGTATTTTTCAAAGTTTGATGTGTAACTTCAAATTGTGTGATAAAACTTAAGTAGAAAATCGTTGTAACTTGTTGCTTATAATGGAGTGTTAGATCTTGACATGGATAGGCTTTAAACCATATAAATTGTGTGCATTATGCATGTTTTTTTTTTCTTTTTTGCTGAATTTGATAATTGACAATTTTTTTCTTAGATTCCATATTACATATCTTGTTATTATTTTTATTTTTTTGGCTAATATATTACATATCTTGTTAGCTTAGCATCATTATTTATTCTCTCTACACACACCAAAAAAAAAAAAAGCATCGTTATTTGTTATGGCTAACTTCCATTACTTTGATGTTTGTAAATCCACACTTGTTGACAATATTGATTAAGACTTTGCACTCACAAGAAGTTGGTAGTTTTTCCCAACAAGCATTCCTCCCAAAATTTGGAGGAACAATCAATCATTTTATAAATAGAGGTGAAATATTGATATTATTCATATACAAATATGAGCTTAAAGGTATTAATAATTGTAAGGGTCCACTCAAAAACACATACAACCGCATATTCTCTTGAGCACCTATCACCACACATCGCTCTATAAAAGGGAGAAAGACCATTTGGTAAATGGGTTGGCTCTCTCGCTCTCTCCCATTTCCCTCTCTCTGACTCTCCCAATGATTCTCTTTCTTTGTGCTCGTCTAACCCTCACTCTCTGAGCCTATCTATGTTCATCATTGAAGCCTTCACGGCCAAGTGGCCAACCCCAAGGTTGGTCGTGGATGCTAATCTTTATTTTTCTCAAGTCTGTCTTTGGACTTGTCTCATCCGGACTAGGAGCTCAACACTGTCTAGCATGGAATGTCTCTTCAAGTGGGCCGAAACTCGGAATGCATCAAGCACTAGCCGAGCTTTTCTTCATCAATAAATTCATTGTAGAAGAGTCAAATGAACCAGAATCCTACCACCTACAATGGTAAATTTTTATATTTCTTTTATTTTTCATTCATTATTTCATAGACTTCCCAACATGATATAAAAAAATAATTAAAAAAAAATATATCATATTACCTTTCATTTTTTTTTTCTTTAATTTATTTCATTCCATTCAATTTATAAACTCTCAAATACATAGTGATGAACTTTAAACCCGCAAGGGGTTAGTATCTAAGACAATTTTCAATTATCAGTTCTACTTGTCTTAAGCTAAGCTACTTGTATGATGGACTATAAATAATTACGATTAGCAGCAAAAACAAAGTGACCAAGAAATAATAACATTTTTCAACTTTTAAATTAAATTTGAAAGCTTGTTACTCAAGTTTTAGATACTTAGAGCACTTTTAGAACATTGTAGTAGACACAGGAATGTAATAGCTATTACATAGGAATAACTATTCAATTGTTTGGGTGTGTTTCTATTACAATGAATAGTTATTCCTCATGAATAGCTTGTTGCTCAAGCTTTAAATAGCAAAAACAAATAATCACATTTCTCAACTTTTAGATTACAACAAAAAGGATGATATTTAGAACACAGACAAGCGTATACTTATTCTACTAATTAATTGTAAATGATAACTTTGAAGTTATATATCTTTAAATGACAATATCTTATATAGCATCAGCAGCAATACAATGTATAAGGATTAAGTCATGAAACACAAGAAAATCATCATATATAGTAGAAACACGTTAGTATTTGGAGTTGACAAAATTGCAATTGGTTCGGATTTCGCCTTCATTCCCAAGGAGGCATTGCACATTCCCAAGCTTTGCCATGGACACCACAAACTGGTAGAAAAAGAGAGATGGTTGGTAAGCCAATGCACTAACAAGAGGTGCAGTCTTTGGATCAGTGTACAACTTTTCCTCTGTGGATAAGAGTCCCATCTTCTTTGGAAGATTAGAATAATATTCAGCATCAAAAGTCCTTGGGGTTGTAGCATCAAGGTCAACATATATAGTCCGAGGACCATCTGCATTTTCTCTTCAAGTAGTTCAAATATTGTGCATTTAGGGATGGATCAGGTTTGCCAGTGCCACCGTAGTTAAAGAGCCTGTCTTGTATGGAACCACATGAAGCCCTTCCAATGGTGTGTGCCCCTGAAGAACATTGCATAAGTGTTAATTAAAGGCCATCACAGACTTCACAGTGATATTTTAAGGTGTAGTACGTTCCCTAATTAAATTCAATTATGTGGTTGCATTGATCAATAGAGAATAAATTGTGTTATTTTCTTAAAGATAATTAAATTCAACTATGTGGTTCATTTGTTGATGCCACTATGGACTAAATTTAATTGGGAAATCTAAGATATAATATTTAAAAAATTGAAAAATTTTGTATAAAAGAAAATGTGATTTTTCTTTGAATAAAAAGAAAAAGAAAAAGAAAAAAAAAAAACAAAATAAAAGAGATGTGGGGGTGTTGGGAAGATAGCTTGACATATGCAATAAAATCAGCTCCTAAAGGGCTTAGTTGGACCAAATCTAACAAGAAATGATAGATATGAGTCCAATCTACTTATGCACACAATTATTCTCACACTCAATTTCACAACTTAGTTGACTTGTGTGATTGTGAGTCGTCAACGTAAAGTGACAGGTCACATGATACAAAAAATGTCTACCACTCAGACTGCATGGGTCAACAAATTATAAAATTGGGTGTATGATTGGTTGTGTCAATAGAAGAATTCTTTGGGCAAGTTGGTTCACCTGAAAGAATGGCCTAATCCAGCAAACTCAACTAGAGAAGTAATGTCTTCGTGACCCATTGGCACCAATTGGGCTTCTTTGGCAAGAGAAACTAGCCCATCTTTCCTTCCATATGGGACCATCCAATAGGGACCTCTAGCCGAAATAGTGGCATCCCTAGCAGCTGCTGTTAGAATATCTGCACAAGAGATTGTTTTAGGGCACTTCTTCTCAATCTCTGCTTTGATATCATCAATCACTTTGAACCCTCTCAATGTCTTGCTGACATCAGCCTTCCTCTCACTTCTTTCACTTCCCTCATGGTTCAAAAGAATGGAACCATCACATCCTATATGTTACATAATAAGAAAATAAGTCACAAATATAAATGACTATCTTAATCATATTTCAACATGACCTTACTTATTAAGGTAGAAAAATGGATTAAAATTTTAAATGACGTAACACTTTGTATATGATTTAATTCGAGTGAATTTAGTTTAGTTTTTGAAAAATGTGTTTTTTGAAAAGTAACAGGCCAAAAACATGATTTGGAATTGCTGCTCAGAGGATCCATTGCACAAATGCAAAAAAAATCACTTTTATTGAATCAAAAGTCACAATTTGAAAATTTTACTAACACAAAAAATTATGTTTTGAAATTGCAATTGTGATTTTTGACCCAAGTGAAATTGAGATGATCTTGTTCTAAAAAATAACGTGTAAATGAAATAAAAGTGCACAATTGTATGTATAGTTGTATACTCACCCTATTTTGATGTTAGTAAATCCACACTTGGTTGACAATATTGATTGAGACTACGCTCTCACAAGAAGTTGGTAGGTTTTCCCAACAATTATTCCTCCCAAAATTTGGAGGACCAATCGATCATTATATAAATACAAGTGAAATATTGATCTTATCCATATTATAAATGACAAACATGAGGTTAAAGGTATTAATAATTGTGGGGGTTCCACTAAAAAAACACCTATAAACACATATTATTCTCTTGAGCACTTACAACCACACATCACTCTATAAAAGGGAGAAAGACCATTTGGTAAATGAGTTGGCTCTCTCGCTCTCTCTCATTTCACTCTCTCTGACTCTCCCAATGACTCTCTTTCTTTTTGCTCACCTAACCCTCACCCTCTAAGCTTATCTATGTGCATCATCGGAGCCTTCACAGCCAACCCCAAGGTTGGCTCTCTTGCTCTCTCTCATTTCACTCTCGATGACTCTCGTTCTTTTTGCTCGTCTAACCCTCACCCTCTAAGCTTTATCTATGTGCATCATCGAAGCCTTCACAGCCAACCCCAAGGTTGGTCGCAGGGCCAGCCCTTCCACTTGGCCAATTAGGCCATTGCCTAAGACCCCCATGTGGAAGGAGGCCCCAAAATTTGAAAAAGAAAGGGTAGTAGAAAAATAAAATTAGTTTGAGATGAAACTCCAAAAAATCTAATACATTTGTGACCAAAGAACAGAAAATCTAGAACATCCTTGTAAATATTGGTATCCCATAAAATTCTTTGGTCTAAACAAAATCTATTATTCCAAAAATATCATCCTTAACCTCTAAAGAAAGAAGAATTGAGAAGAAGATGAAGACAAAGTTGAGAGTCTGAAGAACTAAGAAGAAAGAAGCATTGTAAACTTACTAAACTGTAAAGAAGTAATAAATAAATATATGAGAGAATATATGCAATGGGAAAGTTGAGGAGCAAAGGTGGCCATGTGAGTGGGAGTTTGGGAATGGGAAAAATGATTTGAAAGGAAGGTAGTTTCATTTACAAAATTTGTTCTTTTTTTAAAAAAGAAAAAACCTGACCACTTATTTTGAATATTTTAAAACGCTATTTTTTTATACATAATTAAGACATTATATTCAATAATCTATATAATTTATGTATTATAGTAAAAAGTAATATTAATTACTTTAAATTATATATAAACTAGCATTTTCACACGCACTTTGCATATGCGATGAGACTTTTTATTTTTTATTTTTTTAGTGTAGTGTCATGATTTTCCTTTTTTTAAAAAAATTGAATAAGTTTGTTTTGAAAACATGGATTAGTAGGAGAGTGTCTTATTTTGTAGATATTTTAAGTAGAGTTAGAGAAATTCCTATTTTAATTCTCGCCTAAAACCCCAAAATGTCTAGGGTCAGCCTCATTGGTTGTGGATGCTAATCTTTTTTTTATCTCAAGCCTGTCTTCGAACCTATCTCATCCAAACGAGGAACTCAACAGTGTCTAGCATGGAATGTCCCTTCAAGTGGGTCGAAACTCAGAATGCGCAACTTTTCTTCATCAATAAAATCGTTGTAGAAGAGTCAAATGAACCAGAATCCTACAACCTACAATGGCATATTTATATATTTCTTTTATTTTTCATTCATTATTTCATAGACTTCCCAACATGATATAAAAAAATAATTTAAAAAAATTACCATATTACCTGTCATTTTTTTTTCTTTAATAATTTATTTCATTCCATTCAATTTATAAACTCTCAAATACATAGTGATGAACTTTAAACCCGCAAGGGATTAGTATCTAAGACAATTTTCAATTATCAGTTCTACTTGTCTCAAGCTAAGCTACTTGTATGATGGACTATATATAATTAGTTAATTACAATTAGTAGCAAAAACAAAGTGACCAAGAAATAATAACATTTCTCAACTTTTAAATTAAAATTGAAAGCTTGTTACTCAAGTTTTAGATACTTGGAGCATGTTTAGTACATTGTAGTAGACCTAGGAATGTAATAACTATTACATAGAAATAACTATTCAATTGTTTGGGTGTGTTTCTATTACAATGAATAGTTATTCCTCATGAATAGCTTGTTGCTCAAGCTTTAGATAGCAAAAACAAATAATCACATTTCTCAACTTTTAGATTACAACAAAAAGGATGGTATTTAGAACACAGACAAGCGTATACTTATTCTACTGATTGTAAATGATAACTTTGAAGTTATATATCTTTAAATGACAATATCTCATATAGCATCAGCAGCAATACAATGTAAAGGATTTAAGTCATTAAACACAAGAAAATCATCATATATAGTAGAAACACATTAGTATTTGGAGTTGACAAAATTGCAATTGGTTCGGATTTCGCCTTCATTACCAAGGAGGCATTGCACATTCCCAAGCTTTGCCATGGACACCCCAAACTGGTAGAAAAAGAGAGATGGTTGGTAAGCCAATGCACTAACAAGAGGTGCAGTCCTTGGATCAGTGTACAACTTTTCATCTGTGGATAAGAGTCCCATCTTCTTTGGAAGATTAGAATAATATTCAGCATCAAAAGTCTTTGGGGTTGTAGCATCAAGGTCAACATAGTCCGAGGACCATCTGCATTTTCTCTTCAAGTAGTTCAAATATTGTGCATCGAGGGATGGATCTGGTTCGCCAGTGCCACTGTAGTTAAAGAGCCTGTCTTGTATAGAACCACATGAGGCCCTTCCAATGGTGTGTGCCCCTGATGAACATTGCATAAGTGTTACAAATTAAAGGCCATCATAGACTTCACAGTGATATTTTTTAAGTATTTTAAGTTGTAGTACGTTCCTTAATTAAATTCAATTATGTGGTTGCATTGATCAATAGAGAATAAATTGTGCTATTCTTCCTAAAGATAATTAAATTCAACTATGTGATTCATTTGTTGATGCCACCACGTGGTTAAATTCAATTGGGAAATCTAAGATATAATATTTATAGAATTGAAAATTTTTGTATAAAAAAGGTGATTTTTCTTTAAATAAAAAGAATAAAACAAAATAAAAGAGATGTGGGGGTGTTTGGAAGATAGCTTGACATATGCAATAAAATTAACTCCTAGAGGGCTTAGTTGGACCAAATCTAATGTATTAGCAGGAAATACTAAATGTGACCTCAATTTCACAATTTGTTGATTTGTGCGATTGTGAGTGATCAACATAAAGTGGTAGGTCAAACTAAGCTGGAAATGTCTATCACTCAGAGCCGCACAAGTCAACAAATTATAAAATTGGGTGTGTGATTGGTTGTCTTCTCTAGAATGATTCCATGGGCTAGTTGGTTCACCTGAAAGAATGGCCAAATCTAGCACACTCAAACCCTTGGATTGGTAAAACTCAACCAGAGAAGTAATGTCTTCGTGACCCATTGGCACCAATTGGGCTTCTTTGGCAAGAGAAACTAGCCCATCTTTCCTTCCATATGGGACCATCCAATAGGGACCTCCAGCCGAAACAGTGGCATCCCTAGCAGCTGCTGTTAGAATATCTGCACAAGAGACTGTTTTAGGGCACTTCTTCTCAATCTCTGCTTTGATATCATCAATCACTTCGAACCCTCTCAATGTCTTGCTGACATCAGCCTTCCTTTCACTCCCGTCATGGTTCAGAAGAATGGAACCATCACATCCCTATATGTTATATAACAAGAAAATAAGTCACAAATATAAATAACATCTTAGTCATATTTCAACATGACTTTATTGAAGTAGACAAATAGACTAAAATTTTAAATGACGTAACACTTTGTGTATATGATTTGATTCAAGTGAATTTAGTTCAATCTTTGAAAACTATGCTTTTTGAAAAAGCAAAGGCCAAAAGCATGATTTGGAATTGCTGCCTGGAGAATCCACTGTGCAAATGCAAATGCAAATGCAAATGCAAAAAAAAAAAAAAAAAAAAAAAAAAAAGCCTTTTACTGAACCAAAAGTCACGATTTGAAAATTTTACTAAACAAAAAAATTTACGTTTTGAAACTGCAATTGTGGTTTTTGACCTAAGTGAAATTGAGATGATCTTGTTCTAAAAAATAAAGTAAAAATGAAATAAAAGTGCACAATTGTATGTATACTCACCCTAACAGAACAGTCATGAAAGTGCAACCTAATGAGACTGGCGGCAAGGGTGTAATCTTTGTTAATCCATTCTTCTACTTTCTGGTTAATAATGGCTTCAGCTTCTGGACATTTCTGATAATAATAAGCAAAGGAAAGGACATCTTCATAAGGCGAAGTCGCTGGCAACTTGTGAACCTTCAAGTAATCTTCACCTTCTCCAGGGTGGGCAAATGCCGATAACAGGTAAAGAACAAGGAAGACAAAGAGGAATGAAATTGAGGATTGCATGATGATTTTGTTAAATTCACTAATTATGCTCCGAGGAAGAGGAAGAAGAAGAAGAAGAAGAAGACTAGGCTAACCCTTTGTTTACAATGATGGGCTTATAGTCTTTGACATTAATGTATATATATTGTTTACATAGTAATGTGTAATGCAAAGATTTTGGGAATATATATTGATCATTTTGTACAACTACGTGAGAAGCACCCCTCTCAAACAAAGATGACATGCCAGCATGTTGTGTTGACAATAATTTCAGTCATTGTTTGTGAATGTATGAATTCAGTGGCATGAAATTGACTTCCATCATATTTTATTGTCTTTCATAATACCAAACAAGGGAGCAACGGACATCATACAATTAATATAGTAAAATGAAAACACGTCTAATGTATCTTGTGCACCAAAATTGTTTAATGATGATGCTAATAATAATTTTGGTCAAATTGCATACTATTTATAACTATTATTAAGTTCAATATAACTTAATGGATATCGATTGCTAATAAATATCTTTTTAATGCTTACAAAATCAGAGAATCTAAGGCTCTTCATATTCTTTGAGAAAAGAAAGTAATAAAAAAAAAAGTTGAACAAATAAAATATGACATGGTGCCAAGTTAACAACAGACATTGATGGAAATTTGCATTAACAGATCGAATGTTAGCAGCACCTTAGTTTGCAAGAAGAGCCCTTTTTTAATATGTGGACAGGAAACTTCTCCTTCACTTAAATCAGTGTCATTGAAGAAGAGAGGAATCTGGAGAAAAAACAATGTTTTTTTTTTCTTTTTGGGATTTTTATGATTAGTTGGGAAATTAATCGTAAAAGTCAGCGGATCGAGCAAGATAGACAATTAAATCAATTTCTTTTTTATGATATACTTGTACTTGAAAAAATTGGGGTTAATTGGCATCAGTTTATTTGGTTTTAAAGTATATCAAAGTGTACTTATATTTGAAAAAAAAAAAAAAAGATTTTAAATAATAAAAAAAATGCACATAAACAAAATAAGCTAAAATCTGAACATATCATGGCGAATTGACAGTAAAAATGACTGTGGGGCCCGGCCCAAAAATAATGGGCTATTCCAGATCCAGGCCCGTCCGAGGAGCGTCCTTACCGAAGAGAAACCACATATGAAGCATTACTCAACCCCAATAACGCCACGGAAACCTGTCCGAGGAGTAACTCCTCCTCGGACATCACGAAGTCCATACGAGGAACTCTCCCATCCATTTCAGTCCGTCCTCCCAACATATAAAATGAATAGAATTCAAAATATCTCGTGGAAAGCTGCCACCACCACATTAATTGCACCCCAACCATCCTCTTGGCCGCATTAATGAGGAAAAGACCCCTGAACAGTACCACCTTGGCCTCTGCAACTCACAAAGGGAAAGATGGGGGCGTCTGATGGGACAGGTGCTCAAGTAGGTGCTTAGATGATCGACAAGTGTAAGGTTGAGATGAGAGGAGAGGAACTATATAATGTAGTGAAATCCCCCACAGAAAAGGGGGAGAAAAATTGTATTAAGAACGGGAAAATAGAATCACACGTGGAGATCTTTTCTTGTGTTTTTATCTTCTGCAACTACATTATCCATGTACAAGACCGAACAAGCTCACTGAGGCAAAGTTCTTTGACCCATCCTCTACAAATATTTATTGTGGGTTGCGCTTTGGGCCAAGGCCAGATCGATAAGATTTGGGCCAGGAAAATCGTGCAACTACAATTGGCGCCGTCTGTGGGAAGAGCTAGGGCATCAGCTAGCACAACGGTCAAGCATGGCAGAACTAGGTCCGCACCCGGAGAATCCTCAGCAGGCTAACCCCCAGCAGGCACAGCCCGCCGAGTCCCAGAGGCAAAATAACCCCGTTAACCCAGGCCACGGGGGAAATCATGAGGGAAGTATGCATACTACCCGGACAAGCCAGAGTCACGCTCAGAAAGGTAGTCACGTCTCCCAAAGGCGAAATAGTCACCAGGCCATGCAGCGAGAGATAGACGATCTGAAGAGGGAGCTACGACGGGTACAATGAAAGCGATCTCCTTCAGACTCAGACGGGTCTTCTAATGCGGAGGATGCGAGTTACCGCCGGAGATCAAGGACCCCCCCAAGTGAAACCTTTTCCTACGAAAAGGAACCACCCCCTGTGCGGAAATACGAGAGCACATCCAGCAAGGGTTCGGGAAACGATGCCATGAAGAAGGCGTTGGACCGGGTTTCAAGGTCCCCCTTCACGTACAGAATTGAAGGGGCTAAGCTGCCTCGACGGTTCAACCAACCGGCATTCGCCATCTATAACGGTCGAACAGACCCGGTAGAGCATGTGAGCCAATTTAACCAAAAGATGGCGATCTACTCGCAAAATGAAGCCCTTATGTGTAAAATCTTCCCGTCCAGCTTGGGATCAATGCCGATGAGGTGGTTCAACGGCCTGAAGACAAATTCCGTAAACTCATACAAGCAGCTCACTCAGGATTTCTGCTCCCGCTATATCACCAACACCAGAGTCCCCAGGCCCCTCGGTTCGCTGTTGTCATTATCCATGTACGAGGGAGAGACTCTGAAAGCATATTCGGATAGATACTGGGAAGTGTATAACGACCTGGATGACAACCATGATGCTGTTGCTATCAGCACATTCAAAAGCGGGCTCCCCACCGACCATGGCTTAAGGAAGTCCCTCACTGGCAAGCCGGTTGCCAATATTGATCAGTTGAGGGATAGGATCGACAAATACAAAAGGGTGGAGGAAGATCAGCTGCAAGGGAGGGGAAAGGAGAAGGTTATCCCCCCCAAAGCGACTGATTTCAGGTCAGAACGACACAACCCTGGTCAGTCGAGGAGAGATTTTTCGCGACAGGCTGGGCAGAGCATCTCGCAAGCAGTGAATGCCGTATTTCGAGAACCAGTACAACAGGTACTGGAGAAAGTAAGGAATGAGCCCTATTTCAGATGGCCAGGGAAGATGGCTGGAGACTCTTCCAAACGTAACCAGAACCTGTACTGCCACTATCATCAGGACAACGGGCATACTACTGAGGACTGCAGGAACCTATGGAATCACCTAGATCAGTTGGTCCGAGAAGGAAAATTGCGCCACCTGCTGCACCCGTCGAGTGGCCATCCCGGCCAAGCAACACAAGAGCCTCGAAGGGACGTGTCCTTAAGACCCCCCACCGGGACGATACATGTCATTCTCGCTACACCAGGAAGAACGGGGCCACCCATCCCCAGGGTGTTAGCTGTGGATCGGCTCGTCTCCGAGGGCAGGCAAAGGGAACCCAAGAGGTCAAAAAAGCGAAGTTCTTTGATGCTGGGATTCTCGGACGAGGATAAGAGAGGAACTATTCAACCTCACGATGATGCCTTGGTGGTCACGCTGAGGATTGGGGGCTTCGACGTGAAGAGGGTGTTGGTGGACTCGGGAAGTGCAGTGGAGATAATGTACCCCGATCTATACAAGGGGCTGAACCTGAAGCCGGAAGATTTGACGGCTTACGACTCTCCCCTTCTCAGTTTCGAGGGAAGGACTGTTACGCCAAAAGGGCAAATCCGACTACCCGTGCAGACTGGGGCGGAGATAGTGGAGGTAAATTTTATTGTGGTCGACGCTTATTCACCTTACACCGCAATAGTTGCAAGGCCGTGGATCCATGCCCTAGAGGCCGTGGCCTCCACACTTCACCAAAAAGTAAAATACCCATCCAGAGGACAAGTAGAGGAGATCCGAGGAGATCAGGCCGTATCCAGGCAGTGTATGGTGGCCGCCGTCTCACATCGGACCCATGCCGAGCCCTCGGCCCCTGAAAGTTTATAGCAATCAGCCGCCTCGGCAGAGCAAGATGATGGGCCAGCCGAGGGGATAAGGTGTGAAAGTTTGGATAAAGTCGCTATCAACGACGACCCGGAGAAGTTCTTTCTGGTCGGCTCTGAATTGCCCTCTCAAGAAAAGGAGGAACTGGTCAAATTCCTCAGAGAAAATGTCGACGTGTTCGCATGGGACGCCTACGACGCCCCGGGCGTTGATCCTAGCCTTATTTGTCACCACCTGAACGTCAACCCCTCTTCCACTCCGAAGAAGCAGCCACCCCGACGCCCTTCAAAGGAACATGCTGGTGCCGTAAAAGACGAAGTGGCAAAACTGAAAAGAGCAGGGGCTATTAAAGAGGTCTTCTACCCGGAATGGTTGGCAAACACTGTGGTGGTGAAGAAGAAGACAGGAAAGTGGAGGGTCTGTGTGGACTTCACGGACCTGAACAAGGCGTGCCCAAAGGACCCATTCCCCCTACCCCGAATCGATCGATTGGTGGACGCAACCGTGGGGCACCCTCGAATGAGCTTCCTGGACGCCTTCCAGGGCTATCATCAGATACCCCTTGCGCTAGAGGACCAAGAGAAAACGGCTTTCATGACGCCCATCGGAAATTATCATTATAAGGTGATGCCGTTTGGGCTAAAGAACGCCGGCTCAACCTACCAAAGGATGATGACTCGGATGTTTGAACCACAACTGGGCAAGATCATTGAGGTTTATATAGACGATATGGTTGTGAAGAGTAAAAGGGTGTCCGAGCACGTGAAGGACCTCGGAACAATCTTTGCTATATTAAGGGAGCACCGGTTGCGGCTGAATGCCTCCAAATGTTCATTCGGGGTCGGATCGGGGAAATTCCTGGGGTATATGGTCACCCACAGGGGAATAGAAGTAAGTCCCGACCAAATCAAAGCCATTAACAGCCTACAGGCTCCTCGGAATCCGAAGGAAGTACAGAAGCTCACTGGCATGATCGCGGCGTTGAACCGGTTCATATCGCGATCGGCGGATCGATGTCGGCCTTTCTATCTCCTGATAAACAAGTGGAAAGAGTTCGAATGGTCGGAGGATTGCGTTCAGGCTTTCCAACAGCTTAAAGACTACCTATCCCGACCACCCATTATGTCCAGCCCTGAGGCAGATGAGGTGCTATTTGCCTACATCGCCGTAGCCCCCCACGCTGTAAGCCTGGTACTGATACGGGATGATAATGGGGTGCAGCGACCGGTGTACTATGTGAGCAAATCACTACATGAGGCCGAGGTGCGATACCTACCTTTAGAAAAGGCAATTCTGGCGGTAGTGCATGCAACCCGAAAACTTCCTCATTACTTTCAGGCGCACACGGTCATCGTCCTAACTCAGCTTCCCCTCCGAGCAGTGCTTCGAAGCGCTGACTACACCGGAAGGATCGCCATGTGGAGTGCGCTTTTGGGGGCCTTTGATATTAAATATATGCCCAGGTCCTCTATCAAAGGACAGGTCCTCGCAGACTTGATAGCGGAGTTTGCTGAGCCCTCTATAGAAGCAATAACCGAGAAGAAAGACATGGATGGAAAGTCGGTTGGTACGATTTCAACAGGGAGAAGCACGCATTGGAAGGTCTATGTAGATGGCGCGGCTAACCAGAGGGGGTCAGGAGTTGGGATAGTTTTAATACCCCCGGATGGGGCCGCCCTTGAAAAATCATTGAGGCTCGGATTCTCGGCCACGAACAATGAAGCCGAATACGAAGCCTTACTTCAAGGGATGACGATGGTTCAAAGATTGGGCGGAAGAATGATAGAAGCGTTCTCGGACTCCAGACTGGTTGTCGGACAGGTGATGGGTGAGCTGGAAGCTCGAGATACTAGGATGCAAGACTATCTGGGACGAGTCAAACGGCTACAGATGGGTTTTGAATCCTTCAGTCTGACGCACATTTCCAGGAGCGTAAACACCCATGCCGATTCGCTGGCCTCTCTCGCCACGTCTTCGGCGCATAATCTGCCGCGAATGATCCTTGTTGAAGATCTGGCACAAGCAAGTCCCGTTGGCAGAAACCCGGCTCAGGTCCATCAGATCAGAAAAAGTCCTAGCTGGATGGACCCCATAAAGAGCTTCCTCCAAAACGACCTCTTACCGGAGGAAAAACTGGAAGCCGAGAAGATACGCAGGAATGCTCCTCGGTTCTGGCTATCAGAGGACCACAAACTATATCGACGCTCTTACTCTGGACCGTACCTACTCTGCGTGCATCCAGAAGAGTCCGAATCTTTACTTGAGGAGTTGCACGAGGGGATTTGTGGAAGCCACACCGGAGGAAGGTCACTGGCGCACAGGGCACTCACCCAAGGGTACTGGTGGCCGAACATGCAAAGGGAGGCCCAAGAATACGCTAAGAAGTGCGACCAGTGCCAAAGATTCGCCCCGAATATCCACCAACCCGGAGGGGTTCTCAACCCCCTCTCTAGCCCATGGTCGTTCGCACAATGGGGCCTTGATATAGTCGGACCTTTCCCCAAAGCTGCGGGGAACAAGCGATACATAATAGTCGGAACTGATTACTTCACTAAATGGGTGGAAGCTGAACCCTTAGCCAACATTAGGGACGTGGACGCCCAGAAATTCATCTGGAGGAACATCATCACCCGCTTCGGAACTCCGCGGACACTCATTTCCGACAATGGTCTGCAGTTCGACAGTAAAAACTTTAGGGAGTATTGCCGCGAGTTCGGAATCATTAACCGATATTCCACCCCCGCCTACCCTCAGGGAAATGGGCAGGTCGAGGCCGTGAACAAGGTCATAGTGAACGGACTGAAGAAGAGACTAGACGAGGCAAAGGGGAGATGGGTAGAGGAACTCCCCCACGTCTTGTGGACTTATCGGACGACGCCGCGACGATCGACCGGTGAGACCCCCTTCTCGATGACTTATGGGGCTGAGGCCGTGCTCCCGATCGAGAACAACTTTCCCACACTGAGGTCTAGATCGTTTACCCCAAACGATAACGACGGTTTGTTGGAACGGAGTCTGGACCTAGCCGAAGAAAGAAGAGAAAAAGCGATGATTCATATGGCCTATTATCACCAGAAGCTGAGACAAGGGTACGATGCTAACGTCAAACTGCGGCCTCTGGGTCCAGGTGACCTCGTGATGAGGAAGATTCTTGGCAGCGCGAAGAACCTCTCTTGGGGCAAGTTGGGGCCCAATTGGGAGGGACCATACCGTGTCACATCCGTGGCCGGAATAGGCGCCTACTACCTAGAAGATTTGGATGAAAAGCCTGTACCTCGACCGTGGAATGTAAATAACCTCAGAAGATATTATTATTAATGAGAATGGCTTAGCATATATTTTCTTTCATGACTATCCGTTGCTTGCTGGTCCCCTGACGACTATTCATAGTTTTAAACAGAACCTAAGTCCTGCATGGCTCCTCGGACCACAGACTTAGGGGAAATTATTACTCATGACAATCTTTATAAGTTTTAAACAGAACCTAAGTCCTGCATGGATCTTCAGACCACAGACTTAGGGGAAATTAATACTTAAGGCAACTATTCATAGTTTTAAACAGAACCTAAGTCCTGCATGGCTCCTCGGACCACAGACTTAGGGGAAATTATTACTCATGACAATCTTTATAAGTTTTAAACAGAACCTAAGTCCTGCATGGATCTTCAGACCACAGACTTAGGGGAAATTAATACTTAAGGCAACTATTCATAGTTTTAAACAGAACCTAAGTCCTGCATGGCTCCTCGGACCACAGACTTGGGGGAAATTATTACTCATGACAATCTTTATAAGTTTTAAACAGAACCTAAGTCCTGCATCGATCTTCAGACCACAGACTTAGGGGAAATTAATACTTAAGGCAACTATTCATAGTTTTAAACAGAACCTAAGTCCTGCATGGCTCCTCGGACCACAGACTTAGGGGAAATTATTACTCATGACAATCTTTATAAGTTTTAAACAGAACCTAAGTCCTGCATGGATCCTCGGACCACAGACTTAGGGGAAATTAATACTTAAGGCAACTATTCATAGTTTTAAACAGAACCTAAGTCCTGCATGGCTCCTCGGACCACAGACTTAGGGGAAATTATTACTCATGACAATTTTTATAAGTTTTAAACAGAACCTAAGTCCTGCATGGATCTTCAGACCACAGACTTAGGGGAAATTAATACTTAAGGCAACTATTCATAGTTTTAAACAGAACCTAAGTCCTGCATGGCTCCTCGGACCACAGACTTAGGGGAAATTATTACTCATGACAATCTTTATAAGTTTTAAACAGAACCTAAGTCCTGCATGGATCCTCGGACCACAGACTTAGGGGAAATTAATACTTAAGGCAACTATTCATAGTTTTAAACAGAACCTAAGTCCTGCATGGCTCCTCGGACCACAGACTTAGGGGAAATTATTACTCATGAAAATCTTTATAAGTTTTAAACAGAACCTAAGTTCTGCATGGATCCTCGGACCACAGACTTAGGGGAAATTAATACTTAAGGCAACTATTCATAGTTTTAAACAGAACCTAAGTCCTGCATGGCTCCTCGGACCATAGACTTAGGGGAAATTATTACTTATGATAGATTGGGAGATTATTACTTAAAGGAAATCGTTTCAATACGTGCGCGCAATCTGGCATCATCGCAACCCTCAAATGCGCAGCCCAAAAACCCATTCTTATTTTGGCTATTTGCTTATATCTACATCGTTGCAAATACTTAAAAAAAAAAAAGAGCGCTACTGACATGCATCCATAGTAAGCAAAGCGAACATCTTGTATTAATAGTCCGAGTACATTAGAAAAAGACGTCCTTACAAAGGAATGGAGAAGTAAGACGACTCACATTCAAAAAAAAAAAAAAAAAAAAAAAAAAAAAAAAAAAAAAAAGAGGGGTACAGAGATCAAAAGCCTAAGGGGCTAAGCCTTAACAGGAGGATCCTCTTTCTGCTCGGGCTGAGGGGGAGGAACCTCGATGGTAGAGTCTGCGGCGGGATCCTTCGCCGTATCAGGCACAAGGACGGCATCAGGCGCCACCGGGTCCTGCTCTGAGGCCACTTGGACGTCCTCAGGATTCTCTCGGATCTCCGGAGGATAGAAGATGTTCTCGGGCAGTCTCAGTGCCGAGTCCGCAGGAACTCCTGCAGCATTGAGAGCATGAGCCCATGAAATACTGCAGTAATCCCTGCACACCTCGGGGATCTCCTCGGAGAGCCTCGCCTCCGTTTCTGCGGCCCCGAGCTGGCGAGCAGCATTCTTCTCAACTTCTGCAGCCTCTCAGATCAGCTGGGCCTCCTCTTTGACTCGCCTTAGCTCATCCTCGACCTTTTGCAGGGCAGTCTTGAGATCCTGCACTGCCTGCCTCTCTGTGGCGAGGTTAATCTGTGTCGAGTACAGCTCTTTGCGCTGGTCCTCCGCCTGGGTCTCGGCACTTTTCAAACCAGCCTCTGCACTTTTGCGCAGTCTCTCCGACTCCTTGAACTCGTCTGTGAGTTTAATGTGATCGTGCTTAAGGGACCCTAAGGCTTTCTCCATCTCCGTCCGAGCCTGGGTCTCAGCGTCAGCCCGACTACGATTACCTCGGCAGAATTCCTCAGCCACAAATACCTGCTGAGTAATCTACGAACGAAACAAGATTGCTTAAAAAAAAAAAAAAAAAAAAAAAAAAAAAAAAAAGAGAAAAGGAAAGAAGAGGGGGTCCCTTTTTAATGAAGCAGTAGAAGGGTTACTTACCATCGCGAGGTCCCTTTTAAGGGATAGGAAGATCTCGGGCTGAGAGAACCGCCTATAAGCCTCCATATCCCGAGGAAGGAGTAGGGGCTGCTCTAAAGCCTCGGCCACATACCCTGCCCGGCCTCGGTTGTACTCTCGGACCGAAGCATTATAGGGGATGGCCACCCCATCCAGCTCCAACTTTGGGCTCCATACACGCGGGGCAGCTCGTACCTCCGCAAGGCTCTCCTCGTCCCGACTCTCCGCGGAGCTGCCCCTTCTGCTCCTTGGTGCACGAGCAGTCTTTTGCTGCTTGGTCGGCTGAGCAGCCACCTCGCCCTCCTCAGGGGTATCAACCGGCCTTTTCTTCTTCAGGTCCGGAATAGCCTTAAGGCCAGGTTCCGAAATGCCCTGAGGGACAACAGGAGGAAGGGTTTTGACTTTTGATGGAGATGGTCCCTTCGATGACTGGCCTTTCCCTCGGGAGGCCATCAGCTCCTTCAGAGACTTTCCCTTTCCTGCCATGGGCTCTGTCTCTTCGTCCGAGGTATCGTCCGAGCAGATAACAATGGAAGGAGCGCCAACTGCAGAATGACGGTCCCGCTCTCCTTCAGGACCGGAAAGTTCCACCAAAGCGGTTTGCTGAACTTCCTCCTCAAAATAAAACTCGTCTATCTCTTCCTCAAGGGAAAGACGAGATGATTCAGTTTCCTCTTCAACCTGAACGGCAACACCAGGCTCGTTTGGCGGAGGTAGCTGCTCTGCTAAGTAGGGATTTCTAACACCAGGCAACGCAACTGGTGGCAGATCGTGTTTAGCTAGGAACCCGTCCTTGGAAACGTCAATCCTAGCCAACCTCGGGCTGCCAGCCCTTATAGCGTGGCCGATAGCCTGGAAAGAGGTGCTCAGAGGTTGATAGCCCAGAACCAGATGGGCCGCGCGCAACTGTCTGTCCTCGGAAACGTAAATCTCCGACCTAAGAAGGTAGTTCAACGCTGGCACGTTCACAAAGTTTAGCCGAGGAGCGACGTGAATTTTATCTGCAAGCAACCAAGAAAAGTGGGGTTAATTCCTGAAATTTTCCAATTACAAAGAAAGCAAGAAAGGTAAACCCTCAACACTAAATCCTTTCCCAAAAAGGACCGATCCTAAAAACGTCGCACCTGGGGTTCCTGCCCGAGTTGGACAATGAATACCGTCGGTCCATTCCCCAGAAGCAATAAGGAAGTCATTCTTCACGGTTTTATTGGATACTGGGAGACAAGAGATCAACCTAACATCCTCGTTCCGGGATTTAAGATAATACCCATCATCCCCGAGGCGGTGACATTCGTACAAATAAGCCACATCGTGCCAAGTAAGGCCTAGATTCATCCGCTCGTTTAAGACGTCTACACAGCCTAGTATCTTGAACATATTCGGGGCACACTGATACGGCGTCAACCTATGGTTGAACAGGTAGTCCCTTGTAATCCTACGCATGGGAAGTGTCATCCCTCCCTCTATAAAAGCAATCATAGGGATAACAACTTCTCCCATGCCTCTCTCTGTCAATACTCCTTCAAGAGGACAGTACTGCAACCCAACCCCCGGGGGAATGCGGTATTTAGCCCTAAAGGCCTCCATAGCGGCTGGAGTATTTACTAATTTCTCAAATCTACCCATCTGAACTGAACTGGGGAAACGAAAGTAAGGACTGAGAATAAAAGCAGAATCCGAGGAGGGAATTGAAACGGTGAAATGAACGAAATGTACTGGTACCTTCGCAAAACGCTCGGTGTGACGCCTGGAAATCTCTCCTGGAAGGAACGATTCACGAAAGACGGCTACGGAGGCGTAACGGGCACGAGTATTCGTATGTCTCTGGGGTTCGATGGAGTTCTCTGGAAGCCTCTGAGGTTTATGAAATGCAGATAAAAAGAACTGAACCCCTCTGACGTCTTATATAGCCGGGAGGAGAGAGAAAAGATCATTCCTGCCTAAAAATACGGGAAGAAACGATGACCGTTCGATCCACGCCACACCGTTGGATGGAGGGAACATAACGCCTCCGGAAATTAATGACCACGCCTCGTAAATTGTAGCGCGTCAAAAGTAGCGGTCCGCACGCGCGCCCCAAGTTCTCCTTATTTCCACCCTCACACTAACATCAAAACCCCGCTTTTCTCCTCGGAAGGAGATAAAAACCGGAGTTTTGAGGGGCTATTGTGGGGCCCGGCCCAAAAATAATGGGCTATTCCAGATCCAGGCCCGTCCGAGGAGCGTCCTTACCGAAGAGAAACCACATATGAAGCATTACTCAACCCCAATAACGCCACGGAAACCTGTCCGAGGAGTAACTCCTCCTCGGACATCACGAAGTCCATACGAGGAACTCTCCCATCCATTTCAGTCCGTCCTCCCAACATATAAAATGAATAGAATTCAAAATATCTCGTGGAAAGTTGCCACCACCACATTAATTGCGCCCCAACCATCCTCTTGGCCGCATTAATGAGGAAAAGACCCCTGAACAGTACCACCTTGGCCTCTGCAACTCACAAAGGGAAAGATGGGGGCGTCTGATGGGACAGGTGCTCAAGTAGGTGCTTAGATGATCGACAAGTGTAAGGTTGAGATGAGAGGAGAGGAACTATATAATGTAGTGAAATCCCCCACAGAAAAGGGGGAGAAAAATTGTATTAAGAACGGGAAAATAGAATCACACGTGGAGATCTTTTCTTGTGTTTTTATCTTCTGCAACTACATTATCCATGTACAAGACCGAACAAGCTCACTGAGGCAAAGTTCTTTGACCCATCCTCTACAAATATTTATTGTGGGTTGCGCTTTGGGCCAAGGCCAGATCGATAAGATTTGGGCCAGGAAAATCGTGCAACTACAATGACTACTATTAAAATAAAAATGATAATGTGTTTTTGCATCTGCAAACATGTGTCCAATTTTCTTTTCCTTAATATATCAGATCAGATATGAACATTGATTTCAGCAAAAAAAGATATGAACATTGATCAGATTTATGGTTATGTAAGCACAGTGAAATTGTCCCAAAAGATTCAAGATGGGGTCTGTTAATTTATGTCCATCATTGGTTGAAATTTAGGTAGGCCTTTAAACATGAATTAAGCCCAATGTAATTCCTTCACGTTTATAAGCTGGGCCAGCCTAATTTGAAGTGATCCAACCTCTGAGTCGCAATTGCTAATAAATGGGCCATCCCATTACTTTCCTTAGAAGAAAAGCCAGTAGGGTTACACAACCGGTCCTCTCATATTGAACCTTTCCAAGGGCCCAAAAAGTCTTTGATATTTTGTTACCATTGCAATTTTGGGATAATCCCTGTTTCTCTCACATGCTTATGATTTTTTTTAAAAATATTTTATAAAATTTTGCATAGTTATTTTTTGTGTACTTGGATGATTTTTTATTTTTTTATTTGTTTTATTTAATTTAGTTACACATAGACAGTATTTTAATCCAACAAGATGTTGTCAAAACTTCCACTGTCACATGAATAGAAGCATTCTTTATCTATCTATTCAGTGATAACATGTGAATATAACTATTAATCTGTAATTCACAATTTGGTTTAGCATGATTCATACAACTGAGTTATATTCCAATCAAATTTTCTAGAATACCCTTAAATAATTATAATTATACTCATTATAGTTTTCACTTATTATCTATAAATTAAATAATTTACAATTAATATGTCTCATTGTTCTTTGTTTAAAATTACTATTTCATAATTGTTTAAAACAAACAAACAAACAAACCTGACTAGATCCTCTGTAAATATTAAATTCTAATATATGATACATTTACTTTCTTTAAAAAAATATGATATATATATATATATATAAAAGTTTAATTAGGAATAGCTATTCCAAACGTGTTCTTAGGTTTAATTTATCAATTAACCTTAAGTAACCTGTTCAAGTTACAACAACCCTACTGAATTGTCAAACCAGTCAGGATGCAACATTTGCAAACAAAAACAGTGGTTGGTGTGGCTATTCATCATCTAGCCTTGAATTAATTTGCACAAATACGTATACATCTACCAACTCTGGCCCCTATTACTGATCTTGGAAAAAAAATTTGTGTTTAATTTCTACAAGAACAAAAGTGTAATTTGAACTAGTCCAATATCTGAACCCTCTCAAGTCATATGTGTGAATAACAGAAACTGGACTCGAGGCTGCTAGCCACATATTGCTTCTGCTTGGACCTTGTAAACAACTGATGAGGTAAACAACTTTCTATACATGCCCATTATATAAAGCTGGTACCAGTTGTTTCTAACTAGTTGATCAGACTTGAGAACACGGTTTTAAATTTTATGAGGCAATGAGCAAAGTACACGTGAGATGTACATCGACATTAGATATTGTTTTGGTTGTGCAATCACATGAAAGATACTACTAGCCTAAAATAAAACCATTCTAAAAGTTTGATATTGCAATCAGGGCCGGCTGAAGCTATAGGCCATTTAGGTCACCGCCTAAGGCCCCCTACTTGTAAGAGGCCCCCAAATAGTAATAATATATTATATAACATTACTTTCTCAGCTAAATAATAATAATAATAATAATAAAATCATGAATTGACATGAAGGCTAATCCCATAATCTGAAAGAAAAAACAAAAAAGAAAAAAAAAAAAAAAAGAGCTGTTTCTCACACTGAAGTGACACTATTCCCATCCCCAAATCTTTTGCTTGCAGAAGAAAAGATTGCAAAAGGTAGAAATCTTTAGCTTAAAAGCAGAACCGCAAAAAGAAGAAACAAATAAGAAAAGGCAAAAAAAAAAACACTCTCACTCTCTGACTCTCTCCATCTTGATTCTAAAAAAAAACACTCTTTTTAACTGACTTACTCATCAATTGGTGTTGGCAATAGAGTGTTCACAGATCTTCATTTCAGGTTCTTTTAATTAGTAATTTTGCCTCTCAAAAAGCAAGAAAAATAAATTTTAATTGAAAAAAAAATATGAATTTATAATTAAATATAATAAAAGGCCCATTTAAAGCTTTCGCCTAGGGCCCCCAAATTCGTTGAGCCGGTCGTGATTGCAATGCTCCCAACTTTTGACATTTTGATATGTTCTACCCCTGCTTTCAAACAAAGTTGACAATAACTCATACTATCATCCAGAAGGCTACAGCTATGACTATGGACACAAATTTGTTTACAATTATTGATGTGACCTATTACGATCTGTGAAA
The DNA here is from genome assembly GCA_028535165.1 of Quercus tomentella. Taxonomy (NCBI): domain Eukaryota; kingdom Viridiplantae; phylum Streptophyta; class Magnoliopsida; order Fagales; family Fagaceae; genus Quercus; species Quercus tomentella. The sequence continues at coordinate 45,495,200 of JAPQVY010000111.1, forward strand.
GTAAAAGAACTAGTAATAGTGATCCATTTAAAAGTAATGGTGCTCTAATCAATCTATCGCTTTAATGCAACTTTAACATGTTTTAACATGTTTTGAAACAAGTGATAAAAATAATTGTGTCCTTATTATAGTGTTGGGATTTATGTTGTATGATTGTATCATAGGAACAAACTATATAGCTATAGTACTCACCCTAATGAAAGAGGAAAAGAACATATTGTACTAGCTATAGCAGAGTTTTCTAAGATAAGCTCAATGGCTAATACAAGAATATGATGCTTTTTTTTTTCCGGTGGTTGTTGCTAAAGTGGGTGTTCTGAACGTTTTGAACATCTGGCTATTCTTTTAGTCATCTAACATTGAATATGATACTTTCTTATTATCTTAACTGGGCCTCTCTTTTTTATGTGCATAGACATTATTACTTGGAATCAAATCTGATTGAAATAATTTCATTATGAACCCAATGAGCTAGTTGTTTTACATGAAACCTCTAATTGATCACAAGGCTTGTTGTAAAAGATCATTGTATATCGAAGTATCTTAATATTAGATAGAAATGATAACTCTGACAATTTCTTGTCCCTAACGCCTACAGAATTTTTTATACTTTAAAAGTTTTTTTTTTTTTTTTTTGGTAAACTACTTTAAAAGTTTTGTTTGCATGCAATCATATCCTATTGAAGTTGAAATGTGGTGTACCTTAGTTAAATTTCCTTCTACTATAAAAATATATACATTATTCGACAATTTGGTTTGACTAATGTCCTGAAATTTTTGTCAACTAGCAACCTTAGGTTTCTGGACCATGACAAGACCAGATCAGCTGATGGAGACCGTACATAAGTTGAAAATAGTAAACCTCCTATATACTAATGTCTTTACAAGCGAGCTTTATTTCATACACACCCAAACTTACCTCTAATTTTACAACATACTTAAATGTCAATTTGTGATTGAATTTCAACACCTACACGTATATTTGTTATAAAAATAAAATAAAATAAATAAATACACCAATTGCAAGGGATTGCTTAAAAATATTGTTGATCTAGATATGTTCTTACTCTTAATTTCTTCATTAGGATACAAGGCTCCTCTACCTAATAAGACTTTACAGTAAGCTATTAGATTAACTTCTTTTACCACAAGCTTTCAAGAGCCTAGCATTCTGTCACAAGTAATGAATTAAGACTTCCTTGATTCCTTTTGCTTGAACTCTTTTATTTTATTACTTTCCCTCTCTGTAATCAATCAGTTTTATATAAATTTGGTGTAATTGAGAAGGAATTTTTGAATTGGGTGCTGGTCCAAGTCTTTTAAGTATCATTATCTTTGTCACATTCTCTTGGACAAAGCATCCACAGTTTTAGTTCACCATATTATAAAAGTCTAACCAATAATTCCTTCTTTTAATTGCCACGTCTCGTATGATTATTACATGCATATTCATATTATGTTAAAGTAATTCTTCATATGAATCTTGGTTGTTAGGTTGGTATTATTGATCACTAATAATTTATTGAACAGATAATATTCTCTGGATAATCATATGAGAAATCTATGATTTCATGCAAGAATTTTGTTGTGATATTATCATATGGTGTCACGGGCAAAACCTTTAACCTATAATTGACAGGCTTGTAAATAGCTTTGCTATGTACATGTAACATGCTTGTCATTTTCCTGGTACACTGAAACCAAGCACAATGTGAAACTATAATCATAGACTTCGACTATGGAATCTAGAACCATCTTCAAGGGGACCATAATCAGGGGAAAAAAAAGTATTATAATGGAAATTTATTGATTATTTTAAAAGGTATTATATGATTTCAAAAGAAAATTTTGTTAATTACATATCAAAATCAAATGATTGTGCAGTGAAAAATAAGCTTTACTTTTTTCACTCTTCTATTCAATGGTGGTGTGAGAATTTGATCCCCTATTCAAGCCATACGAATGGAAACAACATGGCCAATGACAATAACATTTACACTAATTAACTTTTGACGTAGGAGGAGTTCAAATTCTAAATTTCTTATTTGATATCAATTGAGTTAACTAAAACCTATAACAATGTTGATTTTTAAGAGATCAAAAAAATAAATAAATAAACTACGAATGGAGGCTTGGTTTCACATGCACTATAGGTAATATTGGAAACTGATATGTGTGATATAGTAATATCAAATAAAAGGCATCAATACCTGTCCATAGCTATAAATGAGGCTTAGTCGTCAGATCAATTACGGTTGGGAGTATTTTTGGTGTGGAAACAAATGATATAGAAAAGAGAAACATACTCCTATAATAATAAATTAATAAATAAAATAATAAATAATAAAAAGAAGAAGAAGAAGAAGAATAGAGAAACATACTATGAGTGAGACAAATCATGGTTGGCAAATCTGTCGCTTGGCATCTAATAAACTAATTCATTTACTTTAAATTAAGTCATGTTCAGAAGAAAGCATAATGTAAAACGGATTTGAGGACCTTTTTAGCGTTGGAAAAAGAGCAAAGAGTTGTTTAACAAGTAAATCCAAAAATAATAATAGTGATAATTAAGTTTATGACCCAACATCCTCAATTTCTAAATTGTAAACCTATCCAGATCAAGAACAGCAAATATAGACAAATTGGTATAAAGTCACCTTCAAATATCAATGAGAATGTTGATGCCAAAGTAGAATGTCAAATTATTAAATCTAAAAAAATGGCAAATTCCCTCTATAGTCTCTATATACATTAAGAATTAATGTTGTTGTCCTTAGTCCTTACAAGTTGTAATCAATTACATTAGCACTAGGAATTTTCCAAACTATGGTTGTTTTCCACCTTCAGAAATTATTGCTGGAAGTCAATTATGAATGTTTCATCAATGATTCAACATTTATCCCTGGGTGGGATCTTGTTTGTTTCGCAAAATCAATTCGTGTCCCCTCCATTTTTACAAGAATGTCTTAAATTTCCAGGGAAATGATGTCAATGTGTTTATATAAGAGTCATGTTAACGGGTACTCTTAGAGCAATTGTTAATAAATTATTATATTTCGAGAGTTTTAACATTATTTTTAAGGAAAATATAAAAAGCTATCAATAAAATTATTAGTTTTATCATTTTCTTATAAAATATTTCTAAAAATAATTCATAAACTAATACTTTTAGAACACTCATTAACATTTTGCAATTTTTATTTTTTTCATTTTCAACAAGGTAGAAAAAGTCAAAATATGACAGTAGAGAATAGAGAGGGCCAACTAGCAGAGAAGAATATAGATGACACCAACCTATTTCACTTTACAACACAACCATGCTAATTTCACAAGTTTCTGGAGAAAGTACTTTATCATTATTATCCTTGTGAAACTATAGGGCATGTGATCACAAATTTCGGGTATAATGTCAAAAGACTTTCCCAATTTCCAAACTTCCAAAGATTTTTCATGATTGAGTGTTAGAAATAATTATTCATATTTCTAACAATCAAGTCAAAAAATAATAATTACAATGAATTAGATTTTCATTAAAAAAAAAACAATGTATAATGAAGTAGAGGCTTCATGGACAGAACAAATTAAGTACATACATGAGGCCAATGTACCTTTATTTAAGTTTGTTATATATAGTAAGATTATATTGGGAAATTCAATGTACCATATTAGGGTTTCTTGGGGGCAATATTATAAATTCGGTGTAAACCCTCATTTTTCTTACTTCTATGGATGTAACCATATTGACAAACAACATAAATCTTTGTGCTAATCTCTCTTTTTTACTAACACTACTCAAATATGAAATATTCAACATAGCAGATCCATCAGGTACGATCTATTTCATGGCAAATACAACGAAATGGATTGATGTTACACACATAAAGCCTGCCCAATAAAAGGCCACATAATTAAGGACACTAATGGATTGAGATTACACAAACAATATAAGAAATGCTCGATGACTTTTCCACATAATCTGTTGAAGTAGGTTGGATTTGTTTGCACTTGACAAAACAAAGAGCATAAGAAACATTATAAGTTGATTAATAGCACAAAATTCACAATTGAGTGGGCAAAGCAGAAAGCAAAAAATAGTATTTGGAGTAGGCAATAGGGTTACATGCAACCAATCAAACAATGCAAAGGGCACATAAGGACACTAATGTTTGGTAGCTTAACCCAATACTACTCCCAAAAACTACAATAATGTTCGAATTCTTTTCTTTACAAAGATGGTGTATATGTATATAGTATTAATTAGACTTCAACAGAGATTATTTAAAAGAGTAAGTTGGAGTTTGGGAAGTTATTATGTATACGTGGGAAATGACAAGGGTTTGTGGGGGACTGCATTGACTTTGTAAAGCTTCAAAGTACAATATTTCTGAACAAAAAGTTCAAGGATCAGATGGAAATTCAACTGCTCACTTTCCTATAAGGGTCAGTCATTTTTAGCTAACACACTAAAACAAGCAAACCCACGAGTATTTTGCCCTTGTCGGTCACCCAACCACTGTATCTCCCACCCCGTAAGCCCATATCTGCATTACTTCATATTTAATGAGCAATAAATTAAAATTATATATACAAAAAATTCACAATTTTTTTCATAATTACTGGTTTTAATTAGTGTAAAGTAAACATCTATAATGATTTTATGTAAAAATAATGCTGCACTAATAATAATATATAGTCTTAAATATTATGAAATAATATTGTGTATACCATTGTAATTTATCTTAGTCTCTCTCTTAGTCCTCTCTAGTCTCTTTAAATTTTATGTTTTCTATACCTTTCTCAATATTTCTTGTGTACTCTGACCTCTGTTGTATCTTATTCTTATCTCGTTTGTTGAGTATTCTTCTTCATATATTATCATGATTTCCTCTGACCCATTTTGACCTTCACAATCTTTAATTCTCTCTCTCTCTAAATAGCACACAGTTGAAGGGCGCTCATTAATGTCAATTGCTGCATGGACTTCACTTGACTGAGACAGCCCTTGTGTTCTCATTTACAGCTAGTCTCTCTTATCTCTTAATTTGTCACCCATATTAAGGCCACTCTGCAATTCTGCAAAATACCATCTTTCCAACGCATGCAACCATCAATTTTCGTACACAGTTCAAGAAACTTTGACATTAAACAGCCATGCACTCCTTCACATGCCCTTGCTCTTCTTCGCTCAAGCCAATCCTGTCACCACCGCCATCTTCACCATTCACACTTACCACAAACATTGACTTGTCTTTAATGCCTCAAACACCAAACTAAAACTCTCCCATTTATTGCAGATTATAGCCCAAACCATACTACTATTTGATTGTTTTCTCTCTCACACATACATACAAAGCTCTCTTCTCTCTTCTGAACTTTTTTGCATGTATAGAAGGTTAAAGATTTGAGCTTTACAAAGAAATGGCAAAGTTAGTGGAATATTTGTCAGTTCTATTTGTTCTTTGCATGTGTTTTTCAACTGGGTTTGTCTTGTGCAAGGGCAACCTTGATAGTAACTCAACTTTAGCAGTACTTTTGGAGGTAAAGACATCATTTGTGGAAGACCCAGAAAGTGTTTTGCATGATTGGTCTGAAAGCAACCCAAATTTCTGTACTTGGAGAGGTATTACTTGTGGGTTGGACTCGGTGGATGGCTCGGTACAAGTGGTGAGTCTAAACCTTTCTGACTCGTCACTCACTGGGTCTATATCACCTTCACTTGGTCGTTTGCAAAACCTGCTCCACCTTGATCTCTCTTCCAACAGCCTCACGGGACCCATTCCACCTAACCTCTCTAACCTTTCGTACTTGGAATCTTTGTTTCTTTATTCCAACCAACTCACGGGTTCAATCCCAACTCAGCTCGGCTCACTCATGAGTCTCCAAGTCATTCGAATCGGTGACAATGGACTCACTGGCCCAATCCCCTCCTCATTTGGCAATCTTGTCAATTTAGTCGCTCTTGGCTTGGCCTCATGCAGTCTCAGCGGTCCAATACCTCCAGAACTCGGTCAACTCGGCCGAGTTGAGAATTTGGTACTCCAACAAAACCAACTCGTTGGTCCGATTCCATCCGAGTTGGGAAACTGTTCCAGCCTCACAGTATTCACCATTGCTCTCAACACTGTCAATGGATCAATCCCAAAGGAATTGGGTCGTCTCCAGAATCTCCAAACTCTTAACTTGGCCAACAATTCTCTCTCAGGCGAGATACCGAGTGAACTCGGTGAACTGAGTCAACTCACTTACCTCAATTTCATGGCGAACCAACTTGAGGGTCCAATCCCAAAGTCAATATCTCAACTGGGTAATCTTCAAACTCTTGATTTATCAATGAACAAACTCAGTGGGGGCATTCCAGAAGAACTTTTCGACATGGGTCAGCTTGCGTACTTGGTTTTGTCAAATAACAACCTTTCTAGTGTCATACCAAGTAACATATGTTCCAACACAACAAGTTTGGAGCTTTTAATGTTATCTGAGACTCAAATTTTTGGTGAAATCCCTGTAGAGCTGAGCCAGTGTCATTCACTAAAACAGCTTGACTTGTCCAACAATTCTCTCAATGGGTCAATACCTATTGAACTATATGGGCTTCTTGAGCTGACTGATCTCTTGCTCAACAACAATAGCTTGGTGGGTTCAATTTCTCCTTTCATTGGAAACCTCAGTAATTTGCAGACACTTGCACTTTATCATAACAACTTGAAGGGAAGTCTTCCTAAGGAGATTGGTATGCTTGGGCAGCTTGAAATTCTGTACCTCTATGATAATCAGTTATCTGGGGAGATACCTTGGGAGATTGGCAATTGTTCAAGCTTGCAGATGATTGATTTTTTTGGAAACTATTTCAGTGGGGATATTCCAATCACTATTGGAAGGCTAAAGCAGCTGAATTTTCTTCATCTAAGGCAGAATGAACTTGTGGGTGAAATTCCCGCCACATTGGGCAACTGTCACCAACTTACTATTTTGGACTTGGCAGACAACAATCTCTCTGGTGGCATTCCTGTCACTTTCGGATTCTTGCAAGCTCTGGAACAGCTCATGCTTTACAACAATTCTCTTGAAGGTAATCTTCCTGATACATTGATTCATGTAGCAAACCTGACCAGAATAAATCTGTCCCAAAACAGATTGAATGGTAGCATTGCAGCATTGTGTAGCTCAAGTTCTTTTCTTTCTTTTGATGTCACAAATAATGCATTTGACAATGAGATTCCTCCCCAGCTGGGGAATTCACCTTTTCTTGGGAGGCTAAGTTTAGGGAGAAACCAATTTACTGGAAAAATCCCTTGGACTTTGGGTAGAATCCATGAACTATCATTATTAGACCTTTCTGGCAATTCACTCACTGGAACAATGCCAGCTGAGCTTTCATTGTGTAAAAAATTGGCCCATATTGATCTGAACAATAACCTTCTTTCTGGACCAATACCTTCATGGCTTGGAAGTTTGCCACAGTTGGGAGAGCTTAAGCTTTATTCCAATTCATTTGCTGGGCCTCTTCCACCTGAACTATTCAATTGTTCCAAACTTCTAGTGCTTTCTCTGAATGATAATTTACTCAATGGAACTCTCCCTTCTGAAATTGGTAACTTGTCATCTCTTAATGTCCTCAACCTCAACAAAAACCAGTTTTCTGGTCCAATCCCTTCCACAATCGGTGAGCTAGGCCAGCTGTATGAGCTTCTGCTCTCACAGAACAGCTTTGATAGTGAAATTCCTATTGAGCTTGCTCAGCTCGAAAATCTTCAAATCATTCTTGACCTCAGTTACAACAATCTCACTGGTGAAATCCCACCTTCAATTGCAACACTGACCAAACTCGAAGCACTTGATCTTTCTCACAATCAGCTTGTTGGAGAAGTCCCTCCCAGAGTTGGGGAGATGATCAGCTTGGGAAAGCTCAATCTCTCTTATAACAATCTTCAAGGCAAATTGGGCAAGCAATTCTCACACTGGCCAGCCGAGGTATTTGAAGGAAATCTACGTCTTTGTGGCAGCCCTCTTGGTCACTGCAATGCTCTATCCAGCAAACACCAGACAGGCTTGAGTGAAATATCAGTGGTGCTCATTTCTGGAATATCTACTCTAATTGCAATTGGTTTACTGCTACTTGGGGTAAAACTCTTTTTGAAACACAGAAGAGAATTAAAAAAGGCCAGTGAGGTGAACTGTGCATACTCATCCAGCTCTTCCCAAGCACAGAGAAGGCTTATCTTCCAAAATGGTGCTATAAAGAGAGATTTTAAGTGGGAAGACATTATGGAAGCCACAAACAATCTCAGTGAAGAGTTCATGATTGGCTCAGGAGGTTCTGGAAAGATTTACAAAGCTGAATTTCCCTCAGGAGAAATAGTGGCAGTCAAGAAGATATTGTGGAAAGATGATCTTCTACTAAATAAAAGCTTCACAAGAGAGGTTAAAACGCTTGGGAGGATAAGGCACAGGCATCTAGTGAAGTTGATGGGTTATTGTAGCAACAAAGGAGCAGGTTTGAATCTATTGATATATGACTACATGGAAAATGGAAGTGTATGGGATTGGCTGCATGGACAACCTGTTAGTAGCAAGAAGAAAAAGAGCCTTGATTGGGAGGCAAGGTTAAGGATTGCAGTGGGATTAGCCCAAGGAGTGGAGTACCTCCACCATGACTGTGTACCAACGATTGTCCACAGGGACATTAAGTCGAGCAATCTGTTGCTAGATTCCAATATGGAAGCTCATTTGGGAGATTTTGGCCTAGCCAAAGCACTCGTCGAGGATTATGATTCCAACACAGAATCGAATACATGGTTTGCAGGGTCTTATGGTTACATAGCACCAGGTATATATAAGAAAGCTCATGCTATAAAATTTTCTATTTTAACATTACTTGTAACGATCCTAACAAACATTTGCCTTTGATTTCAGAGTATGCATATACATTGAAGGCAACAGAAAAGAGTGATGTATACAGCATGGGCATTGTGCTAATGGAGCTTGTTACTGGAAAAATGCCAACTGATGCGCCTTTTGGTGTGGATTTGGACATGGTGAGATGGGTTGAGACACACATTGAGATGCAAGATTCTGCCCGGGAGGAGTTGATCGACTCGGCATTGCAACCAATCTTACCGGGTGAAGAATGTGCAGCCTTCCAAGTGCTGGAAATAGCACTTCAGTGCACAAAAACCACCCCACAAGAAAGGCCATCTTCCCGGCAAGCATGCGATCAACTTATACATGTATTTAACAATAGGATGGTGGACTTTGGGAAGACGAATATAGATCCATATACATAAGTAATCTTGTTTAAGAGATTGAAATCCGGCGACAGTATAAAATCGCAGCCTATTGGAACAACTTTTCATTATGTAGATTTTGAGGCAACTACTTTGTCCCAGTGCAGTCTTTTATGAACAAAATTAACTACTAGGCACTAGCATTAGTTGAACATGCAGAGAAATGTAAGTCCTTTCCTTGTGAGCAGTTTTTAGTTTTTACAAGTACATTTCTACCGTGAAGTATCAATATATCACTCCAAAGTCCAAACATAAATGCATCGAGTTATCTCTTTCAGAAGTACATTTTGATGTTTTATTTGAACATAATTTTGTAATTCCATAAAACGTAATTTACTCTCACCTTGGCCCATCTTTGTCCTATGCCTGCTGTGCCTTAAAATCAAAATTTGCTGATTAGTTCTAAACTAAAATTCAAGAATTATCCAAAGCATGACCTCCCTCAAGTCATAAGACTTGATTTTCAAAATAGTCACGCTTGAAAGAGCACAGCTCAATTAATGCCATTTATTGATGGAGACATTGCATTAGCCTGTTTGCATTATAAAAGCAACCCAAATATATTGTGTAGCAAAAAGTAAATTGAGTTGGAAACACCCAACAGCCTTACAAACATTGAAACGTAACTGAAAATCAAACATTCATCTACAACTCGAAGACCAAATTTTCTGAGAACATGAAAGTATTGTCTGAAGATGTCACAAAACATGGAGTGGAAAGCTACTCATCATCTTCATCTGCAATTAATGTAAAAAAAAAAGAAAAAAAGTACAGGATAAATAAATGTAGGAGTTTAAAGGGAATAGGAAAAAGGGGAAAGGGGGGGGGGGGGGGGGTACTACAGACACTGTTACAAAATACAAACAAATAAATAAAAAAATATATTTTTTTTGATAGGTAATAAGACTTTTATTAAAAAAAGTTGAAACTCATGTTCACGATGGTGAACACTTTGAACAATGAATATTTTAAGGTAAAGGAAGAGTGCAGAGGTAAAATCAATAGCATTTTAAGGGTATAGCATTTATAATGGTGCTCCCAAGGATGGTATCATCTCACTTCCATCCATTACAGGGGCAGCCAAAGCCATTTGTTGCACAGAACTAAAACAAGGAATAAACAGTAATCTCTCATTCCCAAAATAATTCGCAGCACATACTTTATAGCAATCACCAGCAATATAGTAGAGTTTTCAACAAATGCCAGACTCCAGAGTACCACCAAAATTAACACCAAATAAGAGATTTTCAAGTTGTACCTAAAGGAGATGGCTTTCAAGATAACTTTAAAACACTAAGAACAAAAGTGAATTATAACTTGCAAACACAGGTCTGCAGTAACCTTATTAGACTGTAGATCAAACACCAGCTGACGCTAGTCTAGAAGGCATAAATTTGAAACATAACCACATTATCATTTAGCAAAAACTGTAGCAGCCAAAAAATATAAACAAAATTTTTCTAATTTCTAATAAAATTTTTCATTACTTATCAAAATAAAAATAAAAATCCTGATATGACAAAAAACATTAACTGAAAAGAGGAACCTTCATAAATAAAAATCATTATCTAATAGCAGTTGTGAAGCAAACAGCATTTATAATTGCTGAAACAAAACCATCTATTTGCAACCAGAAATACACTAAATCAACATTCCGATATTCCTCATGGTATGCTTGACAGTTAGTTTACAAAAATGCTCTCGATACAGATTAGTCATGCTAACATGCACCATCACTCTTGCATTTTCATGGTAATCATGGCAAAGTTTTTACTTCATTCATTGTCAAGAGGTGGTGGTAGGGGTAAGGGGACTCAATCTAATAAAGGAATTAACTATTAAGAGTCCTGATCAAGGTTCTCACACCATGCGTTTGAATTAGGCTGAGGAAGTGGATGCTTTTGAGTGTGGACATGGAAAACCTAATGATAGTATTGCAGATCTAGATCAAGATCATTCACTGATACAGATAACTCCAAATCACACACAGCATTTCTTAGAAGGTGTAGGATTCTCAGAATTCTCAAAAAGTGCATTATTCCCAAAGTTTCCAAATTCTTAGACACAACAGAATTCCTGGAAGTTTCAGAATTGCTTTGCAGGGATGTGAGCCAATGAGATTCAAAACTAAAAGGGGTGTGTGAATTTTGAGATTGGGGAATCTTCTACTAGATTATTTATGCATGAGGTGACAAACTCCGCTAGTGGTAGGCCCTTAATCCTCGAGATAGGTGGCTGCATATGGTGGCAAATTGCACCCATGCCAGGCACACAAACCCATGGACATGAGGGAGGCATGCCATGGGCTGAAAAGGTGTTTTTGAGTAGCAAAAGGTTGTGCTGCCCCTCTTTGTAGGGAAAGTCCACACAATTTGGCTAAGTTGACAGTATGATGATGGCCTTGTGATTGTGTTGGAACTGTGGTCATGGCCTGGCAAGTTGTAGGCCATTGTTTATTGTGGGCTGCACGTGTAGTGGTGTGCTGTGGCAGCCTTGCATGGTCTTGGCCATGGGCAAGTTGATGAGCAATGGGTGGGTTACTTATGTACAAGGTAGGGCTGGACTGTTTAAATGTGTGTCATGCAAGGTTTATGTGGGAAAAACATGGCTCGGCTGTGGTATGCACAAACCAAGGCTGAGTGTTGGGCAATTTACTTGGGCTAACAGCTTGGTTTGCATGGCCTATGATGGGTTGTAACATGTGCATAGGCAGTGCACGTGTTGAACAGGTGGCAGCAACATGATATAGTAGTTACCAAGCAGTTACCAAGTAAAGGTGCTGGCAGTGCAACCATGCTCTAGGACAGCCAGTAGCTGTGTCCTAAAGGCAATTCCCAGATTTGTGTAGCAAGTCCAGGGGTAATTACTTGGTAACTGCTATTGATAATTATTTCCTACTTGATCCTTAAAGTTGTGCATGCTTTGTAAGACTTGATGGGTGTTTTTGTGTAAGGAAACGTTAGTATCCTTTGTACTTTGTGAGAGGTTTCAAGAGCATGTGCATGTGCGAGAGAAACCATGGTGTACAGTGAGAAAACTGTGTATTTAGTGTATTTTTGTGTGCTTTGTAAGCCTAGATGGCAGAATTTGACTAAGGCATATCCAAGTAGGGAGCCTTAGTGTCCTTTGTACTTTTGTGGTAAAGTGTTCCCCTATAAATTCTGTGTGTTTTGTGCATGCTGTGAATCACACAAACTGATTCTAAGTTTCCTTATGTGAGAATTGGTTTGTTGGCAGAGACTAAGCAAGGCATGCTTAGTGTCATCATCACAAGACAGAAAATTTGGGGTGAAAATATGCCCTGTGACAATTAGTGAGGTGGACAAGTGTACTTCTAGAGAGCATGTTGAGGTGGCTCATGGTATGGTTAATCATGATGGTGAGATTATTAGCCGACCCCAAAAATTTGGGACTAATTCTTAGTTGACATTGCATGGTGAGATTATTATAAAGCCATCAAAAGAGGCTAGAGATGAGTGTCAAATCATGGAATAAAGGTTTTCTTTGGTGAAATCCTTAAACCCCTTCTTTTTATCTTGGTTTAGAATACAGTAAAGAAGATTAGGGGAAAATGTGGAGTGTTTGTACAATAGAGTCTCATGATGTACTGAAGTCCAGAATGTGGCACACTGCTAACAGACATCTAATATCAAGGAAGTGGAACCCTAGCATGCAGCTCTTAAAGTTCCAATTAACAAAAATTTCTATTTGGATTAAGCATTTCACCTATTTTAATACATATTTGACACCTAGTAGACTTAGTTAAATAGCTAGTGGTGCAGGGATTTCCCTTTATTTATACACTATAGCTCAACAGGGAACTAGAATGAATTTTGCTCAAATTTTTGTGGAGGTAGATATAAATGATGAGTGCTGATGGGAATTAAGCAGAAGTTATTGTTGAATATAATTGGAAACCACAATGATGTCACTTATGTAAGTTGATACCCAAAACAGAGTTCTAAAAGTAATGGAGAGCAAGGAAAAAGAAGAGAACAGTAATGACTGGAAAGTTGTGTCTATTAGCAAGAAAAAGGGAATGAATCTAAACATGCTTCTATTTTCCCAGTGGGAACAACAGTCATTTTGCTTTGCCAGCTGATCATGAAGGGAAAAAAACCAACAGAAAACTTCAAGCACTGAAAAATTCAATACTCTGGCTGATATGACAGAAAGAGAAGGTGAAATTCACCATGATGATACTGCTGAATTTGGAAAGAGTGATTTTGAGGATGATAAGATATGAATCTGGAGAGAGATTCTTAACCACTCTCTAATACAATTAAAGCAATAGGAGTTTGTGGTGAGGTGATGAAGGGCACTTAGAAATTTGATCAAAACTTTAAAAGGACGAACAAGATGGTAAAGGTAAAGCATTCTAGATTTCTAACATTGACGTTTTTTTGGCTCATACAAAGAGCGGAACTACCCCAATCTTTATTCATGTATGATATATTTAAAATGCAACATAAGGTGGCTAAATAAAAACAGAAGGAAGCTAGAGCCTTGTTTATGAAAATAAAGTTTGCACTTGGTGTGGTGTGGTGTTAAAACTAGATTGAACATCTTATCAAAAAAAAAAGCACTAGATTGAACACTGTAACACCATGAAAGTTTCTTCTGCCATTATGCCCAGTTGGAGCATCATTCACAATTACACTCTTGTGTTCTTTTTTTCTCTACATTTCTATATGGATCTAACAGCAGTAATGATAGAAGGACCCTCTTAAATAGGATAAGATGGTATATTACTCAGGTCAGGGATAAGGCAATAAGCCTTGGATTCTAGCTGGGGATTAAAAATGCCAGTGAAAAGTATGGAGTTTACGGCTTAACAAGTTTCGACAAAAAGTTCAGGGAATATCTGATGACAGAAGAATTGATAACAGGGATTAAGCAGGGTCTATTGCCAAAAATTTAAACAGAGTCCCAAATAATTATCAACAGTTTTCTTCTTTTCTTCATAGCTCTATAGAATTCTTGAATCTTGGACCAAAGACCATTGTCCTAGTATTATCTCTCTTATGCCTAAATCTCTTTCATGACCTAAGCCATTCAAGTTCTTCAACCATTAGGGAGATAAAGATGCTTTTCACCCTCTGGTTCAGTGTATTCCAGCAGCATATTAAGGACATCACTATGTACATTATTTATAAATAGCTTATACTTTTGACAGTTGAGCTTCGGAAGTATAATAAGAATCGTTATAAAAATATTTTTAACAAAGTTCAAGTAGCAAAGAATAATCTGTATCAAGCTTAAAGATTATTTTAAGGAACCCAAGTGTTTCAGGATGTGTTCAAACTAAAAAGGCAGTGCCTTACTGCTGAGTATACAACCATTAGAAATTTAGATGGAGCTTTCATTTAGCAAAAATCAATAATTCAAAGGCCTAGGAAAGGTGTATGAATTCAAATTATTTTAATAGATATGATGGCATTTGAACCCATGGCGTCTACTCCATGATGATTATTCTTTATCATCCGGCCAAGACACCAATTGGTTTTTTGGTGTTAAGTTGTTAACAGGATTCAAACCCCAGTCCCTTATTTGATAACAAGAGACTCTACCAATTAAGCTATAACTGGAACACACATGAATTCAACTTTTTTTTTTATGATGATCAACCTCTTCAAGACAGGGCCGCTTCACGTACCCACCCTTGTCGAGTAAACCCTGGATACACGACCCCATCCCAAACAACAGTGTACTGGGTAATCCCAGTACTGGAGTCCTCAACCCATGAGGCTAACCAAGTTCCAACTGAGCTACCCTGTGTGGGAAACTTATTTTCATAATAAGAATGAAAAAACAAAAACAAAACTACAATCAAATGCCTTTATTCTAAGTCTGGTAAAAAGCTTGAGGATTTTAATTCAACCATACATGAGTCTATTCATTTCTATCAAGCCTTATTGGGGACTAATGCAGCTCTTCAACATTAAATTTCTACCAAGTCTAATTAGATTAAGGCTAGTCCCTCCTAGGACCACATGGATACACCTATAATTGAAGGTAAAAACCAAAAGGGAATAGAATTCTAGGAAATAAAAAAGTACCCATTTGCAAAGAGCAAAGCAAAATCATAAAAGTGAAATATTTACAAAAAGAAAAACAAGGGTACACCTCTAATTGATGCTGCTTAACAAAAAGGGAATTGAATTGTGAGATATAAGAAAATACCCATTTGAAAATAGCTGAGAAAAAACATAAAAACCAAAAGGGACTTAAATTCTACGAAAACCAATATACCCATTTGCAAAGAGCTAAGCACAAACATGAAAGTGAACTCAGATTTGCAAAAGGAAAACATAGTAATACCAAAGTAACGGCGCTCGTTGGCGGCTTTGGCCTTTTCAAGCATCTTATCAAGGTCTTCTGCGAGCTGAGCGTCCCATTTCACGAGCTGATTCACGAACACAACTCCGAGACCCATGCCAACCACGTGCTCCCATGGATCTACAAGTAAAAACCATTTCCATCAAAATTGGTTTTTGTGGGTTTGTGTTTTTTTGTATTGGAAATGAAAAGGAAAAGGAATGGAGAGACTTACGGCGCATGTAAGGGAGTTTTCGGAGAGCGTTGGAGTACATCTGGGTCCCCAGTCCCAATAGAGCTCCGATCATTGTTGCGCTCCAAGCCATTTCTCTCTCTCTCTCTCTCTCTGATTTTACTGTTTTTTTCTTTCTTCTTCAGGTGCTCTTTGTGTTTGGGTTTTACAAGTGAGGCCAAAATGGCCAACTAGCCCTAAAATCGTAACTATTTAGTTAGTAGGCTCCGTTTACAAACTATATCAGTTACTAGCATCTCGAGTCTTTAAGGGTCGATTTTCGCTTAGAAATCGAGTCTCAAATGGTCCGATCTGATGGACATATTTTTTGATGTGACGATGACATGGAAATCGAGTCTTAAAGACTCGATCTTTAACTTTTATAACTACAACAACCCAGCCCAGCCAGAACAGAACATCAGAGAAGAAAAAAAGAAAAAAACACCAGAAACAGAAAGAGAGAAGATCGAGATTGGAGTCGGTGAGCCAGGCAAACCACCATCGTGCGCGACCCTGGCAGACCACCGCCGCGAGACCCAGGCCGCGCACCGTGAGCGAACCAGCGCCAGCTCGCGCGCGGCCTGGGTCACGCCCCATCGCGACCTGGGTCGCGCGTAGGCTGCGCATCAGGCGCGCCTTGGGTCGCGCGCAGGCTGTGCATCGTGCGCGAACCAGGTCGCGATGGCGCGCGACGCAGGCCGCGCACCGTGCGCAACCCAGGTCATGACGGTGCGCAACCCAGCGCGCGACCCGGGTCGCGACGGGGCGCGACCCAGGCCGCGCGAGACCCAGGTCGCGCGCGACCCAGGCCGCGCGAGACCCAGGCCGCGCGCGGCCCAGGCCTGCTTCGGCTCCTATCTGATCTGATTCTTCTTTCTCCCTCTAATCTGAGTCTTCTTTCTCCCTCTGATCTCCTTCTGGATTTCTTAAATTTTTTTTTGGGTATTTGGCTTGTACGAGAGACTGTGAGACTTAGAATTTTTTCAAATTTTTTTAGTTTATAAATCGAGTCTTAGAGACTCGATTTTCAGGTGGGCAAGTGCCAAATCAGAACATGGAAATCGAGTCTTTGAGACTCGATTTATGACCAAAATCGACTCTCTTAGACTCGAGATGCTAGTAAATGATATAGTTTGTAAACGGAGCCTACTAACTAAATAGTTACGATTTTAGGGCCAGTTGGCCATTTTGGCCTACAAGTGAGGACTGATGAGTTCACTGTTCACCACTCACACACCACTTGAGTACGAGCAATGCTAAAGCGTACACAAAAATTTCACTACATTTTTTTTTTTTTTTTTACCTATCACTACAATCTGCCACATCAGCCATTATAAAAAATTTTGCCAAATTTTTGTTTTAGACTTTTTCTTTATGAATTAATTTTATTTTAATAATTATTATTTAATTCAGTATTGCTTCGAAATTATTTGAAAATCTGACATTTTTTGTTTTTGTTTTGAAATCATGTTTTTAAAACACAATTTTAAATGTTTAAATCATATATAACTAAGTCGAGTGAAAGTATATCTTGAACACTTAGTTCGATAAGTGTTATTCGCTAAATTTTCCGATTAAAATCCTTCTACGTCAATTTATCCATGTCGACATAAATGATTTCAAACTCTTCTTTAAGGGTGATGGTGGTCATAATAGAAAAAATAAAATATAAAAAATCCAACCACCTCAATCAAGCAATTTGTAGCAGATGAGGCTGAGAAGCAAGGTCTTGGAGCAGGTGAGTAAAGCGAGACATTACAATTGGAGAATTCCAAGGAGTACAAGATCTTAATCGAGGAAATTTTTTTGGCAAAAGTACATCAACAGCAACAAAAAACCCTATAGTTTTATCATTGGAATACATTAAACCCAATCTTTTAAATGAGAGGTCTTACTCTTATATATGTACATTTCATAGCTAAGTGTGGGATTTGTTTGAGGTTTTTTTGGGTATATTTATGAAAACTGGGGTTTAGAGTGTCCCACTTAAAAGTATACGATTTAATGTGTCCTAACTCCTAATGATAATACTATAGGTTTTTTTTTTTTTTCTTTCTCTATTATACCTTTCCCAAAAGTTTTTTTACATTGTTGGCGCTAGAGTTGGAAAGGAGGTTTCCAACAAGTCTCCTCCCTCTCACTCTCGCAACCTTAGCTTTCATTCTCCAATAGTGTGGATGCATCATCAACCCCATCACCCCTTAGGTCCCATTTGGGTCCTAACACTAGTTCCATGGCATGGAACCCTCTCCTCCCTCCCACAACGTTCACCACTCCTCCTCCTTTCACTATGTGAAATTCTTGGCTTTTGAGTTTTGAGATTGATGTGTTTTTGAGTTTTTTTTTTAATTGTAAATTACACCCTGAAGTTTGGAGTTGTTTAGATTTTATACCTAAAAGTTTTAGAACTTAGATTTTACACCTTGAAGTTTGGTTCCGTTAGCAATTTACCCCCTACGATTAGTTTCTGCTGTTAATCGATACATCACCGTGCTGACATATTTTATTTTTGCCAAATTAGCCTCAAAACTATGCAATTTTAATGAAAAATAAAAGCTGACCTAGCGTGCATAAAACTAAAAGCCTAAAACTACACCGTTTAAGCAAGCCTAACTTCTAAAATCTCAAACCAAAACTCACAAAGGCAACTCCCTCCCACCTCGCACGGCAGAGACCCATCGTGAACAGCTCCAAAGCGACAGCCACAAGGGTGGCCACAACAGCAGCCACATCACAGCCACACTAAGAACTCTTTCTCTTCTCTCCAGCTCTATTCCTTTCTCTTTTTGGATTTCACTTTTTCTTGTCATTGTTGGATTTGGATTTGTTGGGGGATTCATAGCTGTGATTGGGTTTGCTAAATCAATATTCGTACCTATCTTTTCTGATTCTGACTCATACTCTTACTACTGCAGGCCTAAGGTTCAAGTCCAAATACCAATCATCTATTCGAAGACATGTCCGTCTACAAATAGGAGCACCAGAAGTGAAAGACGTATGAACTTTACAGGAATTCCTTTTTCCTTCTCTAGGCTTAATAAATTTTTTTTTGTTGGTTGCAACAAGTTTGCAACAATGGCCGATATTGCTCGTACAGTATTTTGGTGCACATATGATTGCACTCCAAACATGAAGGTAGAGAGTCGTGGACTTCCATGCTCGGGTTTTAACTGTTGTGAGTCCGCGAATGTCCCTTCAAATCATCAAGTATTTGCTGTAGATTTCAGAAGTATAAATGAATCAAAAGATTATGGAGCAACCGAGCCTTGCAAATATGCCTTCCTAGTAATCACAGCTATGAATCCCCAACAAATCCAAATCCAACAATGACAAGAAAAAGTGAAATCCAAAAAGAGAAAGAAATAGAGCTGGAGAGAAGAGAAAGAGTTCTCACTGTGGCCGCCGCTATGGAGCTATTTACAATGGGTCTCTGCCGTGCGAGGTGGGAGGGGGCTGCTGAGTTTTGGTTTGGGATTTTAGAAGTTAGGCTTAAACGTGTGGTTTTAGGCTTTTAGTTTTGTGTATGCCAGGTCAGTTTTAATTTTTCATTGAAACTACGTAGTTTTAAGGTTGATTCGGTAAAAATAAAACACGACAGCATGGTGATGTGTCAGTTAACGATAGAAACTAACTGTGGGGAGTAAATTGCTAATAGAACCAAATTTCAAGGTGTAAAATCCAAGTTTTGAAATTTTTGGATGTAAAATCCAAGCAACCCCAAACTTCAGGGGTGTAATTTGCAGTTTACCCTTTTTTTTTATTGTATTTTTAGTGATGTTTTAGTATTGTGCTAGGAAATTGTGAGTGCTGCTCCAATCTAAGAACAAATGTTTTACTCTTAGTGTGCATTTAGATACCGCTTATTTTGCTGGAAACTGAAAACTTATTGCTGAATATACTGTAGCAAAATATTTTTTAAATTATTGTTCATGCATTTTTATTACTTAGCTGGTCCATGAACAGTGCCATGGACCAGCCCAAAAAAAAAAGGCAATCAAGGAAAACGCAGCCGCAGCCGCTGCCCAAACAGAGCTTTAGTAATTTTTTGGTTGATATGTTTTTGGGTTTTGCCCCTTTCTTTATTTATTGGGTTTTGTCCCTTTATTTATTTATTGGATTTTGGTGATATTGGAAATTTTGGGTATTGTTACAATTTAAGACCAAAATTTTGGTATATTGTTCTTTAAAGGGATGCTGGAGATGTTTAAGGCGAGGGAGAGGATGTCAACAACAATGTGGCAGAGCTTGGAGAGGTCATGAGCAAAGGAGCAAAGCATATTGAGGTGTTTCTTACGACAATGGTTTTTTTTTTTTTTTTTTTTTAAATCAAACCAAAAAATTGATAGGGTTAAAGTAGAGTATGACATTGCTTGTGTTGATGTGAATAAATTGACATGATTTATTTGGGAAACCTAAAGAACAACACCTAAGGTGTTATACCTAAATTTTGCTCATCACTTAAATCGGAATTGTTTTTACTAATCTAACTTTTTTTTTTCTTGTTGAAATCGTATTTCCACTCAAAATTTATCCAAATCAATTAAAATTATGTCATGAAAACATTATTTAAAAAAGAAAAGAAAAAAAAAAGACTAGATCCCACATAACTACAATACAGTATCAATTTAAATAATTAATATTTTATTTTTAAAAAATTTTCCCTTGAACTTTTTTTTTTTAATAAAAAAATTTTAATGACTTCCTCTTAGATTCAAAAATTATTAGGTACTTCCAACAATAAAACAACTGATATTTTATTATCTCATATGAATAATAAATTTCATACTAAATTAAAAGGTAATTACACTCCCTTCCCTTGAGATTTAAAAGAAAATAATATTTTCCCCTTCCATTAATATTAGTAACAGAATATTCTAAATTTTTTTTAAAAATCTTTTTTTCGAAGTTTAAGCATGGTTGGTAAAAATAGCTTATTTATAAACTCAATTGTATTTGGTATGTAAACAAGTTGACTTTTTTTTTTTTGGTGGAAAAACAACAAGTCAACTTAAATCGAAAACTAAGCTACATAAGTGTATATTCTAACAGATATTATTCATGTTTGAATGTCAAACATAGGTGCTTATTATCTCATTATGCTAAGGTTTGATTAATTATTAACCTTAATTAGTAAAACGTTGTTCTTTTCACACACTTTCCTCAAAAAAAAAAAAAATTGTTCACACACATATATCTTAACAACCCCCTCCACCAAAACATACACGAATTACAATTAAAATAAAATCAACAAGTGATAAGTCTTGATTTTTTAGTAGCACCTCATCAATGGGTAGGTTATTTAGCCATTTTACCTTTGAAAGGGAACAATTTTAATATCAAATTAATAGAGTTTGGTGAAATGGATGTGAAGAGAGAAAAATGTTTTTACCCTTCGTGTTTGTAGTGGAATGTTATTAATAAAAGTTGCTATAGATGGTAGTTGCAGTAGAATTCATTCAATATGTTATAATCATTTACATCACCTCATAACATTGCTTCATAATCCATGTATGCACACCTCATAATAGAATAAGCAACCTTGTATAATTGAAGAATACCAAATATTTTGCAATGAATTCATCATACGGATTTTGGACATGTTTTGATAGCTTTCTTATTAATTTATTTATACCCAATGGTTAAAACCACCAACACAACACCCTTTTTAATTTTTTGATTGGATTAATGTATACATGTGAGGTAAGCTTATCTTTTGTCTCTCTTTTTTTTTTTTTTTTTTTTTAAGGGTGAAAAGGATACATAATGGAACTAAGCAATAACAGAAATACCAGGGTAGAGCCTATCTACACTAACTCCCCTGAGGTCAGCCTCAACAATATCTAGAATATCTACAACAACCCCCCCGAGGTCACCCTTTTTTTTATTTCTTTTTTCTTCCGTTTTTTCTCAGCCATATTTCCTTAACCTTTTGTCTTCTTTATTTCTCCCTTTTCTCAAATTTCCTCCATAAACTTCTTTCAATGCCTAACTCTGTTTCAAATATTGCTTGCCTTAACCCAGTACCCACACTTCAACAAAGTGACTTCGGTGAGTCATAACCAACACAACACCCTTTTTTTATTTCTTTTTTCTTCCGTTTTTTCTCAGCCACATTTCCTTCACCTTTTGTCTTCTTTATTTCTCCCTTTTCTCAATTTTCCACCACAAATTTCTTTCAATACCTCTCTCTAACTCTGTTTCAAATATTGCTTGCCTTAACCCAATACCCACACTTCAACAAAGTGACTTCGGTGAGTCATAGTTCATCAAGAATCAAGACCCACTTTAGCACCCCTCTTTGAAACAACTTTTTGACCGTTGTGTTGATCGGTGACTCCATGATTCTCATCAAGAATCAAGACCCAGTTCACTTCGGTAGTACCCACGACATGCAGTGGTGATGGGGCTCCATCGGTGACGAAAACGACATGCGGCGGTGATGGGGCTTCATCTGCGACAAAAATAGCTGTTGAGAGCAACAAATCTAAAAGTTGCGTACGGTCATGATTGGCCGTGGGTCTGTGTTTATACATATATAGATGATGACAGGCAAAGCATCATGAAAGAGCAGAGCATTGTGAAATAGTTTTGGTGAAAGAAAAGGTACAGCATCGGGAAAGTGAAGACAGAGCACGGGTTTGGGACTTATAAAAGTTTTATTATTATTATTTTTTTAATATTGTGCTGACGTGGAAATTTGTAAGAACTTCAAAAGCTTCGATTTTATATATTTATATAGGTTATGTTGAGGATTCATTATCTTGTTTTTAAAAACGCGAACATATTTCGCTGGTTGAGAATTAGCAGGGGTTCTTCAAGCCATACATTCTATAACATTTTTTTTTTTTTTTTTTTTTGAGAATTATTCTATAACATCTTTATACCCTTATTTTGTGTGTATACATCAAAAGTTTATTTATTTTTTTAAATAAAAGAATCGTATGCTGTATCGAACATAATTAGCCTTCAACTATACAGATTCAACCAAATCTCACGTGGGATTCTCTAGATGAATGATGTAATAATACATGTATCCTCTATAAAATAAAAGTCATCTTAATTAATCTTACTTTCAATTCACAAATCTTTGCAAATCCTAATATGTGGCCTCCTTAGAAATCGATCGTTCTTTATTCATGCAATAATTTAACTGTGAGGAAGTTTAAAACATGAAGAAGGCCAGTAAAAAAAAACCTTTGTAGCTAGAAAAAAAGGGCGGTGACTGGTCTGAACTTTGAACGAATGAAAGAAGACATATCGTTTCTTTCAATGTTATGATTTACTTTTAAAACAATAATTTACTGGAATTTACTTTTTTTTTTTTCTTTCAAATTACACCCATAAGATATATTAATCAGGATTTGAAAGTTTGAAACCAATAAGGACGTCTTTTTCTGAGATGTACACAAGGGGAGAAAATTTGGGGTTTTCTCTTGGGACAAGTTATTGTATTTGTATCCCGAATGAGTGAAGATCTCATTCTCAGGTGAGTTTGTTTTAATAATTATGAAGAATATATTATTGTATTTGGTGTGGATATCATATTTGGTATAAACTCGAGAAGATATTGTAATTGATTTTACAATAGTATGAATGTTAATTTGGAGCCTGTCCCATATTGCTTTGTCCATTTTAAGGAGAAATTGTTTTCCATATAAATCTGTGTCTTTTTTGTGTGATTTTGTGATAATATATTTTGGTGATTAATTAAAAATTTTAACTAATTTTCTTAATTCACATAAGACGAGATTGAGACCCAATACACACATACTCAATTAAAAATAAAAATAAAAACCCACCACCAACCCTTGTATGCAGGATGATACCTCTCCAGACACAAAATGCTTAGAGGTTTAGGGGAGGGGTTCAACAGTTCATGCAGCATTACATTAATGTAAATACAAAATAAAATAAAATATTATAAAAAGAAGAATAAGCTCTATGATGTACCTTTTTTTTTTTTTTTTTGGAGAATCCATTCCGTGGGAAATTTCATTAATCAAGAAAGTGGCTTTTCCGCCAATACAAGACAACTAATGTCTGGAGGAACAGACTCCATCCAAACCGTTAAAGATGAGCAATATCTAGCTTTTTTGGCCAAAGCATCCGCTACACAGTTACCTTGCCTATGAGTATGAGAGAAATTAAAACTCTGCAAAGCTTTAACATACAATAAAGTATCTCGACAAATATGACCAAAAGCAGTCTGAAACTTATCACCATTTTGAAGAGCTTTGATGACAGTTTCCGAATCTCCTTCCAAGACGGAATTTCGAAGACCTACTTCATGGATGAAAATGGCAGCTCGCCTAGCTGCTAGCAGTTCCAACATCGTAACAGTAGCGGGCTGTGGTATTTTTTCAGATAGGGCCACCATTACTTCACCATCTTTGTTTCGAATCACCACCCCAATACCAGCTTCCCCTGTATCAGAAAACATTGCGCCATCGAAATTTGTTTTATATTCACACCGGTTTGGAGGTCGCCAATTCACAGTAGTGGTGGGCCTGGGTAGTTTCAACTTTGGCGTCCTTCCTGGATTGTGAAGCGATAAAAACCTCTTCGCTTCAAGTACTACCCGGTTTAGAGGAATAACATCCTCCTTCACTCTGAGTTTGTTTCGTTGCATCCACAGGAACCAGGCCGTGACTGCAAATACCTCCAATTGGTGCAGCTTCTCGAATACAACCTCCAGTAAATTTTCAAACGAACCAGTAGCCATAATTTGTCTATTTATCCAGCTGAAATCTGTGTCCCAGACTTGGCGGAACACCTCACATTCCCAAAGAGCATGAAGAGAGGATTCGGCCTTTAAGGAACATTGGAAGCAGGTATCATCATTCACAACCCTCCTTTTCTTCAAATTCTCCAAAGTCGGCAACGCATTGGAACAAGCTTTCCACAAAAATTGTTTTATCTTACCAGGCACAGTAGCTTTCCAGATTTTTTTCCAGAAATTCCTATGCCTCTCCGGATTTGATACCGACGCTGCATCAAAATTTTCTTCACTACACAACCATTGATACCCTGAGCTAACCGAATAGAGACCATCATTGCTCTTTGGCCAGTACAAACAGTCAGGTTGATTAGTGATGCACAGCGGGATAGCTTTTATTTTTTGGGCTTCAAAGGGTAGGAAGATGCTGTCAACTAGATTGTCATTCCAGGTGTGAAATTGTGGATCAATGAGGGCTGATACAATGGCTGACCTGAAGGCAGGGGAGGGTGGAGATAAGATTCGGCCTTGAGAGCCTCCAGGTAGCCAGTTTGACCCGTATATCATGATTTGGGAGCCATCTCCAATTCTCCATTTTGAACCCTGTGATATAATTCGCCTAGCATGAAGAATGCTCCTCCATGCAAACGAACCCGAGGAAGCCTTTGCATCGAATATAGATCCATTCGGAAAGTATTTCGCTTTGAATACTTTATAGAAGAGGGAATTTGTGTCATGAACTAACCTCCAAACTTGCTTGGCCAACATGGCTTCATTGAACTTGCATAGATCTTTGAAGCCCATACCTCCCTCCAATTTTGGCTTGCATAAAATATCCCATTTCTTCCAATGTATTTTCCGTCTATCACCACGTTGCCCCCACCAAAATTTTTGAATCATCATCTCTATATCTTTACAAAGGCCCACTGGTAGACGGAAACAACTCATGGCGAAGGTGGGTATTGCTTGTGCCACGGCCTTAATGAGGACTTCCTTCCCCGCTTGTGATAACAATTTTTCCTTCCACCCCTGAATCTTTCCCCACACCCTCTCCTTTATAAAGTTTAAGCTTGCCCTTTTATTTCTTCCCACCACGGCTGGAAGGCCTAAGTACTTCTCATATTCTTTTATCTCGGGCACCCCAAGGTAATTCTTTATGGAATTTTTAACCTCCAATGAGACCGACTTGCTGAAAAACAAGGTGGTTTTTTCCTTGTTTATCCGCTGCCCTGAAGCCTTTCCATACACCTCTAAGATTTCTTGGATAGTTTGGATGTCGCTTATCTGTGCACGACAAAACAACAAACTATCATCAGCAAAAAATAAATGAGAGATTTTAGGCCCATACCGGCAAAGGGAGTATCCCCTTATTTTATCTTCATTCACTGCTTTTTGGATTAGAGCATTGAGACCTTCCGAACACAAGAGGAATAGATATGGTGATAAGGGGTCGCCTTGTCGTATACCCCTTGTAGGAGAAATGTTTCCTTTAGGTTCACCATTGATAAGTATGGAGTATGAAACTGTGCTAATACACTCTGAGATCATCATTATCCACTTGCTATCAAACCCCATTTTTTCCATTAACTTCAACAAAAAGACCCATTCCACTCTATCGTAGGCCTTGCTCATGTCAAACTTGAGTGTCATAGAGCCTATTTTGCCGGAGTTCTTTGTTTTCATGTGATGAAGAGTTTCGTAAGCCACCAGTATATTATCAGAAATAGCTATATCAGACTGAAAAGCACTTTGAGATTCAGATATAATATCAGGTAAAATCACTTTCAATCTATTCGCTAACACCTTGGAAATAAGTTTATATAAAATATTACACAAGGCTATAGGACGAAATTGAGATACCTGATCTGGGCTTTTCACCTTTGGGACAAGGGTGATGTAAGTGTGGTTAATTTCTGCTGGAATATGACCCGAATTTAGGCAAGAGCAAACTGCCTCAGCTACTTCACCACCAATTTCTCCCCAATAATGTTGGAAAAAAATTGGGGGTAAACCATCAGGTCCAAGAGCTTTCAAAGGAGCCATTTGAGATAGGGCTATATCCACTTCTTCCTTCTTGAAATCACGGCCAAGAAAAGCATTCATCTCATCTGTTACTTTCCTTGGAATGTGATTCAACACCATATCAATTTCACTAGGTTGGGATGATGTGAACAGCTCTGTATAATACTCCACCATAAGTTCTGCCACCTTTTCGTCCCCACTACACATCTCACCCCTAGCATTCAAAAGCCCATGAATATTATTTCTCCTATACCGTTGGGAAGCTCTATTGTGGAAGAAACTTGTGTTCTTGTCCCCTGACTTTATCCAATGTGACTTTGATCTTTGCTGCCAAAGCTTTTCCTCCACTAACAAGAGCCTTTGGATTTCATGTTTCAATTGATGGACACTCTCTCCATTTCTCCCCTGTACAGCCACGGATTCAGCATGTTTCAACTTCTTTTTCGTTTCAATCAGCTGGCGTGTTACATTGCCAAAAGATTTTTTGCTCCACCACTTGAGACTTGATTGGCACTTTTTTATTTTATTTGTAACCTTGTCCATAGGCGCAGTCCCACCATCACTCCTCCATACCGAGTGAACAATTTCATGACAACCATCATCTTCTAGCCAAACTTGTTCAAAACGCCAAGGACGATTTTTCCTATTCGGAATTCCCATTGGGTGAATGATAATGGGTTTATGATCCGATGTGCCACATTCAAGAGTAACCACCTTAGTTGCTGGGAAAAGATTACACCAAGGCTGTGTGCCAACTGCCCTATCCAACCTTTCCCATATAGTATTTCCATTGGAGAAATTCTTGTACCATGTGAACTTGTTTCCCACAAAGCCCAGATCGATGAAACCACATTCATCAAGAACGTCGCGGAAATCTTGCATTTGTTGATGTGGTCTAAGCCTGCCTCCCAACTTTTCATGAGACTTTGTAATCTCATTAAAATCGCCAGCACATAACCACGGAAGAGACGATTTTGTCTGTAGCCATCTCAATTTTTTCCATGACTCCCCATGATTCTGAGTTTCCGGGAAACCATAAAATCCCGTAAACCTCCAGCTATCCTCCTTTCTTTTATTGATGACCACATCAATATAATTTTGTGAGGAATTCTCCACCAGTAAATCTACATCTTTTTTCCAAAATATGGCCAAACCCCCTCCTCTCGTAACTCTTGAAACACCAAAAGTATCACCAAACCCCAATTTATCTTGTAAATTTGTTAGCCTAGCTTCATCCAGCCAAGTTTCGGCTAAAAACATGACTGCAGGATCTTGTGCTCGGACTAGATCACCAAGCTCTCGAATTGTCTGCAGGTTCCCAAACCCGCGACAATTCCAGCATAGTAGACTCATTGAGCCTGGCGGGGCTGTGATACAGCCTCCGCCATTCCATAGTCTGCTTCCTCTTCATCTTGGGACACCACACATTTCTTCTTTTTATAACTCAACTCTTCCTCTGCCTCCAATGGACGTTTCAGAGATGGATTTCCTTGTTTACACTCTCCCTGCTTTGGACGTAGGACTCTTTTCCATGTCCGGCCTACTCTGCCACAAGAGTTTTCCTCTGAGCATTGATCACTCGGGCTGCCAGTAAGGTTAGGAAGGGACACGTGCTGCTGCACATGATCACTTAAGATTGGGGTTAAAAGAGATGCGGCGCCTCCCTTCTCAATGCGCGTTGCCCTAGCATTAATCACGCCTTCTCCTTCATTTTTTCCTGCCTCGTTGTCCGACTTGTGTAACTCCCACTCATCATTACTTCGCATCTCATTAGTTATTTTCCCATAATTTTCGCCCTCTTTAATTACCTTCCGTTCAGGGATTTTTCCGTTACTCACATTAACTCCAACGTTCGTGGAATCCCTCTCCGTCTCATGATTCGCCGGAGTTTCATCCATCGGAGATTCAGGTGACTCCGACCTGGTGGCTGTCGTGACTCTTTTTTCCATCTGTTTTCTCCTGGCCTCGAAAAATCCTGGCACTTTGATGACCGATTTGCGTGGCGCCACATACGGAGATGCTCGAATCCAGGGGCCATATTCTCTGTCTTCCAGTGACAGCGATCCCTCACTTTCAATCCATTTATCGCAGTCCCTGTCCACATGCTCCATGCATCCACACCAGTAACAAATGATTGGCAACCTCTCATACTTAAAACTCACCCATTCTGTTTCTCCATTCTCCAGAGACAATTTCCTACCACGGCACAGAGGAATTGTGATATCCACTATCACTCTCACACGGAAAAAATTTCCTCCTTCCATCTCTGCGATATCAGTATCCATGCACACTTCTCCCACACTACTGCAAATTTCCTCCGCCACCCCCCTATTTAAGAAACGAATTGGTAAGTCATGGAGCTGGACCCACAATGGAACTTTGTTAAAACGAACTTCACTGATCGGAATGGCCTTTTCATAGCGACAGAGGACCACCAAATGTTTATCAAAACTCCAAGGTTGGAGGGCTAGAATTTTCTCCGCTTCTTCATGATTCTCAAAGACAAATAATAGAATGTGATCTCCAGCAGTTCGAACCTGAAATCCATTTTTTAAGCGCCATAACGGACTGAAAGTGTGGACTACTGCCTCAATGTTCAGTGCTCGTTTTGTAAAGAACTTTGCCGCTAGGATTACTTCACTAGATGATCTCTCCTTTGTCAACCGAACCGTACCCTCTTCCCTGTCATTCAAGGTTAATTTGCTCCAATGTTTTGTCAGTCCCTCCATGTTAGGTGACACTCGTGTTTCCCAGACCCCCTGAAAAAGAAAAAGAAACCACAAACCCTACAGGTATACACTGATACCCTAGGGACACTCTAGCCTCACTAGAAGGGACAGACAAATTCTACTGTGGAAGGGAAGTTTGAAGCTTCAAAACTATCCTCACACAGAGAAACCTATAACACGATGACTCCTGAATGCCTATCTCTCCAAATTTTTTGCTCTATGATGTACCTTGATAACAGGGGAGGCGTTACTAATGCTTCAGGGGGTTCAAATGAACCCCCTAACTTGATTTTTAAAAAAAATGTATAAAATACTATTTTATTAGTAAACAATTTTTTGCACACTCTGAAATAAATTAGTTCAATCCAAAACTAAACAACACAAATCAGTTATTCCAAAACCAACTAATAACATAAATCACAGATCTCTCTCTCTCTCTCATGAATTTCTTTTCTTTATCCGACTATTGATACTTTAAGAGTAAATAGTTAGTGTTTGTGAGTTGTAAATGTCTCTCTTTTTATTATAAATTTATATATTATTTGTGTGAGTGTATGTCTGATACTGATTATGTGCATTATTCATTTATTTATTTTTGTTATAATATTATTTGTGTGAATATGTGCGTGTATAGTATAAATATAATATAACTTTATATAATTTAATAATTAGGAAATATAGAGGGTTTATTACACGTGTGTGTATTATTATCATATTATAATAACATTTTATTATGAAGTTAGTGATTAAAAAAAAATAGAAAAGTTAGTGATTCTTCAAACATTTGATTAATTAAGTAGACACATAGTTCTCTCAAAAAAATAAAAAAAGTAGACACATATGTATTATTTATATATGTATAGATGGGTGTGGTTCTTTGAGTTAATAATTAATATAATGCACGTGGGTTTAGTTTTGTCATTCAGTTTAAAATATTTTTATATAAATAATGACAATTGCATAAAAATACAAAATGGTATACAAAATTTAAAAAATAAAATGGTTACAACCACTCGTGATAGAGGTAAGCCAAACCCCATTTTTAGAACCTTCACCCATCAAATTTTTTCATGGGTAAACAATATGTATTGGCTCAATTATGGCTATTGATCCTATGTGAATATAGTAAATTTATCACATATTGATTCACATTTAGGGACGAAGCTATTGTTTGACTTTTCGAGCCAATGTCCCCAAAAATTTTTTTTATTTAAAAAAATACTAATATATATTTATTAATTTTAGCAATTTAGTTCAATAAAATTACGTTTGCCCCATTTTAACAATATCATTCATTCTTTTAAAGGCCACAAGAAAAACTATAGATCTAAAATCTAAAACAAAATTAACTAATCCAAAAAAGTTAACCCAACTATAAAAATTACCAATAGTAAAGCTAAAAAAATTAAGTCTAGTCAACCAATCTAAAGCAAAACAAACAACCAACCCCTTAAAAAAAATTTAACAAAGTAATTTTGTCCTTACCCAATAGTAGACAAACGCCAAGTTCTCTTTTCATAAATAATATATTGCATTGTAATGTATTAAGAGACAATAATTTTGTGTTTGTGTTTGTTGATGGATTGTTAATACTAGATAAATGCTTATTTAAATTTCATAATAATAATAATATTATTATTATTATTTATACTTTCACGCCTTAACTACAAGTCTTGACTCCATTTTTGTTCACATTAACTATTGATCATTGTATGAGTAGCTTCTTGGTTGATTTTGAGTCTAATTACAAATTATGAAGCTATCTTTATTTTGATTTCGAACTGCAAGTACATGCAAATAAATAATAATAAAAATGTTGTCCTTAATATTAAATGTATCCTAATATGAATTTTCAAGTATTGATTTTGTTTTAAATTTACTATATTTTTTATATTCTTGAATGAAAAAAAAAAAAAAAAAAAAGGATTTATCCTTTGGCCCTTGAAGATATAATCCTGCTTATGTCACTAAAAGGAGGCTCTCATCATCATTTGTCACGTCCACAGCTGCAAAGTTATACACAAGATGACAAGAATGCAAGCAAAGTCTAGAATCCACTTTATTCTTCTACTCCTACCCCATCTTTTTTTGCTGCTACATGAGGGTACTTTTTTAATAGAACAAAAGGATTTCATTATACAAAAAGAAAATGACATGCTAGCTGCTAGCTCTACTGCTATTGTATTGACAGAATAAAATAGCATTTTATGTACACCACATTCGGGAAGATAACAGATAGGGATTGGGAGTGGGTCGCAAGTTCCTAACCCCTTTAGCTCTAAAATTTGGATTGTCTATTCGTTTTGTTTAACTTCTACATAAAAATTAGTTTTGAAAAATTCTCTGAATGAAGTTGCTTAGGTAAATATTAGGAGAGGGTACCACATGCTAGGATGTTTAGAAAAATTCTCTCAAGCTAAAAACTTAATTCTCTTTTCATTGCATAATATTGAAAGAGTAAACATTTTATTTATTTATTTTCAAGGATAAAAGACTATTTTAGTCTCTAAATTTTACCAAAAATTTGGTTTTTGTTCCTAAACTTTAAAAAGTTATTTCATCACCCTTAAACTTTGTAAAGAGTTTTTGTAAAAGTTTAGAGACAAAAATAGAGCTGAAAAAACACTTCTTTCAATAGTTTAGGGATAAAAACGAACTTTTTGATTAAGTTGGACATAAAGTAAAATATTTTCGATAGTTTAGGGGTGAAAAACAAACTTCAATAGTTTAAAATTTTTTCTTTAAAACGAACTTTTTAAAGCTTAAGGACCAAAATAATAATTTACCCTGTTTTCAATATTAACTTGTAACTGAAATGAAATAGAGATTCCCATTTTTCACACTCATGTTACGATTTATACCCAAAATGCATGACTATAAAATACAACATCCACTCCAACTGTATACATGTTCTATTACACAATATTACTTAAATACAATTACTATAAAGCAAATAAACAGCCACAATAAAATGAAAATAGTGTACATAGTCAACCTTTTGCAACATGACAAAATTATGTGCAGAAGCATAAGTAAAGACTTTAATAATCTCAGCAGAAATAGCAAATCCCCAAGCAGTAAAGACAACTAAGAGTCATGGCCCATTCAAACGGCAAGCCTTGTTAACATGGACATGACTGGTTTCAACTTCAAGCCTTTCTTCCAAACATGGTTCCAATCATGAGGGCTGTCCTCTCTTCAAATCCCATCTTTGACCCAATTCTCCTATGCCACAAGCTTGCATCATCAACAACATTTTCTAAACTGATTACATCATCAAAGGTCTTCAAGCAAAACTGATATGATGCTACAAACCCTCTTGTTTCTCAAATTCACCACCCATGATGAAACCTATATAAGGAGGCTTTTGGTACCACTGCATATGGAAATCACTCTCATCTTAGACTTCCACACAATCTCTCTCAACAAAATTTGCAACAAATATAATATTTATAAATACTATTCAAGAATTTACAAACAGAGAAAAAAGAGAAGGAAAAAAAAAGAAGAAAAAGAAGAAGACACTAAAAGAAAAGTCAATACCTTACTATGAATTCAAATGAAAACATGAAAACTTTTTATACATGTGTTTGTATCTATATCAGGCAATGAATGCATTCTATAGCTAGATTAAAGTGGTACTTATTCTCCACTAGGGAACAAGATGGAGAGATCTCTAATACACATCACTCGTGTCTTACTTATCAAGCCAACTAAGAGAAAAAGAAATGAATGCTATGCATAAGAATCAATTGATTAAAATATGTAATTCATGCTTACATGTTTGCAACATAACGTGTATATCTTGCACTTGAATGCATTGCAAAGAACTCCCAACCATTTATAGCACCCACCCATGTTTATGCAGCTTCATAAAGAACAAAATGTTTGTTATAAAAAATAAAAATAAAATAAAATAAAGAACAAAATAATGATCAATCATGTTATATTTCTTTGGATATATTTTGGAACTCAAAATCCATAGCAAAAACTTCAGCATATTTCAGTCTAAGATTTTCTGTAAAGCTAAAATTACCTACAATAATAGGAGATATGAGAGTTAAGATTATTAGCCAAACACTAAATCTCAAGTTGATCACAAAATGGAGGGCATAAGTGCAGGATAAGAAAAATCGATCTTAAAATTACGAACAAACAATATTGTCACTTGATAAAATATATTTGATGGTCTCCTCCATGCAGAGAGAGAGATCAAAGGTTGTGAATTAACCTAAAAGAATACAAATTAGATGAACCAAACATACCGCACATTACACACCATCAGAGAGGAGTCTAGAGAGCCATAACAGGCCAATGCATAGGTACATGTTTGAACAAATGTGAAGGACCATATGTTAGGTTCCAAATGAGCACTCCTCTTCCATATCACGCACAACCTATCTTTCAATAACATTACTCTACAATTTATTTTTGAATGTGATAAGTGATAACAGATAGAAGATGCACTACAACTATTGCAAATGAAACGTCAAACAAATAGAACACTAGACTTTTCCAATGCCTCAATTGGTTTTGCATAAGAGATCAAATGAAATGTTACTCATTAGAATAAAAAATCATAGGAGCTTCTAAGAAGAATAAGATAAATAAATAAGTACACACCTAGTGGGTAGTTTCATCCCCTTCAAACTCCAGGATGTGAGCAATTTTTGGCAATCGTCCCCTGCTTCCTACTGGCATCCTTTCAAATTTTTGCTTTGTGCTTCAAACTGTTTCTGTATACCAGCAGCAAAAAATTGTAAAAAAGAAATACTATAGATGAGTACATGATACATAAGATGTCATGTGTTCTTTTATCAATACAATAGTTATTAAACTAATGAATGTCAAAAATAAATCTCTCTCTAACCCCAAGTTACCATCACATGGTGGAACTAATGTATGACCTCCCTTGTTAGCCACAATTGTTGTAGTAGCAAACTTCATTCTCCTCTTCCACCACCTATTTTTGCTGCAGCTTCTCTTATCTTACGAGGAAGACGAAAAGAGATTCTTTTTTAATAAAACACAAGAAGGAATTCATTAACATTCACCCCAAATACATATCCAAAATTCATGATTATAGAAATGCATCCACACCAGCTTCTCTTATAACACTTGAATTATGCCTATCCAAAATGCATGATTATAGAAATCAACATCCACCCCAAATACATGTTCTATTAAACAATATTACTTAAATACAATTACTATTATATAGCAAAGAAACAGCAAGCATAAAATGAACAAGTTTTACTAAAAGAAAGAATAAAATGAACAAGCTTTACTGTACATAGACAACAGTATGTAACAAGACAAAATGAAGTGCAGAAGCACCAAGCAAGAGCTTAATAACCTCAGTTGAAATAGCAAAGTCCGCAGCAGAAACAAAATGAGGTGCGGAAGCCCATCCAAACCACAAGCTTGGTTAACATCAACACAGCTGGTTTCCAGTATATAATTCAACACACCCTTGCTTCCAAACATGGTAGCAGTCATGAGGGCTGTCTTCTCTTCAAATCCATCATCTTTGACCCAATTCTCCTCCCATACCACAAGCTTGCCTCACAATATCATGACATTCTTCTTCCACAGAACTTTTGAATCCAATTAAATCATCAAAGCCCGATAATTCAAGAAAAATTGAAATGATGTTATTGTCTTGTTTCTCAAATTCAACGCCCATGATGAAACCTATTTCAGAAGGTTTCTGCTTGGAACCACTGCACATGGATATCACATTCTTCTCAAACCTTCACATAGTATCTCTCTAATAATTTGTAACAAGTAGAATATTCACAAATGCTATTCCTGAATTTACAAAAAAGAGCAAAGAGCAAATTAGAAAGAAAAAATTTACTCATAGAAAATTACAAAGAAACACACGCACACACACACGCCAAAAGAGCTCCACTCTGATAAACATATATAAGATATACTAATAGGCAAATAAATATTCAATAGTTTATTCATTAATATATTCATAAAACTATCACCCAAATTCAAGCCAATATGGTTAGGACCGTGAATGCTAACCAGTGCTCCCAGAACCTTACGGTGTTACGAAGAGGCGCATCAAAGTCTTTATCCAATGGCAGCAGAGCAAAGCCCCACGTCTATACATGTAGCAGGTGGGCTCTTTGCAATGCATTGGTAGACTTGCATCAATTAACTGGGCTGTAAAGCACTGATGCCACAGGATCTCCCATATGGCTACATGACAATGAATCGTTAGGGTGATTGCTGAAAATTCCAACAAATGTAAAACAGAACTTTCTCACAATAACAAGAAACACAACCAAACATTTTCACACAGGAACCAAAGATACACTAAGCATATCAACAAAACCATGAGATTCAAAACTAAAATTACATCCTTCTCATACATTTTCGTAGCAACCAACCAAGATGCTTTAACCATTCATAAATTAAAATGGAAAGCCCCATATCCAATTGCTTTTTCCCCATTCATTAATACAATAGTGATTTTAGGAATTTTTATTTTTATTTTAAAAAAATATATTGGCAAAAAGACCCCCTCCTCAGCCCTGGTTGCAGTGCTTGTAACTTGGAAGAATAAATGGATTTTTTATCTCACATTCTTGATTCATATATAAGCACAATTTAGTCCATGTATTTTCAATTTGAATAATTGACACCTTGGAGATTATGATGTGATTCAAATTAGTCCCTGTAATTTCAATTTGAACACTTAACCCCTTAGACATTATTTTGTGCATTGGTTTAGTTTGTACATCTTACCATGATTTTTTTCTTAATTTAATTTCCTTAGGTGAGATCAAATCATTTTTTGAATCTTAAGAAAAAATAAGAGATTTATGGGAATAGGTCCTACTTATTAATTGAGACAAAGTCACTACATCACTACGAATTCAAATGGAAAAATAAAATTTTTCCACTTATGCATGTATCTGTATCTATACAACGCAAGTCAATTTTGTAGCTCAATTGAAGTAGTACCTTCTCCTCACTGAAGAACAGGATGGAGAGATCTCTTATACACACCATTCATTTTTGTTAATTATAAAGCCAACCAAGAAGAAATAAATGAATGCATTGCTTGATCATAAATTGAGTAATAAATTGCAATTCATGCTTACATGTTTGTAACATAATGTGCATATCTAGCACTCAAATGCATGGCAAGGAACTCCCAGCCATTTATAGCATCGCCCATGTTTATGCAGCTTCACGTAGTGATGTTATGTTTCTTCTTCAATTTCTTGGACACAATATTCATGGCAGCAACTCCAGCAGATTTCACTGTAATCTCTTCTGTAAAGCTAAATTTACCTACAATATTTGGAGATACCTGTATCAGAGTTAAGATTACTAACCGTAGACTAATGCTCAAGATGATCTCAAACTAAAGGACTTTAGAGCATAAGGAGGAAAACTGGCCACTAAATAAAAACATATGATAATGAACAAATACTGAGACACAAGTAGAAAGATACGTGACAGCCGATAGCATCAGAACATATGGAACAAATCTTTCTAACATAATGTCTAAATAGACATAACAGGCCAAAGCATAGGAACATGTTGGAACAAACAGAGACAAAAGTGAAGGACCACAAACCTAAGTCATAAGTTCCATATATGCAATGCTCTCTCTCTCTCTCTCTCTCTCTCTCTGCCACACACATACATATATATTTTGCTTCACTCTGCAAAATTTTAACCACAACCAGCTATTCCTTAAGTCTAATTTCAATTTTAAAATTCCTAACTCTTCTAATTATTACTGCAGCACAATGCCTGCTGCCATTCTAACATACCTTTCTTCTGAAAGTATAATCACTATTATGAGACCCAAATTCATAAGAAAAGGCCACTTATGGATCTTTAACGCGACACTAGACCAAGAAAAAATCCCCAAAGTTTAGAACTCTAAGGATGACAGAAAAGGTCTACCTTTAGATGGAGCCTAAAAGACACTATAACCCTGATTTTATCCTGTATAAACTTCATTGTTCATTACTTCTATAATTTCAACTCCTTTTCTTATACACCTTATGAACCAAGCTACAATTATGTAAGCTATAAAACCTTGATTTCCCTTTGCTTCATCAGCTAACTTGTTGCAAAATTACAGAGCCCTCAATTGGTTCTGCATATGAGATCAACTGAGATGTTTCTCATCATTAGAAAAAGCAAAGAATAAACAGTTAAGCACATACCTAGGATGTGAGATGTTTTTACCAATAGTCCCTTGTTTCCTGCTGGCACCCTTTCAAAAATTTGCTTTGCACTTCAAAATATCTCTGCATAAAGAAAGAGTAAATAAATTTTCCAAAAGATCAGTAGCAAAAAAATAATAATAAAATAAAACGTTATGCAGATGTCATCTCCATTTAAGCTAGTTATGGGCAAACAACTAAAAACATCGATAATTAGAATTTTAAGTGGTTGCACCCAACTGAGAATGAAGATTCTAGCAATTATTTTCTAGCTGAAACTCCAGAAAAGGCCTCCTTCTGATTCTGAGGCAATATTGTCTCATCTCTCTCTCACCCTCTCTGTTTTTTTCTTCTGCCTTTTCTTCCTTACTATCCTTTGTGCATTTGTTCTCCAGAGTTTATAACCATATCCAGCTATTCTTTAAGCCTAATCTCAACCTAGAAATCCTTAAACATAATTATTAGTGCAATATATCAGTAATGACCAATTCGCAATCTCTTCTTCAAACAGTACAATCATGTTCATGACACCCCAAAATCATTGGAAATGGTCTGTGGATTTATAGTGCAACACATAAGCAAGAAGAAATAAGCAAGTTTAGAACAACAGGGACATTAGAAAAGGAAATACCTTTGGATGCTACCTAAAAGACACCGTAACAATAATCTTGCCTTAGATAGTATGCCCCTCCTTAATTCATTAGTTCAATAACTCAAAATATTTTCTTATACCTGTATGAACCAAGCTAATATTGTAAACTATAAAATTTTAGTATTGCTGATAGACACAATAGCTCAATATTTTTCTTCACATGCCAACTCTTGTTTACGAAGAGAAGGTTGAATCAACAGTGGTTCTAGCAAAATGGAAGAGTCAAAAAGCCATACTTGTTTTAATAG
The DNA here is from genome assembly GCA_028535165.1 of Quercus tomentella. NCBI lineage: Eukaryota > Viridiplantae > Streptophyta > Magnoliopsida > Fagales > Fagaceae > Quercus > Quercus tomentella. Next base: position 45,533,605 of record JAPQVY010000111.1, read on the forward strand.
ACACTTAAAATGGAACCCAACAAGTATAAAAAATGTATATTTTAAAAGAAACCCAGAATATTTTTATATGAAATTTCAAATTTTTACATAAAGACAACTAAAACCAAAACAAATCAATCAAATCCCAATTTAAAAGAAAATAAACAAAATTTAGAGTCGCGTATATAACACTTACGCTTTCTTCTTTCCTCCTTTCTGTCTCTTTGAAATCCATGTCATGTTCTTTCTGCAATTTCAGTATCAATCACACATTCAGAAACCCAGATAATGAGGCCCAGGCTATATCTAGGCAAAGAAAAAGAAACTGGGGAAAAAGAAAACGTAAAGTTCTCTTCTTCTTCTTTTTTCTTTTTTTTTTGTGTGTATAAAAAGAAATTATAGAGTTTTTTAATTTTGGTTTTAAAATGTTGCGTCTGGAATTACAGAAATTATAAAAGAAGTTTTTAAAATTTAAAAAATAAATAAATAAATAAATCAGAGAAGAGTGAAGAACATACCAGGGAAGCGTATGCAGTAGTTCAACTTTTCAATCTACGATTCTAAGATTTGGGATGTGAGAAATCTTATCCCAATCCTCTCCATTTTCCTTCTCGCATCTTTGCTTTAATTGGGGACAGCCCTGAATTTGCAGGCTCTGTAAAGAGGTGAGGTGACTCATCCCTTCGGGAAGTGACGTCAGATTGGGACACCACAAAATCTCTAATGTCTGAAGAGAAGTTAGGTTTTTAAACCACTCCTCTGGCAGAGACTCCAACTCCTGTATCTTCCACAAATGCAATTTCTTTAATTTGGAGAGAGGAGGGGAGAAGGAGGAGGAAGAGGAAGAGGAAGAGGACGGAAATGAAGAAGCCCTTCCTCCCGTATTATTCATCTCTATTGTCTCTTCCAACGGCTTCAAACTGCTATCCCACAAATGAAGCATTTTTTCAAGATTTGGAAATAGCGGCATGCAAGTCATCTTAGGGCAATCATCCAACTGTAAAGAAGAAAGACGCGGAAAGTACGGCATGTGTTGGTGATAGTGATTAGTTGATGATGATGATGATGATGATGATATTGTTGATGTCGTTGTTGCCTCATTCCCCTTATCCACACTCCTCCACCATCCCTTTAGATTGAGACAACCACTGATATAGAGATCCTCAAGGGATGGGAAAAATGTTGATGGTGATGCCAGTGAAGCAGATATCTCATCATTCATATCCCCGTCTGTCATGTACTCCAAACCATCCATTCTCGCAATACCTAGGACTCGGAGAGTTGGGAGTTGATACAACGGTGGCAAATATTGGCAATTATTACAATCGCATATACATAAATCAACGAGATTTGTTAAGAATGAAAGCCAACTTGAAACTCTCACACCCATGTACCAATACACTGTCAAAGATTTTAAACTTTCGTGTGGTTGGAGGCTATCCATGGAATTTTCATCATCACTGGCATCTACACCATCATCACCCTCCATGGAATTTTCATCATCACTGGCATCTACACCCTCCACGGAATGAAATTCATCATCACTGGCATCTACACCATCATCACCCTCCACGGAATTTTCATCATCACTAGCATCTACACCATCATCACTCTCTAGATTCCAGTATAATTCCAACTCACTGAGACGTTGCTTGTCCTTCAAATTTGCAGCCTTGAATTCTGAGGTGGCATCTTTCCCCCATGCCAAATTTGTAATCTCTAATTTTCCTCTCAAGTCATTTAGCTTGTTTAATTCCGCTAGCCCACCGCAATGCTTGGAAGAACCCTTACTCACAACAAAAAAGTTTAACGTTTGAAGAGAAGTCAATTGCCCTAATCCACATGGCATATGAGTCAAATTGTCACAATTTTCTAGGTCAAGGTGCTTGAGGCTGACCATTTTTTGAATCCTTACCGGCAACTCCCTAAGCTTTTTACACTTACATAGCTTTAATGTTTGCAAATTCACCAATTTTGTAATTGAACTAGGGAGAACCTCAATATCATTAGAGGAAAGGTCAAGGTACTTTAGATGCATCAAAGTACCTATGGTATTTGGCAACATCTTCATATTTAAACCATGTAGGTCTAATGCACGCAAGAATCTAAAACTAGAAATAAGTTTTTCGAGAGTTGATTCTTCAATTCTTCCCTGATCATAAGCCCAATTATTGTACACCAATATAAATGTTCGTATCTTGTTTGCTTTAACCAACTTGCTTAAATTCTCCTCAAAGAATGAAACATTGTAAAATTGAAACGATAGATGGTGTCCTTTTTCTTTCACAATTTTTGCATTGGAATCAACCAGTGTACAATCAGTCTCTGATACATATTCTGCAAGATCATGGATTAAATCATGCATTTTAAACCTTCTATTCTTGCCTCCATCTTCTTCTGCTTCTTGGAAGAAGGATCTCCAAAGTAGCTCCTTGAAGTAATCATCGGCAACATCCACTAGTAGTAAGTTCTCATCTGGTGATTGGATAAACCCTTGTGCTATCCATAATTGTATCAATGTCAACTTATCAATCAAATAATCTTTGGGAAACAATGAACAATATGCGAAACAACATTTCAAATGTGGTAGGAGATGATCGTAACTCAATTTTAAAACCGGCATAATACCATCTTTCAACTTAGGTACCTTTGTGAGTTCAATATTCTTGATGTAGGACCATTCAGCTTCTGTTTTTTTGTGATTTAAGACCCGTCCTATTACCTTTATAGCAAGAGGCACTCCCTTACATTTTTTTACTATATCCATACCAATTGCTTTAAAGTTAGTATTGATGGTCTCTTGCCCTTCTTCAAACGCCATTTGCTCCAATAATGACCAAGACTGATCCTCTGAAAGGCCCTTTAGAGAATATTGTGACATTGGGCTGGTAATATGTGCAACCAATTTAGTCCGTGTAGTTATCACCACCTTACTTCCCCTTTTACCATCCAACAAAAGAGTTCTCAATTTACCCCATGTTTCTTCATTCTCATTCCACACATCATCCAACACAAGTAAATACATCTTTTGATTAAGAATTTCGCGAAGTTCAATTTGCAAATGTTCCATTATAAGGCTTTCAGGTTTTTTCCTAGTTGCGGATATAATTATATTTTCAACAATTGTTTTCACGTCAAATACATCAGAAACACACACCCAGATTTTCAATTCAAAATGAGCCTCGACTATCTTATCATTGTATACATATTGAGCAAGTGTGGTCTTCCCTAGCCCACCAATTCCTACTATGGATATGAACGAAACATTTTCTTTCACATCAGAGTCTTGCAATAGACCTATGATGGCCTTCTTATCCTCCTCTCTCCCGATAACTTCTTTGTCACGAACAAACGAGTGAGTTTCCCTCTCCCTACTCACAGCCCGTGTCTCTAAAGGACGCTCTATCAATTGGAAATTGTTCCTATCACTCGCTATATCATTAAACCTCTCCCTCATAGCACTTAGTTTGCCAGCCATCTCATTACCAAAAACAAGTTGGTTTGAACTAGAAAAGAAAGTGCGTACCTTCTTTACAATTTCATGACCATCCATCACCTCTTGCTGCAACACATAAGTGGAGAACTCGCTCAACAAGTCATCCGCATCAAAAGCTGCATCTCTGAGCTTCACGAGCCAGTCCTTGACTTGGTGGTTCTTGACCTGCTGCTCCTCTGCATCCTCAAGTACAGCTTGAATGGTGGAAATAGTGTTTTTCATTTTTTCAAGCTCATCGTTGACACCCCAGATCGATCCGATCTGATTGAGAGTGGAAGAGCCCAAGCTTTCAATGATCGTCTGCACAACGCCATAGAGGATTGCATCGGCCATTTGTTCTTGTTGGATGAAAGAAAGAAACTCAGAAGATAGACAATAAAGCTGAAAGGAAGGATGAAATGTGGTAGAAAGAAGATCAAAGTCGCTATGAAAGAGTTTTGTAAAGGCTTCACCTCTCGATAATGGTTTCACGTGAAGAATAGACAACTATATTTGAGTTTCACAAATGAATTTATGCACGTGCAATGCTCACGAATCCACGCAACACATGTGAGTGTTAGTTCCACAATCAAAGGTGTATTGAGTTGAATGGCTGTTTGTGAGAGATTTGGTTAAATTTTACAAATTTAATAAACAGTCCCCAGCTCGATAATCGATATTGGTTCCGCGTGAAGATTAAAAAACCATAATCGAGTTTTACAAATGATTATATGCATGTGAACATATGACTGTTAGTGAGAGATTTTAGTGACAAATTGCCAATATAATAACGATTTCAATGCGGTTTCGCTTGAAAAAACTCAAAAGATGCCCCACTGCTCGATAATGGTTCCACGGGTAGACAAAGAACTAGTTGTATATTTTACTTTTCAGAGTAAATATATGCAGGCCTTATTGGTTACTGCTGTAGATTTTAATTTTTATATTAGGATAAAACTTAGGTATAATACAACTATAGGTGAGTACATTAGATTTCTCAATTAAATTTAAATATATAACTGGATTTAATTTAATTATTCTTAGAAATGATAATATTATTTGTGTTTTATTGGTTAATGCAATCATGTGTTCGAATTTATATTTATTTTGGTTATAAATTTTTTAAATTGGTCATGCAAACATGTAATTAAGACCCCTAAGTAATGATTTTTTTAATAGAGTTTCAACTTATGATGTTCGTTTTTTAAAATTGTGTTCTCTTATTGTCAGAAATTAAATGACAACATCAATCAGTTTTGGTATAGGTGGAAATTGAATCCCAAATCTCTTATTCAACTATTAAAAATTTTACCAACCGAAAACTTTGGAAAGAAAATAAGTAGGAAAACTTTGGAAAGAAAATAAGAATGAAAATTTTTTTGGTGGGTGTTTGGTTGTGGGGAGGGGAGGGAAAAAAATTGGTAGGGTCCAGGTGTTTTCTCCTTGGACCGACCAAAATATTTTCTGTACAAAATGGTGAGAAAACTGAGTGAGGTGAATTTGATAGATAAATGACAAAAATATTCATGTGCACTTGCACATGGGCTTGTCCAATCCGTTGCTTCTTTTTTATTTGGTTTGGTCGGTAGACACTGTACTATGCCTATTCCTTCTTCTTTATTTATTTTTTCTTTTCTTTTTTTCTTCTGGTTTGGACGTTGCCTATTATTATTATTATTATTATTATTTTCTTCTTTTGATTTCCTGGGCAGCTTCGTCCAGTTGCTCTTCTTCTTTCTTTCTTTTTTTTTTTTTTTTTTTTTTGTGTGTGATTTTTTGTTTTTGTTTTTGACAATAGATAATGAAAACTAGACAAAGAAGAGAAAAAAACAAATATGAAAACTCATAATGATGTTATGATTTCCTGGTGTTTTCTTCATCCAGTTGTTTTTGTTTTTGACAATAGAGAATGAAAACACATAATGATGTTAAAATATGAAAACTTGTAAACGGAAATCGTAAAATATCATGTATTTGTGTATTTTTTTTTTTTTTGTCAATAACTCGATATATTTAAGTTCTTTTTTTATTAAATATATTTAAGTTTTTTTTATTAAATTTTTTTAAATTAAAAATTTTTTAAAGAGCCCCTGAAAAGAAATACCAGAGTTGACACTACTTGATAATGATATTTTTTGGCCAAATTCCTTTACGATGGTAAGCAATAAAAATAATGAAATAAAGTGGGTTCCAGTTAGCTCAACTGGTAAAGTCTCTGATGGTTGAATATGAAATCTGAGGTTCAATTCTCGCTTATACCAAAAATTGATTGGTGTCTTGATCTGATGATAAAGAGCTATCATCAGGAGCGGATGCCATAAGTTGAAACTATCTCAAAAAAAAAAAATGATGAAATAAAAGTCATACAAGCAAACTTTAAAGTTCAAAGTTCCAACCTATTATCTCTAACGTGCATACACGTATCACACGAGGGGAGAGAGAGGGAGAGAGATTAGTTAGAATATTTAACTATTCTTAGGAGTTTCATTGATGATGTGAACTATGATATCAGCTTAGTTTTTATCAAAATACCAATTAAAGGCTCATCAGGCGGATAAATTAGTAAATTATTGGTAGAAATAGAATTAGTTTGGTTTTTTTTTTTTTTTTTTTTTTATATATATATATATAAATATTTCGACATATATAATATTGACTGGTGAGTGGTGAGTAGATCGTACATTGCCCCCTTTTTTTTTTCAACATCATCAAGACATCAACTTTTATAAGACTGGTGATATTTAAAAAAATAATAATAATAATAAGTAAAGATATTACTCGACCGTCCTATGGAATTTTGGAAAACAATTTGAGACATATGAGATTTATGCAGGGGATCTCTAGGTACAGTCTAGGGATTCAAACGAATATCTAGAGCTAATCAAAAATAAAATTATATATAATTTAAAAAAATTATTTATCTTTTCTTAAAATAAAAATTTGAACACCTTGGACCTAATTTTTTTTGAAATACAGCTAAAATAAATTTGAATATGATCTCTTAACAATATCTTGGTCTTTAAAAAAAATAAAATAAAAATTATGAATAGAAATAGAAATTTGTTCATCTTAATCCTCATAAAATGCTCAGTTAGATCTTAACAAATTTGAAATAAACAATAGGTAAAATTTTATTGTATTTAGATTTTGCTTGTTATTCACTTAACAACAATAATTAATATGTTTATTGTATTTAGAAACAAAAGATGGTTTCTAAGATTTAATCTTAGCAACAATAATTAGTATGTTTATTGTATTAAGGCACAACACAATATGCCAAACGAATTTATAATTTATTTTTTATGAGAAATACTATATCCACAACATTTTTATAATAAATTCTAAGTTGTGGATTGTTATTAGCTATTACTAATGGACAAAAAAATAATTTCAATAATGGATTTGAATTAAAACCAATATTAACTTATCACTTAAAATTCTTCCTCAAAAAAAAAAAAAAACTTATCACTTAAAATTTGTTATAAAAGTGTTGTGAAAATATTGTAGACATAACACTTCTCATCTTTTATTCTTTTGTTAGCACATATTATGGACAAAAGAATCACGTAGATCACAAAATGCATCTTCTAAACAAATTTATGAGCCACCACTGGATTTATGAATTTGAGTGGAAATTATTAATTCAAAAAAAAAAAAAAAAAAAACTTATTGAAGAGTACTTAACACGTGACCAATAAATTCATTTTCATAATTACAAGTGACTATTAAATTTCATTTATATTAGAGGGTTTCATTAAATAGTGTGTCATCAATATATTTCTGGAAATACACACACAATATATATATATATATATATATATATATATATATATATATATATATATATGAGCTCTAAAGATGATTTGCCACAAAGAAAAAGTTGGTCAAAATGAAATAATGTGGCTAGTGAAAGAATTTGCAGTATAAGGGGCTTTTGTCTTCAGAAATTGACCGCAAATGACTTTGAAACAACTACAACTAAAAGATCAAAGAATTTGAATAACATTATTTCTTGATCTAGTGGTAATTTACAATGACTTTTAACTAAAATAAATAAATTTTTATTACATAATATGTGTATGTATATATATATAAAAGAAAATTTAAAACCTTTTTCCCAGGCTTTCCTCTGTTCCAAACGCAGCCTTGGTATTGTTTTTTCTTTTTTTTAGGCTGAATTGTTATTTATTATATTCAACAAAGTCATTATATGTGCTGAATCTAAAATTATCTATCCTAATTTGGTAAGAGAATAAATAATGGTAGTCAAGAGTTGGCTAAGCCAATCCAATTTGCTTAAATATGTCAAGAGGTTTATTATAGTTTAGAGTCTTTAGCAATATTTTTTCTTCTTCTTCTTCTTTTATTTTTATTTTTAATTTTATGGACAGTTAAGCCGTATTTATCTCAAAAATGAAAATTTAGGATTTTGATTTGAACAAGTCATGAATGGAAAGTTTTGAGCTTGACTTCATTAAAAAAAAAAAAAAAAATTCATTTCTCCCTCCTCTACATTTTTAAAAAAAAAAAAAAAAATTTAAAAGCCTAAATATTCTTCTAGAACTAGGGAATCGCAATACCTAAAATCACTTGAGGATTTTATAACTACTTTTTTTTTTTTTTAAATCATCTGTTCACTTTTTGTATTCTACTTTATGTTCTACTGATTATCATATGTCTTGTTCTTAATTTTTTTTTTCATTTTAAATTTTTGTTATTTTATAAAAAAAAAATCAATAAATAATACATAATAAATTGTAATTGGTAAAACATATAAGTGGAATGCAAAAAGTAGGACATGGAATTTGTTGGGAAATTTAGACCCCGCCGGTTGATAGAATTAACAAGTTTTAAACCCAAGTTGTTATTTAGATTTATTATGAATAAAATTTTATAAAACAAACATCAATATCACGTCAAAATCATGCAAAAATAAATAAGACAAGATATAATGACTCAAGAAAACCAATGAAACAAACTAGTTTTACAGTAAAAAAAACCTAGGGGGAAACCTTCCCAAAAAGCAATCCACTATAATAAAGAGAAATTTCAGATCTAGTACAAAACTTTTGTCCCTAGACTCTATAATCCCCGCAAATAAACTTACAGCAGAAACCTTCTACCGCTTTAGAACCTCTAAACTCTTTAATATATGAACGCCACCCTTTTTGCACATATCCCAATACGTGACTAATCAATGATGCATGGCTCCCAGTACGTGACTAACACACCAACTTGAAGAAGATTGTTGGCTACAAAGTTCTTCACTTCATCAACAATGAAGATCAAGAAGCACTTGGTTACAAAACCCTAAGGCGCAAAGATACAGTAACTTCTTTCAGAGAGAATAAGGCATCGGTCACCTTTTGCATATGTTCTCCTTATATTCTTTTATATGACGGCCTCTAAAATAAGTCTTATATATGTTTAGGATTGTGAGAAAAGAAACCCTACACAAATACATAAGTATGGGTCGAAAATCAGATCTGAAAATCTGAATTCTTGTAACCTCGATAAATACCTCAATAGATAGCATCTGTCGAGTCTCATTAAACCTCAATAGATAGCTATCTGTCGAGCAGCTGTCAAGCTATCTGTCTGCAGGTGTCGAGCTATCTGTCTAGCTTTAGTGAACAACTTTTCTTCACTTGTTTCTTGGTCCAATCTTCATGGCTTTAATATTAGACTTGAACAACATGTTTCTTAAAGTATTAAACACATCCTAAATCTACCCAAATACAAATAAAGTGCGTTTTGTCAAAAGATTAGCCAATTACACAAAATATGTCCTTAACAATCTCTTCCTTTGGCAATCTGTGACAAAACCACAACAAACAAATGAAATATGAAAGAAGTCATAAATCACTTGTTGAATACAATAAAATTTATCTTAACACAAATTCTTGAAAATTTTTGCAAGAAGAGAGTTTATGGCAAGTAGATTTTGACAACCTGTATTTCTGAAACACTTTAAACAAAATTTATCAGGACATCTTTGTGTAAAACAGAAATATAAGATTGCATACAAGTAATAAGAACCATGTGTATAAAGATAGAAAAGAAACAACACATGTAAAGGTATGTGAAGAAGACATACACCATCATAAATATATCAAAGATAAGCATAATGTATGTAAACATGGTCACAAAACTGGTGTACATGAAGAAGGAGGTAAGCACTCCCCCTAACAAGATGAAACACATCTCCCTCTTACAGAGGCATGTATTTCTCCCCCTAACATGTAGAATCTTTAAAAAAGAAACCACAAAGTCTCCACAATTTCTCCCATTTTTTGTCATGATTGACAAAGGGTACAAGAAGCTAGAAAGCTTCACCTGAGAGACATAAAGATGATCAATGATGATCAAAGGGTACAAAGAATCCATATAAATGCATGAATGTAATGAACAAAGATGCTATGGATGACAAGATAAAAGAAAGATGCAAAACATGTGAAAAAAAATGCATGCAAGAGGATCTCGATCAATCTAGAGGTGTCGAGAAGCTATCGAGCAGACTTCGATGGATCGAACAGCTATCGAGAAGCTATCGAAGGGATAGGAACTTTCTCGATTGATCCACCTAGCTATCGAGAAGTGTCGAAATTGCGATAAAAAGCAACTGAAGAGCTCGACAGATAAGCCAGGTTTCGAGAGGTGTCAAGGAGATGTCGAGATTGCTTAAAAACAGTTTTTCAAAAAGGAAAAAACACAGATATGAATGCAATCAAGCTTGCAACACAACCAATGATCCAAACATCATTTTAGACTCTCAAAATCATCTCTCAACAACAATTTTAAGCACATGGATCCCAAAAACACATACACAATAAACAAGTCTAACCAATTTTATATTTAAAAAATAAGTCAAGACAGTTTAGTGAGCATACGTTAACACATGTAAACCTTGTGATGGCCAAATCACCTTGTACCTGCACATGTATCAAGAGTAGTAAAGAATATTGCATGTTGTGTGTGAAAAATATCGCAAGATTGCATAAGTGTATACATGTTATGACAATTTGAGATATGAGAAAATCACTTTAACTCACACACAATCATAACTGTTTGATGGAGACTATCACCTTCGAGGTACATCTTATAACTTCCACATCTCCTAGTATACACGCTTGCAATCATATATAAAGCATTTTGATCTTTTTACTTTTTATTTTCTTTGCATATTTTTCTTTTTAAGCAAATCATGCATAGGCATATAAGAGATAGAAAAGAAATACCCAATTATGTTAAGCATTTGACATTCCAATTTTGCTATGCTGAAGTACACAAATGTCATTCATGATTGGCGAGTAACAGTGGTGAGATGGTTATTTATGCCTTTCTCTTAGGATTTTCTAGTCTTTTCTGTCAAAAAGAGTAATACAAGTGTTAAGTACAAGAGATGACTTAATCTTACTCATCACAAACACGAGCCACAAAGCTCACTTGCTTAGTTGTGTATAGAGATGCTCATTTAAGCTATAAGAGATACAAAATTTAGAAAACTTTGTTTCAATGGCCATCCAAGGTACACAAGTACCAATGTACACAAACACACTGTTTATCTATTTTTCTAATTTTTCCTTTTTATTTAAAAAAAAAAAAAAAAAAAAAAAAAAAAAAAAAAAAAACTAACCAATCAAACAAAAACAGACAAACAACATGAAAGCATAAAAGAAAGATGCATATGCATGGAGGCATGATAAAAAGGTGCAAATGCATGAAAGCATGATTCTAAAAGCAGATAAGAAATCAAGCAAAGAGAGTCCTACTTTAGATAGAAAGAATTAAAGTATAGGACAGATAAAAAGACAATTAAGTTTTAGGCTCCTTTCTCACCCACACAACACGAGTCTTTGGCCGTGAAGATGAAAAGGCACGTGTCCTAGTATGCCTACTAAAGGACATAGAAGAATTAAAATTCTCCTGAAATTGAATTAAAAAGTTCAAGGCTTTTAATAACTCTCCAAACGAAGGTGTAGGTCCTTGAGAGGAAACCTTTGACCGTTTGGACACTTACTTTTGAGGATACAACTTAAAACAATTAGGACGAATGTGTCCAGAAACATCACAATGGTGACAAACATGAGGTCTAACGAAGGATTTAGAATTAGCCAAATCAGTTTTAGATTTCATACTTTTATCACCTTTCTTAGATTGGGGCACAAAGACAGTCCTTGATCCAGAAGTAGTGAAAGAGGAGGGGTTAGAGGTAATAGCATATCCTAAGCCAGTCTTATCAGAACTAAACTATTGAGCACTCAATACCTCATCAAGCTTTGCACTAGACATCCTCTCTATTTGAGATTTAGCTTGACTAAGCTCAACATCAAGATTCTTGACCTTCTCTTCTAATGAGGTGTTCTCCACAACAAGAGTCTCAACTAACCTTATAGTCTCATCTAGTTTGACTAGCAGATCAACTTTTTCAGTTTTTACCTCATTAAGCTCTTTTCTACAAAGATGAGAAGTCTTTTCAGATTTTATAAATTCAGTGCATAGCTTATCATAGGCTTCCTAAAGGGTCAACTTCTAGAGTACTTCATCATCAAAAGAATCCTCACTGTCACTAGTACTCTCCACAATCACCTTATCGGTTGTGGCAGCAAAAGCCATAAAATGACCTCATTCATCCACAAACTCATCAGAAGAGCCATTCTCGGTATCACTCCAAGTAGCAACCAACCCTTTATCTTTTCAAGTCTTGGTCTTTTCCTTCATAAGATAGTTTGGGCACTCTATCCTCATATGACCAAAACCTTTGCACTCATGGCACTAGATAAGGGGTTTCTCATTCTTGCCCTTCCTAGAAGATTTAGATTTCCTATGAGGTTTGCCCTTATCATTTTTCTTAAATTGAAGAAGCTTGATAATCTCATTAGTTATGAAGGTTAGATCCCCATCCTCATCATCATCTTCAGAGTCCTTAATCTCTTCCTTTATACCCTTAAGAGCCAAGTTTATACTCTTTCCACATTTTCCCATTAAACTTAATCCCATCTCATAGGTTTGAAGGTTCCCTACAACCCCAGTCAAAGGAATTTGATCAATGTCCTTTACTTCTTCAATGGCAGTGATCATGGCATGGAATCTTTCAGGTAAGGACCTAAGGATTTTCCTAACAATTTTGGATTCTGCTATAGATTCTCCAAGGTTGAAGGCAGAATTCACAATATCCATGAGTTTAGCATAGAACTCATCAAAGGTCTCATCCTCCTCTATCCTTATTTCTTCAAAACTACTAGTGAGTCTTTGAAGTTTCACAATCTTTACTACCTTGGTACCTTCATAGGTGGTCTCAAGAATGGTCCATGCTTCCTTGGCAACTTCCATGGATGATATTTTCTTGAATTCCTTATTGGTCACCCCACAAAACAAAGCATTCAAGGCCCTATTGTTGAAATTTGCCGCTTTGATTGTTTCTTCATCCCAATCCACCGACGCTTCCTTTGGCTTAGTCCAGCCAACTTCAACAGCTTGCCATACTTGTTCACCTAGAGCCTGCAAAAAGACTTTCATACGAACTTTCCAGTACGTATAATTAGTGCCATCAAATAAAGGAGAAATCAAAAGAGATTGTCCACGATCCATGATAACAAAGGTCAAGGATCAAACTCAGGAAATTAATCCAATCAGAGTGTACCTGCTTTGATACCACTTGTTGGGAAATTTAGACCCCGATTGATAGAATTAACAAGTTTTAAACCCAAATTGTTATTTAGATTTATTATGAATAAAACTTGTTAAAACAAACATCAATATCATGTCAAAATCATGCAGCGGAAAGATAAATAAGACAAGATATGATGACCTAGAAAAACCAATGAAACAAACTAATTTCACAGTAAAAAAACCTAGGGGGGAAAACTTCCCGAAAAGCAATCCACTATAATAAAGAGAAGTTTCAAATCTAGTACAAAACCTTTGTCTCTAGACTCTACAATCCTTGTAGATGAACTTACAGTAGAAACCTTCTACCATTTTAGAACCTCTGAACTTTTCAATATATGAACGCCACACTTTTTGCACGGATCTCAGTACATGACTAACCAATGATGCATGGCTCCCAGTACGTGACTAACACACCAACTTAAAGAAGATTGTTGGCTGCAAAGTTCTTCACTTCATCAACAATGAAGATCAAGAAGCACTTGGTTACAAAATCCTAAAGCGCAAAGACACAGTAGCTTCTTTCAGAGAGAATAAGGCGTTGGTCACCTTTTGCATATGTTCTCATTGTATTCTCTTATGTGACGGCCTCTAAAATAAGCTTTATATATGTCTAGGATTGTGAGAAAAGAAACCCTACACAAATACATAAGCATGGGCCGAAAATCATATTTGAAAATTTGAATTCCCGTAACCTCAATAGATACCTCGATAGATAGTATCTGTCGAGCCTCATTAAACCTCGATAGATAGCTATCTGTCGAGCAGCTGTTGAGCTATCTGTCCAGCTTTAGTGAACAACTTTTCTTCACTTGTTTCTTGGTCTAATCTTCATGGCTTTGAATCTAGATTTAAACAACATATTTCTTGAAGTATTAAACACATCCTAGATCTACCCAAATACAAGTAAAATGCGTTTTGTCAAAAGATTAGCCAATTACACAAAATATGTCCTTAACAGAATTTGTATTCATTACATTGGTTCTTTTGCTTACAACGATAGTTTTAACTAAATGGCATTTTTTTAAACCTTTTCTTTCTAAATAGACCATGCTCTGTTTGTTTCGATGTGTAAAGATAGTTTTACATGGTTTCCAATGCTTGGTAGCCTTAGAAAAGATGAGTCAGAGGAAAACTATTTTATGGTTTATTTTTAGAGATTGTTTTCCACTAATTTCTTTTTTGGAAAAGAACTCCATCTCATAGCAAGCTAAATAAGGAAAGTTAGAAGGTTATTTTTTAACTCATTTAAGGTTTCTACCAAATATAGGAAAATTAGATACTTTTATAGAAAATACTTTTTGAAAAATGACTCATTTTTCTAAAAAACATTATCGCTAAAACAAACAGAAGTGACTCTTCTATGTACTAATTGAGTTGAGACCATCATATGATAAACCTAACCTAAAGAATGAGTTAAAAAAAAAAAATTGCGCTCTGTTTGTTTTGACAATAATGTTTTCTAAAAATAAGTCATTTTCCAGAAAGTATTTTCTATAAAACTATCTCATTTTCCTATGTTTGGTAATAACCCTAAATGAGTTGAAAAACAATTTCCTAACTTTCCTTATTTAGCTTACAGTGAAGTAGAGTTGTTTTCCAAAAAAATTTAGTGGAGAACAATCTTTAAAAATCAGCAATACTTTTTATGTTAACTAAATATAGTTTTCCTTTAACTCATTTTTTTAATGCTACCAAACACTAGAAAATACGAAAAATTATCTTTATACAAGTTTTTTCTATCGAAACAAACAAAAATAAAAACTAAAACCAATGGATAGGAATGAAAGAAAGTTGAAACCAAATAAAATCATCTATCCCACTCTTCAAAATTTTATTTTATATTCCATAAATTGTAATATGTTGAATTTTATCTAAAAAGAAAAGAAAAAGAAAGATTATAATTACAGCCATAACAAAATCTCATAATATTTTACATATTTTTATAGCAAGTTGAGGTATAAATCCATTATAAAATAAAATAAAATTATACCTTGACCCACCACAACTCAAACTAGAGAATGTTTAGGGGTATAACTTTTGTGTTGCAACTCTAATGTGATCAACTTTTGAGTTGGAGAGAAAAAAAGCAATAGATTCATTTGAAAGTAATTATTTACTACTCACAATTGAAACATTCAGAAAGTTGTGGCAAATTGTGTGGTCATAGAAGAATGGCTCAAAACATGGGTGTTGTGAAAATATTCTAAAAAACCCATACACTTTCTCTAATATGCCAATGATTTATTTATTTTTTTAATTTTGGTTACTTTATTAGAAAATGAAGGATATTATCGATTGATAGAGCATGAGAAATTGATTATCCAGCATTCACAGTTGATGAGTTTAGTAAATTTTGATAAAAGTTGTGGCGAATGATATGGCTCTAAAAGAATTGCTCAAAAGGTTAACTGTTGTGGAAATGCTGTAAGATTTTATTATACTCGTAAATTATCTCTTATACACTATATGATTAATTTTTATTTTTCATTTTAAATTTTGGTTACTTTACAGGAAAAAGAAAGATAATCTCAATTGATAGAGCACTTGAAAATGATTTTCCAGTACTTTCAGTTGACGACTTCAGCAAATTGCGGTAAAAGTTGTTGCAAATGACATGGTTCTAAAAGAACAATTGAAAATATGGATGTTGACTATTGCGGAAATGTTGTAAAATTTTGTTATACTTGTAAATTATCTCTAATATGACATAAGATTAATTTTATTTTTTTTCATCTTTAAATTTGGTTACTTTATAAGAAAAAGAAGGATAATCTCAATTGATAAAACATTTGAAAATAATTGTCGAGCACTCACAGATAATGACTTCAGCAAATTGTGGTAAAAGTTGTTGCAAAGCGAATGATATGGTTCTAGAAGAACAACTCAAAATATGAGTGTTGACTATTGTGGAAATGCTTTTAGATTTTATTATACTTGTAAATTATCTCTAATATGCATTATAATTTTTTTTTTTTTCATTTTAAAATTTGGTCACTTTATAATAAAAGGAAGGATAATCTCCATTGATAGAGCATAAATGAAACACTCAGTATGAAAGATGAGATTTTTACTAGACCTATTAATATACTATCATGAGCCATCTTAGGCATACAAGTTGTGCTAAACAGATAATATTATATTAATAGTAAAAAATTGGTATTTATTTTAGAATATGAACTAGAATCAAGGCCAGATATGTGAAAAATGGCAATATATTAATCGCTAGTCTTTAACCTAATAAAGTCAAACAATAAAGAAGGGTACAAGTACAACATATATAGCATGTAGAGAGAGAGAGAGAAAGAGAGAGAGAGCTCTGTTTCTCTTTCTTTCTTTTTTTTTTTTTCTATTTTTGTTGCTCTGTTTTAACCTTTTAGAATGAATTGCATATTGCTTTTCCGCTAATCATATTTGAGATATTGCATCAATGACCCCACAATCCCAACGGCTCAAAACCAACGTCTCTCTCTTTCACCAAACTCTTTCACTGTTTTATTAAAGACACCTACTCAACTCTGTTTTCGTCCTCTGCAATACATATAATATGTATGAAACTTCCTCACAGTCTCCCACTTTTTTGGCTTCTCTCTCTCTCTCTCCCTGTGAAACTAGCACTTATGCATACTCTAATTTTAGCTATAACCCTCTTGTTCTTTAACCAAAAAAAGACTAAAATCCTCTTTTGGACCAAACCAATTGCAACCTCTTTCTCTTTCTCTTAGGGGTTTTTTTATTTTTTTATTTATTTATTATTTTTAACGCGTTTCTAAATATAGCCAAATTGTATACGAGTATCAAGCTTGTGGTTAACAATATATATGCTTTAAACAGCTCCTCTGTTTTCGTCTAAGATGAGCCCCTCCCTCTGTCCCTCCCTCTCTTCTGTGAGGTGACAAAGATTGTGAGGTTGGTTTTTGCGTTTTCCAACCATTTTTCATGAAATGGGTTTGTCTAGTTTTGGATTCATGTCAATTGAAAATGATTGATTAAGAATCCAGACTCTGAATTCAATTTCAGAAGGAAAAAAAAATGGCATCCTCTGAAGTTGAATACGCTTCCTCTGCGCCTTTTGGTTGCGTTCTAAGGGACAATGGCAGGCATGATCGGTACAGAGAAAACGGTAATCGAGCTAACTTTCCGAAAAACCTCAAGCACTTGGTGACGGGTCGCCTCCATTCGTGCATTGGAATATCTTCGGGCTCTGTATCAGATGAGAACCCGGGGGCTCAAAATGATAATATTGTTGAATCTTGGATTGGCAATGGAGAGAGGAGCAGTAATCATAGTCCCAACGATGGGAAAAAGTCCTCAATAATGAGCCCTAAGCTGATGCAAAGTATTGAAAGATGGACTGCCCGAACAGAACAAGAGATTGTATCAACATTTGACAAACAGAGGCAGGAGGCAGAGCTCTCGGAATTATCAAATTTTCCAATCATGTCATCAGGGGAATCAAGTTTTAGGAGGGAGGAAGTCTCCCCGGATCCACCGGTTGGTTCTGTCGAAATTCCAAACCTCGGGGCTTCTTCCCTTGTCCAGATATGGGAGAAGAGGCTTACCAATTCCAACAGTATGAAATCAAGGTCTAATTCTGAAAACAGCAGTGTTGAAAATGGTTTCCCTGTTCAAGAATCATCAGCTGAAGCAGGGGAATCTGTTGTTGAAGAAAAATATGATGCTCAGCCTAATGATGACCCCTTTCCTGATTGGGAGTCAGGTAGAACATCTCCAAATAATCCGCCTTCTTCGTCACAAGGCTGTAATTCAGAAGGAGAGAGTGAGAAGGTTAGAATAGTGGATATCATTAAGAGGTTAACAGCTGCAACACAAATGCAGAGCCCCAGGTCCTCATCTTGTGGCGATGATAATGATCACGAGCAGTCTAGCATGCTTGGATCGCCATTCAGAGAGCGGGAATGTTCTTATTGGGATCCATTTGATTATAAAGTTTTGCCTCAGGTTTTTTCACCCCGGATCAGAGGGCGTCAAACATTCACGGATTTACTTATGCAATTGGAACGCGACAGGCGCAAAGGGAGATAGACACATTGCCTCAGTTTCTAGATTCACACAAAGAGGCCGCATTCAGGTTAAGTACTTAATTCATTTGCTGGAACTCCTTTTTGGTTTATACAATATAGTAATAAATTTATTTCTTACCATTAGGAAACACAAATTTACTTTGTATTATGCTTGTTTGTAGTCATTGATTCGACTTAGATTACTACAACGGGGCATGGCAATTCAAGATCAACCACGCCCGCAACCAACAGTATCTGAAGTGAACAAATTACCACAAGGATCTACCATCATGCATCTAAGGTATAATATTTTTTTATTGACATGTTGCATTTATTCATTCAGAATTTAGAACTGTGCATGTGATGGAACTGTTTTGAGAACATTTATGGTTATAGATTTAGTCATTAGTCCCAATTCTAAAAGAAGAATAGTAAACTTGTTTTGTTGGAAGGTTTACAACATGGTTTTCTTTGGTATGTGGAACACTATAGGAATGTGTCATGTTGTTTGGTTTCAATGTTGTACAAAAGGGGGAGGGTCATTTAAATCAATTAGTCGGAACATGTTAATCTAGTTCCACATGCATTTGTTCTGTTCCTCCCTTCTTTAATTTTGTTTGGTATAATCTGTTTGAATGTTCTAAGGCTATGCATAAGATAAAATGCTCATTTAAAAGCAATCAGTTGGGTGAAACCAATGATAGGCAAGTTTAATGAAGTTTTCACTTTAAGAAAACTTTAAAAAAAGGTAGAAGAGTAGAAAGGGTGTCGAAATCTATTGGTGGAGTATAGAGTGGAGCAGGAAAAGTGGGACAAAAAATTTGGACTCGTAGAAAGGGAACAAGAACTTTAAAAGAGCATATATGATTGTTAGGCTTCTGTTGTGATCTGGACTCAAGCAATATCCCAAAAACTTCAAGTTGCTAATTATATTTCGACTTGGCATTCATCTTGTTGTTCTGTATAGCGGATTTCCAAATCAAAAAATCCCAAAGAAGGAAAGGGGAAAATTTCAAGAATTTTTCTGAATTTAACATTTTGGAAACCAAAAAATGTGCCACATTTAGAATTTGTTTGGCTATAGATTAATTCTGCCTACATCATACTCAGTACCCAAATTTTTTGTAAAATAGCCTCGAAAGGATGGTTGGGCAAGGTTAACAGCCAGAATGAAGCTTAGTTACATCTTCTCTTACCCCAATTAGTTGTAACTAGCATGTAACTCCATGCAAATGCATAGATGCATTTAAAATTAAACAAAAATTTTATTATAAAAATATAAATAATTAGTCAAATTAATTTTTTTAAAGTAAACGTAATTAGTCACATATTAAAATTCTTACCTAAATTTAACACTACTTATGATAATTTTTTCTCTAATTTTTAATAAATTAGCATGTAACTCCATGCAAACGCATGAATGCATTTAAAATTAAACAAAATTTTTATTATAAAAATATAAATAATTAGTCAAATTAATTTTTTTTTTAAGCATGTAACACATGCATTCATGCATACATATAGATACATTTAAAATTAAGAGAGAATTTTTATCATAAAATATAAATAATTAGTCAAATTAATTTTTTAAAGTAAACGTAATTAGTCACATATTAAAATTCTTACCTAAATTTAATACTACTTGTAAGGACACGATTCTGTTGAGGCCCAATAAGGATGTTGGGTTCGCACATGAAAGATCCCTCACAATATGATTTGTAGAGAATGGGCTTGAAAAGCTAGCCGTTGGGCACGGGGCGATATTCCGGTCTTGATTTTAGAGGAATTCATATAGAAAGAGGAGTTGGGTTTGAACACTTAAGCCCTATAGTGTCGCATCCCATGGGGTAGGACTCCTCGGACTTTATCCGAGGAGCATTAAGGTCCTACTCCGGTTCCCCAACGGTGGGTTTTTTCTCTGATCTGCATGAGTTGTTCCGGTGTTTTCCCCCCATGGAGTTTCCTCCTGAGGTGGGATGGAGACCGCCCCCCCTCTTGGCTCACTTACTTTTTCTTTTATACTAGCCTGCGTTCGCTGTCCTTCGTCCACGTGTAGGGTCAACCTTTACAAGACTGATATTTGTCCCATCAGTCTAATCCCAGAATTGTTGGGGATGGTTGATAAAGCTGAAGAATACGGCTCTGTTAGGTGCAGAGCCTTAGCTGGGAAGGGTAATAAGGATAACTTTCCCAAGATATTTTAGATCTTCTTTCGAGTTTTAGTCTTATACCAGTTTTACCCTTTCTTTTCTTTGGTGGGATTTTGGATCTGCCGAGGACTGAACTGTCCTCGGCTGCATCCCAAAGCTGTTTGGTGCTCTCTGCTATCGGGCTTGGTCTATAGCTCTCCTCGGCTTGGGCCTTCGGACTTTCCACGAGCAAATGGGCCTGGCCCATAAATTATTGGGCCCCACACTACTTATGATCATTTTTTTCTTCTAATTTTTAATAAGATAGAACGTGTGGTGATTTTTGTTATGTGGTGATTTTTATTTTATTTATTTATTGAGAAAAATGTGGTGATTTTTATTGAGTATATGTGATTTTTTTTTTTTTTAATTTATAGTTCATTAATATTAGATTCTAAGTATTTTGCACTCATTAATTCACTTGACACAAAGATTAAAAAACTTAAGTAGACACATGGCACAAACTTAAGTGGATAATTATGGTTTAGTTCTCACATAAATTTAGACACATGGTGCAAAATTGGATTATAATTTCAAATTCTAATTCAATTTTCTCTAAACTTTACCTACTAATATATATATATATATAGATGACTTATAAATTTGAATTTTTTTTAGTTATATGATTATGTTTTTTATGGTTTATTATATTGGACTCCTCGTTTTCTACACTAAATTAACTAATTTAGCACAAAAATTTTAAATTTAAAATTAGATGGAACACATGATGCAAAATTAAACTCTAATTAAAATTCAATTTTTACACTAAATTAACTCACTTGGCACAAAATTCTAAAATTTAGATTAGATGAGACACGTGGCACAAAATTAGACTTTAATCGAATTCCAATTTGAAATTTAATTGAATTTTCTCTCTGCTTTACCTATTATTATATATATAGATTACATGCTACTTAACTAGTTGATTTGTAAAGTAACACACATCATTTGGTGCTTATATTAGCCAAACAACTACTGCCCATTTTTAGAACCTTCACCTGTCAATTTTTTTCGTGGGTAAACACATTTGTATTGGCTCAATTATGGCTATCGATCCTATGTGAATATAGTAAATTTATCACATATTGATTCGCATTCAGGGACAAAGCTATTGTTTGATTTTTGGGGCCAATGTCCCCAATTTTTTTTTATTTAAAAAATACAAATATATATATATATATATATATATATATATATATATATATATATACATTTATAAATTTTAGCAATTTAGTTCAATAAAATTACGTTTGCCCCATTTTAACAATATCATTCATTCTTTTAAAGGCCATAAGAAAAACTATAGATCTAAAATCTAAAACAAAATTAACTAATCCGAAAAAATTAACCCAACTACAAAACTTACCAATAGTAAAGCTAAAAAAATTAAGTCTAGTTAACCAATCTAAAGCAAAAGAAACAACCAGCCCCTTAATAAAAAATTTAACAAAGTAATTTTGTCCTTACCCAACAGTAGACAATCGCCAAGTTCTCTTTTCATAGATAATGTGGGGGCCAGTTAATCAGGAAGTACTGTTAAAGCCGTGCTAACTGGGCCTATGGCCCGATCCGAGGATATTAGATCATTAGAGGAGGTCCAGATAAGATTATAAGGAGAACGGAGTAAAGAGAAGAGTAGAGATAATATGAGATAAGTCCAACGAGTGTCCGAGGATAAAGGCCATCTCGGCAACGAGTGTCCGAGGTCAGTAAGAGTGCCATATCATCATGGACATTCTTCGAAGTTACATCACCACCAAGAGTTAGACGTTAGACAAGGGATAAGAAAGGAGAAGGGCAACAAATATCTTCAAAAAGCTGCTACCTCCGCATTAAATGACTCCCAACCAACTCTCTAGCCGCATTAATGAGAAAGTGATGCCTGAACAGTGATCAAGCAGCCTTACAGCAACTAGTTGATGGTTTTGGGAGGTGCTGGATGAGACAAGAAGGAGTTCCCCGAATTTAACCTACACGTGTGTGGTAGGGATGATATCAAGATTGTAGTATATAACATGGGAAGATGAACTAAGAGAGAGAAAAAATCAAGAGATTCTGGTAATAGTTCTATGAACTCCTGTAACTTAGTGAAGAAAGAAGGCTTTATAATGTAAACTCCTCAGGTTACGCCGAGGATAGATTTTCTGACTTTTTGTGTTTAACGATCTAGAATCAGCAATCTTTATTATCTTTTTTCTTGAGTAGAACCAGTTCTTTCACCCACGCTCTACAAATTTATTGTTTGGGCTTGTTGGCCTAAAACTCAATCCCATATTGGGCCTAATCCAAATCCAGTCCTTACAGATAATATATTGCATTGTAATGTATTAAGAGACAATAATTTTGTGTTTGTGTTTGTGTTTGTTGATGGATTGTTAATACTAGATAGATGCTTATTTAAATTTCATATTATTATTATTATTATTATTATTTTTTTTTTATACTTGCGCACCCTAACTACAAGTCTTGAGTAGCTTCTTGGTTGATTTTGAGTCTCACTAATTACAAATTATGAAGCTACCTTTATTTTGATTTCGAACTGCAAGTACATGCAAATAAATAATAAAAAAATGTTGTACTTAATATTAAATGTATCCTAATATAAATTTTCAAGTATTGATTTTGTTTTAAATTTACTATATTTTTTATATTCTTGAATGAAAAAAAAAAAAAAAAAAAAAAAAGGATTTATCCTTTGGCCCTCGAAGATGAAATCCTGCTTATGTCACTAAAAGGAGGCTCTCATCATCATTTGTCACGCCCACAGCTGCAAAATTATACACAAGAATGCTAGCAAAGTCTAGAATCCACTTTATTCCCCTACCCCATCTTTTTTTGCTGCTACAAGAGGGTACTTTTTTAATAGAACAAAAGGATTTCATTATACAAAAAGAAAATGACATGCTAGCTGCTAGCTCAGTAGCTCTACTGCCATTGTATTGAGAAGAGAAGAAAATAGCATTTTATGTACACCACATTCGGGAAGATAACAGATAGGGATTGGGAGTGGGTCCCAGGTTCCTAACCCCTTTAGCTCTAAAATTTGGATTGTCTATTCGTTTTGTTTAACTTCTACATAAAAATTAGTTTTGAAAAATTCTCTGAATGAAGTTGCATTAGGTAAATATTGGGAGAGGGTACCACATGCTAGGATGTTTAGAAAAATTCTCTCAAGCTAAAAACTTCTTCTCTTTTCATTGCATAATATTGAAAGAGTAAACATTTTATTTATTTATTTTCAAGGGAAAAAGACTATTTTAGTCTCTAAATTTTACCAAAAATTTGTTTTTTGTTCCTAAACTTTAAAAAGTTATTTCTTCACCCTTAAACTTTGTAAAGAGTTTTTGTAAAAGTTTAAAGACAAAAATAGAGCTGAAAAAACACTTCTTTCAATAGTTTAGGGATAAAATCGAACTTTTTGATTAAGTTGGACATAAAGTAAAATATTTTCGATAGTTTAGAATAAAATATTTTCGATAGTTTAGGAGCGAAAAACAAACTTCAATAGTTTAAAATTTTTTCTTTAAAATGAACTTTTTAAAGCTTAAGGACCAGAATAATAATTTACCTTGTTTTCAATATTAACTTGTAACTGAAATGAAATAGAGAAAGAAATAAAATAGAGATTCCCATTTTTCACACTCTTGTTACGATTTATACCCAAAATGCATGACTATAAAATACAACATCCACTCCAACTATATACATGTTCTATTACACAATATTACTTAAATACAATTACTATAAAGCAAATAAACAACCACAATAAAATGAAAATAGTGTACATAGTCAACCTTTTGCAACATGACAAAATTATGTGCAGAAGCATAAGTAAAGACTTTAATAATCTCAGCAGAAATAGCAAATCCCCAGGCAGTAAAGACAACTAAGAGTCATGGCCCATTCAAACTGCAAGCCATGTTAACATGGACACGACTGGTTTCAACTTCATGCCTTTCTTCCAAACTTGGTTCCAGTCATGAGTGCTGTCCTCTCTTCAAATCCCATCTTTGACCCAATTCTCCTATGCCACAAGCTTGCATCATCAACAACATTTTTTAAACTGATTACATCATCAAAGGTCTTCAAGCAAAACTGATATGATGCTACAAACCCTCTTGTTTCTCAAATTCACCACCCATGATGAAACCTATATAAGGAGGCTTTTGGTACCACTTCACATGGAAATCACTCTCATCTCAGACTTCCACACAATCTCCCTCAACAAAATTTGCAACAAATATAATATATATAAATACTATTCTAGAATTTACAAACAGAGAAAAATGAGAAGGGAAAAAAAAAGAAGAAAAAGAAGAAGACACTAAAAGAAAAGTCAATACCTTACTATAAATTCAAATGAAAACATGAAAACTTTTTATACATGTGTTTGTATCTATATCACGCAATGAATGCATTCTATAGCTAAATTGAAGTGGTACTTTTTCTCCACTAGGGAACAAGATGGAGAGATCTCTAATACACATCACTTGTGTCTTACTTATCAAGCCAACTAAGAGAAAAAGAAATGAATGCTATGCATAAGAATCAATTGATTAAAAATATGTAATTCATGCTTACATGTTTGCAACATAACGTGTATATCTTGCAATTGAATGCATTGCAAAGAACTCACAACCATTTATAGCACCCACCCATGTTTATGCAGCTTCATAAAGAACAAAATGTTTGTTATAAAAAAAATAAAATAAAATAAAGAACAAAATGTTGACCAGTCATGTTATATTTCTTTGGATATATTTTGGAACTCAAAATCCATAGCAGAAGCTTCAGCATATTTCAATGTACGATTTTCCGTAAAGCTAAAATTACCTACAATAATAGGAGATATGAGAGTTAAGATTATTAGTCAAACACTAAATCTCAAGTTGATCACAAACTGGAGGGCATAAGTGCAGGATAAGAAAAATCGATCTTAAAATTACGAACAAACGATATTGTTACTTGATAAAATATATTTGACGGTCTCCTCCATGCAGAGAGAGAGCTCAAAGGTTGTGAATTAACCTAAAAGAGTACAAATTAGATGAACCAAACATACCGCACATTACACACCATCAGAGAGGAGTCTAGAGAGCCATAACAGGCCAACGCATAGGTACATGTTTGAACAAATGTGAAGGACCATATGTTAGGTTCCAAATGAGCACTCCTCTTCCATATCACACACAACCTATCTTTCAATAACATTACTCTACAATTTATTTTTGAATGTGATAAGTGATAACGGATAGAAGATGCACTGCAACTACTGCAAATGAGACGTCAAACAAATAGAACACTAGACTTTTCCAATGCCTCAATTGGTTTTGCATACGAGATCAAATGAAATGTTACTCATTAGAATAAAAAATCATAGGAGCTTCTAAGAAGAATAAGATAAATAAATAAGTACACACCTAGTGGACAGTTTCATTCCCTTCAAACTCCAGGATGTGAGCAATTTTTGACAATTGTCCCCTGCTTCCTACTGGCACCCTTTCAAATTTTTGCTTTGTGCTTCAAACTGTTTCTGTATATCAACAGCAAAAAATTGAAAAAAAGAAGTACTATAGATGTGTACATGATACATAAGATGTCATGTGTTCTTTTATCAATACAACAGTTATTAAACTAATGAATGTCAAAAAAAAATCTCTCTCTAACCCCAAGTTACCATCACATGGTGGAACTAATGTTTGACCTCCCTTGTTGGCCACAATTGTTGTAGTAGCAAACTTCATTCTCCTCTTCCACCACCTATTTTTGCTGCAGCTTCTCTTATCTTATGAGGAAGACGAAAAGAGACTCTTTTTTTAATAAAACACAAGAAGGAATTCATTAACATCCACCCTAAATACATATCCAAAATTCATGATTATAGAAATGCATCCACCCCAGCTTCTCTTACAACACTCGAATTATGCCTATCCAAAATGCATGATTATAGAAATCAACATCCACCCCAAATACATCTTCTATTACACGGTATTACTTAAATACAATTACTATTATATAAACAGCAAGCACAAAATAAACAAGTTTTACTAAAAGAAAGAATAAAATGAACAAGCTTTACTGTACATAGTCAATAGTATGCAACAAGACAAAATGAAGTGCAGAAGCATCAAGCAAGAGCTTAATAACCTCAGTTGAAATAGCAAAGTCCACAGCAGAAATAAAATGAGGTGCAGAAGCCCATCCAAACCACAAGCCTGGTTAACATCAACACAGCTGGTTTCCAATATATAATTCAACACATCCTTGCTTCCAAACATGGTAGCAGTCATGAGGGCTGTCTTCTCTTCAAATCCATCATCTATGACCCAATTCTCCTCCCATACCACAAGCTTGCCTCACAACATCATGACATTCTTCTTCCACGGAACTTTTGAATCCAATTAAATCATCAAAACTCGATAATTCAAGAAAAATTGAAATGATGTTACTGTCTTGTTTCTCAAATTCAACGCCCATGATGAAACCTATTTCAGAAGGTTTCTACTTGAAACCACTGCACATGGAAATCACACTCTTCTCAAACCTTCACATAGTATCTATTTAATAATTTGTAACAAGTAGAATATTCACAAATGCTATTCCTGAATTTACAAAAAAGAGCAAAGAGCAAATTAGAAAGAAAAAATTTACTCATAGAAAATTACAAAGAAACACACACGCACACGCCAAAAGAGCTCCACTCTTATAAACATATATAAGATATACTAATAGACAAATAAATATTCAATAGTTTATTCATTAATATATTCATAAAACTATCACCAAAATTCAAGCCAATATGGTTAGGACCGTGAATGCTAACCAGTGCTCCCAGAACCTTAAGGTGTTACAAAGAGGCACATCAAAGTCTTTATTCAATGGCAGCAGAGCAAAGCCCCACGTCTATACATGTTGCAGGTGGGCTCTTCGCAGTGCATTGGTAGACTTGCATCAATTAACTGGGCTGTAAAGCACTGATGCCACGGGATCTCCCATACGGCTACATGACAATGAATCGTTAGGGTGATTGCTGAAAACTCCAACAAATGTGAAACAGAACTTTCTCACAATAACAAGAAACACAACCAAACATTTTCTCATAGGAACCAAAGATACACTAAGCATGTCAACAAAACCATGAGATTCAAAACTAAAATTACATCATTCTCATACATTTTCGTAGCAAACAACCAAGATGCTTTAACCATTCATAAATTAAAATGGAAAGCCCCATATCCAATTGCTCTTTTCCCATTCATTAATAAAATAGTGATTATACTACCAAAGAATGCCACATTGTTAGGAAAGGATGACAATTTTAGGAATTTTTATTTTTATTTAAAAAAAATATATTGGCAAAAAGACCCCCTCCTCAGCCCTGGTTGCAGTGCTTGTAACTTGGAAGAATAAAGGGATTTTTTATCTCACATTCTTGATTCATATATAAGCACAATTTAGTCCATGTATTTTCAATTTGGATAATTGACTCCTTGGAGATTATGATGTGATTCAAATTAGTCCCTGTAATTTCAATTTGAACAATTAACCCCTTAGACATTATTTTGTGCGTTGGTTTGGTTTGTACATCTTACCATGATTTTTTTCTTAATTTAATTTCCTTAGGTGAGATCAGATCATTTTTTGAATCTTAAGAAAAAATAAGAGATTTACGGGAATAGATCCTACTTATTAATTGAGACGAAGTCACTACCTCACTACGAATTCAAATGGAAAAATAAAATTTCTCCACTTATGCATGTATCTGTATCGGGTGTGGCTTTTGTCTAGTGTCCTGTGACACTAGACCCATTGCAATCATGACACCTCTCCATTTTCAGACACGTGTCATGATCGTAGTGGGTCTAGTGCACTGGAGGCACTGGACAAAAGCCACGCCCATCCGTATCTATACAACGCAAGTCGATTTTGTAGCTCAATTGAAGTAGTACCTTCTCGTCACTGAAGAACAGGATGGAGAGATCTCTTATACACACCATTCATTTTTGTTAATTATAAAGCCAACCATGAAGAAATAAATGAATGCATTGCTTGATCATAAATTGAGTAATAAATTGTAATTCATGCTTACATGTTTGTAACATAATGTGCATATCTAGCACTCAAATGCATGGCAAGGAACTCCCAGCCATTTATAGCATCGCCCATGTTTATGCAGCTTCACACTAGTGATGTTATGTTTCTTCTTCAATTTCTTGGACACAATAGTCATGGCAGCAACTCCAGCAAATTTCACTGCAGTCTCTTCTGTAAAGCTAAATTTACCTACAATATTTGGAGATACCTGTATAAGAGTTAAGATTACTAACTGTAGACTAATGCTCAAGATGATCTCAAACTAGAGGACTTTAGAGCATAAGGAGGAAAACTGGCCACTAAATAAAAACATATGATAATGCACAAATACTGAGACACAAGTCGAAAGATACGTGACAGCCAATAGCATCAGAACATATGGAACAAATCTTTCTAACATAATGTCTAAATAGACATAACAGGCCAAAGCATAGGAACATGTTGGAACAAACCGAGACAAAAGTGGAGGACCACAAACCTAAGTCATAAGTTCCATATATGCAATCTCTTTCCCCATATATGCAGTGCTCTCTCTCTCTCTCTCTGCCACACAAATACATATATATTTTGCTTCACTCTGCAGAATTTTAACCACAACCAGCTATTCCTTAAGTCTAATTTCAATTTTAAAATTCCTAACTCTTCTGATTATTACTGCAGTACAATGCTTGCTGCCATTTTAGACCAACTGACAAACCTTTCTTCTGAAAGTATAATCACTATTATGAGACCCAAATTCATAAGAAAAGGCCACTTATGGATCTTTAAAGCGACACCAGACCAAGAAAAAATCCCTAAAGTTTAGAACTCTAAGGATGACAGAAAAGGTCTACCTTTAGATGGAGCCCAAAAGACACTATAACCCTGATTTTATCCTGTATAAACTTCATTGTTCATTACTTCTATAATTTCAACTCCTTTTCTTATACACCTTATGAACCAAGCTACAATTATGTAAGCTATAAAACCTTGATTTCCCTATGCTTCATTAGCTAACTTGTTGCAAAATTACAGAGCCCTCAATTGGTTCTGCATAGGAGATCAACTGAGATGTTTCTCATCATTAGAAAAAGCAAAGAATAAACAGTTAAGCACATACCTAGGATGTGAGATGTTTTTACCAATAGTCCTTTGTTTCCTGCTGGCACCCTTTCAAAAATTAGCTTTGCACTTCAAAATATCTCTGCATAAAGAAAGAGTAAATAAATTTTCCAAAAGATCAGTAGCAAAAAAAAATATAATAAAATAAAACGCTATGCAGATGTCATCTCCATTTAAGCAAGTTATGGACAAACAACTAAAAACATCGATAATTAGAATTTTAAGTGGTTGCACCCAACTGATAATGAAGAATCTAGTAATTATTTTCTAGCTGAAACTCTAGAAAAGGCTTCCTTCTGATTCTGAGGCAATATTGTCTCAACTCTCTCTCACCCTCTCCGTTTTTTTCTTCTTCCTTTTCTTCCTTACTATCCTTTGTGCATTTGTTCTCCAGAGTTTATAATCATATCTAGCTATTCTTTAAGCCTAATCTCAACCTAGAAATCCTTAAACATAATTATTAGTGCAGTATATCAGTAATGACCAATTCGCAATCTCTTCTTCAAACAGTACAATCAAGTTCATGACACCCCAAAATCATTGGAAATGGTCTGTGGATTTATAGTGCAACACATAAGCAAGAAGAAATAAGCAAGTTTAGAACAATAGGGACATTAGAAAAGGAAATACCTTTGGATGCTACCTAAAAGACACTGTAACAATAATCTTGCCTTAGATAGTATGCCCCTCCTTAATTCATTAGTTCAATAACTCAAAATATTTTCTTATACCTGTATGAACCAAGCTAATATTGTAAACTATAAAATTTTAGTATTGCTGATAGACACGATAGCTCAATATTTTTCTTCACATGCCAACTCTTGTTTACGAAGAGAAGGTTGAATCAACAGTGGTTCTAGCACAATGAAAGAATCAAAAAGCCAAACTTGTTTTAATAGACACTTAAAATGGAACCCAACAAGTATAAAAAATGTATATTTTAAAGGAAACCCAGAAAATTTTTATATAAAATTTCAAATTTTTACATAAAGACAACTAAAACCAAAACAAATTAATCAAATCGCAATTTAAAAGAAAATAAACAAAATTTAGAGTCGCTTATATAAAACTTACGCTTCCTTCTTCCCTCCTTTCTGTCTCTTTGAAATCCATGTCATGTTCTTTCTGCAATTTCAGTATCAATCACACATTCAGAAACCTAGATAATGAGGCCCAGGCTATATCTAGGCGAAGAAAAAGAAACTGGGGAAAAAGAAAACGTAAAGTTCTGTTTATTTAATTTTGTGTGTATAAAAAGAAATTATAGAGTTTTTTAATTTTGGTTTTGCTTGTGCTTTGAAAATCTTGTGTCTGGAATTACAAAAATTATAAAAGAAGTTTTTAAAATTTTAAAAATAAAATAAAATCAGAGAAGAGTGAAGAACATACCAGGGAAGCGTATGCAGTAGTTCAACTTTTCTCAATGTATGTAAAGATGTGAGATGTGAGAAATCTTATCTCAATCCTCTCCATTTTCCTTCTCGCATTTTTGCTTTAATCGGGGACAACTGAGGATACGCAGGGTCTGTAAAGAGGTGAGGTGACTCATCCTTTGGGGAAGTGACGTCAGATTAGGACACTTCCAAATCTGTAAACTCTCAAGAGAAGTTAGGTTTTTAAACCACTCCTCTGACAGAGACTCCAACTCGTCAAGCACAACCAAATTCAATTTCTTTAATTTGGAGAGAGGAGGGGAGAAGGAGGAGGAGGAGGAAGAGGAAGAGGACGGAAATGAAGAAGCCCTTCCTCCTGTATTATTCATCTCTATTGTCTCTTCCAATGCCTTCAAACTGCTATTAATCAATTCAAGCTCTTCTTCAAGATTTGGAAATAGCGGCATGCAAGTCATCTTAGGGCAATTCACCAAACTAAAATTAGAAAGACGCGGAAAGTATGGCATGTGTTGGTGATAGTGATTAGTTGATGATGATGATGATATTGTTGATGTCGTTGTTGCCTCATTCCCCTTATCCACACTCCTCCACCATCCCTTTAGATTTGGGCAATTCTCGAGGGTCATTCCCTCAAGGGATGGGAAAAATGTTGATGGTGATGCCAGTGAAGCAAATATCTCATCATTCATATCCCCGTCTGTCATGTACTCCAGACCATCCATTTCCCAAATAATTAGTTTTCGGAGAGTTGGGAGCTGATACAACGGTGGCAAATATTGGCACTTCTTACAATTCTCTATATATAAATCAACGAGATTTGTTAAGAATGAAAGCCAACTAGAAAACCTCACACCCATGTATCCGTCCACTTCCAAAGATTTTAAACTTTCGTGTGGTTGGAGGCTATCCATGGAATTTTCATTATCACTGGCATCAACGCCATCATTACCCTCTAAATTCCAATTTAATATCAACTCACTGAGATGTTGCTTCTCCTTCAAATTTGCAGCCTTGAATTCTGGGGTGGCATCTTTCAACTGTGCCAAATTTTTAATCTCTAATTTTCCTCTCAAGTCATTTAGCTTGTTTAATTCCACTAGCCCACCGCAATGCTTGGAAGAAGCTACAGGACCCTTACTCACAACAAATAAGGTTAACTTTTGAAGAGAAGTCAATTGCCCTAATCCACATGGCATATGAGTCAAATTCTCACAACCATCTGTGTCAAGGTGCTTGAGGCTAACCAATTTTTGAATATCTACCGGTAACTCCCTAAGCTTTTTACATTGAGAGAGCTTTAATGTTTGCAAATTCACCAATTTTGTAATTGAACTAGGGAGAACCTCAATATCGTTAGAGGAAAGGTCAAGGTACTTTAGACACATCAAAGTACCTGTGGTATCTGGCAACATCTTCATATTTAAACCATGTAGGTCTAATGCACGCAAGTATCTAAAACTAGAAATAAGTTTTTCGAGAGTTGATTCTTCAATTCTTCCCTGATCATAGGCCCAATTATTGTACACCAATATAAATGTTCGTATCTTGTTTGCTTTAACCAACTTGCTTAAATTCTCCTCAAAGAATGAAACATTGTAAAATGGAAACGATAGATGGTGTCCTTTTTCTTTCACATTTTTTGCATTGGAATCAACCAATGTACAATCAGTCTCTGATACATATTCTGCAAGATCATGGATTAAATCATGCATTTTAAACCTTCTATTCTTGCCTCCATCTTCTTCTGCTTCTTGGAAGAAGGATCTCCAAAGTAGCTCCTTGAAGTAATCATCGGCAACATCCACTAGTAGTAAGTCCTCATCTGGTGATTGGATAAATCCTTGTGCTATCCATAGTTGTATCAATTTCAACTTATCAATCAAATAATCTTTGGGAAACAATGAACAATATGCGAAACAACATTTCAAATGTGATGGGAGATGATCGTAACTCAATTTTAAAACTGGCATAATACCATCTTTCAACTTAGGTACCTTAGTGAGTTCAATATCCTTGATGTATGACCATTCAGCTTCTGTTTTTTTGTGATTTAAGACCCGTCCTATTATCTTTATAGCAAGAGGCACTCCCTTACAATTTTTTACTATATCCATACCAATTGCTTTAAAGTTAGTATTGATGGTCTCTTGCCCTTCTTCAAATGCCATTTGCTTCAATAATGACCAAGACTGATCCTCTGACAGGCCCTTTAGAGAATATTGTGACATTGGGCTGGTAATATGTGCAACCAATTTAGTCCGTGTAGTTATCACCACCTTACTTCCCCTTCTACCATCCAACAAAAGAGTTCTCAATTTACCCCATGTTTCTTCATTCTCATTCCACACATCATCCAACACAAGTAAATACATCTTTTGATTAAGAATTTCGCGAAGTTCAATTTGCAAATGTTCCATTATAAGGCTTTCAGGTTTTTTTCTAGTTGCGGATATAATTATATTTTCAACAATTGTTTTCACGTCAAATACATCAGAAACACACACCCAGATTTTCAATTCAAAATGAGCCTTGACTATCTTATCATTGTATACATATTGAGCAAGCGTGGTCTTCCCTAGCCCACCAATTCCTACTATGGATATGAACGAAACATTTTCTTTCACATCAGAGTCTTGCAATAGACCTATGATGGCCTTCTTATCCTCCTCTCTCCCGATAACTTCTTTGTCACGTACAAACGAGTGAGTTTCCCTCTCCCTACTCACAGCCCGTGTCTCTAAAGGACGCTCTATCAATTGGAAATTGTTCCTATCACTCGCTATATCATTAAACCTCTCCCTCATAGCACTTAGTTTGCCAGCCATCTCATTACCAAAAACAAGTTGGTTTGAACTAGAAAGGAAAGTGCGTACCTTCTTTACAATTTTATGACCATCCATCACCTCTTGCTGCAACACATGAGTGGAGAACTCGCTCAACAAGTCATCCGCATCAAAAGCTGCATCTCTGAGCTTCATGAGCCAGTCCTTGACTTGGTGGTTCTTAACCTGCTGCTCCTCTGCATCCTCAAGTACAGCTTGAATGGTGGAAATAGTGTTTTTCAATTTTTCGAGCTCATCGTTGACACCCCAGATCGATCCAATCTGATTGAGAATGGAAGAGCCCAAGCTTTCAATGATCGTCTGCACAACGCCATAGAGGATTGCATCGGCCATTTGTTCTTGTTGGATGAAAGAAAACGTCTCAAGCTTAGCTGATAGAGAGTAGTTTGAAATATTGTAGGAGGAAGATTAAAGTGGCTGTGAAGAAGGAAGACTTGGCTAGTTATGTAAAATCAAGAGTCCACTTTAGAAATAAACAGATAAATGTGAACAACAGCTCCACTGCTCGATAATTACTACTCTTAACAACAGCCTCATGTTGTAACGTCACGTCAGTTAAAAAAAAAAAAAAAAAAAATGTAAGATCAGATATTTTTTGGGTTTCCACGTGCCAAAGCCCCACCTCACAATCACTCTATCTTATCTTCTCTTTGGCCGGCTCACTCTCAGCCTTTCTTTCTTTTCATTTTTTTGTTTTCTCTCATACGTCTCCTCTCTACTCTCATCCTCTCCACCGGCACTTCCACACTACCACCATCACCATTTCCATCATCATTTTTTCAGCAAGATCATCGGAAAATTCTTGGAAACCCATAAATATCTTCACATCTTTTTTTTTAGGTAAAAATTTCTCATCTTTTTGGAAGGTTTTGCACTTTTGCTTGAAGTTATTTTTTTATCTAAACTTTAATAATGATACTCATGTGATTTATGAGCATTGAAGTGATATTTATGTGTTTTATGTATGGGTTTTGTATTGGTAGAATTATTTGATGAGTGGGTATATATTTTGTGCTATTGATGACTACTTAAGGTTTATGTATGGTGGAAAAATTAGGGATTTTAAGTTATAACATGTGATGGTTGGTAAATTTAATTTTTCTATTATCATTGGGTTTATTTGGAGTTAGTTGAAATTCTAAATTTCTTGTCTTGGAGGATATATTGATTTTGCTTTCATGGATCTTTTAATAATGTAGTGTAAATTTTATGGAAGCTAGTCATAATGTTGGAGATGATATTAAATAGGTTAACTTTATAAATTGAAGTTTATGCTTTGTGAATCATTTTGTTGAGAAACTATGGAAGTGGAATATATTAGTATTGATGAGGTTAAATATTAGGCTTGCCTAATTAAGTGATTATTTGGCAATTCCTAAATTGTGGTTAGATGCAATTTCAAACTCTATGCTTATTGTGATAGGTTTACTTGATATTATTTAGGTTCTAACTAATCTCCTTAGAGCTTGGAGAATTAGGATTTTGCAGTTGCGAGGTAAGTAGGTTTTTAATAGGATTTTTGAAAAATAAACATTTTGCATAAATGTTGTTTTGGGGTTGGACACGTTTTTGGAAATTACTTTTGGAAACTATATTTTCCTAAAAAAAACTATTGTGTCGTAATCTTAATGTATATATGATCATATATGAAAATGCATCATATTTGGTATTACATTTGAGGAAATGCATGAATTGTTGATATGGAAAAATGAGCATCTTTTATTTAATCTTAGATAAGGAAATCTTAGATTTTATGGTGTATTAGAAATTTTAAAAATACTTCTCTTGTCTTGTTATGTGGAAAATTGATAGAAAATCTCTTGATAAGGATGAAGTTGAAAACCTTAAAAACTTTGTAGAAGTTAGATTATTTAAGGTTTTTCTGAAACTACCTGGATATGAACTATGTGTTTCAAGGTAATGTAACCTGTGAGTTGTTTAACACCATGTCATGTGTGATTTCCCGGTGATCACTCAATTTGATCTCCGTAGTCTTTATGACAATGGAATCAAATCCAGGTCAGTGCCCTTTCACTTTGGATGGTGCGTTCTTCCCTGTTGTCCATGGGGGAAGAGGTTCCTTGATTGTGTGTGGGTGAGGTTGCTGTCTATGGGGCCAAGAGACCACTTGTAAGAAAGATCCTATTTGATGCGCTCTCTTTGCTGCCCATGGGGGGAGAGAAAAACCTTGAGGGTATAGGTGAGGCTGCTGTCCATGGGGCCAATAGTTTGCATACCAGAGAGGACAATATCATGCCAGTTGTGAATGAGTGGATCCCCTGACCGGTTTATGTGGTAGTGTGGTATATTTGTGATAATTTATCTTATGTTAGATATTATGGCTTTGGAAATTATATTGTTGATACTCACAGATTATAGTATATAGTTTCAATGTATACTTTGAGAAACTTTGTGTTTCATTATTAGATCATTCTTGTCAGATTATTATTATGGAAGATGAAACTTGCATTTCCTCCACCCCCATTAAATATGCTACTTACTGGGTTCTATCTTATCCCATTATTTTATAAACTTTTCAGAGTAGGCAACAATCCTTTGAGACAACTTTTTGGTGGCTAATAGTAGTTGGACTAACTACTGATGGAGGCCGAACTTTTGTAATAGAGATATTAGATGTTGTACATCTTAGAGTAGGCTTGACTCATTTTTTTGTGTATTATAGTGGTTGTGACTTTATTCCCACTAATGAGACAAGCTGTTATGTAATTATTTATTCAGACCTCTATTATTTTGTGGCCATTGGTCCTTGTAATTATTGTTTAGAGTTCTGACTTACTTTGAGAGTATATTCAATGGAATTATTATGATAATTCTTGATATTGGTATTGGAAATGATTTATGTGGATTGGATTGTCAAAGGAAAGAAAAAAAAAATCTACAGGTACTTTGAGATGTCTTTCTCATTCTTTGGACCCTTTGAGGTTTGGGGCGTGACACAACTCCTCAATAATGGTGAAAAGTATGCAACAAGACAAAATGAAGTGCAGAAGTCTCGTTAACATAAGAACTTCACAACACACCCTTTCTGTCCTCTCTTTAAATCAGTGAAAATGGAATTCACTCTCATCTCAGATCTCCAGAGTCTCCCTACAAAACCTGTGACAAGTATAATATTCTAAAATGCTATTAAGGAATTTACAAACAGTGGAAAGGGCAAATAAAAGGCACTCATAGAAAAATACATAGAAGCAAACAGAGACATAAAGCTCCACTCTACTATGAACATTTATAAGATATAGGTTGTACGTAACAGGCGTTCACAGATATACAAAAATCCATGCTTCTACTCATTTGTGATCCGATTTTTTATTG
The DNA here is from genome assembly GCA_028535165.1 of Quercus tomentella. Classification (NCBI taxonomy): domain Eukaryota; kingdom Viridiplantae; phylum Streptophyta; class Magnoliopsida; order Fagales; family Fagaceae; genus Quercus; species Quercus tomentella. The sequence continues at coordinate 45,570,706 of JAPQVY010000111.1, forward strand.
GCTAGCTTGAACCACTTTATGTCAATTGACTCAATTTATATCCATATTTGACTTATAGTGTATTTCTTCTTTTCTCTTTTGCTAGTTCTCAATGATTAATGGATCAATGATAAGTGTGTGTGTGTTTTTTTTATTTTTTTGGGTCTTCAACCTTCATTCTCTGTCTCATGTTTTTGGCATGAGACTAAAAATCATGTAAGATTTTGCAGAGTAGTGGCAGTGTGCTATGAACTGATTTTAAGGTTTGGAATATTAGAAAGTACAAAGTTTAGTTACAAAATCGGTTGTAGCCTAAAGTTATAACCTTACTCGATATCTTTTTATTAGAAGTGAATTTTGACAAATCTATCATTTAATTGCATCTTCTTCTTATGTCCTCCATTCTTGTAAAATTTCTAAAAAATTAACAATCAATAGCTATATCATCAATAAATTGTTTAAATTGTAAGTTTTTGTAGTTTAAAATTATGCATAAAATATAAGCTTATAAATCATATGGTAAATAATATAGTATTGACACAAATTTGACATATTTATTAAAAGCGTAAAGAACATGCAATTCAACAGTTAGATTTTCAAAATATGTAGTAATGTTTATTTTATTGAGTAAGTTTGTAGCCTAAGACAACAACCAATTTTGTAGCTAAACTTTGTTCTATTAAAAATACGTAAAATCTTTTTACTATAAAAAAAAAAAAAAAAAAAAAAAGGAAATATGCAAGAGTTTTCTTTTGTTATATTGTTCTTTCGTGTATTTTACTCTTTTTATTTCCTTTCTTAAATTGTAGTGATTCAATGTGTGGTTGGTTTTATTTTTAGGGTGATATCGGTTACATGCTTGATGGTTTTCAGAAAATAAGTAATCTTTACTAGAATTTTAGGAAACAACCATACTTAATCTAGAATAGGACATTATTTTATGAACAAAAATTAGGTGACAGTTTCTTAATTGTAGATTAAAAAAAAAGTGGCATTTGTGGTTGGTACTTAGCGCAGATGAGAACCAATAATAACTTTATTACTTAATTTTTGTTGTGAAAATATTATGGTCACAGCATTACTACTTTTATTTTATTTGCTTTGTGCTCGACTAATCTCATAGTTTTAGAATGCATTATTTTAAATGAACTTCTAACATCTCTACCAAATTTAATGTAGTTTAAGGTGGCTTTAAGATTTAAACAATATGGATACATCTTCTGGCTATTAGTTCAACCCTCTCTATACATTGTACATCAGTACAAGCCTATGTTTTATGCTTCTTGAAACGCTGCTCAAAGAAATGCTTAGCCCAATCTTTTCATCACCAGAATATTGGGGTTTGGGGGAGGGGTTATACTATTGCTTACTTTACTGCCCACTTTTTCTTTTCTTTTTTTCCTATTTGTTTATAATTTTATAAATAGTAAATGGATAAATTATTGTTCCTATATATATTTTTTTGGGATAATAATACTCTCCTCACTTGAGGTTTAGGAAAATTACATTTCACCCCAAACTTAAAGGAAAAAAACATTTTCCCCCCTTAACATCTAATTGACTAAACTTTGTTAAATTAATATTAAAAATGTTATGTACTAACTTGTCCTTTATTTAAGGGCAAGTTTCAAGAATTATCCTCCATTTCAAAATTAAAATGCATTGTATTAAATTTTTAATTGAAGTATATTTTAAAATATTAAGTGCCCATTTGGTTTGCACATTCACATCCCACGTTTTGTGTTGTCGGCTTTTTTTTTTTTTGTTAACCAGCGCCTATTGCACTATTGTTCATGGGACATGAATAGTGCAAATAAGCAAATGAACAGTGTTTTTAGTGTGAACAGTAATCTAAAAAAAAAAAAATTTATTGTTTTCAGTTTTCAACAAAATAAGCGGTATCCAAATGCACACTAAATATGATTTTTTTTTTCTTTTGTCAATGGGTTATGAGAGATTTGCCATTGCAAGTGTTTTGGTGCTTAATAAATTTTGCATTTTTATTCTAAACTCATTAGTTATTTTTTATTAACCATGGTTAAGTTTTTGTAAAGAGATTCTTATAAAAATTTAGAATATTTTGTTACTAATATAAACATAAAGGGGGGGTCATTCCTTCAAATCTCAAGGGAGGGAAGTGTAATTACCCTTTTTTTTTTCTTTTTTTTTTTTGTTTAAGGTTAATCATATGATTTCTTTTTTAGTTTAGGATAATTATTATTGTTTTGATTTCCCATTATAACTTGTTGCTTTAGCCTTTTGTAGGCTAAAATGCAAAACACACCATCTAAGTTTCTTCATAATTCATTTCAGTTCTCTAACTTTACTTTAGTTCATTTTAATCATCTAGGTTTTGGATTTATTCAATTAAGGCATTTCTGTAAACTTTTGTTAAAATTTTTTGAAAAAAAAAAAAAATCTCGAAAATACTTTTCAATCATTGATTGAATTTTTTTAATTTAAAAAATTTGAAGATAAATTAAAAATTTTGGAAAATTAATCACAACATATAACAAAAGTTAATGAAAAAGCTTTAATTGAATAAATTTGAAAGTTAGAGGACTAAAATGAATGAAAGCAAAGCTAAAGGGCTGAAATGAATTTTAGTAAAACATAAAGGGTGGGTTTTGCATTTTAAGCTTGTTCATATTAAGAGAGGTGTTATGTCCACAACATTTTTACAACATTTTTACAATAAATCATAGGTGGTTAGTTGTTGTTGGTTCAACTTTGAACCTAATACTAAGATTACTTTTTTGCCCCTAACAATAACAACCACTAACAACCTCCATTACTTAAGATTTGTTGTAAGAACGTTGTGAAAATATTTGCAACATATCATTTCTCTTATATTAATTGCTATGAAAAAAAAAATTGAAATAGTTTTTATATTTACTTACTAAATGGAAATTGCAAATATAAAAAATAACTCATTTAAAAGTGAGTTAATTTGAAACCGTATATTATATATATATATATATATATATATATATATATATATATATATATATATATATATATATATTTTTGTTGATAAAATTGAAACGTATAATTGGTAAAATAAAAAAACAAAAAACCCAACCCAAATAGAGCCAACTTCAAGCTGCTAATAAGAAGTACAAGTATACATGAGTAGAGTTGGAAAGTTTTTTCAACTCAATTTGACAATATTGGTTTGAGAAATCCCAATCCAGTCCATCACTTCTGTAGAAACAAACTAATCTAGCACATATAGGTTGGTGGATTATATATACATATTTTGTACCTGTTTGGTTTCGGCGTTTACTGCGTTTTAGCATTTGCGTTTTAGACATGGAACCCACACTACAGTTGCATGCAGTAAACGCGTCCTTCTTCTTCTTCTTCTTTTTTTTTTTTTTTTTTTTTTAGCCGCTAACATTGACTTTTCCTGTGAACAGTGCACCCGTGTACTATTCATAGGTCCCACAAACTTCACTTTTCACCAACTTTTTCATTAAAAATGAGTCCTACGGTACTATTCACATATTTAAAAATTATTTTGCTACAGTATTTTCAGTTTCAGCAAAAATAAGCTCAATTCAAACGGACGCTTTATGTCTTGTAAAAATTAGGTTTTTATCAATTATTTAAACATTTTTTTTCAATAATATATTGCATTTCCTGTGATATGCTTAAATTATATTCTAAATTTTCAGATTCATTAAAACTAATTCTCAAAATACCAAAAAATTAATTATATTAAAATATTAAAATAAAAGTAATAAAAAAAAGTTAACATACATGCTATGTTGGTTTTAGTGAAATGAGTCGAAAAAATTATCAACCCAAACTTAACCTGATCCAAAAGGTTAGGCTGGGTTGGCCCAATTTTGTAGGGGTGGTGGATTTGTTTAGTTTTGGTCCACCGCCTCAGCAGCACACGCAGGTTTTGACCGTTTTTCTCTCTAGACACCTCCGCCGCTTTTTACCATTCTTAACCTAAAACAACAACACAGTACAATATAGTACAGACACCGAGTTTCTTTGAAGCCATGCCACAAGGTACGGATAAAATAGGTAACTAACCCTAATTTTCTAACTATTTAGTTAGTAGGCTCAGTTATCAAACTAATTTATTTATTAGCATCTCGAGTGTAAGAGAGTCGATTTTGGCCTATAAATCGAGTCTCATAGACTCGATTTTCATGGTCTGATGTGGCATTTTTTCCACATCAGATCAGCTGGAAATCGAGTCTTTAAGCCTCGATTTATAACCATTATATAAACTTCTCTCATCACCCAAAATCATATAAACAAAACCCAAATTTCTTTCAAATTTCAAATACCAGTATGCCTTGGCCGATGCCTCGTTCTGGACCGCTGAGGCGGTCGATCTCTCCGGCAACGTTCGTCACGGTTCGCAACAACTTCGCCCAGCGCCGCCTGTGGTCCAAGCTCGTCGACCCAGGTCGTGTGGCCAGGTTGCACTGGCCCTGGCCGCGCGACCTGGGCCAGCGTCGCGCGGCCAGGTCGCACTGGCCTAGCTCAGTTTGTTCTTGGGTTTTCAATTTGATTTGATTTTGTTCTTGTGTTTTTTGGCACTTTAGAAGTTTGAGAAATGAGAATGGGAGAAGAACGACCCAGACACTTAAAAGTTTGATTTGATTTTGTTCTTGGGTTTTTTGGAAGTTTGAGAAATGAGAATGGGAGAAGAACAACCCAGACACTTGAAACTTGAAAATATTTGTACTGTAGATGTAAATCGAGTCTTAGAGACTCGATTTACAGGTGGATGCCTCCTGACAAAAGTGCCACCTCGGACCCGATTAGAGAATGAAAATCGACCCTTAAAAACTCGATTTATAGGCCAAAATCGACCTTCTTACACTCGAGATGCTAATAAATAAATTAGTTTGATAACTGAGCCTACTAACTAAATAGTTAGAAAATTAGGGTTAGTTACCCATTTTATCCCACAAGGTACTCTTCCTTCTTCTTCAATTTCCTTTTATTTTGTTGGGCTTACATATATAATTTCAATTATTCTGCTTTTTTTTTTCTTTTTTTCTGGGTTGTTTTAGATTCTGGGTTTCGTTTTTTTTAGTTTATGATGGTGAGTGTAATACATATATGGCAGATCTTCCTGGGTTTTATATGATAAGGAGAAGAACCGTTACTTCCCTATTAAAGGCCCAATACCCGGCTCTTCTCGTTCTTCTTCTGTAGCTACTGCACAAGAACCAACTCCAAAGTCCACAAGGGTATGTATTCTATTTTTTTACATGTACACACTAAAATTTTGATTTTGTGAGGGTGGTGTGTCTAAAAATTTGACTTTGTAAAGATGGCATGTCTAAATATTTGATTTGTTACATCTATATACTAAAAATTTGATTTTTTTTTTTTAAATGTATGTTAAATTCATTGTGAGATCCACCATTCATGTGAGATGAGGGAGTATTGCTTGTGGTGTATTGAAAATTTTTTGGTGATGCTATATAGGGTCTTTGTCTTAGAAAAGTTCTATCTGTGCATATGTTTGATGGCCTATGCTAAGAATGTCTTGTATCTCAAATGATGTGTTTGATTTCCCAAGTTTTTGTTCGGTGTGCTTTAACTAAAATCTTGCACTTTTTTGATTGGTTTGATGCTTGTGGTGTCACCACATTGATGGTGCAAGTTTCAATTTTGGTGGTTTAGAAACATTTTGATTAGTGGGAATGGTTGGCATACTTTGAGGCATGTTCTTTATTTGGGAGGTAAATATGTGATGTATAGACACGGTAAAGTAGGGTAGTTTAGTCCCTTACAAACAATGAGACTTATTAAATTGTTCAGTATAAAATTAGGGCATATCTAAATTTTTTTTTCTTTATCGATGGAAATTTATACTTGGATGAACATGACGATGCCATCTGAAATAATATTAATGATTTATGGAAAGAGTTTAGACTGAGTTTTTGGAATCTGAGGGAGTAACCTCATAATTCAAGGCTGAAGAAACTTTGACTTACCGAGGGGGTGGGGGGACTTATTGTGAGGTTGAAAATTGATTGCTTGCTTGTGATATCGACATAAACTCTTTACTGGAATAAATTGCAGACTTATTTTCCAGAAACATAAACTGGATAAAAATTTTATAGTTTGATGATACTGATTTTGAACTGAAAGTGTATGGTAATGACATGTTCCTTCTGGTCTTGTGTGACAAGTTGAGAAGTAGGAGGACAACTCTATTAAATAACTGAAAGCATCTAGTTGGACGTGGATGGTATCTGAGGAGAGATTCCAGATGATCAATACTGACAAGATATGATGCATAAAAGAAGGAATGCTATATTGTGTATACTTAAGGAAAAGGCTGTGTTACTGATTGATAACTTTTCCATGTTTGTGAGGAGTTAATGGAGGAGTAACAAGAAAGTCTAAAACAAGTGATTATTACCTTGATTCATGTTGTCAATCCTCTCCCATTTATCTAGGATTTGCTACATTCATGAAGATGGCCACTGCCCAGGAAGTGCTGTAACATGTTATTTTTGTCATATATTAAATAAATCAAAGGAAATGATTATGGTACAGAATGCTGGGTATGCCACCACAGAGCAGGAGGAGGTATATCTATGTCCTCAAATTCCCTTTGTTTCTGAGTGATCACCACAGGATGATGGGACTCAGATATGGATAAGCAAGTGTTGGCCCAACATAAAGAGTGGAAGAGAGAGTAAAAAGTTATAAAGCTAGTAACTGTACTCTTAAAACGTGAGATATCAAAGTGCATGTATAATTACATCATAAAGTTTTATGAAAGACAACTAATCCAAACTAGTGCAGTTGAAACCTTAAATTCACATATGCCTCTGGGCACATATATGACAGAAATTCATCTTAAAAAATCTAACTCAATTCTGAATTTAGCCATGTCCTTTGTCTTGTCATGTTGGATATGTGTCTGTTGTCAAGGTGAGGGTTAGAGTATAACTTAAAAACAAAACACTTGTCATTTTTGTTCTTGGGAAGCAATTTGTTTGGTGAAATGCAGCTTTATCCAGGTTTATAGCATGTATATGTATTTGAACCATAGTAATCTCCCCCCTTCCTCCTCCTCCCCCCCCCCCCCCCCCCCCGCGCCCCAAAAAATAAAAAAAAAGAAACTAAAAAGAGATTGTACTTTTGCATGATAAGTATTCAGGTTGCTCATCCTTGCTACAGCGTATGTTTTTCTTGTACCCGTAAGGGTGCAGTTTAGTGTTTGGAGGCTTGGGATGAGTTGTAGACCCAAGCATCCTAGTTTCCCTGCATTACTTGACACACAGTTCTGGTAGGTGGAGTTGTTTATCTGTGGTTTACTCCCTAGGGGTGGGTCCAAAGGGCCCTACCTAGGTGAGGTTCCACATCATTACAATAAAAAACAAAACAGAGTGTATTTTTCTTTATTATAATCAGTTTTATTGAGAAGAAAAAGAAAACCTTTCCTTTTCAGTTAAGATAATATTTTCTGTTTATGAATACTACTGCTTACTTTCAAAAATTTTATTCATGAAAATTGTTTTATATTTATACACAAGAAATGAAACTTGCATATTGCTTGTAGTTCTTTCTTAAATTTTTGCAACAAATTCTCTGGCTTGCTTTGTCTCATTTTATCTCAGGCGTTGAACTTATGTAGGAGAATTGGATTAAGAGTTTCTAAGCAGCTTCAGGTTAGGGAGTTATATGGTAATGTTATTCTGTTCAGTAAAGGAAAGTGTAACTTCAAGGAGGAAATCCAAAAGATACAAGTATCACAACCTTTGGTATGTTGATTGAAGATAGGCTTTTAATTTGTGAAGTATCACAACCTTTAGATTTCGGCAACCAGAGAGCCATAGTGTCTCAAGGGATGGGAAAAATGTTGATGGTGATGCCAGTGAAGTAGATATCTCATCATTCACATCCCCGTCTGTCATGTACTCCAGACCATCCATATGCCTAATACCTAGGTCTAGGAGAGTTGGGAGTTGATACAACGGTGGCAAATATTGGCACTTCTTACAATTGACTATATTTAATCCAATGAGATTTGTTAAGAATGAAAGCCAACTTGAAACTCTCACACCCATATACCCGTCTACTCTCAAAGATTTTAAAATTTCATGTGGTTGGAGGCTATCCATGGAATTTTCATCATCATTGGCATCTACACCATCATCACCCTTTGTATTCCACCTTAATATCAACTCACTGAGACGTTGCTTCAACTTCAAATTTGTAGCCTTGAATTCTGGGTGGCATCTTTCACCCGTGCCAAATTTTTAATCTCTAATTTTCCTCTCAAGTCATTTAGCTTGTTTAATTCCGCTAGCCCACCGCAATGCTTGGAAGAACCTACAGGATCAAAACAAATAAGTTTAATGTTTGAAGAGAAGTCAATTGCCCTAATCCACGTGGCATATGAGTCAAATTCTCACAATCTTCTACGTCAAGATGCTTGAAGCTGATCAATTTTTGAATATCTACCGGTAACTCCCTAAGCATTATACATAGAGAAAGCTTTAATGTTTGCAAATTCACCAATTTAGTAATACAGCTAGGGAGAACCTCAATATCATTAAAGGAAGTGTCAAGGTACTTTAGATGCATCAAAGTACCTATGGTATTTGGCAACATCTTCATATTTAAACCATGTAGGTCTAATGCACGCAAGTATCTAAAACTAGAAATAAGTTTTTTGAGAGTTGATTCTTCAATTGTTCTCTAATCATAGTTCCTACTATTGTATGCCAATATAAATGTTCGTATCTTGTTTGTTTTAACCAACTTGCTTAAATTCTCCTTAAAGAATGAAACATTGTGAAATGGAAATGAGAGATGGCGAACTTTTTCATTGACATTGTTTGCATTAGAATCAACCAGGGTACACTCACTCTTTGAGACTGATTGTGCAAGATCATGGATTAAATCATGCATCTTAAACCTCCTAGTCATCCCTTCATCTTCTTCTACTTCTTGGAAAAAGGATCTCCAAAGTAGCTCTTTGAAGTAATCATCGGCAACATCCACTAGTAGTAAGTTCTCATCTGGTGATTGGATAAACCCTTGTGCTATTCATAATTGTATTAATGTCAACTTATCAATCAAATAATCTTTGGGAAATAATGAACAGTATGCAAAACAACACTTTAGATGTGATGGGAGATGATTGTAACTCAATTTTAGAACTGGCAAAATACCATTCCTTAGCTCAATTACATTTGTGAGTTCATTATTCTTTATATTTAACCAATCATCTACTGATTTTTTGAAGTATAAGACACTTCCCATTATCTTTATAGCAAGAGGCACTCCTTGACATTTTTTTAGTCCATACCAATTACTTCAAAGTCGCTATTGATGGTCTCTTTTCTTTCTTCAAATGCCATTTGCTTCAACAAAGCCCAAGATTGATCCTCTGACAGGCCTCTTAGAAAATATTGTGAGATTGGTCTAGTAATATCTGCAACCAATTTGGTCCATGTAGTAATCATCACCTTACTTCCCCTTTTTCCATCCAACAAAAGTGTTTTCAATTTATCCCATGTTGCTTTGTTGTCAATCCACACATCATCCAACACAAGTAAATATATCTTTTGATTGAGAATTTTGAGAAGTTCATCTTTCAATTGTTCCATTAGCAGGCTTTCGGGTTTTTTTTTAGTTGCAGATGTAATCATATTTTCAACAATGGTTTTCACATCAAAGACATCAGAGACACACACCCACATTTTCAATTCAAAATGAGCATTGACCATCTCATCATTGTATATATATTGAGCAAGTGTGGACTTCCCTTGCCCTCTAATTCCCACTATGGATATAAAGGAAACATTCTTTTTCACATCAAAGTCCCTATGATTTTCTTCTTATCCTCTTCTCTCCCAATAACTTCTTCTTTACGTACAAATGAGTGAGTTTCCTTTTCCCCCATCACAACCTTTGTTTCTCTCTCCCTGGTCACAGCCCGTGTCTCTAAAGGACGCTGTATCAACTGGAAATTGTTCCTATTATCTGCTATATCATTAAGCCTCTCCCTCATGGCTTTTATATTGCAAGACATCTTAAGACTAAAAACTATTTGGTTTGAACTTGAATAGAAAATGCGTACCTTCTTTGCCATTTTATCACCACCCATCACCTTATGCCAAAACACCTGAGTGGAGAAGTCGCTCAGCAAGTCATCGGCATCAAAAACTACTTCTCTGAGCTTCATGAGCCACTGCTTGTCTTGGTGGTTCTGGACCTGCTGCTCCTCTGCATCTTCAAGTACAGCTTGAATAGCGAGAACAGTGTTGTTCATTTTTTTGAGATCATCTTTGACACCCCAGATCGATTCAATCTGTTTGAGAGTGGAGGAGCCCAAGCTTTCAATAATCTTCTGTCCAAAGCTATACAGGATTGCATCGGCCATTTGTTCTTGTTGGATGAAAGAAAGAAAACTCAGAAGATAGACAATAATGCTGAAAGGAAGGATGAAATGTGGTAGAAAGAAGATCAAAGTCGCTACGAAAGAGTTTTGTAAAGGCTTCACTTCTCGATAATGGTTTCACGTGAAGAATAAACAACTATATTTGAGTTTCACAAATGAATATATGCATGTGCAATGCTCACGAATCCACGCAACACATGTGAGTGTTAGTTCCACAATCATAGGTGTATTGAGTTTTTTTATTTTTTGAGAAGGATAGGTGTATTGAGTTGAATGGCTGTTTGTGAGAGATTTGGTTAAATTTCACAAATTTAATAAACAGTCCCCAGCTCGATAATCGATATCGGTTCCGCGTGAAGATTAAAAATCCATAATCGAGTTTTACAAATGACTATATGCATGTGAACATATGACTGTTAGTGAGAGATTTTAGTGACAAATTGCAAATATAATAAGGATTTCAATGTGGTTTCGCTTGAAAAAACTCAAAAGATGCCCCACTGCTCGATAATGGTTCCACGGGTAGACAAAGAACTAGTTGTATATTTTACTTTTCAGAGTAAATATATGCAGGCCTTATTGGTTACTGCTGTAGATTTTAATTTTTATATTATGGTAAAACTTAGGTACAATACAATATTAGGTGAGTACATTAGATTTCTCAATTAAATTTAAACATATAACTGAATTTCTTTTAATTATTCTAAGAAATGATAATATTATTTGTGTTTTATTGGTTAATGCAATCATGTGTTAGAATTTATATTTATTTTGGTTAAAAAAATTTTAAATTGGTCATGCAAACGTGTAATTAAGACCCCTAAGTAATGATTTTTTTAATAGAGTTTCAACTTATGACGTTCGTTTTTGAAAATTGTGCTTTTTTATTGTCAGAAATTAAATGACAACATCAATCAGTTTATGGTGTAGGCGGGAATTGAATCCCAAATCTCTTTATCAACTATTAGAAATTTTACCAACTGAAAACTTTGAAAAGAAAATGAGAAGGAAAACTTGGAAAAAAATGGGAAGGAAAACTTTTTTGGTGGGTATTTGGTTGGAGGGAGGGGAGGAAAAAAATTGGTATGGTTCATGTGTTTTCTCCCTAGACTCACCAAAATATTTTATTTTCAAAATGAAGATAAAACTGAGTGAAAGGAATTTAATAAATAAATGACGAAAATACCCATGTGCATGTACACTTGCACATGTGCTTGTCCAATCCGTTGCCTTTTTTTTTTGTCTGGTCTGTAGACACTGTACTATGCCTATTCCTTCTTCTTTATTTTTTTTTCTTCTGGTTTGGACTTTGCCTACTATTATTATTATTATTATTATTATTATTATTATTATTTTCTTCTTTTGATTTCCTGGGCAGCTTCATTCAGTTGCTCTTCTTCTCTCTTTCTTTCCTTCCTTCTTCTTCTTCTTCTTCTTTTTTTCTTTTTGCTTTTGTTTTTGACAATAGATAATGAAAACTGGACGAAAAAGAGAAAAAAACAAATATGAAAACTCATAATGATGTTATGATTTCCTAGTGTTTTCTTCATTCAGTTGTTTTTGTTTTTGACAATAAATAATGAATACTCATAATTAATGATGTTAAATTATGAAAACTTGTAAACGGAAATCGTAAAATGTCATGTATTTGTGTGATTTTTTTTTTTTTTTTGTCAATAACTCAATATATTCAAGTTTTTTTTTATTAAATATATTTAAGTTTTTTTTATTAAATTTAAATTTTTTTAATGAGCCCCTGAAAAGAAATACTGGAGCTGACACTACTTGATAATGATATTTTTTGGCCGAATTCCTTTACGATGGTAAGCAATAAAAATGATGAAATAAAAGTCATACAATCAAACTTTAAAGTTCAAAGTTCCAACCTATTATCTCTTTTGTTTTTCCAACCTATTATCTCTAAAGTGCATACACGTATCACACGAGGAGAGAGAGAGAGAGTAGTTAGAATATTTAACTATTCTTAGGAGTTTCATTGATGATGTGAACTATGATATCAGCTTAGTTTTTATCAAAACACCAATTAAAGGCTCATCAGGCGGATAAATTAGTAAATTATTGGTAGAAATAGAATTAGTTTGGTTATTTTTTTTATATAAATATGTCAACATGTACATAAGTCTATCTGGATACTGCTTATTACTGAAAACTGAAAATATTGTAGCAAAATAATTTTTAAATGTGTTAATAGGGCCGTAGGATCCAGTTTTAAAATTGTTTTTGTTGAAAAAAGTACATGCGGGTCCCGTGAACAATAGTGCACAAGACCCACTAAAAAATGCATGGACACAAACGTCGAGGAAAAAATGTTGTATCCAAACTCACACATAATATTGACTAGTGAGTACATCGTACATTGCGAGAAATTATAGAGTCTTCTGGTGGACCACGTCACTTGTCCACCATTCAACTAAAAAACTTCCACCTGCTTAAAATTGCTGAGTCAATAATTAATTTCTATTTAAAAAATTTTTCTAACTAACAATTTTAAACAGATGGAAGTTTTTTAGTAGAATGGTGGACCACATCATTTGTCCATTATGTGGACCTTATAATTTCTCATACATTGCACCCTTTTTTTTTTCAACATCATCACGACATCAACTTTTATAAGAATGGTGAAATTTAAAAATAATAATAATAATAATAATAATAATAATAATGAGTAATGACCGCCCTATGGAGAATTTGAGACATAGGAGATTTATGCAGGGGATCTCTAGGTACAGTCTAGGGATTCAAACGAATCTCTTGAGTTAATCAAAAAAAAAAATCAAAAAAAAAATTATTTATCTTTTCTTAAAATAAAATTTTGAACACCTTAGACCTAATTTTTTTGAAGTACAGCTAAAATAAGTTTGAATATGATCTCTTAACAATATCTTGGTCTTTAAAAAAATAAAAATAAAAACTAAGAACAGAAGTAGAAATATGTTCATCTTAATCCTCATAAAATGCTATGTTAGATCTTAACAAATTTGAAATAAACAATAGGTAAAATTTTATTGTATTTAGATTTTGTTTGTTATTCACTTAACAATAATAATCAATATGTTATTGTATTTAGAAACAAAAGATGGTTTCTAAGATTTAATCTTAGTAACAATAAGTAGTATGTTCATTGTATTAAGATACAACACAATATGCCAAATGAATTTATAATTTATCTTTTATAAGAAATGCTATATCCACAATATTTTTACAACAAAATCTAAGTTGTGGATTGTTATTAGCTATTACTAATGGACAAAAAAATAATTTCAGTAATGGATTTAAATTAAAACCAATAATAACTTATCACATAAAATTTGATGTAAAAGTGTTGTGAAAATCTTGTAAACGTAACACTTCTCATCTTTTATTCTTTTGTTAGCACATACTATGGACAAAAGAATCCCGTAGATCACAAAATTCATCTTCTAAACAAATTTAGGAGCCACCACTGGATTTATGAATTTTGAGTGGAAATTATTAATTCAAAAAAAAATAAAAAAAACTTATTGAAGAGTACTTAACACGTGACCAATAAATTCATTTTCATAATTACAAGTGACTATTAAATTTCATTTATATTAGAGGGTTTCATTAAATAGTGTGTCATCAATATATTTTAGGAAATACACACATATATATATATATATGGGGTTGGAATCAAGTTACACCTAGTGTAATTCTAAGTAATGTTACACCACTCAATATTTTTTAATTTGATGTGAATATTGACAAATCTATCGTTAGATTACATTATCTTCGTATATTCTTCATACTTGCAAAATTTCGAGGTGATCAAAGATTAATAGTCATGACATCAATCAATTGTTAAAATTCAAATTTTGTAGTTTAAAATAATGCATAAAAGATGAGTTTATAGATCAAATGGTAAATAGCATCCGATTGATATGAAAATTGGCATACATGTTAAGAACATATAGAACATATAATTCAACAGTTAGATTTTCAAAATATTAATACAATAACAAATTATTTGGTGGTGTAATATTGCTTAAAGTTACACCAAGTGTAACTTAAACCCAACCAATATATATATATATATATATATATATATATATATATATGAACTCTAACGATGGTTTGCCACAAAGAAAAAGTTGGTCAAAATGAAATAAATGTGGCTAGTGAAAGAATTTGCAGTATAGGGGGCTTTTGTCATCAGAAATTGGAATCTTAGACCGCAAATGACTTTGAAACAACTAAAACTAAAAGATCAAAGAATTTGAATGGGAATTTTAGTATTTAGTTTCATCAACAAAAAAAAGATCAAAGAATTTGAATAACATTATTTCTTGATCTAGTGGTATTTTACAATGACTTTTGAACTAAAATAAATAAATTTATATTACATAATATGTGTGTATATATATATATAAATAAAAGAAAATTCAAAACCTTTTTCCCAGCCTTTCCTCTGTTCCAAACGCAGCCTTGGTATTGTTATTTATTATATTCAACAAAGTCATTATATGTGCTGAATCTAAAATTATCTCTCCTAATTTGGTAAGAGAATAAATAATGGTAGTCAAGAGTTGGCTAAGCCAATCCAATTTGCTTAAATATGTCAAGAGGTTTATTATAGTTTAGAGTCTTTAGCAATATTTTTTCTTCTTCTTCTTCTTTTATTTTTATTTTTAATTTTATGGACAGTTAAGCCGTATTTCTCTCAAAAATGAAAATTTAGGATTTTGATTTGAACAAGTCATGAATGGAAAGTTTTGAGCTTGACTTTATTAAAAAAAAAAAAATTCATTTCTCCCTCCTCTACATTTTTTTTTTTTTAAATTTTAAAAGCCTAAATATTCTTCTAGAACCATGGAATCGCAATACGTAAAATCACTTGAGGATTTTATAACTATTTTTTTTTTTTAAATCATCTGTTCACTTTTTGTATTCTACTTTATGCTCTACTGATTATCATATGTCATGTTCTTAATTTTTTTTTTCATTTTAAATTTTTGTTATTTTATAAAAAAAATCAATAAATAATACATAATAAATTGTAATTAGTAGAACACATAAGTGGAATGCAAAAAGTGGGACAGAAAATTTGTATTCATTACATTGGTTCTTTTGCTTACAATGATAATTTTAACTAAATGGCATTTTTTTTAACCTTTTCTTTCTAAATAGACCGTGCTCTGTTTGTTTCGATGAAAAATCTTGTGTAAAGATAGTTTTACATGGTTTCCAATGCTTGGTAGCATTAGAAAAGATGAGTCAGAGGAAAACTATTTCATGGTTTATTTTTAGAGATTGTTTACCACTAATTTTTTTTTTTGGAAAACAACTCCATCTCATAGCAAGCTAAATAAGGAAAGTTAAAAGATTATTTTTTAACTCATTTAAGGTTTCTACCAAATATAGGAAAATTAGATACTTTTATAGAAAATACTTTTTGAAAAATGACTCATTTTCTAAAAAACATTATCGCTAAAACAAACAAAAGTGACTCTTCTATGTACTAATTGAGTTGAGACCATCATATGATAAACCTAACCTAAAGAATGAGTAAAAAAAAAACTGCGCTCTGTTTGTTTTGACAATAATGTTTTCTAAAAATAAGTCATTTTCTAGAAAGTATTTTCTATAAAACTATCTCATTTTCCTATGTTTGGTAATAACCCTAAATGAGTTGAAAAACAATTTCCTAACTTTCCTTATTTAGCTTACAGTGAAATAGAGTTGTTTTCCAAAAAAATTTAGTGGAGAACAATCTTTAAAAATTAGCAATACTTTTTATGTTAACTAAATATAGTTTTCCTTTAACTCATTTTTTTAATGCTACCAACCACTGGAAAATACGGAAAACTATCTTTATACAAGTTTTTCTATTGAAACAAACAAAAATAAAAACTAAAAGCAATGGATAGGAATGAAAGAAAGTTGAAACCAAATAAAATCATCTATCCCACTTCAAAATTTTATTTTATATTCCATAAATTATAATATGTTGAATTTTATCTAAAAAGAAAAGAAAAAGAAAGATTATAATTACAACCATAACAAAATCTCACAATATTTTACATATTTTTACAGCAAGTTAAGGTATCAATCCATTATAAAATAAAATAAAATTATACCTTGACCCACCACAACTCAAACTAGAGAATGTTTAGGGGTATAACTTTTGTGCTGCAACTCTAATGTGATCAACTTTTGAGTTGGAGAGAAAAAAGCAATAGATTCACATGAAAGTGATTGTTTACTACTCACAATTGACACATTCAGAAAGTCGTGGCAAATTGTGTGGTCATAGAAGAATGGCTCAAAACATGGGTGTTGTAAAAATATTCTAAAAAACCCATACACTTTCTCTAATATGCCAATGATTTTTTTTTTTTTTTTTAATTTTGGCTACTTTATAAGAAAATGAAGGATATTATCAATTGATAGAGCATGAGAAATTGATTATCCAGCATTCACAGTTGATGAGTTTAGTAAATTTTAATAAAAGTTGTGGCGAATGATATGGCTCTAAAAGAATTGCTCAAAAGGTTAACTGTTGTGGAAATGTTGTAAGATTTTATTATACTTGTAAATTATCTCTTATACACTATATGATTAATTTTTATTTTTCATTTTAAATTTTGGTTACTTTACAGGAAAAAGAAAGATAATCTCAATTGATAGAGCACTTGAAAATGATTTTACAGCACTTACAGTTGACAACTTCAACAAATTGTGATAAAAGTTGTTGCAAATGATACGATTCTAAAAGAATAGTTGAAAATATGGATGTTGACTATTGCGGAAATGCTGTAAAATTTTGTTATACCTGTAAATTATCTCTAATATGTCATAAGATTAATTTTATTTTTTTTTCATCTTTAAATTTGGTTACTTTATAAGAAAAAGAAGGATAATCTCAATTGATAAAAACATTTGAAAATAATTGTCGAGCACTCACAGTTGACGACTTCAGCAAATTGTGGTAAAAGTTGTTGCAAAGCGAATGATATGGTTCTAGAAGAACAACTCAAAATATGAGTGTTGACTATTGTGGAAATGCTTTTAGATTTTATTATATTTGTAAATTATCTCTAATATGCATTATAATTTTTTTTTTTTAATTTTAAAATTTGGTCACTTTATAATAAAAGGAAGGATAATCTCCATTGATAGAGCATAAATGAAACACTCAGTATGAAAGATGAGATTTTTACTAGACCTATTAATATACTATCATGAGCCATCTTAGGCATACAAGTTGTGCTAAACAGATAATATTATATTAATAGTAAAAAATTGGTATTTATTTTAGAATATGAACTAGAATCAAGGCCAGATATGTGAAAAATGGCAATACATTAATCACTAGTCTTTAACCCAATAAAGTCAAACAATAAAGAAGGGTACAAGTACAACATATATAGCATGTAGAGAGAGAGAGAGAGAGAGCTCTGTTTCTCTTTCTTTTTTTTTCTATTTTTGTTGCTCTGTTTTAACCTTTTAGAATGAATTGCATATTGCTTTTCCGCTAACCATATTTGAGATATTGCATCAATGACCCCACAATCCCAACGGCTCAAAACCAACGTCTCTCTCTTTCACCAAACTCTTTCACTGTTTTATTAAAGACACCTACTCAACTCTGTTTTCGTCCTCTGCAATACATATAATATGTATGAAACTTCCTTACAGTCTCACACTATTTTGGCTTCTCTCTCTCTCTCTCCCTGTGAAACTAGCACTTACCCATACTCTAATTTTAGCTATAACCCTCTTGTTCTTTCACAACAAAAAGACTAAAATCCTCTTTTGGACCAAACCAATTGCAACCTCTTTCTCTTTCTCTTAGTGGGGTTTTTTTTTTTTTTTAGCGCGTTTCTAAATATAGCCAAATTGTAAACGAGTATCAAGCTTGTGGTTAACAATATATATGCTTTAAACAGCTCCTCTGTTTTCGTCTAAGATGAGCCCTCCCTCTGTCCCTCCCTCTCTTCTGTGAGGTGACAAAGATTGTGAGGTTGGTTTTTGCGTTTTCCAACCATTTTTCATGAAATGGGTTTGTCTAGTTTTGGATTCATGTCAATTGAAAATGATTGATTAAGAATCCAGACTCTGAATTCAATTTCAGAAGGAAAAAAAAAATGGCATCCTCTGAAGTTGAATACGCTTCCTCTGCGCCTTTTGGTTGCGTTCTAAGGGACAATGGCAGACCTGATCGGTACAGAGAAAATGGTAATCGATCTAACTTTCCGAAAAACCTCAAGCACTTGGTGACGGGTCGCCTCCATTCGTGCATTGGAATATCTTCGGGCTCTGTATCAGATAAGAACCCGGGGGCTCAAAATGATGATATTGTTGAATCTTGGATTGGCAATGGAGAGAGGAACAGTAATCATAGTCCCAATGATGGGAAAAAGCCCTCAATAATGAGCCCGAAGCTGATGCAAAGTCTTGAAAGATGGACTGCCCGAACAGAACAAGAGATTGTATCAACATTTGACAAACAGAGGCAGGAGGCAGAGCTCTCGGAATTATCAAATTTTCCAATCATGTCATCAGGGGAATCAAGTTTTAGGAGGGAGGAAGGCTCCCCGGATCCACTGGTTGGTTCTGTTGAAATTCCAAACCTCGGGGCTTCTTCCCTTGTTCAGATATGGGAGAAGAGGCTTACCAAATCCAACAGTACGAAATCAAGGTCTAATTCTGAAAACAGCAGTGTTGAAAATGGTTTCCCTGTTCAAGAATCATCAGCTGAAGCAGGGGAATCTGTTGTAGAAGAAAAATATGATGCTCAGCCTAATGATGACCCCTTTCCTGATTGGGAGTCAGGTAGAACATCTCCAAATAATCAGCCTTCTTCGTCACAAGGCTGTAATTCAGAAGGAGAGAGTGAGAAGGTTAGAATAGTGGATATCATTAAGAGGTTAACAGCTGCAACACAAATGCAGAGCCCCAGGTCCTCATCTTGTGGCGATGACAATGATCATGAGCAGTCTAGCATGCTTGGATCGCCATTTAGAGAGCGGGAATGTTCTTATTGGGATCCATTTGATTATAAAGTTTT
The DNA here is from genome assembly GCA_028535165.1 of Quercus tomentella. Classification (NCBI taxonomy): domain Eukaryota; kingdom Viridiplantae; phylum Streptophyta; class Magnoliopsida; order Fagales; family Fagaceae; genus Quercus; species Quercus tomentella. The sequence goes on from JAPQVY010000111.1 coordinate 45,590,139, forward strand.
GCCTCAGGTTTTTTCACCCCGGATCAGAGGGCGTCAAGCATTCACGGATTTGCTTATGCAGTTGGAACGCGACAGGCAAAGGGAGATAGACACATTGGCTGAGCGACGAGCAGTTTCTAGATTCACACAAAGAGGCCGCATTCAGGTTAAATACTTAATTCATTTACTGGTAACTCCTTTTTGGTTTATACAATATAGTAATAATTTTATTTCTTACCATTAGGAAACACAAATTTACTTTGTATTATGCTTGTTTGTAGTCATTGATTCGACTTAGATTACTTCAACGGGGCATTGCAATTCAAGATCAACCACGCCCGCAACCAACAGTATCTGAAGTGAACAAATTACCACAAGGATCCACCATCATGCATCTAAGGTATGATATATTTTTATTGACATGTTGCATTAAATTCATTCAGAACTTAGAACCGTGCATGTGATGGAACTGTTTTCAGAACATTTATGATTATAGATTTAGTCATTAGTCCCAATTCTAAAAGAAGAATAGTAATACTTGTTTTGTTGGAAGGTTTACAACATGGTTTTCTTTGGTATGTGGAACACAATAGGAATGTGTCATGTTGTTTGGTTTCATTGTTGTAAAAGGGTCATTTAAATCAATTAGTTGGAACATGTTAATCTAGTTCCACATGCATTTGTTCTGTCTCTCCCTTCTTTAATTTTGTTTGGTATAATCCGTTTGAATGTTTTAAAGCTATGCATAAGATAAAATGCTCATTTAAAAGCAATCAGTTGGGTGAAACCAATGATAGGCTAGTTTAATGAAGTTTTCACTTCAAGAAAACTTTAAAAAAAAGGTAGAAGAGTAGAAAGGGAACAAGAACTTTAAAAGAGCATATATGATTGTTAGGCTTCTGTTGTGATCTGGACTCGAGCAATCTCCCAAAAACTTCAAGTTGCTAATTATATTTCGACTTGGTATTCATCTTGTTGTTCCGTACAGGGGATTTCCAAAGTAAAAAATCCCAAAGAAGGAAAGGTGAAAATTTCAAGAATTTTTATGAATTTAACATTTTGGAAACCAAAAAATGTGCCACATTTAGAATTTGTTTGGCTATTGATTAATTCTGCCTGCATCATACTTAGTACCCAATTTTTTTTGTAAAATAACCTCTTACAGACTGATAAAAGGATGGTTGGGCAAGGTTAACAGCCAGAATGAAGCTTAGTTACATCTTCTCTTACCCCAATTAGTTGTAATTACATGCTACTAAACTAGTTGATTTGTAAAGTAACACTCATCATTTGGTGCTTATATTAGCCAAACAACTGGTGCTCATACCACCACTTTGAATCATGTGTATAAATATTCTGCATTTTTAGTTAATGAGTCAGATTTTATCCAGTCCCTAGGTCAGATTTTACAAGTGTAAATGGCTGCTGATGATGATATTTATATCTTCATGTCACATGTAAATTGCCGTGAGCTTTGCAAGGCAAAACAATATAGAAGTAATGGAATTAAAATGTTGCAGTTTAGGCCATGAATAGTGCCTATGCATATAATTCAAACAAAAATAATTTTGATATGGAAATTGTTTAATACAGTAGTAAATTTAGAGTTGATATTTTTACGATCAGGGAGAAGAAATCTAGAATTGATGAAATTGGTTAGATTTCAAATTATGATAATGGAATACTTCTATTTTTCTGTTTAAGAATTTGAAAATTAAGTTGTCATCATTATCATCCTATTTGTCCCAAGCTATCCCTGCAACATTTAATGTGAACTTGAACCTTAAATGCCGAAAATAATTTGGCAATTTGTATGTTATTTGAATCTCAGAAATTTTCTGCCATGTTAAATCCACAACATTTAATTCATTTGGTTTTGGAAATGGAATCTCAATTAAATGCAGGGAGAGATTTAGCACAAGTGTAGAGCAGGTCACAACAGCCCAGAATGATGCCACTTATCCAAGAAGCCCACGTCTGGAGATAGTAAACAATGCAGCTCATTTGGACAGTTCTAGCAGGGAAAGACCTAGCACAAGTGATGAGCAGGTCACAACAGCCCAGAATGGTGCAACTTATCCAAGAAGCCCACGTCTGGAGATAGTAAACAATGCAGCTCATTTGGACAGTTCTTGCAGGGAAAGACCTAGCACAAGTGATGAGCAGGTCACAACAGCCCAGAATGGTGCAACTTATCCAAGAAGCCCTCCTCGGGAGACGGTACGCAATGCAGTTCATTTGGACAGTTCTTGTATGGAGAGACTTATCACAGGTGTTGAGCAGGTCGCAACAGCCCAGAATGATTCAGCTTATCCAAGAAGCCCTCGTCAGAAGATAGCAAACAATGAAGTTTATTTGAACAGTTCTTCCACCTTCAATCAGCTAAGTAACCACTTTCATAATCAGGAAGTTAATATAACTGAGCAGCATAGTACACACCAATTAGAGAACTCAATGTCACACATAAAGGAAGATGTTCATGAAGAAGCCAGAAGTTCAGATGTGACATTGCAAGGAACAAGCTCAGAGGTTAGAAATCTTGACTCAGAAGAATTTACAGATAGAACTGCATCCTTTAGGTTTTGGGCTGAGAATGAGATAGCAGAAGAAGTGGAGGTCATTGACCATGATTATGCAGAAACCAGTTACGACTGGATTAATGACATTGCTCGCCCACGGAGTTATTGGGAACATTGCAGACAAGAACGGTATGAGGAGGTGCTTAATAACTCAGGCAATGGGGAGATATGTCAACTCCTTGAAAGGTATATGAGGTTTTGTTCCCACAATCCATTTGCTCCCGTTATCTTCTTTTCTTTCCTACTCCTGGCATTTAAGCTTGAACAAACTACAAAATCATGAATAACTGAAATAGAATCAATTTCTGATATCATGGGAAACCATTTAATATAAAATTTGAAGAGACCAAATGGAATGATGCTGCCCTTTTGTATTTAATATATAAGGCCTGCTTCATTGGATCTATTGAACAATTACATAACAAAAATAAATAAAAGAACATTTGTTCAATGCTTGTTTTGCTATATTAGGGATTTTAATTAGTACTGCATCTAAAAAACTTAGTCTATCATTCACCAAGGGTGGATACAAAAACAACATAAAAATTCCATCAGTGGATGCTATATTTTTTAGGGTGGTTGGGGGATGAGTGAGCTTGTCCCCAATGACAAATGTGAGGTTAGGTACTATTGACAACGACTAGTGAAGCATGAACTATGCTGTGTATGTTAAATTTTACTTTTAGACAGTACAAAAATAATTCCACATTTCAATCATTGGATTTTTCAATTTTATGTATACAGAAGAACAGTATCAAGTTTTCTCACTAGTGATTTCAGAGAGAGAATAGACAGATTGATGGTATCTCACTTAGATAGACAGATGCATCTAGAAGAAAGAGAAGATGAGAATGGCAGCCAGGAGGGAATGGACCAATTCATGTCTTTCTTACATAGTTTTACGGATCCATCAGGCAGTCAAGAAGAAGAAGTAGTAGAAGAGGAGGAGGAGGAAGACAGAGATGTGGCAGAGGAAGGAGAGGAGAGCCTAATCAGTGGTCAGTATCATGAAGCTGGCGATTACTTTGATGAATCCTCATCATCAATGCAAATAGCTTCACCATATCCATTAGGGTCATGGAGTTATCAGGATAATCAAGTTGGTGATGATTCTGATCAAGTTACATCCACATCTCCACGCCAACATTTACCGTCTCAACCTTACTACCAGGATAGTCAGCAAAACTCTTCCGCCACAAATCCTAATTCAATTGTGAGTTTTACTTTATACCCTATTGGTTATCTCAATATAAATTCCTTGCGTTTCTGCCAATGAAATAATGCTGCTGGTCTTGCAGGAAATGGAACTCATATATGATATGAGAGGCCAAATGGAGCAACTCTATCATGAGATGTCTGAGCTAAGAAAATCAATCAAGAGCTGCATGGACATGCAGATGATGTTGCAACAATCCTCTAAGCAGGAGTCTCATTCAGGTTTGTGTTCTTCCCTCTAAAGTAAAAGTGAAATCCATATCACATGTTCAAATCAACCATGGAGGAGATTTTGGTGCCTTCCTTGTTACCCTAGTAACAGCAGGGTCATAACAAGAGATACACCACTAATAAGGGTGTCAATGCCAAAGACAAGCATGAAAACATGGTTTTAAACTACTACCAAATATGCTGGACATAATCACATGGTTAGGAAAACAATCATATGTTCTAAACTCATACTAATCTCAAGCTAAACACATGCCCTTGGAAATGAGTGTTATGTTATTTTCCAAGAGTGTGTTATTTAAAGCACTAATCAGACCGAACTTTACTATTTTGCTTTTTCTTTATCATCTTTGTTCTGTTTTCTTTTTGAAAAAAAAAATGAAATTACTTATGTAATGCATGCAACCAGAAGCTAAACAATGATTAACTGCATAAATTTTTTGCGTCTCTCTCTGCCTCTCTCTCGTATTTTCTGTCCCTAATTCATTAAGGTCCTCATAAACAATAGCATATGAAGTCATTCTTACAGCTCAGGGGGAGGGGAAGAAGTCCTATGATGGGGTACCAAAGAAAGGCAATTGTTGTATTTGCTATGAAAAGCAAATCGACTCACTTTTATACAGGTACTTCCTTTTGAAGCAAAGGTTCCCTTTGAAGAATATATATTTTTTCATTTTAATATTGTCAATGTTTTCAGTACTCATACTCTGATATGTCATTTTTCATATCTTTCAGATGTGGACACATGTGCACTTGTCTCAAATGTGCTCATGAATTGCAATGGGGTAGTGGAAAGTGTCCAATATGTCGAGCTCCAATAGTGGATGTCGTGCGAGCTTATGTGGATTCATAGATTATTTGTGAATGAATTCATGCTCCACAGGACCACCTTCATTAATAGATCTTAACTTGAAGAAGCGAGTTGAAGTTGAAGCATTTAATTTATTTGCCATGTAAATATTGTACAAGAAACTCATTCAACATCACACATTGTTTCTCTTTTTCAACATATACTCTGTATATGTGTTTTTTTGAAGAGAAATGACGACTAACATGTTCTGAAATTCCATCTTTGTATATAGAGTTCTAAAATTTTTTTTTTTTTTTGGGGGGTTTCTTTTCAAAATATCCTCTGCATTGTTCTCCATACAAGGTTGGATTAACAAACGAATGCTTGTTCTGCAGTGGAGAAATATCTGTTTTCTTCTTTTATCGAATATTGCAAATACACTTCACATCCAACACTCAACAGTGTTGCAGTTATTTCTATGTTTTTTCTTAGGAAAGAGCACTATATCCATTCATGCTCTCTCTCTCTCCAAGCAAGTTACGCGCCTGTGATAAGTAATCAACACAAATAAGAAAACTAGTAAAAATGAAGCAAGAACCATTCAGGATATCTAAAGTCATAATGGTTGAATATTCCTGCAGAATAATGATTAATGAATCATTGCCAAAGCCACTTTCTTTTGGCTTTCATACGAAGTCATTGTGATTTCTCTACTTCAAGAAGCAAGGAGTCCAAAGGCATGATTGTTTGTACTTCTTAACAATGAAAGGTAACAATAGCCAAGACAGAGAAAAAGGTTCTACAGATTGAAAAGATGTACAGAATTTGTATCCATAGTGAGTAAAATGTACATGGAAAGTGTTTTTTTATTCTTTGTACCAGTAGATAAAACCATTCAGTCGCTCTTTGTACCAGTAGACACCTCATTTTCTACCAACCAAAGACTTTGGTCTTTGACCCAATGAGGAGCATAACGAATGTCTACCAGGTATAATTAAAGGTATTCTTTATAGTCTGAAAGTAATCACAACTAACAAGTTCTTGAAAGTTAAAACTATTCAAAGAGGTGTTGTTGGAAAATCACCTTTGATCAATCATTTACCTATATATTTTAATACGTAATGAATTTTTGAGTGAGACTTCTTCATTGGAAAATAGACATCTAGAACTTCAAAATGGATACAAATTTGACCACACTTAAGATCTACAATGAGTGAGATATATCCATTTGAAGTTAAAGTCAACTATGTTGTTAATATTTTTCTTAAAAACTAGTAAACTACATTTTTCTACAATTCTCTTTGTAGTAACGCTAAGCACAATTTAATTCTTTTAAAATCTCTACTTTCTATAGAATTCGTTTCCATCCTTGCCTCCCAAGTCCCAACTTTCTCCACACAAAAAAAAAAAAAATGTCCCAACTTTTTCAAAAATATTTCATCGTTTGAGTTGTGAGCATTACGTTCAAAAGAGAAGTATAAAATCCCTTTTTTATTTTGATGTTACTTTGGTGATGTAGACTCTGAGGCAGGGGCGGAACAAGGTGGGGCCCAAGGGGCCTGGGCTCCCTATTCTTAAGAAAAAAAAAAAAAAAAAAAAATATATATATATATATATATATATATATGTATATATAGGTATAATTTTTAAAATTTTATATTTAGTCCCCCTCTTTCAAAACTTTTGAGCCCTCCCCTATAGTTTTACATTGATTTCATTGTAATAGCATTTGCATCAATTATAAAATAACATAAGATCCTAAATTTGTCCAATTAACCCTAAAATACACTCACATTAGTTTATGTATCATTGTGCAAAAAATACATTTTTACTACAGTAATTGTGTAAATTTACACAATTACTATAGCACAAATGTATTTTGTAAATTTATACAATTATTATAACACAAATGAATTTTTCTACAATGATACATAGATTGATGTGAGTGTATTTTGAGGTTAATTGAGAAAATTTACACAATTATGGTAGTTATACAAATGAATGTTTTAGAAATTATTTAGACTAGTCGTAGACCCACGCGATGCATGGGAATATACAACTATTTTGTAACGTAGTATAATGTATAATTTATTCTATAAAACGTATTGGACATATTATTTTTAAAATTATTTTTCATCTCTCCATCTCTACAAATATATCATTCTATTATTTTGAGTTTTTTTTTCTTTGAAAAACTTAGGTGCATTCGATTGATATTATTCCATTATTGTTTTTGAGATAAAAGATAGAAATACTATTTTTTTTTCAAGTGATCTATATTATTCAAACTTTTGTATAGTGTGTTATGATTTTTTTTCTACAACTAAAGTTTTAAGTTCCAAAATTAATTATTTGAATTTCTTATTCTCTTAAGAAGACTATCATGATAACCAAACCTCATCACAAATTTATAATGGATATTACTCGAATAATTTATAGAAACGTTCAAATACATAATCATCCCACTTCTAAAATATCTAAAAATTAATTCAAACCAAAACTATAAGGGGGATAGAGAGTACATGTGATAAATAACTCAAAAAACACACCACCAAAGTGTATCATCCAAAAGTAGAGACAAAAAAAAAAAAAAAAAAAAAAAAAAAAAAAAAAAAAAAAAAAAAAATCAATCTAAATTAGAGTTGCAAGAAAAAAATAATAAGAGAGAGAGAGAGAGAGAACAATCACCTTTTTTGGAAGAGAATGTGAGACAAATAACAAAATTATATAAAAGAAGATGTGTAGAAGAATATTCAAAAGAAAATGTATAGTTGTAAACACCAAATTGTCTAAGTCATGCTATGTAATAGAATAACATTAAATCATTTTGTAATTTTATAGGATAACATGTAACAAACAAAGAAAATTAAAATATAACCAAATCATATCAACTTAAAGTAGAGTTAAACATAAAAATTCATCAATCTAAAGAATTAAACATCCACCAAAAGAAAGAATATATATATATATATATGGAGAGAGAGAGAGAGAGAGAGAGAGTGTTCACCTTTTTGTGTGAACAAAATACGGATTGAATGGAAGAGAAAATAACAATTTTTTACAGTAAAAAAAATGGGGAGAAGAAGAGTCAAAATAAAAGGAAGATGAATGGATAGAGAAATTGTAAGGTTAAGAAAATATTACGGTGAATGAACAACCAATGAACATATACTCATGCTTGATGTTGAATATTTGGTGTAAATTTCTTTTTTTTTGGGGGGGGGGGGGGGGGTGGGGGGAAGGGAGTGCGGTTGGTTTTAATGGGCAGTTGCAAATGCATAATTGAATTTAGCTTGTAAGAGTGATTTTTATTTATTAATAAAAATGGTATTTTTGTTTTTGTTTGTTGTTTTGTTGTGTAATGGATGGTTATGGATGCAGAATTGTCCATGAACAGATGCTTATGCTTAGTGTTCAATGTTATCCTATTAAATTCTAGGACTGTTAATTGTGAATGCAAATAGTTAGCCAGTTGGGTTTTAATGGAGTAAATGGAGAAGGTGAATGGGTTGTGGTTAGCTCAGTCATTATGGAGAGGATTCTACATAATTTATCCCCAAAAAAATGTGGAAGGTGAAAAATAAGAAAACATTCAATGGATAGTTGAGAGCAATTGAAAATTTATAGTGTTAGAAATAACATAGTTGATTGTAAGGGTGGCAATTGAAGGGTTTGAACTTGACAAGAGCTAATTGGGTTCAAAGGGGAAAATGAATAGTTGAGAATTGGAAAACGGCTGAATTAATGGTGAATTAGATTTAATGAGTTAGAGAATGTGTACAATTGCACTATTTATTTATATATTAATATTGTTTAAAAAAATGAAAAAAATATATATATATGACATGACCGATGATGTGGCTCAACTTTTAGATATATATATAGATATAGATTATCAAAAAGTTGGACTATCAAAATTCTAGCACTTACAATTGGCGCCGTCTATGGGAAATTTTGCTTGTGATTTTGTTAAGTCATGGCTAATCTGGAGCAAAACAGGGAGGAATCTATTGGTTCTCAATGGGAGGACCATTTTGTTAACTTGGAACCAAGGAGGGATAGGGAGAATAACCCCACACCTAGCGTTATGGTGGAAACACAGCATACAGAACATACTGAAAGGTGTCATTCAAGGACTAGGAGCCGTGTTTTGTAGGAGCAGGAAACACAGAATTTAAAACACAAGATTGATCATCTGCGTAAAAAGTTGCATCGAGGGAACGTGACAGAGAAATTCCACACCACCATCAAGTGAGGAATCTGGGGAACACGGGGATTGATCCTATCGCCCCAAATCTAGGACTCCTCCTACTGAATCTTTTTCTGCCTCCTCTCGTTTGGATAAATTTGAGAGGCACAGGAACAAGCATGGAGAAGGCTCATCTCATCGGAGTGGGGGGAATGATGCAATGAGCAAAGCACTTCGTCAGATTTCAAAGTCACCCTTTGTAAGAAGAATTGACAGAGCCAAGCTCCACCACCGCTTACTCAGCCTATGTTCACCATTTACAATGGAAGGACTGATCCTGTAGAGCATATGAGCCATTTTAACTAGAGGATGGCTATCCATTCCAGGAATGAGACTCTTATGTACAAAGTTTTCCCTTCCAGCCTCGGGCCCGTGGCTATGGAATGGTTTGACACGTTGGAAGAAGGTTCAATAGGATCTTTTGAGGAGTTGACTCGAGCGTTTAGGGCTAGATTTGTAACATGTAGTAAAATTCCTAAACCCTTAGATTCTTTGTTGTCTATGGCGATAAGGGAGGGCGAAACTCTTAAGACCTACTCGGACAGATATTGGGAAACATTCAATGAAATAGATGTGGATTTCGAAGACGTGGCGGTAAGGACTTTTAAGGTGGGGCTTCCAACAGAGCATGAGTTGAGGAAGTCATTGACAATGAAACCTGCTCATAATATGCGCTAACTTAGGGATCGCATTGATGAGCATAAACGGGTAAAGGATGATCAAACCCAAGGAAAGGGCAAAGCCAAAGCCTTCCCAGAAAAGAGGGATCCTCGGGCAAAGGGATATAATAATAATCGTCATAGGAGGGATTTTCCCAATCAATCATCGGGAACAGGCGCTTAGGTGGTCAACTCAGTGTTTAAAGAGCCAGTTTATCAAATCTTAGAGAAGATAAAGAATAAGTCATACTTTAAATGATCCAATAAAATGGGTGGAGACCCGTCCAAAAGAAACCAGAGCCTTTATTGTCACTATCACCAAGAGAGAGGACATATAACAAAGGATTGCAGAACATTGCGTGATCATTTGGGCCAGTTGGTGAAGGCAAGGAAGTTGAAGCAGTTTTTGCACCAGCCTACAGGACAATCAGGACAGTTTGTGGCCGAGTATCAAAGAGATGGAATTCCTCGGCCAGCCCTGGGCACAATTAACGTAATTTTTGCTACACCCCAAGGCGACATCAGTTCTTACTCAAGAGTCATGTCCGTGGCATCAAACCCTGATGTAGAGGACAAAGCCCAAGTGTCTAAGAGGGCTAAAATGGTGGTCGTGCCAACTTTGGGTTTCTCAGAGGAAGATAAGGAAGGAACATTTCAACTTCACGATGATGCCTTGGTGGTAACCTTGCGGATCGGTGGACATGATGTGAAGAAGGTCCTTGTGGACCAAGGAAACGGAGCAGAGATTATGTACCTAGATTTGTATAGGAGATTGAAGCTCAAGCCCAAGGACTTGCAAAAATATGATATGCCGTTGGTCGGCTTTGATGGAAGAATAGTAATCCCCCGTGGGATGATCAGACTATCTGTGCAAGCTGGGGACGAAGAGGTACAAGTCAACTTCATTGTGGTGGAAGCCTATTCTCCTTATACTGCTATTCTAGCAAGGCCTTGGCTTCACGCTATAGGGGCAGTATCGTCTACCTTGCATCTGAAGGTCAAATATCCCATGCAGGGACGAGTAGGGGAATTGGTAGGAAATCAAGCAATGGCTAGACAATGTTTGGTGGCGGTTGTTAGGCAACACTCCATGGATCAAGTTCTAGAAGGGAAGGAACAAGTCCCATAGCAACTACATAACCCTTCCATATCTGTTGAGGCATTTGATTTCTCGGGTTGCAATCCTAATTGCATTTACTTTACAGATAGTGTGGTACCTAGTGGAGGAAGGAGAGATATGAGCATCTACAACATGCTAGATGGAAGTATTCAACCACGCTATTTAGGTCAATCTCGTTCTAGCATAACACCACCTATGTGGGTTGTGCCTAGTTTAGGAATGACCAACTCTCTTCCAAAGGTTACACCTTCGCTCTAAACTATAATCATATAAACTTTGCATTTTTATCTATGTTTTTCTTTTAGTTTTTTTAGCATTGGATTATATAAATTTTAATTTATTTAATTTTGTTGACTAATTCAATAATTCTCATTACTACTTTTCTTCTCTTGAGTTTTATTTATTTTAAATGAATGATATATTTCTCTCTTTTTGAGTCATACATTAATGATATATTTCTCTTTCTAATTACTTTGTTGCAATGATATATATCTTGTTGCAAAAAACAATTTATTACAACGATGTATTTGTTGTAATAAATAATATTTTATATTTGTCATTGCAATAGATTATAAAATAATTAATATTAAGTTATTGCAATGATGTATTCGTTTCATGTTTGTTATTGCAATAGATTGAAAAATAAATGATATAAAATGATTACAATGATGTCTTCATTGCAATAAAGTATCACTTTGAAATTTTTGTTGTAATAGATTGTAAAAATAAATAGTATCAAGTTATTGTAACAATATTTTTATTTTAAGTTATTGCAACAAATTTTCTTAATGTAATACCGATAATTTTAAGTTATTGCAACTAATTATTGTAAATGCGATAGTTTGCTACTTTTAAGTTATTATTACAATGATTTTTAACTTGATGAACAAATGAATTTTCATGTGGGTTGAAGAGCACAAAAGGATGACATAAACACATCACAAATAAATAAGAATATTATATATATATCACTACCTATTGACCTTCTTCTTCTTCTACTTCTTCTGCTTCTTATGGGTTCACTTGTTGTGGATCTAGGGCTGGATCAGCTAGGGTTGGGGGAGAAGGATCACAACAAAGAGAAATATAGAACAAATATGTTTAAAAATAAGTTTGCTTACTCATGCAAGTGAAAAAAAAAATGGAAAGAAAATTCAAATAAGAAAATTATGATGTTACCTTGTGGTTGGCCTTGGTCTTATTGTTGCTGGGCTGGAGGTGGAGGTGGAGGTGCGTGAGAATCTTGCTTGTGCACTTGAAGGATAGCATTAGTAAGGAACAAATTAGTACAAATGTTACATTCGTAGTGGAAACGTTTGTGCACAGCATTGTTATGTTCATTTAAAGCTCTTGCGTTGTTAAAAGATTGGTGACAATTGCAACAAACAACTCGATCATCATCCATGGTGAAACTTGGGAGTGGGAGGAGAGGAAAGAGAGTGGGAGAAGATTTTTCTTTGCTGGACTTTAGGGAGCAAGAGGAGAGTAGGGATTTTTTTTTTTTTTTCCCTCCCCATTAACAATTACGGAGCAGGTGGGGTTAAATGTACATAACATAATAAGTCTTATGTAATGTACGTTTAGAATTGATTAGGAAAATTTGTTTTAGTCCTATCAACATCGATGTTCAATTAGACCTTCAACTCTACAAAGAAATTTCACCATTCTCATTTATATATCAAAGGTTTAGAGAAATAACAATTTATTTGATATAACAATATTAGAATAAAATAGTGCTAATATAAGATAGCTATTTTTTTTTTTTATAAACATTATAAATATAAGCTATTTGCTTCTTCACTAGCTTAAACTTAATTAGCTTTTTGGTAGAATCATTATATATATGGCATTTTGGTCCCCATTACAAAATGTGATTAATGATATATTTCTCTTTTTAATTACTTTGTTGCAATGATATATATATTGTTGCAAAAAAAAATTTATTGCAACGATGTATTTGTTGTAATAAATAATGTTTTATATTTGTCATTGCAATAGATTATAAAGTAATTAATATTAAGTTATCGTAATGACGTATTCATTTCATGTTTGTTATTGCTATATATTGAAAAATAATTGATATAAAATGATTACAATGATGTCTTTATTGCAATAAAGTATCACTTTGAAATTTGTTGTAATAGATTGTAAAAATAATTGGTATCAAGTTATTGTAACAATATCTTTATTTTAAGTTATTGCAGCAAATTTTTTTAGCACCCGTTTGGGTACTGCGTTTGCGTCCACGTTTGGACGCAAAACGCGTTTCATCTTCTTTTTTTTTTTTTTTTTTCAAGCCGGAACTTTTGACTTTTCTCATGTGAACAGTGCACTCGTGCACTGTTCACAAGTCCCACAAACTTCACTTTTCAGCAACTTTTTCATTAAAAATGGGTCCCACGATACTATTCATACATTTAAAAATTATTTTGCTACAGTGTTTTTTAGTTTTCAATTTTTAGCTGTATTCAAACGGACCCTTAATGTAATACCGATAATTTTAAATTATTACAACTAATTATTGTAAATGCGATAGTTTGCTACTTTTAAGTCATTATTACAACGATTTTTAACTTGATGAACAAATGAATTTTCATGTGGGTTGAAGAGCACAAAAGGATGACATAAACACATCACAAATAAATAAGAATATTATACACACACACACACACATATATATATATATATATATATATATATATATATATATATCACTACCTATTGACCTTCTTCTTCTTCTGCTTCTTCTGCTTCTTATGGGTTCACTTGTTGTGGATCTAGGGCTGGATCAGCTAGGGTTGGGGGAGAAGGATCACAACAAAGAGAAATATAGAACAAATATGTTTAAAAATAAGTTTGCTTACTCATGCAAGTGAAAAAAAAAATGGAAAGAAAATTCAAATAAGAAAATTATGATGTTACCTTGTGGTTGGCCTTGGTCTTGTTGTTGCTGGGCTGGAGGTGGAGGTGGAGGTGCGTGAGAATCTTGCTTGTGCACTTGAAGGATAGCATTAGTAAGGAACACATTAGTACAAATGTTACATTCGTAGTGGAAACGTTTGTGCACAGCATTGTTATGTTCATTTAAAGCTCTTGCGTTGTTAAAATATTGGTGACAATTGCAACAACCAACTCGATCATCATCCATGGTGAAACTTGGGAGTGGGAGGATAGGAAAGAGAGTGGGAGAAGATTTTTCTTTGCTGGACTTTAGGGAGCAAGAGGAGAGTAGGGAATTTTTTTTTTTTTTCCCCTCTCCATTAACAATTACAAAGCAGGTGGGGTTAAATGTACATAACATAACAAGTCTTATGTAATGTACGTTTAGAATTGATTAGGAAAATGTGTTTTAGTCCTATCAACATCGATGTTCAATTAGACCTTCAACTCTACAAAGAAATTTCACCATTCTCATTTATATATCAAAGGTTTAGAGAAATAACAATTTATTTGATATAACAATATTAGAATAAAATAGTGCTAATATAAGATAGCTATTTTTTATTTTATTTTTTTTATAAACATTATAAATATAAGCTATTTGCTTCTTCACTAGCTTAAACTTAATTAGCTTTTTGGTAGAATCATTATATACATGGCATTTTGGTCCTCATCACAAAATGTGATTAATGATATATTTCTCTTTTTAATTACTTTGTTGCAATAATATATATATTGTTGCAAAAAACAATTTATTGCAACGATGTATTTGTTGTAATAAATAATGTTTTATATTTGTCATTGCAATAGATTATAAAGTAATTAATATTAAGTTATTGTAATGACATATTCATTTCATGTTTGTTATTGGCTTATTGCTATATATTGAAAAATAATTGATATAACATGATTACAGTGATGTCTTTATTGCAATAAAGTATCACTTTGAAATTTGTTGTAATAGATTGTAAAAATAATTGGTATCAAGTTATTGTAACAATATCTTTATTTTAAGTTATTACAGCAAATTTTCTTAGTACCTGTTTGGGTACTGCGTTTGCGTCCACGTTTGGACGCAAAATGCGTTTCATCTTTTTTTTTCTTTTTTTTTTTTTGAGCCGGAACTTTTGATTTTTCTCATGTGAACAGTGCACCCGTGCACTGTTCACGGGTCCCACAAACTTCATTTTTCAGCAACTTTTTTATTAAAAATGGGTCCCACGATACTATTCACACATTTAAAAATTATTTTGCTACAATGTTTTTTAGTTTTCAATTTTTAGCTGTATCCAAACGGACCCTTAATGTAATACCGATAATTTTAAGTTATTACAACTAATTATTGTAAATGCGATAGTTTGCTACTTTTAAGTTATTATTACAACGATTTTTAACTTGATGAACAAATGAATTTTCATTTGGGTTGAAGAGTACAAAAGGATGACATAAACACATTACAAATAAATAAGAATATTATTTTATATATATATATATATATATATATATATATATATATATATATTATGATGTTACCTTGTGGTTGGCCTGCTTGGTCTTGTTGTTGCTGGGCTAGAGGTGGAGGTGGAGGTGCATGAGAGTCTTGTTTGTGCACTTGAAGGATTGCATCAGTATAGAACACGTTGTAACAAATGTTACATTGGTAATGGAAATTTTTATGCACCATACGGTTATGTAATCATAAAGCTTTCAAATTGTCAGATAACGAAAACGACTAGCAACAATATCAGCAAAAAGCTTGACCATCATCCATGGAAACTAGAGAGTGGGAGGAGAGGAAAGAGTGTGGGAGTATAGATTTTTCTTTACGGGGACCAAGAGGACTAGAGGAGAGTAGGGATTTTTTTTCTCTCCATTAATAGCTGAACCCTAGATCTAAGCCCCTGGAGTGAGGAAGTGGACTTAGAGGATCCATATGCAAGCTTATCATCTATTTTGCATAAAAAAAAAATAAAAAAATACTTTTTTTTATTTTACATATCCATTTTTACAAAATATCAACATCAGTCCATTTATTATACACTATATTTTATATAAATAATATAAAATAAACATTACCCTATTAATAATGACAACTCAGACAGTTCTAAAAGGAAGCTGCAATCGAGAAAACGTAACTTATCACCATCACCTGTCAGGTCTAGGAGAAGGTATGTATTTATTAAGATCTCTTTACTTTTTATCCAGGTTTGCATTGTGAAACATCACGGGAGTGTGTGAACATACTATAAATATCAAATTGAGTCCATATTTTAAGTAGCACTAAAAACAAAATACTTTTTTTTTTTTTTTTTGAGAATGAAAAAACAAAATACTTGATTGAATGAGATGGAGCTATTATCATAGTCACCAAGTTAATTTAAAAAAGGGATGAGTAGCTTTATTATTTGGTATTTTTCAAGGAACCAAAAATGCAATGGTCTAGGTCAACATCTGTTCAATGTTTAAATCCAGCATATTACTTGATTTATGCACAAATTCTTTCGTGGTTTCAAATTGGGAAGTTAACTGGTTCGGTACATTTATTAGTGGTAATACACATTCAATTTTCAGTAAAGATTTATTTTTTAAATTCTATCTAAAGGCAGATTTATCATTAATTTATGATATCAATCATGTTTTCTGTGGAGGCAGCTAGTGGTGCAATCTTGCATGGAGATACATTATAATAAAAACAGAATTATTGATCTTTCATTTTTTTTGTTATCTGACTTGTACTTATAAAAAAATGACAACTAAGAGGTAACATGAACAGAAATTATTAATTTTAACTAACATAAAATAATAAAAATCTATAGGTTAAGAAAGTATTACACTTTTCAAGCTTGGGCTCTTTTATATTTCTAAATTGCATCCGTTGATTGATAAATTGAAATTTACACCATCAAGTATTCGGACAAAATCAATGTGTGCTTTCCATCAACATTCATTAAAATCTAGCAGCTAATCCATCCAAAAATTACATTTAGAATACAAAAAAGCAAAACAATGTGGTTTTAGGAGGGTTAATGGCAGAACACAAATAACAAGTTACAACACCCCACTTCAAATTCATAAACTCAAAAATAGGAACATAACGATTTGAAACATCATGAAATCATAAAGCCCTTTTCATCAATTCCGCACATATTCCCAACACTCCAAATAACAATTTATTCCAGTTTTTTAAGAAAACAGTAACTCACATAATGCATCGCCCTAAAAAATGTAACAAAAGAACTCCTATTTTTTATTTTTATAGAAATAGAGCTTCAATTGAAAAAAAAAAGGGAGGGGGGGGGGGGGGGGAGAGTGGGGAAGCAAGCAAACCCAATAGACAATTAACACACTAAATTGTATTATTTCCATAAACCTAAACCAAATGTGAGACTATGAAGTACACCTCCTTAAAAGGCTTCAATATTAATTATTTAGATAAAACCAATGAGAAGAGAAAGAAAAAAAATTCTTAGTTGTAAATATCGTGCTTGGCAACTAAAATGTACAGAATATATTCGACAACTTGTCTACTCAACCAGTTTTTGTAAAACTTGGTAGAAATCAAATGTTTCTATTGTGTCATAGGTAAGTTTACTGATATATTAAATCACCATTCTCCATATGCATTGTCTATTTCACAAAGAATGCTACTGGTTTGACATTTTTTTTTTTTAATCATGAATCAGAATAATTGCATTTAAGACAAACCAAGAAATACGCATACATCCAAAGTTTGGCCAAATCAAGGTCATAACAAGGACTAATCCCACAAATTATACAGTCAACAATTTAACACCAATAATACAATAACAGTTCTAGAAAGCTATTTATAGAACTTACACACAGCAAAAAACTATCATACACAAATCACACATATAGATAATTTTCAAAGACTCAAACAATGGAATTTGTATGGACTACTCATTAACAACTGTCAAAACTCAATAATCTCTAAGAACAATTCAGCAAAATAACAAACACGATGAGGTTAAATAACTTCTATAAGTGAGTAAATATGCATATTTCTCTTACTGTTCTCACAAAATGAACAAGAATTCCTAATTAAGCAGGCTAACTCCAATTAGACTGAGATCCTTTAGCTAGCTGTCATACCAAATAATATATATATATATATGAAATGACAATACAAAGTATTTGTTATTTGTTTTAAAAGAAAAGATTCACCAGTTTGAAAACAATTAAACCGAAGAAAAATATGGAGAGATATAGAATACCAAAACTCATTAATTTTTAAAATATTGTTAAAAAATGAATTAATTTGTTATAAGCTTCAGATTAATAGAAGAAGGGGAAAACAAAGAATGATGAATATATACCATTGGTTCTCTGCATCCCAAATTCTAAAGCAAATACAATCAGAAATCAAAGCTGACCTTAATAACATGCATGCATAAAAATAAAAATTCAACAACCATTCCATATTTCTTCATCAAATATTTAGGCAAATTTGAAGCAACAAAACTAAAAAGAGTGATAAATCAGTCTTTAAAAAAAAAAATAGAGAAGAGAACTTTAGAGAGAGAGATACATGTATTGCGATGAGTTGAGAATGCTAAACCACAAACCAGCAATATTTTTTATCTAGTCCTCTACTTCTCTCTCTCAACTTCCAAGAAACCCACACCCACCCACAATCTCCACCAAACCCTCTTCCCATCCTTTAAACCACACAATCCTCTCCCCCCATAAACCTTCAGCCCGTTGTCTTTGAGCCTTATCTCACCAAATATATACGAATTACATCGGCACTGCACACGTACTCAACTCAAGTCTCTCTCTCTGTTGGGTCTGTCAGAAAAACAAGATATTTCTTGCACTTTGCCCGCATCTAAATGCTTTTCTTTCCCACGAAAACGATGAGTTTTGGACGTTTGGGGAATCATAATAGGTGTGGGTTCTCTTTTTCTTTTAAGCCCAAATAAAACAAGTGATGAAACGATGAGTTTTGCCCACCGGATTGACTAAACCAAAAAACTTTTGTTGACCTTATACTATTGTGCCACACCCACATAAACTTTTGAAACCTTACAATTTTATACATCATTATTTTATTACTTAATTTTTACATTTTTGAGCAAAACCCAATCTTATTGGTTTGTAAGAGTTAAACCAGCTTCAATTGTACCTCCGCTTTTTGGCTTATTTGATTCAGTGATGTGGAACAAACAATGTATGCCTTCTTAATTAGATGGAGCGTCAAAAGTCAACTCGCAGGAAATCCATGTAGCAAGGATCTTCAGAGTGACATCCATGAAATTTCATGAAATTTAGTGACATGAAGAGAACCGAGGATGGGAGCAAGAGTCATTGCCTTTGATGATGAGGCACATTACTTTTCAGGCAATTCCTTTGTTTAGGCCCCAAAATCCTCATTTTTGCCGTTTTTAATAATGTTTGTTTTCTTTATAACTTTTAATATAAAAGTTAGAATAAGGTACCATTTGTTTTGGAACGTCTCTTAAAGATAGTAATTTTTAATTCTGCAATTATCTCAATTTTTTTGCTCTTTTGATAAAATTTACTATATTACCACATAATTTTGTGATTAGCACAAATTAAAGTTTTAGTGTGCTTTCCTAGTCGCCCTTGTTGAGTTGGCAAACTATTATTGATTCTCATATGTGGGTATTTTTGAATAAGACACTCAATAAGTGTGAATTTTATTGTAAAAACTATTGTTTGCAGTATTAATTACTTGACCACATGTCATCTACTGCTAGTGCAATTGATTTTGACCTCCATTGTAGGTCTCACTATGAAATACTTAGAACATTCACATAAGCTCATGTTAAAATTCATATTTGTTTTAGCATAATAATTTTTTTTTTTTCAATTTTATATAACCACTTTTCAAAAATAAGCAATGAAACAATTTTGGATAACTATATTATGATTTTTTTTTTTAATTTTATTAAAATTAACAAAAATTTATTTAAATAATAAGAGGGATTATGAGGGTTGACTATGAGTAAAAAGCTCTAACTCTCTTTCTCTCTATTGTTATTGCTTAACAAAGCTCTTGACAATGGACAGAAGTATTGATTTGAGTGAGTTAGCAAAGTTGTTGACTAAAATAACAAACTTCAAACTTAAAAAACTGAAATGATTTTTGGGAAAAGTTAGCGGATGAAAAATGGATTTTTTCCAAAATAAAAATTTAAGTACTACTTCTCTTTAGTAATTCATACTAAAATATCATTCTTTTTATTTTCTTTATAATTTGATATTTACCATTGACAGGTAAGAAGTTATGTGGGATTAAAAAGATAAAAGAAAAAAGACAAAAATACTATTTTGGTTATGTGGGGGTCAAAAACTTTAGAAAGGGATTTTGAACAAAAGTTCTTAATCAACGCAACTAATTTCTAAAAAATGAGAGATATGAATCCACAATGGGAAAATTAAACAGATAGCTAAAGGGAAAAGGAAACTATATCATGCGTTTATATATATATATATATATATATATGAAAAGGAGTCTTCTCGTGATACAAAGAGGGATTCTGAGGGTTGAATATAAGTAAAAAAGCTCTAACTCTCTTTCTCTTTATTGTTCTTGCTTATGTCCATTTTTTTATGGATCCCCTTTCCTATTGCTCTTCCCTTCTTCTTTTATAGCCATATCTCTTCATTCTCCAGTTGTCTAGCTCTTAGCTGGATTTGAGGGGTACTTGTCCTATAAGCCCCTTGCGCTACCATTTCTTGATCATGAAGAAGGACTTTTCGGGGTGTTTTCATTGTTCAAGCCAGTTATTTAGCATTTAATGATACTGACATTAAGTGGGAGAAGCTCATTAATGCAGAGATGTTACGTTGGGCTTCGCATTTTCTTCGATGTGTTCATTGGGAGAAAGGTGAGCAAAGGATGGCCCTGGCTTAAGAGGAAGTTCGCTCCTCGGCTAGTCTCCATGTCCTTAGGAAAGAATGGTTCCACGAATTACCGCGGTAGCGTGCCTAGATGGTCTTCGGGAAGGATGGGTATAGCAGATTACTTCAGCTATAGGCCTAAATGGTTTTCCCAACAGAAGTCCCTTTTATCTCTTGTTAGACTCCAGGCCGGGTCCACTCCTTGGATTTAGGTTCACTCCCCCACTGGTTCCCTACATTTTGGGATTACAATCAATTTAGTCCCTATTATTTTCAACTTGCTGTTAATTTGGTTCCTACCATCAACTCACTAACAGAGAGGAAAAAAAGTTTAAAAATATCCTTAAAAAACCTGAATAAAGATAATTGTTAATCTTTTTCTTTATTATTATTTTTAATAAAAATAACTTTAACTAGAACTAAAATGATTTAGACATGGTAAGAGTTAGTGAGAAGTTAGAATTCAAATGAAAAAAAAAAAAAAAAGAAAAGAAAAAGAAAAAGAAATACCATGCATGAATATATATTTTTATTAAATTTTTTAGAGCAAAAAACGATGTTTAAGTTTAGGAGAAGTTTGTAACCACTGTTACTGGGTTACTTGGAAAGTATTCATTTAGTTGGAAGTTATTAAGAGGAAATTGTTGTTGATTGTGTGAGTAGGGTGGTTTTTTTTTTTTTTTTTTTTTTTTTTTTTTTTCAAACTACTAAATACACACACTCTTTAATTACACTTTTGATTGTGTGCGTGGAGTGGGAGGTTTTTGTGATATAGTTTTTTGTTTTAAAATTTTGTTGAATCACGGTTCTATCCTCTCTCTCTCTCTTTTTCAATTTTTTTTTTAAGAGTATTTTTTTTTTTTGAGAAACAATTTTTTTTAAGAGTAAGACTATCTAATTAAATTGGAATATTTTGATAACTCAGAAAAGTAATAACTAACTCTCCGAATCTTCTTAATATATAGAGATAAATGAAATTTAGAGGTTGTGGTTGAAATACTTATCTAATTTGCAGGTGAAGATTTGATGAAATTAGGAATTGATTGGTTGATTTTTTTTTTTAGTGTACTGTATGTTTTATTGCCAAGAAAATGAAAAAAAAAAAATGTAGAATAAGTTCTTAATATTTTTTTTTCTATCTTTTGTAAGCCACGTGAGCTTCAAGTGTATCAACTATCAATTGTGTAATTCATTAGTCATGAGAACATTTTTTTTTTTTTGAAGCCGTCATGAGAACATTTTTCATTTGTAGGTTAACGGTAAAGACCAAATTAATATATACTAAAATGTAGGTACCAAATTAATTGTCACCCTAAAATATAGTGGCTAATTTTTTTTTTTTTTAAATCTTATTTTTTCACTTATGCACTATGCAGTTAACTGGGCCTTTTCTATGGGTAGAACAGATTGCAGATATGAGCCCATTGTAGACCCTATTCCAGCCCACATCCGACCCGAATACTCAGCCCAAAAAACATAAAACCATGGCATCCATTAGGGTTCCTTCTCTGTAACCATATATATATTCACGAGCAGGTTCGTTCACAAAACCTTGCTGCCTTTGCAGAGAGCTTAGAGAAGAAACAAAAGACTTGCTCTACTTGTACACCACACCCAAACAAAAATGGTTTGTACATCTTCTCTTTCGATATTATCGTTTGTTGTTGGTTTTTTATTTTTGAATAAAATTTATTTGAAGGATATGAAATTGGCTAATGAATATTGTGGGTTTTGTTCACTGTCCAAATGGGTTTTAAGGGGTTGTATTCGTTTGTGTTTTGGTTGTTTCAAATGGGTTCTTTTGGGTGTTGAAGATATGTCAGAACCAGGATTTGGGTGTTCAAATATGTAGATTATGTGTATGGTTTTTTTGATCTCTTATGTACAGTTATACGGTTGTTTGGTTATTCTGTGGATTCATAACTAAAAATGTATTAAACAGCTACAAACAAGTTCGAGAATAAATATAATGATGATTTTGCCATGGGGTTGTTACAAAAATGTATGGTATATGTTTGATTTAAGTAATTGGTGGAGATTAGGAAGTTGGGATTTGCCTAACTATTTTCTTTTCCAAGTCTAGAATACATATATGATAGTCCTACTTAATGCACAAAGCTCCTACTGGTGTCTGAGAGAGTTAATTGGTAGGTGACCTTACCTCCAATTTTTTTTTGAAGAGGCTGATTAAAATGACATCTCTCCATGTATGATGAAAAGAGAGGCTTTATGATAACCCATCATCCATCATTTTCTTCAGTTGGGTAGGGCTGAGATCTTCTTATGTAACTCTGCATTTTATGGTTTGACACTATTCAAAACAGGCCCATGATGGGCACCTACATTTTATTGCATGTCGTAAAATCCATAAAGTTTGTATTGATAATTGTTTTATCCTTCATTCCCACACAATCCCGATCCCTCTATTGAATGCCTGGTTTGTGTTAGTGCTAGATGTCAGCTCTGTCAAGTATTTGAAAAACTGATTTGTGCAACTAAGTGCTCATGTTGGCTAGAAAACTTAGCATGTAGGGACCATCCTCTGAATTTGATTGAAGAAAAGTTATAAAAATCCACCTCTGTTGCTTGATGAAAGCTTCCATCCGTATTCCTGTATGGCAGTAGCATACATCTGGTGTCTTACGGTTTTTTTTTTTTAATAATTTTTATCGTAGGTGATTCTCCAGCTTTAAATTTAAATATTGGATATCCTTCATTAGATTCAAAATCTAGAGTGGAAACAAAGTGAAATAGGTCAAAGTTGATTGTGAACACAGCTCTTTATTTGATGGAAGAAACTTCTTTTCCTTAATTGATGTTTTATCTTTGTGGTGAATCTTATTCTTGAGGGTTTTAACTTTTGTCAAATCTATTAGGTGAAATGTCTAAATTTTATTTTCAACTGAAACTTAAATCATGTAACTCTGAGATCAAGCATGTGAAAAACAACTTTATATTGTAAGCAGGAAACACTCTTTGCTATTAACAAGCCCTAAGGGTGATTGGATTCTTCCATTTGCCTTGGTTTAAATATGCCCAGCCTGTGTAGCCTGACTATAAATTCAGAAAAATGATGTGGCCATGAGGAGAGATATGTAAAGTTTTTGATGGATTACTCTGCTTTGTGTATGAATTGTATTTAACCCATTTATGTATAGTATACAAGAATATTTGGCTTGTTTTAAGTTTTTGAAATTAATATGTTTTGTGTGTCTACAACAGGCTAGAGGGTTGAAGAAGCACTTGAAGAGGCTCAATGCCCCTAAGCATTGGATGCTTGACAAACTTGGTGGTGCATTTGTAAGTCGAAACTTCTGTACCTAGTTGCCTCTGGAATGATTTTTGTATACGTCTTATCTCTCAGTTTATATGTTGAATTCAGGTTCCTTTTTGTTCAATGTATTTTATTTTTCTTGTTTAGGCTCCCAAGCCTTCATCTGGACCTCACAAATCTAGGGAATGCCTGCCATTGATCCTTATCTTGCGAAACAGATTGAAATATGCTCTCACATACCGTGAGGTCATTTCCATATTGATGCAACGACATGTTCTGGTTGATGGGAAAGTCAGGACAGATAAGACCTATCCCTCAGGTTTCATGGGTATGCACATCCTAATCTTCCTGTTGTAAATTATTGACTTTATTTTTTTATTTTTTTTATTTTTTAACTTGTTTTTAGTAACAATGCAATACACTAAATCATCATGAGAAGAATGCTCATTTGTACCTATGCAGTAATCATCTATATCTTCTCAACTGAAAGAACCGCTCACTAGCTAGCTGGAGTAGTGGGGGGGCCCTTTTTGGAGACATACCGAAAAACATGCCTATTTTTTTTTAACCCATCTATATGATGCATGCAATACACTAAATCATCATGAGAAGAATGCTCATTTGTACCTATGCAGTAATCATCTATATCTTCTCAACTGAAAGAACCGCCCACTAGCTAGCTGGAGTAGTGGGGGGGCCCTTTTTGGAGACATACCGAAAAACATGCCTATTTTTTTTTAACCCATCTATATGATGCAGTTACAAATTTAGTAATTGATGGGTGCTGCAAAGGAAAATGTTGAATTACTATAACCACAATCTGCTTGATGATATAATTTTATTTACCCTATGTGTTGCTACTACATTAGGAAAAAATGTCATTTAAATCTTCCACACTCATTTTTTCCTGAACTATTTGACCTAGCCAATATGATTGGCGGGTGGCTCACTAGTTTTGTGGCATTGAGAGTTTTTGTTGCTTCCTTGTATTTATGACTGCCGCATGTTCCCTGGTTTAAAATTAAGTTCTGTGGTGTTATTGGTTAGAAATTTAATGTTATGCTGATAATCTGCTTTCCTTCTAACAGATGTTGTTTCAATCCCCAAGACTAATGAGAATTTCCGCCTGCTTTACGACACTAAGGGTCGATTCCGTCTTCACTCAATCAGGGACGAAGAGGCAAAGGTATTATCTTCAGTCTCCTGAATATATTCTCAAGTTTTTTTTTTTTTTTTCATTGTAAAAATTAATGTATATCTATAACTGAGGCTTCAAAAATTGAGAGTGACATGATTCCTAGTGAATACATATCATCTTATTGTACATAATAGATGAAGTTGTAACATCATCTGCCTAGCTTCACAATTTTGTATCGCAATATTGTATGGATCCTTTGAAGCTGGAGTTATTATGGATCCTGTTAGGATTATTCTGATAAACTGAATGTCTCTCTGCAGTTTAAGCTCTGCAAAGTCAGGTCGGTGCAGTTTGGGCAAAAGGGCATCCCATACCTCAACACCCATGATGGGCGAACCATCCGCTACCCAGACCCTCTCATCAAGGCCAATGACACCATCAAGCTGGACTTGGAGAGTGGCAAGATCACTGAGTTCATCAAATTTGATGTTGGGAATGTAGTCATGGTGACTGGTGGAAGAAATAGAGGTCGAGTTGGAGTAATCAAGAACAGAGAGAAGCATAAGGGAACCTTTGAGACAGTCCACATTCAGGATGCCACTGGGCATGAATTTGCTACTCGTTTGGGCAATGTGTACACTATTGGCAAGGGGACAAAGCCTTGGGTTTCCCTTCCTAAGGGCAAGGGAATAAAGCTAACCATCATTGAAGAGGCCAAGAAGAGGCTTGCAGCTCAAGGGGCAGCCACAGCTTAAATGAAAATGGTGAAAATAATCTTCAAACTTATCTGATGGTTATTTGTTTTTGTAGCTCTGACCTTTTAGCTCCTTAAATTATGTTCCATTTTTTTGGTCTGTTTCATGCTTGGTAACAATAATATAGTTGTTATGAGATCTTGATGCTTGTTTGTCTTGGTTTTCTGTAGAAGCTCTGAATTGGGTATTCAATTCTTTTAAGTTAATATTGTGAGGTTCAATTTGATATTTGATAATCTGAGTTTTATCCTTATGTTGCATGAGGATTGTGTAGATTCAGAGAAGTTGTACTAATTGCTATAGGCAAACTTCTTCACCCACTCATATTATTTAAAGAGACTTTTGCATGCAATAGATGAAATGCATATGCTAGAAAAGGACATGGATGTTTGGTTGTAAAAAAATTCAAATAACCAAGTATTAGATTTTTGAGAGTATAGAATTAGAACTCTCATACTTTTTATGTTACTTCGATATCTTGCAATTTTAATTTATAGTATTTTAAGTAATCCAAAGATTCCAAACCAACTCATTATCAGAATTTTTAAATGACAAATACCTTTGAACGTTATTAAATACTATTCATTTTTTAAATTAACTTCATATATATAGATTTAAAGAAAAATACTGAAAAGTCAAATTCTAACAATATTATAAATGTTGGAGAGGCTTGAATTAACATTTGATTACCTAAAAGGTGGGTATTAGAATTGCAAGAATTCTGGATTGAGATGGTCATAGGAATTGCAATTTTTATCAAGAAATTTTTGCTGAGTTCTAAAGTACCCCAGCATTTAGAATCTAATGATTGGGAAACAAAAATGATGGGAGGATTCTTGACGGTTGTTTTCAGAAAAAGTGTTGCGAGCCCAATTCCAATTTATTTCTTTTAAGTATGGACCATTTTTATGAGCCCAATTCCAAAAATAGTGTGCAGGTACTTTTTTAGACCATTTTTATGAGCCCAAAATGTGGGTTTTGCTAAAAGTGGGCTGGGGCTTCTTGCAAAACCTAAGGCCCATATAAAAGATGTTTTGTGCGTTCTCGGCTGGTTTCTATTGCATAGAGTAGCTTCCCAAAGGACCAAAAGGTAGCCAATCACATTGACTCAGACATTTCCCTTAATAATGATAAAAAGACAAGCCTTCCTTTTACTTGAATAAAGCAAATATGACCATAATTATTAGTTTAACATCATGAAGGACCATGGCCTCAACCATTATCCATAAACCAATCCCTAAGAACATCCTAGATTTACTATGAAAACCTTCTATCATCTCTAACACAACTAATCTCGTTTTGCCCTTGAAACCCTAACTTCATAACAAAAGCCTATTCAACAACAAACCAGCATTAACATTTGAGGTCTTGTGATGAAAATAGTGGCACAAAAGGGTTTTTCTCTCTCTCTCTCTCAAATTTCCCTTCTTGTTGTAAGCATTTTGTTGAACCCATTGCTGTTTAGCATTTTGATTTCCATCTTGCAACATACCACTAGCCTGTATTTAATTATTTATCACATATTGAAATTTTGGGCTTGAGTCTTCTAATTTAATCACATTTCAAATAATCAGAAGTTGTGGGTTCGCTTTAGCATTTTGGCCCTCATTACAAAATGATCATCAACAAGGATATTAGAGGCCTAAGACCCTAGAGAAGAATTGGCAAAATATGTTGAATTATTGAAGATTTTCTATTGTACAAATTCGGCCAAAAATTTTGTATTTCAACTAGCATCTCTTGATGTTATTAACCTAAATGTTTAGGAAAGCCTAATCAAATATACGAAGACATGCCAAATCTTCTTTTTTTTAATTTTTTTTTTGAGAAAGGAGACATGCCAAATCTTGATTGTAATTTGCAATACAACGCCGACTCACCGACTCTTATACAAGACGTGGCTTTTTCTTTTTTTAATAGGAAAAACGTGTATCAAAAACGTGTATCAAACAAAAGGGGTTTACGTATATATTATATAGCATAACCTCTTTGACCATTCAAAATTCCAGAGCTCATTGGATCTTAGCTAAGAACACGTTAAAACATGGTTGATGGCTCGGAATAATCATTGACATATAAAACACTTCTTGAAGAAATAAGTAAATGTCAAAAAAAAAAAATTGTAATAATACTTTGACACTTTACGAGTTCCAATATTGAAAAATTGCTGATGATTTTTTTCTTTCTTCACATTATGTAACACCCACAAATTTCAATTCAAAAAAATTTATATTTAACCCGCAATAAGAAATTTCAAAAGAAATAAATTCATTATCATGATCAAAATACATGGTAATTCATCTAATTTCCACCCCAAAAAAAAAAAAAAATATATATATATATATATATATAAATTCTTCAATATTTAATCGTAAACTAAAAAACTCCTTATAAAATCAATGTTTTTAAAGTAAAACTTAAAAAAACTCCTAATACAATAACGTGTTTGAAGAGGTACAAAATATTGTTGGGAATAACAAAGCGCATTAGGTTCGCATAAAATAAGAAGCAATTAGAAAATTAATAATGGTAGATGAATATAATTTTTTTTTTTTTTTTTTTTTTTGAGAAACACATAATGGAAAGGGAAAGAGGTTCTAACATAAGGCACACCATAACTCCAAATATAAGAATGTAAATTAATAAATTTATTTTTTTCAAATAAATTCAATAGATATTGACATAAAATTTTAGAGGAAACAAGGAGAACAAGATAGTTGTGTATACAATTAATGCAAAACATCACAAATACAATATGACATACTCTGTGTACTGTCCTTGTAGGGAGGGTAACACTCACTTATTGTTTCCACTGGAAAGGTCAGTGAAAATAAATAATCAACAGTGAAATTCTAACACCTATCTTCACCACATCCAACCTCCACAACACAAGAATATATTCAATCAATTAATTATTTTATTTTATATATATATATATATACACACACACACTCAAATTACACATAATGTGACTTTAGTTAATGTAACTTTAGTTAATTTAATGTTGCTAAATAATTTTATATCAGATTTTTAAAAAAAAAAAAAATCGTCCATTAGAATACATTGTTTCCTCTTACCTTTTATTCTTGCAAAGTTTTTTTTTTTTTTTTTTTTTTGAGAGAATTCTTGCAAAGTATTAAGATAATCTGAAAACAATATATACCTATTATAAGATGTATAATTTTTTTTTTTTTTTTTGTACTTCACAAAACATAATTCATGGACCAAATAATAAATAACATTTAATTTATGCAAAATATGATATGCATGTTAAAAACAAAAACAATGAATAGTTCAATGATAAGATTTTCAAAATATAAATTCAAGAAAATATTATTATATAGTGTAAAACATTTTAAAAAATAAACAGTTATATCATTCCCAACCTATACTCTCTTTTTTCTTTCTATGTATATGTGTGTGAGAGAGAGATAATTCTTTCAATAATTTATTAATAAGAAACACACACAAGCCCGCATTCAATGAATGTCATATGTTCAATGACTACAATTATTTGTAAAATAGAAAATTTCTTCCTCCCCAAGCTGGTCCCATTAAATTATGGCACTTACCATCACCATCATTATTTCTATAATTTGATGCTTAAGCTTTGTCTAGAGAGAAGAAAATAGAAGT
This sequence comes from Quercus tomentella, assembly GCA_028535165.1. NCBI lineage: Eukaryota > Viridiplantae > Streptophyta > Magnoliopsida > Fagales > Fagaceae > Quercus > Quercus tomentella. The sequence goes on from JAPQVY010000111.1 coordinate 45,619,586, forward strand.
AAGTTTTCCATAAACTCGAAGGTAAGGTGGTTGAACCGAACATGTATAATGAATCTCGATAAAAATGGAGACAATCTTATATATTAATGTTGACGCAAACTTATATGTGTAATCTTTGAGGATACTCTACCAAAATCAACACACATCATGGTATACATTATGGAATAGGAATGAAACTAAATCTCACTAATTTATGTACAGTGCCTAAAACATATGATATGATATAAGATTTTGTTATAAAATAAAACTATTTTATTATTCGTGCTCAGATGAGTTAATTTTTTAACACGGCGTATTTAATCTATATAAATAAATAATATCTTTATTCCATAAAATTGAATTTTAAGTATAAAATTTTATAGTGGTTAGAGAATAGAAGTTTTGGATTTTTTCTATAGTTTTTTTTAGTATATAAATAATTTGATAGTTATCTAAGAGAAGTATTTGTTTATTTGAATCCTGAATATTCTTGTAAAAAAAAAAAACCAAAAGATCTATATATATATATATATATAGCTAAAGTTAAGAGAAAATCCAATTATATTTTAATTTGAATTCTCAATTTTGTGCCACTTGTCTCATTTAATTTTTTTAAATTTTGTACCTAGTGAATTATTGAGTATAAAAATCAAAGAGTCCCAATCCAGTTAGACTCTAAATTGGATTTTATTTGGGGTACAATTTTCCGCCATTTGTCCTTCTAAGTTTTTAATTTTTGTGGTAAGTAAATTATTAGATGTAAAAACCAAAAAGTCTAAATCAATTAAATTCTAAATTATATATATAATGAGAAATCATTACATATTTTAGAAATATATGGCTTGAAAAGTGTAAACTAATAGTATGTATAATTTGAACATCTTTTTTTTTTTTAAATGTATAATTTGAATTATATAATTGTAATTATTTTTAATTATACCCGTGCATATGTACAGCGCTACACGCTAGTTTCAGTTAACTACCAAGCTCTTGAATTAAGGTCTGTTTGGAATCCGTTTATTTTGTTAAAACTGAAAAAATTTGCTAAAAATACTATAGATAAAGGTAAAAATTAACTGAAATAGTATGGTGAGGCCCATAAATAGTATCAAAAAAGTGCAGTGAGGCATCTGAATAGTAGAAAAAATAAGATGAATAGTAAAATAAGTTGACAAAAATAATTTTTGTCAAATACACACTTAATCCGGAAATTATGTTATCAAATATTTTACACTTAATTAGAGACATAAAATATTTTCATTTAGGATTTTTTTTTTTTTTTTTGGGGGGGGGGGGGGGGGGGGGGTAATTAAAAATTAGATTAGATTTGACCGACCTTTTTTTTTTTGTTGGTTGAGAAAAAGATTAGACCTGACTATTCAACCGTCAAAAAAACAGTAAAAAAAACAGGTTTTTTTTATGGGTAATACAAATCCTGGTTGATTTTACACGTTAGTATGATGAGCAGAAAATGAGGAAGAATCGGTGGCCGATTCTCAGTTCCTACGTATTACTATTATTATTGCATATTAAAAATCACCGTTACAAACATGTGATGTTAGCAGAGGTCCACGTAGCATGTGATGCCACCCATTTTCCTAACTGAGATTCAATTATTAAAATTTAAAAGTACGGAGTTGTTTTATTTAATTAATTAATGATATTATAAAAAAACAATTAATTAATTAATGAGTACTGTTAAACCATAATATTTTCACAATAATTTCACAATAAAATCTAAGTGACAAGTTTATGCTGGTTTTCCTTCTTATTGACATAATTTTTTTTTAACCTACTATGAAGAGCTTATAATTAAAATTTAATAAACCATTTTAAGAATTTTTATTTTTATTTTTTACAGTTTCAACTTATGATATCTACTTCTGATAATAGCTATTTATTATCAAATCAAAATACCAATTGTTTTTTGATGTAAGTAAGGGTTGAACTCCAGATCTTTTATTCAACTATAAAAAACTTTACCAATTGAACTAATTGAAATCCACATTTTAAAAAAAATTTAACCCACTTTCAAAAGAAATATAAAAAATAGTCAAAAAAAATTAATTACTTTTTTTAATAAAAAATTTTAAAAAAAAATTTCATAAAGACTACACAATTCTGTATATTTAATTTCTAAATCTTTAAAAAATATTTACAATTTTATATATTCAAACTAATACATTTATATATATATATATATATTTTTTAAAGTACAATATTTTTAATTTGTTGTGAAAAAAAGCTATAACTTTATTGTTAATTAATTAGTTAATGTGAAATCATTAATTGAAAAAGGTGGTCCCCACCAATGTGGCTGGAGCGTGTAGGGTAGGGTAGAGTGACAAAGACAGCACATTTCGGACAGTTCGTCTTTGACAGCCATATCATATGGGAATGGGAGGAGAGAGAAGAGAATTGAGGGAATTGTATTATTTTGCAGACAGTTTTGCCAGGTGTCACTTCCTGTGGTGAGCATTGGGAATCTCATTTCTTTGATGCCCTTACCGTTTATGACACTTTCAAACTCACTTCCCATATTCTTAACTTTTTATTTTACAAGCTCAAAATTAGGCCGGCATGCTAAAATTCAAAAGGAAAAAAACAGGATGAGAATGGTGTCCTTGTTTTGATTGCCAAAATTCAAGGAAAAAAAAATGGCCAAATCTTTGATGCCTTAATGTGGTTTTTTTTTTTTCTTTGGTTTCTCTTCTTCCTTACAATAAACGAGAATGAATTCGCAAATATCTTTTAAACCAAAAAATTTTGGACGGTATTCAAATATATTACATGTCTTAACATAATTATGTGTCACATTTATGTGCAAAAAATGTCTCATATGCTATATACTTTTTGTATGGTTCAAAAAATTTTAACCTAACTATAACATAAATTAGACATCTGTAAGTATAAATTTTTAACAAGTTATTTCATTTACCAATTAGAGAAAAAAAGAGAGTAAATATTTGGTCGTTATGATTTATGCTTGAGATTGAAGGATCCATATAAAAAACTAGTTTTAAATTATTGCTTATAAATCTCCTTCTGGGACTGCAAAGGATTACCATTTACCACTACAAGGATCATTTTTTTTTTTTTGGGTACAACACTACAAGGTTGATGATAACATATCCATTAAATTTGGGGCTAGGAATTATAGATTCAAACAATGTAAGGACAAATTGGCAATAAAAATCATTCAGATTAATAAAAATCATTCAGTATTTTCATCCCAAAAAAAAAGGCAATAAAAACAAACCAGTTCAGAAATCAAGAGCCAAAGTGCAACAACTCTGTTGGCAACAGCAACGACGAGGCTTTAGAATAGAGCCCCACAATTTTTTGGCGCGGCTTTTCTAATGTAAGTAAAGTCACCTTGGCTTATTACTAATTAAATACTTAATTAATCTAATCACACCAATAGGCATTAATACCTTTTCAGCCATCCCAATAATTAACCCCTCTTTACCCCTATCAAGTCACCTTAGTCTCTTGCGTTAATTTGTTTTTTATTAATGAAATCTCTTACTTTCATAAGGGAAAAAAAAAAAAAAAAATCTATTGCATTTTTAGTGTAAAGAATCAAATTTAAATACTGTACTATTATAATTACCATAAAAACAGGGCCTCTAGTATGAAAGCAAGTGAGGCGGTCGCCTAAGGCCCTACTCAAGTAGAAAAAGGCTCTCAAATTTTGGCCAATATAGTAATTTTTTATATTATAAACTTATTTATTAAGCCCAAAAATATTAGCCAGTAAATAAAATAACATTTTTTTATCAAATAAAAAACAAGAAAAAAGAGAGAAAAATGCTATGTCCACAACATTTTTCACAACAAATCCTAAGTGGAAGGTTGTTACTGGCTGTTATTAGTGGGGAAAAAAGTAATTTCAATGATGGGTTTAAATTAGAACCAATAACAACTTAATATTTAGGATTTGTTGTGAATATAACACTTTTCACAAAAAAAAAAGCAATATACAAAGAATTTCACAACAGTTGAGTTGACAAATTTTTACTAGTTTTCATCTAGGTCTACCACTAACATCACATTTTTACTTACCATTACCAATCCGCCACATCAACAACTATGAAAAGTTGTCAATTTTTTGTGTCTATAGATTTTCTAAAGAAAAAAAGATTTTACATGGTTAATTAATAATTTTGCATCTAAAACAAGATAATAGAATTTAAGTAATATTAATTTTTTTATTAAAAAAATCATATTTAAATATATGAAAAGTCTCAAGTCAATTTTCGCCTAAGACCCCTAAATGCATCAAGCCGCCCTGCATAAAAATATAGATTTTTTTTTTTTTTTAAAGATAACTAAATTCAAAATAATTACATGGTTAAATTTAATAGAGAACTTACCAAACACACACTAAATGTACTTTATGAACTCTTGGATTTTTTTTTTTTTTTTTTTTTTTTTTTTTTTTTTTTTTTTAAGAATGAACTCTTTTACCTAATATTTATTGTTATGTAGTTTCTCAAAAAAAAAAAAAATTATTTATCGTTCTGTTTATTTTAATGAAAAACTTTATACGAAGATAGTGCACTTTCAATACACTAAATAATGGTAATCTTTATTATGAGAAATAAAATGTGTTGTAATGAAATAACTAAACATATTCATAAATTTAGTTGAGAGTTATAACATTGAAATAAAACTTAAGATTTATTTTAGTAAATATCTTACTCATAATATATTTTTCAAATTAAGAGAGAGATGAGTTATTTTTTATGATTATTTATTTTTATAGTTATTATGTGCATATAAAAAGTTTGTTTATTTTGAAATATATTAATTTAATAAACTATTACACTTACTAAAGAATAACTATTACAAGTTTACAACCCTTTTATGGATGAATAAGTAATCTTTATTTTAAAGAATATTAAAAAGCTATCTCTTAACTTTTAAAGAATATTAAAGAATAATAAAAATATTACTAAATTAAAGAATGCTTAAACTATAGGAAACTATTACATTACAATATTTATTATAGTCAACCAAACATGTCCATAGTGTTTCACAATTTCCTTTGTTTGTTAATATAAAAAAATGAGTTAAAGGAAAACTATTCCGTAACTTTCCATATATATATAGAATTGCTTTTCACTAAAATTTTATGGAAAACAACTCTATTTTAGGCAAAACTAAATAAAGAAAATAATTCTATCTCACACAAAATTAAATAAGGGAAGTTAAGAGAGTTTTTTTTTTTTTTTTTTTTTTTAACTCATTTTAAAATTTCTATTAAGAAAAATGCTATGTTTACAATATTTTCACAATATTTTCCCAACAAATCTTAAGTGTCAAGTTGTTACCTACTGTTACTAATGGGAAAGAAAGACACAAAACAAACAAATTACAACAAAATATTAAAATATTTTTGCACCATCTTTGTTTTGAGTTGTAGTAGGTTAGAATATTATATTATTCTGTTTTTATTTTGTCCAATAATAGATTGACATCTCAATTTACTGTGAAGTGAAAATATGATGTGATTTTGTTTCCTAGCAGAGGTTAAAAATTAAACCCAGAAGTATGCGATTTATTTATTTTTTCCTTTTCAGAAGAATCCTAGAAGTATACAATGATGTATAAAAGTATAAACTATTAAACCCAATCATAATTTTTTCCATACAAATAAACACCTCTACTTTGCATACCACATTACAACATGACAGCTAGCTAAACACGTAATTGGAAGATTAGAGATTTTTTTAGCTTCGCACAGATTAGAGAGCCCCAATATTCCAATAAACACACAGGCACAGACCCTTTGACGCCAGAGTTGAGACAAGAAAAGAGGAAGAGTAATAGAGAGAGAGAGAGAGAGGGAGAGAGTTTGTAATGGGAAAAGAGAAAGAGAGGAAGCTGTTCATAGGAGGCGCAGTGTGGCACGTTGCAGCAGAGCTAAAACTGTTGTTAACAACACTTGTTGTTCTCTGCAGCTTGGCCACACTCTTCCAATTCCTCCCTTCTCGTTTCACCATCTCTACTTCTGATCTCCGTTTCTGTATCTCAAGGGTTGTGTCTCAAGTGGCCCCACCACCTCAACTGGCTGCACAGCCACAGCCACAACCACAACCACAACTGCTGTCTCTTCCTCCACCACCTTCACAGTCACCACCACCGTCACTACCACCACCACCACCACCTCCACCGCCACAACCATTGCAAGATCAGACTTTGGAGAATGGTACCATCAAGAGAGCTTTCAATCCGTATGGTGCAGCAGCATACAGCTTTGTCACTATGGGATCATACAGAGGTGGTTTCAACACATTTGCCATTGTGGGTGTTGCTTCAAAGCCTCTCCATCTCTATTCAAAGCCTACTTACTTGTGCAAGTGGGAACCTTCTCACAACTCTACCGCAAAACCCATCTCCGCAGTTGGATATAAGATCCTCCCAGACTGGGGCTATGGAAGAGTTTACACTGTTGTGGTTGTAAACTGTACCTTTTCACAGCCCGTTAATGTTGATAACTCAGGTGGAAGACTGGTTCTCTATGCTACAACTTCTGGTGGTGGTGACAGAAAATTCAATGTCACTGACACCATTGAAGCTCTAACTGAGTCTCCAGGGACTTTGGACTTGTCTGTGTTCACTTCAAAGCCAAAGTATGAATATTTTTATTGTGGGTCGTCTTTGTATGGGGGTTTGAGTCCACAGAGAGTGAGGGAGTGGTTGGCTTACCATGTGAGATTGTTTGGGGAAAAGTCACATTTTGTGATACATGATGCTGGTGGGGTTCATGAGGAAGTGTTGGAGGTGTTGAAGCCGTGGATGGAAAAAGGGTATGTGACATTGCAAGACATCAGGGAGCAAGAGAGGTTTGATGGGTACTATCACAATCAGTTCATGGTGGTGAATGATTGTTTGCATAGGTATAAGTTTATGACTAAGTGGATGTTCTTCTTTGATGTGGATGAGTATATTTTTGTGCCTCCCAAGAGCACTATCAAGACTGTGTTGGATTCACTTTCTGATTATAATCAGTTCACCATTGAGCAAATGCCTATGAGCAGTAAGCTCTGCTTGTCTGAGCCTAATGGAAGAACCTACAGGTACATGTTTTGCTTCTTTGTGTTCTTTGTTAATTGTTCTTAGCTTGCATGATTTTGGTTGAGAAAAAATGAGTTGCTTGGTTAGAATTAGAGCTTTTGACATGCTTTACAATGGGTTTAAAATTTACTTCAACTTTTTTAAATGGCAAGAGATAGCGTAATTAGAATCCTAAGAAAGATGACTGGTAGAGGAACTTGGATTTTGATATTTGATAATTTTAGTTTAATTGCTGCAATTTGATGTTTGAATTGGTGTGATTGGGTGCAGACATAGAAGGAATTGTAAGATGAAAATTCTTTGATAGATGGTAAATTTTTTGGGTTGGATTAGTCTTGCCGTGTTCAATTTGACATGAAATTGACTGGTTTGAGAGTTCATATTGGAGTATATTTAGAAGGAATTGACTGTGCTGCAGAATTGTTAGTCTTTTGTGAATTACTTTGATAACTGCCCACATTGAAAATTCACTCATCCAAAAATATAAAAAAAACAAACAATTATTCAGATTGTGATTTTGTGGTGGTTGAGTGATAGGAACATTTTTCTTTGATGTTGAAAACATTCTTGGACTGTGTTTTTTTAAATTTAAAACTATTGGCACCTTCTTATGATAAATTAGATTCTTCCTTCCTTTCATTGTTTGAGGGCCGGTGGAACTAGGGTGGGTCTGAACTATGTTCTCAAGTGATTGAATCTTAGGCCTGCATGATTAGGCATTTGTTAATTCCTATAATATTATATGGACCATTTTGTTCTAGAATCCTTTTGTTTCAGAGAAATATCACAACAAAACCTGCAATCAAGGTTGTTCTCTTCTCTGATAAGATTTGCAAATGAGTCAATATTCAACATGATGTTATTTGTGGGAATGAAAATTTGGCTAGAGTAGTAAAAGACACGTAAATGCTAATAATTAAGGTTAAATTTTGGCAAACCTTTAATTATGTTGATGCTGATGTCAACTGGAAATAAAATTTGTGGGACTGAGGTCAAATTGTCAGGAGCCTTTTTCTTTTTTTAACAAACCATGAAAGTACCTTAGTGTCTTAGTCCTTTTATCTCATAAATCCCTTCAAATCCCACACTACAGCAGGGCTAACCTCAAGCCTCCTTCTCAAAGAAGAGAAGTACCATTAAGCAACAGGGCCATTAGCAATTTGTTGGGACTAATGAGAGATGGGTTTTATTGTAAATAGTCTATATTGTAGACCATGGAACTCATTTTTGGTACTCTCTCACTATTCATTGTAAGAGATATTAATGGTTGGTTTTAGCTAATGTATTGATTGCTTGGCTCTATTTGAGATGCTTCATGTACACACATTAGAAGTCTTTTTTTTTTTTTTAATCTACACACGTTAGAAGTTGGTTATTGAAAGCAACAGAAACGACCAGAAAAATTGCTTTCAAAATAAATAAATGATTTTTGTGCACAATATCAAAAGTCACTATTGTTTTGATAACTACATCTTGTTCACATCCTTTATTTTGTCAATGTCAAAATTACAGGAGATGGGGATTTGAGAAGCTTGTATATAGAGATGTGAAGAAAGGAATTAGGAGGGACCGCAAATACGCAGTGCAACCGCGCAATGTATATGGCACCGGAGTTCATATGTCACAAAATTTAGCTGGTAAAACAACACATAAAACCGAGGGACGTATCAAATACTTCCATTATCACGGAACCATAGCAGTAAGACGCGAACCATGCCGGAACCTAATCAATTCGACAGAGGTCACATTTGAAAAAATGCCTTATGTTTTGGACACCACAATGAGGGATGCTGCTGGGGCTGTGAAGAAATTTGAGCTCAAAATGATTGGAACTAGGTTGCAAAGGACAAGGCAATGACAGCATAATTTTTTTCTTCTTTGTTTCATATTCCATATTTTAAAGTTCTCTTTTTCTTTTCTTTTTTTTGTTATTACATTAGTTGTTATTAGAAACAGAAATTTATTGGGGTTACTTTTTTTTTTTTGTATGATAGCTTTCAATGGTATAGATACAGTTGGGTATAATGATCATGTTCTTGTGGAAGAGAAAAGAAAAGAAAAAGAGCCGGACATTAGAGTTGGTGTTGCATTCTTTATATATTTTAATTAATACTCAAAAAAATTTTAGTATTAAAAGTAATTATACTTAAATAATTATTCACTGTGTTTGATTGGGGTTGTCGGTAAGAGGGACCACAAAACAGAGCCAGCCAGTGAAGGTGGCTAATGTGCTGGGGTAGCTTTGCTTGCTTGCTACATCACTTTTATTGTCTTTCTCTCTCACTCTCTCTCTCTTTCTCTATAGCATTTATGCTTTCTCGATGCATATTCATAGCCACCGAAAAAGGTGAGGACTCAAAAGAAAAACATATGCCTTGTCCATGAGGATGAGAAGGAATTTTGTGTGTGAGGAATAATTTGCAAAGGGTCGTCTTTTTGGCAAGGTCAAAAAGGGCATGTGGGCATACATGGAGAGGTGTCTTTCTAGTGGTCTAATCATCTAACTAACGTGGGGAAAAAAAGTGTGAGCAAGGACAAGAGAAAAAGAAATGAATCATGATTGTGAGTTTTTTTTTTTTTTTTAATAACATGATGATTGTGAGTTTTTTTGCCCCCTAATTCTGGAGTCTTCATGAGGGATAGGCTTTTTTAACTTTTTGCTTTTGTTTTTTGTTTTTTTTGCCTTTATGACTTTCTCTTCATTTCTAGCATGATGTTTGGCTAAATGGACCGCCAAGGACAAAGAAAAAGTATAGGAGGAAGGAATGGAAGGTTTTATCTTCCTTTTTGGTGATTGGTTCCTTAAGAGGAAAATGGATGGAAGAAAATTACATTGATATTTGTTTGTTTTGATATTATTGTTTTTTAGAAAATGAGTCATTTTTTAAAAGACATTTTCTTGGAAACTCCTTTTTTGTGTGTTCGGTAGAGACATTGAAAATGAGCCCGAAAATGAGCTTGAAAACATGAATTTTTTACTTCTTTATTTCACGCGGTGTAAAACAGAGTTTTCTGAAAAATTTTAATAGAAAACAACCTTTACAAATTAAGTCTTGAACTTTCTTTGACCAATTTTTTTTATATTACCAAACATATGAAAACACAAAAAAAGTATATCACAACTCTCTTTTCTAATCCCTCTTCTACCTCCCAAAGAGAATAAAAATAAATAATGCTACATGCATAATAATTTTCAAAACTTATTAAAATGGTAAGTTATTGATTTTCTGGTGGGTTTATCATTTTCAATATATTATCGTCTATCATTCACAAATTACCACATTCGTAATTCCCCAAAAAAAAAAAAAAAAATAACATAAGAAATATCTAATACAGATGATAGAGAAATTTCATGATTTTTTTTCCTGTCTTTCTCCTTAACCAGATACTCCCTCCCTTTTTTGGTTACTCTTCTTTGGTCTTCCTTTTTCCTTTCGCCCAAGTGCATTGTTAACGGATAAATATGAAGACCCAATAGGTTTTTCTTGGCTCTATCTCGTCCCTCAGGGCCTAAGCTTTAATGTTTGGTGTAGGGAAAAAGAGAGGTAAAGGAAAGCTATGATGGAAAAGAGAAGGGAGATAAAGGAAATCCATTATTTGTTTGAGGAAAGTCAGGTGAAGAAAATGAGAAGAGAGAGTAGTGAAAGTGAGATGGGAGAGACCCACATATGAGTTATTCTTTTTTCACTTTTTACCTTCAAACCAAGCCTATGGTTCTCTTTCTTTCACCTCCACTTATTTTTGCCGACTCTAGAGTAAAATAGCCACCACTTAAATTCTTTTTGGCCTCCATAATTGAGGTTGGGTAAAAGCTTGTAGTTAGGCTGCATTGTTTGGTGGGAAAATTACAAAGGAGAAAGCACCCAAAGAACCCAGAAAAAGAAAAAGAAAAAAAGTACAAACAAAAACAAGTGAAAAAACAAAAACAAAAACAAAAACAATTTATTCTTCAATGATCCAGGTGATAATTAAGACTGGTTTGAGAAAAGGAAAAGGGAAAAAAAAAATGACAATGTGTAATCAGCATTTAAATTAACAAACACTTACGATGTGCATTCTTACTATAAAAACTAGTGCAATCAAACACCTACTACGAAATCAGTCAACCCAAATTCTGTTAACTCTAGATATTTGGAGACAATGCATAGACATTAGAATTAAAATCCTAAATTAAGACATTGATTGCAAAATTTTGTAGTTGAAGATATATATTACAAAATATCCATAGTTTAGGTTTCTATCTTTTTCATTCATTAGAATATCATTAAAGCCCATGAGCTATGTGCCGTATGAGTTAGATAATAGGAGGTAGCTAGCCTTTTATCTTTTCTTAAATCCTTTCTTTGGTGTAGATCAATTCAGACATCTACCTAACAAGGTAACAATTTTAATATACGAGCAAGGATCTCTCCAGTCTCTCCCATTGAACTTGTAATTGATTAAAATCGTGAATATTATTTTTATGTAAGTGATAAACTAGTTTAATGGAGTATACTATAGAATCAACTTTTTGTAGCAAAAGACAATTGAGTGGAGGTGCCTAACCTTGATTGGAGCATGAAAAATTGTTAATAAATGAATGGAGGGATTGGCATGGAAGCTAAAAAATGAGCTGCACTTTACAAAAAGAAACTAGTGCGTTACAACTACGTACCAATTGGTTGGTACGTAGTTATGCCTACATGCATTATTAGCAAGAACTATTAATTATTTTCTGGGTCTCATTGATGTATTTTTAATGGTGGACCGTTAGGGTGTGATGATGATGTCTTTCTTTGTTAGACAAATGAAATTACTTCTATATTTATGACCTCCCCCACTTAGATCCAAGGTTTTATGTCTTCTTTATATTAAAAAACCCATGTCCAACTGTCCCAGAAAGATTATTTCAATATCATGTGATCCTACGGTTCAATAAATAAGAAAAGGGTGTGCCACTGCTTGTCCATAGACTAATAGTGCTGCTGTAAGTTGAAAAAAACAAAAGCTTGCAATGAGCTCTCTCTTTCAAGTGATTTTCAAGCTAAGAGTATATATAATTAACAAACAATTTTAAATGAATAATGGTAGAACACGCTTCTTTCCGCACCTAAATTCACACAATATTTATATGTTAACTTGTGATTGATACGTAAATTGACACAACATAGATCCGAATGAAAATATTGAAATCCAATGAGAACATGGCCCGTAAAAAATGTAATTTTTTTTTTTTTGGGTGTGAAAAAAAGCGCGTCTGTAACCTGACCGACTTGAAATTACTGATTTACTTGGGCACTAATGCTGCCAGAGGTGCTTGGCTACTCTATAGCTGTCTACATAGTATTGGGTTGCTACTTTCCACCACATGGGACTTTTTAAACAAGCTAGAACTTTTTTAGTTGTGTGGTCTTGAATTACTCATAGGAGATGACTATATAATATCAGAAACGAGAAATCATAGAGAAAGGGCTCTTCCACGCACAGTATTTTAATGATTTTGGTTGTGTGAAATTCATTGGCTATTGTTTAATCATTAATGTGATGTGAATTGTAAAATAGTCCAAAATGTCAACAAAGAAAAAGAAAAGGAAAACATTGGTTACTATCAATGTCGGCTTCAAATTTTTCTCAAGTATTTTTTAAGAAGTATAAATTATATAATCTAATAAAAAAAGAAATTCACATATTGACAATAACAACAATAAAAAAATGTAAATACATAAAGTTTACGATTATCTTCTACGAGTTTTCATTTTTTGAAATTGGTGCATGATAGTTTCATTATCAATGCTACAAGTTACATTTTTTTCAATGTACACAACCAAACAATCATTCATCCACTGAATGTAGAACAAATTAAGGAGAAAATTTTAATTTTATTGGTATAAAAAAAATGAGGGTATTCCCAAATTTTTTTTGAAGGGTAGACAAATAAAAAATTTTAAATTATTATATATAAAAAAAAAAAAAAATTCAAGTCAGGTGGTCCTCGGACCACCTTGACCTTAAGGTGGCGCCGCCCCTGGTTACTATGCAATATGGTAGACTCTGCCACCATATATATTTGACCCTAGGTATTAAAATGTGACGTATAATTATCAGTGAATGTGATAAAATTACTGTCACAAGCAATGTTGTTAATTTCTTTCCAAAGTGAAAAAAAAAAAAAAAAAAAAAAAAAAAAAAAAAAAAAAAAAAAAAAGGTTGAGAAGGTTCAAGCTTCAAGGTAGTATTAGTATATATGTATTATGTAGTGTTTTATACAACTCTTTTATATCAAATTTCTACGAATTTGAAGAAGAGCACACCATGAAGGAGCCGACTTTTTTTTTTCCCTTCATTTTTACACTTGTACGTATGAATTAGTGACACACAAATAGTTTTAAAAATCCAAAGCATGATACAAGAAAGTCGCTTTCGTTTTTTGTTGATACTTTGTATTTTAGTCTCTGTATTAATTAAGGGGGGCTCCATTGACAAATGTTTTGTTACATATGGGTTTTCAGTCATAGGATCTCTTCATCAAACTACAATGACAGATGAAGACACAATTAGTCTAGAACTTTGTATTGCCTTGCAGCTGGCAGATGACGTTTTATATAAAATTTATACATAGAGCAATGCTATTAGATACACAAAAAATTTCACAATATTTTTTTATATAAGTTGAGTCGATAAGTTTTTACTTGTTCTTATTTGACTCTATTACTGAACATCATTTTTTTTTTTTTTATTACTAACAATCAGCTTCATCAACGGATGTGAAATTTTTTGTCTAATTTGTCGTGTCTATAAATTATATGTAAACATGAATAACTTCTAGGAAAGAATTTAAAGATAATGTGACTGTAGCAAACCAACAAAATGCACTTACAATTATATGTAAACATGAATAACTTCTAGGGAAGAATTTAAAGATAATGTGACTGTAGCAAACCAACAAAATGCACTTACTAGCTAGCATGGAACACAAACAATTGTCCTTTTTAACTTCTTACATACTATCTCAAAAAATGAGTGAATTCATGGCTCTGTAGCATGTTATTAGAATTTAGAAACGGTGGGGACACATTCACATGAAAACATGTGGGACAGGAAGGTTGATATATACATGGTTCCTACCCTTATGTCATTTGGTTTAGGCATCAACAGAGGGAGGTGCCAATGGAAAAAGAATATTCTATATGTTATTTATTGTCATGCAATTCATAATCAAATCGACATCAGGAAACTTCATGCCACTCTTCACCAACATCGCCAATTGATTATTGTTTTATTTCTTCAAGTACTATGTTCTTAATTTTTTTCATATAAAAAAAAAAAAAAAAAAATCTTTGCTTAGTATCCTACCTACAGAAGAAATTTGTATATTGTAGTACATCCTTTGTCAACTTTTTACATCTATTCAAAGATGGAGTTCATAACTTCATTTGCTGTCACCCCTTGGAGTAGTCAAAGACTGACCTTCATTATACGCGGAGATACAAGGATTTTTTTTTTTTTATTAAAAAAAAAAAGGATTTTTGGTGTGAACACATTGACCTCATGTTAGGTGACGGTAATGTGTAATACTACATGTACTACAAAGGTTATGACGGGACTATCACTTGAACTACTTACCAAATGAAACGATATGAAGACTTCTACCATCAAGCTACACCCTGGAGTAGTAGATGTAGGGGTTAGTTAGAACAAAAAACAGGTTTAAGAAATAAACTATAAAGTTGTCTAGCTCATTTCATTATTGGTAAAAAAATCCCTCTTTTTATGGTCATTTATAGTTTTCTTCCTCTTAATGAAAAAGGTTAAGGAAGGCTAAGAAACCTTCCTAATTGAGGAACCAAAATTTGAGGAACTTAGATTTACCCACAAGAAAGGGATTTAAGTGGGAGTTAAGAGAGGTTAAAAAGAACTACTCACTGTGAAGGCCTAGATAGTACACCGGTTTATCATTTATGAGAGGACTTCAAGTGGGGGAGAAACAGTCCTAAGCCAAACTATCATCACACCATTTACAATTGTCTTCAAGCTAGGGTTCAAAATCAAACCATACCCCATGCCATTATCCTAATTATTGGGCCATGACTTTGGGTGTTACGGCCACATGTGTAGTGTTTGTTTTGTTTTGTTTTTTTTTTTAGAAGATTGTTTTTTGTATTTCTTTTGTTTTAAATTACTAATTTAGTCATCAAATTATAGGATAAAGTTTTATTTGGTCCTCATATATAAATTGTGCCACTCACTCAATTTTCAAAATCAAGTTAATTTCATTCTTAAATTTTATTTTCATTTAAGTTTAACAAAATTGATTGAAGTTGCAAATAGAGTGTACATTAAAAAGTTATGTGGAAAGTGCAAAAGTTTCAAAACCAAGTCAATTTGAACTACTATTAATTTTTTTTTAAAAATTTTAAGTGAAGATGAGGATGAGTTTTAAAAATTTTGGATTAAATTGAGACAATTAATAGCTGATGGACGAAATTAACTTTACCCAAAAATTAGAAAACTAAATTAGTAATTATATATATATGACCATATTTCATTAATCTATATCTAAATTTGATGTGCTAAAGAAACGTAACAATGTGAATGATTGTATGGGCGTCTTGATCATTCCACTTCTTCTTTCTTGTGCTTAATTTCACTACAAAAAAACTGGTCAACAGCCGTGTTTTAAAAACGCGGCTGTAGCTCCTAAAAATGTGATTATAAGTCCATTTGATATAAAATTTCCAAATAAAAAAATCTTTTAAATCTAAAATTTTACAAAATTTATCTAACACAAAGGTTTCTTCTTTCTTCATGGAGGGGATAGCAACATCTCTCAGTTCAATTTTTTCCATGAAAATTTGAAGAAACATTCTCAGTGTTTGCTGTTTCATAGTGCATAATCAATTAGTTGGTGATGATATATTATAGTGGTTGCATTTTGCTTCAAAGCAGTATACTTGTCGTGATACATGACAACAGCTAGTAGGAGCAAAAAGATCATTCTAATTTGGTGGAGATTACTTTGGTTTGCTTCCAATATTCGTTAGCATGCCTTTATTTGCTGGTGGGTACTTTTACCAAATAAGTTGCCTACCGGATATCGTATGGCTAATTGGCTACCCAGGGCCAGGACTACCAAGAAGATAGAATGAGAATGTTCTGTGAAGGAGAAATGGTAACAAAGCAGGGTTAGATCGTGGGTGCCTTAAACCTACTCTGTGAAAGAGTTACCCTGTACTATACCGTCTATATCTACCCCATCTTGTCCTTGCCTTGCCCATTGCCTCACGAAAAATAGCATTTCAAATTAATTCAGAGTGGGATGACCGAAATTTGTCCCAGCCTAGTTGTACGAATAATTGTCTCTTGTGATAGATGCATGCAGTGTGCCTCTCACAACAAGGTACACATACATGTGGTAGGAGTTTTGTTACATATACGTGCAAACAATTATCTCTTGTTATAGATACATGCAACAGACCTCTCACAACAAGGTACACGCACATGTGGTGGGAGGCCTGTTGCATGCATATCACCTCTTTTGGGTAGGGAAACTCATGCGAGAGGATTGAGGTGAAATTGTCATACTTACGGTCAAGGCAAGCTTGAGTCAAGAGATTACGTGTGTTCTAAACTGATGCTTCTACCATCTTTTAAGTCAAGGATTGGGCTACTGAGCCAGAATCGGCAGTTCAAAAGCCCAAAGCCTCAAAGGAAAGTTAGACTCTTCTCTACAATAGAGAATTTCAAAATGATTTGGGCTTATATTAAAATTTACTACATTTGGGCCTATATATGGCTTGATAGGAATGCCAAAATTCATCAGGGAAAGTCTGGGCTGAGATTGATTTAGTGAAAAGTGTCATTGATGATGTGTGTTGTAGGTTTCCTTTGTGTAAAAGAGTGAAGGACTCTATTTTTAATAGGATATTAGAGCATCTGCATCAATTGATGCAAAAAATCTATTAATTTTGTTAAAAAAAACTTGTTTTTTCTATTTTACACACCTATTTTTACAAAACTCTCACATCAGTTTCTCTATTATACACATTTATTCAATCAAATATTCATTTTTTCTCACTATCATTTCTCTCACAGACCCAACATAACCCACACAGCCACCATCATCCAACTACCCAACCACCATCATCAAGCCACACAACAACCCAGCCACCATCCCATTCAACCAAGCTACCAACCATTAATGAAATTCACATACCCATTTAATCGAGCCACCATCAACCAACCTCCAAAAACCCAAATCCAAAGATCCATCATCAACCTACCCAATCACCATCATCAAGCCACACAACAAAAATCCAAAGATCCAATCACCATCATCAAGCCACCATCATCAACCTACCCAAATCCAAAGATCCAAAAACCCATTTATCAAAATCCCAGAACCCACTAGAAACAAAGGAAAATCATCGGCGGTAAAAGTCAAAGAGAGTGAGGGACGGCGATGACCCAACATGCAACGAGCGATAGCAATGACCCAACATGTAGATTAGAGCTGGCGGCGAAGCTGGCGGCGAAGCTGACGGTGAAGCTTGAGTTAGAGACTAAGAAACAGAGAGAGAGTTTAGAGAGAGTGAGGGACTTTGAGAGAGTTTAGAGAAAGTGAGGGACAGAGAGAGTGTTCAGAAAGAGTGAGGGAGTGAATAGAATGAGAGAGAAAAAAAAATATTAAATGCAAATGCTACAGTAACCGTGCATATATGTACAGTTACAGTAACAATTGTGCATTTATATACAATTTTACACCTATTGATGTGGGTGTTTTTGTTGTCAAAATGTGTAAAATGAAGGGTTTTTTGCATTTTGCAAGATTTTGAGTGGATGCTCCTTTATACCGAGAACATTTGGCTTGTGCAAAAATTCTAATCTATTTTAATATAAAAACTTACTTTTTATATTTTACATATTTTTCAAAACATTTCATATTAAAAAATATTTATTTTACATTAAATTTTATTAAAATATCAATTTTTATTGATTTTTTTAATTATTTATTTTTTTCACATAACAACCACCATCCCCTCTTCCTTCATACTTAGGATATGTAAAAAAAGAATAAAAAATTATATGCAAAATGAATAGTACCAGTATAAATTTACATGATTACCATAACAACCATGTATTTCTACAAACTTTGCATGACTTGATGTAGGTAAATTTTTGGTTTGATTGGCTAAAATGTGGTCATTTTTTTTTATTATTCAAACACTAATGCAAGTGCTCTTAAGTTAAGTTAAAATGTGGACATATGTCTGTTTATTGTGTTGCAAACTTGCAATAAAAATTTTCTCATTTGTTAAAAAAAAAACTTCACGGCCTCTTCCTGTTTCAAGTAAACCATTAATATGGCTTCTATACATATAAAAAAGCGAAACTACAATATTGGTCCCTCAAGTTTATCTTGTGTGCACAATTAGTCTCTCAAATTTCAACTGAGCACAATTGGTCCCTAAAGTTTAAAAAATAAGTTGTATTAGTCCTTTTACTAACTATCATTAGTGATTTTACTTACGTGGCTAACAAAATAATGACTTGGCATTTTTTTAATGACGTGGCATTTTTTAATTAAAAAAAATTAAAATAATGAGTTTCCACATTAGAATCTAAATCATACTAACCCGATTGAAATCAAATCTGATTTTTGTTTAACAAACGCACAACAGCGCGAGAGAGAGATTTTTGTATCAGCTCTGTACCAGCTTTGTATATGGACCTTAGGGATGGCAATGGGGCGGGGCGGGGCCGAAGGATGAGGTTTTCGCCCCCACCCCACATGGATTTTTCTTGCCTCATCCCTACCCTGCCCCGCATGACGGGGAAAATTTTTTGCCCCATCCCCGGCCCTTAAGGCCCCGCGAAGCCCCGCCCACCTTGTAAAACTTTATTTTTTGTTAAGTTTCCTACAACTATTACCATTTTTTCAAATAAAATGACATGTTTCAATAATAAAAATATACTTGAAATTATAAATAAATTTATCCTATCAAATCAAACTAATTTTTAGCAAAAACTGAATAATATTATCTAAATGTTTAACAAGACAATATCACAACAAAAATCTCATAGTATGACACAATAAAATAATCCAAAAAATAAAATAAAGTTTAAAAACTAGCACACTCAGGTCCTCCCATTTTATCGGTAACAGCCAAATGCCCACACACACAAAATGACACAGACACAAATATTTAGAGTCTCAGACTCAAACCCGTACCTCATAAAAAAAAAAAAAAAAATTATGTTCATGATGAAAAGTAAGTTGAGAAAGACGTATAAATCATGAATGAAATTAATAATTCAATAGTATATAAATTTGTTTCTAATAAAGATAAAAGAAAACGTTAAAATTGATACCTTATTTCCAACTTTACTAGAGAGAAAAAAGAGGTAGAGAGCCACATTAGGTAGAATAAAATAAGCTGATGATATATTTTTTTAAATAATAGGGTTTTAGAGTATGAAAAAATTACAATTTAACCCTTATTAATGCGGGGTGGGGATGGGTTTAGGGGTGGGTCTAAAAAGTGTAAACACATCCCCGCCCCGCCCCGTGGTGCAGGTTTAAAATCTCACCTCATCATCGCCCCACCACCTTTGCGGGGCGGAGAAAACCCGCATGGGGTGAAGCGGAGAGGGGCGGGTCAAGCGGGACAGGGCAAAATTGCCATCCCTAATGGACCTTGTTGTCTTTCATTTTCAGTTGAATGAGTGCAGACTTTTCCAATAAAAAAAAAAAAAAAAATCGCTGAGTTAGCATATACCAAACTGCTGCCAAAATTTCTTGTGTCTACACTTTCTTTGAGAAAAGTTTATTTATATTGAAGTCTGAAATGTCCTTCACCATTCAAATAGAACTAAGGTAAGTACAAACCATTTTAAAGGTATGATATTGTCCTCAGCTGTGAGTCAGTGCGACGCCACTACCCAGATTTTTTTTTTAATTAAAAAAAAATTACCCAACCAACAAAGAATAATCGAACATTCCAAACCCAATTTCAAATGGAATGATAATATCCATTCAAAATTATTAAGAAATAGAAATGCTTATTTGTTTAAATTGGGAGCATAACAACACGAGAGAAAAGAGCAATATTTGTTAGGCTTTCCGAAGAGGGGAGGAGGAGCGGTGCGAAGTCGGTGGCTGTGCGAGCAAGAAGACACACTAGTGGCTGGCGTCGCTTGGAGTCAGGATGCCACCGTCTCCAAAAGAGGGTAGAGGCGTTGTCGACGGCGGCTATGGTCCGTTCAGTCTCTTTCTCCCCATTCTCTCTCGTGCCGTTGTGGGCCAAAATGGGTAACTAGCCATAAGTTTCTAACTATATAGTTAGTAGTTCTGGTTTCCAAACTATATTATTTACTAACATCTCGAGTCTAAAAGACTCGATTTTGGCCTATAAATCGAGTCTCAAAGACTCGATTTCCATGGTCTGATGTGGCATTTTTTTTCTACCTGGAAATCAAGTCTCTAAAGCTCGATTTATAAACCAAAAAAATTTTAAAAAATTTCTAGTCTCAAGTCTCTCGTACAATCCGAAATACACAAAAAAAATTTTAAGAAATCCAGAAACACAACAATCAGATCAAAGGGAGAAAGAATCTAGAGACTCAGATCAGATAGGAGACCTGCCCAGAACATATCAAAGAAGAACCCAAAAAAAAAAAAAAAAAAGAGAAGAACCCAGGCCACGCGCTGCCTGGGTCGATCGTGCGTGGCCCAGATCTCGCGCTGCCTGGGTCAGTTGCGCCAAGTCGTGCGCTACTTGGGTCGGTCGCCGCGCACTGCGCTACTTGGCCTAGATCGCGCACGGTGTGCTCTGCCTGGCCTAGGTCGCGCACGGTGCGTGTTGCCTAGCCTGGGTCGCGCACCGCCGCGCTGCTTGGGTTCTTCTCTCTTTCTGTTTCTGGTTTTTTTTTTTTTTCCTAGGTTCTTCTCTAATATGTTCTGGTCTCTGATCTGTCGTTTATAAGGGTTATAAATCGAGTCTTAGAGACTCGATTTTCATGTGGTCGCCACGTGGAAAAATATGCCACATTGGACATGATTAGACCATGAAAATCGAGTCTCGACTCGATTTATAGGCCAAAATCGAGTCTCATAGACTCGAGATGCTAGTAAATAATATAGTTTAGGAACCAGAACTACTAACTATATAGTTAGAAAATTATGGCTAGTTACCCATTTTGGCCGCTGTTGTGCGTTTGTGAATCCAAAATCACAAACGTATGTGATTTTATTTGAAATCGGGTTGTGATTTAGATTTGATTTAAACTAAGTCAGTTTGATTTAGATTTGATTTGACATGGAAACTAATTATTGTAATTTTTTAATTAAAAAATGTCACATTATTAGAAAAAATGTCAAATCATTGTTCCGTTAATCACGTAAGTAACACCACTAATGGCAGTTAGTAAAAGGACTAATACAACTCATTTTTAAAACTTGAGAGACTAATTACGCTTACTTGAAATTTAAGAGACTAATTACACACATAGAATAAACTTGAAGGACCAATATTGTAATTTCGCCTATAAAAAAAAAACTTGCACACAATATTTTGGAGAAAAACAAAGTACAGATCAAGCACCTTGTATCAAAATTTGGGCCTTACCAAGAATGATCCCAGCAAAGCAATAGACAAAGGGCTGGGATGTGTTAATTTGCCCGAAGTACAATTTTTTTAGAAGAATTTGTCCAAAGTACATTATATTTATATAAGAGCTAAGCCCAAAATCAATATAAATAGACTGCAATGAAATATAAATGGATAAAACATTGATTTTATATATATATATATATATATATATATAAATGACTGAAAATATTTTAAAAAAAATCATTTTTTGTCCTTAAACTTTCATAAAAAGTTTTTTTAGGAAAGTTTTTTCCATAGTTTAGGGTAAAAATAGAGATAAAAAAGAATTTTAGAAAAAATAATAAAATTTCGAGTTTAGGGTGGAACAAGAAGCCTGTTCCGCCCTAAACTTGGAATTTTAGGGCTAGCCCCCTCATTCCATCTCTGGCTAAATTCCATCCTATTCTAGACAATTTAGGTAAAATTCTTGTTTGCACCTTTTAAAAATAAAATAAATTATAAAAAAAAAAAAAATTGCTCCAAAAACTTTGTGGAGGTTTACTCTCAATGAACAAAAAGTCTAGAACTACACATTAGACACGTGGTAAGCAATGATTAGGTTACTTTTCACTAAGTTCTAATAATCATGTGTAAATAATGTATTCCAATTATACATTAAAAAATATGCAATTTGTGTCAAAGTGTGTGAGCGTGTGTCCATAGAATAACCGCTTAATGAATTCAATGGTGGAGGCTTGAAAGTTTTATGGTTTGCAAGAAACATGTTCATGGTGTGTTAAATTCAAGTATAATTTCATGGTTAGACTTATGGAGAGAAACTCTCAAAAGAAACTTCCGTGGAGAGGTTTTTTGACAATTTACTTTTAAGGAGCGGCTACCTCTCCCAAAGAAAATCTTGCAACAAGAGTTGTGTTTATACTTATATATGAAAAAGTTAAGTTAAACTAGTTAGTGCAACAACTGAACAAAGTCAATCATTGGATTTCACAATATCAATTAGTGAGGGTCGAGCGAGATTTATGCCTAACTAACTTGGATTTTCACTCGAGCGAGTCTTCTTTAACTCATGATCTTTGACAATAAATTGCCACTATACTTTTCATATTTACTTTGCAATGATTACAACTCCTATGAACAAAATTTTTTCATGCAGAAACCATCCAACTTGAATTTAAATCATAACTAAAAGAAATTCTTCATCAATTGAACTTAAATCTTAATACTATCTGTAATCAAGATATATATTGATATGGATAAATGACCTTCAAAAATATCATACACTCGTCCACTAAGGTGCTAAAACAACCAAAAGACACACTGCTAGCATTTTGGCCACCAAAAAATTAAAAGGAAAATGACCAAAACACAAATGCATCATTGAAAAAAAAAAAAAAAAAAAAAAAAAAAACAGAGAACAAAAGAAGTACTTAGTGCTACATACTGAGATTTCATGATACTTTTTATTTATTTTGAGCTTCTAGGAAAGCATTGAAGTCCTCTCTTGCCTTGAGCAAGCGAGGTGAAATGCATAAAACTGGCGACTCAGGACACGATGTAGGAAAACGAACATGGCGGCCAGTTGATTCGTCTGGTTTTTTGGTTGTTACTGCTTTTGTGGAGCAATTCTTGAGAATTCCTTTGCGGTCTTTATCAAAGACAAAAGCTGCTTTAACTGGTGAATTTGCATCATCGTTCACATTGCTGTTTCGAATCAACTCCAATGGAAGATCAAAGTAGAGATGCTTGGAGTCTCCACCTTCCTCGCTGCCGCGACATATAGCCGATGATGCCCAAGACCCACATTCGAATTTCTCTAAGGAAACTGTCCTGGATATGATTTCTTCTATCATCATTGCTTCTTCTCTTTTGGGCTTTGCTAACTTTCCCTTACCAAACAATGGAAAGAACAGGCACAAGAGACCACATTTGAATGCCTTTTCACTAGGATCCATGTTGTTACGACTCTTAGTACTATTTCTCTTAGTAGCATTTGGTTTAGATAGCCTAAGAGAAAGTTCTTCTGAAGGTGCACTTGCTCTTCCTTCACCACATGACTTACTTCTTTGTAGCTGAATTTCTGGTTGCTCGGTGAAAGAATTTTCCACTGCAGAGTTCTGGTCATGATCAGCAACATCGTTAGCCTGACCAGGATTTACTTTGCTTTCGTTTCTCCTTATCATCTTCAACATTATTAGCTGAATAGATGATGAAATGACTTTGGCTGGCTAGTTTTGTGAGTATGCAACTTTTAACAACTTGTTTGTCATAGATGACTAGATGACCTTATATTAACAGACATGGAAACCTCACATTACATTTTGTGGGGCCTCTCTTACAATTAAGAAAACATTGTGTTACTTATCCATATAGTATTAATGTCCTTAATTTTATAATTACATTTTTGTTTATCAATTTTTTGTTGCATTAGATTCTCCTGCTCAGATATTATTGTTGTGCATTCAATTATCAGTCATGCCTTTCACTCCTATAACTAGAAGATGGATTTCTATATCCCAAAAAAAAGAAAAAAGAAAAAAGAAATTAAAAAAGGAAGGTGGATTTTCACTCGAGATCTGCGAGAGGGGGATTGATTTTGAGTATTTCACACTCTTTATTGTACATTGTCTATATACATGACCTCTTTTATGTCTTGAATGTGAATATTACACAAAATTATGAACGTTATGTGTACAAATTAAGTATATATCTCAACGAATGTGAAAAAACAATCGCCTTTGCTACAGTGTAGTCAAGTGGTACACCGTACACCTCAAGAAACGCATCATAGGCTTAATTTGCGGTGGGAGGGCCATAGTTAGTGTGTAAATAGTCAACTATAAGTTTAATAAAAAGTAAAAAGAACTAAGAAACAAAGGTCACTTGCATGCACGATAGTGGTATAAGAGACAAACTATGAAGCTTATAATAATAGTGATTCTAAGTCTGAATTTGATTATGCCATTATACATATACACACGACTTAACTACTGGGATAGGGAGTGGAGGGCCACTCCAACCCATTAAATAATTACAAAATCTAGATGCTCCATGATGCAATTTGATACTAATACTAGCACAGTCGAAATTTTTTGTTTTCTTGACACAGTACATCAAGGTCGTTTTCAAAGCATAAGATGATGAGTTGATGACCCTTGCATGATGTAACGTCTTACCAATAGGCAATAACACACCATTTCATCTCAGATTGAGATTTGATGCACCATGCAATAGCACTTTCGACGCTAAGATTGAAAGATAAAAGACTTACTTTTAATCTCAATATTTAATTTGAATCTAAAATTTCAACTTTTTTACTATTTTATCTTCTCAACTTTTTCCACTCGCAATTGCATGGTGTGCATTTGATCCGGATCCACTGCGGTGGATCACCAATTTTCACCTTAAACTTCCCATGACATCCAGCTTTGTTTACATCAGGCACAATAATCGTTTGGTCCAACCATGGTACCGATGTTAGTAAAGGTGAGACATAACTTTGATATCATCTCGGAAGGAAAAAAAAAAAAAAAAAAACTCAAAATTCCAAAAGGTTACAACTTTATTTATAAGTTATTCGTGTTGAGATTCTTTAAAAAGAAAAATCGTTTTTTAGAAAAGAAGAAGAAGTTATGTGTGTTGTGATTAACCCATTGATCACATGTATTTATAATAGATTAATCATAAGATAATCTGGATCTAGACTGACACTAGCTTGGATTATAGTAATATAGTTAAGATTACGTGTTTGGTTAGCATTAAAGTAATACAACGAACCTTGACAAGAATAATATAAGCAGGTTGGGCTTGATTATTTCTCTAACAATCAACACCAACAGAAAGCCTAGCTATGGGGCCCTGGCTAAATATTTTCATGCATAAGTGCCTTCTTCAACCTTTTTTTTAATATATTTTTAACTTTTATTTTCATCCCCCTTCTTCAACCATTATGATACCAACCGCTCTGTTCTCATTGAAATTAGTGATCATTACATTTTATTCTTCTTGTTTAGATCAAATTTGATTTATCAATTATGATTTAAAAAGCTAAATTTTGATATTTTCTCTCTTAATGTTTAATTGTATTTACTTGTAGTTCTTGAATTGAACTATTATTCTGTTTTTAAACTTTGTTTCCAAAGAAGGTAATTTGAACATTGTGATTTTTATTAAGAAATGTGATCAATAACAACCTTAAGTATTGGCAAATCAAATTTAACTCAGACTACACACTCATTGATCTAGTTCACCCGCTGCAAGCTAGCTTTGTTCCAGGACGAAATTCTAGTGATAATGTCATCTTGGTTCAGAACCTGTCCATTCTATGAATATTTCTAAAAGCATACAAGGTTCTACGGCCATAAAATTAGACCATGAAAAAGTTTATGATACTCCGAATGGAGTTTTATTAGACAGACTTTGCATTTCTTCAACTTTCCCTAGGATTGAATGAACCTCGTCATGGGGAGAGATTTTAAGTTCTTCCTAAACTCTTAGGATTCAGCAAGGGGCCTCTTTAACTATTGACTCTTTAGTTCAACATTTTATCTCCTTCAACTAGTGCCTCTTTTGTTCAACCTTTCATTGTCTCCAACCGTTATCTTCTTAAATTTTTCATTTCATTCCGTTTATGCATTCTTAAATTTTTCTCATTTATATCTTCTTAAATTCTACCGTTTTACTTTATTCAACTTTTTGTCTCCTTCAGCCCTTTCTCTTCTATCTTATGTTTCATATAAATTTCTTATAACTTCATCCAGACATCCACCCCTCTCACCTAATCTTTCCAAGCTCAATCCACAGCAAAAAAAAGGCCAATACTCTCTATTTCTTCAATTTTATTTCTCTTTTACACTTTTTTTTTTAATTGTTTCTACCACTTTTTTCCCCATTAATGGTTCTTTTTGTTATTGTGGGTTTAATTGTTGAATCACATTTCTTTTTCTTTTTAGCAAATCTCTTATGGCTTATGTATTTAGGTGTTTTGGTGTCAGGTTCTTTCTCTATATCACTTTGATTTTATTTGAGTTTGGAATATAATTAGTTGTTTTGGAAGTGAGAATTTGAGGTTATTAGTGATCCGTTTAGATGTTGAAACTATGAGGCTTTGCAATGTTTTGTTTTGATTTTGTTTTTTGTTTTTTGTTTTTTAATCCTTTTGGATGAAGAAATTTGTAGTTTGTAGAGAAAGTACCCTCAATCGTTGTTTTTAAAGTATGCTATAGCAACACTTATTCAAGAAGAAAAAAAGTTAATCAAACCAAAAAAAAAAAAAAAAAAATCGTTTAAATGACATATTTTGGATTTTCATTATTATTATTTTTTTAAAAAAATGATGCATGTAGAAGCTTAATTATTAGGTTTTGCTAATATTTGTTTATTTGATAATCTTTTTGGGCGGACAAATGTGCAGTTTCCATGGAGAAGGCATCTTAACAGGTTATCAAAAGTAAGTTGTTTTCTTAATTTGTGCAATTATCATTGTTGAGTGAAAATTAATATGACATTTTGTGTGTGTGTGTGTGTGTTTTTTTTTGTTGTTGTTGAAAAGTATGAATATTTTTATTTGGTAGATATTTACCAATGTATTGAAAGAAGCAATGTATTCAGTAAGAAATGTAATGATCATACTTTCATATATTTCATAAGATTAAAACAATAATATTAGATGATAATATAGTGGTTTGGGATTAAAGACAATATTAAAATAGAGCCCCAGAAGTTAAAGTTTTTAAACAAGGAAAACTCTACTTTCCCTTTCTTTTCCAACTATCATGATGGGAAAAACTTAATCCCCACTATATTTGATCACTAGCAAATTTGCTCAGAGTAGATGATAAAAGGACACAAAATTTTCATTAATTGACAGAAAAAAGCAATATGAAATCATTTATTTTGGTAAAAAAAAAAAAGTTGTTGCCCTTGGTTAGTTTTGTGGAGGGCAAAGATAACACAGTTTTTTTTTTTTTTTTTTAAATAAAAAATTTAATATACCTAAAATAATTTCTTATGAAAAAAACAATTTTTTTGTTAAAAATTTATTGATTATAATATATGATTTTATGAATATTTTAATAAATAAATTATATATTATATGCCATTAAAACATAATTATATATTATTGCGTATTGTGCAATTCAGCACCTGATATCTCCTAATAAACGAGTCCAAACTCATGCATTACAATTACTTGAACCAAACATATTATTCATTTTACTTGAGAAACATTTTCAATACAATATCCAAATAACTTGAATCATTTAACTATTAAAATTCATGAACATAAATTCAGAAATTATAAAAATACTCTTCTAAGTTATTGAAGTTTTATATGATGCTATCAATTTGTACAACCCATTTTTTATAATAGAAAATAAAATCAACAAATTATACACTTAAACTCACATTTTAGATCACTATCCCACGCAAACATACAAAAAGAATAGTTTAGAAAGCCTTCAAGATGATATGCTGGTAGAGATTTTCTCTTGAGTTGGTAATGATTTTGCAAATTTCTTAGGAAGCATCGAACCAAGGTATAACTAAACACTTCCTTCAATATATATACCTTTAGGTATATAACTAAATGCTTTAGTTATACCTCATTTTGATGTTTCCTAAAAAAGTCGCGGAATCGTTATCAACTATATAGAAAATTTTACTAAAATATCATTTAGAAAGCTTTCTAAACTACTCATTTTGTATGTTTATGTGGGACAATGATCTAAAATGGGTTTAAGTGTATAATGTGTTAATTTCATTTTCTATTTATAAGAAATGGATTGTACGAATTCATAACATCATATAAAACTACAATAAATTAGCAGTCTGTTTTTATAATTTCAAGATGTATATTCATGAATTTTGATAGTTAAACTATTCAAGTAACTTGGATCATTTGTATTGAAAATGATTCTTAAGTAATTTGAATAATATGCTTGGTTTTGTAAGGCATGAATTTGGACTTGTTTTCTATTAATTTCCATTTTCTTTGCCACCAAAAGAAAATTGGAGTAGGAGCTTCTAGAATTGTTGTCAGATTGGGCATACTTGTAGGCACTACACATCAAATAATCCAGCTTTCAGGATTGAAGCTGTAGCCTTAAAGAATCTATATACATCCTATATTCCTTGAACATCTTGGGGGTGCTCATCACTAAAGCAGATAATGAGGGGCTTATCAATAACTACATCTAGTTTAGTATGATACAAACATGATGCACCCGAAACTATGTTCAAATCATATTATTAGAGTTAATTTTATATATTCTACTCCAAAATATCATGCGCACCCTCTCTTCAAGGGCTAATACAACCATGACAGTGGTAGTTTGTGAAACAGAATTCCAAAAATGACCAAAGGAAAAAAGAATATCCAGGCCTCTTATGCTCTTCACTCTTGACAATGAAGAGCTACAGCATTACAAAACAATTTAGCACATTTCAAGCACCCTGTGCTTCTAAGAAGGCATTGAACTCCTCCCTTGCCTTGCGCAAACGAGGTGTAATGCAAGAAGCCGGTGAGGTAGGGTGTGATCTAGGGGATGATAGAGAGAACCGAACATGGCGCGGCGATTCATCTGATTTCTTGGCTGTTAGTCTTGCGGAGCCATTCTTGAGAACCCCTTTTTTATCATTATCAAAGAAGAATGCTGCTGTAACTGGTGAGTGTGCATCATTAACACTGGTTCTGATCAACTCCAGTGGCAGATCAAAGTAGAGACTCTTAGAGTCATCTTCACTGTCATGTGTTATGGCTGATGAAGCCCAAGACCCACATTCAAATTTTTCCAAGGAAACTCTCCTAGAGATCACATTTTCAATATTCACCACATGTTCAATATCCACTACTTCCTTCTTTGCTCTCACTGGCTTTCCCTTACCAAAGCTTGGCAGGAATAGACACAAAGCTCCACATTTGAATTCCTCATCACCACTGTCCATGCTCCTTGTAGTCTTATGACTATCTTTGTTGGGTTCAGTTTTGGAAAAGCTGATATCATTCTTCTTGTCATATTCAATAGAATTTGGTTTAGTCAACCAAAGTTCAAAATCATCTGCCGATGCACGCGCTCTTCCTTCATAGCACGATTTGCTCCTTTGTAAGTAAGTCTCTCGTTGCAGGGGGGTGAGCACATGATCATCAGCTGCCGAGTGCTGGCGTGCCAGATTACCGACTTGCCTGGGATTTGCTTTGCTTCCGTCTCTTGATTTCTTCTTCAACGGAGCTGAGTTAAATCGAGGAGATGAATTGGCTGAGTTTGGAAGGCTGCAACTTAAGAACCCTTTTGCAGGTGGTAGAGGTGGCAACATTAGTTTAAAGCTTGCCTTTCCCATTGATGATCCTTGCAAGGATATAGGATCCACTGAAATCTGCTTTTCCTTTTGCAGGCTCTCTTTCTCAAAGTCATAGGGAAGATCAGGAGACATATTGGCATCTACTTCAACTTCGTCGTAGAATTCATCTGCCTCTTGAGCACCTCCTTTTGAGGTTGAAAAATCCAAATGATGGGGATGTTCAGTAGTCATATGGACATCAACTTCAACTGTGTGTTTTGTGGTAGGAATAACTGCATCTGAAACTGGAAGGGCCATGGTGTTGAAAGATGCAGATTGTGAGGTAAAGAAATCACTGGACTACTTAAAAGAGAATGACTACTCAAGGGTCTGTTAAAACGTGCCCAGCATAGTCACCAACATCTTCATAGTGATTCCCACGTTCTCTTCCCTCCTTTGTTTAAAGGAAGCTAAATGCAATGTTCCATATTTATATTTAAACACAAATTCCTGAGAGAACATCTGTCTTGTTTTAAATTCTGATAAGAGCTGACTTTTGTACAATAATGAAGGATAACTATAATAAACTTTAAGTCTCCTAAATGCAACATAGAATATGCACCCGCACGAACAGCATATAAAAATTCAAATTCATGCATGTAAGATTTAAGGAGCAACTTAAGCCGATAACTAATGTGGGTTTCTCTTCATCTACAAAACGTGAAATAAAATTATTGCAGGGCCATTTGACACTAATGTTTACTTGTCAGTGTAGTGGCAAATATAGTAGATGCATAATGTCATACATTTTTTTTAATGAAAAATAATGTTATACATTGATACTACATTATATAGCTCTTGTGTATCATTGATACTACATTATATAGCTCCTGTATTAGAGAAAAGGGGGCAAAGAGGAAAAAGATATATCATTACAGCAATTACATAATTCCCAGAAACAATCATTTAATTTCATGATTGTGATCTACAAGCTCGTGTGAAGACCATTGACACTAATAGGTCCATAACAAGGTACAAAGACGATACAAGTTGGCAAGATCTACTGGAGAGAATTGAAAAATAAAATTGATACCACTGAGATACCAATGATGACTGGAAAAGCCGTGACCAGGTAAAGTGCTCCATAACCCTGCAAGTGAACAAGCTTTCTCATTACATATTTCAAGGATTAGCTAACTCAGAAAATCACCATCAAAATTTCTTAATGCTCGTATATTCACAAGGATATTTAGATGATTGTGAAGCCATGTTTGAACAATTAGCTTGTTTTGACTGCTCATTACTGTTACAATGTGCAATGTGTTTTCAAAATACTAAGCAGTCAAAACTTTATGACGCATAACAACCAAAATAGTGTTGTAGCAGGAGGGGTCATGTATCGGAGGTTTACTTCCCAAGGGTGGATCCAAAGGGTCCTACCTTAGTGAGATTCCATGTTATCAAAAAAAGAAAAAGAAAAAAAGAGAGAGAGAGAGACAATATAGTGTTCCCAGATGTAAATTTGACAATTGTGACGACTACTATTTGAACCAGGACTGGAGCAGCAACTTCGAAATATATTGGCCAAAAGCTGCGTCATAGCCTAAGCCTAGTAGCAAATACCAATGAGAAAACCACTTTTAACTTTTCAAGAGAAGATTAAGGAACAAACCAGAGCTGGAGGTACTTCTGTGTCATCACTGACATCAGAATCTTCAATCTCAGCAGCTGAATCCCAATCAGCATTCAGTCTTCGGGCAGCCTCTTTAGGATCAATTCCAGTGTCCGTGGCTTTTGCATATAGGGATTTGCCAGGCTTTTTCTTTGTAGCTTCAACCTAACAATACACACAGTAGGTGGAAACAAGATCTTTCAAGGAAATTGGAAACAAAGTCAGCTGAACAAAAATGATACACCAGTGGTGACGGGCGAGCCATCTGAAGATTATCTCCTTGATTAGTAATTTAATCTGTATGATGATGATATCAGAGGTTCCCTAAGAAAAACTGGCTTCCTGACAAGGGCTTAGGCTTAAACTTGGGTTTTAAATTCAAACTCAAACAAATATAACCAAAGCATAAAAAGCAGAATTTTAAGGAAGTTTAAAACCAAACAAATGTATCAAACTACTAAATAGTAATGCTTTTCAGGAATTGATGTGGGATTACGTTTTGGAACTTCAAGAGCACGCTTGCTGGAGAATATCTTCTGGAAAGGTAAGCTAACATCTTGACCTAGATAAAAATCTAACATCACACCTTTCAGACGGTTTATCTTGCTTTGGTAATGACGCAACACAATAGCATAGGAAGGGCTAGCATATCACTTTTCCTATGTCAGGTTATCATATTGAATGTTAGAAAATGGTGCTCTAAACATGCATTGTCAGCCAACTTCCTTACAGCCTAAGCTTTTGAGACAGATGGTTTCTAACATACAAATTTATTTTTCCTTCAAACCATTATCAAGGGGCAATTACTGGTGATGATCTTGGGGGTTTGGTGAGGACCTCCATCAACATGGAGACCCGAAATTCTAGCCTCTGAAGAAGGATTGACAAAGCATGACATGATAAAGAAAGTGTCGAATAAAGAGTCAAACACATAAAATTGTCATTTAACATTCATATTAGGGAGAACCATTCTGTCTATTCTGATGCAACCCCACATTCATGAAAAAAGTTGACCCAAAGCTTAAAGTGGCTGCAATTATTCACTAATTTTCATATAAAACATAAAGCATTGTTAGCCTCAAGCCCTCAACAATTAACAGACTTCCCAATAAATTCATTGATCCATACAGTTATCAAGAATACTTTGGTATATAGTCTCATTTCTCAACAACAGTCTATTTGCTACCCCAGTGGAAGATTGCATGCATATTGCAGATTTCCTTTAAAACGTCTGAACACTTTGCAAAGAAAAAAGTTTATATCGTTAACTTACTCTTATAACTACTACAGTTGCCTGTTGCCTCTAGAAACAATATCAAGATGCAGTTTCAACTTTCTTGTACAGATGGCTTAGGTAACTCTTACAACTACTACAGTTGCCTGTTGCCTCTAGAAACAATATTAAGATGCAGTTTCAACTTTCTTGTACAGATGGCTTAGATAACTCTTACAACTACTACAGTTGCTGGAGCCTGGAAGGGAGTAAAAATGAGGAAACATCTTCATTGCATGTCATTTCACCTCAATAAAAAAAAAAAAATAAAGGCTAGCTTGCAAGTAGCTGTCTAATTATTAGAACTTCTAGATTCCACAATGCCATATGCTCAAGTTACAAGAGTACCTCCAAATTAGGCCACTGAATCATTTCCTCAGCTAGCATCTGAAGAGCAACACGATCCTTTGGTACTTTTCCTTCATTCACCTAATAAATAAGGAATTGCACCATGAATTATGCCAATAAATGAAATCAGTTTCCAAATCTGCAATTCACATGTGTGAAAGAGATATCATCTCCTTCTCCTCCTATGGTAGTGAGGTGAAATAGGTGAACACAGAGACATTTGAAAAAACAACAATATATGATTGGAAAATTTGATAAATACTAAGGAGTAAGGACTATAGAGATAAATATTTTAGAATTTTCAATGAATATTGCACTAGACATATCAACAAGTATTGAAGTATACAAGACAGTAAACAAGTGACCACTTTACATACTTTTTCTTTACATAGAAATTGTTATTAGATTAATCCCCCTATCATGTCTAATTGTGAAACTTGTTTAAATAAGTGCCTCTTCTTTGCTGATTCTGTACACCAGCTACACCAAAGTGATGCAGCTAGGGGATGTGATAAATCTTCAACCTCCATGCTTAACAACAACAACAACAAAGCCTTAGTGTCGTATATTTTGCTCACAACCAATCCCAAGCTTGGAAAAAGGAGAGTTGCTGTATGTTAAAGACCAACATTAAATTTAGTCACTTTATTATGAATGGACCCTCCAAGCCTAACCTCCTTTCTTTTTCTCTTTGTTATATTTTGCATGAAAGAAAAGAAATGGGATAAATTATTTATTCATAAAAGTCAAAGATCAACGCAATATGTTTTCATTTTGTTTTATGTACAATATTTCCTCTCTTTTTTTTCCTTTTTTTTTTTTTTTTTTTTGTGTGTGTGTGTGTATGAGTAAAATAATTTTATTAGAAAAAAGGCATCAGTTTGGATAAACCAGAAGTGTACCAAACTGCATAAAAAGGATTACAAACTCATGTTCAAAGAGCCTATAAATCTAGAAATTGTCAAGAAGGAATACTGCAAAGGGAAGCCATCCATTCATACAAGCATCTCAGAAATTTTTTTTTTTTTAATGACATGATTAAAATGCTTGACCCCTTCAAACATTCTACTATTACACTCACACCATATTACCAACAAAACACATAACAGAACCACCATCCAAATTTTAGCACCTCTATGACGATGGAATTTCCCTTGCCAACAGTCTAAGCATCTAAGACACCATCTTTGTCATAACCCAAAAGACTCCAAATAACGGAATCATAAAAGACCAAACCCCAAAGGCTCCAAATAAGGCAAACACAAAAGACCAAACATCCCTCGCTACTGAACAAGCAACTAAATTCAAAGAGAGGGAAAGCCCCAAGAAAAGGATCAACTAATTCACCATTATTCATGCACACACAACACCAATCATGAAGCAAGATATTCCTCTTCCAGAGATTATCCACCATTACCCTGGGTTGTCATCTGAACAAAGAAGGCAACCTCTCTTGGGACCTCTGTATATCAATACTCCAAGGAAAACATCTCCCTATAAACCCCTAAAAACTTAATAATAAGAATGAATGTCAAGTTTTTCTTCCTTTGAAGGCCTCCAAAAAATCTGATCCATCCCTTGGCCTTAAGTTACTTAGAGTACAACAGTTCAAAGAAATTTTTCATAGACTCAAACTCCCAATCTTGTGGCGATCTAGTGAATTGAGGGTTCCAACTACACCCATGATCCAAATAAGATGCATATGAGGCATTCTTGTCTACTGCAATTCTATACTGCTCAAGGAACATATCCTTAAGACAAGAATCTTCCCATCAAGTATCATGCCAAAAACTCACCTGTATACAAACCCCATTAATAAACTTGATATTCTTACCAAAGATATCTCATCTGCTTCTGATACATTTCCAAAGCCTTACCCCATGTGAACCTCGTACCTTCCCCATTCACCCCCCCCCCCCCCCCCAATTATTCTCCGTATATAGTATAAATAAACCTGTCTCATAAATGTTCTCATTCAACCACAAACCACAACAATCATTTCCCTAGAAGAGCTTGATTGAAAGTGCTCAGTTTACAAATCCCCAATCCTCCATTCTACAAAAAAGAATAAATTGCTCCCTACTCCACTAAATGAAACTTTTTGGCATCTCCCATTCCACCCCACAAAAATCTTTTTAAAGCTTCTCCAAATGATTTACACTATGAATTGGAATTTTGAAAACTTAAATAAAGTAAGCGGGAAAGGAAGATAATGTACCCTTGATGAGTGTAATCCTTCCACCTTTTGAGAGATATAACTTCTTCCAACCCACAATACATTGTTCCATCCTTTCAATAATGTGATTCCACACCCCTCAAGCCTTGAACAGGGAATCCTAGAGGCAAATAATACATGGGCAAAGCACCCACATTACAACCCAACAGAGACATTAATTCCATTGTTATACATCCCCAATAGTACGAATCCACTTTTCCCCAGATTTACCCTCACGCCTAAGACTGCTTCAAAGCAAAGGAGAACACATCGTGTATACCCAAGTTGTTGTGGAATTGCCTTACATAACACAATTGTGACATCAGTAAAACAGAGATGCAAAACTTCCGTTACCCCTATTTCCTCCTCCCACCTTATACCCAAATAAATAACCACTGTCTACACTCCATAACCAAAATAAATAGTAACAATGATTAAGGATCACATTGTCTTAGACCTCTAAAGCTGCTAATAAAACTAGTTGGCCAGCCATTGATCATAATGGAGAACCAAAACAGTGAAATACAAAATTGGATCCAATTCTTTCACTTCTAACCAAAACAACACACAATCTCAATTGCAATGATCATGACTTTTCAATGTCTGTTTTGGAAGCTACACTGGAAGTTCTTCTCCTCAGCCAACTATCCAAACACTCATTGACAATAAGAACTAAGTCCATATTTTGTCTGTCACCCATGAATGCAATTTGTAAGTCAAACACAAGCCGTCCCATATTTTCCTTCAATCTATTCTCCAACACATTGGGGATCAATATATGCACACTTCCAACTAAACTAATGAGTGTTTTCAGCACCACCCTTTATTGGTATCAAAGTAATAAAAGGTGCATTCAAAGACTTTTCAAATCTGCAATAAGTTTACATTCATGAAACACCAACATCATATCCTTCTCTAGAAAACCCCACCAATATTTGAAGAAAGCAATTGTGAATCCATCTAATCCTGGAGATTTGTCACCATCAAAATCACGTAAGGCCCCTAAACCTCCTCTTGACCAAATGGCCTATTCTTCCACCTGCTAGTATCTTCATCAATGGCTGACAAAGGAAAGGTTTCTATATGAGGTCTCCATTCCTCTTGTTCAAAGTAGAAATATGCTGTTAATCCTAGCAATGTCATGAGGACATCTTGGAGAAATTTCTCACTCAGAATTATTATACCTATTTGGAAAATATAAATATATAGTGGCCACTGCCAGTTTGAGATTATTAGAAGTAGAACGCTTTGACAGTGATATGGTATAAAGTGGGAGATCACATGTCTCTTTCAGAAGCATATCCAGCAAGGGGCGCACAGCCTCAACCTTTAAAATTTCTCAAAGATGGAAACTCTCTAAGTCTCACATTGAACATTAATGAGAAAATATTCACACAGTTGTATCATCTCAAAAAAATAAAATGACAATGAATAACTAGTGTGTCCACCATGGAACTGAGATATGGAGCCAAAAACAATTTTTTGATGTGTTTGAGCTTAAAAGATGAAATTGATCATTGGGATTTTGCAGTCATAGTAGGAAAACAAACAAAAAGGAGGGACTCACTTCTTCCAAAACAGCAGCCAAGTCCTCCCTCGTAGGGGTATCTGCATCCTCGATTCCAAGTAATCTCCTCCTCTCAACTTCTCTTGGGTCCTCAATCATTATGGTCAACTTAACCTACACATTAGGAAAGAGGAAAAAAAGATGGTAGATTGGTTCATCTTATAATATAATGTGCACACAAAATGGGACAGTTTGGTAATGGCATGAGTGTGAGATAGCTAGACAATTATCAAATACACTAAAACAACCCCAGAAATTTTTTTTTTTTTTTTTTTTTTAAATAATGTATGGAACCTTTCTAAAGAATCCCCCTTTGGACTTACTTCTAGCTAGTAAAACCTATTGGCAACTAACCCCACCGCCAGAACCAGTTATTGGATAATCTAGGGGCAGTTTATGCTCATGACCCCAAAGTTTTAGTGAATGCATATGTTAGAATCATGTGGTTAAATAATTGAATTTACCATTTCTCAATAACTTAAAGTTTTGGGAGAATTGGTAATTTAAAATGGTATCAAAGCAGAAGGTCCTGAGTTCAATTATTGTTTCCTCCACTTTATCTCCCATTTAAAATCCCACATGTTGGGCCTCACCTATTAAAAATTTAAATTTATCATTTTTCAATAGCTTAAATTTTTGAGAGAATCAGTAATTTAACAGCATAGACACTAGAATCATGAAATGCCATATACGGTATCAAAACTACTAAATTCACAAAATTGTAGTCAAATTTAAGAGAAGGGTACAAGTATAACCAAACCAATACTAAATTGGGACAAAATTATGAAAAGTGTCAAAGAAAAAAAAGGATAAACTAACAAAACAATGTGTGGAAGCAAGGCAAAGCTGAGAATTTCCCATGGAAATCAAATAAAAAATAGTAAAAGTAAAGTAATAATGACCTCATTGAAAATCATATCTCGATTTTTTCTGAGAAGCTCCAACACCTACAGTGACAAAGATAGAGTCTTTATTAACTAAGCAAACAAAAACATGGGCATGAATGTTCATAAAAGAGAAAAATAAAAGATACCCTTTTGATTTGTCGAATGTATTCGAGGTCTTGTGGGTCTGGTTCCTCTTGGGTCGATGAAACGCTTAGCTCTGTGGCCTCTTCATTGCTGCCAACGAGTACAACCACTCGACTCTTTGTTGGGCGACAAGAGTAGCGGTGGTGGAGTTTCTTGGAGAAGATGGGTAGCTTTGGAATGCTATAACAAGA
This sequence comes from Quercus tomentella, assembly GCA_028535165.1. Taxonomy (NCBI): domain Eukaryota; kingdom Viridiplantae; phylum Streptophyta; class Magnoliopsida; order Fagales; family Fagaceae; genus Quercus; species Quercus tomentella. The sequence goes on from JAPQVY010000111.1 coordinate 45,657,807, forward strand.
AGAAGATGAAGAAGAAGACGAAGAGGGTGATGCAGTGAGTGGGAGTTGGAGCAGTGGCATAGCCATGGCTTCCATTGCTCTGCAATTCTTTTTGTCATAATCTTCAAAATTCAGAATTTCATATTCTGTGTCGGAATCGAATCGGGTCGGGTCCGATCCACAGTGGTTCATTTTTTTTGTTTTCCTATTTTTCCTTATAAAGTTTTTTTTTTATTTTTTATTATAAGTAGATGGTGAGGGAATTAGAAAAAAATGAGGGGGGATTTGAATACAACGGTTCGGAATAGCATGGTTTTTAAATAAACTAATCGCTAACCCGTGCGATACACAGAAAAATTACTGAATCTAAAAAAAAAAAAATCCAAAAATAAGTAAATAGACATTTTGTTAGTTAGTATATTAAAAATAAAAAATGAAGAAATATATATTTTCTATGTTTTTCCATAGTTTAGAAATGTTGTCTAACATTGAACGTTATTGAGTTGTAAGTGCATAATTACCGAAATCTACAAAATAATTTATAGTTTTTAAATTAATAAAGCAAAACTCTCAATAGTTATATATACACACACTCACAAAACTAATATAAACTGTAAATATATAAACAAAGACCATGATATGAGGAAGACATACCAAGTTTTAAATTTGAGTACCAATATAACTTTCTCGTAGTAATAACAATATAAACAATTCAAAACATGGAACAATATCAAAATTATAATACCTAATTCCATTATCTATTATGTTGAATCCAAACAAATAATTAATTGAAATTAATCCAAACAAATAATTAATCAACCAAAAATATAGATTTTAATAAGAAAACAAAAAATCACATGAATCTAAATAAAAATGCATTTAAAGTGAAGAATTAAGATCAACCTACTGAGACGCAAATTCCAAAAACTCTAAGACTTAAAACTTCAAAATTTATAGAATCCCCAAATTCTACTTCAAAACCAAACCAAATTCAACAAATTTATATATAACATACCAAATAAAAATTTATCGTTCCCTAGGCTGGAAGACATATGTTACATCTTTGATTTTTCTCCAAAAAAATAGAGATGTTTTACCTACCATATACAATATAAAAAAATAATTAGTTAAAATTTCAACCCAAAAACCAAACCCACGATTATCAACATGAGTCTCTTTTTTTTCAACGTTAGTCTTTTTTTTTTTTTTTGAGTCCTATCATAATTTTTGTTTTTATATACATTATTAACATTTGAGTTTAAGTTTAAGTTAAACTTATTAGAGAGATAGAGTTTCACTCCTTGTTAAGTTTTGATTAAACAAAAATAATTTTATTTTAAAAAAAAAATGATAATGATGAGTTTGAGTTTAAGTTGGACTTATTAGAGAGATAGAGTTTCACTCCTCGTTAAATTTGAACTAAAAATAATAATTTTATTTAAATATTGTGCTGACGTGGAAAATTGTGAGAGATTCAGAGAATTTGGTTATATATATATATATATATATTGATAAATGTTATATTATAATTTTTTTTTGATAAATATGACAATTTTAATTTTGGGTGTTTGTTTCATAATAATTTTTTTTTTCAAGCCTAAACTCCAATTAGTCTTTAATATATGTGAAGTTTAAATCCTAAATCTCTATTTGAGTGGTCATAACTCACGACACTTGAATGGCTGCAACGCTAGGTGAGTAGTTACCACAAGACCGCTTTTAGAATAGGGTGGATGAAGGATTTGACACTTGAATTGGCAATGAAATTGACAATTATAGGGGTTGAGGTGGTGGCAAGAAAGGTCATTTGCTGCAATAAGTTAGGCCCGTTTGGTAGAGGAATTTGAGTAACGTTGTTTAAAATTATGTGAAAAATGTAGTTTAAATATTGTTGTGAAAAACACATATTTATAGTATTCATAAAGCAAAAAATGTATTTGGTACCGTGTTTTAAATAACATATTTTAGTGTTTGAAAAATAATTGTGTGTTTGTTATGTGTGTGCTTAATTTTTAAAAAGCTGACAATGGGTACAAATTTAAATTTATTATATCAGGAGAGAAGAAAAGTGTCTGAAGCTTTTCAGACCTTCTTTTTCCTTTTGTACCACTGAAGCTTCTCATTCCTTCATGAGTAGGAACTGAGGCAGACGACGATCCGCAACTTTTTCCTTAACTTCGCATTCCTTATCTCCATCGATGGAGACGACGATCCGCGGCTAGGCTTCACTTTCCTTTGGATCTCATCAATTCTTGTCAGCAGTTCACAACCTAGCAACAACCAGGGGTTTGCTCGCTGCCAAAGCCAGGGGAAGAAGTTCCCACTTCACCACTGAAAACCCACGAGCTTGTTGCAAATCTAGGTTTAAAGAACACTTTGACCTTGGTTCTTAATCGGTTGTTGTAACAAGATTATTGTTTTCCTTCTTTATACTTTTAATTGAAAAACTGTGTCAATTTCATGAGAGGGGTTTTGTGACATACCCAGATGCTTTAAACCACTCCATGGGGAGAAATCATCGAGCCCTAGCGGAGGAAACCTTGTAAAAAGATACCAAGTTTGGGGTTGTGGTATTTATGGGAAAATAGAGAAGAAGATTAGTATAAATAGATGATTTTGTTGTAAAACATGAAGATGAGAAAGTGGGAGTACAGATTGCTCAGGTATACAATCATGTGTGTGGTAATTTCAAAAATAAGGAAAACACTAGTAGTGTCTAATTTAAATTGAGGTGGCTTTAAGTCATGGCCTTTGAAAGTAGTCCATTATTATTTGCAATAGACATCATGGAAAGTAAGAACTGATGCTGTTTGAAGTCTAAACAGTATATAGTGTATAAACTAATTGGATTAACACCTAATCCAATATTACTCCCACAAGGCTTTAGAGTAAATAGTTCTTAAGGAGTTACTCCACAATCCTTAAAGAGTTTATTTTCGGGTGGAGACTCACCCTGAGCAAGGTAAAACAAGTTGGTCTCCTGATAATTCTGAACAAGAGAAGTAACAAGAGTAATAGTTTATTCGTACATGAGCAACTGTGAAAGCTTTTGGTGATAGTGATGGATTCAAAAATGATCTTTTTGCAGTGGACATGCATATTACATTGTTGTTTGTTGTGAACAAAAGTCTTTTATATAATACGTATTACAATATGATGATGTTAAACTTGATACTGAACTCATGTCTTTGTGCAAATTACATTGAAGGAACAGTGAATTCAATACTCTTTGGTTTCTTTGCAAATGTCGGAAGCAATGCATAATGATATTGACGACGAGCTTAGGTTCCGAAATGCGAACTGTTTGTGTGGCTTGAGAGCAAGCATGAGGATTTTGGATAAGCGAAATGAGAACCGATACAGGCTTTACCAATGTTGCTCAAGGGCTCAATGTGGTTTTTTTGAATGGTGTATTCCACTGAAGATGTCATTGTCATATGCAGAGGATTTCTAGCAACTGCAAATAAATCTATGTATTGCGAGAGGAATTGAAGGCCGTGCATGAGACGGTCCAACCCATTGTTGAGACTAAAAGAATGGTGAAGATTATGTTCGTTGGATGGTACCTGCTATGCGCGGCTGTTGCACTACTACTCACTATGCCAACGGTATAAAAGAAAGTGATATGTGGCCCACTTTGTCTTTCCTTTCTACGCATATTTGTGTATTATGTATGAATCGTTATCAAATTGACTTGGATACAGGGGACCATTTTATAACGTGGTTCTATAGGGTTTTTTGACATAGCAGTCTTTTGTATTTTGCTACTACTACCTATATGTATGTTTGAAAACTGTTTGCCTAAACCTGTTTAGCAACTTCTCTTGTATATATTAAACATATTAGCATCTTACTAATTCCACATATCATTTTAAATATGGATATATCATTTAAGTTGTTGATTGTGTGCCTTGCATTATTTCCTCCTCCATGATTAATTTCACAGTCCATAAAAGCTTAGCTTATTCCGTATTAAAATGGAATAAATGAAAGGACTTTTGTAGTCATTGCTACCCCCATTTTTCTATCTCTCCCAAGAACAGTTCACATGAATGGTAGATATTTCTTCTATCTTGGTAGAGGATCTCACTGGTTTGAAGCCATGCCTAGCTTAGGCAATTACACAACCAAGGCCTTGAGCCATAACCAATTTTTTCTTGAAAGGCCGCAAACTATCACGGTTTTATATATATACCCTAATACCACAATTAATGTCATTCTCTCTGGAAGCATAATAGTTTACAGATCAAGTACAGGAACGTTTTAGCACCATCAATATAGCATTCATTTTGTTATTTGTGTTGCTAAAAATAGCTTTTTAGCATTTTGATCTGTGAATGCTCTAAGTGGCAGATTCAAATGTAATTAAGTGAAAGATTGTTATCAATTTTATATTATCAAATTATGTGTGTATGAAAAACTTTAGTGAAGGAGTCAATAAGGTCTTTCACGAAGTTATCAAATATTGAAATCTTGATTTTGTGGTAGTGATGAGATTAATCGAAACTTGATTAAAAACAAATTATAGTTAAAAGACTCAATAGAAAATAATCCAAAGTCAGGCAAAATTCAAAATAAGTAGGTCAAAATTAAAACGTTTAGTTGGTATTAAGTGTAAAAATAACAATAGTTTACATAAGCTTTCCCTCTTGTAAAACAAACCAAAAACTAACCCGACGGTTACAAAAAATATACACACCATATATAGGACTCAAAACTGGCGTTGAGAACCCACCAAGTCATAACTAATGCCCATTGTTTATTAAATGAATCACGTATTAACTGAACTTGCGTGAGAAACAATACAACAAGGCACAAAAATTCGTTAGTGGAGCTTTTGGAGATATTTAGGGAAGGGATTTGGAAGAAGAATGAGATATCCTCATTTCATTCCTCACACCATTTAAAAAAAAAAAAAAAAAGATGCTTGAAAAAATTTAAAAATCTAGTTAATACTGCTCTTAGGGCATTTGTTAATAAATTATTTTAAGATGGCTTTTATACAACTTTCTTGAGAAATATAAAAAACTATAAAAAAAAAAAAAAATTGTTATTTTTCATTTTTCCATAGAACGTTTCTAAAAATACTTTCTAAATTAATACCTTTAAGACATTCGTTAAAATGTCTTTAAAGTTTTTGTGTGAAGAGAAAAAAATAAGTAAAATATGTCACCTGAGGGAAAAATATACCATATGATAGCAATATATAATATTGCTGGGATTCTGTCACTTTTCTTATTTTGATGGGTTTTGAATCACTTTTCTGGTTAAACTTGAGTTTGACATCAACTTTAAGATTTAACTTTTAGCTTTTAGATTTTATGTACCGTTTTTTAAAACTTTACTTTACTTTTTTTTTTTTTTTTTTTTTTTCACTTTTTCAAAGTACAAGTATACTTTTAGCATGCTTTCAGCAAAAAAATGTTCAGCAAAAAGTTAGATAAGTTGTTACTACAAATAAATCAATCATACATAAAGATCTGAAAAACTTCGGTCACCATGTCTCAATCAGCAGCACCATGTCTCAAAAGATTCATCTCTGAAATATTCTTGAATATGATTTTCTCAATTTTTGGTCATTCATGTAAATGTCTGTATTGTATGTAAACATCTGTATATGAATGCCAACTCTGTACTTAGTTTATGCTACTCTTTATGCTACAAGGGAAAAGCAATTGACCTATGCCACAGAGCATGTCACTTTATATATACAGAACATGTCAATTAGAAATAGCTATGAAAGATATAAAGTATGTCAATAAGAATATACCTCAAAATGGGAAGGGAGGGAGGAAATGGCTTTACATGCTCTCACTTTATCTGTCAAAGCTTTGCAGCAAAGACAACATAATTATGAAAACTGAAGAGTAATGTTTATACAACTTTGCAGCAAAGACAGCATAATGTTTATACAAACAACATCCACCGATAAAGACAGTATAATGTCTTTGCAGCAAAGACATCATAATTTGCAGTAATGATAGCATAATGTTTATACAAACAACATCCGCACAATAGTAGTTATTAACAACAAAAATAATGGTTCCTTAACAAACCAAAATGTTATAATAATCATTAACAAAATGTTTATACAAAAAACTCAGCACAGCAGTAGTTTTTAACAATAAAAATAAATGGTTCCTTAACAAACCAGAATGTACTACCATCATTAACAATAAGTTCACATGTAGTAAGATCATTGTTCCTTAGCAAACTAGAATGTTACCCCACTAAAACATACAACCAATACAACAAAAAATGGTTCAAGTGGTAATTAGCATAATACTACATAAGAACAAAAACAGTAGTTGCAACCCTACAAAAAACAGCCCAAACTCGCCCGCTTTCCTTAACCAAATCCCCTACATTAAACTACTAACTAAATCCATCCAGCCCCTTTTTCTATCCGGCCTCAGCATGATGAAAGCGGCTCTACTATCGGGTTTATGGAGTTCATTAAGGACCTTGAACATGGTGTAATCGTCTACATTTTCAATACTGTTAAGAATTGTGATGGCCCTGTCCATTGAGAACTTATCACCCACCGCTGTAGATTCAACAGTTTCCTTTCGACTATCACTTTCCTTATTATTACGCATTTTCCTTGACATGTCTGTGAACTCCATGATAGCATCGGTCATATATTCAATGAGCCCTCCTTTCCTCTTCTTCCCTGCCGAGGTCTCTGTGTGAGATGGCTGCTTTCTAGCACGATTGCTGCCTTGCCCTTCAACTGGGATGGGCAACTCCTCCACTATCGAGTTTGACATTGACGTGTACTCCATGCGTTAGGAAAGCGGCATCCAATTCTCGCTCTTCATCGCTGTTAAGGGCTAGTTGGGCGGAAGAAATTTGTAGAAATCCAGTTGCAGTGCCCGCATTGAACAGCTGTCCTAGTAAGTCATAGTGATCTAGCCCCTTTTTACGAAACTCTTTGCACCTAGGGTTGGACTATTAACATGTTGCATATATGAGATTATTCACATGTGTTATTTATTTATATGAATACTATGAATCAATGGCATGGAAATTATCAAGCAAACCCATAACACTCACTGCCGCTGCCTGTGCCCAAGCCTCGTCACTACCTGTGACTGTGTTAGTGACAGAATCCCATCCCATTCCGGTTCGACTGATTAGCTGAGAAAAAACTCGGTGTCTTTGCTTTAACCATTGATATTTATGGCGTAATTGATCTTTGTGATAGGTTTTTCTGGCTCGTCAATTGAACTCATTTTGGACAACTATCCAAACCCCTTTTTTAAATTGCCCACTAGGCATGTTCCCTTTGGCTTCTTCTTCAACCAAAACATCTATGAAGTGTTTCTCAATGGGAGGAGGCCATAACTTCCAATCCTCAGCGTCAGTTGATGCAGCCATCTAATAAAAGATACACACTTAACCAAAAAATATCCATTAACATGGATAGTAGGCAACACAGAGTGTACATAATCTCCTAGTAAATTCAAGGTTTCTGATTTCCTAAATTACTTTTATGATTTCTCAGACTTGAACCTAATCCTCATCAATACCAGTAACTGCAGAATAGGAAAATGGTCCTTTGCACAGAAAAACTCTACCAAACATGTTGTAGCATTATGTTTTAAATTCAGATACAGCTAGAGCAACACATTTAGCAAATAACTCAAACAAGTTATTACATGTATATATAACAGATTGCAGTGAAGACAAGTTACATACAGCATGGGGAAAGAAAACAAAATTCACAATTATAAATGATTTATATGAAATCAAATATACACTTTAGGCCTTTATAAATAATTTTCAATAAGCCCATTTTCCTAAACCTTATTGTGCTTCAAAAAGCCCATTTTCCAAACCATACTTTGCTTTGGTTAGATGGGCGTGGAAGAAAATCATGTACAAAATCAAGAGCAAAAATCAATAGTAATTGTGAACAAATATGAACACCGTGTGTGAAGGATTGTTCAACAGCAACTAAGAACAAATGCAACAGCAAAATTAAACACTTACCGTAGGTGAAGGAAATGCATTGGAGGAGGATGAATATGGCGGAAAGGCTGAGGAGGAAGACATTGTGTCTGCGTACTCCATAATATACTGTGGTAATGGTAGATGAGCTGTGCAAGGGAAGTTAATTTGATTTGAGATAAAGTCTGATACTTGTTTGAAAAAATCTTGCCCAAAACAGTGATTAAGAGGTGGCTGGACTGGCTGAGTAAATACGGTGGTTGAGGAGATGAATTAGGCCGTACGGATTTAAGATTAATTTTGGTAAATTTAGGGTTTGGTAACTTTGATTTCGGATTTATGTTATGTTTCAGGGGGGTCGTTGGGGATGAGTAATGCGGGATTTGGGTGGGTGGGTGGGATTAATGAAGGGTTAATGAAAGGTTAGTTACTCTATGGTGATGAGACAGTCGTTGTGCAAGAGGGAAAGGAGAAGTGAGCTTTAGGAAGGATGGAGAGGGTAGAGACTCAGAAAGGATAGATGGCATGGGGGAGAAGAGACGTTGAGGTGTAGTCACTTCAGGTGGGCCCAATGTATTTCAACCAAACGATAACATATTTGGGACAACATAACTCAAACACCACTTCAACAACACACCTTACCAAACACAGAACTTAGTGTGGGCCCACGTGTTTGGGCATTTAAACAACAAACAACAGTTCTGAAACATCCATACCAAACGGTACCTTAGTTAGGGTAGGTGGAGGAACTAGATTGTGCCCTCATAAATAGTAGCTCTTGTTGTAGTGTTGGTAATGGTGCTAGGAGATTGTTGTTGGTTTGACAGTGGTGGAGGTGGTGGTTGATGATGTGTCGACAATTTTGATTTTTTTTTTTTCGTAGTTTTTTCAAGTGAAGAAGAATTGGGCAAAATAAATAAGGGAAATGTTAATGAATGTCCTAAGAGTATTAGTTTATGAACTATTTTTAGAAACATTTTATGAGAAAATGATAAAGAAATTAATCTGACAATTTTTTATATTTCTCATAAAAGTAGTGTTAAAAACTTAAAATTTTCTAAATATGATTTATTAACTTTGAAATAGCAAACAAGTGCCAAGCAGTTTTTTAGGATGGAGATCACTAGATAACAAGATTTGAGAACAAATTTCAAAGCACTAGAAAACTAGTTTTGAAAACACAAAACAACAAACCAAATGTTCCCTCAATTTTTCTCTTTCTTTTCTTTCTCCAAAAAGTCTACCACCACAATAATCTTTAAAGCTTTTGCCACAACTCGCGCTATACGGTGTGTTATAAATAGTGAAGTTGTAGCAAAAGTTGCAGAGATTCATGTAACCATGGCACCATACTTTTATTGTAGCCCATAGCACAAGACAATCCCCAAACACGTAAGCAAGCACTTGGCCCACACTTACCGTAGCCCATTTAGCGCACTAGCTTTATTCTTGGCCCATTCAAACTCTTCTAGTGTTTCCTTCAAATATTCATGACCTTTTCTTAGAAAAATCAGCCCAACCATAGGCTACACTTTTGACATTTGTACAGGTATGGCAATTAAGCCTGCAAGCTGGTCATGGCCCAATTCACTTTTAATGAGTCCAATATGTTCCATACTTAACATGGACTCAAAGGGACTATGGAAGTATATATGGATTGTCTCACCTGAATCCCTTTATTATTATTATTATTATTATTATCACAAAAGTTAAAAGTCTATAAAATGTCTTATGAGTTTATTTGCTATATATTTGGACCAATGGAAATTGGAAAAGGGGAGAGGAAAGAGAAAGAATAGCTTAATAACTACCCTATTAACATAGTGAAAAAAATGTACAATAAACTCTCAATTTTCAGGCCTTTTTGAATATACACTACTGTAAGTTTCTTTAAAAAAAACATTTTCCCCTCTCCCGTGTGTGTTAAAAATACTTTGTATTCTCAAAAAAAAAACTCTCAATTTTCAATTTAATGATTTAAATGTTTATTTCCTTATTGTGTACCATAGGCCATAGCTCTCAGTTTCAAAATTATTTTGCCCACCATTTATCGTTTTTGGTTTCACCTTTTGTCCATGGCTGATCTACACACTATTATGCTAGATTTGCCCCACTGATAGAATCTTTTTTTTTTTTTTTTTTGAGAAACAATAGAATCTATATATAATGCCAAGAGAATTTATTAATTGGGCTAATCCACACCCACTCTTCGTACCTTGAAAGAGAACTTAGTTTATGTGACAATTATAGAATGGGGTACTGTTGATTTTAGCCTTAATTAGGTGCATAGGTTATTATTATTATTGTTATTATTATTATTTTAAATTGTTAGAATACTTACATACTATATATATTGCGACTTCATCAGCTCCAACCCACTCTCCCCTCTACCCCAAGCACTTATAAATTATGATTTAGGAATGTACCAACTCACTTAACTTAGTGATAGTAGTTGGGTATGTTATTGTTAATTGCCACTTTTCTCATAAAGTGTGCGTTTGACACTAAATTAAAAAACTAACTTATTTTACTATTTAGCTTATTTTTGCTACTATATATTTATGAGTCCTACTACACTTTTTGGTACTATTCATGGGTCTCATTGTACTATTTTAGCCAACTTTTACCTTTATTTACAGTACTTTCAACAAAAAGTTTTCAGTTTCAGTAAAATATACGAATCACAAACAGACCTAAAGTCCTTCAAGGTACTATGGTACTACTCTCCTTGGCACCTTCTTTCAAGTCACAAGAGCCCCTTCCACTTCAACATATATATGGTACGGATTCCATTTAATATATCGAGTAGTGTTGGGAATGTAAACCTTTTTTTTTAACAGTATTTTTCACAATTGTTCATGGTTTAGGGTGAGTTTGGTTCAACTTTTTGATATGATGCTTTTTGAAAAAGTGGAGGTTTTAAAAAGTGCGGTATGAAACTGGGTTTTTTGAAAAAACTGGTTGTTTGATAAAAGCTATTAAAAAGTGTTTTTTGAAAAATCTGAGTATATGGCTAGCACTTATAAAAGTGGTGGTTTGAGTGGTAAATTATCAAAAAGAATAATGTATATATAAAGGAGTTTATTTCATACATAAATCAACTACTTCATAATACTTAAATCAATTTTTCTTCATTCATTTCTAAAAACTATATTTATAATATTTTTACAATACTTTCACAAAAAATCATTTGTGATAAATTGATACTGATTTTAATTTGAACGTACTATTAAAATTATTTTTTTCTCACTAATATTAGCTAATAATAACCTATCACTTAAGATTTATTATGAAAGTATTGTGAAAATATTGTAATAGCATTTCTCAATTTTAATTTCTTATTCTTTATTTTATTTTTCCCTTATTTCTTTATTTTTATCCATATTTCCTTCTTTTTTTTCCCCCTCTTTTTTTCTCCTCCACACACGTACCCTTACTCTTTTCTTTTTTTTCCTTCTTTCCTCTTTTTTCCCTACCACTTCCTCCAAACTCCAGAACATTCCACAGAACTCTCTTTCTTCCTTTCTCCCTTTTCTCTTACCGCTTCGTATGCAAGTTTCTTTCCCTCTATCCCATCAAAACACATAAACTTAAAGGTCACCTCTGTCGTCTGCTGATTTGCTTTGCCTTCACTGTTGCCTGTCTTCCTCCCCACCACTGTTTGATCTCTTCCCTACTGCCAACGACATGCGGTAGAAATGGGTCAAATCGGTTTTTTTTTTTGTTCTGATTTCATTATTGGGTTCCTTTGTAAAATTGTGTTATAAACAAAGGGATAAAATTGAGTTTTTAAGAAAAACTAGTGGGCAATTTGGGAAATTTGCGCAACTTCCAACGATAACATGAAACGTGCTTCAGTGCTTTTTTGCAATGGAGCTCCTTGCTGCTTTCGTGATTTGGATTTTTCCTTCACAAATGAAAATGCAGCTTTTTAGAAAAAATCAACTTTTAAAAACTTACGCACATTTTATTTTTTTGTTTCAAAAAGTGCATTTCAGCTTCTAAAAGCTGAAACAAACAGGCACTTATTCCAGTTAGAGTAATATCAAATTATTTATCTTCGACAGCATATTTATTATAAATCAATCACAACGAACCATATATCAACAGTTATGATATTCTAATACCTTTGTCTTATCCAAAAAAATAGCACAAAATAGAAAAAAGAATAATTCCCAGTGTCGTTTCACCAGCTTGAGAATCATAAAACTTTTTTCAAAGATAGGCATTTCCCAAGTTCTGGTGTGAAAAAGCAAACGTTTCTAGAGAAGACTAGAAAGAGCTAGTTAGCTAGTATTCATAGAATATCTGACAAGGGTTCGTCCTGACCACCCCCTCAAAATCATGCACCATGGGAACCACAGACTCATAAAGAAGTAGTTTGAGGCCTGGGGCTTTTGTTGGAGGAATTGGTTCTGCTGAGCTTTACAAAGTGCAAACTCTGATCCATCTTTTTCTTTGTTCATGCATCCACTCCATACATGTTTTAAGTACGTACGTACTCTTTATGCTGAACTTAGGAGTTAGGACACAACACACATGCAGTAAAGTAATAATGAGCTCTACTACTACGCAATAATAATGTCTGAATTTGGAATTCATTACTAGTGTCAGCTCAGTTATAGTAGCTTTCGAATATCATCATCCCATATGATCAAAACCCCAGATCTTCGTTGATGGATCTTGATATGGAAGATATACGTTTATTTTAATTTACTATTATTTATTTTTGCAAGTCCATATATTGTATTTTTTATGTTTTAGGTTATAGGTAGTTTTCTAACATTTGGAAGCAACATTATTTTTATGGTAAAGCAATTAGGATTTTTTACAGCGCCAATTAAAACTAGGTTTCTTATATAAGCAAACTATTATACTTCTTTTAGAAATAATTAAGCTTTTGATATTGACTAGAGCTAGCTTTTGGTGTTGACTCCTAAGTTCCTATCCTTTTAATTTTACTATTCAATTGTTCTTGTTGTAAAAAAAACAAGTTGTCATAGTTCCAAAAGAAGAAATATATAGGCTTTGAAAACTTGATAATTCGAAAAGAAATACTCAATTAGATTAATTGTTACATTAATTTGACAAACATATATGGGACTAGAAAATATCATTCTTAGACTTTAGAAGTCAAGCTTGATCAGGTTGCATTTAACTCGATTACAAACTTGAAGTTGTTTATTTAATTAAACCCAAGACCTGAGCTCGTTAAGACTTTTGCAAGTCAAGTTCAAAAATGAAAACTATTTAACATAATAATAATAAAATGAAATTTTAAACTCAAAATCGACCTCAAGCTCAGCTGATTTGGACTCATTATTTGAGGACTGTTTCTTCCTTTGGTTTTTTCTCATATGCAAGATGCAACTAATAATAGTTTTTTTTTCCCTGAGAATAATAGTTAATCATTGCTTGGAAGCATACTATAATGGAATATTTTACATTAATTAAAAGAGAAAAATATTAAAGAAGAATAGTGAGAAGAGGGTAGGTAGGTTGATCTCTTGGAATCATACATACATCAATCCTAGCTCATAGGTGAGGTTCCTGTGGTTTTTGTCTGTTATCATCAGAACAAGGATTAAGCGCCATAATTCATAAGATATTTTAGAGTGCTCATATAATTAATCAGATTTAACTATTTGCTAATTATTCCCTCGAAAAAAAAAACTATTTGCTAATTCTATAGTAATTGCTAGTTAATTACCCCATCCCACTCTCCTTTTAATTATTGTCATCAACTTATTAAGTACTTATTAACAATAATCTTTTGAACTCTTGCAAAGTACAATATTCACATCCTTCTCTCTCTCTCTATCTCTCCCACTTTGTTTAAAATAATTAATTATGTATCTTGCTTTTCATGGTGTACATATATAGTTAATTTTAAGTAAAAAATTTGGAATACTATTAATGTGCACACATCACTTTGCATGCGCATAATTGCTAAAATTAATAAAATGGACAAGTTTGCTTTGGTTGACCTTTTTATCATCATTGGCTTCTAGTATTTGTTCATTATTAAAAGTGGATACAATGGCGGACAACGGTGTCCCCATTCCCTTCTAACATGTCTAATATAATAGCTAAAGCCCAAAGAGTTCATTGGTTTGGGTTTAAAAGAAAAATTAATATAATTTATAAAGCAAAAGAAGTGTAGCTTTGTGTACTAGGATCTAAGTGTAAAGATTAGGCCTAGAGCAAAGAAACAGACACCCTATGAGAAATAATTAATTGTCAGCTATTAAAGAAAACAAAAAAGGTTCAATCTTATCTGTAATTCAGTTAAAAACCTTAATTAGGATGTCATTATAATCTCTCTCTCTCTCTTCTTCTTCTTCTTCTTTTTTTTTTTTTTTCTTTTCCCCGATCCTCCCCCTCCCCCCACCCAATTATAATGATAACAATAATGTAATACTTGCTAATATGTAATTGGAGGCTTTAAAGAATTTAACATGCTTCGACACCAAATTACAGGCTCTAAAGAAATATTTTTCTCCTAAAGAAAATGGGTAGCTCTTAGCTCTTCAATCTAAGAATTGGGTGTTGTATTTTGTGGGATTAGATAACTATATGAGAGGGTTAATTGGATGGATAATATAGTCAATAGAGAACGAGAGAAACTTTTTTTGAGAATCAGAACGAGAGAAACTAAATTCTCTCAAGTTTGCAATCTCGCTTGATTAATAATTAGGCAAGAATCCAACAAGATTGCTGGTAATAAAATTTTAAAAGCTGTCTCTTGCTTGATAATTTGCGTGTCATACCAAACTTGCTCAACCGAGATTCCTATGAAAGCACTTTCACTTTCATCTTTCAATCAAATACAATGTAACCCAGTACAAAATGCATTAAAAATAATAGCATGAAAATACATAGAAATTTGGCACGGAATTTGCCAACACTAAGATCCTAACAACTTTGAGTTAGTGTCACCAAATTTGTCTCTAATTCCTAGCTCAATTTTGGAATTACAAACTTAAAGAAATTTAATGATTTTTTTTAATTAAAAAAAAGGATTAGGTGAGAATTTTAAACATTTGAGTTGTGAACTACTTAAGCCAATATTTTTTTACAGCATCTCTAAGACTAAGATCCCTTTTTATGTTCAACATCAAGCCAACTACAAAACTGCAATCTACAAAGATGAAAAGGAGTTAAAAGTCTCATTAATTTGGAAGTTGCTTATTATTTTTTTTTTCTTGTATTGTTCATTGAAATATATCTTTCCACACCCTGAAATATTTTGTTTGTCCTTTGGCCTATGATATATCTATTTGTAGTTGTTATCTCTATAGTATGATCCACCATAAAAGGGATCTAAATCCTTATAACAACCAAAGTGGCCTATCAATTGAGTTTATAATCGCTTAAAGAGCATTAGAGAGACAAGGATAAGGACACACCATGTTGTAAAGCTACATTATCGTTAATTAATTTGGGCTAATTCAATTTGAAAAAGAACTACGAGCAAGGAAAGTAGAAAACAAAATGTGCATAAAGAAAAACCTTTCTTTGCACGATAGACGACAAGCTACTTGCTTTCTTTCATATCTTAAATATTTTATGGTTTTTAATTTGTACTATTTATGTTTCGAAGGAAAAATCATGACAGCTCGCTTATCTTTTTCTCTAGGGAAATCACAAAAAGATTGACAAAAAAATGGCCGCAGAGTGGAACAACTACATTGGTTCTTGTGATTCTTTTTATTAGAAAAAGCCAAATGGAAACAGATTATGAATGATTTGTTTAATTTCTTTCAAGCACATATATTTTTAAACCATTGCTTTAGTCTGACACAGTGAAATACTGTTTCTTAGTATGGGGGAGATTTTTATAACTTGTAGTATTGAACATTTGTTTTATCGCAAGTGGAACCCCTAGAAAGCCAAGTTCTCCAACAAGAATTCATTTTCATGCACGCAGAGAAACCAAAGCTTCGGTTTTGTGATCAAAAAGCACATCTCCCACCATGAATTGTTAATTTCTGTGTGATTTCACGTGCTTTTCTTCTTTGTCTATGCATTACACTGCTATATATCTAATCATTAGTGATCTTTCATTGCCTATATTACTTTGCACATTAATCAATATTCTTCAATAAATATATAATACAAATTTATTTATTCCATACTAAGATGGACAATATCAGTCGTAGAATGTGTTACATTTACCAATATATATGTTCATTAATAGGTCCTTACATTATCCTCTTTTTCTTTTAATTTGTTCTTTTTAATAACAACTCAATGATAAAAGCTTCTCTAACTAGTAATATGAAGTTCCACATTTTGAGAGGAACTTTTCTTATACGCTTATATTGCATATAAAACTAAATGATTTCGTTTTCTAACGAATCCTATGTTTTCAACCATTGTGCTCCTTCCATTATAGTTATCACTTTAGTGTTAAATAATGAGGACATGATGGCATACAATTGCATATATGGTATGTACTACTATGTACACAATTTTTTTTTTCTCATAAAAATATACATAATAGGCTCAACTTTTCACTTTTCAAATGCTTGATTAAATTGATTTCTTATCTCCAAATTTTATAAAGAAGGTTCATGTAAAAGTTGGATATGATTTGGCAACCCATAAAAGTTCTGATGGATCTACCTTATATAATCCACCATGAATGGGATTAAAGAAAAATATGTCAAGTGTCAACTATCATCACAAATCTAGAAGAAGACGTGTACAATCATATTATCTGCAAGCCTAGTTAGGCATTGGCTTTGCATATGGTTATTATTAGTGAGATGAGGTTATTAAAACATATTTTAAACTTTAATTTATCAATTTATGATAAAACAATACTTGTTTTAAGATAAATAGTATGGAGAAAGGAAGTAAGGTTCGAACCATAAATATGAAACATCATAAGAGATACCATTATCACCAGGCTATCTCTTTTGAACCTCCGAAAAAATAGTTTTTTTTTTTTTTTTTGGTGGTAGGTAGCTAAGTATCTAATAAAGTGTAGGCAAAAACAAAAACAAAAACTCTACAACAAGGCATAGTGGGCAAAAAATTATTACGCTATTCCTAAATTAAGATTAATTATATCAACTCCCTACCTTATTATAATGGTTCCAGAATATGGAATCAAATTACGAATCTAAGTGGAATAAAAGTCTAGATTTAGTAGGCAAGTTTAACGTTACCTATTGATACAGGTTGATATTTATATCTAAATTTTAAGCAGTCTAGATGCACAACAAATTCCATTATTTACAGTACCTACGTCTCAAATATTATGAAATTTATTTTATCATTTGTATCTAAAAAGCAAAGTGTTCCAGTTCATCAAAAAAAGAAAAAAGAAAAAAGAAAGCAAAGTGTTCCATTTTTTTAATATTTTACTTTTACTAAATTGAATTTAGTTTAAAGATTTTAGAGATCCTGTGGCTGTAGTTAGACTTTTTTGTTTTTTTAATTTTTATCCAACTTTTGAGACTAAATTGGAGTTGTGTATAAAGTCAACTTCAAAAATAATCTCCACCTTTATGCTTGTGGGTGTCTAATTTCTTTTACTCATTGAAGATGATAATGATAATTATAATGAAAAAGAGGTTTATCGATCATGGTAATAATTTAGAACTTTCAAATCCGCAGACTGGAAGTACTCCATTAGTCATGGTGTCATACAATGATACACTTGAATTGAACTTTTGTCTCCGATAAAATCATAAATTATTGAGAAAAAAAAAAAACTTTATTTAACCTGTAGTATTCAATTTTTTCTTCTATGTACACATTCTTACGCACATTTTAACACAATTTGCATATTTTTTAATATATGATTAGATTTTATCACTAACACATAAGTCTACCATTGATATCTAGTGCAAAGTAATCCAATCACCGCTTACTATGTTTCTCAGTTGTGTTAAAGTGTGAGAACAAGTGTATAGTCCTAAACTTTTTATTTTTACTCTATCAATTACGTCATGTTATGCATATGAGAATTCCAGTTAACTCATCTGATAAAATCTCATATCATCAAATAAGAAATATGGGTTTAAATCTTGTCTACACCAAAAAATCAATTGGTATCATACTCTAATGATAAAGAACAATTATCAAGAGCTCATAGATTGAAACTATCTTTAAAAAAAAGTTATACATCTGATTTATTTTCATTTTGACTTTAGTTACTTTATAAGAAAAAATTAGATGTGTGATAAGTTGCAATTAAAAAAATATAAAATAGAACATTAAGAGTAAAACATAGGATTTTCATTCTACAATATATTATTATCAAAGCTCTCATTTACCACAAGATGATTTTCATTCTACATTATTATCATTATCAAGGAATATCATTGACCATATGAACCATCTCTCTCACATCATTACTTTTCTCCACCTCTTTCTTTTCCTTTCCTTCTTCCTTCATCTTAACGTACAAACCATACACATAGGAACAAAACCCCCAACAACAAAGTGCAGTGGACACCACTTTCACACCACCAAACTCATCCTTATACACCAATACCCCTCCCAAAACGTTGATGGCCATCAAGGCTGTCATGCAAATCCCTCCTGTTAAAGAAGAGGTCAAGAACACCATTCCTGCTGTGCCCATAAAGCATAGTTGCCAAGTGATTACATTGGAAAAAACTGTGACCCAGTACCAAGTAGGTCCCTTATCAAACAATTCTCGGCTTTCTTTCATCATTTCTGAAAATCCACCATCAAATGCCATCCCTATACAAGCCAATGCTGTGGCTACCACTTGCATCAGTAGTTGCATTTCCATCACCATTTGGTAGCAATAAACCTTCTTGTAAATCTTCTCCATGACAGGAAGATAGAGAGCAAATAACAATCCAGCACCTATTGTACAAAAAAAGCCTATGAAATATTTGGCACGAGATATATTGGTTGGTTTGTCATTGCTAGAAGACAAGGCTAAGAGCACAGAACTCAGGGTTAAGAGAATCACACAATTGAGGTTTGAGAATGTGACTTTTTGCTTGACAATCAAAACTGAGAGTATGAGATTGAAAACCAACTGAGAAGACAATAAAAGCGATGAGGTTGATACTGGCAAATAGGAATTTCCCCATGAGTAAAGAAGGTTGTTTATGCCTAACATGATGCCTACGAAAACTGATAAGATTAAGAGCCTTTTAGTGAAGTGAGTAAAGGGTTTTCTCTCTGTGCATTTGAGGAAATAAGGGAGGTAAATAGGAATGATAAGGAGAGGAAAGCCACCAGTTTGAACCCATGTAGACACCCACCTGCTTGAGCCTTTGTGATTGAAATAGAACTTTGAGAGCAAAGTTGAAGAGGTTGAACCCAAAAAAAGGCACACATAGTTCACCACCAAAAGGAGAAGATAGTTCTTGTTTGTCTTGGATTTGTGGTCTTCAATATGCTGTTGGTTCGAATTGTTCATCATGACTGCCAGTGATAATGAATCTTGTTGCTCTTCTTGTTTGGTCTCAAACTTCTTGTTGTTGTTGTTGAGACTTGAGGGAGTGGTGAGGGTGTTGTTGGTAAAGGTTTTTGAGAGAATTTGCTATTGTGGGCCTTGTGCTGAGGTCTCCATTTAAAGAGATTGATATCAATCTAGGAGAATCTCTGACGATGAGTGATGCCTTTTAAGTCTGATATGATGTTAGTGAAGTTGTTTGCTCTACTTAAGTAGTGAATGAGGTTTTACATTGGATGGTATGGAAGTAGTGGGGTCTATCAAAAAATTTAAAAAAGAAACTGTGGGATCTAACAAAGCTTTCGGCATATAGGAGTTATGTTGATTTAATTGGCTTAAGGCTTGAAAGAGAAGGGTCCAATGATTATAAAATTTGAATGCTTCAATCATCACCCTCAATCCCATATACTTCAACCTCTCAATCCCCATATATTTCAACTTCTTAAAGAGTGTAATAAGACTGCAAATGGAAAATTAATAATAAATAGTTATGAGATGTAATCATTAATGCATACGTTTGAAAATACACATAAATTTAATTGATTTGTTTTAATATTTATATGCAGTTTGACTTTATTTTCTAAAAATATATAAAATTATATAAGAGATCTGGGATTTAATCTCTACCTACATCAAAAACTAATTGATATTTTGATTTGATGATAAAAAGTTATTATCAGAAACGGACACCATAGGTTAAAACTCTCTAAAAAAATATTAAGTACACTTTAACTTATGCTCTTCAAATATGATTAACAAAATCTATACATATAGCGTGAACACTTACCTTAAAAAAAAAAGTCCCTCTCTTTTCATTTTGTAGTTCAATTGATAAAATTCCTTTGTTGTCAAATAATAATTCTGAGATTTGACACCTGCTTACATAAAAAACCGATTAATATCTTGATCTAATAATTAAAATAAATAAAAAAACAAATATTGTGGAAATGATTATGACTAATGGGTGATGATCAACCTCGTGATGTATAAAATGATGTGCCTTAGGTGCATGCCATAACTCAAAAACACTTCTTCTATGCATATAGCTAATACTAGTAGCCTAGTAGGGTATATGATTCGTCACATGAAAGACTAAAGAGACTTGCTGGATAAGAAGGAGGAAAAAGGTGAGGATTTTCGGGCAGAGAAAGGTCCAAAGCTTCAATGGAGTTTGGTAGGATTAGGATTGTTGAAAGCGATTCTCAAAAAAAAAAGGATTGTTCAAAGCAAGGGGAATCATGATTTTGAAACGGCTATGGTAAACACAGCTAGACTTTTGCATGCATATATAGACAGATATATCTGTCATTAATACTGAGAGGACAACAAAGGAAGATGGCGCTGGCAGCTATCAGCTATAGCAGTATTACGGTTTCAGGTTAAGTGGGTGTCTTACACGTGTCCTCTCTTTTCAGGTTTGGTCTCCTTTTCCACCCCGGCTTCTACTCGACTGGTAACGCCTTCTACTATTCTTAAGGGCCGTATTTTCATGAACAGTGTGATACGCGTTTACAAAATATTTTAAAAGTTGAGGTAACTCAAAAGATAATTACAATTCATTTTTCTTTCAAAAAACCAACATGCGTATACAAAAAAAAAAAAAAAAAAAAAAAAAAATGAAGAAGAAGAAGAAGAAAGAGAGAATAAGATTCTAACATGTGATTACATTATTAGTATATCTTTTCATGTTACAAACTTTCAACAAATAAATAAGGGTATATTTTGCATGCTATAATAGTTCATTTAATGAAATAGTTATTCATGTGTAAAAGTGATTTAATCATTTGCACACTAACTAATGGCACTTTGAGCATTGTCTAATTATATTTATAGACTCTATAATTTATATATAAACAAGTTTATGTTCGTGTATTTACCAACAAATCCATATAAATATAAAACCTACCCGATCTTATTTTTATTACATAGATTAATTATTATATAACAATAACAATAACTATTCTTTAAATTAATGAATGTGACTATTCCTTTTTTAAAATAGCTGTAGACTTGTAATAGCTATCTGATAGTTCATGTAATAAGTTTTAAAATTAATATATTCCCAAAAATATAATTATTCTTTATACATCATCTATTATTAGGAATTTAGAGGCTCTTTTTTAAATTTAAAAAGAAAAAAAAAAACAATTTGTATTCCTACATTGCATTGGTTGTTTTTTTTTTTTTTTTTTTTTTGTTCTTTTTTTTGTTTTGTATTTCTATATACAAAATGACCATTAATTTGAAATATATACCAATTATTTGTATTTCTACATTGCGTTGGTTGTTCTTTTTTTGCATTTGTATATACAAAATGATCATTTTAAATATACACCAATAGTAGTATAGAACAATGTTTCAAGTTTC
Organism: Quercus tomentella; assembly: GCA_028535165.1. Taxonomy (NCBI): domain Eukaryota; kingdom Viridiplantae; phylum Streptophyta; class Magnoliopsida; order Fagales; family Fagaceae; genus Quercus; species Quercus tomentella. The sequence continues at coordinate 45,679,558 of JAPQVY010000111.1, forward strand.
AAGTTTGAAAGCCTAAAGAGAATTAATGTTGCCTAGACCAAATTGTGATCTACCATCAAAAGAAAAGAAAATATTTTTAGAATTATAAACTTGTGTAAAATAAAGATAAACATACAAACATGTAAGTAAGGAAACATAAAAATAATGAGTATTAAGAAAATTTCATCTGCTTATGCCTCAAAGAGAAAGAGAGGGAGGGGGAGAGAGGACATTTATTTATGTTTTGTTTTGACAGCTGCTTGCAGTTCAAAAAATAAAAAATAAAAGAGTACGTGGTAGTGCCTAAATTTAAGGGATGCGGATGATAAGTTATAGTAATAGTTTTATAGTTAGTGTGTTTTTTTCCTTCAAATTCAAAATAAAGAAGAAGACATTAAAGAAAGAAAAAAAAATGCAATTAGGAAGCCGGAAAATTATAAATAAATGGTAAATCTTTTTTTGTTTTTTGAGAAGGTAATAAATAGTAAATCTTGTTAAAGAAAAAAAAAAAAAGTGAAAATGTGTTTGAGTGATTGGAGGAATATAGGGGAGTTGGAGCAATTCAAAATTCTAAATACTCAGTTTAAAAACCAATAGGAAAGTGGTTCTGTTTTGTAGGCAATATTTTATGTAGGAGTTAGAAATGTATTTTTACAAGGTTGTCCTCTAGTTTTGTCTCTGCTTAAACTTAAAGTTTAGGGTATTTTTGAACCAACGAAATGTTCATCCCAAACAGGAGAAACCTCTTAAATAGTAGTATAAATATATAAAATTACTGTTCCTAATATAATCCTTATTCAGTGTATCAAACGTGCCCTAAAGGTTTTGGAGTATACTTACTAAGAACACAAGTAGGTGCATTTAATGTTAAGTAATGTTTTTATACAAAGAGTCTTGGGTATCAAAAGGCGCCTGTTAAGGTAGAATTTAATAATGGAGTCGAAACCACTTTTATAAGAAGTCAAGCTATTTTCAATCTAAATTTTTAGGGTTATGTTAATGGATGTTTTTAGGAAAATTGTTAATAAACCATAATAGGAAAATTTTAATACCACTTTTATGAAAAATATAAAAACTTGTCAACAATATTTATTATTTTATTATTCTCAATAAAATGTTTTTAAAAATAGTTTCTAAACAAATGTCACATTTCCCAAATTTTAATTAACTTTTGCTATTTTTCGGTGCAGGTGAGACCCCTTGAAGTCTCCTTAATGAGTGCCTAAGGTACCTATTAATAAAAACCAAAAAATAAAGACAAGTTGTGCATTGTGGACAAATTTTTAATAAATAAACTTTCAACAAATAAACTAAGATTTGGGAGTGTACTTATAACTAAGAGAACAAATTGATGCACTTAATGTTACGTAATGTTTTTATGTACTGTATTTTGTAAAGGGTCCTGGGTCTCAAATGGCACCTTCTAAGGTAGAATTTAATGATAGAGTCGAAACCACTTTTGGAAGAAGTCAAAACCAATTTCAATCTAGATTTTTATTAATTAACTTTAGATGTTTTTCAGTGTAGGTGAGACCTTTGAAGTCTTCTTAATGAGTGCTTAAGGTATGTATGTGTATTAACAAAACCCAATATACAAAGACAAGTTGTAATATATATAAACACACAATTACAACAAATTTTCAATATATATAAACACACAATTACAATGATTTTTGAGTGCAAACTAATGAATTGTTGATAGTTATATTTTTATCTTTGAAAAGTGTGTGTTTTTAATTCATAATTTTATATTTGTTGTTTCTTAATATGTAACATTTTTCACTAAAGAACTAATCCAAAGGTAGTTAAAATTTATGTTGACTTTAGATGTATAGATTGTACATACATATTAGAAGAGGGCAAAAGTTTAACTCAAACATGCTTGGGATTATCTTGCTATATGTGGTGATTAAAGAGACTATTTATTTGTAGTTTTAATTACATGACTTCTTTATAAATTATGTGATTTGTTTAAATAAACATATAAATAGTCTTATAAATCATTATATAGTGAGTTAAAAAATATAGTTTCAAACATGGGCAGCGTTACATTAAGGCCAAGGGGTTCAAATGAACCCCCTGACCTGGCCCAAACAAAATTTTTATATATAAATTTTTTTTAATTTTTTCATTTTGGCTCCGTAAAATAAAAATTTGAACACCCTAATCCTAAATTTTGTTTAATCCCAGTTGAAATAAGCTTGAAGTTAGATTATGATCATCTTAATTTTAATTTCACAATATTTTTACAATAATATGAGGCAAGGTGTAACTTCTTTTTATCTGGACCCACGACTAACAAGAATTTTTTATCTACCTTTAACAACTGGTTACCTAGATTTTGTTGTGGAATTTTTTTGAAGGTATTGTGTCAGTTCCAAAAATTTTGCTCATTCATTAAAATATATATATATATATATATATAAATATATATATATATATATTCTTTTTAGGATTCTAGCTTACTTTGCAGTTGACAACGAAATGAAGTTGTTTTTCCTTGCACTTTTCTTCTTCATTAACAAAAAAATTACATCACTGTTATAACCAACAAATCTATATCTATATCTGTAATTTTTTCCTCATTCTTTCTATCTCTGTTTCTCCCATCTATTTTTTTTCTAAGTTTTTATTTTTATCTCCAATTCTAAGAGAGTGACTATGTCTATGTGTATGGTTAAGAAGTCATCCACTTCAAAAGCAAAAACTTATATTAGTTTCTATTTTTTTCTTAGTTTCACATTTACTCCTAGTCCTACTCCAAAGTGTGTTACTAGTCTTCTCCTTCTTTATCATATATTTTTATATAATTGATATTACATATAAATATAATAAGTTATTATTAATTTGACAAAAATGTATGATTAGTAATTTAATTATATTAGTTTATGTATTCAATAGTTGTTGTTGTCTTACCTATTTTATAATGGTTTTAGACTATTGTATAATATAGTTGTATTGTATACTAAATTGTATTTAGAATATTATTTTAGATTATTGTATACAATATGGAAGTTATATCTATAGAAAAAAAGATTAATCATTTAATTTTTTACTTGCCCCTCATGACAAATGACAAATTCTTAGCTCTGTCATTACTGACCCCTCTAGAAAAAATCCTAGAATTGCCACTGGTTTCAAACATGTTTGGAGCAAAACTTTATCCTTTGCTTATACAGTTAAATAACCATTTGCAAAAGTATTCAATTAGGAGTTGAGATAGGGTTGGAACTACATCTCCTCCATGTGGATTTGGTTAGCCCCAGTCGATGCTATTTTTGATTATTCAGATATAATGGTATAGGTACGTATCTGAGTGAATTAAAGTTCATAAAATTGACTGGTTTAGGATCTTATGAAGAATCATTAAGAGAATGTACGTAAAGTAGGGTACTAGGTTCTGTTCAGTGACAATGAAGCTTACGATTCATGATACAAGGCATTTAAGATTTAACATGTTATGTGATAATGTAAGTATGGAGGTTCTAATCAATCATCCTCTAACAGGAAAAAAATGTTGGTTTTATTATAATACTAGTATTAGCGGACAAAGCGCAAGAGACGTGTGTGTATTTATATTAAAACTCTATGACATTTAGAAACGTTAAACATTAAAGAAAATAAAATGCAGAATATGAACTGCATTTAGAAGAACTTGCCAGAATGCCCGTTTCATTTTCTTCTATAATAAATCTCTCTCTCTCTCTCTCTCTCTCTCTCTCTCTCATGTTGTTGTTGTTTTTAGTATTTGTTTCTGCTAGGTTTCCATGCTAGTTGTTTGGTTGTATTTAGGTTCATCCACCATTATATATATGCGTGTGTTGATGAGTTCAAGTTAATATAAGTATGTAACTATAAGCTATGTTATAACACTTCATTTTTTTTTTTTTTATATGGTTGGATTAAATTTTCTTCTTATACTCTACAAGCTTCTAAAATTTCAAGGTAATCTTAGATCAATAATTGTGGGTTTCAGTTAGTTTAACTGGTAAAATCTCTGATGGTTGAATAAGATATTTGAGGTTCAATTTTCGACTACACCAAAAACTGATCGGTCTAATGATAAATAACTATAAACTTCAAAAAAAAAAAAAAAAAATTATGTTATCCAACAAATATTTAAACTTCAAATTTTTGTATTTAAAATTTTGTATAAAAGATGAACTTCTAAATAGAATAGTAAATGAGATTGAATGGCACAAAACTTGATATATATATATTAAGAATATAAAAAAAATATATAATTTAATGATGAGATTTTTAAAACATTAAACCGAAAATTTTATTAATGGATAGTGTGATAAAATAGACTTAAAACTTCCAAATTTTTTAAGTGTAATAGACAGTGTGAACATCTCACAAGTCAAACAGTGTCCCCCCGGGACCTCTATTCTCTGTTGTATTGCTTTGGTTCCCACTTCCCAAGATGTATTTAGGATATAAAAAAAAGAAGCCAGCCTCACGTGAATTTGTGGATGGAGGTTAGAACAAATTTAGTATTCAGGTGAGAAGGGCCTAACCATTAACAATTGGTGGACATGAACTGGTATTTTCCGACTCTTTAATTTCTACCTAAATTTTAGTACACAGTTTCATAGAGCCTTACATGAATGGAACCACTAGTATTACAAAACTAACACCTTGTATTTTGTAATACTCTTCTTCTTCTTTTATTTTTTTAAGATCCATCTTCCTATCTTGGTGTGGGTTTGCCAAATCATTTCCACAACTCAATCTTTTTCTTTTTGCTTATATTTACAAAAAAAAAAAAAAAGGGTAAGTGAGCAACCTAGTTGACGTCTTCTACCTCGACGTGATTATGGTGACAACTTACTGAACTCGATCCTACAGGAGCAAAGGATCCTGATCACTAGTGAGTATGAATTGAGAACATAAAATTTTTTCCTAGATGCTTCCCATTACGGGATTTGAATTTAAATCTTATGTGAGGGTCCTTTTTTGGATAGTGTCCAGGCCCATGTTGAAGCAAGGACCCTGGGCCTTTGAGTTGTTGTTTAAAGGGACTGAGTTTGGTTCACCGCAACTAAATGGACTGTTTACAAACCAAGTGGTGCACAAAGCAAGAATCTTACAATACGTACATACTAGCAATCAAGAATATATATGTATTGAACAGTAATAAACAGTAGATGAACAATATAATAAAGAGAGAGACAAATATATTGTTAAGGATCCTTAAAACACTATGAAATATTTCATTACTTTCTTTAGTTGTAAATCACAATGTGCTCACTAAGACATGTTACAAAGTTCAAATGAGCTCAAAAATTACAAACTTAGATAACTATTTAATCCTCTAAGACTTGCAAAGTTTGAATCCCTTTGAATTTAAGTATTTTCTATAGTGACTGTTTTGGGATACCGAGCGATATTTCTCTTTCTTTTACTACTTTTTATGAGTTTTTGACAGAGTTTTCTTAATGATTCTGTTATGATTCACTATTGCTGAATGCCCCTTCAATGTTAGCTGCTTCTCCCTTTTATATCGTCATTCTAGGATTCCAGGGTACCACTAATTCCCCTCCTCTGCTCCCCTGGGTACCAGAGCCCATGTTGTGCTAGCCACTCTAATGACTAGTCCTTTCCTTGTTTCTTATAATTTTCTTCTTTCGGTACTGTTTCCCTAAAAGTTTCTTGTTGACTTTCCATTCTGGGGTGTCCTTAGAGGGCTGACCTTCAATCTCTCTTCCCTCAAGGCTTCTAAACCTTACCTTTTCAGACTCAGCTTTTTAGCTATCATTCTTTTTGTCATTTTTCCCAAGTGAGCTGAATCCATTCCTACCAGGTTGAAGGTTTTCCCTGCTATTTCTCTTTATAATTCTTCTTTCTGAGTTGCCCGAGGTACCAGCCCTTGTTCATGAATTGTTACTCTTTAAGCCTTCTGGTTCCTTTCTGCATCATTGGGTGATTGAGAAGGACGTATCTGTCTTTCATTCCATGTGTTTCTTAGTATTCTTTTTGAACTGTCTCAATCTCATCCTAGCTGTGCTGCACGTTCCGAGGATCCCGAGCCCCTAGCAGCCTCTGGGTATCCCGGTCCAGTTCTTCCCACTGGACTTCCTTTGATTTTCTGATCTTGACAGGCTAGGCTTTTTTTCCTTTCTTCCCTTCATTTCATGGGCCCTAAGGCTTGTCCTTTCGTGGGTTCTGGGTTTTAAATCTTTTTTAATGGACTTGTGACATCATTTTCTCTTGTGGTGAGCTTAACTCTTTTATATGAGGTTCACCCACTGTATTATTTTGGGCCTTGGACTTATAACTTTTTAGACCTCAACAAATCTCTACCTCCTAAACTCTTAATACTGGACTAAGCACCCACAGTGGGTCCACCACTCAATCATATTTATTTAGTGCTTGTAGTTTTTAGATAAATACTAGTACCATATTTAAGTCAACAGTCAACTTCTTTAATGCTCATTAAATAATCAACAAAATTTGAAGAACAATATTATTTACACGCATGTGGTCAATGACAATTGATATTATGGTCCGTTTGGATTGAGGGAGAAGGAGGAGAAGTAGAGTAGAGTAGAGTAAATTTAGCACAAAATTAATTTATTTTTAGGCAACTCTTCTCTATTTCCCTCCACTCCCCCCTCCATCCAAACAGGCCATTAGAAATTACTACTAATTTATTATTTTGTGTTTCGGATTTTTTTTTTCAAAAAATTTGTGTTTTTAGATAAATACAAAAAACAGGTGAAACTTCTTTAATTTAATGCTCATTAAATTATCAACAAATTTATTATGTTTGTCTTTTTTTGGCACCGCACCGCTCCCGATCGGTGTTTCATGTTTTGTAATTTTACACTGCCTCAAAACTACAAATAGGGTTGGGCTTTTTTTAAGCCTTTTTTCAGGCTGAGTTTTTTTTTTTTTTTTTTTTTTAATAACAAGAAAAGGCCAATCAAATATACACCATAATAATTCATCAAAAAATATATATACATATATACATCATAATCCCTTTTTTTTATCTTGTTTTAATCCAACTTTTATTGTTTAAACCATATTCTTATTTGGTTTGACTTACTTTTTTTTTTGAGAATCACTCATTGAATGTTTTTTTTTTTTTTGAGAGAGAGTTTCAATCTATGACATTCGCTCCTGATGATAGCTCTATATTATTAGACCAAGACACCAATCAGTTTTTGGTGTAGGTGGGGATTGAACCCCAGATCTCTTATTCAACCATCAAAGACTCTACCGGTTGAACTAGTTGGAACCCACATGCAACCATGAACCAAGACACATTTGGCTAACTTCTCAAAAAAAAAAAAAAAAAAACACTATTGACTATACTAGCTGTAAGGACTCAATTTGTCACGATCCCAACTGATATGGGTTTCGTACGTTAAAGGCCCAAACAATAAAATTTGTAGAGCGTGGGCCGAAAGGCTAGGCCTTGGTCACCGGACAGTGGTTGGTCATGGTGTTCATGGTAATCGCACAAGGGCGTATCATGCTTGCTCAAGAAGATTTTCTCCTCGGCACGACTTGGGAGGCTCTAGCTCTTGGCTTTTGTCCCCCCCCCCTCTATTGGCTTGCTTCCCTCTCCTTTTATACTAGCCTTTACCCTCTCGCCAACGTCCACGTGTAGGTTCAGCTTTCGAAGGCTGATGCCTGTCCCATCGGCCCATACCTAAAGTGGTTGGGGGCGGTTGTAAAAGCTGAAAAGCATTGCTCTGTCAGGCGCAGAGTACTTAATTACAGTAATGGCAGCCTTTCCCTTTTCTTTTGTCAATTCACTATTCAGGGGTCCTTTCCCCATCAATGCGGAGGTGTTTAGCTTTTCCTTGAATCGCTCATACACCGTACTCACCCTTTCTTCCAGAAGCAATTTAGGATGCCGAGGACAGAGTCATTCTTGGCTATATCTCTAGGCCATTTAGACTTCGGTTGCATGTCCTCGGCAACGCCTATCCTCGGCGTGAGCCTTGGGCCTTAATGCAAAGCGGGCCTGGATCGCAAATTTTCTGGCCCCACAATAGCCCCTCAAAATCCTGCTACCCGGATCCTCGGACGGAGAGGAGGGTTTTGATGATACCTGGCATACGTCACGGTTTGCTAACACTTGTCCTTCATCAAGGCAGGAGCCTCGTCGTTTGCCTAGGACACGCCCCCAGTTGTGAGACATTCTCTTGGTTTTACCCACACCGTGCTCCTGTCGTTTCAGTACACGAAGCGCGCTTTTAATGAGGTCTCTTTACGAGGCGGCGCAAATCCAACGGTTGAAGACCGTTTTGGGAATCGAGCGGGACCTATCTCGTTGGTAGCTTTTCTTAGAGATTTGTACAGCATAAATGCCTCCCGGATTGCTCCCCATATAAGGAGTGCAGTGGGAGGTTATTTTCCTCACTCGCAGACCCTTTAAGCCTTCCAAATCCCCAACTTTCCAGTTTGTGCCCATAGCCCCCGTTACCAGTGTGATTGATTCGTAGAGAGTGATATAGCCAAGTTTGGGATGAGGATAGAGAGACCACACCCTCTCCAGAAGCATTGGGTTTCCTCGAGATTCAAGATGGTCCGGTTAGGGCAAGGGAGACAAAGACTCAAGACACTTCTTCCCCCTGATATGGCAAGAAAGGAGCCTCTTCTTCCTTCAGCCAAAATCCGAAGCAGGTGCAGATCGCATTCAAATTTTTGGTGCGACAGCACTGAGGTTTCTCATCGTCGGTACCATCCGTTTTCTCTAGAGCGCTACTAATATGAAACTTGCTTGGTTGCAGTCAGAGCTGGCACGGGGGTTAGGTTCAACTGCTTCTTCCTCTCTTCCTTCACTGGTGCCACCTTTTGCCTCTGCTTCTTCTTCTCTTCCATAACTGGGGTCATCCTAACATGCTGAGTTGCTGCTAGAGCCGAATTTAAAGGATTTAATGCCCCCCTGTATCTTTTCTTTTTTGGTTTTCTTTTTGTTTTTCTAGTTAGCTTTCGGTATAGGCTTGTTTAAGCCCCCGTATTGTACGCTATACTACTTCTTTGTCTAATAAAAGATGACTTTATCCCATTTTGTGTATTCCTTATTTTCTACAATAATTATTTTGCGAGTGGATGTGTTGGTGTAATTTTCTATTGAACAGTGCTTAGGGTCGATACCTTTGTTTAGCAAAAATGTTACCTCTTTGAATTTACCGAAACTGACGGGCATAACAATACCGACTTGGGATAGGTTAATCATACAAGGCTGACCGAAATAATAACTAAATGTTCTGCATTGCGTATGAAATAATCATTCGAGGACGTATAGCCAAAAATGAACCGTCCGAGGGAATCGCCGGGCACTAGAATGCTTTGCCACGCTTCGAATAGTATTCGTTGTCTTAAGTTCCATAGGTTTGAGTCCGAGGACCATGCAAGACCTTGGTTCTGTCCAAAACTTAGGTTTTCTTTTTTGAAGTACTTGGTTTCCCCATAGGTTTAAGTCCGAGGACTATGCAAGACCTTGGTTCTATCCAAAACTTAGGTTTTCTTTCTGAAGTACTTGGTTTCCCCATAGGTTTGAGTCCGAGGACCATGCAAGACCTTGGTTCTATCCAAAACTTAGGTTTTCTTTTTTGAAGTACTTGGTTTCCTCATAGGTTTGAGTCCGAGGACCATGCAAGACCTTGGTTCTGTCCAAAACTTAGGTTTTCTTTCTGAAGTACTTGGTTTCCCCATAGGTTTGAGTTCGAGGACCACGCAAGACCTTGGTTCTGTCCAAAACTTAGGTTTTCTTTTTTGAAGTACTTGGTTTCCCCATAGGTTTGAGTCCGAGGACCATGCAAGACCTTGGTTCTGTCCAAAACTTAAGTTTTCTTTTTGAAGTACTTGGTTTCCCCATAGGTTTGAGTCCGAGGACCATGCAAGACCTTGGTTCTGTCCAAAACTTAGGTTTTCTTTTTGAAGTACTTGGTTTCCCCATAGGTTTGAGTCTGAGGACTACGCAAGACCTTGGTTCTGTCCAAAACTTAGGTTTTCTTTCTGAAGTACTTGGTTTCCCCATAGGTTTGAGTCCGAGGACCATGCAAGACCTTGGTTCTGTCCAAAACTTAGGTTTTCTTTTTGAAGTACTTGATTTCCTCATAGGTTTGAGTTCGAGGACCATGCAAGACCTTGGTTCTGTCCAAAATTTAGGTTTTCTTTCTGAAGTACTTGGTTTCCCCATAGGTTTGAGTCCTCGCCATAGGTTTGAGTCCGAGAACCATGCAAGACCTTGGTTCTGTCCAAAACTTAGGTTTTCTTTCTGAAGTACTTGGTTTCCCCATAGGTTTGAGTCCGAGGACCATACAAGACCTTAGTTCTGTCCAAAACTTAGGTTTTCTTTTTTAAGTACTTGGTTTCCCCATAGGTTTGAGTCCGAGAACCATGCAAGACCTTGGTTCTGTCCAAAACTTAGGTTTTCTTTTTTAAGTACTTGGTTTCCCCATAGGTTTGAGTCCGAGGACCATGGAAGACCTTGGTTCTGTCCAAAAGTTAGTCCCTTGACAAGGGTACGGGGCATTAACTTGATGTTGGAAGCCCCTAGAACTACTCGTTCCACTGGCACTTCGTAGGGTAACCCTGAGTGGGAGCTGAGTTAGAACAACAACTGCTGGAAACGATGGAGAGGCTTTCGCCTAGCTAGCCCCACTGCCAGAATTATTTCTTTTGAGGGACCCTTGTCGACAAGGGCTTGATCCCACCATGACTAACCGCCGCCTGTGCCAACGCACAAGCCTTCCCACAGACGGCGCCAATTGTAAGAACTTAATTTGTCACGATCCCAACTGATATGGGTTTCGCACGTTAAAAGCCCAAACAATAAAATTTGTAGAGCGTGGGCCGAAAGGTTAGGCCTTGGTCACCGGACAGTGGTTGGTCATGGTGTTCATGGTAATCGCACAAGGGCGTATCATGCTTGCCCAAGAAGATTTTCTCCTCGGCACGACTTGGGAGGCTCTAGCTCTTGGCTTTTGTCCCCACCCTCTCTTGGCTTGCTTCCCTCTCCTTTTATACTAGCCTTTACCCTCTCGCCAACGTCCACGTGCAGGTTCAACTTTCGAGGGCTGATGCCTGTCCCATCGGCTCATACCTAAAGTGGTTGGGGGCGGTTGTAAAAGCTAAAAAGCATTGCTCTGTCAAGCGCAGAGTACTTAATTACAGTAATGGCAGCCTTTCCCTTTTCTTTTGTCAATTCACTATTCAGAGGTCATTTCCCCATCAATGCGGAGGTGTTTAGCTTTTCCTTGAATCGCTCCTACACCGTACTCGCCCTTTCTTCCAGGAGCAATTTAGGATGCCGAGGATAGAGTCATTCTTGGCTATATCTCTAGGCCATTTGGACTTCGGTTGCATGTCCTCGGCAACGCCTATCCTCGGCATGGGCCTTGGGCCCTAATGCAAAGCGGGCCTGGATCGCAAATTTTCTGGCCCCACACTAGTAATATACACTCATCCAAATGTGTTTTTTTTTTTTTTTTTTTGAATGAATCAACAGGAATTTACAATTAAAATCACAAATATCCACCTCCAAAAAAGCAACACCTATTTTGAATATCACTCGGAAATTCTAAATACATAATAATAATTTGACAACTTCAACATGATTCTCAAAAAAAAAAAAAAAAAAGTTGACAACTTCAAACATGCAAGCGCAACGCGTTATAAACTTATAACAATAATAATAATAAAATCTAAGATTCTAACACACTTAAACAAATAGTCACATACTCGAATTTTACAATTTTACACGTACTCATCCAACCTAATTACCTAATAAATATTCAGATAATAATTTTACAATTCAAATGTAAGGAGAACCGTTCATAAAATTCACAAAAAATCGTTTATAAAATTCAAACAATCTCTTCTCAGCCTTACTCATGACTCATGAGGGCGCACACACATACACACTCATAAAACAAATAGTCATGTATTACAAATTTACACGTCATTATCCAATCTCAGGGAACCAAAATTACACAATCACCACATATCGGCATATTGCAAGTTTATAAGTACAAGTATATAGACACCTCATTTTACAAACATTAAAATTTTCAATTTTCAATCCTTTCTAGCGCTAAGAAAAAAAAATGAAATAGTAATATATATAAATCCAATAATTATGAAAAAGATGATTTAAACTATATATCTCTCAATTGAAAACACCAAAAAGTGTCAGTTGAATTACAAGATTTATTGTAACAAAATTTCACAAGGGTGTGAAATCCCATAATTGACATTTACCCCAAAATTCAAACACATGTGGTCATTATGCAATCAAGAATATATTGATCTCTTTTTTTTTGGGGGTGCAAAATAGTGCTTTTATGAAAGATTAATTTTGATTGATCAAGAACAGTCTTACTATAGACATGCATGCTTAGGATTATTAATGTCCTTAAAAAAAACTGATTATAATTTAATTGATATTAGTTTGAATTTTTAATTATGGTAGACATTTAAGCACTAGATAATTCTAAGTAGATAATGCTGAATTCTTTTAAGTATTTACGATAATTATTTTATCTTATTGGATAATGTAATTATTTTGATTAATTGAATTTTAATTGTTGAAGAACATAATCAAGAAATAGTCGAAATAAGTTGAAAACCATGGATAATCACTAAAATTAATGAAAAAATTCAGATAAAAATAAAAATCTCTACAAATGAGATTTTGAGTGTGTGTGTGTGTATATATATATATATATATATAGTTTTTTGAGAGAACAGTAATTAGCCCTGTAGGTGCTCAAGAATTTTTGCCTTTGGCTTTTGGCTTTGGCTTGATTGTCTTGCCTTGCCTTGGCATGAATTCTTGTTGTCCCACATTGGAAAGATATCTTTCCTCTTCATGCCATATAAGGGATGACCAATGGTGATAGAGTACCACTAGTTTGGTTAATTGTAGGTGCTCAAGAATTTTTGCCTTTGCCTTTGGCTTTTGCTTTTTTGGCTTGATTGCCTTGCCTTGCCTTAGCATGAATTCTTGTTGTCCCACATTGGAAAGATATCTTTCCTCTTTCTAGCTTATAAGGGATGAGCCAATTAGAAAGAGTACCACTAGTTTGGTTAATATGTAACGACCCAAGGAAAAGCGCTAGCCACATCTGCGCTATACCTCAAAAGGACTAGTCACAATTGAGGCTCCTTGTAGTTGTTAATAAAACCCAGTTCAACCCAGTAAATACCCGATGTGGGACTCATCACACACCCACACACATCACACAATCAATCAATCAAAAAGCCAAAGGCAAAAATTCTTGAGCACCTACAATAACCAAGCTAGTGGTACTCTATCACCATTGGTCATCCCTTATATGGCATGAAGAGGAAAGATATCTTTCCAATGTGGGACAACAAGAATTCATGCCAAGGCAAGGCAAGGTAAGGCAAGGCAATCAAGCCAAAGCCAAAAGCCAAAGGCAAAAATTCTTGAGCACCTACAAGCCCTTTGACAGATAATTTTTTAAATGAAAAATAAATAATCATGTAAATAATTCAATAAATCACACATTGTCTACTCGGATTATCTGGTTCTTGCATGCATAACATTATCTTCAATTCAAATCAACAGAAATAAGTTTTTTGTTAAATTCTAAATAATCTTTTAAATAACCAATTAAAAACTAAATGAATCTTATGCATGCATGTCAATGGTGAAAACATCCTTTAAATAATAAAGATTGGTCTATTGTATACCTTGATAAAAAAATTTAAAAAAAAAAAAAAAAAAAAACTTTGACTTTTGACTCTGAAAAGTGAAAAGAACCATTTTACACTCAAATTCATTGAAGGCTTCATATAATATCTATTTTTTTATATAGAGTTTCAACCTATGACATTCGCTTCTGATGATTGCCCTTTTTTATTATTAGACCAATATACCAATTGATTTTTGGTGTAGATGAAGATTAAACCCCAAATCTCTTATTCAAACATCAAAAACTTCATCAATTGGACTAACTGGAACCCATATAAGATCAATTTTAATATTGGCTCAACTATGAAATGTTTCACCTATGTGAAATGAAATTTTACCCCCTAGTAATACTTGGGTTTAAAAAGGATTTTAATGGTTATGAAATAGGATGTCTACATAGAGGGGGGGGGGGGGGGGGGAAATACTTAGAGCTACATTCTGTTGTAAATTTTTTTCCATTTAAGACTATTTATAATAACATGTTTGGATATTTATGAGAATCATACCCTTGTCATTGTATTTTTTTTTGACAAATTTACATTTTTGGCCCGTAAGGGTTTAGAGTTGTTTTTTATTTTAGCCATTTAAATTTCAAAATTTTCATTTCAATGCTTCATTTTTTTTCCCCTCATATTAGCCCTAACTTGCGAGATCGGCTCCATTCCTATTCTCTCTCCTTTTTTTTAAGGGGAAAGACATGTGGCTACTAAACAATCCAAGTGTTAGAACATAACCTCATTAAATACAATTTTCATCTCATTATTTCTCTCTCTCTCTCTCCTTTTTTTTAAGGGGAAAGACATGTGGCTACTAAACAATCCAAGTGTTAGAACATAACCTCGTTAAATACAATTTTCATCTTATTATCTCTCTCTCTCTCTCTCTCTCCTAAGTCACCAAGCTATTGTATTTCTCTTTGGGAGCAAACAAAGGCAAAGAAGAAGTAGAAGACGAAGAAGGAGAGGAAGAATATTTGTTTAGTAACCACGTGTCTTTCATCTAAAGAAAAATGGAAGAGAACATGAGGCTTTTAAATGGGTGGGGATCAAACCGGTCCCAAGAAGAAGTAGAAGACGAAGAAGAACTGAGATCAATCTATGTTTAAACCCTTGGATTGTTTAGTAAACCACGTATCTTTCATCTTAAAAAAACAGGAGAGAACGAGAGATTTTTAAATGGGAGGAGAGTTGGTCCCAAATGAAACTATTGGCAAATAGCCGAATACCAAAAAATTTTGTAATGGAATTGGGCCTTCACAATAACAACAAACATTTCTTGTAGTGGCCATATTAGGCTTATATTCGTATTGGGCCTTTTGGGTCCAATATTCTGAACAAAAAGGCCCACAAAATAGAGAAGTGGTGACTGAGAAGGGTTTTTTGGCGCGAAACCGTTGGGTCCCTCTCCTTATTTTCCCGCCATATCTAGCCCCCTTTCCTTAGAATTCAGATCTCTCAGAAACTCACTCAGAGAGAGAGAGAGAGAGAGCTAGGGTTTCTGAATCCGACTCAGAAGAAGAAAATGGAAGCATTTGGTGGTTACTTCGTCGATGAAAAAGCCGTTCGAGTCGAAACCATTTTCCTCGACTTCCTCCGAAGGTTTCTTCTTTCGCTTTTCCAATTGTGAAATTTTCAATTTTTGAAAATTTTTGAGTGTTTTTGTGTATATATATCTGTGTATTTTTTGTGAAATTTGTGGATGGAATTTCAGCTTTAGGGTTGGGAATAATGCGGCGGAGCCGTACTACGAGGCGGAGATTGAGGCGATGAGAGGAAGCGAGTCGAGCACGATGTTCATCGACTTCTCGCACGTGATGCAGTTCAATAATCTTCTCCAGAAAGCCATTTCCGACGAGTACTTGCGGTTCGAGCCGTATTTGAAGAACGCTTGCAAGCGGTTTGTGATGGAGCAGAGGCCGACTTTCATCGCCGACGATAACCCTAACAAGGATATCAACATTGCCTTCTTCAACCTCCCAATTACTAAGAGGTATAATTTTTTTTAAAAAAATTTTAAATGTTTAATTAAAATTTTTTTTTGAAATGGTTTGTATTGAGCAATTGGGTTTTTTCTTCAATTATGGAATGTGCTTGTATTGTTTTGTTTTTTTCTTTGAGTTGAGTTGTGTATTGGGTGTTATGAGAAATCGAGAAGATTGCTTGTTAGTTGATATGGGCAATGGTGACTAGGTGATATATTTCTATTAGGAATAGGTTTTTGGTGAAAGAATATATGATCTTTTGGAAATTGACAATGGTTAATGATAAATTATTGATTGTTCCAAAAGCTTAAATTGATAGAAAATGGTGAATTTAATTACTTAATTGTATTTCTAACACTCCCCCTTCACATGTGATTTTTAACTTTTTGATGGAAGAGTAGAGATAGATAAGGTTTAAACTTAGGACCATCTACACTGATGCCATGGGCCCTAAAAGCTTAAGGTGTTAGGAAATAATGAATTTAATCATAATTCTAATAATACTTGCCTGTAAATTTTAATGGTTTTTGAGCTTTTATATCTTTTGTCCACAGGTTGAGGGAATTAGCTACAGCGGAAATTGGAAAACTAGTATCAGTGACTGGAGTGGTGACTCGCACAAGTGAGGTTCGACCAGAGCTTCTCCAAGGGACTTTTAAGTGCTTGGAATGTGGGAGCATCATAAAAAATGTTGAGCAGCAGTTTAAGTACACTGAGGTGGGTCTGAAGTAGTAATTACTTTGTTGCTAATTTGAACTAAGTAGTGTTTCAGTGTTGTGTACTGAGCACAATGGTGGATTGTAAACATATATTCATTTGTGTTGACTGTGAGGTTGCAGCCAACAATATGCGTGAATGCAACCTGTGCAAATAGAGCAAGGTGGGCGTTGCTTCGGCAAGATAGCAAATTTGCAGATTGGCAGAGGGTAAGAA
This sequence comes from Quercus tomentella, assembly GCA_028535165.1. Lineage (NCBI taxonomy): Eukaryota > Viridiplantae > Streptophyta > Magnoliopsida > Fagales > Fagaceae > Quercus > Quercus tomentella. Next base: position 45,696,138 of record JAPQVY010000111.1, read on the forward strand.
TGCAGGAGACTTCCAAAGAGATACCTGCGGGTTCCCTTCCCAGATCACTGGATGTTATTCTGCGCCACGAGATTGTTGAACAGGCCAGGGCTGGTGACACGTAAGATAAATTTACTTTCCTGGATTCATGTTGGGTCACTCAATTTGCTTTAATGTCTTTGTTCTGCTTAATACAATAATCTTTTGGTTAATTTGATGACCTAACCTCCAATTTTTGCCCGATTTTCCATGTCCATACAGGGTCATCTTCACTGGCACTGTGGTTGTGATACCAGACATAATGGCATTGGCATCCCCTGGAGAGAGAGCAGAATGTCGTCGTGAAGCTGCTCAGCGCAACAATTCCTCTGTTGGAAATGAAGGTGTGAGGGGCCTTCGATCATTGGGAGTGAGAGACCTCTCCTATCGCCTTGCCTTTATTGCCAATTCAGTTCAGGTTGGTCATTGAGTGGTTTGTTATGAGCTTCTCTTTTAGTATAGTTACAAGAGATGTCTTTCTATGATCTTTGTTTCATAAATGCCTCTTTGTTCAGATTGCTGATGGTAGAAGGAATACCGACATCAGGAATAGAAAGAAGGATGCTGATGAAGACGACAGCCAGAAGTTCACAGTTAGTTCATTGATCCATTGTCTCCACTAGTTTTCTTATAGGTCCCTGTTTGCCTGAGAAGTAGTTACGTTGATCTGTTTCTTGATTGCTCTATGTTGCATAATATCCAGCTAATAGAATGCTGTTACTTGACTTCTTTGATGTTAGAATATGCTCATGATTCGAGTTAATGCATGTAGAATCTCCATCTTGGCTGATTATGTATGTAATATGCAAAGTATATTGTATGCCTCTCAAGAGGATCCCAGTCGGCAATATTAAACTCTTTTCAGAATGTCTTCAATATTTTGATGATTCATTTCCCTGGCTCTCATCATATTTATATAAGAAGCTTTGCATTGCTATGTTCCATTAGATTTTAACACTAATATATTTGGAAAAATACCCCATAATTATGGTTATTTTGTTAATATGGCAGGCAGAAGAACTAGATGATATTCAAAGAATGAGAAACACTCCCGATTTTTTCCCTAAGCTTGTTGATAGCATAGCTCCAACTGTGTTTGGACACCAAGATATAAAGCGAGCAATCCTTCTTATGCTTCTGGGTGGCGTTCACAAATTTACTCATGAAGGCATCAACCTAAGAGGTGACATCAATGTCTGTATTGTTGGAGATCCCAGTTGTGCTAAGTCTCAGTTCCTCAAGTATGCCACTATTTCTGCTTTTTATCATTTCAACTATCATGTTTTGTACTTTTGTACAAACCACTTACATATGCTGGGATATGAATTCACAGGTACACTGCAGGCATAGTTCCAAGATCTGTTTACACATCTGGAAAATCCTCCTCCGCTGCTGGGTTGACTGCAACTGTGGCCAAAGAACCAGAAACTGGTGAATTCTGTATTGAGGTAGAATTTAATTTATGTTTACCCTTTTGTAAATTTGATCCATGAATTGTATTGGATCCTATTAGTCACGGTACCTGTGTTGGGTTAGCAGGGAACTAGAAGACCATTTTCATCAAACTGCCAAAGTTTGATATTTTTATTGTCCAAGTTTGTTGACATTATCAGAGGGGGTCTATACCTTTGGATCAATAGTTTTCTCAATTTGATCCATTACTAGGATATTATTTATGATTTTCTTTGCATTGTATAAGTCAAAGGGCTAGGAAACAAAGGTCTGAGATATTCCCCAACAGAGGCAGATGGTGATTTAAGCTGTCTGGAATCAGTTAATCAAACTTACAATCATTTTAGTAGACATATCATAATTAAGTGTGATGGGATTTCCAAAAACTGAATAATTTGAACAGTAAGATTTTAGGCCAAATATCTTGTACCCTTGATTTTTTTTTTCTCATGCACTTATGACTCCTAAAACAAATTCCATTAGCCATTGCTAGTGACTCAACAGCATTACTGCATTCTCTACTAAAATATTAATGTGATTCATATACAAGTAGTCCAAGCAATGTAAGACTTAAATATTCTTTTGCAATGCTTGTCAAGTGTGAAATCATCAAGCTTGCATGTCATTTTTCAATTGTACTGTCTTGTGTCAAACTTGTTAAGGGAAACATTACATTGTGTTGTGTAAGATTTCTAAATTAAGCCATTAGTTTTGTTAAAAGGAGAACTGCTGGATTTGCATTGGCCATCACAGAAGAGTGGAACTGGGACTTGCAAGCCCCATCACTAATATTAAGGACATGATGTATATACTAGCTTGGTAATGAAATGCAATAGCTGTTGACATACTTATTCTGGATGCAACTCACTGGGCTCAAACACCCATCAAGAGGAGAAAGAAAATATGAGTGTACAAAGCAACATTAGTGTGAACTACAATAGAGTGTACAAAGCAAACATCTATGAGAAGGAAAGGATGCTTGCATTTTGAATTTTCTTTTTGGCCTCGTCATGTGTCTAATATCTATGCATATCAAGCAATGTTTTATATGGTCTGATATATCTCATCTGATTTTAATTTCAGGCTGGTGCACTGATGCTTGCTGACAATGGCATTTGTTGCATTGATGAATTTGACAAAATGGATATCAGAGATCAGGTAATTATTTTATTGATTTATTTAAAACAAATTGGCATTTTATGCATAGAGCAATTTCAGATATCTAATATGTAAATGGACTTGAAGGTTGCAATTCATGAAGCCATGGAGCAACAGACAATAAGCATCACAAAAGCAGGTATACAAGCAACACTAAATGCTCGGACATCAATTCTTGCTGCCGCCAACCCCGCCGGGGGGCGATATGACAAGTCTAAGCCACTTAAGGTAAGAATATTGTTACAGCTGATAGGGGCACCGTGCAAGTGTTCTCAAAAGTGCATGGGTTTTTGTCCTAGTCTTTCACTCTTTTTATATTTTCTATCGTTGCGTGAGAAACGTGAGTCCTAGTCTTTACAGCGGTGTGACTGATTAAATTTGAAGTTTTTATTTATGATGGCTAATCTCTTTAATTTATATTTTCTCAGTATAATGTGGCTCTTCCCCCTGCTATTCTTTCAAGATTTGATCTGGTATATGTTATGATTGATGATCCAAACGATCAAACTGACTACCACATTGCCCACCACATTGTGAGAGTACATCAGAAGCGTGAAGATGCACTCGTTCCTGCCTTCACAACTGCAGAGCTGAAACGTTATATTGCTTATGCAAAAACTCTGAAACCCAAGGTCTGCTGTTTACAGTTTTCTCACTCATCAGGCTGTTTTTTGTCAGGTGAAGCTTCTTTAGCCAATGTGCTCTGCTTCTGACAGTGTTTAAACTAATGCAGCTAACCTCAGAAGCTAGGAAACTGTTGGTGGACTCTTATGTTGCTCTCCGTAGAGGCGATACAGCTCCAGGGAGCAGAGTTGCTTATCGCATGACAGTAAGGCAGCTGGAGGCACTGATCAGATTGTCAGAAGCCATTGCTCGAAGTCATTTGGAAACACAGGTGTTCTAAGTTTGGCAACTTATTAATCTGCATTGTGATTGTAATACATTCTGCATTACACTTAAAGAGATTCTCTTTTGCAGATACATCCACGTCATGTTAATGTAGCGGTGAAATTGCTAAAAAAATCCATAATCAGGCAAGAAAATAATGAAAATATGTTGAAGAGCCTCTTTTGTCTTTCTCTCTCATGTAGTTTTTAGGCTATAACGTGTATTCTATTTTGCCATGTAGTGTGGAGTCTGGCGAGATTGATCTGTCAGAGTTTCAAGATGAAATTCGTGATGATGGCAATGTTGGTGGTGATGGAAATGATGGAACTGGCCCAGATGATGCTCAACCAAGCAACTCTACAGCTGAGCCAGCTTCTGGGGATGTTGGTGAGATCACATTGCCCATGCTACTTATTTAAATTATTCATTGTTAGACTTACATAGACAACCCATCCATTCTTTTTAATTGTTTTATGATGTGCAGAAAGTGGAGCAGGGTCTTTAAACCAACAAGGGAAGAAACTTGTGATCACGGATGAATATTTTCAAAGGGTTACCCAAGCTCTAGTTATGCGCCTTAGACAGCATGAAGAAACTATAACGCAAGAAGGTAAACCAAATGCACCCTTTGCTATTTATTGTTTTAATAGATCCTTGAATATCTCATGAAAGGCGATATTCAACAAAACATGTGCTGCTTTAGAAGTTGTTCATGGTTTATTAATTCTTCATCATTGTAATCCATGGCCTTGAAATATTTTGTGGGCTTCATTTTTGCAGGGACTGGGCTGGCTGGAATGAGACAGAGGGACTTGATTCAATGGTATGTGGCTCAGCAGAATGAGAAAAATAACTACAGCTCCATGGAGGAGGCAGCAACTGAAGTTTCCAAACTTAAAGCTATTATAGAGGTAAATCAACAGCAATCTTGCATCCTACCAAGTATTATAGGATCAAATGAATTAAGAAAATGGTATCTGTTAATTTTACATAACAAGTGCTTTGTAATGCAGAGTTTGGTACGAAGGGAAGGCCATTTGATAGTGGTATATGATGGTAGGCAAGCAGCGGAGGGTGAAGCTGCAGCACAGCCCACATCTGTATCTAGAAATGACAGAATTTTAGCTGTTAATCCAAATTATGTCATCGATTGAGGAGGCAAAGCTTTTAAGACTATGAAACCACCTCATCTATGGTCTCGACACTTCGTAGTTTTCTTCATGTAACTTAGCCATGTGTTCTGCAGCAAGTTAGGCTCTACAATTCTATGGTGGATCTGGTACAGATGAAAGTTTGGTGCCATCAACAGCCTAGTGCGTCTTAGACAGTTTACTAATGAAAGGAAGTATGGTTGCCTGACTGATTATTTTTCGATGTTATCTAAAGTACAGCTGGCTGCTGCTGCAAGAGCTGAATTTTTCTAGTAATTTGTTGTAACTTATGTCAGTGGTGCATCTCCTTGAATCTTAATCTATTTCATTGTGAAACTGTTGAGTTTCAAGCTGTTAATTGTAACATTTTTTCGTTTGTTTGCTGAAGTGTTAATTGTAACAGTTTTTTCAGTCTTTTAGTACTATAACCAGCTATGCGGAAACCTCAATTTAGGAAAAATCTCGTATTTGTTTAAAGTAAAATGCTTCAATTAAGCATAAAGTGACACCTAATTAACTCACTTGGAAAGTAAAATTTCATACAGAAGTAATTTCAAGAGACTTCTAGCTCAATTTACGCCTCTTGGTATTTTTAACATAGATTTTCATTCAAGATTCAAATTCTCTCCATTGTAGATATCGAATTAAAAAAAAAAAAAGTAATAAATTCATTTAAAATGCAATTGAACATGCATTTGAGCCTTCATGCAATTACAAGTGTCTTTTACCAAAAGATACAGCTCGCCTAAGAATTGGTTTTTCCAAAAAAAAAAAAAAAAAACCCTATGAATACTCCTCAACTAACTATATCATAATTGGTTTAGCAAAAAAAAAAACTATATCATAATTGGACCCACTTTTTAATCGCTCCATCTTGCCAAGCAAGCCACAACAATTCTAAATTGTTTGGGGGCATGATATGATCAATTTTCCAAAGAGAGATTGCCAACTTTCATAGCATCTTTAGAAGTTACTATTAGTCGGCAACAAGCTTGTCTTTTTGAGACACTCTTTTATTTTCAAAATTATCATTAATAGAGGAATGACTATTCTTGGGAAGATTGACTTAATGATGAGAATGATAGGAGAGGCATGGTGTAGGTGAGTTTTAAGTTTATGGGAGTGAGGGTGTCAAGTTGGAGTTTTCTCTAATTGGAGGGGCATGGCGTAGACACAGACATCACACGTATCTAAAAATGATCACGTGTCACTTTCATGTCCCATTCAATACATTGAACCAAAGCTAGTCTCTTTAGGCCACTCTCATTTCAATTCAAGAAATGGTGCAAATTTGTTGATGTAGTGCGTGGCTTGACATACCACCCCACACAATTTGGTGATGGTCATGCCTTGACCTAAGGTGGATTTGGGCTTGGGCTTTCTTGAGAGAACTTTTGTGTCAAAATCTTTCACTTCAATCCAGACCTGAAATTAAATTTTTTAAGGATATCCCATCAGATATTTTTCGTATTTAGGAGAACTAATCCTGCGAAGAAGTTAGACCAGTAATTTAGTTCTTCAAGGAAGGAAGCCAGTCTCATAAAGGAACTTAAAATCTCTTGCTTTCACTCAATAAGCCACTATTGCTTACAAGTTCATCAAAAATCAATGTCATGCTCATGCATATGTGGGTCAAACAGCTATGGATTTAGACCCTGTGGCCCTTGGAGTTGGATGTCACTGATTCTACCCACCCCAGTTTTTGCTCCAATCTGAACATGACATGTAATATGAATTTCATTTATTTGCTATCCTGTATATCTGTGACTATGAACTGTAATGTTAAGATAAGATGGTATTATTTAGAAGGAAAAAAAAATGGTGTTGTTAAATGAATGATTAAATTCATCATTTTATATAGTTTTAAGATGGTGTTTAAACTTTTAGGACCATTAGTAATTTAATATTTATTTATAGGATATAATAGATGGTGCAGATTCATTGAGACAAAATTGGAGGCTCAAAAGTGAAATATTTTTGTCCAGAATTGATCAGATAAGATTTAATAAAAATCTACGGAAGCCAATGCATCCCAAAATCAAGTCCATACATAGTTAACATCAATTATTTTTTTCCCTTTTCATTACCAATCAATTTTCCTTTAGTCCTATCCTATGAGAACTTTTTTTGCTTGTGTGATGCAGACTTCTAAGAATCAATGTGTTCACGTTTGAGAATATCTCAAATTTGGATAGGAATAACGATAAATTAGAATTTATAAGTCTTATCACTATTAATTACCAATAATCACTTTCGTTTTCAAGATGACAAAGAGAGCATTTATAATCCGTCCTTGTCATTGGAGTTCTGCACTCAAACGCTATATACTACGTCATTTTTTGTATCTTGTTTGAGACTTCATAGGTGTTCTACCCCATAAAAAAATTAACAAAAAAATTAAAAGAATGTAATCAGTTTTCTACTAAGACCATTGAAATAGACTTTCTTATTTATATGTCACCCCTAACCTCATCAACTTTAGGATTAATTTTTTGTGTCTATTGGCTATTGCTCACACCCACACCATGGCTTTTTTATCAAATTATCAAGTTTAGTTTGCCTTAAATCATAGTTTTTACTTTCTAGTCTCTTTCATCTAGCTTCTCTCTTTTGTTATTTTTTTTTTCATTTATATAAAATAAGTGCACTAAAGCTTCATTGCATCCTATCACCTCTGCCATAAACTTGGATTAAGTTATATTAATCTACAAAATGGCCAGCTCTAGACTTTGCTTGTGATGTATTTTTTTTTTTTGAGGACTTTGCTTGTGATGTAAAGTGTATTATTATTCTGATTAGACAAGTATATTAACTATAAAGCTACCATTAAAAATGAATCAAGAAAAATGGCCCTACATGGTTTGTCTTAAATCTTGTACTTCTGTTCAAAGAATTGATAAGTTTATTCTTGTGGATGTATATTTGATTGTGGATGTATATTTGACAGGTTGTCCACCTAAATATGAGGCAGTTATAGTCTATAGATGATATAACAAAGCTTTTGGGGAAAAAAAAATCTATGAAGAGCTAATTTTCCTATCAGTTTATAGAAAGTGTTATATTGTATATAATTAAAAAGTATTGAGCTGTTATATATTAGTCTAATTGAAATAGAGCTCAATCTTCGTCTACATAAAAAAACTGATTAGTATCTTGGTTTGATGATAAAGAGTTATTATCAGGAGCGGACGTCATAGATTGAAACTCTCTGAAAAAAAATTGAATTAGAACTTGAGTCATTACTTATTATGTTTAGTTTTCTCTTAAAAAATTCTAATTAAATTAAGTTTGATATTCTGTATAGTTTCTCATGTCTAACTTTACTTATATATAAACTAATTTCATCTAAACTTTTTCGTGTACCACACACATGACACACTATCTAAGTATAATTTAGCATTTTACAGGCGCAATTTTGGGAGGTGAACTACTTGAGACTTTGGAAACTTTGAAGCTATACCGTATTTATTTATTTATGGACTTGGCTACAAACTTGGTAGTAGTCAATGACTACAATTCTAATTAAAAAAATTAACATGACTAAGAATTTTAAAATTTTAATCATTAGATTTCATATTCTTTATGTTTTTAACATGCATATCAAATTTCATATCAATAGAGTGTTATTTACCATTCGATTTACAAACTTAATTTTTATACATAATTTTAGACTACAAAACTTTGAAATTTAAACATTTGATTGATAATATAGCTATTGATCTTTGATCTTTTAGAAATTTTGCAATCATAAAAGATATAAGAAGAAAATGTAATCCAATGGTGGATTTATCAAAATTCACATTCACATCCAATAAAAAAAAAGGGTCAACTATGTTTTTGGTCCCTATCTTATACACCACCATATTTCAATTTGATCTCTAACCTTTCAATTGTGTCAATTTGGTCATTAACTTTTTAGTACCGTGTCAATTTAGTCAATGTTGTTATCTTTTGGATGAAAATTGATGACATGTCTAATGGCCAAAATAAAACATTAGCTTCCGTTGATGTGAGAATAAACTAAAATTTTATTTTGACCGTCTTCCATGTTATCAATTTTCATCCAAGATATAACAGTAGGGACTAAATTGACACGAGATGGAAAAGTTAGGGACCAAATTGACACAATTGAAAGGTTAGGGACTAAATTGAAATATGGTGTAAATGATAGGGATCAAATATATAGTTTACCCAAAAGAAATATTAAGTGAAATTATAATCATTAGCTACAACTTTATAGCCAAACTTTTCCCTTTAATTTTTTTGTTTAGTGGTCTAGTAAAAGATTACAAAGATATTCTAAGATCTTAATAGACAAAACAGGATTTAGGTTTTAAATTCAGTGATTAAGATTAGATGTATATGATGTGGTTGACAGGGGTAGTCACGATTCCACTTGGATGATTGGTCTAGCTAGCTGTCTGGGATCATAATTGTTAACAATGATGGAATCTGAGAGAGCTCAATTATTATTTTAATTAATTTCTTTTTCTAGCTAGGATTTAGCTTTCTTAGTTTAGAGTAAAATTAATTAACTATATATATATTCAGATTGAAGGGCATGACACTCAATCAAAACTTCTTCCAATTCTTTGTAATTAGCATTATTAATATATTACGGATTCAATAATTAGTAGACACTTGCAGGTTGGTAGGGCAGGCTTAAAATATTACACCCTAATAATTGTAACACTAATTGAGCCACATGAGCCAGTTGGTGTCAAAAGTGACAGCGGAACCAAAACTTAGCACCCAAGAGGGAATTTTTTTTTATTTTTTATTTTTTTACTTTGAAATCTATTTTTGTTTTTTTGCTTTGTTCTTTTTGATAAATGTTGCTTTGATTTTTATTTATTTTTAATTTATTTACTTGGGAAGCAAGGAATATTTTACATGAAGCTATATATTTATTCAAACATCTTTTGAATCATCAATTACGAAAGCAAAAACAAAGGGAATATGGTTTTTTTCGTTTTGGAGAATCAACATGGTCTTTGTTTGACCAAGAAACTTTTCATGTGTTTTGTTTATTGTTGGCTTTCAACTTTCAATTGTTTGAAACCAACAGAAAGTATTTAGAGTCTAGAAGGTGGTTTTTTATTTATTTATTTATTTATTATTATAATAAATTTTGGAGGAGTCTAGAAGTTTATAGAATTCCACGATTTCTTAGCTTACAATTCAGAAAATTTACATGGAATATCCCAAAAATTACACTAATCTTCTTTGAAAATTCACCACATTACACTAGTTACTTCCCTATAGTTTCATATTAAACACTATAATCTCCTTTAAATTGAGAAAAAAAAGAGTATAGATTGGTGACTCTGGAGACACTAATTTCCATTGCATGAACTAATTAACAAATTATCTTTTAACTTAAAAATGTTAATTAGAAATTGGTAAAACGTACAAGTTACTATTTGTATCTTTGAAAAAGTGTAATACTCAGAACAAAAATTATTATACTAATCCTCAGAGGCTTCAATTATTTAAGGACTTGCATGGTGCCAGTTGGACTAGTCCAACTTATTTCCTTCAAAAGCATTGCTTGTCATCAAAGTTTTGAAGTTTTAGTTATTTTTCAGTTTGTTAAAAACTATAATATATATTTTTCTAACTATGTTGCTTTCTCTTAGAGATAACATATAAAATATTTTTAGTATTAGAAAAGAAAAGCTGAAAATCTGGAAAACAAGGGTTCATAATTATTCCATTTGTGTGTAATTAATTAGTAAATGATTAAAAAAAATATTAGTGTCTAAATACTAATAACTTTTAATTGAAGATAGGTTAGCATCTAATTTGAAATAAGAAAGGAATTCAGTATAATACAATGATCAACACTATTTTCCCACATTCAATCTAACTCTACGATAGCTAATGTCTAATCAGATGACTTTAATCTTAAATCAAGATTAGGATACTCTACTTTTGATTCCAAATGAAAAGGGTATATTTCCTTGTGAAACTTTAGTTTTTTCATATATCTAAAGGTGTATGGTGCTATGTAATTTAAAAGGAAATGAAAGATAATTTCATTCCATTAAGTAATGAAAGATAATTTTAGAATCTTAAAAGGACAAGATCATCTCCATGGATTACATGACTATCACTTATTTGAGTGATATAATATATAGGTATGAAAAAAGTATCATTTGGTTATAAAAATCATGTTACCTAGAAAAGAATAATAATCTCTAACAGGATCATTTCCATGGATTATATGGCTATCACTGATTTGAGTGTTATACTATGGGTATGAAATAGTATCATAAGTTATAAGAATCATGTTACCTTAAAAATAAGAATAATAATTTCTATGACCCTTGGTCATTAATTAAAACACACATAAAGTCTCTGAATTAGGGTTTGTAGATATCTTTATAGTCCTTATAAAAGTAATTACTTACCCTAGCTATAGTTACCTCCACCATCTTTCTTAGTTCTTACAGCCAGAAGATATTGACAATAATGCATGCAAATGGTGTCGTATACCATAAATACAAATCTAATAAATATAATGTCCCACACCTACTGTTTAAGGGTACCATATTCTTTTACGAAATTAACTAAGGGACCATGTTAATAAAAACTCATGGCTTATTATAGCCTCAAAAGTACAGCAACCGTTAGCTAATCCATGTTTCTTGTCTGTCTCCAAGTCCTTTGTTTTTTGCCCAAACACAAATTAAATTATAAATCAAGGCCCATGTGAGTGCAAGCTTGCTTCCTATCATTTTTTGCATGACAACATGATTACATTCCCTTGAAAATGTAATCTCTTCCAGCACCATTCAATGGCAACAAATTTTTTACACGTGCATGTACAATATATCATGGGCCAGCTAGTCCCCTCTATTGTCAAGGTCATATTTTTTCTTCTTCTAGATATGACAAGATTTTTCTTGAAACCGATATATTAGAGTAAAAATCATTATATCTTATTGCTTGACAAGTCAAATAATCATATTCTTCTAATCATATTACACACAATATTACACATGCCCTATTTTTTAACTGAAACCGTGACTTATGTGATTTCAACATAGAAATTTTGACTTCAAGTCATGATTTCAGTTCAAAAATTAGAATGTGTGCAGCAAGTATTATCCTTAATATTTAATGATAATCTATATATATTAATAGCCAAAACTCAGAGAAAATCTAATTAGATTTCAATTGAATTTTCAATTTTGCTCCATATGTCCCATTTAATTTTTAATTTTGTGCCAAGTGAATTATTGAGTGTAAAAATCGAAGAGCCCAAATCCAATTAGATTCTAAATTGGATTTCAATTGGAGTCTAATTTTCTGCCAAGTGTCCATTTATTTATTTTTTTTAAATTTTTTGTGGTAAGGGAATTATTGGGTGAAAAAACCAAAGAGTCTAAATCCAATTAAATTCTAAGTCATATATATATTGAGAAACCATTACATATTTTAGAAATGTATAGTTTAAAAAAGTGTAAACTAATAATGTAACTTAAATCTCTTTTAAAACAAATATATAATTATGATTGTTTTTAATTATATCCGTATGAGTTACACAGTAATATAACTTAAAATATGTACGACGGCATGACTACACACATTCAAACAAATAATACACAGATATTCGAAGAATTGTGAATACCCTAAAATTCCTAGATAAGGGTTGGGAATTTCAACATTGTTGTTCTCGACCGACATTATACAAAGTCATTGGCGGCGTGATGGTAGAACCAGCGAAGCCACGTGGGAAGTCTGAGAAGGCAAAGAAGAGGCGCAAGAAAGAAACACATTTGTGTACAGATCGACTCCAAGCCAAAGTTTGAAACCTATGTGAGGACCCCACACATGCTATTTGCCACCTCAGTTTGAGGTGATTGCCAGTTGTCATCTTCCCCACCATCAGTCTTTACCATTATACCCCTCAGTGTTTTCACCTATTTACAGCTCCTGCCCTTGCTTTGAACCTTGTCAATCATCATAATACATAGTAAACAAACCTAACTCTTTTATCATAAAGTCCTTTATAGCCCTGCATGAATAAGCATGATATATATATTTTTTAGAGTTCACACATGTTTGATCTACCATGCCATTGAATTAAAATATACTTTCTCAGTCAAAGAATTCTACTCTATATTTAAGTATTCTATTTTATATTTTACTAATTATAAATGTTTCACTTTATACTTTACTAACTATAACAAGTTACACCAAATGACAATTCTATGACTTTTTTTCCGGGGGGTCAGTCAGTGGCAATTTTAGGAATTTTTTTCAAGGTGGTCATTAAAAAACTTAGATTATACAAAATCTAATAAAAATAAAACTTCATATATTGACGACAAAAAAAAAAAAAAAAAACACGCAAATACATAAAATTTTACATTTTACTTCTACGATTTTTTATTTATTTTGAAATTGTTACATGATAATCTCTTATCAATGCTGTAAACTATGTTTCTTTCAAAATTTTAGTTAAATAAAATTTTTCTTGGGTTTTTTCTTTTTGTTTGTAAGGACCTAATATATTGTTAAGAGGACCAAAGTTTAAGGATAATTTTTGGTTACAAATTTAGTTGTAGCCTAAGACTACAACTCTCACTAAACAAATTAACATGGTTACATATTTTGAAAATCTAACTGTTGAATTATATGTTCTTCATGTTCTTAAAACACATGTCAAATTTCATGTCAATCGGATTTTATTTACTATTTGATCCATAAACTTATTTTTCATGAATAATTTTAGACTACAAAAATTCGAAATTTAAATATTTGTTTGATGATATAACTATTGTTCTTTGATCTTCTTGAAATTTTGCAAATATGGAGGATATAAGAAGAAAATGTAATCCAATCGTGGATTTGTTAAAATTCACATCCAATAAAAAATATATATATATATATATATATATATATTGAGTGGAGTTGTTGCTTTAGTTTACAACCAAATTTGTTACCAAACTTTGTCCAAAGTTTAATTATGTTGAGCCTAAAAAAATTTAGGGTGGTCAAATTTTTTTTAAAATAAAAAATCATATTTTTTAAAATTTATATATAATAATAATTTTTTCCAGGTCGGGGTGGTCCTGTGACCCCCAAGACCCAATGTGGAGCTGCCCATGGGGTCAATAGTGGCAGAGTTAGGAATTTGTCATGGGGGCGAATAAAAAATAAAATAAATAAATAATTTTTTCTGTATGTACAACTTCCATATTCTATACAATAATCTAAAATAGTATTCTAAATACAATTTAGTATACAATACAATTATATTGTACAATAGTCTAAAAATGAGATCGGTACTAGAAAACAACTATTGAATGCATAAACAAATATAATTAAATAACTAATAAATTAATTATAATTGAATACATTTTTGTCAAATTAATAATAAATTATTATATTTATATGTAATATAAAAAAGATAAAAATATATGATAAAGAAGAATAATAACAACCTAAGAGTAGAAGTAAATGTGAAACTAAGAAAAAAATAGTAACTAATATAAGTTTTTGTTTTTGAAGTGTATGACTTTTTAACCATACACGTGGTCACTCTCTTAGAATTGGAGCAAGTTCTAAAAGACTTCTTGGACTTGACAATCTATAGAGCATTTATCAAATTACTTGGTCAAACAGAAAGAAAAACTAAGAAAACATAGAAGGGAGAATGAGAGATAGAGAGAATGAGGAAATAATCACAGATGTAAATACAGATCTGTTGGTTGTAACAGTGATGTAATTTTTTTGTTAATGAACAAGAAAAGTACAGGAAAAAATAGCTTCATTTCACTGTTAATGGCAAAGTAAGTCAGAGTCCCGAAGAGAAGATTTATTTATTTTTAACAAATGAGCAAAATTTTGAAACATTTTTTTCTTTCTTATAAAATTAAATATTTTAAGAGTAGTGCTATTTTCACAATACTTTCACAAAAAATTTCACAACAAAGTCTAGGTGGCAAGTAGTTAAGGGTAGATAAAAAAATGATGTCAGTTGTGGGTTTAGATGAAAACTAACTACAACTTGCCACATAACCTTTATTGTGAAAGTAGCAGTAAGATGGTCATATTCAAGCTTATTTTAGTTGGATTGAAACAAAATTTAGGGCCAAGATGTTCAAAATTTTATTTTAGGAGGTCAAAATAAAAATTTTTAAAAATTCTATACAAGTTTCATTTTATTATGTTAAAAAATGATATAATGTAATTTGTGGAGTATAAAGTAGTACACTTAGAGTGGAATAAAAGGTATTAATTAATTGGAAAATACTAGTATACACATCCTATTACACACTCTTATACACATAATTGAAATGCACTGAAATTATGACTTGAAATCGCGATTTTCACCCTGTAAATCGTGTTTAGTGCATTTCGAGTATGTATAAGAATGTGTGTAATAGGAGAAAGTATTCCATGTTTCGGTAATACCAACTCAGCATCTGTTTTGGTATTTCCTATCCAATAAATGAGTGACACCTGTTTCAAAAAACCACATCAGACTACTCCAATAAATTAATCACAATCTTCTATACTATCAGGAATATAAATTAATCATTTATTGGAGTAGTCTGATGTGGTTTTTTGAAATAGGTGTCACTCATTTATTGGATAGAAAATACCTAAACAGATGCTGAGTTGGTATTATCGAGACATGATATACTTTCTCGTGTAATTGAGTGTGTATAATAAAAACTGCATTTAATTAATAGACAAAGGAGGGTAATGAAGATCATATGATTGACAAGGTGGCTAGAGTAAAAGAACAAGTGGGTGTGTATTGTTTACCAAAAAAAAAAAAAAGTGGGTGTGTATTTTGGTAATTAAATTGGAACCTGGGGGTTGGTTTGGTAGGAAGTATGTCTATATTTTGATGCCACGGTTAAGCTCATAATGCATTGATTTGGAGGGGACAATTGCTGGAATAGTTGCATTGAGGTCCACTTCAACTGGAGACCACAGTAGCTACGACAAAGACACAAAGAGTTTAGAGGGTAAGTGAGAAAAAGAGAGACAGATTCTCTTAAGCTTCATCAAGTTTCTTTCTTGTACTTTGTGGTGGATCTCTAGCAATTTTATCTGTGAATATTGTTGTCAATTCTCTCTCTCTCTATATATATATAAAAAGGGTTACCTTTGAGTTTTTAAGTATTTGATTTTTTCTCTTGCTTAGTTTGTTTGTTTTTGTTATAGGCTATATAGGTAACATAGTTGAATTAAGAAACGAGATGGGTTATTGGAAATCAAAAGTTCTTCCAAAGATCAAGAAGGTTTTCGAGAAAAATGGTACCAAGAAATCTGCTGCTGCTGCTGAGGCTTGCAAGTCCTTCGACGAGTCTAAGGTATGTTACTTAAAATCTACTTCTTCTATCTTCAAACAAAAAAAAAAATCTAAAAACCTTTTTTGATGTTTTCATACATGCTTATGTAAAGAATAGCTCAAAAAAAGGTTCTTACTATTGTTTGATATGTGTGTATTTGGTTTAGGAGCAAATTACTAAGGAGTTTGAAGAGAAGAAGACTGAGCTTCAACCTAAAGTGCTAGAAATATATGAGGCTTCCTCAGTAGAAGTCAAGGTCAGATTATACACCAACAACTAGAGGCAATAGATAGGTAAAAAAAAACAAAAATAGAAAGAGAAAGCTAACTAACTTCAAATTTTCACCTCAAACAGGCTTTGGTTAAGGAACCTAAGGAGCCAGGCTTGAAGAAGCACTCAGTTGCAGTTCACAAGTTCATAGAAGAGCTGGTGAAAATTGGTATGGATTTTTATTTTTTATTTTTTTTATCCTTGATAATTTACCGATTATTATAAAAGCATAAAATGATAAGAAATAAGAAATTTTATCATTTAACTATAATATTTTGACACTGTCACACTTAACTCAAGGCCATATGCTATGATAATTTAAAAAAAAAAAAAACTACAACTTATACCAAAAGTTCAAATTGTTAGAAAAATTATGAATTTTACTATTTAACCGTTTAGCACTCTTGCCAACAAGTGGGTCCAATATAATTTTTTTGTTATGTTACTGTCTTTAGTAACTTTTTGTGGCTTGTATTTTACTTTTTCATGATTAACTATCGTTTAATCTTCTTTATTTTTCATGTTCACCTTGTTATATATTCACAGAGTTTCCAGGATCAAAACCAGTATCTGAAGCATCTTCAAAGTATGGTCCAGCATTGATTACAGGCCCAGTTTTCTTTGTTTTTGAAAAGGTATCAACTTTCATCGTCACAGAAGAGAAAGTCGAGCCAACCCCAGAAGCAGCAACAACAGCAACTGAAAAAGAGAGGGAGATAGTACTTGTTGAAGAAGAGAAGAAAGAAGAGGTGGTAGAGAAAATAGAAGAAGAAGAGAAGAAAGAAGAGGTGGTGGAGAAAATAGAAGAAGAGAAAAAAGAAGTGGTGGTGGAGGCTGAGAAAGCTGAACCAACACCAACACCAACTGAGCCTGAAGCAAAGGTAGAGGAAGCTGCAGAACCAGCAAAGCCTTGATAAAATCAAGTACAGGAACTCTCTTATCAAAGTGAACTTCGTGTGAAAGTTTATAAAAGTGAAATATTGATTTGTTATTCTTTCATCTCCTCCATCCTCTTCTTGTAAGATCTCTTGGATTTGTTTTATTATGGGTTTTTAAAAAAAAAACTTTTTCAAAGCTTTTTATTTATGTTTTAAGTGTATAAATTTTGTGAATTAATTGTATCATTTACAAAATAGTGAAGTGATGTAATTAAAAAAACAATGCTCTCATAAGGAGTTATTTGTTTGGATTTATCTCTCTCTCTCATAAGGATTTTTTTTTAATGTTTTTGCTAATGTAAAAAAAAAAAAAAAAAATTACCTCCAAATTTATATATACTTCTAATCACATGACTTCTTTTTAAAAAAATAATATACGTGAATAGTTTTATAAATTATCACGTATTGAGTTAAAAATAATTTTTACTGTAAAACCATAAACATTTTGTGACAATTTTTTACAAATATGATTTATTCGAGTAAAATTTATTATTATTAGAATAATACTAGAGATACAAACTATTTTATAAAAAAATTTACAAATTGCTAATGTGGTGAGTGATTATTGGTAAATGAAAAAGTGATATTAATGGTACGTCCAAGTGAAAATCAATAAGAGGTTGGCCATATTAACATTTTGTAAAAATATTGTAAAATAGTTTGTAACTGTAGCATTACTCTTATTATTATATATTTTTTAATATTAGAAATAGATTCGCTAAATTTCCAAAGGTAAATCTAGGGTACATCCACTTGATCCATTTTCGTCAACTACAATTTTGTAATTATGCTCCTCTGGTGAAAATTTTCCTTTGGAATAGTGATCCAAAGTAGTTTCAACATTTGATTTCAGTCTAAGATTCTAGCTCTAGAGTAGGAGGAAAATTTAAGTATTCTCTTAAAAGTGCTTGATAATTACGCATAGGTCTTAAAAGAGAAAAATATTTTTACAACGTCGTAATATTTTAGGGATCGTTTGGTAACGTTATTCTAGTAACGTTGTTTGTATTTTTTGAAAATATGTGTGGATAAAAAAATGTGTAAAAATACATATAATATTGTTTAAAAACTGAAAATATGTGTTTAAATACATGTATCAAACCGGTCCTTAACTTTAGCGGTTTTAGCCTTTAGAAAACAAACGGAATTAGTGGAGAATAACATGGCGTTTGGTGTGAGACGTAAAAGTTGGCCAAAACTATGTGCAATGTGTGGGGTTTCAATGCATGCAATTCCCGCTTTGTAAGGGTGACATGACTTTTCTTTTTTTCTTTTTTGGGTGAAGTGATATGATATATAATAATTATTTATGTGTGTTTGTTTTTAGTTGATGAACAATAAATCATCTAAATTAACCAACCATACCATTTTTAAATATATTATGCAATCAAAAGTAAATATAAATAATTATTTCAATCATCATTTAATAGGTTAAAGTAAACTTTCACCAACTTAATTTGGAGTAAAATTTTGTTTATTCATATTCTCTCTCTTAAATAACGAAATATTAAAAAAAAAAAATCATGATTTGACTTTTTTTGGCTTTTCAATATATGACAACAAAGCAAACACTAGACAAATATGACAAGTGTTCCTTCCTACAACAAAGCAAACACAAAGACGATTCATACAAAATAAAAAACAAATAAGAAATTTATTTATAGAAATAAAGAAATAAATTGTTTGCCTCACTTCCAAGCATAATTCATTCAACCCTAGTATTACCTTTAGCTATGGTAATTTTTATTTTATTTTATGTTTTATTATTTTTTAATACGGTAACTAACTACAAAGACATTGGAGGGGAAAAGACTAGCTTATATTAATTAGAGACCTCTATTAAGTCATAGTGAAATTTATGTCCAACGCATTGTGGACAAGTACAACAGCCAACCTGCCGCCATATCCAACAAAAAGAGTTTCCTAATAGATAAAATCGAAGTGCTAAGCAAGTAAAGTTTATTAATTTATTTTTTTTAATACGAAACAAGCAATCAAAGTCTTGAAACTTATATTAATATCAACTTTTAAAACTATTTTGTGCCTAAAGTAACGACAATTTCCAATCCAAAAATATGTCAACAGCTCATTTTATCAATAAAGAAAGTATATGGTCAAGATGTACTCATTTGGGCCCTATTTGATAATTTAAAAATACTATAAATTAAAATGGCATGAGTTCAAACACTGTTGTACTTGCTAACATAACAAACATCTATCTATTTATTTCGTGTAAGAATGTGCATGTTATTTTCCATGTAATTGGGTTTTTTCAGACCAGGGAAGACTCATAGGTTCATCTACTTGTTACATTTTTCATTATTAATTAATGAATGTGTAATTCTCATTATACTCTTCACTCTCTAATAAAAGCCTAATCGTTGTAGGACTTCAAGTTAGGGCTTAATATAATATATTAAAATACTACTTAAATATATCAAACACTTTTTTTTTGAGGAATGAATATATCAAAAACTTAATCATAATAAATTGAGTTCAATTATATTATTTTAAAATTTTGTATTTTTTAGAATTTCCACTCACATACGTATATTCAACAATACAATTTAAATTCAAATTACACATGAATTTTGGCTCATGGCCATGGTACTCATTGAATGACGAATGCTAATTATGGGCCCAGAGTGAGGAAAAAGATATCATATATTTAGTATATTTAGCCACTCTCTCATGTAATTGTGAACCTTGCAAGTTGGCTTAAGCGGAGAACCTTTGTGTAATTTTTTTTGGTTTAATTACCTTTTGTTTCCTAACCTTTCAAATATGTGATTTTATATTTAGTCTTTAACCCTTTTTTTTTTGTCAAAATAGTCATTGTTGTTAAATAGTGGATGAAAAAAATCTGACATTATAATTGTTAAGATTAAAATAATAATTTTATGCCACCTAGAATGCAATTTGGGATGCCTATGTGTCCTTTTCAATGCAAGGCTTCGTTTGTTTTTATGAAAAACCTTAGGTGAAGACAGGTTTTTGTGTTTTTTTGTATTTGATAGTCTTAGAAAAAAATGGGTTAAATGAAAATTATTTCTTATCTTTTTTAGATTTGCATGAGTTAGAGTTGTTTTTCACTTAAATTTTCTAAAAAACAACTCTATCTCACGCCAAGTTAAATAAGGAAACTGTAGAAATAGTTTTCCAAATTATTTTAAGGTTGCTACCAAGCATAATTAGAAAATAAGATAATTATCTAGAAAATAATTTTTAGAAAAATGATTCATTTTCCAAAAAAAATGTTATTGTAAAAACAAATAGAACGATAGATTTAGAGTAATGCCAAAGACAACAATTTTCACAACAGTTAAATTGAGTTTTTAGTGGTTCTTGTCTAGGCTCATCACTGACATCATTTGTTTATCTAGCAAAACCAACTTACAACCTTGATAATTATGAAATTATTTGTGCCTATATACTTATAGACATTTTTTTTTCCTGTATAACCAAAATTAACTACATTGGAAAATGCTAAAACTACAAACTTTTTTACAATTTAATTTTACAAATTGTTAATATAGTAAGTGATTATTTGTACGTGAAAAAGTGATGTCAATGGTGGGCCCAAATGAAAATTAATAAAAATTTGTCACAACAACAATTTGTAAAAATGTTGTAAAATAGTTTGTGGCTGTAACATTCAATTAAACTGGGCTTGCACACAGTTGGAAACCTCAAGCCTTATCCAAACACATAGTTGGACTGGGCTTTCACTGTCCACTTTTTGAACTTCAAACGAATAGTGTCATATGACTGATATCCATGGTTTTAAAAACCGAACCAAACCATCTGATATGGTAAAAATCAAGAACCAAACGAAGTTGTCAAATTTTGTGTGTATGTAGCATGCTTTTCACTTCTTCTTCTTCTTCTTCTTCTTCTCTCTCTCTCTCTCTCTCTCTCTCTCTCTCTCTCTCTCTCTCTCTCTCTCTCTCTCTCTCTCTCATATATAAAAAATAATTCAATGGTCAGGGGAAGGAATTTGAACCTCACATGTCTTCATTAAAAATTCAAGGAGATACCACAAGTTAGCATGTTTTATAGTAGTGTTGAAAGTTGAAACTAGCATGAAAAGGCAAACTTTTTGAACCTGATGTTAGGGTACATGAGGAAATTTTAAGAAAAATCTAATGTTTCTATTATACTATTAGATTGTTGATTATAAAAAAAAAAGTACTGTTGAGTATAAAATTTGTCTATTCGCGTATATTGTTAGAGGGAAATTCTATCCCACGGCCAAGTCTTAAAAGATTATTGAGTATAAAATTTGTCTATTCACATATATTGTTAGAGGGAAAATCTATCCCACGGCCAAGTCTTAAAAGAAGAAGAAGAACGGCCAAGTCTTAAAAGATTATTGAGTATAAAATTTGTCTATTCACATATATTGTTAGCGGGAAAATCTATCCTACGGCCAAGTCTTAAAAGTACAACCATAATTTTCTAATTGGCCGAAGTTTCCAAAAATTGGACCAAACTTTAGAAATGAAATCCACTCAAAGACAAATTAAACAAGTAACATAATCAACAGCATTTGTCATTTCAGACTTTGGGAAAATTCTAAAACCATGGGTCCATGACAACTAGGTTGGAATTGGTTATGTGATGGATTGGCCGAGAGTAATTCTTCCAGAGACATCAAATTTGATTTCCATTCTGCAAGATCGGATTGAATTTTCTCAAAAAGAAGTTTATAATTTGACCCTACATATCGACACAGAAACAGTAATATATTTTCTCGCGCGGTCAACAGATAAGATAAATCTAGTCATCATCCTCAGGATCAAAATCCTTAATCTTCACATCACCGTCTTCTCCGTACTGAATGCAGTTGTCAATTTGAGCCAGCACATATTGTATACTGCAAAAGACAAGTCAACATTTGATCTCTAATTATATGAAAAATTGGAATTATGTCATCTTTGTAACTAAATTTGCTTGAAAATATTTCATGACTTCAAAAGTAAACAAACCAGCCAAGATAAATATGGAAGTCTACGAACAAAAGAAATACTAATAAGAACATATATAGTACACTTTCTCTACCACCAGTTGAAGCCTGAAGCTTCATCATATGATCTTTTACCAACTGTGCAGCAGCTGAAGAAAAAAATCATTTGCAACTAAGATTTGTTTTTAGCTATAGTTCTGACAAATGTATTATTGGTTTTGAGAGGGTTTCAACGCTAAAATCCAAAGTGCAGACCCCCAAAAGAAATGGCAACTTATGGTGTCTAGCAAGTGACAAAATGTAGGGCAGAAATTTTGGTTTACAAATACAGGCTTAGGTTTCGAGAAACAACAAATCAAATAAAACCAATTCAAAATTTATTTCACTGTCTTGGAATTGGTTAAAACCAAACTAAACCAGTTCTCTTGTTTCCTTCCTAGGCTGATTTATCACCAAACTTAACAAATAAGATGAGCAAAACCTTTTCTTATACTGAGATATTTTAGACTTCGGACATTATCCTAAACCTATTCCCAATGTTACAGAAATAAAAAATAATATTAAGTAGAATGCAACTTATTAAAGGCATCAAATTGATGCTGACACAGGCCACTCCACCACTCTTCTGTAGTTGAACAAATAAGAAAACTTATGCTACACCATATTCAGTCAAGAAGACACCAAAAACTATAAGAATCATAGTCCCAAAATTTAAATCTAAATGCCATCTGAAATTATTAACTACATTTCACTGTCAGCCTAAGTTTTTTTATTCAAATGATAAATCCCAAGGTAAATAAACCTTTGGACTAAAATAATCAAAAACTTTAAAACACATTTCATAAATCCAGATCCAAGGATTTTTTTTAATAGGTTAAAACTACAAAAGCTAAGTTAATTTGCAAGCACAACATAATACTGTCAATGAGAGAGAGAGAGAATACCTGCTCTCCTTCCTCAGGTCAAGGGGCACAAAACTCACCATGCTAAACCCATCCACCTAGCACAACAAAAATTATATAATAGTTTCAAAAAATCCAGCCAATCCCCATTTGCAGGTCAAAAAAAGTGAGACCAAGAGCAATTTTGCTGTTTGAAAAATGAAAATAATGTTGTACAACCAATGAAGGCCAATAATGACTACAAATCACATAACCATGCACAAGTACAACGCTTCAATTACTAACAGAATAATTAATTCCTTATAAGCTCTCAGGTAAATGTACAATCTAAGATGATGCAGCTTATGTTATATCAGATTACGTAGTCTCCCAAATGAGAGTAAAATATTGATACAGATCATACAACCAGAACGGTAAATCAACCCATCTACAATACCCTGATACAGGAGAAGCTAACTAAGAAAACAGACCATTCACAAAAGAGCATCTCTTCCAAGAAACTTAATCATGCACCTCTAAAAAATAAAGATGTTTCCTAGCCTTTAGCTAAACTGACACCTCCTCCCCCTTATAAATGCTAGGTAGAGGGTGAGGTCGTGGGTTCAAAACTCATTGGGTGCATGTGTAACTTACCAATCAGAGTAAATGGAGATGCTTCCTACGACAAATTTCATACAACATAAGCAAAAAGTGGTCAGGGACAGCCATAATGTGCAGTCGGAAAGTAATTAAAATAAAGATATCCTTAAAACACCAAAAAAGTTTACATTGATATCAAGATCACTCCGAAAGAAATGCACAGTAGATCAACATCAATTATATGTGACCACAATACTGACAAGTAGTTTCCAGCAGAGGCAATGTGTTAAAATTATAAGTAGTTTAGTTACTCACTAGTTCAATCAAAGATTTATTCAGTTTAGCAAATTGAGGAGCCATGCGTTGATTCAACTCTGATAACAAAAACTGAGGCTCTGGATTCAGAAAACTGAGAGCAGTAAAAGTACAAAACATATTAGATTGTTAAATTTAATAAAAATGGTGTATACCATACAAGTTATATAAAGTATTAATAAAAGAGCTCACTCTTCAACATCCCTTTTGTTAGTCACAAGGTCCATTTTGGAGAGGATATTAACATGGGGCAATTCAAGTTGGATCATTGCAGAAAGTGATGCCATGCAACCACTAATGAACTTGGTAACATCTGTCATGAACTAATTTAATCAAATATTGAAACCATTAGTTTTACTCAAGAGACAGTTCATGATAGGATTAAAATACAGAACAAGCCAAAGCAAGAAAAGAAGTAACCAATTTCATACAAACCTGTGAATCAAGCAAGTATACACCACAAACATTAAAATTTTTACGCTTCAAATGTTCCACAAAATTCCGCAGCACTGGCACATGTGAAAAGAGTTCTATCTGGCCTGAATATATATCTTAAGGTTAGGATACATAATTATATTTTTGCAGTTATGAAACAGGCATGTTGAAGATACAAGCTCAAAATATCCACTCTATATCACATCAAAGGGCTAAAATATGAGTGGTAATGCTGAATCTTTATTATTTAATTGATAAGCCCAATGGTTCTTCAACCCAAGACCTCACCTCCTACCTAGAATTCATAGGGGGAGAGGTGCCAACTGAACTATAGCTCATTGGAAATGCAGAATCCAATTTTTCATCAGCAGAACAGCTAGGAACATCTTCTGTCTGGAATAGGAAGGATATGCTCTATGAACTCATTTAACAATTTGGAATTTAGTCCCTTTATGTTTGATGTGGATTTTGTGGAAGGAACGGAATCACCGTGCTTTTGAAGATTTAAGTTCAGTGAGTCAATTGCAAAAATTGTTGATTAGAACTTCCATGCATGAGGTTTTACCAATAGCAATTCTAATGTTGATTTTGAAGAGTCAATACTTCTGCACATGATTACTTATTCTTTGTAATTTTTTAGACTTCTTTATGTTCTTCGCACATGAAATAGTTTTTTTTTTTTTTTCAATAAAATATTTCTACTTATAAAATAAAATGAACTCATTGAGACATTTTTCCATTACAATTTAGTTGGTTTCATTCAAGGCTCATGTTGCTTGTCTTTTTCTTCTTACATTTTTTCCAATCCCCTTTCTACCTTTCTCTAGTTTTTAAAAGTAAAAGTTCCAGTCACCCTTATAGTAGATGAAAATATATGAGATAGAGCGAGAGAGTTCTCCCCCATTTTTTCTCTTAGTGAAGCCAAGAGACTTTACTAGTCAAGTTAACAGCTACCTCCAAAGTTTCCCTTTTTATAATGTTTACTAAGGGAAGATTGGGATGGGACCTCAGATATTCATTACTACAAGGTGCTCATTTGCACAATAGTGAACATGAAAGGAACAAAGACAATCCTGTCAACTCTCTAAAATATTCAAGAATGATTCCTGGGACACTAGAACTTATGTCACAATATTTTTTCATTTCACAAAAAAAAATTACTGGATAGATTAATACAATTCACACACCTGTATGGAATTGAACACATAACCTTATGCTCCAATCCATATTTCTGGGGTGAGGAAATGCCACTAGATCCAAAGACCATTAGCCCTCTTTCCTCTTACGTTTCTTTTTTTACTAGGCAATAAATGATCTACTGCAAATTAAGGATAAAATACTGTATAAAAAACAAAAAATAAAATTAAAACTAGAAAAATATCTTAAGGTATTCACTGCTTTTGTGTTGATGCATTTTCCATGGTCATGAGACATATCCATAAATTGTCAACTTATGGAAACAAGCCACAACAAGTAATTTGCCATAAAGCAAATTGAAAATCATGATAAATATAAACATATACACAAACAAGCATACAACTAGACAAGTAGGGATACCCGGGCAGTCAAAAACCAAGTAGTCATCATCCAAATAGTTGTCCAATTCTTCTGTCAACCAATCATCGAGATTATCTTCGAGGTGTCTAAAAATGGAAATTAAGGCCATTCATTTTGCAGCAAGATAATCATTCAAGGTAGCCAACACAAGCATGCTTACAGCTTTACTAGTAAAAACATTCAAGGTCCTTACGGACTTAAACATATATAGACAACAATCACAAGTAAATACACATAGCAAAAGCATACAAGAAAGGCGAAGAAAAAATTTCTACAAATTTAATAAAGGATACTCCATGCAGTACATAAGGCCCCCATTGGGACCCAATCCGAGTTCCTCCATGACATCATCCAAGTTAATGAGTTCCCTCATATCTGCAACCAAGAGGGGGAAAAAAAGCCAACAACACATCATTTCCAATTTTTAAATGGCTAGTTACTTATACACTTAGTTGGTCTAGAATCTACTATCTCAACCTCCATTCAATTATTATGGAAGGAGGAAATGTCAATTGAGCTAGAGCTCATTGGTAACCCATCATTTCCAATCCAACAAATAAGATATAACAATTTTTTTTTGTTTAATGACGTAAGAGAACTTCACTCTGTTAATCAAATTCTTAAAGGCAACTGACCCCACCCGCCAAAACTAGTTACAAGGTAATCCAGGGGCTTTTCACCCCTGATGGGCTAAACAGTTTATCCAATGACATAAGAGAACTTACAATCAAATTCTTATGGCAACTAACCCCACCCGCTACAACTAGTTACCGGGTAATCCCTTACGCGCTAAGCAGTTTATCCTTCAAAAATCATATATAACTAATTAACAAGATAGAGCTAAAAAAAAATCAACAACCCCAACTAACTCACCCATTGCAACAGGATAGTCGAAATTCTCAGCAGCAGGATCCAAGTTCACAATATGTATCGACCGTTGCATGGTTTCACAATGTCGGTACAAACTAGAACAATAAGTTGACTGAGTGTATATATAATAGTAAAAGTATAAACAGTTAGTCCAACCATATTTAAAAATAATAAGAAGCAACATATATAGAATTTTAGATAGGAGTGGCAATAAAATATTTACCTTGCCACTGCCAGCAGGGCCAATAACAAGCTGTGCATACCCCATGATAAAAACGAGTGTTTTGTGTAGATTCCGGCCGACTGGCTGCGGCGGCGGCGTGGCTGAGTGAGTCACTCTCTCGGTCTCTCACAATCTCGACTCCTGACTCTCTTCTGAATTTGGTTTGTTAACTCTTAGTTGATTCTTAAAAAAAAAAAAAAAAAAAACTCTCAGTTAAAGGCTAATAGGTTTTTAATTTTTAAAATTTTTGTTCTTATTAAGTTTTTGGGGTTGGGAAGTTGGGCTGGGCTGTCTGGGTTAGTGGGCTGATAATCTTGAAGGGGAGGACCTAAGGATTTGGAAGAGATTATATCTAATAAAAAAAAATGCCAACAGGGTTTGGTTTCGTTGGTAAGGTTTGGACGTTTCGTCTAACCCACTTAGATTTGAGTTTCGTTGTCAACAGGAATCCATTGGTGCATCCACACAAGTTGGTTATAATAAAGTCCAACTCTAGCGCCTAACTTGGGGCCTAGCGTAATCTAGCAAACCCCTTTTTTTCTTAACAAAAAAAAAAAAAAAATTTTGAGGCTGTGGCAGCCCAACTAAAGTGCTAGAAATATATGAGGCTTCCTCAGTAGAAATCAAGATCAGGGTCAGATAAGATTATACACCAACAACTTGAGGCAATAAATAGGGGAAAAAAAAGAAAAAAGAGAGAGAGAGAGCTCAGCTAACCAACTTCAAATTTTCACCTCAAACAAGATGTCACAAGTTCATAAAAGAGCTGGTGAAAATTGGCATTTTTTTTTTTGACGATCGTTAATAAATGACCAATTATTATAAAAGTATAAACCGATAAGAAATAATAAATTTTATCATTTATATTTTGACACTATCACACTTAATACTATAAAAAAAAAAAAAAAAAAAAACTACCTTTTATCCTAAAAGTACAAATGGTTAGAAAATTATGAATTTTAATAGTTTAACACACTTACAGACAAGTGAGTACAATATAATTTTTTATCATGTTACTGTCTTAGACTAATTAGTTCAAACGCGTCATGTATGCGTAAAATTCACGTATTTATGTAACAATTAAAATAATTTGCGTTTAACCTTTTATTTCCAAAGATACAATGATAAATGTGTTAATTTCAATTTGAAAGTTAAAATTCCGTAATAATCACTATCCGTAACATTCGAATGCTCAAATACAAATATAAGAATTTTTGAAACATACTTTTTTTGAAAGATGCCAAAATATTCCCATCCATATACTTGCTGTATTATATGAGTACCATATTTTACTAACTACTCTTAGTAACTTTTTTGCGGTTTGTATTTTACTTTTTCTTGATTAATTATCATTTAATTTTCTTTATTTTTCCACAAATTTTCTCTTTCTCTAAATTTTTTCTTAATAATTCAGATGAATTAAATTTGGTTTGGGCTGAAACCCATTTATCTCGGAAACCTCAAAAGCCTTATCCAATAATACACAATTGGACTGGGCCTTCTATGTCTTTTTTAACTCCTTTTTCCTTACTTTTGAATTTCAAACAAACAGTGTCGTACGACAAGTTCACCTGTACTAGACTAGAATACATAAACCTTCCGATCCCAAAAACGGTGTCGTATTCGCCTTCACTCCTCCTTACTCTTCTCATTCTTTGAAATGCATGTGAGTGCGTTAATGGTTTTTTTTTAGGGTTTGAGATCTCGAATTTTAGCTTTGGCTATGGAAGAACGAAACGCACAGACTGTGCTATACGAGACACGTCATCACGCTTCTAAACCCTACACTCCCAATTACCCTCCTCAACAGGTTCAATTCCAAAAACCTAATTTTAATCCTTTAATTTAAATTTTTTTTTTTTTTTAAATTTGTTGAAATTAAATCATCAAATTGACACTGAATTCAGGCAAATGAAGCTGGGAGAGGAAGCTTCCGTTCCTTGCTTTCTTCACGAGGTGGGTCTCTTTGTAATTCTATTGTAATGCACTTTCACTTTGTTTACTATACGTGCCTTGAAGATCAAATTTAATAATTTACGAGAGAAATAAACTGTGAAAGAACACGTTCTTTGGTCAAATTTTGATTTGAGTTCAGTTTTTGAAAGATTGGTTAAAATAGCTTTTTATTTTTTAATTTATAACTTTTATGAATAGCTATTTAGTGAAAATGGGTTTTTTTATGAATAAATTGTATTTGATCATGTTTGTAATTGAATAATAAGATGATAAATGCAAATGGGTATCTGACATTATTTGCTGGTTGGCAAGTTTTAGTATATAACTTCCACATGCAATTATGCAAATGGGCACCCCTGTTTGTAATTGTATCGTAATGTGCATTTTTTATTATACATGCCTTGAAGGTCAAGATTTTCGATTTATTTGTTGGTAGTTTATTAACATGAGAATTGAACTGTGAAGAATATGTTCTTTTGTCAAAATTTCATCTTTAGGAATTTTATATGACAGTTGTAACTACTTGTAAGATTAGTTCAAATGAGTTATATGTATGATAAATAAAATGGGTTTTTTTTTATTATTATTATTTTATATTGGGTATTGTTTTTCTTTTTGATCGGGGAAAGTTGCACACACGGTGAGTTTTGAATGCACAACCTCACTCCACCTAGTACTTGCAAGGGAGTAGGTTCTAGTTGAGCTAGAGCTCATTGGCTATATTGGGTATTCTTAACAGGTTATAATGAATAGTTATTTAGCGAAAACATATTGATTCTAAGTAATGCAATGTTAGTGGTACAAATTTTTGAGCTCTTTCTAGCATTTCGAATTGGATATGTTTGTTCATGTCTGTAATTGAATTATAAGAACATAAATGTAGATGGGTATCTGTCATCATTTGCTGGTTGGCACTCTTTGGTTTATACCTGCCATGTATAAGAGTAAATATTGAAGTTCTATGGTTATGGTTTTGTTATGTTTTATAGAAAAAATGTCCCATTCGTGCTTTTGATGTTGTGGGTTATTCTAGTTTATTGAAAGTAGCATTTTTAAGGTGAAGTTTATCGTACAAGTTGTGACTTTTTTTGATAGTTACAATGGGAAATATGGGACTTGAATCTTGGACGTCTTAGCTAGTTGAGTTACAAGGCTCTTGTCAATTGTACAAGTTCTGTCTTACAAGAAGAAGCATTTGTCTTGTCAAAGAATTATAATAAATTTATAAACCAACAATGCGTGCGTGTTTTGTTTGGAAAATGTTTTTCGAATTTCACTGTGCGTACATTGGCCAACATCTGGCCGTTTATTTTATCAAAAAAAATATCTGGCAGTTTATAAATTTTATGATTCTTTTGCCTAATGCCTTGAAGGTCTGAGTCAACTCAAAGACAAATGGAGTGAATACAAGCAACCAAGAACATTGAAAAAAATGATATCCTTGTTTATCTCTCGAAGAGGTGAACGTGTGGCTGTGGCTTCCGGAAATCAGATAACAATTCTGCAGAAGGATGATGACTACCTGGAACCCTGTGGAACTTTTACTAGTAAGTTCAATTTGTTGACATCATTGATGATTGAAATATGCTTCTGATATCATTGGTTTTAGGATATCACATTACATGTTTTTCTATATGCTCTAAACGGAGAGATTTGTGTCAATCTGGTGGTTAGATCAACAATTTTTTAAATTGACTACAGAGGTAAATCCTTGAAAATGTTGGCATTTGGTGTCATATATATAAAAATAGTATAATCTAATTATTTATATATTCTTTGTTCTTATGTGGATTTAACTTAACCGAAGATATATTATAGGCTTAATTCCTATTGATGCCAGCTTATGGAAGTATTCAAAAAATGTCTAGTAATGCCTAATAACATGTAACACTGATACTTTATCATATAACCCTTTATTATTATTATTATTATTATTATTTTTTGTATCAAGACTGTTGAGACATAGCTCTGGTTTTTTTTTTTTTTTTTTAATAATAAATACAGATGAAAACACAGACACATTATATTCTGCTAAGGATATATAATGTTGTACATATATAGTTTAATGGATTAGCCATGTAGCCGCCTAATGTTTGCATTGAAGCATACTCTTACGACTTAGTCCTTTATTTCTGGAAGTCTACCCATGATTGGAAATGGAACAACCAAATAATCAAATAATGAAAAAATCTCTATACATAAGAGAAAAGCTGGGGGGTGGGGTTAAGTATAAGCACATGTGCAGTTGCTCATGAGGATTCAAGTTTGCAGTAATTTTGTGAAATAAAATTTGATTGATGTTGATGGTTTGGTGTAAGTGCTATCAAATCCATAAGCTATTACCCTTCATCTTTGTCAGCTTTGTATGCTATTGCATTTTTTGTGTTGATTTTTTCTAACCTATCTTCCATCTATCAGGTGGAAGCCTTGCTACATTCACTACAGGAACTTGGTCTGAGCGTCATGATGTTCTTGGAGTTGCTGATGATACTGGTACACTATATTTTATTAAAGTGAATGGTGAAGAGATAACAAGAATTACAAGGAAGCATTTAAAAATCTCTGTACCAATAGTAGGCCTGATTGCACAGAATGATTCTGACGAACAGAGATCTTTCTTGTAAGTGTTCTTTTTCTGTCCACAGCCTCTCATGAAATTTGAAAAGAATTTTACGAAGACTAGTTTCTTGTCAACCTTGTTTATGGCTGGAGGTTCTGGTTTTATTTTTTGACCACTCCAGAGGTTAATACAACTTGGCATCTGTTTAAGTTATTGGAAATGTTTCCAGGTGCAGCTTCATTATTGTTACATCAGATGGTTCCTTACAGCATATTGAGATCAGTCAGGCGCCAAGTGCCTCAATATCCTCTGCTCTCACCTCAGATAGTGGCTTAACACCTACGAAGCAGTTTAACAATGTTTTCTGCTTTGACTACAATCCAGAACTTTCATTGCTAGTTGTTGTTGGCAGTTCTGTCAGCGGCTCACTAACCTATGGTGGGAACTTTGGTATGTTTCTGTATTACTTCTTTATTTTCCTATGGTGAACATTTTGTGCGCATGTATGTGAGTGTATAGGTCTTCATGTAATTAACATCATTTCTTGTATACCAGACATGCAACCATGAGCCATAAATCCTTTTAACGTTTCAGACTCATCAGATTGTCCTAGCTTTGACAGTCCATGCTTTCGCTTGTCCTCAATTAATGTGTGTGAACCATATCTAAAAACCTGAAGATCAATGTTCTTGGTTTGGGAGTCACTGTGTCTGAGTCTCTTCTGTGTCTTGTACAAAGTTGTTTAGATTCTATTATGAATATTTTATCACTTTCTTGAAACATGGAAAACTAAATTACTGAACAAGATTATTCTTTAAGTATTTAATAATTGGTTTTATAATTTCCTTGCAGGACCCTGTAATATTTCTCTTTGGCGTAGAAGTAAACTCCTGGATATGGAGCAACTGTTCTCTACTCAGTTTGAGGGCTTGTATTCTAAATCAAAAGGTTCTGTGGGTCAGCTATCATATCCAAAGGTGCTAATCTCACTGCAGGTCAACTTTGTTGCTACATTAGATGTTAGAGGATGCTTGCAAATTTTCAAGCTGGATAAAGAATGCTTTTCACTTTCAAGTTTTGCTTGCAGAGGGATAAATGACTTGCAAGTGACCAATAGTTTGTCAAATGGAGGCGGGGACTTTATAAGTGATATTGTGGACTTTACTTGGTGGTCTGACCATATCATTGCTTTTGTAAAACGGAGTGGTATTGTCACCATGCTTGATATCCTAAGTGGTTCAAAAGTTCAGCAGGATGATGCTGTATATTCCATGCCTGTTCTAGAAATGGTACAGCAGTTTCCAGGACACATATTTCTTTTGGAGACTACATCATCTGAAGACAGATACAAGGCATCAAATTTTGGGGAAACAGATGGCTTGCATCATGTGGAGCTGATTACTGAAGATAGATATAATCAATTTGATATTTCTAGGTTGCGATGGAGTTTGATATCATTTTCTGAGAGATCTGTTCCTGAAATGTACAATATCTTAATTAGCAAGCAAAAGTATGAGGCTGCCTTGGACTTTGCTGGTTGTTATGGGATGGATAAAGATGAAGTTTTAAAGTCGCAGTGGCTGCATTCCAGCCAAGGCATTAATGACATAAATAAGTTTTTGTCTAATATTAAGGATCAAGCTTTTGTAATTTCTCAATGTCTAGATAAAGTTGGACCGACAGAAGATGCTGTGAAGGCTTTGCTTGCATACGGGCTGCGCCTAACTAACCAATATAGGTTTTCGGAACCAGAAGATCATGAAAGTAGCCAGATTTGGGATTTCCGCATGGCTAGACTTCAATTACTGCAATTCAGAGACAGGCTGGAAACCTATCTAGGGATTAATATGGGCAGGTATTATGCTTTTGCAGAATCTATAGTTGTTGTTTGCTGAAATAATATAACTTTGAAGGATTTAAAGCCATATACTCTTAAGAAAGAAATAGAAGATATTATTTAATCAATTATAGTCTGTCATAAATTTTTTTTTTAATTGAAGTTTCTCTCAACTCTATTATAGCATAGTTCGGACTATATTTTTTGTCATGTAGATGTGGTGTTTTTAAAATAGTTCTCATGATATATTTTGGGGCCAAGAGCCTTGTAGCTCAATTTGGCATTTCATGGTATTTCCAACAGAGATGTCTAAGGTTCAAATCCTCTCCCCCCCCTCCCAACTATGGAATTATAAAAAAAAAGTTCTCATTATATATTTTGGGATCTATATTTGAATAAGACTTCTTATCATATAAACTCTAGGTGTTCAACTAGATTACATAGATATGGGAGATAAGGATATATTTATTGTACGAATTTCTTTGTTTATGCATTCCTGCTCAACATTTTTATTATCTAACCCCCTTCCTGTTACTAATTTAACATGCTTGCAAATATTTTGCAAAATCTAAATCTGGAGCAGTATAGCAAGATGCAGCTTATCTTAAAAATGAAAAGATGAATAAGATATAATATTCAGGTAATAGAGGAAGGAAGAAGGATTCAAAAATCACTTGGTCAAATCCAGGAACTATTCATATGTCAATGTATAGGAACAAGGAATGCCAATCTTTGATAATTTTGTCATCATCTTGTTGTTTTCAAATGGGTCCATTCAACAATGTTATAATGTTGTAAATACAAATCAATTAAAAGAGATGTCTTATTTCCAAATAGGAATGTTGTTGTGACCTCTAGGAAGAGCCCCTGCCCCCCTTCCCCAAAAAAAAAGTGAGGAAATTTTATACATCTTACTATTTAATAACCTATTCTTAGATCGTGGTAAATAAATATTTACAACTTGACAATTCAAAAGAGACTATTTAAGTACTTAAAATCTTATTAAATGGAAGGGAATGGTTGAATTTATAATCCTGATTTATTATTGATTTTATGGGCTTTTCATATCAATTACATACAAAAAAAGAAAAAAGAATGAGATTTACTGCTATCCATTTTAGGAATTCTTTTTTTCTTTAAAAACCTTTTATAGACTTTTGCCAAAGTGTTTAAATATCTCTATGTCCCATAAATGCAAATTTCAGAATACCTTTTTTTTTTTTAAAATAAAAAATAAAAATTTATTATTAGATTCATTGATCACCAGATTTAGAATATTCAATACGCATGTTGGTGTTTAGATTATTCTTTATTTGAGTATTGTGAAGAATTTTAATAATTTTAATTTTTATATCACTAATTTTTTTTTCATTACAAAGGTAAAATGTAGGTAATTTTGTACTGAAAAAATGCGTGCCATAGCATGATTATCATTGATAAATTTTGTAATGCTTCAATTTATATTACTTTCCTCTGATTGTTTCTACTGACTCACAGTTTAATGACATAGTGTTGTGCAGGTTTTCTGTGCAGGAGTACCGTGAATTTCGTGTTATGCCTATTAATGAAGCCGCTGTTACACTTGCTGGAAGTGGCAAGATTGGGGCCTTGAACCTCCTATTCAAGCGTCATCCTTTTTCTCTGACTCCTTTCATGATGGAGGTTTTAGGTGCTATACCTGAAACACTTCCTGTACAAACATATGGGCAGCTTCTTCCTGGGAAGTCTCCTCCTACCAATGTTGCTGTGAGGGAAGAAGATTGGGTTGAATGTGAGAAGATGGTAAGCTTTATAAGCAGATTGCCCAAAAATAATGAGATTGGTATCCAGATCAGAACGGAACCCATGGTTAAGCGGTGCCAAGGATATGTTTGGCCATCAACTACCGAACTTTCAAGATGGTACAAGAATAGAGCTAGAGACATTGATAGTTTTACTGGGCAGCTAGATAATTGCCTCTACTTGCTTGACTTTGCTTATCACAGAGGTATCAGTGAATTGCAGCAATTCCTTGAGGATGTCTCATACTTGCACCATCTTATATATTCTGACGATAGTGATGGTGACACGAGTATCAGTATAAGTTTTGTTGAGTGGGAGCAATTATCTGACTATGATAAATTCAGAATGATGCTCAATGGTGTCAAAGAGGAGAATGTGGTTAAACGATTACGTGATAAAGCAATTCCATTCATGCAAAATAGGTTTAAGAATGAAGCCTCAGTTTCTCTAGGTCAGGTGCCAGATTACCATCTTTCTGCAGATTCCAAAAATGATGAGTCATTTCTGGTAAGATGGATGAAGGAAATTGCATTGGAGAATAAGTTGGACATATGCTTGATGGTAATTGAGGAAGCATGCAGAGACATGGTAGTTGAGGAAGGATGGACAGACTTCCAGAGTAATGTTTTTTTCAAGGATGAGGTTGAAGCTGTGGATTGTGCCCTACAGTGCATATATATGTGCACAGTAACAGATAAGTGGAGTACCATGGCAGCCATATTGTCAAAGCTTCCACAAATACAAGGTGGTTTCTGCTTTATAAGCTTTTTAAAAAATTCTTATCATGGTAAATGAGATCTTAATATGATTTTACATTGTAACACCTTTTATATGATATATTTGAGGATTCTAATTCTAATTTTGATTTTGTTTTTTTTTTTGTTTTTTGTTTTTTTTTGGTTTCAATTGATTGTTAGACCCACTTAATTTTGTGAACCCTTTGACTGAAGTAATATAAAATTCCTTGATTTCTACCTTTTGGTGCAACTCCAATGGCTTGAGAGCAACTCTACACAGTTTGCTTGTGTGTGACTGAACATTTGACATAGCAGGTCTAAGTTGTGTGTGTGTGTGTGTGAGAGAGAGAGAGAGAGAGAGAGCTGATAGTTGAGAAAAAATTGCGGTTTAACCTATGGTTTGATACGAATAGGTGGAGCAGTTGTGCAATGGAAATCCCAAGATTTAAACCAATATCTGTAAAGAAAAATAACACATACACAAAGAAAAAAAATAATATATTCTTTTTTCTTGAGCATAATTGAAGTATTCTGGCTGTACAGATACTGAAACACGTGTTAAGGGCCTCAAGAGAAGACTCAAATTGGCAGAAGGCCATATTGAAGTAGGGAGGCTTTTGGAATTTTACCAGGTTTGTAATCCTTTGTTGCACTGAGCATGCTTTTGTGCTTTGGTTTCCTATCATGAGCATTAAATGGTTTAATCTTCTCCTGGGAAAAAAGATTGAATGAAATGGAAAGAAAAAATATTTAAATTTCTGGAGATCCCCATCCCCTTTCAGTGCAGTTTGGGTGCTGTTTTGTGTTGCCATGTGCATAAAATTTTGTGATGTCATATATTCTCAGGACACATATGATAGCATTTCTATAGGAGTTTTCTAGGAAATATGTGGAAGCATTATGGTTTATGAATTTTTGGGCCGGAATGAGTTTCAGTTCCAGATATGGAATTGATATTGTTGTGCCAGAAAGTGTATTAAACTGATGTTACTTACAGTGCAATATTTATTCTATTCTTGTGTTTCTTACAATCATTTGATTGTGAGACTAATAAAAAAATCGTTTGATCGTGAGAATTAGACTTAGATTTAACAGTGCATGTTTTATTCAGGTCCCAAAGGCAATGAATTTCTTCCTAGAGGCTCATTCAGATGGAAAAGGTGTAAAGCAGATTCTGCGCCTGATACTTTCAAAATTTGTTCGTCGACAGCCTAGTCGTTCTGATAATGATTGGGCAAACATGTGGCGTGATATGCAGTGTTTGAGAGAGAAGGCATTTCCTTTTCTGGACCTAGAGTATATGTTGATGGAATTCTGCAGAGGACTGCTGAAAGCTGGGAAATTTTCTCTCGCAAGGAATTATTTAAAAGGTACAAGTTCAGTTGCTTTGGCATCGGAGAAAGCAGAAAATCTTGTCATTCAAGCTGCAAGGGAATATTTTTTCTCAGCTTCAAGTCTTGCTTGTCCTGAAGTAAGTATATGGAAAGTTTATCTTCTTTGATTAATTAAGATATCTAGGAGCAAATTAATTAATTCAGGGTTTTGACTTTAAGCTATCATTGGGTAGGTACAACAGACCTCTTTATTTCCCTTTTTACATTATAAAATGCATTGATAAGAGGACATCAAACATGATGTGAACTGTTTTGATGTGATCTATTGGAGATAATGTCAACAATGAGGCTCAATGTTTGATCATAAAAAAATTGTACACTCAAAAACATTGTTGATGGATGTCTGACACCAGTGGCATAAATGTAGAAAGGCATGAGAACTTACTATGTTATATGGGAATCAAGAATTAGTAAAAATATGTTTTTTTCATTGTTGTTACTATTACCATGTTATAAAATTTTCTACAGTTTCTTATACTGAGATATGTTGGATGCACAAAGATGTGGTAGTACTCTTTCCTACCACTATTTGCTTGGTAAGACATGAACCTAAGGCTAATCCAAACTCCACCTGACCTGTTTACCACCAAGGCAAGGCGGGGGCTCTTGCCAGGTGGTTGACAAATACACTGCAATAAACTTCAGAATCCAGGTGGGCAACTGAGGATGTCTGATAGATTCAAGCCACCAATTTTTACATTTTGATTTTGTTGTAGTATAATTTTTTGTCTTTCTAATGTAGAATATTTAGATCAGAAGCAAACTATGCATCATTCTTGCTTCCTGTTAATGTGTGCTCCAATTAATAAACCAAGACATTAGCAACCAGCATATTGCATTGGAAATTGTGTTAGGTTCATTTAATCTCAACACCTGAACGAACAATGCCTGAATTCTCACAAATGGGCTGGCTACCTATCTAGTAATTTGCCATTCATCTTTCTTTACTAACAATACTTGATTATATCCAATTTTATTATGGATAACATATATTGTAATATCCATATTTAGATTCATTGATTGCTTTATTGCCACTTGTTTCAGATCTGGAAGGCTAGGGAATGTCTGAATTTATATCCAAGTAGTGGAAATGTGAAAGCAGAAGCAGATGTTATTGATGCACTTACAGTCAAACTTCCAAACCTTGGAGTGACTGTTCTACCCATGCAATTCAGGCAAATAAAAGATCCAATGGAGATTGTTAAAATGGCAATCACAAGTCAAAGTGGTGCTTATTTACATGTTGATGAACTCATTGAGGTTGCCAAGCTTCTTGGATTAAGCTCTCCAGAGGACATATCAGCCGTTGAGGAAGCTATTGCTAGAGAAGCTGCAGTTGCAGGTGATCTGCAACTAGCATTTGATCTCTGCCTTGTTCTGGCTAAAAAAGGACATGGTCTCATTTGGGACTTATGTGCTGCAATAGCAAGGGGTCCTGCCCTTGAAAACATGGATATAAGTTCTCGAAAGCAGCTACTAGGTTTTGCTTTGAGCCATTGTGACGAGGAATCCATAGGTGAATTGCTCCATGCATGGAAAGATCTAGATATGCAAGGCCAGTGTGAGACATTAATGATGTTGACTGGAACAACTTCTCCCAAGTTTTCAGTTCAGGGTTCCTCAATTATCTCACATCCATCCCACAGTATTCAAGATATTGTTCACCTGAAAGATTGCTTTGAACAGGTTCGAGGGATTGGTAGTGATGATCAAGAAGTTCATTTTGATAAGATAAAAAATATACTTTCTGCTGTTGCTAAAAACTTGCCCATCGAGAATGGGAACAATTGGGACTCTGTTCTGAGAGAAAATGGAAAACTTCTGTCTTTTTCTGCTTTGCAACTTCCATGGTTGCTTGAATTGAGTAGGAGAGCAGAACATGGTAATAAATTGATTTCTGGCTCAATTCCTGGGAGGCAGTATGTTAGCGTAAGAACACAGGCTTTGGTGACCATTCTGTCCTGGTTGGCAAGAAATGGTTTTGCCCCTAGAGACAATCTGATTGCCTCTCTGGCAAAATCAATTATTGAACCTCCTGCTACTGAAGAGGAAGACATAATGGGATGCTCTTTTCTCTTAAATCTTGTGGATGCGTTTACTGGAGTTGAAGTTATAGAGGAGCAGCTGAGAACAAGAGAGGATTACCAAGAACGTTGCAGCATCATGAATGTGGGAATGACATATGGTTTATTACACAATTCAGGCCTTGAGTGTGAGGGGCCTGCGAAGAAGAAGGAGCTGCTACTGTGGAAGTTTAAAGAAAACCACACACCACGTAGTTCTGGTGATTGGCAAACTTTATCATTTGACTCCTAAACTGCATATAATGCAATATTTTTATAATGTTCTTTAGTACTAAAACAAATAATTTTTTTTTCCTTTTTCTCTTTCATGTATTTAGGGTCAACTTCTTTTCTATATAATGATGTTATTACCTTGTTCTTGTGTTATTTGCTTGCTTTCAGATGAAATAGAAAGGATTGATAAAGTGCAGTCCACATTTTGGGGAGAATGGAAAATAAAATTAGAACAACAAAAGCATGTAGCAGATCGTTCTAGAGCATTAGAGAGAGTAATTCCTGGGGTTGAAACTGAACGCTTTTTGTCTGGGGATGTCAAATATATTGAGGGTGTTATTGCCTCCCTAATTGAATCAGTAAAGTTGGAGAAGAAGAACATTTTGAGGGATGTTTTAAAAATAGCTAATATCTATGGCTTGAGTTGTACTGAGGTATGCTGGTGTGTGTGAATTTGTCCCTTAAAAAGCAGTAATATAGAAGATAAGCGCATGCCATGTGGATGGACCATTAGTATTTAATGTCTTCCTCTGTTTCCTTGCAGGTGCTACTGCAATGGCTAAGCTCTGTCCTTGTTTCCGAGGTTTGGACAAATGATGATATTATGGCTGAAATTGCAGAATTTAAAGGAGAAATAATAGATCATGCTGTAGAAACAATCAAAACAATTTCCTTGATTGTGTACCCTGCAATTGATGGGTGTAACAAGTTGAGGCTTGCTTATGTATACAGCCTGCTCTCTGACTGCTACTTGCAGCTAGAAGAAACCAAAGCTTCATTACCGATGATACAAACACATGAAGCAAATATATCTAGCATTGGGTTTGCTCATTTCTACAAGGTCATTGAACAAGAATGCAAAAGGGTTTCCTTCATTAAGAACTTGAACTTTAAAAATATTGCTGGACTAGGTGGTGTGAACTTGGAGTGCCTCAGCTCTGAAGTCTACACACACATTGAAGAAAGTAGTTTGGAAGCTCTGGCAAAAATGGTACAGACCCTTGCCAGTATCTATACTGATCCTGTGCCGGAGGGTCTCATATCATGGCAGGATGTCTATAGACATCATGTCCTGAGTTTGTTGACAGCTTTGGAGACTAGTGCTATGGCTGATTTTAAAATTAAAAGCCCTGAAAACCTTCAGGGCTTTGTAAGTCAACTTGAGCAGAGTTATGATTTCTGCAGGATGTATGTCAAACTCCTGGTTCCTTCAGATGCTTTGGACATTATGAAACGGTACTTCAGAATAATCATACCAATTTATGGTTCT
Organism: Quercus tomentella; assembly: GCA_028535165.1. Taxonomy (NCBI): domain Eukaryota; kingdom Viridiplantae; phylum Streptophyta; class Magnoliopsida; order Fagales; family Fagaceae; genus Quercus; species Quercus tomentella. Next base: position 45,737,011 of record JAPQVY010000111.1, read on the forward strand.
TATGGGAATCTGCCAGATGACTCAGCATGGCAGGACTGCCTAATCATTCTTTTGAACTTTTGGATTAGATTGACTGATGGAATCAAGGATATTGAATCCCATGAGAGTCCAGGAAGAAATATCATGTTCAATCCAGAATGCATAATGAGTTGTCTAAGGGTTTTTATGAGATTGGTGATGGAGGACATTGTATCACCAAGTCAGGGCTGGGGCACCATTATCAGCTATATCAATTACGGTTTAATTGGTGATTTTGCTGGTGATATATCCATTTTCTGCAGAGCCATGGTTTTTTCTGGCTGTGGGTTTGGATCTGTTGCTGAAGTGTTTTCTGAAGGCATATCACTGCAGCCGAGTGGTTCAGCAGAAACTGGTGACTCCGAAGGTTACGATCTTCCCCATCTGTATTTAAACATCTTGGAACCTATTTTACAAGATTTGGTCAATGAATCCCATGAACATCAGAAATTGTTTCATCTGTTATCATCTCTGGGTAAACTAGAAGGTAATTTGGAGGACTTAAAGAGGGTTAGGTGTGTAGTTTGGGAAAGGATGGCCAGGTTTTCTGATAATCTGCAGCTGCCGAGTTCCGTTCGAGTTTATGTTCTAGAGCTTATGCAATTCATCTCGGGTAGAAGTATCAAGGGTTTCTCTCCTGAGATTCAATCCAGTGTTCTACCATGGGAAGGGTGGGATGAGTTGCAATTTACTGGTAAGAATTTTGAGACTACTGCCGATCAGGGGTTGTCAGATCCGAAGGATACTTCTAGCAGGTTTGCGAGTACTTTGGTTGCCCTCAAATCATCTCAGTTTGCAGCCACCATCTCCCCGAGCATTGAAATTACCCCTGATGATCTCTCGAATGTGGAGACTGCAGTTTCTTGCTTCTTAAAGTTGTGTGGAGCTGCTACTACACGTTCCCATATTGATGCTTTGCTTGCCATTTTGGGAGAGTGGGAGGGGCTTTTTATCATTGGTGGAGATGAGGAAGCCTCTGCAGAAGCCCCTGATGCAGGAAATGACTGGAGCAGTGATAACTGGGATGAGGGATGGGAAAGCTTTCAAGAAGTAGAGCCTCTTGAGAATGAGAAGAAAAAAGATTCTCTATCTATTCACCCTTTTCATGCCTGTTGGCTGGAGACTTTCAAGAAACTTGTAATGCTGTCCCAGCTGAGAGATCTGTTAATGCTGATTGACCAGTCCTTATCAAAATCTAATGGATTAGTGCTTGATGAAGATGGTGCCAGGAGCTTGACCCAGATTCTACTTGGGATAGATTGTTTTGTGGCTTTAAAGATGGTGCTGTTATTGCCTTATGAAGCATTACAGTTTCAGTGCTTAGGAGAAGTTGAGGACAAACTGAAACAAGGAGGCATCTCAGACACAATTGGCAGAGACCATGAGTTTTTATTGCTTGTATTGTCTTCTGGGATCACGTCAACTATCATTTCCAAATCTTCTTATGGTACCACTTTCTCATATCTGTGCTATGTGGTTGGGAATTTATCTCGCGAGTGTCAAGAAGCCCAGTTGTTGAAGCTTACACAGAAAGGATCGAATGAAGGCAAGGGCAATGAAGGAGACAACTCATTACTTTTTAGAAAAATTGTTTTCCCTGCTTTCATATCAGAGCTTGTGAAGGCAGGTCAGCATATTCTAGCAGGATTTCTTGTCACAAAATATATGCACACGAATGCATCACTCAGTCTCATTAACATTGCTGAGACCGGTCTTAGTAGGTTTTTAGAGAGGCAGCTCCCTGTATTAGAGCATGAAGAGTTCACTCTTGAGAAGTCACATGAACCATTAAAGAATACCATTTGCAGTTTGAGAGGCAAGTTAGGAAGTCTGATCCAATCCGCATTGTCATTGCTATCTCATAAAGTTGGATGAGAATGCTTGGTGGGTTTTTATTTCTTTAATTATTTTTTTTATACAATTTTCTATAGCAATGCAATTGTATTAGGAGTAGTTGTATAAAACTGTCATCGAGACTTTCTGTTCAGTTTGGGGAGAGAGAGGGTTTAGTGAAGCAAATGACTGTATAGTAGACACTTGAATCTTGATTTTACAGCAATATATGTGTTTTACGTGGGTCAAAGCAACCCACATGGAAATCAACTTCTTATTGCTGTGTAGGTCTTGTAAACTTCTGGATAATCTTACAGAGTTCATGTGAAATGTTTGTGGACTCAAATCTACCTGAATGTTCCTAGGATTGGGTAAACCAATGACAGTATGGTTTGATGTTGGTAATAACAGGCTGTGATCAACCTGTGTATTTTGACATAGGTTGAATTCTAATATAAATTGCTTCCAAATAAGGAAAAGTTGAGCAACTGGATTTGTACTTTTTCGGTTTTTCCCCCTACACAATTGATTTTTTTGGCCCTTAACGAAATTATGAGGTGGTGGTCATCTATAATTTGTAATTTAATTTAATTTTTCTTTTTTCTTTTTTTTGGGAAAAAAAATTCAAATCATTAAATTTAAATGTAATATGTGAGTTTTAGATAGCTCAATTAGTAAAGTTATTGTTTGTTAAATAAAAGATTTTGCGTTTAATTTCTTCCTATACCAAAAATCAATTGATGTTTTGGTTTGATAATAAAAGACAATTATCGTAGAAACAAACATCATAGGTTTGAAATACTATCATATTAAAAAAAAAAAAAAATTTAATTAGAAATGTTATATTTGTCTGTTGGGTCATGTACCTGCTCGTTCCTACTTGTCCTCGCTCGAGTGGAGTTTCGATACTTCAATTCTGTATGTCGAGTATTCAATTTTCCAACTAATATTCAAGCTTAAGCCTTCTTTTACAATTTTGTTTTTTCTCTTCATTCTTTTAACAGGTCCACCTCAGTATTATAAACAAGAAACACCCAATCGTACAACCAAGCTCTGCGTGTACTTGCTCAATGTCTGCTCGATGATAGCTCAAGTGAGACAGTTACAGTTTGAGTGTTGTTTATGCAAAATTTTGCCCAAAAAAAAAAAAAAAAAAAAAAGAAAAAGAAGAAGAAGGGAGAGATAGACACATTTTTTTGAGGGATTGTATCAACTAAAGTGAGTATTCATTACTGTCTTTTCAAAGGCAATGCTCCATTATTTATAAATATAGCCTTGATATACCTTTAAAATTTTACACCATTAGAGAGAAATTTATAGGGTTTATTTAACAAAATCTTACAACATTTCACATTATTTGTGCGCATACACACACATATATAATAATTTCTAAATAATTTTAAAATTTTGTAAGGATTCTCAACAAAGACTTTTTTTTTAGAAACACAACAATTTCAAAAGAATAATACTACATACATAATATTTTTCATAACAAATTTCAAAATTGTTGAATTGTCAAGTTATCATTGATTCTCGTCTCAGCTTACCACTAACACAATTTTATTGTCTACCCTTATAACTCACAACCTTTTGTTTTTAAAAAAGTTTGGTGAAAAAAAATTGTGGCTCTAGAAATCCCCCCCCCCCCCCCCCCTTTTTTTTTTTTTCTTCAGAATTTAAATTATAAATTGTGGTAGGGCCATGTCTAATGTGGTAAAGCTAATTTAAAAATATTGTAAATTTTTGTTGTATTTCTAACTTAGAAAATTATTAAGTACTTCCAGAGTACCATAAATGCGTACTTCGCCCTCTCACATAAATGATGAGTCACACTATAAATTTAATTAGTAAGACCACCATTCATGTGATAGGAGGGAATATTTATGGTACTTCCGGAAGTACACAATAATTTCTCCTCTAACTTTATTTCCATATAAAACCTCATAAATTTATCTCCTCTATTAAAATATTGCCACAAATAACTAATTCCATGCAGAAACACAATCAACATAATAAATGACCTATTAATAATTACCATAATTATTAAATTATGTATTTAAGGAATTAAAACAAAAAAATATGGTACTTTTTTTTATTTTGTTATAGAAAGATATATATATATTTTTTTGAGAATCATATTATAGAAAGATATCATTGTACTTTTTTGAGCTAGTTTCTACTTTTAAATCAGAAGTATAAATGTTGGACTTTAATGTAAGGGTATGTTTGTATTTTAAGAATTGTATAATAAAGTATACAAATATATATAAACCCAATAGTCCAAACTTCCAAAGCCGAAAGATTATCAGCGGTATCAAGCATCGACCTCTACTCTGTTGCCACCAAAATCCTATATGCCTCTCTATCTCTTCAGGTAAAGCTTGAGCAAGCTCTCTCTCTCTCTCTCTCTCTCTCTCCTCTATCTGTATCTCTCTCTAGAATGTTACATGCATTTGCGTTATTATCTTGTTCAATTTTCTTTGTCTGATATCATTGTCCGGGTATATGTTTTTCTCTTTGTTCAGCTTTGTATCTTCTCTCTCTTCAATTCTTTGGCTTTTGTCTGCTTTAATTTTCTCTCTGAGAATCAAATATAATACATCATGAATGAAAGGATTAAAAAAAATGAAACTTTCATTAGGAATAAGTTGTTAAAGGGTCCAATTTTGCAACTTTATGTTTTGGCCTCATATTCAAAAAGGCAGAATCTTTATGCTTTTGGTCACATGGATTTTGTTTGTTTGGCTGTAATTTTTGTTTATTAGCAATATTTCCCTGTTTTTTAGAGGTCTCTTGTTGTTTTTGCTATCTGGGTATTTTATTTTGATTGCTTTTTCCCTGTATTTTTTGATCACTGGTCATATGGGTTTTCATTGTTTGATAAATTCCTGTTTTCTCCTTATCAGATGGATCCGATGAATGCAGCAAACCCAGAGAATGCAGCAGAAGTTGAGTATTTCAGCAATCGAGTTGATGAAATATTCACAAAGGTTGATAAGGTGAGTTTTTTTTTTCAACAAAAATAGGAACTTTTTATTGTGAACTATGTTTAAAAGGTTTCAAATTTGTCATCATATCTGTTTGTTATTATATTCTTATCAGCTTTTCTTTTTCTTTTGGTTTTCTTTCATTAAATGTTCAAGAGATTAATTGGGCAGCTACTCTTTGCTTAATTGAAAATGAGGTGGAATAGGCTCATGCCCGGGTCGATGGTTTGATTAGCAATAGTTTACGTAGTTCCAAAAGGGTGACAGGTTATAAGAGAAGGTATGACTAGTTGTATATTGAACATCAGCACCTAAGGCAGCAATGATGGAACCAAAGTAAACCTTTTTTGGCCTATGCAAATCGATCTTGCAGTCAGCAGCCCCCATAAAAAACCAGGGTAATGGGCGCAGCAGAAGGTTGGGATTTCGGTTGGTTAAGTGTTATTCGGTTTCTGACTGCGGAGTTGGGTTGTTGATGGTTCAGGGGATTGGGTAAACTGTAATAGATAGGTGACTTCTGGAAAGGGTTGAAAGTGTGAGGCTGGCTTAGGGGAGGCCAGTGAGTCTGGAAAGCTGATTGTGGTGGTAAAAATGGTGTAAACAAAAGGAGGTGGTGGTGGTGGTGGTTGTTGCATATTTGCTTCATCCAGTCAGTCATAGCTACAGTAGAGAAGGCTTCATCATTGCTGCCTTATTCCACTGTGATACTTCTCTGATTAAAATATAAATTCTGTTTTGCTAGAGTTATTGGTTTTTATTTTTCAAAATTGGCTTGTTTCTTCTAATTAAAATTTTGGCTCCGGAGGGGTAAGGGGAGATTTGAATCTCTGTCCTAATATTTGATTGATACGAAGGATATTCATGATTTTTGCGGCTATGATTTATCCAACTACCTTTGTGTAGGTTTCCATTGTATGCAGCTGTGCACATATTGGCAAGTTGGTTTTTATTATTTGCTTTTCAGAAATTTTGAACTTGCAATAAATTGATAACTTCTTTGTTGTACTTTCAGCTTGAGAAACAAGTGAGCGATGTTGAACAGTTCTACTTGGCCAGTGGTAATAGCTCAATTGTGAAGGACAAAGAAAGAGAGAAACATTTTCCTGGTGTTAAGAAGCAGCGCCAAGACGCATCACATAGGGAAGTAGCTGCTTCAAAGAGAATGCAAGAGCTTATGCGCCAATTTGCTACAATATTACGTCAGGCAAGCTCCAAATCTTTGCATTTATATTTGATGTAAAAACTCAGGTCAATCATTAAGATACTTAGTGTAAATTTCTAGGATAGGATGGCCAATGAGCCCTAGCTAAATGGCACAATTTCTCCTCCCTACCACACAGTCAGCACCAAGGCCTTCAATTAGTAATAATTTAGCTTTACTTGTTGCTTTTTCAGATTTCTCAGCACAAATGGGCTTGGCCCTTTTTGAAACCTGTAGATGTTGAAGGCCTTGGTTTGCATGACTATTATGAGGTAAAGCTTCACTTTCTGTCAGAACTATCTGATGTTATTTCTATATGGTTATTGATTTGTATAAATATCTGTTATATTTTCTTCTTTCCATGTATGTATGATTTTGTACCTTAAAAAGATTTCAGGTGTTTGTTTCTTAATCTATAGAAGTAAGTTGCTTGTTAACTATCATAAATTAATTTATGAAAAAAATGGGTTAAATTTGTATAAATTTTTTGATGATGATCATGATAATAATAATAAAATAAATAAAATAAGAAAAGAAGAAACTTCTTGTTGTTCTTTTTATTTTGCATCTTATGATGATGATGGCAGTAATATAATAAAAGAAGCTTGTCATTGTTGTTCTTAATTTTACATCTTCTTTTCTTGTTGAATTTGGCTTGGTCCTGGCTTTTCTACTGGTATGATGGGCTTTCATCAATTCTTCAGCCATTCTTAGTATTGCATTCTCTTTCAGCTTTTGCCTTCAAATAATATGTTTTAGGTTTTTCATTCTAGGTTATTGAAAAACCCATGGATTTCAGTACAATAGAAAAGAAAATGGATGCTAGGGATGGTACTGGCTATAAGAATGTGCGAGAGATTTATGCTGATGTGAGGTTGGTGTTTAAGAATGCAATGATATACAATGAAGAAAAGGATGATGTCCATGTGATGGCCAAAACTTTGTTGGAAAAATTTGAGGAAAAATGGCTTCAACTTTTGCCTAAAGTTGCTGAAGAGGTAAGTTGCTATCCCAATATGGTACCTTTATGTAGGACATGGTAAATCTTATAACCCGCACTTTTCTATGACTTCTATAGTGTCTCTCTTTTAATAGATATTCCATACCTAAATAATTTTAGGAAAGAAGACGAACAGAGGAGGATGTAGAGGCAAAATTAAATATGCAGCGTGCTCAGGATGCTGCCTATGCCAAAATGGCTAGGGATTTAAGCAGTGAGGTTTGTTGAAATTTCAGAGCCTCTTTATGAAGTACAACATATAATTGAGAGCAAGCTTCGTAAACTTTAAAAGTTTTTGTATGTTTTATTTGACATATACTTGCACTCTAATGGTTTGATATTATATGGTACATGATTTGAACTAATTAATTGAAATTATTTTCAGCTATATAAGTTTGATATGCATTTGAAGAAACTCAGAGAAATGGTGGTTCAGAAGTGCAGGTGTGTTTAAGAATCCAACTCTCTGCTTTAGTACGTTAAACAAATGTTGGTTCATATAATCATGTGTGGCACATATATTTTAGTGTCTAGTCATCACTAATTTGGTTTTCTTTTCGTTTGTAAAATTCTTAAAACACCGTAAGAAACCTTGCAATTGAGGTCAAGAATGCAATACGGGGCAAGCACTTGAGTTGGTGTTGTAGCAGATGGGAGTTGGTGGTGCATGGAGGCAGTGCAATCAGGATGGTTTTTTCTTAAATATTGGTTGATATCAATTTTAATTGTCCTCTAAATTTAATTCCTGATGCAGAACCATGCACCTCTGGCAAAATTTTGAGTTTATTTTCAACTGTCCTTTACTGACTTGAAGATGTGTGAAGAGGGTTTTTCAACATAAATATAAATATATATTTTTAAATCTTGGGTATCATTAGACAGTTCAGCGTATGCATTTGCGTAAGTTTGCATGGGTGATCGAATTGAGTCGGCAATTTTATTTCATTTTTTTGCCATCCTTTAGCAATAATCACTGATTGTACGTGCATAATTTTAGGAAAATTTCCTCGGAAGAGAAAAGAAGTCTTGGGACAGCTCTTACCCATTTGAGTCCTGAAGATCTCAGCAAGGCATTAGAGATAGTTGCTGAGACTAACCCAGGCTTCCAAGCAACTGCCCAAGAAGTGGACCTTGATATTGATGCTCAGGTCATCATTTATTTATTTGTCTGCTCTTTGTGGTTGGGGTTATCTTTTTTTGTTCCAGTTGCTCAAATAGGTTATTCTTCCCCCAATGCAGAGTGAATATACATTATGGAGGTTGAAGGCTTTTGTGAGAGATTCCCTAAAAGGTAAAGCAAGGAATCCTGGAGGCATAAGTGGCAGTGGCAACAACAATGATAACAATGACGATAACAAGAAGAGCAACTCCAAAAGAAAAAGAGAGATTTGTGATGCTCTTGCCAAGACTGCTGTTAAAAGGACTAAAAAGCTCTCTAGTTTGTGACCTACCATTGCAGCATGTAGCTCGCTTATGCTATTTGGTTGCATTGCTTGTGAATTTGAATAGGTACTCACTATTCCAAAGAAACAAACTTAAAGAGCTAAATATGAAATTCTTCTGTCAATTTTTGTAGATCCCCTTGTAGCTGAGATCATGATCAGTCTGTACAGCTGTACTAGGTAGAATGGCATATTTCTTCTTTTCTTTGACCTTGGCGTAAAGGGGAAGACAGAAATACAATACTCCATTTCCTCAGTATGTACAGGTTTTTTTTGGGTCTTATATTTTTAATAAATGACAGTAACTTTGAGAACCAACAGACCACTTTGACCCCCAATCCATCTTCCTCTTCCCCTTCCCCTTGTAACATTTTTTTTGTGTGCCTAACACCTCTTTTATTGTGTATCAATCACAATCGCAATAGGTTACTTTAATAATTGTGATTAATGTGCAATAAAAGTAATGTTATACTAGTCATAACTTATCACCAATAAGTTGTGAAAAAAAAAAAAAAAAATTTGTCTGAAGCATCCTTTTAACTCTCTTTGTTCTTTGGGGGGAGCTGATGGGAACAAAGGAGTGACATGTGGTCATTCTGGATGTGTTTCATGTTTGTGTTGTGCCCTGGACTCAATGCAAGTCTTTATTCTCTTGCTAAACGTTGGAGTTTTGAGCTCAGTCCGGTCCGGGGAATGTCCAGGGTTGTCAAGGACTGCCATTTTAAAAATGAATGCAAAACAGTGGTTTTAGAGATTGATTTCTCAACCACAATATTTTGGGTACGAACAAGTATATGAAAATCCAAATTGAAGTGGAAGCTGGAAAACCACTGCAATGTGGATTCTAATAATTATCTAATATACTGGATATATGCACAATTTCTTTCAAGATGTATATGGTTTATGCATGCGATACCTTTCTTGCTATCAAAGACTCCAACACCAATAATGCAATGATTACGTTTGTTAAAACGTTAGGTGGCAAAACCCACTTCAAAGCCGTCCATATCCAGGAACCTAACCAAATCCCAGTTGACAATCCACACTACCCAATTAACCTCCATTCTTGTCCTGAAACCCAATTTGAATTGAAAAGCCAACCACACTTTTTAACAATACCAAACGCTAGCTAGTAGACAGAATCCAAACCCGTCACTGTTCCTGGAGATTAGGACTTGGGGGTTGACAAGGAAACCCAAACCATGTGGGCTTCTCCAAAAGATACCCCAACTCAAGATAATGTCATGGTTGCTATAAAGTATAAACCACAAGTCTATAAGCATAGTGAATCCAGTTCATGCATTCTTAATTGAAGATAAGGCAGGTGAGAATACATCCAAAACCATCAATTCTAGCACTTCTCAAACTGGAGTGCATAAAATTAACCCCTCTGCTTCCAACACTGGGAACATGGGAGCTATCCCTTCTTAAGACATATTTTAAGTTCAATCTAATTCAATGATTCAATAGTAACAAGGGGATTCAAATTTATTCACTTGTAGAAATCAAAGGAAGTTCAAGAAAGAGCAGCACATTGGAAGGAAAAGAAAGCTCTAGAAACTACTAGACCCTCTCAATTTCAAGTGAAATGGTGAAAAATCAGTCAGTGAGTGTTATTCACTCCTGTGAAACCTTATCTCATAAAAATCCAAAATGGTTAAGGAGGCGGCGTAAGAATTGTTGCCTAAGATGACCAAGATTATTTGGATCCCCCTGATAGTGAATCTAATGGTAGATATTCTACTATAGACTTGTCTTATTAAATCAAAGGACTTGCAATGGAGTACCACTTAATTTATTACAAGAAAATTAAAAAAACTTTCAACTTTATTAAATTGAAAATAAATTACATTGGTCCAAAATGAGAATGTATATGACATCGAATCCTAGTTACAATCCAAAGAAATAAAATTACATCTCTATCATCCTAGTTACAATCTAACCAAATAAAATTACTAAAATGAGAATCACGATTGTGGTTGTTTGGACTCCCAAATGGGAGTGTGAGTCCTTGACCCTAAGCTAGTAGGATTAGGCTTAAGGACAATCAATTTGATTTAGAGTATCTTTTTAGTTTATGGAGATATTGTTCTTAGTGGGCTTGATGCTTGTGCTTTTAGGTTTCAAGATACTTGGTGATGAAACCTAGTAACTTGTTTGACTTGCTTATAATATGGTGCTCACTCATTGACACTCAAGGTAAATTTAGTTGACTTTAGGAGGAAAGTAGAATTTGCAAATCTGGGATTTTTCTAAAGACATACTAGTTTTCTCAAACTTATTTTTTTGTAAGAAAATAAGTGCACTGCTGGTATTCAAATATTTTGCTTAGTATCTTGTTATGACATTGGGGAAAATTTGAGCAATTATACATTTTACAAAGAAATTTAATGGGACAAGCTAAATTCTTATGTGTTCAATGAAGCATCTCAATTGTATAGATGTTTATAAAATCTATGATTTGCTTTGAGAAATTTATTGCTCAATTTACTCAGAGTGTTAGAAAAAATTGTAATTAGTGATTATGAATACTTGCGAAATTGTTCAGGTTGAGATGTTTCTCTTTTTGAGAAATAACTATTTAATTATGGCGAAAAACACATTTTCGTCCCTACATTTTCACGCGATTTCCATTTTGGTCCCTAAGTTTTTTTTTTACCGCTTTTAGTCCCTATTTAGAAAAACGCCTTCCGTTTTAGTCCTTTCCGTCAGTGCCGTTAGGGCACTGACCTATGTGGCAAACGGAATTATTAAAATAATAATAAAAAATTTTATTTTGTTATTAAAAAATGCCAAGTCAGCATTTAAATTTTAAAAAATAATTTATTGATTTTAATTAAATAAAAAAATAAAAAACAGAAATAAAAATAAAAAATCACATTAATTGAGATTGAAATGTGTCTTGAGTAAGAACAACAAGAACACAAACTCAGATCTAAGAACACAAAATTAAAATCCAAAAATCACAAACCCAATAAATAAGAACTTCAAATTAAACCCGAACAAAGAATTAAACGTGAAAACAAACACAAAACACAAACCCAAAAAATTAAAATAAAACCAGCACAAACCCAAAAACAACAGAGAACACAACTCCAAATCAAGAACACAAACCCAAAAAATTAAAAAAAAAAAAAAAAAAAAAAAAAAAAAAAAAAGAGAGAATGAACTAGACATCAAGAGATTAAACTAAGAAGATGAAAGATCTGTGTTTTAATCATAGAGCAAGATCTTGGATTTGAATAAACTTTTTGCCCCAACCTCCGATTCACGTTGAAAGGGCAAAAACCCATTTAACAAAAACAAAAACAAAAAGCCAAAACCCAGAGAAATCTGATTCGGAATGGGGACGCCATTTCCGGGCCTGCAACACCGAGACGGTGGTGGAGGCGTGGCGGTAATGGCGGGACCAGTGAAAGCTATGGAGCCCACACCGTCAAAGACTTGTTTGAAGAACTTGTCGCTTAAGCCCCGATCCTAATCTTTTTGTTCTTTCACAAGGCTATACGTTCCGAGCTCGAGAGGTTACACCATGCCGCCGTGACTTTTGCTACCACCGGTGGCGATATCAAGCCCTTGTTCGACCGCTGCCATTTTCTCCAAGCTATTTACAAGCACCACTGCAATGCTGAGGACGAGGTGTGTTTTGTAATTTACAAGCACCACCGTCAAAGACTTGTTTGGAGGTTAAATAATATGAATTTTCTATCAGTTTTTGTTTATTTAGTTGTTAGCTTGAATAAAATTGATTATCCTTTTGGCTGTGTGTTCAAATCCAAGACCTCGTTCTGTGATTAAAACCCAAATCTTTCATCTTCTTGGTTCAATCTCTTGATGTCTAGTTTGTTCTCTATTTTTTTTTTTTTTTTTTAATATCTGGGTTTGTGTTCTTGGATCTAGGATTGTGTTCTTGGTGTTCTTGCTCAAGACACACTTCAATCTCAATTAATGTGATTTTTTATTTTTATTTCTGTTTTTTATTTTTTTATTTAATTAAAATCAATAAATTATTTTTTAAAATTTAAATGCTGACTTGGCATTTTTTAATAACAAAATAAAATTTTTTATTATTATTTTAATAATTCCGTTTGCCACATAGGTCAGTGCCCTAACGGCACTGACGGAAAGGACTAAAACGGAAGGCGTTTTTCTAAATAGGGACTAAAAGCGGTAAAAAAAAAACTTAGGGACCAAAATGGAAATCGCGTGAAAATGTAGGGACGAAAATGTGTTTTTCGCCTTTAATTATTCATGATGTTTTATAAGTGATTTGAAAATTTGTTCGTTTAAACTTGTAATAATTGAAAAGTACCATGATATTGATAGCGTGTGTGTATATATATATCTATCAAAATGATTAGCTTTGAAACATACTTGTTATTAGCACTTTAAAACATAATTTTAAAACCTCAAGATAAGTCATGAGTAGTGGCATGATACTGTATTTTAGTCCTAGAGAGGGGACAGTCTCAAATAAGGGGTGGTGCACTAATTGTGACTCCCTAGAGTTCCTCCATAGAGGGAGCATTCTCGGTGATAGTTCCAAAGAGGGAGCCTTAAAAGTCATAGGTTCTAAAGAGAGTCGCCCTAAAGAAGGGGTCCTCAGTCCTAAGAATACAACTCAGTAAACAGGGTATAAACGTTTACCATGAGTGGAAGGACCAAGGGATATTTTGATGTGAATTATTAAATAATATGATGTTGTTGCTCACAGAGAACTTATTGTTCTATGAAAAGTTTCTGTATCCATGTAAAAGAAAGTATTATTTTCTTAAAGTTGCTCATTCCCATGCCCAAGTAAGAAAATTCTACTTACTGTGTATCTCACACTTTTATTTTCTTTAAAAAATTACCTCATGGCTTGAACTCTTTTTTCTCCTTTAAACCTTCAAGAACTTTGTGCATGAGAAGGTGCCAATTCAATTACAAAGTTCTTGACAACTTAGGTTGAATTGTAAATATTATTTATATTAAATTTTAGTTATGTAATTGATGCTGTTTTGGTTTTTTGAGTGTTTATTTCTGAGTTTGGGTTTGTTATGTTTGTGGTTTGGGTTTCCTGTGCATTTGTGTTGGTGGGTTTGGATTTTTGGTTGTGGTTGGTGAGGTTTGGGCAGTGGTGGAGGTTGTTTGTACATTCGTTTGGATTTTTTGTGGAAGGTTGTGACTGTGGTTGAGGGCTGTTGGTGGGTTTGGATTTTTGGTTGTGGTTGTGGGTTTCCTGTGCATTCTTTTGGATTTTTTGTGCGGCTGTTGGTGGTGTAGATGGTAGTGGAATCTGGGTTTGTCGTTGGTAGTGGTGATGAAATTGGGTTTGGGTGTGGATTTCATGTTCTTCGTGTAGAGTCACGTGGGCAAGGGAAGAAGACAGTTGAAAAAGACTGATCGGTGGGCTCCACCATTTTGGCAAAAGGTGGACTTAAAAGTTGAGATATATGACTGGGTTTTGTTACCAAACAAAAATTTTGGAGTTTTTGAGTGATAGTGGGTTTTAAGTTATAAGTTTGAGTTATGAGTTATGAATACTGAGTTATGAAAACTGAGTCATGTCTAAACCAAATGGGCCCGTGTCCAATTCCCAATTAAACCAGTCAGTTCGTTAAAACCACGGGGTATTAGAAGTTAGAACATCATTTTCTCTCCCTTGTGTGTGTGTTTTTAAAAAATAAAAAAGAAATATGGGTAATTATTCCATATTGCATAAGAGAGCATGTTACGTACAGTATAATTTGTACTACCACCTTTTTGCTAGTTAGACGGTCTCATTTGATTACTTCTCAAAAAAATTTTAAAAAAAAGTTGTCTCATTTGATTTGGTGTCGATGTGGCGTTTGCCCTTTTTTATTAATTGTGATATGTTATTATTGTAGGTATCATTGATAATGTAACATTTTTTTTTGGGTAAGTCTTCATTTATATTTACGTACAACCTTTGTGTGGCCACCTCTGTATGTATCCTAACAATTTTTGTCTTTTCGTGCATGTGTAGTATGACTTGCGCAACACATAAAACCCAATATAATTACTTTTTTTAACAATATTTTTATTTGTAGTTCCTTTTCCAATTTATGCTTCATTTAATATATTGTGACTTGCATTCATTAAAAAGAAAAACAGAAAGAAAGAAAAGTAAATTGCAAATTACACCCCTAAAGTTTAAGAGTGATTGGATTTTACACCTTAAATTTTCAAAATTTGGATTTTACCCTCCTGAAGTTTGGAAATGTTTGAATTTTACATCCTGATGTTTTAGAATTTGGATTTTATATACCTCTTATATTTAAGAAGTGTTTGGATTTTACTCCCTAAGTTTTAGGGTGTTTAGATTTTACACCTTAAAGTTTTCAAAATTTGGGGGTGTAAAATTCAAACAACCCTAAACTTTAGGAGGTAAAATCCAAATTCTGAAATGTCAGGATGTAAAATCCAAACATCCCAAACTTCAGGGGTTAAAATCCAAATTCTAAAATTTTAGGGTATAAAATCCAATCACTCTCAAACTTTAGGGGTGTAATATGCAATTTACAAAAAAAAAATGTAAATTACAACTTACTCATCAGTGGTTTGGCCGAAATTTAAGTTGCCTGCCTGTGGTTTGAAATTTGACATTTTACTCACCTGAGGTTAGCTCAGTTAGATGTTCGTAATCTACCTCTGTTAAAAACAGAACTAAATATGTAATTTTGTTCCACTTATTTTGTTCCACTTTTATGTCTCTCTTCTCCAAAAACACAAAAAATATAAAAATAAAAGATTAAATAAGATCAAAAATAATCCAGCAGAACACTTGCATCATGAGATTTTAAACCATAAGTAGACAACTTAAATTTCGGTCAAATCTCAGATGGGTAAAGTGTCAAATTTCAAACCACAAATAAGCAACTTAAATTTCAGTCAAACCATAAGTGGGTAAGTTGTAATATATATATATTATGACTTGTGGATAATAGCCCTCTTCACATGTTAATCCGAATAAAATTAAACCGTTATATTGTTCAAATGCATTACTAAGCTAAAAAATACTTAATTATATACTAAGTTACTAACTCTCTTAGAATCTCATAATTCAAACCAAGGCATATTAGTTTGGAAAAAAATTCCACTTAAGTCTTAACTTATTCTATCTTATTTGATCAAAGTCACAATTTTAAACAACTTTTCAAATAATTAAATAGAATTGTTTAGGAAAATATTGTACCATAGAGCATTTTACCTTGCTTAAATATTAAATCAAGGCATTTACCTCTATTCGAAATCTTAAAAAAAGAAAAAAAACATTGTTGGTTTGACTTATTCTACTGGTGTCAAATTAAATGTCTCATCAAGTTTTCAAGAATTGTAAGCAAATATATTTTTCTTTCATAAACTCTAACATGACTTGTTATTCATGCCTTTCAAACCTTTAAAATTGTCACTATTGGAACATCCCTACTCGAATGTTCATTTGAAGTCAATTGCACTCTTACAACTTACAAGTATGCCTGACTTTTGTGAAGAATCAAGAATCACGTTTACATAAAAAGAAAATTATGGTGAGCGGCTTGTGAGCTGTGACCCAAGCCAGAAGACATTTCTTTTACATAAAAAATTATAATGAAATCCTGTCACCTAAGCAAAAAGAAATTACTTAAACGGTAAGCCACATTAATATTAATTCTTAAACCACACTTATTAGAACAAATTTTTTAAAGGTTCAATAAATTTAAATATTAAATTGTATGAATAGTAAATGATGTAATAATTCAATTGTATATTGTGTCTTGTGTATAGTCTCATTATTGTTTTAAATTCAACTTCAATACAAGAAAATTCTAAGGTAGGAGAAAATTGATGGCTAGTAGATTTATGATAAAACTTATGGTGGCAATAATGGAGTCGATTATCTTTATTGCTGTTAAAGTGCAAGCTAATGACTTGATGACCACTACCCGTTATCATTCCTCCTCACTTCCAATCCTTATTTCTCATTCCTCTAAACTTGACACTATTGAAATACAATTTATTAATTGCGTTTTAGTAGAGTTGGATATTTGTGAAAATGGATATAAAGAAGATCGTGAAAAATATGTTGAATGTGCTATAAAGCATTTTGCGAATTGCATTGTGTGGAAGATGTTGGATCTAAAACACCCAGTGCTTGACGTTGCAGTAAATTGTTTCATATTTTGCATAAGTATGAGTTTTACAAAACCTTTTCGTTTGGAAGCTTGTTTCATAAATTGTTACGATGCACATAATAAAAGGCATTGACATTTCCTTTCTACACAAAATCTAAGAGCTAGCTCTGACTTTGGATTTGGGGAGTAGTTTAGTGAAAATCTCTCTCTCTCTCTCTCTCTAAACATGTACATATTCATGAACAATATTTATGAGAGCAACCATTACCTTTCAAATTTCCAAGTCATTCAAATTAAACTAATCCCAAGCTAGGTCTAGGATTACACAATTTACATTAAAATTTAGTGAGTGAGAAAGTATTTCCCAATTGATAGTAAGATTTTTGATGGATTCTGTCTCACCTAAATTAAGTATACCTCTGATATCTTATCTCAAGTTGGTCTTCTGGTTGTAAGATTATTGATACTCTTATCGAACTTAATGCTTGTCTCATTCTCTCCAGTGGAGAACTATTGCCTGATTCCACCTTCTATTAATAATTGGTTAGCATACTAGCTTATCTTACTATTGTTTGTCCAGACATCTTTTATGTAGTACACCAAATGAGCTAGTCTGTTGTGCTCCTTTCTAATATCCTTACAAAGCAAAAAACAGTCCGTTGTGGCCCATTTTAGTACCAAAGATGAATATTGTGTCCTTGCTAACACCACATCTAAACTCATTTGGTTGGTTATGTTGGTTACTGAATGATTTAGATGTGTCCACTTCATCTGCTACTCCCATTTACAATGACAATCAGAGTACAATTTGCTCTAAATAGTGAAGATTCAATAGTCTTGATTCTTGTTCGACTCTACTCGGTTGATCAAGCTCTAATGAAGCTCGACTCCTAGCTTGATTCTTCTCAATCGATCGAGTAATAGGAATATTGAAAATGAATTTTTAGTTTCAGCCCATGATAACCTAGCTCACTTAGGATCCGTTCACTAGGGTTTCCAAAGGTATAAAAACATATTTATAGAGTTGTCATCATATAAAAACACACATATATTGTGAGAAGTTGCTGCAACCTTGTGCGCCTTGGGTTTCTTATACCAAGTTGCTTTTGGTTCACCATTGGAGCATGTTTGCTGCGAAGATATTTGCACCAATAACTTCTACAATTAAGAAGAATGATTGTGAAGTCGGTCAAGAATTAAATATTCACGTACAATGAAGAAGGTCACTAAGAAGTGTAGTCCAACCGGATTGGAGCTATGCTTGGATAGTTCAATAGGCTTTATTGTAGGTAGGTACTTCAAGATCGTGTATATTCTCCGTACTTGAAACCTCAATTTTTGTTAGTGGATTCTTCAAAGAGTGGTGACTATATATATATATATATATACACACACACACATGGGATTTTTCTTGTTAGGGTTTTCTTCTTGTTAGGGCTTTCCCCTATTGTGACCATATCACAGTATCTTGAAACTTACTTTTCTATTGCATGGAATTTTATTTTAGCAATATGTTTGGTCCCAACACAATATAATTAGACCATTGCATAAATTGAATTATTAATCAACTTGGGTAATTAATTAATTTAACCGGTTCAATAAATTAAATAACCCGACATCTCATTTCAATGCTTGATGCAACGAAAGCATTTGCATGGTTTACCTTTAAAGTAATAAAAGTGAGCTTCAGACATAATCTAATGGTTGATACTACTTTATTGTTGGAAAGCGATTAATTTTTAAATCCTCAAAACAAAGAAACACTAGAAATTATTCCCAATCTAAAAAGGGAGAGAACTACTCCAATGGCTATAACTCGGCTGAAATCTTTTGAATAGACAAAAGTCTACTTACACAATAAATTTCAATTTTTTTAATTTTTTTTTAATTTTTTTACTTTTTATAATCGCTAAGTTAGCAAATTGTAAGTTAGCAAAAATAATATTATTAATAAGTCCATATAAAAATGATATTGTCATGATTATAATTATCATTTCAATAAGTTATTAAATTTGCTGTATCTTTAACATTACTTTAAAAATAGAACTTAAGTAGCTCAACTCTTATTTATGAATAGAGAATTGTATGATTAAATTAAAAATCATTCTATCATTAGATGAGAGAAGGAAACAAAAGATGGAAGGAAATAATACTCCCATTCCATTATTATTTTCATCCAAAGTCATGGAAATGGTTACACCATGCCTGAGAAATTGTTTCCTGCCTTGTCTCATGCATCGAGCATCCTTTAGATAAAGAAATAAGTACAGAATCTATGTAATAAAAGCAACCTTACATCCTTTGGTGATTCCATCTAAATGATGACACAATAATACAGCCAACTATTACAATTACAGAATTACTTTTTCAGTACCTCTCCCTGTTCACGTTTACTTGCACTCAATTGACCACAAAACCCCTCAAATCTAACTACATGAAGCAACAATATAGAGCATATATGCTACCAACCCCCCCCCCCCCCCCCCCCCCCCCAAAAAAAAAAAAATAAAAACCAAAAAAGAAAGCACTACTATATATTGCCTGCAATTATATCTCTGGACTAGTGCATTTAACAAGTCATATATCCATCATGTTTGACAATTTTTTTTTGGGATCATTGCTTGTGTTTCTCATTGCATTTGAAATGTATTAGGTTGTTTAGCTTCTGCAAGCATTTGAACAACATCTCTCATGGTGGGGCGTTCCACACTGTGCTCTTGAACACATAACATTGCAACAAAGTAGACCTGCATTGCTTCATCAAGAGGGATATCACCCAACCTTTCATCCAGGATTTTCACCACTCTTTCTTTGCTTGAATTAGTTTGTATCTTGGTCCATTGAACAATGTCTATCCCTTCTTCCCCAAAGTTACCAACAGGCCTTCGCCCAGTTATGAGCTCTAGCAGTACTACTCCAAAGCTATAGACATCACTTTTCTCATCAACTTTCAATGTGTATGCATACTCTGTAACAAAAAGCAAACACACACAAAAGAAAAAAAAGGATTTATTGCTGAATTCCACCATAATATGTAGAAGGGAAGAAAGGAAAGTACTTAAAAGTAATAGATTAAATAAAGTAAGTACTGGAGTATGAGATAACACGTCCCACAAATGAGCCTTAAGCGCTACCATCCGACTCTTTATAATATATATTTTTAGCTAAATTGAAGAGCATTGTTATCAAGAATCACATTAAAAAAAAAAAGAAAAAAAAAAGGTCCTACATCCGAATCTCCTTTATTTAAATTTTTGCAAAACTCGAGACAGCATTAAAGCGTTTTGTAAAACTTTTCTTTTATTTATTTTTTCTTAACTCTCTCTCCATAAAAAAAGACTTAAAAAAATTATGAATATTTTAATTAAATGCATAATAAGAGAATATAGAGTCAGATATAGGACGTACTTAAAAAGTTGGTTCCTTCTTCTTCTTTTTTATTTTTTATTTTTTTTAACTTTAAAATTTGATTAAACTTTACCAAAATAAAGAACAATTTTTAATGAATAGAAAAATATATCTTATACATAATACATCAAATATATGAATTCTTCTTTTTATTGTGTGTGAGTTTCACGGCTATAAAACACGTGTAAAAAGGAGGTTACATGTATGATGCATGGAAGGGTTGTGAGACAGATCACACATGCATATTCATGAGACAATTATTGACAGATATGGACCATATGGTACTTGAAGTTGAAGCCTTTAGGGTTTTTTTTTATATATATATTTTTTAAACTAAATTTTTAGCATGGGTACTTCAAAGAGAAGGGTAAAGGGTAAATGGGTCTTTTAAATATTGTGAAGTACGAGTGGAATTTCATGCATGACTCACCCGCACTATTCTTTTACAGAGAAAAGTATAGGTGAGGTTCATCTCCCCAAGTAAAGTAGCAAACTCTACTGTGAAAAAAGAAAAGGTATTTGGGGTTTCTGTGTCTGTATTCCATAGTCCATACACATGTTTCTTTATAGGGTTCAGGGAAAGGGAAAGTAAAAAAACTTGGATCCCAATCTGGATTCTTTAAAGGGGTATTCTTTCTTTGGTAGACGTGCATTTAGTTAAGGTTTTAGTTTTGGGTTTTGGTCAAAAGGATGGTTGTAATTAGAGTGAGCCAACATTTGGTGTAAGGTTTCAACTTTCAAGGCATGCAAGGCTCATTACCCATTAGTATGAAATTGAGTAAAAGAAAAAGCAAAAAAAAGTAGAATTTTCCATTGGGTTAGTGGAGCCTTTAGGCTTTACCCTTCTTGGAATGCACAGGAATCTGCTTTCAATACACTGGTTGGACCCAAGGAAAGTATTTGGTACATTTTTATGGACAGTGGGGCTGAGATGTATATACTATATATTGATCTGGTTGTTATTTGAAACCTAAAGTTGAAGAAAATGAATAAGTTTTTGAATGAAAGCAACCTCTTTCCTAGGAACCCGGGTGACCAACTCATTTCTCCAAGTCAAATTGACTTTGGTTTATGCTTTATTTAACTACTCAATCTTAGTGATTAGATCTCCTGAGCAGGAAATTGGATCGAATGAAACTCATGTTAGAATAATGAGTAAAATGATCAAATTCACTAATTTTTAATAGTTTTTAAGCTTTTAGTATAAATGATAATTTATCATGATTTTAAAAAAATGGTCTTAAACTATTAATTTCATGTTTCCTAACAGGTTAAGCTAGTAATTTATTAACTGAAAACTATGAATAATGTTTCAAACTGATATGATAATGATTAACTGCACTATTTGTTAACAGTTTAATTTTTTTGATATAAATGGTAATATATCATGATATCAAAACAAGTGATCTCAACTCTTAAATAATTAAATCCACAGTTTCTTGACATGTTAAGCTAGCAATTTATTAGCTAAAGCTATGTATAATGTTTGAAACTGATATGTACATCTATAGTATAAAAAAGAAAAGTACCTGGAGCTATATAACCGTAAGATCCCGCAATTGCAGACATGCACTCTGATGTTCCTGTATCTTGTAAGAACTTGGCAAGTCCAAAATCTGCTACATGAGCCTCGAAATCAGAGTTAAGTAAAATGTTATTGGACTTGACATCACGATGAAGTATTAGAGGTGAACAATCATGGTGCAAGTAACAAAGGCCTTTAGCTGCTTCAATGGCAATTTTGAGCCTAGTATCCCACTTGAGAAAACCACCTCTCTTCCCATGTAGAACTTCACCAAGACTACCATTTGGCATGTACTCATAAACAAGAAAATTGGTCTCTTTATTTGAACAAAATGCCAGCAACCTCACAATGTTTCTGTGACGAATTTTGCCAAGTGTGCGTATTTCTGCAGAAAGGCCATTATCATGGGAAGAGCCTTTGTTTATTCCCAACAGCTTCTTCACAGCTACTTGCTCCCCATTTGGCATTGTTCCTCTATATACAATCCCAGCTCCACCTCTTCCTATAATGTTGTTGTCCTTTATGCATTCTAATATGTCTTCACTTCCAAACTCTAGCTTCTGGAATGCTGTGAGCTTCCAGAGATTTGAATTCCTTCTTACCTTTCTGGTCTTGATGATTGCTAGAATAACAAATACTAATGAGCACAATAAGAGTGCCAAAGCAAATATAAGCTTGAACTTGCCTGAAACTTCAGCCTTGATGCCTTTATGGTTGTGTGATTCTAATGGTGAGTTTGATGAATAGTTGCATGGACTCAAGTAAGAACCACAGAGCTGAGGGTTACCCGAAAAGGATGTAGAGTTGAAGAGTGAATATTGGCCAGTTACAGGTATTGGACCAGAGAAGTTATTGTGGGAGAAATCTGCAGAAGTTAAGCTCTTCATGGACCCAATTTCCTTTGGGAGGCTCTGGTTAAGTTGGTTCCATGAGACATTGAGATAATTTAGCATGTGAATTTGAGAAGTTTGGACTGGGATTGGGCCTGAGAGTTGGTTTTGACTCAAATCTAAATAAGTGAGCAAGATACAATTACCAATCTCAGGAGGGATTCTGCCTGAAAAGTTGTTTCTACTCATATCAAAAGTTAGGACTTTTTTCAACTGGCCTATGCCTGATGGAATTTCTCCTGTGAATTGGTTTCCATTTAGTAGAAGAATCTGCAAGCTGGGGAAATTTGCAATAGAAGTAGGAAGAGACCCCGACAAACGATTATTTGCAAGATTTAGCTGGACTAGTTTTGAGGGTACCTTGCTTGTGTCTTGAGGAAGTTGCCCAGTAAGATAGTTGTTTTGTAACTCCATGAGTGATAGCTCAGGCAAGTGAAGAAAGCCACTAGGTATTGACCCAGTCAAATAATTATGCCCTAGTCTAACTTTGTTGAGTGTGTCGCATTGACCAAGATCATTAGGCAGAGGCCCAAACAGAAAATTGTATTGTAAAATCAAGGTCTTCAACTTCCTTCCAAAGCATAGAGACTTGGGGACCAATCCAGTGAGCTTATTAGTGGACAAATCAAGATCAATTAGTCTACCATTCTGACCAAGCTTTGAAGGAATGGCTCCAGTGAAGTTATTCTGCCACAGCTTTAAAACTTCTAACTTGGGTAGCTCTGCAATGAACTGAGGGATCTCCCCATGCAATTTGTTGATGAACAGGTTCAAGAGGGTAAGCTCTTTGAGTCCTGACAGCTCAACTGGGATAGCTCCTGTTAGCACATTATTTGAAAGATCAAGAGTTTTGAGACTACTCAAATTGCCGAGTTGAGGAGGAAGCCAACCGCTAAGCTGATTTGTTTGCATGAAGACAGTGTCTAACTTGTTTAGATTGCCTAACTCTGCAGGAATTGGACCTTCCAAGCCACAACTTGCGAGGTCTAAATGAGAGAGATTGATAAGCTTACCAATCTCCGGAGGGATACCGCCATCAAATTCGTTGTAGTATCCTAAGCGAAGCTGCTTGAGATTAGTAAGATTACCAAGTTCACTTGGTATAAAACCATCCAATGAGTTTCCTGCGAGTGAAAGATAGCTGAGCTGCTTCATATCTCCATAGCTTGAAGGGATATTCCCAGTGAAGAAATTCCCGCCAAAGTCCAAGTACTGGAGCTTGGGAAGTTCACTGACACCCAAAGGAAGTGAGCAATTAAAATTGTTATCATAAGCATCAAGCACTACAAGCTCTTTCAACTGAGAGAACTCCCAGCTTAAGTTTCCACTGAACATATTAATGGATATGTTGAGGAATTGAAGTCTTTCTAGCTTGTGAATATCTGGTGGAAGAGAACCTGCAAAATAATTAGCTGCAACTGAAAGATTAACAAGGCTTGGAAGTTCTGTGATTGCAGGTGAGAGAGTGCCAGTGATGTTGTAATTGGATATGTCAAGTGAAACTACAAATCTGTTCATGCTGTCACAAAGGACACCAGCCCAAGTACAAAGAGACAAGTAGTTTGATACATTCCAGGTATTGAGAGAAGAATTGTAGGACTCAAAAGCTTGTTTGAGAGAAACTAGGATTGAAGCTTGCCTTTTGAGAGATACATTATGTGAAAAAACAGGATGAGAAGATGTAAGGAACACAAGAAGTAGAATAGAGAGGAAGACGGACCTCATATCAGAAGCAGCCATGGAAATTGAAGTATAGAGCAGGTGGGTTGTAGTGAAACAAATTCAAGAAAAGCAATATCACATTTCACATATAGTTTCTATTGACATAGACACACACACACATACAAAGTACAAACACACAAGAAGAAGGGATAGAGGTAATGAAGTGATTCAAATGTGATTTGGCTAGCTAATGAAATTGCAAGGCAAATTTAGGCTACATTAGTAGTATCCAAGGTTCTCCACTCCCACTCTCAAATAGAGTGTCTTTTAGTTTCATCTTTAACTTTATAAAAAGAAAAAGCAAAAGCAATGTTACATAAAGATGAATATAACAATGGACCGTTTGATCAAACCAATATTTAGAATTCGTTACTTTTCATGACAAAATTACAAACATGGCCTTGCTTTTCCTATCTTAATTACTGAATCCAAATGGGCAGAGAAGTCATATTTTGAATCTCCAATACATGAGGTTTTTGACCCCAAATGAAAATCTAAAGTAGCAATGATAAGTAAGTAATGCAAAATTAATTTACCCCGTGATGATGGACTGTTCTAGAGCTCCAATATAATCAATACTGAACTAGATTAGTAAAGCAGGTCGATCTTGACCTTGACCAACACTATTTTGATTTTTGATTATATATAATGTTCTGCATCAATGATAATAGTTTTGAACTATAATATGCAAGAGTTCGTTTGTTATAATTGCTTGGCCTAGGGCGCTTCACCTCCTATAATTATGACATAGAGCTTGAGTATATTTGGTTTTAAAAATGACCAATAAGTAACACACTATATTTAACAATAGATAACATAGCCCTATACAGTAACATCACTTTGACAAGAGCTTACCATTGATACGATTTTTATTTATTTATGCATAAATTACAAATCACAATAGATATTAACATATCATGCACAAATAACAACTCACAACAAGTCATGCTAGCGGTTATGAAAAAAGTTGTAAAAAATATTATTTCTCTATACTTAAAATATGTTATTTCTCTAATGTAACTCTAAGTAATGTTACAACATCCAATAACTTGTTATTAAATTCATATTATAAAAATTTCACCACTGAATTACATGTTTTATATGTTCTTAATACACATGTCACTTTTTTTGCCAATCGGATGTTATTTACTATTCAATCCATAAACTCATCTTTTATGCATTATTTTAACTACAAAAACTTGAATTTAAACAATTGATTGATGACCTGGATATTGATCTTTGATCATCTTGAAATTTTGCAAGTATGAAAAATATACGAAGACAATGCAATCCAACGGTGAATTTGTCAAAATTCGCATTCAATTGAAAAATATTGAGTGGTATAACATTGCTTAAAATTACACCAAGTGTAATCTATAGTCTATACTACTAATAATAAGATTCTCTGTTTAGGCTTCATCATTTTGCATACTTAAGTATCCTCACACAAATTCTTAAACTCTTTAAAATACCCCTATCTTTTGGTTAAATAATTTTAAATTTAAAAACACAAACAAGATGAAAGAGTAATTTACTATTTTAAAAAAGTTCCTAAGTTTTAGGCATTTTCCTTTCTCGCATGCAAATAACTAATTAAAAAAAAAAAAAAAAAACTCGCATAGGGAAAGATCCTAAGAATTAGGACACTATCTTTATCTCATTTTTAAATATTATGACAATAAACTCAAAATAAATAAATAAGGGCAATGAGGTACGCGTGTGTGTGTGGTCTATATATATATATAATAATAGATGAAGCTGAGAGAAACTCAAATTAGAATTCCAAATTAGAATTCCAATTTTGTGCCATGTGTCCTAAAGTATTTATTCATTAAGAGTTTTATTTCTTAATTTTAGAATAAAATGTGGGATCACATCATAAATATCCATCCAAGTGAGTTATTAAGTACAAAAACCAAAGAGTCTAAAATAAATAAATCGTACAAAATAAAAATAAAAAGTGCTTCACAATAATTTTTTTTAAAAAAATATGGACAATTTACATTTTATACCTAATAATATCTTTACAAAATTTTTTAAAGAGTTAACAAAATATAAAAATGACTATCAATAATATTTAAATTATATATAGGAATTATATTATATATCTTATTGTATATTTTTAAGTGTATCTATGCATATGTATGGAGTTACAAGCTAGTTACAATAAGGGAGATGAAGATTCAAATCTTGGTTCTCCTCGTAAGTAAGAGCATATAATGTCACTAAATTACAAGACTCTTACCATTATATCTCATTTTTAAATATTTTGACACTACACTCAAAATAAATAAATGAAAAAGAGCGATGAGGCACGTGCATGCGTGTGTGTGTGTGTGTGTGTATATATAGTTATAATAATGGAGATGGAGATTCGAATCTTGGTTCTCCTCGTAAGTAAGAGCATGTAATGTCATTAAATTACAAGGCTCTTACCATTATATCTCATTTTCAAGTATTATGACACTACACTCAAAATAAAAAAATAGAAAAGAGCGATGAAGCACGTGTGTGTGTGGTTACGATTATGGAGATGGAGATTCAAATCTTAGTTTTTCTCATAAGTAAGAGCATATAATATCACTAAATTACAAAGCTCCCATTATGTCTTTAGACTTATTGTTTAGAATATGCATCTCTCTCTCTCTCCTTTTCTTATATCTATGTTGCTTATAAAAGTAGCTTGGTTCACAAGGCCAATCAAACCTTCGTTAACATTATGTCTCTAAGCTTATTGTTTAAGAACACACAATTATAATTCTCTCTCTTTTAAATTTTTTTTTTTTTTTTGGTATATCTATATTGCTCATCAAAATAGTTTGGTTCACAAGGCCAATCACACCTTAATTATCATTATCACCCGATGTGCACCTTTGGGTGTCTATACAAGGTATATTTGAATATAGAGTGGTAGCCTAATCAGCCACGTTGTTGTTGATGTACCCAGACTGGTAAGAATTATCAAGTTGTCAGTCTCTTTTTAATTTTAAATAACGGGGATCATCCAACTATCCAAGCATGATATCAACTTTGTGCATGCAGATAAAAACTCCACTATATTTTTTGTCTTTTCAGGTGGCCGCAGTGGACACATTGGGCCTTGGGGCCCATCTTTCTTTTGTTCTTTGCATAGAAATAAGTAGGGATCACTGATCACCTAGGAGGCTGGAGGCCCGCCCTTCTCACTTTAAGAGTTTTATGCAATGTGAAAAAAGAAAAAAAAATAAAGCATCTAACTTTGATTTTAGAGCATGTTTGGGATTTTATCACTTTAATTTTCTCTCTCTTTTGTGTGAACCCGCATGAACCTTTTTTTCCCTTTCTGGTCAATGAGTTAGGATCATTGGGAAGCAAAATTGCAGTATAACAAGGCTTGTTTTGTGCTTGATGAATAAAATGGTACCAACCTATATTTTGGATGTTGCTAATCACATTAGCTTTTGTTTTTTGGGGAACTCACCTTGTACCATTTAATTTGAGCCTGAAAACAAGGACTCTAGATTATTGGTTGATGCATCAAAGCTTTCTCTGACTCTAATTGAAAATTCTTCAGAAGAGTGTTTTCTTTTCTAGGGAGCACAATAATGGGCCAGCCTGCAGCCATGGAGCCTTTGGGCAATGAAGAAGGATAGAGGTGAAATGATATCCATAACGGTTGCATGAATACTTATTTTGATTTTAAAAACATAAGCACTCAATTCATCTTCCATAAATAGTACATTTTGAACTCATATGTAGGCCTGACTGTTTCCACAGCTCTAAACATTTGATGATGTTGTCTTATGGGAGCATGGTCCTTCATCATCAATGTCATCACTGATGGAATCTTCCTTGCTCCCTTTTAGCTATATCACCTGGATCATTTGATTGAATAATGACCCATTCTCCACTTGTAAAAAAGTCACATTTACTTGACTCATAATTCAAAAAAAAAAAAAAAAGGACAATGTTCGGCTGATATATCACATGGTCATGGAAGTGCTTTGATCAAATAAAATATTAAGACATTTTGTGAAAAATAAGTTCAAGAACACAACTTCGCTCATAATTGTTAACATGATTTATTGTGATTGATGCATAATATAAATGATGTTAGTGATGGGCTCGTGTAAAAATATTATTATTAAAAAAAGGGGTAAAAAATAAAAAGTAAAAAGTCGTGCACTCTTATTACTTTTTTGAAGCATATATAATTTATTTTACAAATACCGGATCAAACTTAAGGGCAGTACAGTTAATGGTGCAAAGTTGCATACTCCATGGTCAGAAATAAGTGTTGGTAATCGTGATGGTGGGTTTCAGGCAAGCAACTGAAGAATTAAAGGCATCAACCTAAGGTGCAATACGGTAGAAACAAGCAAACAAAGCAATAATTTCCAATTAGAAACAAGCAAATAGCAATAATGACCAAAAGAGTGAGGCAAAAAAAAGTTTGTCCAAGAGGCTAGATTTAAGGCTTAAGATAAATTACATAGTAAGTTAGGGACAAAGGAGGGAGAGAAGCATATTTATAAACTTGCCGAGACAAGAAAAATTAAAATTAGTCTATTAAAATAAGAGACTTGAATGACGTCCGGGATCATTAAAAATAATTAAATATCAAGGTGTGTTAGTGAAAAGAGAGCATATTAAAGAGAGATATAAAAGTTATTTTAATAAACTTTTTAATGGAAACGATATATAATATTGGAGCGATTTGGGTAATCCAATGAAGGATAGAAACCATAGATTTGTTCAAAGAATTAGGATGATCGAGGTAAAAGATGCATTAAGACTAGATGAAATTCCTATTATCTGATCAAAAAAAAAAAATTCCTATTAAAGTTTGTAAGTGCTTGGGTGATGTAAGCATATGCTGGTTGACAAACCTTTTCGATAAGATCTTACGTGTTAATTAAATGCCTAATGAGTGGAAGAAAAGTGCTTTAATACCTATTTACATGAAAAAGAGCTATTAGGGAATTTAGGCCCAAGTTGTGCCAAACTACCAATTTTAAGCCAAGTTATTAATTAATCCAATTAGACTCAGGTCTTGATTGGTATGAACATACACTAGGATTTTAGGGTTTAGGGAATAAAATATCCACTATGTAGAATTGAAGCCTTACAAATATAATAACTATATTCTAATTTGCTACTCCAAATAATAAATATATATTCAAAGGAGAGAAGTTAATACATAGGTAAGAAAGTAAGTTGATCTAAGTTGAAAGAATGAAAAAAGGTTGAAAAAGACCCAAAATAGCATTAGTAAAAGTAGTAAAAAAGGACTTGTCAACTAAGGAAGTAATGGAGAATATGACTTTAGGTAGAATAGATAAAGAAAAAGAATACATATGGTTAACCCTAACTAATTTGTTGATGCATAGTCAATCCCAAAAATTTGGAATTAAGGCTTATTATAGTTGTTATTGTATACTACTGCCAATGGCCAAAACAAGGATATAGTAAAACTATAAGAGGGTTATACTTCAATTTATTTAACTTGTTGTGGGCAATGCGCAAGAAAATTGACATGATAAATGCATACTGATATCCCAATAGATGAATGCAAATCCCCAAAGTAACTAATTATCAAAAGTAAAAGAGATGAATGTAAATTAAATAAAACAATGAAATAAATAAAACAAAATAATAATTAGCAAAGATGACACTTGTTGTCAAATTTAGACCCAGCTTTTATTAAGAAATCAATTTTAATCCCAAGTTGATTGATTATCCAACTATACTTGAAAATTTAGTTCGAGGAATCATGCATACAACCATATCGCAAATAATAAATAGCTGAAAATAAATAACATAGGCTATATGGTTACGAAGAGAAAATCTTGTTAGGGAAAAACTTTCTTGTAGATCCATTATGTAAAGTTGAAGTGTTTACAATAGACTTGACCATCAATCTATTGCTAATTAGTGAAGTGTTTACCAACATGACTTCAGACAGCTCCAAGACCATGGACTCTTCTACAATGGACTCTACTCAACACAGAAGCTTTAATTTGCTTGTGACTTCAAGAACCATCTTAAAGATTCTTCATAGTAGCTTGACTGTGTTCCAATTGCGGCAACTTCACCTTGATTACCAAATCTTAAATCTTGAATCACCAAGTGATGGTTTGAGAGAACTTGGTTAACCTAACCTAGGTGTACAAAAACACAGTTCTCCAAAACTCTATTTTCAAGTCCCATATGTTTGCCTTTATACATTGGATATGGGGTCACAAAACCCTAGAAGTTTGGACAACTGATTGGTTGAATCAAGATTTTGGTTGCATGATTCTTGATAGATCGACTTAAGTGATCTTGCAGATCTTCTTCAATACTTGAGGGCACATGTCTTGAACTTCATATGCACAGTAAAGACGCTTATAAGCCATTAATTTGATTAAGGTTTGCCAACCTAAAACTATGTACTCATAATATTTACTTGAAAATAAAATGTAACTTTCCATACTTATTTGAAAATAAAATGTAACTTTAGGCTAGTTTGAGCAGTGGCAGTGTGTAAGAATTCTACTTATAGTCATGAAGAGTACATTCTCATATATTTTAGAAGTCCATTTACTTGGATAGCATAAAATATCTTATAGTTTCAGAACATATTCTAAGCACTAAGATACAATATAATATCCTAGATTCTTGTCAAGGATGAGAATTTCAATAGTCAGATATGAGTAAAATATACGTAAAAAGAGGAATACAGACAAGCAGTTCTGTTGACTTATTAAGATAATTATTAAGAAACTTTTAGTTATGATGTTTTGACATGTCAATTTAATCACAGTGAACGAGCATGACTTATATTTTCGTATAATGCTATTAAAAATAAAAACTCTTCAAGAAGTTGGGTCCTCCACTAGTCATTCATGGAAGAGGAACAAACAAAATTGTCTCTCAAAAAAGATGTCTATCTATATTGGTGGTCTATCTTCGGTATTGCATCACCTGATTTTCCTTGAAATCATTCAAATCTTTATTAAAGTAGCTTTGATTTTCTTTTACTTTAATTTACAAACCAATGTACTGCCTTTAAAGTGCAAATGTGAAATGTGATTATACACTAAAGATGTTACGTCGGATTAGGGTGTGCTTAATAGAATCGCTAATAATGGATTTTGAAGTTATCAGCATTTTTGGAAGCTCTCCCATACACACTACTTTTTTTACAAAGTCCATTTGATGTCGCCTTAGCTCCAATATTGAGCTTATTTCTTCATATCAACAGCATTTAAAACCTATGATTCTACAGATGAGATGACAGGTTCATATCTTAGGGTCCACATGTCCATTTTCTAGGATAATCGTGTACATGATTAGTATATACATCTTTGATTAAGTAGTGATTACCATGTCACTGAGTTATAAAAAATATCATTGAGAAACAGAGAAAAAATGAAACAAAAAAAAAAAAAAAAAAAATTCAAGGATCCATTTGAAATCAAATAATGTTTGTGAAGCAAAAGGAATCACCACCCAACTAAAAGTGTTGTCCTGAATAATGGAAAAAAGTATCTCATGTATAAGATATATGCCCTCTCACAGCGTGTGCGGTCCATAAATTGTAAGAGTCAGAGAATCCATATATTCGATACATGAGATAATTATTAGACCTGATGTCTTAGAGGTGTGAACTCCTGCTGCTGCAGAGGGAACTGTTACTAGTGCTGGTCAGCTGGACAAGAAGACAATGACACTCGGTTTTTCTTCTGATCCCTCAAAATAGTCAGAGCCATCTCTTCTGAATCAATGCAGTCACTGCTAATAACAAAGTAGAAGAGGAGGAGGAAGAGGATAACAATAATGCTAGCATGTCCAATTAATTGTGACCTCAATAAAATGGCCAATAGAATATTGTTTTAATTCTCCAATTACAGAAACCTCAATGTTGCTGTCATGCTGTTGTTGTTTGTTACTCTTTAACGATATTTCTTTAATATGATATGATGCAACCTCCAACTTTATGTTGGAGCTAACTTTAAGAATCTTCCTGCTGTATTTCACAAGCTAGGTGAAACAAAGGCCATCCCCACATCTGTGAGATTTAATAGCTCTAAAGCATCAGGATTCTGTTTAAAAAGTGATGGATCAAAAGTGAGTTCTGAAGGTTGCTTTGCTACAGATTTGAGAGACATTAATTGAGCCCCTTTGCATTGTTCATTCTTATAGATTACATATCAATAATAAAGTTATTGATATGTAATCAGATTGTTATGAGATGCACCAATCAGATTTTTTATCTTATCTTAATCTCTATGGCTAGCTATAGCAGTGTTAGGCTAAGATTACGCTTAACTTGATTGATTAGGATTTTTGTACGAGATTCTGAGCCTCAAACATGTAGATATGACATTACTTCTTAGCTTCTTTTTTGAGCTATTATATTTGGAGTAAAATTTGTTAAAAACATAAAGTTGGAGATTATAGACAATTACAAGAAGAAGAAAAAAAATAGTACGTTTTTTACTTCAATTTCTAGTGCTTGAGAATGAAACAAGCAATGTTATGTTTTATTGAATTTTCTACTGTAAGAGGAACTATACTAGATGTCAGAATATTCACATGTGAGAAGGAAATATCAGCTATGGTATTGCAATTGCATCCACCAGATTGCGTTAATGAATCGCGCCCATGTGTTACTAAAGCGGCTCTCGTACATTTTTTCTCTTAACTCTTTTTTCTTTTTGATACAAAACAATATTTCTCATGCTAACCCATCAGTTAGAATTTTTAAATTCCTTCTCCCTACTACAAGAGTGTTATAATTCAGTGGCATCGCCAAATTCTCTCAATTAAAAGAGTATGAGTTCATATTCCGTTATTGTCGATAAATAAGTTTTCAAATCCTATTTCTTGGTAGATAAGAAATATTACTTTTTTGACAAATAATAAATTGTCCTTTCACACAAAGGGGGAAAAGTAACCAAATCAACTTTCCTTACACACCAAAAATGTCAAATAAGTAACCAAATCCAAATAGAAATTTAAGACAATTTTCAACAAATCTCCGCTTCAACTCAACAGAAATACATATAAATATATTGTAGAAATCAAAAAGAATCTAAATACTCGTTTGGAGACAGCTGCCAGCATTTGCGTTTTGGCGTTTTCTTTTTTTTGTTCTTTTTCTTTTTTTGTTGAGAATAGCGTTTCAATTGATTATGCACCGTTCAGTAGGTCCTATACACTGTTCACAGGACCCATAAGTACTTTATTCAGGAAAAAAAAATTTAAAACTGGGTCCCACAGTACTATTCACATATTTAAAAATTATTTTGTTATAATGTTTTCAATTTTCAGCATAATAAACGGTATCCAAACAGATTCTAAGAGTTTTTTTACACTCTTACAATGGATGGCTTGCTCTTTGGCCTTGAGGGCTTTTATAGAAGCATTTGTGGATTGGTGGAACCTACGAAGTCCCCCAAAATGCCCTTGAAATTTGCGAACTTCCCCTAATTAGGGCAGTTGGATTTGTTTAAGAAAGATGGTTTTAAGGTTTTTTTGTCATCAGGTGCATATGTATCCACCTGATTCCACCAAACATGCATATGCATGTTTCATGCATGCATGACATCCTTCTCAAAACACAAGTTTTCTTTTTTTCTTTTTTCCTTTTTTGGTGTTAAAAAAAAAAAAAAAAAAAACCATGTATTCAACTTGTCTGAATTGAGTTCTTTTGAGTCACGGTTGTTTTGTACTCAAAAGGAGTGATTTTCCTGTTCCAAAAATAGTAAAAGATTTCATAATTGGAAACAAAGGCCTAAGTTGTTGGTGGTACACAATAGGGTGTCTACAACGCATTATCATTAATACTTACATTTTATTTTATGTGAAAATTATATTTTTGTTTATTTTGTTTATTGCTTAGATTAATTAAAATTTTTAATTAAATTTAACCTTAACTCTATCTTTTAATTTTCCCCACAAAGTAAAATCATGGCTCTACCATTGTTCATTTTTCTTCTTTTAAAAGTATTCTCGTCACCCCATGTAAGAGCAACTACAATTATTTCTAATCTATCTATGTATAACTTTTCAAATTTTTTTTTTTTTTCTAGTCAAAAAAAAACTTTTCAAATTTTATTTCTTAGTGAATAGGAAATATTAATTATTTATTGGACAAGGAATATATTTCATTTTCACACAGAAAACCCAACAGTAGTATCCAATATTTATTTATTAATTTTTTTTTTAAATCCCCAATAAATAACAAGGTCTATATAAGAATTATTTTAAACAATTTTTAACAATTATGCTA
Source organism: Quercus tomentella (assembly GCA_028535165.1). Taxonomy (NCBI): domain Eukaryota; kingdom Viridiplantae; phylum Streptophyta; class Magnoliopsida; order Fagales; family Fagaceae; genus Quercus; species Quercus tomentella. The sequence goes on from JAPQVY010000111.1 coordinate 45,771,412, forward strand.
CCTCTAAACAGCAACTTTTTGGACATATGGGTAAGTAAGTTGGAAGAGATAACATACTTACATTAGAGATTGGAAACTCTAGTTAGGAGTTGGTAAACATTTAGGGACACATTTATTGATTTATATTGAATTAATTATAGGTTGTTTGCTTGTAAATAAATAAATGATTGGTTTGCTACAAGAGTGCACGTTCGTTGGAATGAGCTCCCCCACACTTCAGAAGTTTTTGCTTTGTACTTGCAGCTTGCTCAATATATATCTTTCAATGAAATTCAGTCAACCCAAAACATAATGGCAGTCCTTCCCCACATTTTCACTTTTGGCAATACCCACCGGACCCTGGTATCACTTTGCCCAAAACATAAGCCATTATTATGGAATCAAGCATATTTGAGACTGGTCACCAAAGATGGAGGTGACAATTTTATATCTTAGGGTCCACATGTTCGAGGGATCATCATATTAGCTGACTATTTGGGGGTGCTTTGCTTGCTTTTATTGAATGACATTCCTTTAATGGAAGGTCCAATCCTTTTTCTTAATTTATAATTTGTATTTGAAGTTACCTAATAAAAAAATTAAAAGGAATCTTGTTTGTTTTTTATTTTTTTATGTGAGTTTTTTGGCCAAACTGAGGGGAAGGAAATGAAATTAGTAACTACTGAAATATAATGTATTAACTATTATTGTTTAGGATAGCCAAGAGTCTTGTAGTTCAATAGATTGTCATTTCTTGATGTTTCCAACCATAATTATCAAAAACCTATCTAGTGGACCATTAGAAAAGAAAATTCTCAATTAACCAAAGCTTGGATTATGCTCTTCCACTAAATCCTAATAAGAAATGCAGTATTCGGAGTTTCCCTGGGGTTGGTAAGGCAAAATGGGGCCACCATTGACTATGTTGAATCAAATAGTAGGCACCAGAAGTTGTTTTTCCTAGTGTGACCATAGGGCACACGATTTAGAGAAATCAAACTTAATAAATTTTGAGAGCATCAAACTACCCTAGATTGAAACATCTCTACGTCATTTCGTGTGATAAAAGGCCTATAGTATTAGTCTAAATTCTTAAGATCCTTATTATTGTCAATCTCATCTGCTACAAGTGAACCAACATCTCTTTCACAATCTCTAAGCAGAACAAAGTTTGAATCCGAGAAGACGAGAGTTGAAAGAATGTGCCTTTGTTGCCTGAGAATGCCCACCAAAGTTATGGGCACTTACTATTCTTTTTTTCTTTCTTTTTTTTAAATGTTAGAAATTTTATAAATAAATAATTTTTAAAAATCCCACCAAAGCAGCAAAGCTACATCATTTTTGGGCTCTTAACCACAAATCACGAAACTTTTTATGGTGATGATATCATTAGTGAACTTTGAATTGTGTAAATTTAAGAATTTAGATACTATTTAACTTTTAATTTTTTTTAGTATTTGTTATTTTTGACATTTAGTATTTTTTTTCCTTAATTATTATAATTATTAATTTTTTTTGCATGTGAAAAAATTACAGATCAACCTATAAGAGCATCTCCAGCAGATTAGGCAAATTTTTGTACTGTTTGGAGAATAAACAGTGACTTTTACCTTTTAACTATCCATTTTTTCAAATACACTTTCCAATAGATTCTCTATCATATTTTCTATCTCATTTAAATATTATTTCTTCATTCATTATTTTTTTTTTTTAACAACTACACATCTTTCAACATTTTTTTATTCAATACCTGATTATTATAATAGGAAAAAAAACATTTAAAGAATGAATAATAGCCCATCAGACTTGATGAGCTATTGTTCATGAGCCAAAAAAAATTTCAGATATAGAGAGTCCATTAGAGACCTATTTTGTGGGTTTATTCTCTATAATAGAGAGGATTTTTGTTTAGCTCTCCTGTTGGAGATGCTCTAACTCGATCGACCTAATTTGAATTCATCCCATTTAAGATGACCCATTTTTATCTGAATCTATTTTTGACTAAACTCAACCTGACCCATTAGCCAGGCCAAGATTATTTCAACCCTACAATTAATGAGCAAACAGTTGAAGGTTTTTTTTTTTTTTTTTTTTTTGAAAGTACTAAGTATTTTAACACACACATGAGGAGAGGAGAATGTTTTAAAGAAACTAATAGTAATGTATATCTAAAAGAACCTAATTCTACCGTAAGTTGAAGTATTAAACACTTAAACTGCACCCCGATCCAAAACTGATAATTCTAAACGACAAGCCGTATTAGGTGAAAACGGCAGAGCGTATAATAAAGTTTGGCTGAGTCCAGAGTCCACTAGACAAGACAAAGTAGACAAACAACAATTGTTGTACTGTTCTTCTTTTGTTGTTGTTGAGAACCCAATTCCGAAATCTAGAGAGAGAGAGAGAAACAGTAGTGTGTGACTGTTAGAGAGAGAGAGAGAGAGAGAAAAAAGAGGAAAAGAAATTTAAAAAAAAAAAAAATGAAGCAGGTATCAAAGGATCCATTCGAAGCGGCGACGTTTGAGGAGGAACAACAAGAATCACCACCAGAGTCTCCTTCACCTTCACCTTCTCATTCATCTGCTGCTGCTGCAGCTGCTGCCGCTGTTGATGATGATGGAGTACAAGACGACACCATCGTTGATGTACTGGATGCTACTGCTAATAATAATAATATTAATATTATTGGTGACCCTTCTTCTTTTTCCACATCAAACACTACTACTGCTACTACTGCTGCTCCAATCATACCACCGCACTCTTCTTCTTCAGCCTCTACTAGTCGTGGCGGCGGCGGTGGTGGTGGGTCCCACCCATCAAAGAATAAAGAGGAGGAGGAAGAAGAAGAGGAGGAGAACATGGATGTTGAGCTCTCCAAGCTCCCCTCTTCTGCTGACCCTGATAAAATGGCCAAGATGCAGTAATTTTTTTTTTCTTCACTTTCTACTATTTTACTTTTTGCTATTTACTGTTTCCTACTCCTCTCTTTTACTGTTACTTTAATAAAATTAAATTAAAATTAATTTTTTTTTTTTAAAAGTAGAATTTTATAATGGAATTGAGTAGCTTTTAAGTTCAAAATGCATATTTTTATTAGTTTTGTGTTACAACTATGAACACAACTATAAGTAGATAGTTCATGTGTTAAGTGATTTTCTAACGCTCACAGTTAATCACTTCAACTAGTTGTGGCAAATGCTTTGGTGCTAGAACTGGTTAACAAAAGCCTTAATTCAGCTCTATATCATATATCATATATGGGCCTGATAGGTTAACCTTAAAACAAATACCATGATAACATAGTATTCTAGCATTAAAGTTTCTTATTTTTTTATAATTCCATTGTAATGATAAGTGGGAAAAGGAAGATTCGAACTTTGGTTCCCTTGTAAAGGAGATCATGTAATGCCACTGAAATAAGGCTCTTTGCTATTGTAGCATTAATTAAAATACCTGTTTGTCTAATAAATTCTATTTTGTAATCTTTAAAAATAAAAATAAAAAATTCCTATTTTGTAATTATTGGTTGCGTTATATACTTTACTTAAAAAAGGAATTCAGATGTTTATTTATTATGTTGAAGTAGTACTAATCACATTCATTGACATGTCAATTTGTAAATTTTTTGTAATAAATTTGCTGTAGCTTTAGCATTTTCCCTACATTAATATTTGCTTCTTTCAATTATTTGATTTGTGTGAAAAGAGTAATTTGACAAACCCTTTTACCATTGGGAAATAATTATAAAGTGTTCTGCCTCTAGTAAGTCGAAGAAAAATATAAAAACATGAACTGTATCTGTAGAAAGTTGAAACCTTCTGATTGTGTTAAACTTGTCTATAAGATAAGCTTTATAATAAAAGAGAACAGTTTATAATAGAATGATCTCTGGACGTATGTTTTGGTATGTAACAGAGAAAATGGTTTTGCTTAGTATGTTTTCATTGATAATAGCGGATATTTACCAAATTGAGTTTTGGATGTACTAAAAAAAACTTGCTTTTATTGTAGTCCATGTCATAAAAACCATGTTTCTGGCAATTCTTCAGTTTAAAGTTTGATTTTTTGTGTGGCTCTTTTAATAAAAGAAGACTCTTTATTACCTAGACTTGAGCTCAAGTAATTCCTGCCTCAAACTAACCTTATCTCTATTTTAGCTTGCTATTGCATAAGACTACTGTAATCGGCATCATTGCCTCATGCATTGGATTATACAATTAGACATGTCCTCTAAGCTGTTACATCTTGATAACTTTGCCAGGGCTATTTTATCGCAATTCACAGAGGAACAAATGAGTAGGTATGAGTCCTTTAGGAGAGCTGGATTTCAGAAAGCTAACATGAAAAGGGTATGCTTCTTCTTTGATTATTGTTCTCCCTTTCTTCTTCTTTTATTGAAAAGAAAAAAAAAAGGGCTTTATTTATTAGGTAGAATTTTTAGCATTGGTCAAGTTCTGCATACTGTTACTTCAGAGTTGGAATAGAGGATCCAGCTATATTCAAAATGTTCAGCATAATGCGCATTCTTCAAGCTTTTTGGGGTGGCTGTGTGTGTGTGTGTTCAGGGTGAGAGAGAAAAGAGGGGGGAAGGGGATGGGGGGTTTAAAAATATGACATATTACACAATAGGATATTTTTTTACCACATGGATGGCATTTGTTGTGCTAAATATTGAATTTGTCAAAACGTTCTTTTTGTCTCGTTTACTAGTTTCTAAGCTAATCTTTGCCAAATAATTTTGATGTAAACTTATCAAGATTTGTTTTGCATTTGCATTAATGTTACTAATTGTTTGCATATTTATCCTATGGTGTGAATGCAGTTGCTAGCAAGCATCACTGGAACCCAGAAAATTTCTGTGCCAATGACAATTGTAGTGTCAGGGATAGCAAAAATGTTTGTTGGTGAACTTGTTGAAACAGGTGTGCATACTGTCCAATTTTGAGTTTGTGTTGAGATCTCAATTCCAAAATGCGAAGAATTATACTTTTGGACTATACAAAGAATGAGTGAACATTGAAAGACTTGTGATTGCAAATATGAAATGCTTTCTCGATCACATCTAGAGCACTATGCAACTAAAAGCTAAAATCTAGTGCATGGCTAAGTCCAGAGATGTGTGTTTCTGAAATTTGACTAGTGTAGGGTTTAGTAATGAGGCTCTTTACTTTGCAGCTAGAATGGTTATGACGGAGAGGAAAGAATCTGGGCCCATCAGACCTTGCCACATCAGAGAATCATATAGAAGATTAAAGCTTGAAGGCAAAGTGCCAAAGAGATCAGTTCCGAGGCTCTTTCGTTAAATAGACCAGATACGGTTTATGTGGCTGAATGCACAGGTTTGGATAATCTACCTTGTTCTCACATATGGCATTATAATCTTGTATTTGGCATTCTTATACTACTCATGTCATCTATATGTTAGACCATTAGATTAAGAACACATAATCCAGTAAAAAGTAATTGAATGTAGAACAGTAAGCCTAGCTTTAGGCTGACCTTTTACGTCACCTATGTGCGCTGAACTTGAGGACGCAATCCTTTCATCTTCCCATATGAAGAGGGATTTGGATACTACTGAGCCACAAGACTTGTTATGGTCAGGCAGATGCTTTTTGTTTGGCATTTAAGTCTTGGCAGTTGCTTGGTTTAATTTCTGTATTAACCGTTAAACAGAGATAACAGCAGGGATTGGACTATATGGAGAATAAAGATGTCTATGGTTGCAGCTGAGGTTCTCTACTGTACTGCTTTGTAGTCAGAAACAAAAGCAAAAGCAAGACTACTCAAAAAGCAGAAGTGAAACTGATGCATAGAAAACGGTTGAATAGGGAAAGGAAAAAAAAGAAAGAATGGGTAATGTGTATGCCTAATGAAAACGATGAACTTTGTCTATTTATGCTGCTAAAAGGATTGAGGTCACAATAGTCTGTACAAAGCTGATGCCACAAATAATTCTACTTCCATGCTATGTGATTGAGAAGCTTCACACTATGATGTTGAGAAGTACAAACCTCCCTAAATTTTACTGTTATGATCCCTGTTTTCCTCTTTATCTGGTCTTTGGTTTGACCCACTCAGTCTATTTTGAACGTGTAAGATCATAGTTGGCCTTCATTGCTTGGCTAGGTTGATATTTGTGATGATAAGTCCGTAGAAGTTTGGCAAATTGAAATGATTGGAATTAACTAGATTGGATACTTAACCCTGTTGCAACTTAAGTCTGTTAGCTTGGCTAATTGAAATGATTGGAATTAGTTGAGACTTGAAGTGGATGTTACAGCATGGAATATAACAGTTTCTACTTTATGTATGTGCATTTTAGATTCACTATTGGTAGCTTAATGATCTTCCTAGCTTACTGCCTATAAATTTGATATTATGAGGGGTAAGTTGATGATGTCAAGAGAGAATAAGATAATAAATTAAGACAGAATAACCACCCCAGTATACTTTTTCAGTTATGCCTTATAGTTGACAGGACATTGATATTCTTCCACCCTTGGTCCTTTCTATATAATAATGAAAAAGCAAGGCATCTATGTTCTTTATTTTAAAGGGTGTACAGCTGCTTCTCATTTTGTTTGAATATGAAGGCTCTAACTACTTATAGACTTTAGTTTGTTATGACTCCAAAGCTCAGCTCTTTTCGCTTCTCCTTTTTGGTTTGATTGGTGGAAACCTTATGGTTAAAAGATTTGGTGGCACATTGCTTTCAGGAGTGGTTGATCCTCATGCTGCTCAGATCATGATATATCCTCAAGTCTTCCACTGTGCTAATACTTCTTTTTAATTAATTTTGTCAAAATTCTTGGTTAACTAATCTTACAATTAGTTTGCTATTGTTTTCATATATTGCTTTCTTTTGCAGTCTATTATTAGGTCAATTCGACTGCGGGGTTGGATGCAATACGTTGGTTGTATGAATTAGAGGCCTGAACCTACACTTAATCAGCAGTAAGCACTGGGGGCATCTCCCTCCCAAAATGAACACCATGCACAGGTCATATTGACAGTCTCCTATCTACTTCCTGCTTCATTATTGTATTGAAAGCTATGGGCATAAATGCTAGAACTGTCCTTTTGGGCTATGAGTCTCTCTCTCCCTCTCTCTCTCTCGTTGGATTGGAAGAAAGTTAAGTAACTATCCTTGATTACATTTCATTGTTTATCACCCATGGATGCCATGATACCAGTGGATGTCATTGTGCCATGTCTTTTTCTTTTCTTAGGCCATATGGACGTAATTTTGCCATAAAACCCATGTTTCATTAATTTCATGTACCTGAGGTATTTTGTTTTGAAGGGCGACTTCATTGCATTTTCCCTACTTCCGTTACAATTTTTATTAGTACTAGCCACGAACCCACGCGTTGCATGTGATAATTATTTTATAGTGGTTTTATTATTATTATTTTTTTTTTTACAATTTAAACTAATTTAATAAAGAGTAATGTATTTCGTAATCATATTTTTATTTATTATAAGAATAATCATAAATCATAAATATAAATTTTGTCGTACCAAAATGAAAACAATACAATTTTTCTCAGAAACTCAAAAGGCAAGTTAATAAAAATATTCATTTTTTAATTAAAGTTATTTATAACATTTTGTGAATCATTGAAAAGTATATAAGATTTGAAAATTATTCTTTTAGTTTTAAACAAACTTTCTCAAACCTTATTTTTTCTGCCTACAATCTAAAACACCAAAAAATGTAACTAAGAAAATTAATAAAACTTAACAATGATTAATTGGACCAATTAGGAAAAGAATTTGTTGTAATTTCATCCACCTAATACATATTATCAAATAAAAAATTATTAACAAAATCTAAGAATTAAATTTCTATATATGCATTGTTATAAAATAATAGTAATGATTAAAATAAAATTGCAAAAGTTAAAATTTGTCACCCATCCGATTATTTTCGTTTGGTTAACCTTTGCTTTTCTCTAAATAAATGACATTATAATGTACTTTTAATACAACCATTAAGAGTACTTTGTCCACCACAAATGATTAAAAAATAAACAAAAATTAGTAAAGTCTCATAGTTTAATATCTAAATTTAGCACTATAAAAAATCATGCTATGTAACAGAAGAAATATCAATTTACAACAAATAACAAATTATCTAAATCATGCTATGTAATAGAATAATATTAGATTTTTATATACTATATTTAATTCTTTATAACACAATAGAATAACATTTAACAATAAAAAAAAAAAAACAATTTAAAAAACAAAACTAAATTGCATTAACCCAAAATAGAGTTTTAAAGAATAAAAATAATTATCAACCTAAAGTAGATATGCAAGAAAAAAAAAAAAAAAATCCACCAAAATTTGAGAGAGAGAGAGAAACAACATTTTTGTTGTGAGGGAAAACTATGCATAGAATGGAAGAAATAACGACAAATTTATAGTAAGAGAGTGTGAATAAGAAAAGACAAAAATAAAGGAAAATGAGGGAAAAGAGGAAGAATGATATTAATTTAGAGAGTAGTGGAGAGATAAAAAAGTAAGGAAGGGAGAAAGGTTTGAGAAGTAGTGGGGACATGAAAAGATAAGAGAGGGAGAAAGGTTGGAGAAGTGTAAATATTAAAAATAAATAAATAAATGTTGAAAACAATTATAGGAAAATTGGAAAAAAGAAAAAAGAAAATAATGACGTGGACGCTGATGTAGCTTAACTGGAGCGTAGCAACAATAAATGCAATGCTTCAGCTTTTAAAAATATATAGATGTCACACACTAGTTGTCTTGAATCTACGACCCTACTCTCCATTTTGCTCTAAAGGTGTATTTGGATACCGTTTATTTGTTGAAAACTGAAAACTTATTGCTAAAAACACTGTAACAAAATAATTTTTAAATGTGTAAATAGTACTGTGGGACCCAAATTTATATTGAAATCTGTATTTAGATGACTTTTGTGGGTCCATGAACAGTGCCGTAGGACCCACATTTTTTTAGCAAAATGCACAAACATAAGTTGGGAACGCTTCCCAAACACACACTAAGTGTATGTTTGGATAGTGTTGATTTCCTATGTGCGTCTACATTTTGGCATTTTCAGCACTGGATCCATGCTGTCAGTGGGTCCCGTGCACTGTTCACGGGACCCACAAGGTCACAAGTTGTCTAATTCAGCAAATTTTTCTTCAAAATTAGGTCCCATGGTACTATTCACACATTTAAAAATTATTTTGTTGCAGTGTTTTCAGTTTTCAACAATAAATGGTATCCAAACAAACCCTAAGTGTTTCCTAATTCCTATTCTTTGCATAATTCTGATATAACAATTCGTAAATGAGGGGTGCATATAGATGGCCTAAAAGTTGAATTGGCTTGGTTTAATATTAGCAATCGGGTACATGTGCAATGTCATTATCAATGCAAGTTATGCATATTTTATAAGATTCAACAACGTGAGAGATAAATTGAGTGAGAGAGATCTAATCATTCAAAAGAAAAGGAAAAAGAAAAACAGTTTTTTTTAATCATTCATCATTGATTGGAATTCTATCTCCCATGGACGTGGAGTTGTTGAGATTGTTTGGATCTCTGAAAAAATAAAAATATTAGTATAAAATGGAAATGTATAGTATGATTCTTTACACGTTAGAACAACGTAGAGTATGAAAAAAAGATTTCTCGACTGTTCGCCAGTGGAGTATGGATGCACCCATTCTCACTCTTAAGTGATAGGTCCATATAATTTAATACAAATTTTATATTCCACTTTATATTTTACTAATCTCTTAATATGTTATGTATTTGATTTTTTGTCGTTTTAAACTTTGATTATTTTATAAAAAAAGTCAAATAAATATATGACAAATTGTGATTGATTGAATATAAAGTAAAACAGAAGATTTGTATTTCACATGACAACTCACTATATCAACAATTTATAAAATAATTTTTGGCTTTAGCATTTTCTTAGCAAATCATGTAATTGAGATGCATGCCTATCGTAATTCTAAAGCAAAACACAATTAGCACACGTCTTTTTAGGGGGGATGAACCTGACGTTTCATTGAACCCCAAGTGCAAACTAGAAGGTATTAAATAAAGATTGCATTTTTATTATGGAAGTGGGCCTCTGTTAACCCCTATAAATTATAACCTAGTCTGGTTGTAACTATGAGGTCCAGAGGCCTAGATACAATGTATCCCACAATTCCACTCCAACTTTAGACCCAATAAGGCAATAACTGAAATTGGACAATATATGGTTGTAGTGTTGTGTACATTACGACACAGGCAAGAATGCTAGGATTGAAAAGGACTTGGCTTGCATGCAACCTTGTAAGCATAAAAAGTTGATGATTCGGGCTTTTGACCATTCTGGTAACAGTATATCAAGATAGGTTTTGACAAATTTCGTATTAGGCTTACTGTTAAAAGCATTCGTTTTTAACTTTTCAGGTGGTGTTTTTGATGGAATTTTAAAAAAATAATAATAATAATAATTATAAAATAAATAAAAAATCATTAATCGTTTGGCTGTATCAGTGTCCATGTATAACAGTATATAGGGCCTCTTTAGTAGCAGATTTCAAATATTGTTGTTCAAAATTATGTGAAAACTGTAGTTTAAAAAGTGATGTGAAAACATGTGTTTAAAGTATTCATAATACAAAAATTGTGTTTGGTACAATATTTCTAATAACGTATTTTTAAATGTGAAAAAACATAATTGTGTGATTTATAGTGTGTGAGTCCATCAAGTAGATGGAATCCATACATTATTAGTGCGATGTTGTATATAGCGGAAATATAATATGCATTTTTTTTGGTCAAACTCACCTCTTACATCCTAAGAGCATCCACATCAATGGATGCAAAAATTTTGTAAATTTGCACATCTAAAACCTATTTTTTTCTATTTTACACTCCCATTTTTACAAAACACCCACATCAGTTTGTCTATTATACACATTTATTCAAATAAAATATTCATCTTCACCCACCATCAACGATCAATCCACACCCACCATCAACCCACCTAGCCACCATCATCAACCCACCATCATCAACCACCATCACCCCAAAACCCACTGATCAAATAGAAAATCCAAAATTGATCAAACAAAAAATTAAAAACACCTCATCCCTTTTCCTTACTCATTTTTTGGAGCTTCTAGACTCTCATTGTCTCGATCCTTTTTCTTTTTTTTTTTTTATACTATCCCTAAACCCCACAGAAAATCGAGACCAAAAAAATGTCAGACCTCAGCGGCGCAAGCATGGTTCGCCAAAACCCACGGAGGGTCACGGGGCCGGAGGAGGCACTGGAGTTCGAGACCTCAAAGGAGGTCCAAGTAGTAATGAGCTTCGCAGACTTAGGAATCAAAGACGACTTGCTCTGCGGCATCTACCAATACGGCTTCGAGAAGCCCTCTGTGATTTAGCAGCGCGTCGTGGTTCCGATTCTCCATCAAGTTGTCAACGCTCAAGCCCAATCCGGTATCGGAAAAACCTCCATGATTGGTTAAACTGAGGGACCAAAGATAAAAGAGAGAGAGGTGAGAGTGAGAAGCTGAAAATGAGAGAGTGAGGTGAAGGAGAGAGAAAAAAATGTAAAATAATAAATGCAAGAGCTACAAAAACCGTGCATATATGTATGGTTACTGTAGCAATTGTACATAAATGCACAATTTCACACCCACTGATGTGGGTGTTTTTTGGGGTCAAAATGTGTAAATGGGTAACTTTTTCTATTTAGCAAGACTTTACACATGCTGATGTGGTTGCTCTAACAATTGATTCACAATTTTAGGCTTCCTTTTTAAAAAGAAAGGATATCAATTCAAATGCTTTTTCTTCTTCTATTTTGTTAGAGAAAGTAGGAGGAAAATAGGACAGTCCTCCCAAAACTGTGTGACATCTCAGTAAAAGTTTCTTTTGCCAAATCATGAAAAACGTGGTTACAAATAGCATTAGTATAACTTCACTTTTATAATCAAGATGCCAAGGTCAAAGTGAGACAGCTTTGATTTAGAGCAATAAAAAGATCAGCACAATTCCCTTCTATCATTAGTATTTGGACTCTCAAATGGCATATGTGGGTATATTTTAGCATCTAAACACCAAAAGGTCTCGTTACCTAATCCTGCAATTGTAAAAAAATTTGCAATTGTGCTATAGTACCATCCTAAATGTAAGATGGTATTGTAGCACAATTGTATAATAAAAAATTGTTTTTCAATGTTTGATTTGTCTTCTCTCTCCTCCCTCTCTGTCTCATTATTTCATTATCTTTCTCTCTCTTCCTTTTCTCTCTTTCTTTCTGTTCTCTCTTCTTCAAACCTGAAACCTTCTCAAGCTTCCTTCCTCTCTCTCAGATCGACATAAAGACAATAGCGGTAGAGGCGTGGAGATCGTGGAGCCGTGGTGGTGGTTAGGTAACGGTGGTGGTGGTGTTGGGTTCCGATGCTGGGTAACGGTGGCCGTGGTGTCTGGGTAACCATGGTTGTGTCTGGGTTCCGATAGGTTTGGGTTAGATTTTTGGAATGGGTTTGATTTTGGGTGGGTTTTGATGGGGCTTGCTATGGGTGGGTTTTAGTTTTAGGTGGGTTCTGATGGGGTGGGTTCACGGTGGTAGATGTGGGTTTAATGGTGGCAGAGGTGGATTCCAATGGGGTGGGTTTTGGGTGGTAGAGGTGGGTTCAGATGGGGTGGGTTCATTGTGGCAAAGGTGGGTTTCAATTGTTTGGGTTTTTCTTTGATTTTTTGTGGGTTTCTGTGCATGGTGGTGGTTGGTGTGATGTTGCTGTGGCGGTGTCTTTGGTTGTGGTGGCAAAGGTGGGTTTAAGTTGTGTGGATTTTTGCTTTGATTTTTTTGTGGATTTCTATGCATGGTGGTCGTAGGATGGGTTGTTGTCGTGGTGGTGCCTCTGGTGGGTTTCCTCGATAGGTCTGGTGGGTGGTTGTTGGTTGCTAATTCGGGTATGATTTTGTCCTATGGGTTTGATTCTCACTGTGGATGTGGTTGTGGTTGCAGTGTTTGGTGGATTTTTTAGTGGTAGTTTTGTGGGTTTTGTGGGTGGAGGTAGTGGTGGATTTTATGGGTTTTGTTTCCTGTGGTAGGGGTGGGTTTTTTTCACGGTGGTGGTGGGTTTCTTGTGGCAAAGGTGGTGGTGATGGGTGGTTGAAAGAGAGAGATAGTGAGAAAAAGATAAACAGAGCGATGGGGAGAAGTGAGAGAGAGAGAGAGAGAGATTGGATTATATTATTTTATTAGGTAGTATATATTATTTTAATGAGTTGAATAGGAAAATAAAATTTGGGATGTTGGGTGTGTTGTAAAATGGTATGGTATAATTAATAAAGTAGCTTTTAAGAAGGTAAAATGGAATTTTTTGAGGAAACCGGATGCAAATGCTCTAAGTCTCTTACAAAACGCAACTCTAATAGAACAGCATTTACATACAATTGAAGTGCATCTTTGTAGAACATAGCAGCAATAACTTGTCCTTCCACATTACATATTATCAGCCCTAGTCCCCCAACAATTCTCTTATTTCCTCAAAACTTAAGGGTGTGTTTGGTTGGGGTGAAAACAGAGAGGATGAAAAATAAAGAAAGGAAAATAGGGTGAAAAATGTTGTTTTCCACTATTTGGTTAGGGAAAGAAAATAGGAGAGACAGAAAACAGGGGAGAAGGTTTTCCCTTTCGGGCCCACTTTTTTTATCCTCCCAAATTGGGAGGACAATGTGGAGAGAAAAGTGCTGTGAAAGCACTTTTACACAAATAACCTCTCACTTACCCCTCATTCATGACCTGATGATTTTTGCCTCTTCTCATCCTTACCTTCACAGCACACCAACGTCCAGGTTCTCTTCTCTCTTTTTTTTTTTTTTTTTTTTCAACGTGACCTGATCAAGTTGATACATTCTATTGTTTCTTGTCCTCATTATACTCCTCATTAATAAATTGTTTCTTGTTGATTTTTTGGTTTTGCATGACATACAATTTTTTTTTTCACATTTGTTTATCTACCATGTCCTCATTAGTTTCCGTTTGTTTTTTTCTCCAGCCCAGGGGTCTTTTGATTTTCTCTCCAGCCGAGACAGGTATGACCTTCTCCACTTTTTTTGCTATTTGATTTTTTTTTTTATTCCGTTCTTCCCAAAATCTTTCTCCTATATATATATATTTTTAATTCTTTTTCCTTTAATACACACACCATTGTGCTATTTTTATTATCTATTTCTTATTTTTTGCAAACCCATTTGGGATTATTGAATCTATGCATATAAAGAATCCATGTATTGTGTGTGAAAGAGAGAGGTTCATGTGCTTTGATGAGGTTGGATTTTATTATTTGGTATTAGTTGTGATTGTTAGAATCTGTTGGTGTAAGGTTTTGATTTATTTGTGGTTGTGTTGCTGAAAAATATCATAACTTCTCATGTTTTCTTGGTTAATACAGACCCTAGAGCAGTGTTTGGTAATTTAACATGCAAATACTCTGTATCAGGTATGAAGCATGTCATACCTTTTCGTTATATTTTTTTTATTGATTTTAATTAGGAACATGTTACAGATATATTCCGTTCTCTTGTTATGAGGAGTGTTTGATTAGTTTACCTGAAGTTTAAGAATGTCTATATTTAGCTTTTGTAGTTTCAAATATAGATAATATTGTTTATTGCCCATGTTAATTTTCATCCAAGTTTAGCAGAGTTTGTTAGTGTTTATTGAAGTTTAAAATAGCTTAATATATGTGGTTAAGCTTTTGAACCAAGGTATTCTCAAAATGCGATTTTGGGTTTTCTGTGTAATGATAACAGCATACTTACCCCTCTCCACAGTTTCCACTATTCCTTTTACATTGTACCAATGAGGTTCAATGTTGAAATTTACTCCAATAACATTAGTGTAGGTACTCAAGAATTCTTTGCCTTTGCCTTTGGCTTTTTTTGGCTTGATTGCCTTGCTTTGCCTTTGGCTTGAATTCTTTTGTCCCACATTGGAAAGATCTCTTTCCTCTTTCTACCTTATAAGGGATGAACCAATGGAGTAAGAAAATATGTATAACAAAAAAGAAAGAGGACAGGGACAGGGAGAGGTGTAAGAAGATTATGGAATACAGAAGCAGGAAAATTATGGAAGCTAGGTAATAATATAAACTAGTAAGGAGATGTAAAAAAGAACATGAAAATATGGGATTGAGCACAGCACAAGATACAACAAACTGGAAGATATTATTAGATTCAACAACTTTTTTACATTAGACATTGAAGATACAGAGGAACATTTTACAGGGACTGGTGATCTTACAAGGTTTCTAAGAGATTTCTTTCTTGCTTCACTCTTGCCTTTACAGAATTACAAGGGTGCTATTTATAGAATACAAAGCTTAGAGATAATATACAACATTCATTTCAGTAGAGAGTAGGGGCCAAAATATCTGATCTACAAGTGGCAAAATGGTAGGGGCCGGATTGGGCTCTGCCATCATCATAATTGTGCATGCCAGGATAGGTTTCAGTTGTAGCAGGATTGGAGCTGGAGCTGATGAACAAGTGTCCATTTTGGATGAAGGAGTGATCTGTACTTGGATAAGCTTCTGAGGAGAGAGCAGGAATGCTCCTGTTGTGGATAAGGATGCCACGTCTAAAGATGATTCTAGATTTTTTTTTTTTTTTTTTTTTAAGTGTTAGAGATAACTAGTCCCATCTATCTCTTCCTTGGAACCATTCTTCATCTACATCAGTATTGACATCTGGATCATGGTTATGATAATAGGGGTCATCATTCCCAATGAGAGGATTGGGCATTTCCCAGTGATCTTCATATGGCCATTGCTGTCTACAAACTTCTAGATCCATGGATACTATTTCAGGGAAGATTCCTTTGTTTAGAGATTCTATCATTGTGAGAGCATGATAACAGGATATACGCATAAGGGTGGAGAGAGGATTGTGGTGTTAAGGGCTGGAGGTTTTCTTGAGAGATAATCAGTGAGGAGGTTATCTTTTCCCTTGATATGCTTGACCTGAAAAGACCATTGTGAAAACCAATTTGACCATCTGAGTAACTAGGGATGTGGGAGCATTTTTCTCTTGAACTGGAGCATTTTGGGGAAGGAAGACATGTCCATCTCTACAAGAAAATTATGTCCAAGAAGGTGGAACTGGAATTTTTCAATTCCATGTTTGACTGCAAGAATTTCCTTGAAAGTAGAGTGATAATGAAGTTCTGAAGGCTTGAATGCACCACTTTTATAGCCACAAATACTCCTTTTACCATCAATTTCTTCAAAAAGAGCTGCTGCCCAATATTCATCAGTTGCATCTGTCTGCAATATTCGTTTGCCTGATCCTGGAATCTGTAAGGGAGGAAGCTTTTCTGATAACCTTTTCAATTGTTGAACCGCTTCAGTGTGAGCAGAATTCCATTCAGGAGAAGATCCAAAAGTTGATCTTCTAGAAGAACCCTCTGGAAAATTTGATTACTATGTTCTTTATCCTAGAACCAGAAGACAAGCCTCTCCCTCTCCCTCACCATGTAAAGAAAATCATGACCACACCCAGAAAGCTCCGTTAATCCCATATTACCAAAAAGTCCTTTCCCAAAACCCAAAATGCCAACCCCTCCCTACTGAACAAACCCAAAAACAAGAGCCTTCTCCTTGTTACATGTTTGACCAAGCCTCACCTTCCTACTCCTAGAATTTTCCCCCGTTAGAAAGTTTTGACCACCCCCAAACCAATACCAAACATGTTTGGAAGATTAAAAATCCTGTTGGAACTAATTCAGATGGCACCAAAAAACAGGTCTCTTTGGCAGAAGCAGCTTTGAATTGGCAAGTGGAGAATGCCGTGGCACAAAACAAAGTCCTTTCAAGAATTTTGGACAACCAGCAAAGGATGGCTGAAGCAGTCACTCATACATTTTCATCCTCCAATTCTCTTATTGAGGATTTGAAGAAGAAAATCAAAGCAGTGGAACAAGAATTGACAATTATCGCCTCCACAGTTAAAGATCTATCTGTCTCCTTTCCATTCATTGGACAAAAAAGAAGAAGAAGAAGACTCAGAGCCAGATAGTGAATATGATTCAGACCCAGAAATCCAAGCCATTTTCACATCCCAGCCAATCATAGCCCCCCTGACCAATCCAACACCTATAGCTCAAGTACACCTTCTCCTTGATACCTACTCTAGACCTATTCCGGTGATAGCCTTATTTGATACAGGAGCAGCAGCAACAATCCTTCATCCCAAAATTCTACCTGAAGAATGTTGGCTACCCCTACTCCATTGGTTCATCCCTTATAAGGTAGAAAGAGGAAAGAGATCTTTCCAATGTGGGACAAAAGAATTCAAGCCAAAGGCAAGGCAAGGCAATCAAGCCAAAAAAAGCCAAAGCCAAAGGCAAAGAATTCTTGAGTACCTACAATTAGCAACATGAGTTCTTTGTCTGTTTTCTATACTGTATATGGTTGGCTAACATTCCCTACCAATAATTTGTCTCAGATTAAGAACTTGAGCTTGACATAATTTCTTACATGATTAGTTATGTATATTAGTTTTTTTTATAGTGTTTCTTTGCTAGTTATGTTTGGGATGATAAGAACAAAAAAACAAGGGTAAGGTGCTTTAATTAGTAATTATTATGACCAATGTGTTGATTACTTCTTACTTGTGATGGATATTTGGTAGATGGATAATCCAACTAATTGGGATAACAGTCCACCGGAAGATTTGAGTAAGAGTTGGGAGGAAAATTGTCAAGATCAATTAAGGAATATTCATGAATTGAACCAATTACTGAACTTTTTGAGGCTGAAGATGAAGTGTGGGAACCTTTAATAGAGGTTAGTTATATTTATTTTGATATTGGAAAAGAACTCCAATTCAACATTATGAGAAGCTGTTTGATTTGTTTTCCAAGGATAGGGCAAATGGTAAAGGTTGTATAAGTGCAAAGGAGAAAGTCCATCGATGGGAAAAGGAAATAGAGGAATGCGTAAATTTGGAAGAAAATATTGATTGCTTTGATGAGTTTAGTATGCCAAATGTAAAATCATATTCTCCAATGGTCTCTCCTTCCTACTCATGTGAGACATCGTCCAAAAAGGCAAAGAAAACACCTCAAATGGTTGAAATGCTTGAAAAGCAAATGGAAATTTTTCAATCTAGAATTGATAATGTGGCAGCAAGTATAAGGCAAGGAAGTGAGATTGCTAAGGAGGGACTTGCTATTATGATGCAAGGACATGAGATTGCTAAGGAGGGACTTGCTATCATGGAGAGAGGACGTCCACGTTGTTACTCTGAGGATGAAGTATTTTTTGAATTGGTGAAAATAGGAATACTGACAAACGTGCAACTTGATGCTATGCTCTTCCTAATTAAGGATCCAGCCAAAATGAGAGCATATATTGGTGTTCCAACTAGTGAGTTACGCCGACAAATATTATTGAAGATGATGTATGCTAAAGAACCTTAGTGGTTGGATAATTGTCAATTGACTTTTGGTAGTAGCTAAGTTGCATAATACTAAACAATACAACTTAACATTTTGCTGACTTTTGATTTGCTAACTTTTGTGGGCTAAATGTAGTATATTACATAATTAGCAATATTTGATGACTTTGTATTTCGGTTAAGATACTAGAAGATAATGTATATTTTTACTTGCACTGTGCTATGGATGAATGAAATTAATATCATTTCATGTTCAACATGATTGCTCTGACCACGAAGTGGAAGAATATATATATATATATATATATATATATATCTATATAGTGTGTTGATAAATTTAGCTTGAAACAGGTAAAGAATTTATAAATATTTATTGAATAGTGACTTTTGTTGCTCAGGGAAAGAAAGTTTAAATATTGGTTGAATGGTGTGTTGCCCAGGTGAAGAAAGATTGATTATTGGTTGAATGGTGTGTTGCC
Organism: Quercus tomentella; assembly: GCA_028535165.1. Taxonomy (NCBI): domain Eukaryota; kingdom Viridiplantae; phylum Streptophyta; class Magnoliopsida; order Fagales; family Fagaceae; genus Quercus; species Quercus tomentella. Next base: position 45,790,329 of record JAPQVY010000111.1, read on the forward strand.
CAGATGCATTCATGTTTGCCCAGTTGCTAACCACGTTGAATGGTTACAAAATCTTTTGCCCACAAAAGTTTACTAAATTCCTCTTTGCTGACCACGTTTTTGTGGGCTGAATGTAAAAAATGTTTGCCCAGTTGGTGACCACGTTGAATGGTTACAAAATCTTTTGCCCACAAAAGTTTGCTAAATTCCTCTTTGTTGACCACGTTTTGGTGGGTTGAATGTAGTTTTTACATTTGCCCAGGTGCATTCATGTTGTGACCTCTTGCTAATTACAAAATCTTTTGCCCAATTAAATTTATGTGTACATTATTGTAATTTTTACATTATAATAATAAAAATAATAATAAAAATTTATATATATGATGTGGTAAATTTAATATTATTTAATGGGTACAAATAAATCTACTTCTTACCTATTATGTAACAAGGATATAATAGTCAATTTATATAAATTACATTTTTCATCATTCCCTTTTTCTCTCCAACCAAACAAAAGAGTTTTCCACCCTCTCACTTTTCCACCCCTCCAACCAAACACATAAGAGGGAAAACCAAATATTTTCCATCCTCCCACTTTTCCACTCCTCCAACCAAACAGACCCTAAAACCTGCTATATTGTTTTCAAAACTTAGCCTCATCCCAAATTAGTTCGTTTCTTACTGCCCACATTTGGGAGAGCCTAAATAGTAAATTTTCAATCAAGGTAATCAATACCTTACCCGTACCAGCTGGTATGTATTGTTAACTAAGATAACTATAAATATATATATTTAAAACAAGTAAAAATTGTATATAAGAAAATCAATATATGGTTATCCATATATGAAGTTAGAAGATTAACTTCAATATAAGATATTCAAACATCACTGTACACCCTTGGTTCGATGGTCATCTCACAAGTATAAGTATTTATAAGGTGTGGGTGGCAAGGGCCGAGGTTCAAGTCTCCAAGAGGGAGTTTCACACACATATACACTTAGATTAGGCTAGAGTAGAATTTCTATCTTGTAAAAAAAAAAAAAAATATATATATATATATATTCAAACAATGTATTTGATTATTTAAAATAAAATTTTTTTAAAAATAAACTAACTCAAAACTTAGAAGTCTTAAAAGTATGACAATACATTTAATAATACTTCTATTTTTAAAATTAAGCTAAAATTCTATGAGTGAGTGATCCCATCACCTAATGACCAGATTTATCAATGCACTTACCTTGGCATCCTCAGGTAGAACTCTTCTTTGATGTTGATTTTTTTGCACTCAAAATACTTTTCTAAGCATAGGATGAGGTTTTTTTTTTTTTTTTTTTTTTTTTGTGGGGGGGGGGGGGGGGGGGGAGGAGGGGGGTGGGGGGTTGAGGGGTTGTTATTTTCTAGAAAAGTTGTTGGAAATATTTGGCATTAAGGAACCCTAAAAGGCAATGATAGGAGATTATGAATTAACCTCTAACATCAAGGACCGACCCAGGTGGGGGCCCAGGAGCCCCCACTTGGGTCCATTTTTTTTTGGTTATTATATACTTCATTTTAGTAGTTGGCCCACTCCCAAAACTTTTGGCCCCCCTTCTCCTCAATAAGCCTAGCTAGCCTCACTCAAAAGCCTCACTCAAAATAAGAACTACCCAACCAAAAAACTTAACAAAAACAATAAAAACATTCACAATGGTGATTGTATTTTAGCAAAAAAAAAAAACAATTTTACCACCAAAGAACAAAAAAATCATGTGTTATTAGAAAAACTAAAGCTAAATTTTTTGCAACTACAGTAAACTAGTATAAAACTGTAGCAATTTGTTAAAAATAAAATATAATATTTTATTAAGATTATATATCTTCCTTCAATTAAAAAACTCAAATTCTCTCTCTTACTTTATTATTTTAATGAGTTGTTTATATTATTTTAAATGAAGTGATAAAAAAATAGAACATTTCATATTTGGTGTATTGTAAAGTAATATGGTAAAATAGATAAAGTAGTTTTTTGAGGTGCTAAAAGCTAAAAATTTTAGTACCATCACTGTGAATGCTCTAACTTCAACGACAACAAAAATCCAACCCATCCTAGTATTAAAAAAAACATTTTTTTGTTTTTGGTTTTTCGTTTTTTTTTTTGTTTTTTTTTTTTTTTTTACCTTTGTTGGTAAATGATTACATCTTAATGTATTTAGAAACAACGATTTTAAGTATTTATAATTTTTTAATACTATATGGATGCCTATTTGGAGTTTTTTTTTTTTTTTTTTCCTTTATACTCCGGCCTCCACTAGCTTAAAATCCTAAGTCCGTCCCTAGAATGGACTGGAGGCGAAGGATTTGGGAGTCACCACCTAGTTTAGGTTCAGGAACCAAATTGGGCCTTTTGGGCCACTTACTTACATGCATAGGTTTGTATACCAAATTATAGGTCCAGAATTTGGGTACGGCCTGGGAATATATTAGGCACCCAAGACCGCCTGGCTTGTTGGCCGGCCTCCATTATGTGTTGTTAGGACATATTTAATTAAAGAGTTTATTAAGAAAGCCCTAATCTTTAACCTAAACATACATTATGCACTTAAATAAAATAACACACATAACATGTTAAATATTGCATCACAATATAAAAGGAAACACATTAAATAAATCAAAAAGATTATTATAAAAGGGAAAAGATAACATCAAATCAAACATGCAAGGAGAGACTACAAAATAGGCCTAACATGGAAAGAAGACTAAAACAAACATGTAAAACAAATAAACATGAATAATTAACCTAAATAAAGTCAAACAAAATCAATGAACACATGGAAAACAATTAAAATAAATAAAAATAAGATTTTGCCCAAATCTGGGTCCAAGGTGCGTACGCATACTTAAAGATGCGTATGCATGTTCGAATTAAAACATGCACTCGCATACTTAAGTATGCGTACGTATCCTTAGCATGGAAACTGTAAAATCACATTTTTATTTAATCAAATATATGCATACTTGAGTTTAACTCAAAGAGAATAACAAGATAAACACTAGAATAAATAAATAATTACATCATGGTTAGATTAACATGCACCAATTAAATATAACAAAAATCAAACAAAGAATATGTGAATATTTCTATATGTTAGAACATATTAACTTGAAATCTAGAGGCATGAACAAAAGAAAATACTAAACACAAAGCAAATTAAATAACAATGTCAGATTTAACAACATCAAGAAAACATCATAATCATTAAACATAAACAAGAACAATCTTATAAATAAACTAAAAAAAGAGATTCATGCGATTCCTAGTTAGCCAATTGAGAAATCATGAAAAGAAGACTCACCTTACTTTAGGATCACAGAATTAGAGTTTGTTTAACTAACCCCACAGTGCTTACAACCCAAATATTAGATTGAGGAAACAAAGGAATTAAAAAACACAATAGTTTATGTTAATCACAACTCAAGAACAAATTATATTGAAAAGGTTTTGAAAATAATCTTGAAAACTAGTTTATGCCTAAGTAAACTACTAGAAAAAGGTTTTGAAACATGTCAAAAAATGTGCTAGCTTCTATGTTTTAGTTTTGAAAAGAGAGAATAGGGTTTAGAAAAGATGGAGGCACTCTTTCTAGCTAGGGTTTAGATTTGAGACATAATGTGAGTATTTATACATTAAAACTAGGGTGTTTGGGGCTTTTTAGAGGTTTTTGAACGTTTCCAAGGGTTTAGGGGTTGACCCCATCAAAGGATGATATTTTGGGGCCCAAAAAAATCAAGTTTTGAAGGTTTGGGAACGAGCCCACGTACGTAGGTTCTAGACATGTGTACGCATGCTTAACCCATGCGTACACATACTTCCCAAAAATCCTAATTTCGACTGCATTGTTGGCCCAACTTCAAACAGTCATAACCCATTCTATATAAATACAAAACATGCAAATTTATGTTCAAATTGAAGCCCAAGATATCTGTTTTCCAATGAAACAAATCTCACTAAAAAATTCTTTGTGAATCAAAAGTTATGGTCAAAATAGTGAGCAAATGTCATTTTTCAGCATTATTTTCAAAGCAATTTGAGCACTTTTGAGTTGTGACTATTTTCAAACTATTGTGAACTCTTTAATCACTCTTGGTTGACATGTGTCAAGTTTATCATTAGGGCTAAGGACCAAAGGTTATTAATGGGTACAGAATGAGGTGTCTACAAGTTGCAACCTGATTATAGGTTTAGGAATCATTTTTACTCCATCAATGAAGGGTTAACTGGCTTAAACTAAGTCACGAGTTAAGGTATAGTCTTGAAAAGAGGTTAGGCATCCCAGACTGCTCAACCATAGCTAGCCCTTATTAATGTTATTGGGTTGTGGACAAATGACTTTACCTAATGGGCCTTAATGAACACCCACTCACATTCTAATCCTAGGGTCCGACTATAGCATATAGTAAATTAATAGTCAATCTAAGGCAATTCCGAAAATAAACCATCCAGCATGTTAAGACTAGAGGCATATGAGTTGCCAAGCATGCTAACAATCAAACATGTAAACGACATCCAAGCATGTGAACATCCTACCATGTGAGTATCAATCAAAGAGTTGTCTCTTTAATCTAAATTAATTATTAAGTCTTATCCAAGGGAATGTTTAATTGAATAGATGTCTTCATCTAGTCTCAAATATCCTCCCAAGTTAAACTCAATATTATATTTTGACTGTGCTACTGATTTAGTAAAGATGGTTAATATTCTTTAATGATAATCTTATTTAAATTCGAACTTCATAGTTTTAGGAAGGGAATGATCTCTAATGGTTTCTTATTTGACTTTTAATCTTTTTTTTTTTTTTGAGAATCAATTGACTTTTAATCTTGAATTCAAATATGATTTAATTCAATCATTAAAGATTAATTAGATCGCATAATGAGAATGATTCACCATTAATGTAATCATTTAAGTTTAATTGATTGCATTTTGAGAAGTATCATTAAACTTAATTGATTATATCTTGAAAATATTTCTTATTTATTCCCACCATTAAGTCTTACATGACCATCATTGAGAAAAATATTAGGGTAAAATATTATTTTAGTCCCTAAACTTTACCAAATATTTGTTTTTCATCCCTAAACTTTAAGAAGTTCATTTTTCATCCCTAAACTATTGAAAAGTTCATCTTTCATCCCTAAACAAACTTTACCAAAAGTTTGTTTTACATCCCTAAACTATTGAACAATGTTTTTTTTTTTCATCTCTATTTTTGTCTCTAAACTATTGGAAAAACTTGTTACAAAGTTTAGGGATATAAAAAGAATCTTTTAAAGCTTAGGGGTGAAAAAAAAAACTTTTAATAAAATTTAGGAACCTAAATAGTATTTTACCCAAAATATTATATTTTTCAAAATTAATCTCTCAAGACTTTTTTTTTTTTTTTTAATACAAGATAGAATTTCTACTCTAACCTAATCTAAGTGTATATATGTGTAAAGCTCCCTCCTGGAGACTTGAACCCCAGCCCTTGCCCCCCACACCCCAGAAGAACTTGTACTTGTAGAGTAGCCACTGCACCAAGGGTGCGTAGTGATAATCTCTCAAGACTTAATTAACCACAATTTTGGAAGGATTTTATCTCATTAAAGACTTCCTTTGTTAAGTTGTCAAATTTAAATTTTAAATTCAAATATTTATGACATTTAATTTTTTAGAAAAATCTCATTTAATGCCTTTCTCCTTCCTTAAGACCTTAACTGACTTTTCTAATTTATTGCCCCTATTAATTAACCCTCAAATTAATGAATATCCTAATTAAAAAAAGAAAGAAAATAAAGTTTCATTAATGAGGTGATATTTTTTTATTTTGTTTTTTTATAAGTTTTTATTTTGTTAATTTAAATAAAGTAAGACAAACAAGAATACAAGAAATAACATAATTACAATTTAATTCAAGAAAACTATACAATATTTATTGCAAATTTAAAATGGAGTAGCAACATTTATGGCACATTTGTTACACTGAATGAAGATTACAAAAGGAGTTATAATATTTATTACTAGGAATTAAATGTGTTGTAATAGAATAACTAAACATATATATAAGTTGGATGTGAGTTGGAAAAATTATTAGGTCTATTGGGAGGATTGATGAAGTGGTCCTTCTAACCAATAAAACGTAAATGTAACATCATCTACTATATTTTTATTTTTAATTCCTGTGTTGATTAAAAATCTGACTCACACATTTGTATAAGTGACATTATTTCATTGGTTGGGAGGACCGTTTCAAAAGTCCTTCCGGTGAACCTAAAAATTTATTGTGAGTTGTAACATTAAAATAAAACTTAAGATTTATTTTAGGAAATATCTTACTCATACAATTATATTTTCTTAAAAAAATATTTTTTAATTTGAGAGAGAGATGAATTATTTTTTATGAATTTTTTTAATTTTTATAATTGTTACATGTATATGAAAAGTTTGTTTATTTTGAAATATATTAAGTTTAGAAATTATTGCACATACCAAGGAATAACTATTATAATTCTTTTAGAGATGAATAATTATTCCTCATTTTGAAGAATAGGTATTCATAAGGAATGACTTTTCCCTATAATAAAAACATAACCAAACTAAAGAATAGATAAACCATAAAAATAACTATTACATTACAGTGTCTATTACAATATACTAAACATACCCTTAGTCTTCTACTCAAGGTGGTGTATGCCACTCAAAAATGGCATATGCCATTGATGCATTTCCCAAAAAATGAACAACATACAAAAACAAAAGAGATTAAAGATGTGGTGTAAAAGTTGTATATTCTTCAATTCCAACATACCACATCATCTTATAATATATTAAAGAATAAACACAGCCACACCCAATCAATTCTAATACCTATTTTAAAATCCAACCCAACTGAGAGTTTATTAAGATGTTATTAAGTGTGATGAGATGTATTGAGTTTTAAGTAAAAAACTAATGTGATAATCTCTTATTGGATTGTGTAAAACATGAGTTTTACACCCAATCCTTACCAAACTCGGACTCAAAACAAAAAAATTCCAACGAACTGATCCGCCTTGAACCAGCATACACCATTGTAATCTGGCATACGCAACTCTCAAAGAAATGTACGCCTATCATTTAGGCAAATGCCACTTCTGTCATAACCTTATTTTGAAGTACAAACGTATCAAATAATGCAAGACATTAAAGATCTGTTTGGATACCGCTTATTGCTAAAAACTGAAAACATTGTAGCAGAATAATTTTTAAATATGTGAATAGTGCCGTGGGATCCAATTTTAAAGTTGTTTTTGCTAAAAAAAATACTTGCGAGTCTCGTGAACAGTGCACAGGACCCACACAAAACGCACGGAGTGCACAAACGCAAACTCTGTATCCAAACGTGCACTAATTGTAAAACATTAATTGATTAATAGAACAAATAAAAATTATGGTAAAGACTAAAAGAATAACAACAAAACATGAAATCATGGAGGAGAGTAAGGATCATGAAGAAGGTGTATACCTCTATCCATCTAGACTCGAATGTTATCAAATCAGCAAATAGTATATATTTATATGTAATTATCAACAATGTTATATATATATAACCCTACACCATATTTCAATGCGAATGTTCGTAGCAACCATATATTTTTTTGTAAGGTGCATATAGTAATGGCTGTTAGAAAAATCATTTTAATAGAATTAAGACTTTGAACGATAAAACTTCTTGGAACTTTTATAAGATCAATCACGATATAAACATTATAAACCAAATGTTATATTTGATGAGATTATAAACTTCAACCATGTTATGTATACTGGTCGCCCTCCTAATCATTTCTTTTTTGTACCAAAAAAATATATATATACAAGTTGAGTGATAACCTCATCAAATCTAATATGGTAGGCATTATATTATGACATTGATGATATATAAGATTTGAAATAACAATTTAATCAATTATATTTGATGAGGTTATGAACATGGCATTTAAATAATAATAAATAAATCAGAGTGGACATACTTGATGAGAAAGAGGCTAAAGAAGAGCTTGACTGAAGGTACTAATCGGAATTATATGAGGATACATTGGTTCTAATCAGAATTATATGAGGATGCATTAATAACCCCTACCCCTTAAACATTCTTTAATATATTTATGTTATCTAGGGTTTTTTCTGAGAAGTTTATGTTATCTAGGTTGGTTAACGGGTTATGCCTATTCATTAGACATTTTTCATGCAAACGTATCAAATCATGAATACGTAACCTAGTTGGGATGTATCAAATCATGCAACTAGTTGGGATGTATTACATAACCTAGTTGCATGAACTATCATAACCTAGTTGGGATGTATATAATTTGTAGTAACGCAAGTATTCTCACCAATCACCCTGATATCAGAGGCAGACCTAGGATTTCAAGCTAGGGGGCGAAGTATAAGGAGAGAAAAAATCCAAATAGATATCTAAATAGTACTAACAAACTATCAACTAAGATCAATACACAAAATCATTGTTTCTTAATACATTAACGCTCCGTTTGTTTTGACATAAAATATTTTCCCATTTTATTGCATTTGTTTTGTAGTAAAATATTTAGTCAAAAGTAACATATTTCCAGTCAACCAAATTAACCAGGCAAATTTTTGTAAAATATTTTACACTTAAAATTTTGGTAAAATATTCTACATTTGTTTTGAAGCCTTTACCCCTATACTCCCTCAGACTTCAGTCCCTCTCACGCTCTCTCCCTTCTCTTCTCCCTCCCCATAAACCAGAGCCACCAAGCCACTCTTAGTTTCGTTGACACCACTCATCTCCGACGGCTCTCATCGCCGGCTCCACCTTCGCCATTGTCGCCTAACTTGCCTCCACACCTCCACCCACCGAGTTTGGTTCGACCACTCAAACGCACCGATTCTTTTTTCGATCTGACAATACACCAACTCTTAACTCCACTGATTCTTATATCCTCCATCACACCAGCTCTACCTCCACCTTCGTCAACTCACCCACCGGTTCTTAGATCTAGTTTTTTTTTACCACTGCATGGGTTTATTGATTTGGGCCTTTTGGCTGGTTTTATGGGTTGTGGTGGGTGGCTGGGATGTTTGTGGGTTGATGGCTGAGTTTTTGGGTGGCTAGAATGATTTGTGGGCCATGGTGAGGACTAAGTTTGTGGGTTATGGTGGGTGGTTGGCCAACTTTGGCCTCTCTTTTTTTCTGTTTTTTTTTCGTTCTCCAATTTGTGGATTTGAGTGGTCAATGGAGTGTCGGGGTGGTGGTGGGTGGGTTTTTGCTGATCTGGTAGTGGTTTGGGTGGTTGGTGGAGTGGTGGTGGTTTGGTTTTGTGAGATTGTTAAAATTCTTTCATTTTGTTGAAACCTACATATTTTTTTTGCATTTTCAGGAATACAAACCAAACACTGTAAAATGAAAATATTTTCAATAAAATATTTTACCTTTGCTAATATTTTACATTGAAACAAACGGAGTGTAAGATGCAATCATTTATCAACAAAGACCAAAAAAAAAAAAAAAACATAAAATAATATTGTTTCTTAAGAACATCAACTGTTGCCAAATAAAAAAAATATTTTCACAAACTAAAGCTTACTTTTGCTACTTTAATATAGCATTTGAAATGTCTCGTACAGTAGTGTTTTTGGTATTTGGTGTTCTAAATACTAAATATTTAGCATTTAGAACACCTAATACTAGTACTCTAATACTGGGCTAATTGAGATTTTTTATTTTAAAATTTTATTTTTGTTAAGTTTTTTAATTGGGTAGTTGCTAGTTGGGCTAGGCTAATTGAAAGGGAGGGAGTCTAAGTTTTTAAAAGAGTGAGGCACAACTCTAGAAATAAATAAATAAATAAATAAATATATATATATATATATATATATATTTATAATTGTGGGGTTATTTCCTGCCATTAGCAGTTTGTCTGCTTAAAAGATGCTTTTGAGGGCAATGCCCATCTTAAGTATTGTCCGCTTTGGGGCAAGGGTGGGATTGGCTTGGCCATGTCCGACACCGCATGATACCCGCACGGTTTTGTTGCCTCTTTGGAGAGTAAGGCACGCCTCTACCACTCTCACACATTTAATGTGGGGTTATTTCCCGCCATTAGCAGTTTGTCCGCTTTGGGGAGCCAAGCTCTCACGGTTTTGTTCCATGTGATGTGGGGAGGCTCATGCTAATTAGCGACCGAGTCCCACATCGACAAGAGATGCGCCCCACTCATGGTTTATAAGCCCTTGGAGCGACCATGAATGTACCACTACTAAGCACATGTGTGTGAGTGGTACACCATGCCTTTGCCCAAGAGCTTATAAGGCATGCGTGGGGTGCATCTCCAACCGATGTGGGACTAGGGTGTCACAGGGTCAAAGCACCCCAAAAATCCCAAACCTCACACTCGGGGCCGAGAACAAAACCGTGCGGGCTTGGCTCCCCAAAGCGGACAAACAGCTTGTGCGGGAAATCCCCCACACAATAATCATTAAAAAAAATTCTTTGGGCTAGGGGGGCCCAAATTTTTTTTTCCTTTTTTTTCTTTAGGCCGGGGGGAGCCACCTTGGACCCCCCTGTAAGTCCGTCCCTGGTCCATTCAGCTATGGGGACAAACCATACAATGTGAGCCAGTGCGCGAGACAGTGCGCTCACACAACTCATTTCCTACCTCTATTTAAAGGCATCAGTGTACCCTTAGACTTATTGTTGATAATGAGTTCAGATCACAGAGAGGGAGATTAAGCGATTTGCACACCTAGCCTGGGTGATAGGCAACATTCACAATGCTAACCCCCATGATAGAGGTGATTTGAACTTCCACATCCCTATCCAAATTACTACTAAAGAAAAGTATTGTTTAGTCAAAAAAATTTCCAAAAGCTTCTTCATAAAGTTGCATAATGTTTTGAAGAACTTAACATTCAACATGATGCTTAATGAATCTACTAAAAAAAAAAAAAAACCACCAATGAGAAATTATTTCCCATCCCTACTAGTAGCAACACCCCGTGAGAGATTGTGCTCTTGGCTCAAACCTCCCAATAGATTTTGGCATAACCTACGCGAATGTGTGAAGACATGTTATTTCCTCTCAAGAGATAGTGGAGGTTCTACTGATGTTATTATCCCTCTTAGGTCAAAGGTTTTATAATGGAGTCACCATTTATTTAATTGGAAAAATAAGAAATTCAAATTGAAAAGTACATCATTCTTATTGATCCTAGATACAATTTAAAACAAAAGCACAAAGCTTTGATTTGTAGTTACAATCTAGAAAAGGAAGATTTCAAGGAAAAGCATAATCTATTAACCCTTGATCTAAGTTCAAAGGCTAAGTAACAAAATTAGGAAGATGTTAGACACCCAACCTACCTGGTGAAACCAGTCTTCTAGACTACAATGACCAATGATCATATCATATCATTCGAGAGTTTATAACATCCAAGAACATGTGATTGCAAATATTGAAACAAGCATTCAAGAGTATGATGAAACCCTATTCTAGGCATGCATAGATAGATATTCACAAGAATTGAAAGACAACATGTTGAATATGTGTGTGATTGGATAAACCCTAATCTAAGAGAACATGTTATTCGAATTGAAAAACCCCAATCTAAGAGCATGTGAACATGTTATATGAATTAAAAAAAAAACCCTAATAATGCAAAGATTAAGAACAACCTAGATTTTCTAAAGAAAAAACATAGGAATCAAAGTCAAACTGAGTGGGGAGCAAGTCGAATAAAAAATGAAGGAAATCTGGAAGGTTCTAACCCAAGTGCTTATCAGCATTAACCCTCCCGTATATTTTCTTTTTTCGTTTCACATGTTTCCGTTTCAATTTTGATATGATTTTCTTTGTATTTTGACTTCATTTTCTAATTTTCTTGGTCCTCAAGGTCAGAAAATTAATTTATCAATCGATCAATTCTGCCAATTATGCTTGGAATTAATAAATGCTTTGATTTTGGATTAAATTGGGTTCATGCAACCAAACCATAAGCTCTATCCTCAACCAATAGCATTATGACACCTCATTAAATTTAATTTGGACCAAAAATAGAATAAGAGCTTGGAGATATGATTCGAGCACAAGTTCCCTCAGTCGTGTTCCTAACTGAAACATGGCTGAATAAAACGAGGTTAGAAGAAATCCGGGTGCGATATAAATTTGGAGGCTTGATAGAGGTTTCTAGAGAGAGTCGAGGAGGAGGAGTGGCTGTATTTTGGAGAGCTGATTGTGATTTTTCGGTAGACACTTATTCCCTCAACCACATTGGTGCAATAGTTAATAAAGGGAAAGATGACGAATGGAGGTTTACCGGCTTCTATGGTGAGCCAGATACCAACAACCGCCATGAGTCATGGGTGAAGTTACGTAGATTGAAAAATAAATACTCAATGTTGTGGCTGTGTGCAGGGGACTTCAATGAAATCGTTCGAGCACATGAAAAATTGCGGGGTCGTCTTAGACCAACTAGACAAATGAAGGATTTCAGAGTAGTACTTGATGAGCGTGGGTTCCAAGACTTGGGTTATGTAGGAAACAAATTCACTTGGTGCAGCAGACATGAGGAGGGATACACAATTTGGGAAAGATTGGCTAGAGCCGTTGCCATTACCGATTGGATTGAAAAATTCCCAGCAACAAAAGTCCTGCACTTGGAATGTGGGTCGTCGGATCATAAGCCACTGATTATATTGCCCATGGGGATCCCAAAAAATAGACGGAACCCATGGCGGTTTGAACAAATGTGGTTGGAAGATGAAGGATGCCGAAGGATAGTCGAATCAGCATGGAGTCAAGAATTCATGGGCAGACCGATTGACAAATTGGAAGGAAAAATTAAACACTGCCAAGCACAATTGTCCAGATGGAGCCGAATTGCTTTTGGTAATATTACAAAGGCATTGACTGAAAAGAAAAAACAGTTGAAGCAAGCAAAGGAGATGGCAATGCAGGGAGGGTCAATGGATAGGATTCATAGACTGAAATGGGAGATTAATGGGCTTTTGATCAAGGAAGAGAAGATGTGGAAGCAAAGATCAAGGACCTTATGGCTGCAAGAGGGTGATCAAAATACACGGTTCTTCCATAGCCAAGCTTCTCACAGATTTCGCTGAAATCAAATTGTAGAATTACAGGACTCGAATGGTGTTGTTTGCTCGGGTGAGGATGAAATTCCTACTATCTTAATTGATTATTATCAGTCCTTGTTCACATCCACCACACCAACGAATTTGGAGGAAGCCTTAGCAGTGGTACCAGAGTTGATTACAAAGGAGATAAACTCCATGCTCACGGCGGAATATATGAGAGAGGAAGTTGATGAGGCCTTGAACCAAATGGAACCTCTCAAAGCATCGAGTCCAGATGGGTTACCTCCCTTATTTTTCCAGAAATTTTGGCCTTGCATTGGAGAGGAAGTCTCACAGGCAATGCTGAGTTGTCTCAATTCAGGTTCTATCCCTTCATCTATTAATCGCACCTTCATTACTCTAATACCCAAAGTAAAAAGCCCATCTAAGGTTACTGAATTTAGACCTATAGCACTATGTAATACTATTTACAAACTTGTGTCGAAAGTTATTGCTAACAGGTTCAAAAGAGTTCTTCCTATCATCATCTCAGAGTCCCAAAGTGCATTCCAATCCAACAAGGCAATATCAGACAATATTCTAATAGCTTTTGAGATGCTCCATCATATGAAGACACAGAAGTCAAGGAGGGCAGATTTATGTCCCTCAAATTGGATATAAGCAAGGCTTACGACCGGGTGGAATGGAGTTTTTTGTCGGGTATCATGAGGAAGATGGGATTTTGTGAAGCTTGGATAAATCTGATTTTCAATTGTGTCAGCACAGTATCATACTCAATTATGGTGAATGGTGAGCCTAAAGGAAACATACTCCCATCTAGAGGAATCCGCGAAGGAGATCCTCTATCTCCATTCCTATTCTTATTATGTTCAGAGGGGCTGAACAGAATGTTGTAGTGGGCAGCCCAAGAAAATTCTATCCGAGGTTATTCATTATGCAAAAATGGTCCTAAAATTACCCACCTTTTCTTTGCAAATGATAGCCTACTTTTTTGTAGAGCAAGACTGACAAGTTTGGTAGTATTCCAAGACATTTTGGTGGTGTATGAACAAGCTTTAGGACAACAAATTAATAGAGACAAAACCACTCTCTTCTTTAGCAAGGCTGTGACCAAAGAGAAGAATGGGGAAATTTTGAATTTCCTAGGTGTCTCGGAGATTAAAGAGTACGAAAAATACCTTGGTTTACCAGTGGTAGTGAGAAAAAACAAAAAGGCTAGCCTCAATTACATTAAGGAAAGAGTTTGGAGTAAGCTACAAGGATGGAAGGAAAAATTGCTATCTCAAGCGGGTAGGGAGGTTTTAATAAAAGCCGTAGTGCAAGCGATTCCAACATTTGCAATGGGTTTTTTTAAATTACCGGTGGGATTATGTCATGATATTGAGATGCTTATTTGGAAGTTTTGGTGGGGTGAGTATAGGGAGCGGAGGAAAATTCATTGGAGGAATTGGGAGTCATTGTGCAAACATAAGCTGGAAGGTGGATTAGGCTTCAAAGATTTTGTTAAATTCAATGAAGCAATGCTCGCTAAACAAGTTTGGAGGCTGCTCACAGATAAGTCATCACTTTTCTTCGGAGTGTTCAGTACCAAATACTTTCCAACAAGGTCGGTCCTTGATGCAAAAAGTTCAAGGGAGTCTTTTGCTTGGCAGAGCATACTCAAGGCAAGACATGTCATAGAGAGAGGGATGCTATGGAGAATAGGAGATGGAAAAAACAATCCGTTTGTTTCATGACAATTGGATACCTGGGGACTTCCCATCAAAGGTAGTACCTTGCAGTTTGGATGCTTCAAATGAGGCCACAATATCTACCATGATCTATCCAGATACAAGGACTTGGAATGATGCGCTTCTGCAACAGTCCATCGCCCCTTTTTTACTTCAGAAAATCAAGGCCATACCAATCTGCAGAACTGAACAGGAAGACTGCATAGTTTAGCCAAGAAGTAGGTGTGGCTTATACACGGTGTGAACAGGGTATCAACTCCTATGTGAGTTAAGAAATTTGGAAGGGGCCTTCAGCTTAAACACAACAACACAAAAGGTTTTTTGGAAGAGTATTTGGAAATTAAAACTTCCAAATAAAATGAAGATTTTTTGTTGGCGTGCTTGCTTCAATGCCCTCCCAACTTTGAAGAACATTCATTAAAGAAAAGTGCTCAATTCATCCTTATGCAACGCCTGTGGATTGTATGAGGAATCGACTCTCCATGCTCTATGGAATTGCAAGTCAGTCAAGCCAATATGGGGACCAAGATTTAATGCTCTTCGAAACGATATGCCTGATGTATCCTCCTTCTTGGATCTGGTGTACTTCATTGGACAACACCAGGAAAATTTGGAACTATTCACATGTGTGGTGTGGTTTATTTGGTTTAGGAGGAACAAGAAAAGGCTGAATGAACCGTGCCTTCCTCCTGAGAAAATCCTTGATGCAGCTCTGACGCTACTGAAGGAATTCCAGGCAAAATCAGTGCAGCAATCACATACTGCAAGACCGAAAGTTGTGAAGTGGATACCACCAGGACCAGAAACCTACAAAGTCAACTATGATGGGGCGATGTTTACAGAGCTAGGTGAAGCTGGAATTGGTATTGTGGTCAGAAATGAAAAAGGCGAAGTGATGGCCTCCCTAGCAGAAAAAATTCCAAGTCCAGAAAGTGTTGAAATGCTTGAGGCTTTGGCGGCTAGGAGAGCTGCAATCTTCTCTGTGGAATTGGGTCTTCATCAGGTGGTCATTGAAGGCGATTCAGAAATTGTGTTTAAAGCCTTATCGGGTCGGTGTGTGGAGCATTTTGGAATTGGTCATATTATCAAAGACTGTAAGTCTATTTCAGGTTTCCTACAAACTTGTTCCTTCTCACATACTAGAAGGCAGGGCAACTGTGTGGCTCATGCCTTAGCTAAACGAGCAAGGATGTTTTCCCCTCTCTTAGTTTTTATGGAGTCTGTTCCTCCATACATTTCTTATTTAGTTTTCGTTGATGTAATTCCTTAATTCCGTCTTAATAAAATTGAATTATATTCCTCTCAAAAAAAAATTAAAAAAAAATAAGAGATCATAATTATGTATATTTGGGACCTGACTCAAGTAAGTGCATTTTACTGTTAAAACTTGTTTTCTTGGTATCTTTTAATCCAATTGTCCAATTAAAAGCTCATGAATTGTCATTTTGATTGTTATGACGTCAAGATTCATTTCATAAAATGTATATGGAGATCAAATGGCCAAAATTATATTTTTTGCGCTAGAGACATGAGATGGTGATGGTGTTGATATGCAATGCAATGTAAATGAGGTTAAATGAGAGTTGCAAAATGGGGTGTCTACACATCATGTATGAGAGTTGCAAAAGCTATGAGACCTTCAACACATATTGGGAATGAATATAGAGAATTATGATCACCTTGCCTTAAACCCCAACTATGTTTAATATATCCCTTAGGATCTCCATTCAACAAATAGAAATAAGTAACCAATGTAATGCATTTTTTAAATCCACCCATCTAGGAGCAAACCCAACTTCAATACCATTTTGCCACAAATACTCCTACTCCACATAATTATAAGCCTTAGTCATATCAAGTTTGATAGCCATATGTGCATATTTCCTCCATCTATTATTAAACATTAAATCTAATACCTCAAAAACCAAAAGTACATCATTTGTAATCAAAAGTCCACGAACAAATGCACTTTAACGATCAAAGATGACTTGAGGCAACACAAAATTTAACCTGTTTGCCAACACATTAGAAATAGTTTTATACACTATGTTACACATGCTAATAGGCTGAATTGAGTAATATATTTAGGTGATTAAACTTTGGGAATTAAAGCACTATGAGTAAAGTTTATGCTTCTAAGCATCTTCCCTAATTTTCGGAAATCTAAAAACTACTCTTGGTAGTCCAAACACATTAGAACATACCATTGCAAAATAATTGTTAGGCCTCATCAATAAGTGGTATACACATTGTAGGCGCCCCAATTTACAAACAATAGTTGATCAATTGAAAAACCATAATTAATCATGAAGGGTAAAAATGTCATTTGAACCATTTGATGATCAAAAAATTTAATTCCAAAATATATCAAAGTTCATAATGATAAAAATGACTTACTATTTGGACCACCATATCAAAATATCAAGCCACATCAAAATTTAATGGTTAAGATGCATTCTTGCAAGTTAAGGTTTTTTTTTTTTTTTTATAAGAAAAAGGTAAGTGAAATTTTATTAAAGAAATTAAGACAAATCTGATTGAAATACATCATCCAAATCAATGGGTAGTTCTTTCACCCATACATCAATGTCTACAGATAAAACTGCTCTTCTAGCTAAACTATGAGCTAACTTATTCCCTTCCCAATGAACGTGCTAAAACTTACAACATCCCAAATTACGCCCAAAGCTCTTTGTTTCTTCAATAATGTGACCAAACAATGTTTTACATCGACCCAAGCACTGTAGAGCCTATATAACACAAAGACAATCGCCTTCAAAAATCACATTGAAAAGACTCAGCTCCCCAGCAAGTTAAGGTTTAATCCATGTTATTATGATAAATGAATTTTTCTTGGTTCTTAAATGAATTAATTTAAATTAATTACATGTTAAAATCTCCTTTTTAAAAAAAATTAAATTCATCACAAAAGTGCAATAAAATGCATAAAATAAATAATATAGATATTAATTATTTTTGAAAATTTAATAAATTATCTCATAAAAGAGATGACTAGTTAAAATTTAAAAACTTTAAATGTCTTAAGAGGTTATCATGATAAAATATTGTGAAATACTATTAAAACCTCATAATAATTCTCAAAATGATTAGAAGATTGAGCTAAAATCACGCAACTTTCGAAATCGGAACCAAAATATGAGCTCTAGAGGCAATGACCACAAGTGTGTATAAATTGAACCAAAATCTATGCAGTGACCTTGAGTGTGTACGCAAATTCAAGGCTGCGAACACATCCTAAAGGGATAAACCATTTCTAGGCTATATTTCTACCCTAGGTTTGTTATTACTTTACTTTGAAGGAAAGAAAACAAGAGAGAAAATAAATAAACTTAAAGACAAAAAATAAAAAGGCAAGAAATTGAAAAAAAAAAAAAAAAAAGGATAATTACACTTTGCCCACCTGTGGTTTGCCTCTAATTCTATGTGCCTACCCGTGGTTTCAATTTTGACACTTTACCCACCTGTGATTCTCACCGTGAGTGTGCCGTAACCCACCTCTCCCTCACCGTTTCTCTAACACATATTATGTAAAAAACAAAAGCCTAAACAGATCAAAACACACTCACTCAAATCTTAAACATGAAGAACATGAAGAACATACCCAAATTTTGAAACTTGAGTTGGCTCACTAAACCCAGAACATGAAGATTAACTAAAAACTAAACCCAGATTTTTTTGTTTTTCATGTTCAAACTAATTGTACCCAAACTAAACCCACAATCATGTTCTGGGTTTAGTGAGTCTGAAGAAAAGTAGAAGAACATACCCAAAAACTAAACCCATGACAGAAAACCCAGTTGCCCAAACCCCATAAAAACATAAGAAGATAACAAATTTACAGCAATCAAACACGAAGCACAAATACCCATATGGTGAAACTCAACCAAAATCAAAACTTCACATTTATTTGACCCAAAACTCAACAAGCAATCAAATTTCAACGATTCAAACTGTACAGAGAATTCAAAGTAACCAAATGTCTTGCACCAAAAAAAAAAAAAAAAAAAAAAAACACTAAACAGAGAGAGAGAGAAAGAGTATAGATTCTAAGTAAAAAAAAAAGCGGCGCTGCGAGCATCAGGGGTAGAAGCCCAGCCCCTGCCACCAGCCACCACAACCCACTGCCATAGCCACCACCGCCCACAACCTCAAACCCCAACCACCAAAACCATAAACAAGTCACAAACCCAAAATCAAACCACAAACAAATCACAAACCCAAAATCAAATCACAAACAAGTCACAAACTCTAACCCACAACTGCTGAACCACCAAGAACAAATTTCACAAACCCAGACCCACGATGAACGAAAAAATTTCACAAACTTAGACCCACGAAGCAAAAATTTTACATACTCAAACCCACGAAGAACAGAACTAATTGGTCGACGACAGGCAGTGAAACCGAGTGGTGGCATCGGGATTTGGCGTCTCTATCGGGTTCTGATTTGGAGTCTAGGTGTTTTGGGTGGACTGATCAGACCCACGCCGATCAGAGACCCACGCCAAACTCCAAGCAATTGACCCACGCCGCTCCCAGGAACCCGAAGAAGGGTGCGGTTTCGTCGCCACTGAATCCGAATGAAGATAACATGTTTGGTTGCGGGAATTGGATGGAGATCTGTTCTTGGTTTTGGATCAGGAAGAAGTTCAGGGAGTGGCCGATGAAGGTGATGAATGATTGATTGGATTTGGAGTCACTCACGGCCACGGGAAACAAACCAAATAGTCGTTGGGGTGTGCTAGTTGTGATTCGACGCACAAGGTGGCTTTGATTGTGAAGTTTATATCTTTGTTGGTTATTTTGGATGATTTAGATGTTTTATTATTGATGATTTAGATGTTTTATTTTGGGTTCAACTTCCTGTAATTTTTCATATTTTTGGTATGTTCTTTCATGTTCTTCATGTTCAAGATTTGAGTGAGAGTGTTTTGATCCGTTTTGGGGTTTGTTTTTTACTTATTCTGTGTTAGAGTAACAGAAAGCGGAGAGGTGGGTTACGGCACACTCACGGTGAGAATCACAGGTAGGTAAAGTGTCAAAATTGAAACCGCGAGTAGGCACATAGAATTAGAGGCAAACCACAGGTGAACAAAGTGTAATTATCCAAAAAAATATATATATTTAAGACAATATTTAAGAATAGGAGATAAAAGAACATGAAAAAATGAAAAAGAGAAAACACCTCACTTGGTGAGTAGATTGACCAATCCTTTCGATCATGGGAGAGAATCTCTATGCGAAGTAGAGCATAAGTGTGCTAGTGACAAATTTAACTTGAAGGATCAAAGCCACTCAAGAAGAGAGTGCCGAAAGCCCGTTGGAAGCCTTAAGCATACCCAGTCTTTACTCTCTTTTAAATGTCTTTAATGAATTTTTTCTTCCTATGTGTGTTTAGCCTCAAGACCAAAACCTCTTTTCTATAGTTGAGAGATGGGTGCAAAATCCACTCCGCAATAGTATGGGACTAGGGTTTTTCACATATTCCCATTTTTCTTCAAAAACTTCCTTTATAAGGTTCTCTAATACGTATGCAAGGATTAACCCTGTGTGCAAGACCTTGAGACTATGTACGTAGGGATGAGGCATGTGTACGCAGGAGTAGGGCTTTTTGAAATATTTTGTGCAACCATACATGTTACTTGCTTGATACTTACTCCCTTCAATGTTGTCATTGAGGACTAGGGGCTTTAGTTGTAGAAGTTAAAATGAGGTATTTATAAAAAAACAAAAACAAAAAATACCTTTTAAATGGTGGTAATAGTGGCGGTGAAGAGACATGCATTGTAACTTGGTTTAGAATCAAGTGCAACCAGCGACCCACCACTGCTCACGACAATGTAATTGCACATTGTTCTTTTATATCTAAACAATGACATTAATAATTCAGACTTTATATTGTTGGTTTTAAGCAAATACCAATATCTTAATCCAAAGACAATTAAAAAACTACAAGAAAATTATTCAGTCAATATTCATAAAATGTATCAACATGACACTTTCTTTGGTCACATAAACGGCAAATTCTACTATACTTTAAATTAGTAGGACCTCCTTCTCAAAAAAAAAAAATGTAGGACCTACTATGAGAACCAACGTATGGGTTGGGGTTGAACTTGGATGTTGTAACCCTAATGTTGGGAAGTTGCAAGACTAAAAAAAGGAAGATGTGGGCATAAACATAGCGACATAACATACACCAGACCAAGTAAGTGGCAAAGTGGGTAGATAAGGAAGACAATAGGGGGGGTGTTTTAGTAAATTCAGTTGATTAATAAACAAAGAAAAACCTCGCAGAGTCCCACTCACTTCCACATCCCCTACTTAATATTATATGTCTCGTCTTATTGCCCCCCATCTCTCACTGTTGGTCTTCTTCTTCTTCACCTTCTCCTTCTCCTTCTCCTTCTTCTTCTTCTCTATTTTGTTGTTTTCTCATCTGGGTGTACTCTCTGTATTCCTCTATCTCTGCCATTGTTTCATAAATTTAATGAGCGAATAAGTACATCATTATCTGATTGATGATTTTCATTGTCAACAACTTACATACATACATGTCCCAAACAGCTGATTCAGTGAGTAGTTGAAGGATCAATCAAGGAACTTGTCTCAGCAATATTCATTCTCTGTGTTACATATATTACATTTATAATGATGAGGTCTGCCTCCAGATTTCCCTTCCTCTTCCTCTTTCTCTGTTTCTCTCTGTTCATATAACAACAAGTACCACAATATATGGCCATTGCTTGAGGCTTTTTGAGATGAATTAAAGTTTCTTTCTTTCCTTTTTGTTTTTTTTGGTTTTTGGTTCTTGTTTTTCCTTTACCTTTTGTATCTTTTATCTGATTGTGAAATGGGTTCATGGATCCTTTTGTTCCTGACAATTGACTGAGGTGTATTTTGCTGCTTTTGTTTTGTTGGTTTGAATGTTGTCTGAGATCGGCCTGTTTTTCTGATGAAAATGGTTGCCCAAGGATCAATGCCTCAGATTCTATGGAAAAGAAATCATGGGTCGGAATCGAAGTTGATTCTTTTTTTGATTTTCTTCAATGAATGCAAAGATTTTCACTTGCATAAAGCACAAGGAGGACCCTCTCAATCTCTCTCACAGTCTGTGTGAGCGTGGATTGGATTCACGGAGATGCCAATCAGATTGAGACTGAGAGTCATAGCTGATCCAAGAAGGTCTTTTTGTTGGATTTTGTTGCAAGAGGATTCATTGTGGCCTTGTTCCCATATGAATTTCCATCCCAAGATGTTATTATTAGTTTCGAGTCTATCATGTTTTACCAAAATTGTTAAAAGTCTAGCAATTTCTTATGCAAATTAGTGTTGGGTGCTTTCTTAACCTTAATATTCTTCTTAAGCCGAATGTTGAATTGAATGGTTGCCAAAATACAGTTTACAGCAATTGAGTAATAGTTGGGAATGGCAAATTTGCTGTCTTTGTTATTTCCAAACGCTATGCCATCAGATCTTGTTATAAACACTTGTTTTTGTGATGAATTGGAATGTGTCTGCCTCTGTTTGGGTTGGATTTTAGTACATTTCTGTAATATTCTGATGCTATTTTATTTGTTTGGTTTGACAGATATCAGAGAGTCAGCCCAGATTGTCTTCCTTTGAGCAATGGAAAAAAGACCAACATCAATGGCAGAATTCTACAAACTAATAACGGTACTAGTCCAAAAGCAGCAATTGTGAGTAGCAGCACTACTAGTTGTTCAACTCTGGATGGCAAAGGATTTAGATTCAGATCCCCATCAAGAACCCAAGACCATCCTAGCCATCATATTGAGGCTTCAACTGCAACACCCACTTCTCCTCAATCAGAGAACAACCATGATTCTCCACCACCACCAAAGAACCAACAGACCCCAAGTCCCAGTGCTAGCCCCAGCAACTGTGGAGGTACTGGTGCTTGTGGAGGTGATATGCTTTTGCAATGGGGGCAAAGAAAGAAAGCAAGGGTCTCAAGGGCTGAGATCCGAGCTCTCACTGATGACTCATCATCTTCATCCTCAGCTGCTATCAAGGCTCAGAGAAAATCTTCTTCCACAAGTATGCCACCACCTCCACCTCCTCTTCCTTCCACTTCTGCTTCTAATGCCAGCAGACCCAGAAGGGAAGCTTCTGCCTTTCTTTCGAACAGGTATTAGTATTACCTTTCATCTGGACTCTCTTCTTCTTCTTCTTCTTGGTTGTTCCTCTCTCTTTTTTTCTTTTTTTCTCTTTTTGTTTTCTTTTTCCAATATGTATATAATGCATATTTGTTAGTTAAGATTATTTGTGGATCTTGTCACCTCTATTACTGCTAGTCTTGGTGTTTGTAGTTCTTTTTTTTAAATAGTCCATTATTCATGCTATGCTTTTATTTAGGATTATTCATTAGTTTGATTTAAAAGATTTGAGTCTTTTTTTTTGGGTGCTTTATGTGAGAAATTTTGAATTTTGATGGAATCATATGTTTGCTTGCTTTGTTCATTTTGCTCCAGGATCTGAGAAACTATATGTTGCTGTTGTTAATGTTATTGTTATGTTTTCTGTTTCTATTCAATCTTATTCTTTACTAGTAGTTGAAAAGAACACACTTTAGCTAATTTACCTTTGTACCCCTCAAAAGATGGGGCTTGGAGAAATCTCTAACATCTTTTATCAGCTTTCTTTCTTTAGTGGGTATCCAAGAAGTCCAATCCTTAGTCCTCCCCCTTCCCCTGTAGTTTTCTTAGCTTTCCAATATTTTTTTTCTTGACTAAATGTTAATGGGGTTTTAGGGTATCACCCATTAATCCCCTTTTATGTTCTACCTGCCTCTTGTGATTATTAAGACAGATCATTGCTTTGAGCCCCATCAGGGTCCTCCCAGTCCTCATCTTTAAACTTGAAAGGACACCATCTCTTTGAAAATCGTTTTCCTTGCTTTTTCTCTATTGGAATTTGTACTGTTTATAAAATAATTTATCTGAACTTTTTTATTTTTTGGCAATTACCATGATATGGAGTAGTCTTTAGTCTTTAGTTTAGCATGATTATATGCACTTCTGTCTTTTCTGTTGTCTTCCTTTCCATTTATCTGGTGTTATAAAGTTCCACAACTTGATCTACTCTCCAAGTCTAAGCCAAAAAGTTTTAGACTTCATCATCATTTTTTGGCCATGCTCAGGAACTTAGATGAGAGATCTGGTTGTGGTGGAAATGGATCACCATCAAGAAACGGTACTAGCAGTAGCAGCAGGGTCATCTCTAGATCTATGGTAGCTGGGAAACGATCTCCTCCTCCTGAAAAACTTGATAGAAAGATTTCTTCAGCAAAAGATGATAATAAGCCAAATGGGTCCTCTTTACTAGCCACTGATCGAATGAACCATGTTGATTCTGCTTCTGCTCATCAAGCATCACAACCAGAACAGGAAGCTGCTGGGGCCACTAACACTGTTGCTCCACTGGCTGGAGGAGCAGGAGAAAAGTTGAATGCTGAAGTGATTGAGTGGCCTAGAATTTACATTGCTCTTTCAAGAAAGGAAAAAGAAGATGATTTCCTTGCAATGAAAGGCACAAAGCTCCCTCAAAGACCCAAGAAAAGAGCCAAGAACATTGATAAAGCTCTACAGGTATACATAGAAACATACAAACAAACAAACAATAATAATAATAATCTAATCTAATCTGTTTTTATTTTGAGTGGCTATCTTTTGTTTGTTGCTTACCATTCCAAAATTTATTTTATCCATATATTGTTTATATATATAATCTTGTTTATTGGTTAGATAAGAAAAATAATTTGTGGGTTACTGTGCTTTTTGGCAGTATTGTTTTCCAGGGATGTGGCTATCTGACTTGACAAGGAATCGATATGAGGTTAGGGAGAAGAAAAATGTGAAGAAGGTATAGATGCTCTTTCTTGGTTGTATTCCTCTTCTTTGCTTTTGTTTGGCCCATAGTTATTTACCAAAAGTTCTTTTTACAAATTTTATTTATAAAAAATTTGTTTAAAATTTTCAACTTGAGGGGTATTTTAGTTACTATGCAATTACTGCTTTAAACTTTAGATGCATAGACCTTGAGGGGTAATTTAGTTACAATTGTTCTTAGATTCTCATTTAGGCATTGAAGTCCTTACAATGAGGGGGTATTAGATACCATTCCTCCCTCCGGTCATAAACTAATTATTCTAATTACAATTTGGGCTGATTGATTTTCATTGACCTATTCTGCACAATCATTTACTTTGAGTTTATAAAAATAAAAAATAAAATTTCTCATTCTTGACAATCACGTGCTTGACTTTTGGTGTTTCTTTCCATCCACTTTCCTTGATGGAAACTCCATTTACTTTTATTTATTTACTTACTTCATTTCAAAATGCTTTTGCAAATCAACCCTTCATAGTTTATCAACTAAAAAAAAAAAAGGAAAAAAAAGAAGGAAAAACCCAACCCTTTATTGAAGAGAAGCAATATGGGCAAAGTGGTGGTACAGTTAGCTAGCGTTTAAGAATTGTGGTGCTGTTTTCAAGGCATAATCTTAATATGATTTTGTTCTTATATTATTGAAAAAGTGTCTTGGATTAAATGTCTTTATATTATTATAAATTTTTTTTTTTTAAAAAAAAAAATTTGTAGCAAAGACTAATAGACAATTTTGTGTTTTTTGCTTCTTGTGGATGGCATATGCAGCAAAAGCGAAGGGGTTTGAAAGGAATGGAGAGCTTGGACAGTGAATCTGAGTAGTAGTGAAATTTTTTATTCAATTCTGCTTGAGAAAAAGTTTTGGGGGCCTTCTCAAGTCTCAACAAAGCTGTTGCCTGTTTGTTGGTTTATAGTTGGTGGGGTAGGGTCCACCAACCACTTTTTGCAATTCACCTGCCCCCATACTTATGTATCACTGAGTTACTGTTAATGATATCATCCCAGAGGTTGAGGAACAGGAAAGAATGAATGAGAGAGAAAAAAGAAAAGAAAAGGTGACATCTTAATTTTATGGGGGCTTGTCTTGTAGTTTCTACTGGACACGTGTCCAGTGGAAATTGGACACAAGCCGTGTCCTTTTATGGGAGATCAGATGTCATAATATTTTGATCCTGGTTGCCTATAAAAACACAGTAATTTCATGAGTAGTTCTTAGACCACAGCTTTTACCACTTTTTTTTTTTCTACAACTAGTCTGTGTAATAGTATGTCCTATCATTTTCACATAAACTTTGGTGAAACTCTACTAAAACTATGACAAAAAAGTGTGGTCTTAGAATTTTTTTTTCCCCAATTTTATAAGAATACATGTATGAATAGAAATGGATTTCCCATTTTTGGCTTCCATCATGTGTATGATCTTTCTTTTTTTCATTTTCTTTTTAAACACTTTAATTATTTATTAGAAAAGATAAAAGAATACGTGACAAGTTGTGATTAGTGAAGCATAAAGTAGAGCATAAAATACACACAATTATAACCAATAAAATTTTGGCCCACAGTGTTAGAGCATTAACATTAGATATGTTAAAAAAATATTATTTTAACAGATCAAAAAATTACTTTATTTATTTTTAGTACACTATTTTACAATTCACCTACATAAGATATTCTATTTTTCCATACAATATATTAAAATAATATATATAACACATTAAAATAACCTGAAAAACTACTACAATAAAAATAAATAAATGCAAAACCAACCACAACCCACTCCCACTAGATCCGAACACCAACACCACAACCCGCCACTATTGCAAACCCACCACCATCCAAAATCAACCATCATTGACCATCGTAACCAAACCCCAAATTCATCTAACCACTGTTGACCACCATAACATAGACCCAAAATCAACTTAACCACCCCGTCCGCCATACCACAACCACCAAAATCAGCCCACAATAGCCATAGTCCACCAAAATTAGCCCATCAAAATCAACCCAAAACCACACAAAAAAAAAACAATAAAAATTTTACAATTTGTGAACAATACTGTTCCAAATTTGGTATGGTACTATTCACCTATGCTAAAAGTTTTAGAATTTGAAACATGTGATGTGGGAGTTTTGTTGGTGTATGGTATGCCAAATGCCAAATATTTGGCATTTGGCACACCTGATGCTAGCGCTCATTTTATGCTCCACTCTCATAAGTTAAAGTCTTAACTTTTTTTTTTTTTTTTTGGCATCAAAAAAAACTTTTTATTTTATTTTTACTACCTATATAATAATTATTTTAAAAAATATACATAACATATTATAATTGAAAAAATATAAAATAAAATATTAAGAGTTGGATGGAAAGTCAATTATTTATAATAGTAACATGGAACTTATTGTGTATTTAAGGTTCATGAATGTGAATTTTATACGCATAGAAATGAAAAAATATAGTACAAAGAGAAAACAAAAATTGTTGGGAACAAATTATAAAGAAATTAAAACATATAGGGAGTGCATTGTTTATGAAATAAATAAATTAACTTTTTGGTTTAAGAAAATGTAATTTTTTATAGATAAAAATCTAACTTTTGAGTTAGCTAGAGAAGAATATATATAGGGACAAATGGAGCGGTGACTCGAGGTTTTAGTCTTTTCCTTGTCTGACAGAAGAGCTTAACTCAGATCGTGTGACATGGGTTCTAAGTACTAACTCACGTGCGGAACCCACCGCGCCACGCGTTGTTTTCTTTTTCTTTTCTTTTTTTTGAAACTGCCACCAGTTGTTTTCAAAATTCAAAAATCTTTTTTTTTTTGTCATTTGTTTTGCATTAAATTCTTTCACGCTCACCTCGTGTACAAAACTGCCCCTGTTCTGTTTTTCTTTTTCTTCCTCATCAATGACATTGACATTGACAAATAGCTGTTTAACTTTTTTATTTTTGAACCCTCTAACATTGGCATTCATTATTCTTGGGCTATGCCAAATGCTAAAAATAACACATAAAAACCTACTTTCTTACTTTTTCTACTTAATATAGCATTTGATAATACACCATACATCAAATGTTATATTTTAATATAGCTGTTTAACTTTTTTATAGCACATTGTAAAAAAAAAAAAAAAAAATTAATTAATTGGGATTTGGGACATCTCATGAAGTACGGTTTTTAATGTGTCAAATACTACAAATTTAGCATTTGATACACTAGATGCTAATGCTTAGAATTTGGATTTTCAAAAAAAATATTCATTTTACACTCTAAAAAATGACTAATTAATTTTAACAACTCATTTAACAATACACATTTCTTATTTTAACATACAACCCAAAAAAATAATATAAACTACCTAATCAAATAATATATACAAATTATCTCTCTCTCTCTTCCTTCTCTTCCTTTCTGTCTCTCTCTCCATAGCAAACCCACCACCGCTAGCAACCACCTACCATCAAAACTCAGCCACCATTGAAAACTATTGCAACCAATGAGAGAGAGAGAGAGAGAGAGAGAGAGAGAGAGAGAAAGCAACAACAGAGATACAAAAAATGCATAATTTTCTCATAATCACACACTCAGGCTTTGATTTGTACAATAATTTTTTTTGCACTCAAACAACAAATATACACAATCACAGGAATGAACACAAACACAAACCCATCTTTCATTCTTGTAGATCCACTTCACACAAAAATGCACATCAGTTGCAATTCACAATTACATAAATATTATCTCACGCACATAAACACGCACGCGCATGCGCGCGCACGCGCGCGCACACACACACACTCATGAAATACAAAAATCTCAAGAGTTCTCAAAATCACATTCACCATCACCTACAATAGCCAAATAAATCCATTCCCATCCTCACATGCCTCTAAGAGTGCACCCACGCGCTACCCATAAGCCTTTGCACAACCAAGAACAGAGACCAAACATCATCCCAAACCTCCCCCCTTCCCCAAACTGACTTATTCGATTCGATGAGAGAGAGAGAGAGAGAGGAAACCACCATTGTCGGTGAGTGGTGCAGTTTGCAGAGCTTGTACCTCCAACCATGGAGCTTTGGCTCATTGAATTGGGTAAGAGAAAAAGAGAAGTGAGAGTTTGGTTTGGGTTCAAAGAGAGAAACCGTTGCCATGGTGGTGGTGAAAAAGCTCCTTAGCTTCAGCCATGAAGCCTTGGTGAAGAGAAACTAGACAATTCGAGAGATTCAATGTGAGAGAAAGAAAGCTGAGAGAGAAGAGAGAGTCAGAGAGCGAGAGCGAGAGAGCTGAGTCAGAAGAGAAGGGGGGAATAAAATCAAAATTTTGAGTTTTACATATGAGCTACAGTAACTTCTTAAATTTAGAAGTTATTGTAGCAAAGTTTTAAAATTTTTTAGGAACACATACCTATATGCTGCTAGAATTGCTAGAATTTTGGTGTTTTGGGATGTAAAATAACATTTTGGGGGGTTTTACACTCCCAAATACTAAGAGCATTCCCATTGGGACTGCCAAATGGGAAATGTAGGTTTGATTTATCATACACCCCTTAAAATGATGCTCCATCCGGACTACTAAATAATGCCTATTGTAAAAAATTTTACAATGTTGCTACAGTACCATCCTAAATATAGGATGGCACTGTAGCACTATTGTATTTCTTTTTTAATCACTTTTATTCTCTCTCTCCTCTGTCTTCTCTTTCTCTGGGCTGAGATTCTCTCTATCTTTCTCAACTCTCTCTTTCTTCATCGTTTTCTCATCTACCCTCTCTCACTCTCTGACTCGTTGTTGGCCCAAGCATGGTCCAAGATCGGCATGATTGGAGTTCTCAACTCGCTGTTTTCTAGGTATTTTTTGTGGTTTATGGCAATGAAGATCTGCGAGTGGGCGTGGGTCAGGTGGAGATCAGCGAGTGGGTTTGTGACTGATGTGGGCGTGGGTCAGGCGGTGCAACGGCAACGTGGGTTTCTGGCAGTGGTGGGTTTCTGGTTTTGATTTTGGATTTTGGATTTTGATTTTGATTTTGGATTTGGATTTTGATTTTTTGGCTGGATTTTGCTCAGTGGAGGTGGGTGGTGTGATTGAGAAGTTGGACGGTGGTGGTGGTGGTGGGTGGTTGAGAGAGTAAGAGAAATAGAGATCAAAGAGAGAAGTGAGAAATATTTTTATATATTTTTATATTATTTTAATGTGTAGTATGGTAAAATAAAAGTTAGAATGTTGAGTGTATTGTAAAATGGTATTGTATAATTGATAAAGTGACTTTTTGGAATGATAAAATATAATAGTTTGAAGATATGGGATGCGAATGCTCTAATGCTCTATAATGTTTTTTCTTTTCATCCTAATTGTAAAATTTAGTACAGGTAATTTTTTGTTCTTACTATTTGAAAACACACAAGGGATAGATTATATGAAAACCACCTAAATTTATTTGGGATGAAAGAGTCTTATATCTCCATTGGTATTTCATAGTGTTTTCAAGGAAGACATTTAGAATTCAAATTTTATATCTCTCACTATTGAATTATAATAAATAAATAAAATATCTATAATTAAAGTTATGCAAATTAAAATGGGCTTAATGATGCTATTACATTACATCATTACTTACCAAAAATAGAAATGATTTTACACAATATTTTAAAAGAAAAATGTTAATGTGACTTGAATTTAATGAGGTGGTGCATGCTTAACCAATACACCCACCATAGGTTATCATATTTCATACTAAGCCAATTGCATTTATTAGATGAATGACAGCCCAAAAAAGATTAAAGTATACTTTTTTGGCTTTTAAAATTTATAAGCATTTTCATTTTAGTCATTTGCGTTTCAAATTTTTTTTATTATGCTTTCATATTGGCTAAGTCGTTCATTTTTGTTGGTAATCTGGTGACCCTTGGCATTATATAGGTGACGTGTATTAATGGATGACTCTAATTTGAGACTTAATAGTTTGATTACAAACATAAATAGATAACATTCATTTGACGTTTAACAAATTAAATTACTAACAGAAATGGATAGCATGGGCAATATGAAAACATAATCAAATATAAAGGGTCAAAATGAAAATAATGAAATATAAAAGGCCAAAATGAGAACATCTCCATATTTCGTTCTCTCCATACCTTAATAGGTTGTAGCTCTAACCCCTTTCCCCTCTTGAAACCCCTAAGCACTTCATGTATAGAGATGCATCATCCCGCCTACGAGGGCAGGTGGAAAAACATATTTTCCCCTAATATCTAAAATCTTAATTGGTTTGCCCCACAATCAAAGCCTAAAAGCTGAATTAGAGTTTAAATAGGAGTGAGAGTATTAGTGGGTGTTGTGTTTTTTTTTTTTTTTTTGGGAGGGGTTTAAGGTACCTTATTAGAGGTGAGAAAATCTTATATAAGTATTTTTAACCACACACTTAAAAAAAAGTATTTTTAATTACACAAATAGAAGGATGGAAACTGAAATCCTATTCTCCTTATTAGAGCACTACCATCCAGGGATGCAACAAAAAAAAAAAAAAAAAAAAAATCTATTTTGCATCCTCAAACATTACTTTATCTATTTTACCAATCCATTTTACAACTCACCCTACATCCTAGTTTTTATTTTTACATACAATACAATAAAATAATATAAACTACCTAATAAAATAACAAAAAGTATTCTACTCTCTCTTTTTCCTCCCACTATCTTTTTCTCTTCACACACAACCGCAAGATTATTATTATTTTTTTTTTACAACCTATGAATAGTAAGGTTGTATATATGCAACCTTACTATTCATAGGTTGCAAATTTTTTTTAAGTATACAAACCCGGATGGAGTGGGTTTTGACTGTCTTAGGTTGTAAAATAGCAACTGGAGGATGTTTAATACCCCCAATGGTAGTGCTTTAATAGCAATAGGTGACAAATAAATAACAAAACATTTTAGTGGAATTGATGATGTCATTGATTAGGGATTGAACTCGGTCCACGTATACCTGTAAGATTTAGAGGAGAAAACGACTAAATGTATTTGAAGAAAGCTAAGGATATATTCGTACCTTTTAGGGTTGGTGACGGTGACAGTGACACTGCTATTTTTGTTGCAATTGAGCTTGAAGATTGAATTATTTTGATTCCTGGATTTGATTGCACCCAATCCCTTCCCTTCAATTTAGGTTCATTTTCCTCTAATTAAGGAGTTATGCCTTTAGCAGTTAGTAGTGATTGAGAGACATAAAAGATAAAACTTGGACATGAAAAAGGATCTATGCAAATCTTTCCTTTCTTTACGAAACTTTGACTTTAGTGAAATTGATGACAGGCTTTAAGTTGTGGCCAAACTGAGGTTAATCGGTCCAAACTCCAAACTGCCAAGTCAGCCTTCATGTCTGATACCAAGGTGAAATACTCTATTTCAAGAACCAACTAAACAACAATCACATACACTGCATAATTGGCACTTCTATGCGCTAAAGTGTTTAGGATATAAGAGGGAAAATGTTTGATTAGTAGCATATTGTAACTATTTAAAAATAAAAATTAAACAAGGAGTTTCATGTAGGGGTTAGTAACAAAAATCAAAATTTTTTTATATAAAAAGGTGAGAAATATATATTATTAAGGCTAAGTACTAGTGCACACGGTTAATGGCACAATTTTGGCACAACTTTATACACACTTTGCATTGAAGTTATAATTTCTGTGCAAAGTGTGCTTGTATGGTTGTGTGTAACAACTAGTGTGAAATAAACATTGTATGTATGGATGTATGCAATAGCTGGTATGAAATTAACATTGCTCCATTATTAATACTAGCCGTGAACCCGCGCATTGTGCGTGATAATTATTTTTATGGTTGTTTTATTAATTTTTTCTTTTTTTACAATTTAAACTAATCTAATGATGAGTAATGTATTTCGTCATTATATTTTTATTTATTATAGGAAATAATCATAAATGTAATATAAGAACAATCCAAAACACCAAAAAAATGTAAACTAAAAAAAATTAATAAAACTTAACAATAATTAATTGAACCAATATTAGGATAAAATTTTGTTTTTGATAATCTATTAGGGTTATTTTCTTTGTAGAAATTATATCATCAAAATCCTAAAACTTGAAAGGCTTCAACGTTTTTTTTTTTTTTTTTTTTTTTTTCTCTCCTTTAAGCTGAAAAGACTCATACAAAATCCTAAAGTTGAACTGAAAAGGCTTTGGGTTGGGCTTGATAGTGGAACTAAATAAATAAGAGGTGGACTGGATTAATTATACAGATTTATTATAGGATGATAGTGGAAGTAAATAAATAAATAGTGGGCTGGATTTATTATAGGGTGATAGTGGAAGTAAATAAATAAGTAGTGGGCTCCATTTATAGGACTGAAAATTGTAAAAACCATTTTAAAATTGTAGGACAAATTATATTTTAAAAAAGAAAAGAAAAAAAAGAATGACGTGATAGCTGATGTAGTGCAATGTGAGAGCAGCAGCATTAAACGTTACACTTTAACTTTTAGTAATATATAGATATAGATGTGGCAAGTGCTAGCTGCTTTGACTAATCTGACATGGCAATCCTATTGCTCACCAACGTATCACCTCCAACTACGGAACCGTGCACTATATTTAGTCATATAGAGGAAGATTACTCTCAGAGGAAAATTATATCATCAAAACATATTATCAAATAAACAATCATTAGCAAAAGTTAAGAATTAAATTTCTATACATGCATTGTTATAAAATAATAATAATAAAAATAAAATTGCAAAAGTTAAAATTTGTCACCTATCCAATTATTTTCGTTTGGCTAACATTTACTTTTCTTTAAATAAATGGTGTAAAGACTAGATTTGGATTGGACCCAATATAGGATCGGGTTTTAGGCTAACAAGCCCAAACAATAAATTTATAAAGAGTGGATGAAAGAACTAGTTCTACTCCAGAAGAAAGACAATAAAGACTGCTGATTCAAGATCGTTAAACACAAAAAGTCAGAAAATCTATCCTCGGCATGACCTGAGGAGTATATATTATAATGCCTTCTTCCTTCACAAAGTTACAAGTGTTCACAAAATTATTATAAAGATTTCTTGATTATTTTCCGATCCCTTTCTTTAGGCCACCTTCCCATGCTATATACCACAATCTTGGTTTCACCCCTACCATACATGTGTAGGTTGGATTCTAGGAACTCCTTCTTGTCCCATCCAACACCTCCCAAAACCATCAACTAGTAGCTGTAAGGCTGCTTGATCACTGTTCAGGTATCACCTCCACATTAATGCGGCTAAAGAGTTGGTTGAGAGGCATTTAATGTGGAGGTAGCAGCTTTTGAAGATATTTGTTGCCTCCCTTTTTTTTACCCCTTATCCAACATCCAACTTCTAGTGGTGATGTAACTTTGAAGAAGGTCTAGGGTAATGTGACACTCTTACTGACCTCGGATCCTTGTTCCCGAGATGGCTTTTCTCCTCGGACGTATGTTGGACCTTTTTCGTACTATCTTCATTTTTCTATTTATACAATTCCCATTATATCCTCATTTAGCCATTCTCGGATTAGTTAATATCCTCGGGTTAGGCCACAGGCCCGATTCATACAGCTTTAATAATACCTCCTGACTAACTGGCCCCCACAAATGGCATTATAGAGTACTTCTAATACAACTATTAAGAGTACTTTGTCTACCACAAAAGATTAGAAAATAAACAAAAATTAGTAAAGTCTCATAGTTTAACATCTAAATTGAACACTATAAAAAATCATGCTATGTAACAGAATAAATATCAAATTATCCAAATCATGCTATGTAATAAAATAATATTATATTTTTAAATGCTATATTTAATCCTTTAGAACGCAATAGGATACCATTTAACAATCAAAGAGAATAAAAAATAAAAAATAAAAAAAACAACAACAACAATTTAAAATACAAAACTAAATCGCATTAACCCAAAATAGAGTTTTAAAGAATATAAAAAATTATCAACCTAAAGTAGAGATGCAAGAAAAATAAAAAAATCCACCAAAAAATTTAGAGAGAAAGAGAGAGAGAGGGAACCTTTTTTTTTTTTGTGAGGGAAAACTATGCATAGAATAGAAGAGATAGTGACAAATTTATAGTAAGAGGATGTGAATATGAAGAGACAAAAATAAAGGAAGATGAAGGGAAAGAGGAAAAATTATATTAATGTAGAGGATAGTGGGGAGATGAAAAGGTAAGGGAGAGAGAAAGATTGAAGAAGTAGTGGGGAGATGAAATGGTAAGGGAGAGAGAAAGGTTGGAGAAGTGTAAATGTTAAATAAAAAAAAAAAAAACCCTAAAGCTTGAAAGGCTTCAACGTTTTTTTTTCTTTCTTTCTTTTTTCTTTTTTTTTCCTTTAAGCTGAAAAGACTCACACAAAATCCTAAAGCCGAACTGAAAAGGCTTTGGGTTGGGCTTGATAGTGGAACTAAATAAATAAGAGGTGGGTTAGATTAATTATACAGATTTATTATAGAGTGATAATGGAAGTAAATAAATAAATAGTGGACTGGATTTATTATAGGGTGATAGTAAAAGTAAATAAATAAGTAGTGGGCTGCATTTATAGGGCTGAAAATTATAAAAACCATTTTAAAATTGTAGGACAAATTATATTTTGAAAAAGAAAAGAAAAAAAAAAATGACGTGGCAGCTGATGTGGCGCAATGTGAGAGCAGCAGTAGCATTAAACGCTACGCTTCAGCTTTTAATAATAGATAGATAAGGACATTACAAAGTTACAACTTACAACATAGTATATTACTGCATGCAAAAATTGACCTGGCAAAGGCTCTCACCAAAACACAATCTATCTTCTTCTTCAAATGTTGGAGAAGTTGACTACAGAGCTCGAATAAGTTGAACTTCATCAGTTTCAAAAGTAGCATCAAAGGCTCCCACTTTAGATGCATATTTTATCATAGTAAATGCAGGAAACAATCAACCAACTTTGGAACCAAATCCAACAATGATCTGACGACTTTGGTTATCCCTAATCATAACAATTCCCTTACCTACACAACCTTGCAAATTCTGCCTAGTTTACTTCCAAAGAAGAGCCAAGCCGACTCCCACATCCACTCTCTATCCACAGCAAAAGCATTGGTAAATTGGAGTCTCTAAAACATAGTTTTTCAATACGCTTACAAGTTACAATCAAGTCTTGTTTCAATATAAAACATGACTTGGGGAGCTTAGATATAAATGATCATAACCAACAGAACAACTATCAGATTGTTTCTTATTTGGGTCAATAAAGAAGATTTTCCATATTCCAAAAATAATAGCGTTGTGTTTATTACACACAAAATGTTACGCAGTTTTACCCACCATATTTTTGAACTGAAACTATGATTTGAAGTCAATTGAAACCGTGATTTGAAGTCACGATTTTGAAGTTGGAAATCGTGACTTCAAATTACAGTTTCAGTTCAAAAATAGGATGTGCATAATAGCTTGTGTGCAACAAATATTACCCTAATAATAATAATAATAATAAGATATGTCTAATAAAAGAAAAATAGAGAATAATTTTGGTCAATAAAAAATAGGTGTTATCTAAGAAGTATAGAACTGAACCGACCTGAGAGAAGAAACAAAACCCCTGATTCTTCTCCACTCAGCTCACAGTTAATTTTGGTGTGCGTTGAAGTGGGCCCGTGTGTGTGGCTTGAATTGCCACAAGCCCAAGTCAATTACATGTAAACCAAATACAACTTGTAAATTGTAATAGGAAACTACAAGTCTAAGTCGGTCACAGTTGACCGAATACAAATTGATGCAAGGAATCCAATATTGCCGACTTAAGCATAGCAATATATAAGTGCTAGTGTGCGGCAATTATAATTGACAATTCCTAAAAACCTAGCAGCAAAGACGAAGAGTGTTTTCTTGTCTTGTGGTTATGGGTGAGATAGAGATAGTGTAGATTGGGATTTGGGTTTCTTGAGAATGTATTTGTGTACTATTGTATTTTCCTATTTTTATTGTGAAATTTCTCCGTCGTAGCTCCACGGTAGACAGTTTGTTGAACCACATAAATTCTTGTGTTCTTTATGTGTACTTGTTATTTAATTTGTGCTTATTTACTGTTATTGATTTGAGTCTTGAGGTGCTATCTACACAACAGGGTGTGTTTATTATGATCGGAAAATATATATTGAACAGCCAAGAACATAATAAAAAATGCCATAAAATCTAGAAATAGTTAGCAAAATAAGTCTAGTTGTCTACCCAGATAAAGTCATTAACCAAAATTCTCGAAAGAATAATATCCTTGGCTGCTAGCATTGTTGAGTGTTTTGGACTTGGGTTGTTGCTGGTTCGGCGCAGACTTTAAATATCTTTTTAACTAGTTCTGTCTTTTGCTAAGTAAACTGTTCCTCCTTTCTTCCTCTTTTTTCTGCTATGCCCAGTAGAAGAATCTGCCAATCTTGCTGTATCTCCAATGGCTTTTGCAGTCTCAGAGTGGTTACTTTGTTTTATATCCTTGAAAGCTCTCTCGTACCTATCAATCAAAATGTTACAAGTATCAGCACTTCATTAGAATTTGGGACCTTGCCTTGAAATAAGAGTTTGTTTGTTATGAATAGTTTTTAGTCTGCACGGAAGTTATTTGTTTTGGTTAGCAGAAGATAGTGACCACTGATCACAAAGTGCCATTTCAAATTTTCAATAATATTTTTGAGATATTTCACTTTATCCAACACAACGCAACACAATTCAGAGGTTGTTGAGACTCAATTCAGTTCTTGAAAACACTTTTTTGGAAGACTCTAAAGACAGTTGACAAAGTGAGATTTAAAGAATCTATGCAAACATAAGTGAAAATATGTATTTGTCCATAATTTGTCTTTCTGACAAAATCAATCTAAACTAAATAGTAGGGATAGTGTTGGTATTAGGAAAAAGTGGACATTAAAAGTTCTATTCTCTAATGGAAGATGTGATCCAAAGAAAAAAAAAGTGGATGAATGAAATCAAAGCTCAAAGGTTGTGCCCTTGATGCCGAATAAAATGGAATCAACTCATGTTCTGCTGAGTTGATGAGCATGGAGGAATGACAGCGGTTGAAGAATAGGCAAATGGCAATGATGGTGGATCTGCTTATTGTAATGGCGTTTCTTCATACACCAACTTTGATTTTTTTTTTTTTTTAATTATTAGTTCTATATAAATTAAGCGAAATGTTAACATTTCCTTTTTTGTGTCTCACTTAAAAAAAAGAAAAAAGTTGTCAAAAACTGTCAAAAGTTGCTTAAAAAACTGAAAAGCTGCCAATAACTGTATTGTTAACGAGCACCTTACCGTGCCCTTTAAAATAACCCATAAAATATTTGAGTTGTCCTCCAATTCTAATTTTGTTCACACGCTATAGTCAATTCTTATTTAGCATTTTTTTTCCCTAATTTCATTCTATACGACTTAAACTTAATCTATTAATAAAAAATTTGATAGTTTAGAATACTTGGCTTTCAAGCTTCTGGTTTTCTTAGCAGTACAAATGCAAAACTTGGAAACAACTACATCATTGATCACAACGTTGTAGGTTTCACATCTTTTCCTCTAAATTCTTATACCAATTTTAAGATATAATCTTCATGATTTACTATTTCCCCCCTTTTGGATAATTTTTCTTAGTGTGAACATAGAAACTATTGCCTACATGGTCACATATGATCGCAGTGCTACTACAAGCTTAATTACCATTTCTATTGCTACATGCCTAAACATCAGTATACTTGTCTGCATAGGCCAAAGACATAAAAAATTTCATATTTTCTTCATAGCAATTTGAGAAGCAATCACCTTTAAATTAAGTTTTTGTTATCTAAAATGTGGCTGCCATGAATTATATTGTACAGGGTTTGCAGATTGGCTCAATCTGTGGTCCATCCTGCCAAGCAACACCCTCTTATTGGTTACACACTTACACTGTGTACGTAAAATATGGGCTAAACTGGATCTCTCTTAAGAACAAAAAAAATGAAAATCCAGTTTTATTCTAGCTGTGTACCAAACTGGATCTCTCCATCATTTTAGATTCTCAGCTAAATATCAATTTGTTCGTCCATACACAACGTAATGAACCAAAAAGCTTTGCTTGGATGTTGGCTGGATCAGGCTGAGGATTGCATGAAAAGGGAAGTGATAGAGTTTTAGGAGTTTCTATGAGGATAGGCATTAGCAATTGGGTAATTTTAAGTGTCAGCGTTATTATCAGATTATATTTTCAATTTCGCCATATATTGTATTTAAGAAAGGGAATGCAGAATTTCAACTCTAAACTCTATTACAGCTCAGTTCATATCACACCATTTTAATAGTTGTTAGGAATCATCACTAACATCACATATAACAAAAATGGAATATTGCCACTTTCATTTGGCTCAAATCCATATACATGAAAGAAAGTACTCAAGACTAAAGAGCTCTTGAGTTTTGCCCTATTGGACCAATGACTAACCAAAACGCAAATAAGGCAAATTCAAACCCATCTCTATAGCATGATCCCAGCTTGACATAAATTTTGTTGTGAAAATATTGTGTCACTAGCATCTTTCTCTACTTTTTAGTCAGCTTATTGACAAGCTAACAACAATGGCGTCTCCTCCTTTTCACTGCAATAGTTGTGAAAAAGTTTTAGGCTCTATCAAGGCACTTTGTGGCCACACCCCATGGAACTAATCCTTGCAATTACTCATTGTTGAAGAATGATGTAGAGTTACGTTTGAGGGTGCAAAGTCTAAGGCCTTCCATTTCCACACGTAACAACAATTAAATAATTTAAATTAATTACCTAAAAACTGAAAAGACAAGAAGAAATTTAAATGGTATAGAAAATAGAGTTCCTCAACCAAAACTGCACAATGTGCGAGGTTCCTTGTCAAGGCTCTATCTCTATTCTCTATCTTTAGGTTAGGGACCTCACAATTATTGAAACAACAATTAAATAATTTAAATTAATTACCTAAAAACTGAAAAGACAAGAAGAAATTTAAATGGTATAGAAAATAGAGTTCCTCAACCAAAACTGCAAAATGTGCAAGGTTCCTTGTCAAGGCTCTATCTCTATCTTTAGGTTAGGGACCTCACAATTATTGAACTAAATTTGTCATTTGAGCTGAAATTAGAGTTAATGAGATGGCAAAATCTATAAACCCTATATTTGAAATGAGATCCAAATCCTAAAGAACCATGGGTCCTCTTGAGATCTTGGTCCCATTTTTACCACTTCGCAATTTTTATATTTTCATTTTATTTTATTTTTTAGATATAACATCTGTAACTTCACTAACAATTTTCTTATCAGTATAGAGATTGCCAAAGTAAATCTGCAAAATAATAAATTCCATCAAAAGGGACAATAGCTAATCCTTTTACATGCCAGATCAAGATTAGCTCCCAATTACAATATAGGATAGGATTTAGCATTGAATTACTTTTTGCTATCAATTTCGTTTATTTTCATTTAACAAAATGATACCTAAATTTAACAAATTGATACCTAAGTTACTTTTGTGTTGGTGGTTTGTGAAAGTGCTTGAATCTTGTTAATGTATTCGTCCTCAAATTCAGGAAAAAAATTAAATAAAAATAAAGAAATAGTAGTAATAATTCAACAATTAGCATGTGTGTGTTTAAAGGCTTTTCTATTTTTTTAGATGTTACAAATTTTCATTCATCCCAATTTGGGTTTATGTGTTTTTTCTGTGATTGGCAAATGCACAAACCTCATTGGATAAACATAAATCCCAAATTTAGATGAATGAAAAATTGTAATATTAGAAAAAAATTAAAATAAAAAAGGCTTTAATCATGTGCATAAAAAACCCAATAATGATGGTTTACAAATATATATTAGCCTTAGAGGGTGATGACAATGTGTTAAGTACGAAATCAAAAGAGAAAAATAATGGTTTTTAGCTTGAGAGAAACTGAGAGAAGGCTTTCACTTAAGACAAAGCGAGAGAAAAATAGCAGGGGTGGTGTTTTTTACTGTTTTTGTGAAGTACATACATCATGGAAGATTTGTAACGTTTAGGTTAGGAATTTCCCTCATATTATAGAATTATTTAGATATCAAGACTTTATTGAATATTTTGGTGTGAAAAACCAAAATATAACTTTAGGAATTGATATTCTCTTCCCTTAAACCTTTTTGATGGTGAAATTGGATTCTCACATTTTTATTATTGAATTTACTTCACTATTCAACACGTATCTAATAAATGACATAAAATTGATTCAAACCGCAGAAACTGTTTGGAGTCGACTCAAACGTATTTAAAAAGGACCGATCGACCAATGGAGCCAAGGCTAGCAAGTAGAGACATGTTCTTTTACTGATGTGAAATTGAAGGTGAACTGAACTGGCCGATACATATATTCATATATTTTAATATATATAGTAACCTTACGTCGTCGTTTTATGCATAGGTTTAGGTTTACAAACACACTTATAAATAATACTCTTAGAACATTCTAGAAATGCTAAAAATTATAACTTTTAACAATCCAAAACACTATTTTATCTATTTTAACATCTCTCTTCTTCGGTTTTGAAGATGAATTCACCTGCTTAGTCTGCAAATAAACATGCTGCCAATTTATCAACTAATTTGGCAATTGACTGAGAACGATCAAAACCTGCTTGAGTCATCAAAAACTAAGAATTAAAGGAATTATCAGATTTGGACAAACGATTCAACTCTGCTTGCTCCCTATGAAGTCACTTAGAATGAAAAGCTGGTGGAGGAACTATGGTTGATTCATGGCTAAAGTCAGTTGGATAAAAGCCCAGCCCAAAATCAAATTGATAACCACCACAATCAAACCTACCTTTCAAACCCAAACCCACATCACAACTGGAGACCCATTAGCCGCAAGTGAAACCACCAAGAGCCGCAACCACTACTGGAACTACCGTAGCCCAGACTCACACTCGCTGAACCACCGTAACCCACAAGCCAAAATCAAACCAATAACCACCACAAAATCCAACCTTATGAGAGGGAGAGGGGGAGAAGATGAGAACGAGAAAGAGAAGCCAAACTGACAGAAAAGAAAAAGACATGCGTGAGTGGGCTTAAAATGCTATTATTTTATTATAGCACTCAGTTACCGTGAGCTGCTAGAGATAGCAACTTAAATATGTATTTATTTTAATAATTAATTAATATTAAAATGCTCCAACAATAACCATTCACGTGCATGATGAAAAATAATTTAAGGCTGATGAATGGTAGTGTTATAGTTTAATATTAACTATAACCATAAATAAAATAAATAAATCACCTTGTGGGATGCGCGGTTTAATTCTTTTCATTTTCTGCTAGGAATGTATTGGATGTAGTAGTCAAAACTATTCTCAGTGGTTTCTTGGCTAGATAGTATTATCAAATGTATTGAGTTTATAAGGGAGGTAATTATTTCCCATGAAAAAAAAGTTTCCTTTTCTTTATACAGCTCAATACCGAAATCCTGGATTGCATGTACATTTGGTTCTTTTGGCTGAAGGCTGCAGAAATTTGGTTGCTAGTGTATTTCTCAATTCCTTATTTTGGAGAGTTAGACAGTTGGGTGGTGACTTGGTTACTTTTGAATCTGTTACTTGTTTTGAAATCTAATTCAATGCACCCACCCTAAAATCTTGTACTCTCCCATTATTCATGGGTTTAGAGTTTACTCAAAACTTATTTAGCATTTGAGAGCCTTGATGTAGTAGATATTTTTGTGTGTTGGTTGTTAAATTGGTTTTTTTGGCATTTTTAGCATTCTTGATATGAATGCTCTTACATGATTATAGAACTCATAGACCACAACTCAAAAGCAATACGACAATGTAGTAAAAGATAATCTACCTATTCTCCATTACTTTTGCAAAATCGCTTCACTACAAATGGGAAAGTTGACCAATGGTGGTCTGCAACAGTTTTGGTTACAGGGAAATAGGCCCTTCGGTAAAAAATTTGAGAAATTACCGAACTAATCCAACTGTGCACAACCCTAACACAACACTACTTCTTAATATATTTGGTTTCCTCCACTATTTCAAGAAATAAAATAGCAATAATAGGGAAAAAAAATTGTGTTCTATTGTTAATTGGGAAAAACATTATGAATAAATTTTGAATAAAATACCAATTATTTGTTAGTATAAATAATCCTCTTCTAATTGCTTGAATCATGTGTAGTAACACACAATTGTCATTTACACTCACACGTAACATAAGAATTTTTCTTGTTAGCCAAATTCCATTTCATAACATAGGTGAGTATGTTATTCTTGGAACACTCGCACACCAGGTGGTAGTTACTTTACTTTTGAATGATATTCAAATTCCTTGGATGATGAAACTTTTCTAGTTAATTTAATCCTGAATCATATTATAAACCTAGAATTACAACCAAAAAAAAAAAAAAATTTGAAAAATCTTGTACTAAAAGAGTATAAAATAAATGAAGTGAAAAAAAAAAAAAAAAAGACTTTAAGTCATGGTTTTAAAAACCGAACCGGGCATCAAACCGTTTTTTTTTAAATTTTCGGTTCAACCTCGGTTTTTACCCAGTTTTTGACCGATTTTCCAATTTTTGACCGGTTTTAGGGGTTTAACCGGACCGAACTGACTCCCAGAGTATGTTATTCTTGGAACACTCGCACACCAGGTGGTAGTTACTTTACTTTTGAATGATATTCAAATTCCTTGGATGATGAAACTTTTCTAGTTAATTTAATCCTGAATCATATTATAAACCTAGAATTACAAAAAAAAAAAAAAAAATTTGAAAAATCTTGTACTTAAAGAGTAAAAAAGAAAAAAAAAAAAAAAAAAAAAAACCTTAAGTCATGGTTTCAAAAACCGAACCGGACATCAAACCGTTTTTTTAAAAATTTCCAGTTCAACCTCGGTTTTTGCTCGGTTTTTGACCGGTTTTCCCGTTTTGGGGGTTTTAACTAGACCGAACTGGCTCCCGGTCCGATCTAATTTTTAAAACTATGCCTTAAGTATGTGACAAAGTCGTGATGAAGGTAATGAATTGGCACCTAGGTTCTTAAATGACCCACGGTTTTATCCTCCACAATTACCTAAAAATAAGGTACCTTTCAATTATTTTTCTTCAAAATGTGGATAACATTGACATTTCATCTCCATTTCATTAAAGAAATAAACATTACCCTCACTTTCATCGAATGCTTACGAGAAATAAATGAAATGTAATGGACATTTCCTTCTAATTATTTCTTATCACCTAACATCCATTTAAGAGCTCATAAAATAATGGAAATAAATGAAAATGAACAAAAAAAAAAAAAATGTTACATACTCCTCTTATCTTTGTATCATGATGGGCACAAGTGAGGTGAAGGTGGCAACTCAGTGTGAAGTTTTTGGAGCAATTTTTCCATGTTGTAGCAAGGCTCAATTTAATAATATAATACCTTTTAAAAAAATTATTGTTACCACTAGAATTGATTTAATTTAATAATAATCGGTAATCCATGTAATGCACAATAAAGTAATATGATTTTTTTTTTTTGTCTAAATATGAAATTTGATCATTATGATAATTATTAATAATCATTTATTATAATTAT
Organism: Quercus tomentella; assembly: GCA_028535165.1. Lineage (NCBI taxonomy): Eukaryota > Viridiplantae > Streptophyta > Magnoliopsida > Fagales > Fagaceae > Quercus > Quercus tomentella. The sequence continues at coordinate 45,834,724 of JAPQVY010000111.1, forward strand.
GTATATATTATATATTATAGCATTAGGCAATTTTTTTTTTTATTTATTAACAAAAGGTGGAAGTTAGAAAATGACATTCCTAGCTTTGTGTTTTGTCACATATGTTGCTCTAGTAAGACAACAAAGCTTCACATGGACCCCAATCCCCGAGAACTAGAAAAAGTATTTTGTATAAAATGATATCACGTCATCTGTATGACCTAATAAATGAGAGGTATGTGTAAAAATAACTACCTATTAACATATGTCTTTCATTTGTTAGTGAAGTAGTTATTTTTTACTGACATATCTCACACTTATTAGATTTTGATATCGCTGACATAATATTATTTGATACCAAATACCTTCTCCAATTACTGGGTAGGCTGCTCTTAGTAAACATTCATAAGCTCAGTATTGTGAATTGTGTTCTTGTTTATATGTGAAATTATACATTCTACTATTTATATAAAATATGATATGTTAAGATTCTAATACGGTTTAAATAGAAAATAAATTTTAAATACTATTAAACAATATATGTTAAAATAATTAAGTGTAAAATTGTGAAGTCTCAAAACTTTATGTAACACAATATTGTAAAGTTCCTTATCGTCCATTCCACTCCCTGTCTATCAGCCCAATTGGAAACAAGCATTCCATTCTACCATTGCACACTTATAAATCTCTGAAACACGTAAATAAACGGAATTCATCTTTTAAAAAAACTTTCTTTAGCATTCATTTCGCATTCCCAAAGAAACTATAAACTCCCAAACTGGAGGATGGATAATAAAATAAAACATACCTGAAGTGAGGGCCTCACATTATAAATTACATGAGCATCAAATTCCACACAAGAATCTACAGGAGCTTCAGACCTTGCATGCAGTGCACAGAGTGAACATCGGAGCAAGAGAGCATGTCACCCAAGTAACTAAGTTCCATACATAGCTCCATTGAAATGTTAACAACAGATTAATGTGGGGATAATTAGATTAATTTTTCAAACTGGGAATGAAAATACTACTATAACACTTGAACAAAATAACCAATTCTGGTTCAAATGCAGTCAACTTCAAACAAAATTGTAGTATATTAGCAACTGAATAAATAGGCACTTCTCTTTTTCTTTTTTCTTTTTTCATTAGAGAATAAAATACAAGCTCTTGCAGCAATCTTCCCTGAATATTGCAAGCAATGCCTTGGACAATGAGCTTCTTAGGTTCCAACTGGAAGCATTTCCTCTTCTATCTAGTGATCCCTTATGACTTTGAATTGGTCCTTGCTTCATTGAGGCTCTACAATCCAGTTTATGGAATTTGTTTGTTAATATCAGTGTAAAAAAATTTCGTAAGGACAAAAAAAATTAGTAGCAAGGTAAGTCAAAAATCATGACAATACATTGTTAAAGCATATTAAAATAAGTATCCTCACAACATACCAGTCGTTTGAAGGATCTGCTTTGTGCCGTTTTCTTCGAATTCTCCACATTGGGTTTCGCACGATCTAGAGCCTACAGATTAACACATGCATGCTTCTTTATAAGCCTCTACAATGAAAATTACTTTTTAAAAAAAAAAAAAAATTAAGTGTAAAAGTAAATGCTCTGCTTGTGTGGGCATGCATGTGAATGTGTCTCTATTTTTATTTTTTTGATTAGTAATGGAAATTCTATTCAAACATTTAAAAAAAGAGTCACCCAAGCATACATGATGCATACATCTGGGGCTCAATACAATCAAGAACACAAATTACAAGCATCGATCAAATCATAAATCGAAGAAATTGAATGGCTTCCTACGATAAACATCCAATCTAATAACGTTCTAAAAAAGAAGAGTTTTAAATTGATTATTGTCCTCTAAGAATCCTCTAAACACCGGTTGTTTCTCTCCCGTCAAATGCACCTTATCAAACAAGGAGGGACAGCCATCCAGGTAATATTGTTGTGATGCCGACCAAACTTCCCTTGCCAGCATGCTAAAAGGTCAACTGCAGACTTCTACTTATATATTCTTTATCTTGAAATTGAATCACAATTTATTAAGAAAAAAACAGTAACAACAGCAATTCAGTGACCAAAACATATAAAACTCAAAACCAAGAGCAAGGCTTTTGGTCCAGTGCAATGGACAGGCCATGAGACCAATATGTGGCCAATTCTGGCACTGTGTCATGTCCAAAATCATGTCCAGTGCAGCTGGACGGAAGCCGGACCCCTAACCCAGAGAAACTTCACAAGGAAAAGTAAAGCTTAACATGTAAATGAGAATATATGTACTAAATAAAAACGGTACCATGCAAATACAATATAAATTCTGTCTAGCTTACTAGAGTATCACAACTCCTTAAGCAAATAGTGCATATGTATGCATCAAAGTATCAAACAGTATACTCTTCAGACCAGGGGAAAAAGCAAAAACATCTAATGACTGTGACTGACATCTGTCACTCTTCATTGCACATACATAATAAATAAAGCTTGGTGGTAGGAAAGCCCAACTAAAACACAAAAATCAAGCAATAACACGTCACATCTAATCAAACTAATTCTATTTGAACCCAATAATTGCAAACCAAAATTGATATTAAAATGTTCAACAACCTAGGTAGATAAGAAATGAATTGGTGAGAAAATAAGAGATGGGAATAGAATTGACAATAAGTAGAGGGCCTCATATATATATATATATATATATATTGTGTGTGATTGTTTAGGTGTTTTGTGTTCAGTTCGAAATTGGAAAAATTGGGAAACAAGTGTTTTCTCATTAATGGTGAATGGTGAGTTTGTAAATACGAGGATTTTTTTTTTTTTTTTGATAAGGAAATAATTTATTGATTGAAAAAAAAAAAGGTGCTGAGTGCACAGGCAGAATACATAAGAGTACAACACAATCATAAAAGAGAATAGGAAGGCAACAATTGAAAAACAGAAAAATACAAAACTAGTTTTCTAGGAACCCACAATTGGGAACGAAGAAGACAATGAAGACCAATCATATGAGGATTTCAGAATCTAACACTTCAGCTTCCCATACTCCATTATAAGGATTTCAAACAATGAAGACCAATTATAATTCTTACACATGAAACACCACTCCATTATAATGATGCCCGTTCTCCTTAAGTTATTGGCAGTCAAGATCTTCCACAAAGCCACACACCATGAAAAGAAAGCCATCCTTGGTGGGACCCTAAATTTCCATATACTTCTCCAAGGAAAATGTAGGTCACCCCTCCTTAGACTCTATAGTAGCTCTTCACCTGGAAAACTTTGGTTCGGCAAAGGACAACACACTAATATCTGTCTCCTCATACGGTCATACCTGATCTTAACATTGAGCACTCTCTCCCTTTATTTGTTAACTCCTCATCCTTCCGAATCTTCTTCTCCCTCTTCATTTTCATCTTCACAACCTTTACTCCCTCTTCTCTTGATTGCCCAACAAAAACCAAAAAGAGTTTGGGTTGCTGAGTTGTTCCTTGATTTAGGGTCCATGGCCTATTCAAAGCTTCAACCCTTCCTTGATACGGAGATGTCAATTGGAAATTGTGAACAATATGTGTTCTTGGCGATGTTTTGGGACAATTTAGGGTGCTTTGGATGCCAATCAGTGATAGCACAATGTTTGGGTACAAGGGCCTGGTTAACCCTATTGATTAAAATCCAGCCAAATGAACTCAGCCCTAGCAGGGTCTGTTCACATCACAACCCACCAGAAAGGTGGCTTCTCAAAATAGGATGCTTTATAAAACTAGGAATCTATTCTTTTTATTTATTTAGTGTGCATCAATTCTTTTTTTTTTTTTAAATTGGTAAAACTACACATCAATTTTATCTAAAGAAGGATTGGATTCAAAACTTTTCTCTTTTGACTGAGCACTTTGTTGAATCACAGTTCAAGATATTCACATTCATCTCCTTAAAAAAGCATACTTCAACAAAATCAAGCATAATATATCACAATAATACATAATAAAACTAAGAGGGACACTTCATAAAACTTTAAAAAAAAAAATAGAAACTGATCAAACAGGAAAGAACCTGAATCAAAGATTCCACACGACGCCGCATCCGTGTATGCATGAAACCCTCTGAGCACTGCAGGAATATGCATGGAAAAGATTTAAATCAATCAAGAAAGGAATAAGTAAAAAAGCATGCTAAAATGAAGCATGGTACAAACTGGAAACACCAGAAGGTGCCAATTGTGCTACAAGGCTCTTCGCAACAAAAACAACAGATTTCAAGATAAATGAGAGCATATTATCAAAATATGTTGTAGCTCTTGTACTTATGATGCCAAATTTCTACCATTATCTATTCAACTGAGAGCATGGTGAACATATGCATGATCAACTATAGTAAACACAATAAAAGTGCTGCATGAATCCTCCCATCACCTTCCCTAGCTAGAGCACTCACTGGGTGGCTGTGACAAGTAGAGTGAACATAGTAACATGTACCCTAATGGTCATAGTGACATATGCTAAAACTATGACAGATCTACAGTGGTGTTCATGCGCAATACATGCTCCTCACTAGAACATAATATAGCCAAAAAGCCACAATATAAATAGATTTAAACTGAATTGTGTAAATATATCCAAGAGCAAATGGTGGATTTTGTCTGATGTAATAAAGCATATCAAATTATCAAATAGTTTTAACCACTAACCAAATGTTTTTAATATAGGTACCATTTCCAGCCAAAACTAATCATTATGTGTACATTTACCTAAATGATACTTAAGAAATTTTTGACATGCAAATGGAATCTCTGTGTAAGAAGGTGCATTGCTTTCTCTGTCATAAATATTGAGACTAGCATATGCACATGTATTAATTTTGATTTTTTCCTGTATTTCACATTTCCCCAAGCATGTGAAAAAATTTCAGCTAAGAGAACGAAGAATTCAGGCAATTTAGGTAAAAGAAATCTCACTTTAACATGATAACTCAATTTAGGTAAAAGAAATCTCACTTTAACATGATAACTAACATAAGCGTGAAATGTTGATAAACTCCAAACAGTATGGTCCAGCTTTTTGCCTTCTACATGACGAGGGAAGATAACTGCATTTGTTGAACACATGGCAATCTGTTACATTGAGAAAAAGAAGGACAGAGGAAAAAAAATAAAATAAAACAACTCTTCTACATTACCAAATGTCACAAATCCTGCATTGGCTGATAATGCTTCAGCAGGAGCTCCCTCTAGTTCTGGAGGAGGAGAAGGAGACCACAAACAAGAAGGGGCACTGTTAAGTCCAGCTGTACGTCTTGCTTCCACAAACTCCTAAATGATAAACAAACCTTGAATGTGAAAAACTAGAAATAACCAAGAACAGATTAAAGAACACATACCAGAAAGGTATGCTTGGAAGTGTCAACAATAGAATTACCATAAATATGGTAAAATTGTAATATTCAATATTTGAAAGGCCTTCCTAGGTTGACCAATAGGCTCCAATTTAAATGGTCCCTCCTCCTTCCATAATAATAGGATGGAGGGTGAGCTTGTGGGTTCAAGGCCCACTTGGTGCGTATGTAGCTTACCAATAAAGTAAATTAAAAAAGGCCTTCCTAGGACCATCAACAAAATGTGACAGTACAGCTGTATCTTTCCCAGATAAAAAATCCACGTCTGCATTTTATTTCAAATGTACTCTTTGATCAGTAAATTTAGATCATATATTTATTGTACCTGCAGGAAGGAAGTTGCAAGAACAATATCTATGGAGTCCGTGAATCTCATAGGATATACAACGGTCACCTTTTCAACCTGGCAGAAACCATTTCAGAATTTTGTCAGCATAATTTCAAGCACTTTTCTTCTATAGCTAATAGTGGGCTTGAAAACCTTATATAGCTAAAAATGGATGAAATGAAAACATACACAAATGAATTGCAGATTACTAGAGGCTCTGTAGAGCAAAGACATTTTTAACTGAATTTTAGATATATATTCATTCAAAAATACGATATTGATGCGGCAAAAGATCAGCCTACACTTAATAGTGACCAAAGGAAGGAGACAGGGCTCTCATTATCCAGAATACTAGAGTATACAAAGCCTTTTTTTTTCTTTTTTTTCTTTTTTTTCTTTTTTTTTTGTTGGCTTTATTAAATGAGGAGGCTGTCAGGAAGTATAGAGTATGTAGGAAGTCCAGAATTATTTTAAAACAAACATGCAGATGAGGGGGGGGGTAATCAGTTTTAGCTTTTGAGATCTATGTGAGAAACATGTAGGAAGTTAACCCATTTTATTGCTTTCTGACTTGTTTTTTTAAATAATTGAAGTAGAAGCTGTTCCATCTCTGCTATTGCCGGTTTTTTATTTGTGACTTCTTGCTGCGTCAGCTATAAACTAAATGCTAAATTAATTGAAGCTGAAGAATTATTTCAAGGAGAGAGGGAGAATACTACATGTAAAACTATTTCACACAAAAAACTTTCTAGTGAATACTACTACTTTCTACAAATAAACCCATGAATAGTTAAACAAAGTTGTTCAAAGTTCTAAAGAAGAAAGAAATGCAACAAAATGTGTCAAACTGTTGAGATGATATTTTTACCTTAGGAACCAGGAAAAAAGACTCATTTGGTCGATGTACAATGGCAACCAGCCGATCCTTATTAGGAGCAACAACCCTTGAACCAAGTTTTTTTAGAATTACTCTCAATGGAGCTCCAAGTACCACTTCCCTTACAGATGCAATCTTTACCAAAATAGCATGTCTGTACTCTACACAACATCAACAAAACAAAAGTGCCAAAGAGCATCAACAAACTCAGCCGCCAATTACATAAATAAAATAGATAAGTGAATACATGATAAGTGTGTTTTAATACTATATGATAGAAAACAATCTTAAACAAAGGTAGAATTCACTGCATTTATATCAAACAAACTGTTCTAAGTTTTTATATGTAAGGTGAAAAAACACTCAATTGTTAATCACAATGATTTGCATCAATCATGATGCATTTTTAAGAGCATCATTCAGCATTCTTGCCTGCACAGTAGCCCTGAACTGCATGGTAAAAGGGGGATAATGATCCAAATAATAAGGCTTCAGAACAGTAGGTGCAGCAAATATAAGTCAGGTTGGAAAAGGGGAAGAATGATCCCGACCTTTAGGAGGTGGTATCTCATGGAATGACTGTATGCAACCGCTCTCTCACAACATGCTTGTGTGTCCCACACGCTGTGAGGGATCAGCTGTATAAGATAAGTTTCCAACATGTAGGGCTTCAAAACAGTAAATGCAGTAGCCAGTCACTCAAATTATATCATAAATCTACAGCTTTGAACACAAGGGCGATTTGCACACCTGATGTCAGATCTTTAATTTTGAGCAATATAATATGGCATTTATAACTACAGTCTATTATAGGAAGGTCTACAAGTGAATAAGGCATGTGGAAGAGGATTTTGGAACTTGAGTTCTAAATTGTCCTAGGGATTTTTTGATAAGTATATAAATTAATTTAAAAAGTGCCAAAGGGACACAACCCTAGTAGGAAGAGCAAGAAAAAAGTAAGAAAAACATTAAAAATTGATAATTCAACTGATCTAAGAATTCTAAGAACTCTGTCAAGGAGGTTGAACTTGCTCCTGATGCCACTCATGCAAGGAATATAAAAAAAAAAATTTGAATTTCAGCTCACTACAAACAAAATTTCAAACCAAAAATTCCACATGACACACAAGGGCAAGCCTCACCGCACCTTGGCTCCTCTATGGCACTCAAACCGGCCTTGCGAACATTCCAACAGTTCAATCATATATTTGGGCATCACCAAAGTCAGCCCAACCAAAGTAAAGATAAAGGACTATATATCAGAAGCCATAGAACAATGGAGAAGCAAATGATCAATAGATTCCCCACTGCATTTACACATAACACCAATCAACTATTAAAATGTGATGCTTGTGAAGGTTATCAACTGTTAGAATTCTCCCAAGGACCACAGTCCACACGAAAAAAGTCACATTTCTTGGCACCTTAACCATCCAGATGCTCTTCCAAGGGAAAGAAACCTGTAGGACCTCTAAGAGCATTATTAATATTTTTTTTAAGACATGGAACCTATCAAGGCAGGGCCCTTTGGACCCACCTCTGAGGAGTAAATCACGGATACATGACCCCACTCACCAAAACCGCGTATAAGGTAATCTAGGTGAACTCCTATTAGGGATCGATCCCAAGATGCCTGGTTCAATAGCTCATCCCAAGCCTCCAACCACTAGGCTGCATAGGTCTCTAAGAGCATATTATAATATGATTTCAGCTCAAACACTCCTTTCTTTGATAACAACCACACCACTTTGTCTTGACTGAATGAGGCAAGAAGATTAAGCTCTCTAGCTTTAAGGCAATGCAATGCAACAAGTGCATAACTTTTTAACTACTGCACTTACACATTATACATCTATTAACAATCCCTAGCTCTCGTTTAACAAGGTCATCTATGGTGATTCACGTTGCTTTTATTTCAACTCTATTTTCTTTTCTTTTTTTCTCCAAAGAAAAAAAAAAAAAAAACTACTTTCTTTTATACAGATATTTCTTTGTGTTAACCAAAGGAAAGTGCTTAGGGGAAAAACTTATGTTCAAAGAAAGAATATATCCTAGAGTCTTCTTTTAAAAGCTTATGTTGTCCATGGTAATCCACTTTCTTTCTTGATATTTCTATTCTCTATTGAGACATTTTTTTACTTTAGTACCATTTTCTATTGAGAGATAAAATGAGAATTTCTTACAACCACTTAGCAGCAACAGGGAGGAAAAATCTAATAAGCACTTGAGTGCAAGCATCTAACTTTGAACCTGAGAAACTGGTTTGAACCCAGGAGAATAGTCACAATCAGCTACCATCCTAAAAAATTTTGGAATTTCAAAAATGAATTGAAATGTTGGTTTACCTATTCACTAGTTAATGCAATACAGCTAAAACAGAGTTACAAGTTATACACAAATCTTTTTATATTCTCCTAGTCTTAGAGTTTGTTGGGCCCTAAATTTGAATGAGAGCATAATAATCCAAAAAGATTCCACTTGAAGCATGAGTTCATGAATATGATAAGGGAATTACTGCAATGAAATGTTTTTTTTTAATTTTTTATTAAGTAATGCAAATTTTATTGAATGAAATATACCCAAGTACACGGGTTGTACTCAGTGAGTAGGTACAATCAAATTCTCAAATTATAATGCTTGAACATATCTAACAAAGTAAAATAGGGCACAGAATGAAAAGCAACACTCCAATCCAACAAAGCGTGAAGGAAAAAAGATTTAACTTGAAGAATAGACAGTTCACATCCCTCAAAGCTTTCTGTTCCCACCAAAGAAACCGCATTAGTGCGGCAATGCCCTCCAAAAAGCTATATTATGATGCCTACAGAAAGTACCCTGCCATGTGGCTAAGATATAGAGGACCCTCTGTGGCATAACCCATTGAAATCCAAACCAACAACACACCATTTTCCACAACTCATAAGCTATAGGAAAATAAAGAAGGAGATGATCCACCAACTGGAATGTTAACCAAACTGAGAAAGGAACTGCTATTGGCAGATGATCACCTAAGCATAGTCTAACCTTTAGCCACACATCCATGCCTAAAATTCCTTTTAGGTGCTTCTGCTGGGGCAAGTTATCGATTGCATAACTATTTACCAATTTCTATTAGCTTTGCACAAAACCTTCTCAGAAGGTCAGTCAGAAAATCAAAAGAGGTTAATAAATGAATATTAGAGCCCAAAAGAAGCACAACCCTGAATTGCTTCATCAAAAAGAATTGAATAATACAACTAATTGAACCTAAGTTAGGATAACATAGGGGACTTAAGTTCTTTAAATTCTATACAACATATATGGTCAAACTAGCAGTAATCTCTTCAATTCATAAATTGATTTCTTTGAACTTCATGAATATTAAAATATGTGCAGCTACACTTAAAAGAATGGCATATATGTGTATAAAATGAGAAATCATTAAAGTTCCAACATTTTTAAATTCTTCCAGAAGGTCACACCATCTCAAGTACAACTTCTAAACATTTCACTTATTAGTTCATCAGAACTGATCCTTGAAACAAAATTTACCTATGTTACATATAAATGGTAAAAAGTTGTTAAAAGAAAACCTTTTTCATGAAGTGAAAGAAATATTTTGAGCAGACTTAAAAATTATACGCGAAGATGGACATGTTTAACAAGTGATCCTAGATATTTCAGCATATCTACTACAGCAAGCTTATAATGACCTTAGAAAAGGAACTCGTTGAACCTTCATCTGGAGGAAGTTTTGACAGATTCAGTTTCAAAGTGAGATTAAAGCCATCCTTTGGAGGATCAAGAATTTGCACAACCACGCCATATGCAGCTTTTATAGCTTCAATGGCTCCAAATGGAAGTCCGTTAAAGAAAATGGCTTCTGCAGGAGGAGAGGGTAACGATACTGATAACAGCAAGACGTGGGAATTCTTCAACGACACCTGCAATATAATTTTGGCGCTTAGTTGAAAGAACTCAAAACTCATACTCCACATGACAAAACTACCATATTCAAATAAACAATTACTAGTCTCTTCACACGCACTATGTTCAAAGGCTCTATCTAATTACTATAAAGTACACATATTTAATAAAATTAGTTATATAAGCAGTTATTCTAGTGCAAAAATGGGGGTCGCAGGGAATCTGTTTTAAAGTTTAAGCCAAGAGTTTTGTAACTCAACTGATACCTTATGGTTTTTAACGGATACGTCAGGGTTCAAGTCCCCACACTCCCAACTTTTTTAACTAGAACTGAAAACTTTTTTCTGAAAGTATTATAGATAAAGCTAAAAAGGTAGCTGAAATAGTACACTAAAACTCATAACCAAAAAGTGCAATAAGACCCATGAACAGTACAAAAAATATGCTGCATAGAAAAAAATAAGCTGGCATGCTAAACGCAACCTAAATGTGACCTAAATTTTAGGTAAGTGAAATTTATTATTTTCCTTACTAGACCCTATTAATTGAAGTTGTTAGAACTTATTTTCCATTTTTCTACCATTTCATTCTATCAAAATTCAAACAAATTATGAAAATTTACAAAAACAAATCGATTCAAGACCCTTTTTAGTTACAAGTTTTACTCTACAACTTCATTGAATAAAGAAAATCAATACAGCAAAAAAAAAAAAAAAGAGGTGAAAATGACCTGAATGTGGAAACGAACATCGTCAAACTCGACCCAGTTGTAATCCAATTCCACTGCTTTATCAAGACTGCACAATCAAATAAAAAATGTAAACATAAATATGTGAATGAATTTCGAAGCATGAATAAAAAAGAGAAGAAGAAAGAGAGAAATGGAACGAACTTGTGAACGCGATTCAGCAAGGTCTGGAGGAGAAATCTGGAATGAGATTGCAACAGTATCATCGCTTCTTTCTTTCTTTTTTCTCTCTCTCTCCGTGTGAATTTGAGAGAGTGAAGTAATGACGAGTTTGGGGGATCAAAACCACATCATCAAGTGTTTATTATTATTGCTTTTGCTTACCACTTTGGGTCTTTGGAGATTCTCTCTTTTTATTTTCTTCAACTCTCGTCGGCAACGGGTCGGTTTGACTCCATTTTTATAATTGGGTCGGGTTTGCCCACATCTACAGTTAAAATAATGAATTTTTTAGTTAATCTACGGCTAGGCTATTTCTTTTTTCTTTTTCTTTTTTTAATATAAAAAGACTAAAATTCAATTTATTCCTTAATTTTTGTCCAAATATTTCATTAATTTTTTTTATTAATTTAGTCCTTCATATTATAAAAGTGAATTAATTCATCTGTGTTATTTTAATTGATTTTTTTTTAATAGAATTGATTTTTTTTTTATAGGAATTGATTTTGTTGTTGATAAGTTATTAAGAAAAAAGTGGTCAAATAGTCTCACTTGCTATTGAATTTAGTGTATTTTTGAAAATTTCTTATTTGTGATAACTCATTTACATAGGGTCCGTTTGGATACAGCTGAAAACTAAAAACTGAAACTGAAAACTGAAAAATACTGTAGCAAAATAATTTTTAAATATGTGAATAGTACCGTGGGACCCATTTTTAATGAAAAAGTTGCTGAAAAGTGAAATTTGTGAGTCCATGAACAGTACACGGTGTGCACTGATTGGATGAAAAAAGTTTGAAAAGTCAAAATTTGCGGTTACTGTTCATTGAACAGTGCATAAACAGTAACCGCAAGTCTAAAAAACGCGTGAAAAAAAAAAAAAAAAAAAAAAGGGAGAAAAACGCAAACGCGCTGGAATCAGCGCAATCCAAACGCAGCTATAATGTAAAATAAAAATTTAAAAAGTTGGCTTAATCTCCAAATCTAAAAGTTAAATTATTTGAAATAAAACTAAGATAAAAAGTAATGTGGGATTCTCAAACAACAAACAATACATAAAATAAGTAAAAAGCTCACTTATATAATCACATCTCCAAACTCACACTTAGACAATATAAACTCGTATTGACTTGTTTTGACAAAGTTAGAGATTTATTTATTTTTGGTTTTTACAAGAGACACAGTGAAGGTCTTAATAGGGATTTTTTTTTTTTTTTTGCAAATTAACATCATTTTGCTAACAATTTCGTTAATTAGCAACTTTTCTAAACTAATTAGGAAACTAGCATCTCGAGTTTCTTCTTTTTTTTTTTTTTTTTTTTTTGATAGGTAATAAGATTTTATATTGAAAAAAAAGAACATCATGCTCACGATAGTGAACACTCTGAACAAGAAACAGATACAAAAATAATCAAGAACTAAAGGAACAAGAGGATAAAAACTCAGATAAAAAAATACAATTCGTAAACCCCCAAATGCGAGCCCAAAGAAACAGAGTACCAGAAAGGAGAGATTTTAGATGATCTAATGTTCTCTCCTTGTCTTCAAAAGTGCGATTATTGCGTTCTTGCCAAACTAACCACATTAAACATGCCGGAACCATATTCCAAATGGTTGAACGATGCCTTCCAAACCAGTTTCTCCACATAAATAAAAAAGAGCTGACTGACCTTGGCATTACCCATTGGATCCTAAACACTGCAAAAGCTTCGCTCCATAAGGCATGAGAAAACTTACAATGAAGCAGGAGGTGATCCACTGATTCCCCATCATAGCAGCATAAACAACACCTATTTACCAGAAACCGACCTCTATTGACAAGATTGTTAATGGTGAGAATCCCATCATTAGCTGCTGTCCATAGGAAGAAAGATACCTGTTTAGGCACCTTTGCACACCAAATGCCCTTCCAAGGAAATTCGTCAGTGTTAGGACTAGATAACGGCTTGTAAAAAGAGCGCACATCAAAAACCCCAGACGTGGTCAATCTCCAAGCCCAGTGATCCTTCACTTCACCCCTTGGTATAGAGGAATAAATAAGCTCAAAAAAGGAATAAACAATGTCTGCCTCCCAATCCTGAGGACCATGACAGAAAAATAAATTCCAGCTCCTATTTCCTTCAGAGTTATATAAAACCAAGTCGGAGACCCATGCATCTTTAGAAAGAGAGCATGCAAACATGGTAGGAAAAAGCTCCTTCAAAGGAATAGGCCCACACCAAGGATCATGCTAGAAACAAACATGGCAGCCCTCCGCCACATTAAACTGGATTTGACTGAAAAACTTCTCTGAGCCTTTCTTAATACTCCTCCACATCCCACACCCGTGAGAACCTCTTACCCCTCTAGTGCACCAGCCCCCTCTCCCCTCACCATACTTGGCTACTATAACCTGACGACATAATCTGTTACTTTCATTCCCAAAACGCCACAACCACTTCCCGAGTAAGGCCTTGTTAAACAACCTAATCCTCCGGATCCCCAAACCACCACTCTCAATAGGCAAACAAACCTTATCCTAAGCAACTAAAGGGTATTTAAAAACATCCTCCAAGGCCCCCCAAAGGAAATTCCTCTAAATTCTTTCTATCCTAGCTGCCACAGCTTGAGGGATAGTAAACAAAGATAAAAAATATGTGGGAAGGCTTGAGAGAGTACTTTTTAATAAAGTAAGCCTGCCACCTTTTGACAAATAAAGTCTTTTCCAGCCAGATAGCCGTTTCTCCATCTTTTCTATAATAGGGTTCCATATCGATGCATCCTTATAATGGGCCCCAAGTGGCATGCCCAGATATCTCATAGGCAGTGTGCCCACCTTGCAACAAAGGGTACAGGCCAAAGCATTCAGATTCCCAACATCCCCAACAGGAACAATCTCACTCTTACCTGCATTAACTTTCAGGCCTGTAATAGCTTGAAAGAAGATCAGCACCATCCGAATGTACAATAACTGGTCCCTAGAAGCATCACAGAACAGAATAGTATCGTCAGCAAAAAGAAGATGAGAGATATGCACACCCCCTTGTCTATGAGACCTCGCTTGAAAACCACAAAGAAAGCCACCATTTTCCGTTCTCTTTAGAAGTCTACTCAGCACTTCCATAACTAATAGGAATAGAAGGGGAGACAAAGGATCCCCTTGGCGCAAGCCACGAGAACTACCAAAGAAACCAGCCAGAGACCCATTGACCATAATTGAGAATTTAACTGTAGAAATACACGCCTTAATCCAACCTCTCCACCTCGCCCCAAAGCCCATTCTTTCCATAAGGTAGAATAAGGCATTCCAATTCACATGATCATAAGCCTTCTCTATGTCCAATTTAATTATGACACCCGGGATGCCACTCTTCAACCTGCTATCTAAACATTCATTAGCAATTAGAACCGAGTCAAGAATCTGTCTAACTCCCACAAAAGAATTCTGTGAGTCGGATATCAGTTTATCCAACACCCCACGGAGTCTATGAGTCAATACCTTAGCCAAAAGCTTGTAAAGGCTGCCCACAAGACTAATAGGGCGAAAATCTTTAATATTGACTGCATTAGTCTTCTTAGGGATCAAACACAAAAAGGTGGCATTAAGAGATTTCTCAAAAACACATTGGCTATGAAAATCCTTGAAAAAAGCCAGGACATCCTCTTCCAAAACACTCCAACATTTCTGAAAGAAAGCCATAGAAAACCCATCTGGCCTAGGGGCCTTATCCCCTTCCGCCTCCATGAGAGCCTCAATAATCTCCTCCTTCTCGAGTTTCTTAGACTCAAGTTCACTATAACAAATCAAGTTTTAGAGATTCGAGTTCCATGTGATAGCAAAGTTGAGATAGAAAAATTATCCATGTGGAACTCGAGTTTTAAAGACATAAAACCCAACAAAACTTGAATTCCATAAAAACATAAAACTCATAAAAACTTGGATATAGAAAGAAGAGCAAAGAAAAGCCCAATAACGCATTTGGATATGGAGAGGAAGAGTAAAGAAAAACCCAGCAACGCATGATCAAGAGGAAGATTAACTTTGCTCAAGTACATCAGCCATATTCTTCTTCTTTAGTTAAATAATTCTTCTTTCTTCTTCTTCTTCACTTTGTTCACTCTGTACTCTGTATTCTATACGCTTCTACTTTTAGCTCTATGGAAATCGAGTCTTAGAGACTCGAGTTTCATGTGGATAATTTTATCCACCTTAGCTTGGAACTCGAGTGTTTAAGGCTCGATTTTTTACAATTGAACTCGAGTTTTTCAAACTCAAGATGCTAGTTTCTTAAGTAGTTTCGGAAATCTGCTAACTAACGAAATTGTTTCTAAAATGATGTTAAATGGAAAAAAAATCCTCTTAATTGACAAAAATGCAATTTTAAAGATTAATTAAATAAAATTTAATTTTTTTTATAAAATAAAACTTTAATATTAGGAACTAGATTGGTTTTTTTTTTTTTTTTTAATATAAGAAAGTGATGTTTGAAATTTTTAGTAAAAATCTTTACTTTTTATCTACCAAACACTTTGAAAATCCCATCATAAACCAATATCTCTAAATTTAGAGCAGACCATTTCAGAGTGTCCCAAACAGACAGACTGTTATTATTATTTTTATTATTTTTATTTAAAGATTTAAAAAAAAAAAAAAAAAAAAAAGCAAACCAATAATTTGATATAATAATAATTCATAATTTTTTGTTGTTGTCAAGATTAAATTGAATTTTAGCATTTAATTCCATACACACTTTAATTCGACATTTAAACCGAAAGAATCTGAGAGTGAGTCAGGAAGAGAAGAAGAGAGAGTGGTGAGGTGAGGGGAGTGAGTGATGGAAGGAAGGCGAATGAGAAGGTTTGGAAGGGGTGTACACAGTAACACTCGATCTCACTCTCCCTCTCTTCTTCCCCTACACACCACACCCAACCCCAACATCTCCAACTCCATTTCTTGTTGGTCAGTCTCTCTCTCTCTCTCTCTCTCTATTTTGCTTCAAATTTATTAACATCAAAATCTTAACAGGTATTGTGACTATAAAATCACTGCTCTCAATCAACCCCTTTTCCGTTTTGGTCGAAGATACGCCAGGTTTTCCATCTCTCGTCTCAAATTTGTTTTGTTTTGTTTTTAATAAGAAAAAAAGATTAACTGGGTGACAATTATTTATCAAATACAGGGCTTTGAGGGTGTGGTTTTCCATTGGGGTTGGTTTTAGCCTAACTGCACTGTTTGGTGTTGCTATGGTATGCTCTCTCTGACTCTCTCTTACACAAGTTGGTGTGGAATGTTATGTAATGGGTTTATGCAACATCATTTTCATGTGGGTGTGAGTTTAATTTATGAGTTTCACATTCATGTGATAGAGGAGTGTTGCATACAACAATGTTCTAAGATACCCTTTGCTCAAATTAAAGTTTTTTTACACAAACAAGCAAGGTTGTCAAAATCGGGATCCATCGTAAGATCCTACGTGTTTTCATATTTAAAACAAAAAACACATTGATAATGATTTTGTATATTGAATAATCATGTAAATTGTGAATTTATCCATAAAAAAACAAAGATTTGCATTATATAATGTAATTTGCATATCGTACATCGCTATGTCTATACCAATGAAACAAATATATTTAAGTTTTGACCTAATGTATCTAAAAAGTTCAATAAATGTTTAATTAGCAACCAAATACCAAAATATTTATGAACACATGGAAATATATTCCAAGTTCCAAGTTTAAAATCCAAAATAAGTTATCAAATGGAAACTTGCTAACTAAAATATGAAATCCAAAAGCAAGATTAATATTAAGGTGAAGTGAATATTTAATTATTCTCATTTTAGGGTTCGTATGACTATCTTCCTAATCATCATCATCCATTTCTTCATCTATGTAGACATTGTATATTTGTATACTAGAGTTGCAAAAGAGATCAAAATACAACTTCACATTCAACTATTTAAGTTATACCACTTAGCAACAATTACAGAGCATGCTAAAAAAAAATCAATCAATCAATATACAAATACAAGCATACTAATAAAATTATATATAAGAAAAACATTTTAGTAATATTATAATACAAATTAGTATATTGTTTAAACAAATTTAACAACATTATAGCTTAAAATGTAGTAAAGCCAATATAATTTTTTCATTTAGAAATGATGAAGCATTCCTTCATTTTAATTACAAGTGAACTAAAAACTACAAAACATTTGCTTAGGTTAACATAATTTTATAAATAAAAAATAAAAAGGCATACCATCACAATATAGAAAAATAAAAACCTTTAAAGCTTCATCAAAACCAAAAATTTATCCCAAAAAAAAAAAAAAAAAAAAAAAAAAACCAAAAACTGATGTTTTGGTAGGATTGGTAGAATCGGTAGGATCCCATACGATCCTACGATCCTACACGATCTTACATACGATCCTACACGATTTTACATACGATCCTAGTGCAATTCTAAACGTTTTGTTAAGGTGGAAACGTAAAATCGTGCGATCCTACGATCCAGATCGCGATTTTGACAACCATGCAAACAAGAGTGTCTAGAACTCTTCGAGCACCTAACTATTCTCCCCGGTATGTGTAGTTCCTTGAGAGTGGCCCCACGATATTGGCTAGAGTTTTCGAACCTGGGACTTCATGAGACCTTAGGAATCACCAGGCCAATCTCTTAGGATTTTAAATTAATGTTTTTCTGACGATAAGTTTTGTTGCCATTCACCAGATTCTCCTATGGGAATTAGGCAAAGCCCTGCATCTTATCCACCAAGACACACAGCTTGGCAATCTTTCTACTGCCTTACTGTTTGGGTTTTCCCCCACTGCGGTTAGTTCATTTCATTCCTTTATTATGATGATGATGTTTATTGTTATTACCATTAGGACAAAATTTTCCTCCAAGCGGTTTTTTGCATATATTTTTTGGCCATTATCATCGTTATCAACAACTGCTTTAGTCACATGACCCTTTAAGTTATTTAAACAAGTCAAAATGACTATCAAATAGGATGTGTGACTGAAAACATACATGGATAATCATTTGATTTTCCACGTACTGGGCTGGAGGGCTTGGAGGAAAATTCTGTCATTATTATTATTATGGTATTCTTACTTATCAAAAAAATTATAATGTTATGCTTATTTATCAAAATGACTCTTAACTATCTACTGCCATTTGTACGTAGGTCTCTGGTTTTAGCATGTCACTTGCCGATGCTGGATATATCTTTATTTCTACTGTGATTTCTGTATCCGTGCATGAATTTGGGCATGCCCTTGCTGCTGCATGGTCAGCTTCTTTCTGTTTTATTTTTTTTTTGTTTGTTTTGAATTTTTATTAACGATTGTTTATATGTTTTTTTTATTTAGTTGTTTATTATGGTATTATTCAAATATGCTGTTGTAATAATTGTAAAGAGTTAAAATAGAAGATTGATACTCTATAAAAAGAATATTAGTTAGCATTATTTTCTGATAATCTAATGCACAAGGGACATGTCTTAGGAATGACACAATCTCAAGATATAGATTTTTTGCGCCTCTTGTATGTTATAAATTTGTGTTGCACAAGACTTGGGGATTTGAACTCCGAAAATGTGACTGTGAGGTGATTTCCTTTAACCTCACAATTTTTTAAGTTGTAAGTTGCACATGCACTTGTTGGGTCATGAACCCATGACCACTCCCTCCATATTGCTCTTACAAGGGAGGAGGAGCTGGTTGAGCATTAGGCTAAGGTTAGTTTCACAACCCATTTTATGACTTACGTCCAAATAAATTTGGGTCATGGATGTCTTTTATTGATTTTGATATATGCTAAATAACTAATGTATTTGCATTAGTTCATACATATGGTTGATTTTCAAAAAGAAAAAAAGATAGGTTCATGGATTAATTAATTTTAAAGAACATTGTTGAACCAACCTATAAATGTGACTATATTGAATGACCAATACCATTCATGGTCAATGAATCAAATGCTTAAGCTTATTAGGAGAATAGCCCTTTATAAGAAATAAATTTTAAATAATATAGAAGCTTGAATAAAATGTATATCCAATACTAGTAGAACCTCCTTGTCAATTTTCATTCAACCAAGTCAACCCTAATTAATCCATTGAGGATCCATAGCTTATATCAGGATTTTGGAATTAAGGCTTGGTTGTTGTTGTTATATTAACTATTTTCATATAATATATGATAGGTTGTTCACATTAATTTCAAGACTACAATCAATGAGTTGTCAATTTAAATTGATCGAGCAATTATTATTCTAGCAAAACCTACCCAACTCAGGGGTTTATAATTCCAATTACACGATGCAGTGCTAAGTTATGTGAATGTTATCATGTTTTGATCTGCAAAACTGCTTGATTTGTTTATGTTTTCACTTCCAAGAACAAGAATTGGCTGGTTGCAGAGTCTATTGGGAGGTGGCAGGTGGTTGTTTGCGTTGAAAATTCTAATTTGTTAATGACTGAAATTATTTACTTAAAAGAAAATGTCAATGACTGAAATTGCACTTGGGGTAATCTTAAGTTTTACAACAACAACAAAGCATTTGTCCCAAAATTTGGGATTGGCTGTAGATCCCTGACAGATTAGATTGAGTCTGCAATTCAAGTAAACTTGGGGTAATCTTAAAGTTTAATATATATATATATACATACCTGGGCATCAATTCAAGTAAATTCACATGATGCACCTGTGATGAAGTAAAATATGGCAGGTTGATTAACCACAAAACATTTTATCTTAATATGTGGAATGCTAGATTCTCATTCATTGTACTGTAGGCACCTTTTCATTGGAAAGCAGTGAGGGCATACAGATGGAGTACATTGCGATCTTTATTGCAGCTTTATTTCCTGGTGCTCTGGTAGCTTTCAATTATGAGTTTCTGCAAGCATTACCGCAGCTTACTGCCCTTCGTGTATATTGTGCTGGTGTGTGGCACAATGCAGTGGTAAGATCATAATGATATTTTGTGGGCTTCTATACATTTTACCATCCTGTAATATGTGGTATGTGCCACATACATCACTACATTTCTAATCTAAGCAATCAAGTCCCTAGGTTTGCTTGAATTCTAAAAATCTAGTCCAATCAAAGATGCATGTAATGAAATTGAAGCAATCTGATGATGTCACTCTCGACAATGGCTTTTAATCCATTAATAGGTGATGTGACAATGCTGTTAACACACTCTGAAGGTGAAATCAGGTAGTTGACACTGGAAGTTACTGTTGCTCATAATTATGCGAAACTCACTGGCGGTTGCAGTGAAGGTTGGAATGGGACCCCTTGCACTCTCACATTTTCTATTATCAGTTACAACATGCACTTTTGAGTGAAACACCATCCAGTTTTGCCAATGTCATTAGTCTTTGATTGGATTTGATTGCCACTATTAAAAAAATTCTCTTGATTCTTTTAGTTAAGCCAAATTTATCTCTCCTAATTTGCTGAAAGCATTCCAAAATCTTATGCATGAAAAAAAAAAAGGTTAGGTTTATGAATTTAACTGGTATCTGAAATACTAACTTCTTTTCTTGATTCTTTGATTTTTCATCTGTATGTAGCTTATATGCTGCCAAATCTAATGTTGATTGTGTTTATTTATTTATTCTCCTCTAGTGTTGTGTAGCTTGTGGATTGGTGCTATTCCTCTTGCCCATGATCTTGTTTCCCTTCTACATATATGGTGAAAGCCCCATGGTACTACATCACAAGCATTTAGTTGAAACATATTTTATATGCACACACACAAACACACACTGACACACACATATAGCATATGTGTATATTTGGGTTTGACACATTTTTCCAATTGCTTTTCGGAAATGGTTTCCTGGAATAGGTTTTGGATGTATCTTCTACATCACCTTTGTCTAGGTATTTGTCTCCCGGGGATCTGATTATGTCACTAGATGGCGTTCGCATCCATAATTCACAAGAGTGGATGGAGATGACTTCTTTGATAGATAAAATGGCACTTCAAAGTACAAACCATTCCAAATATGATGAAGGCTTTGGGAGAGTCAATGGCATAAAAGGATATTGTGTCCCCAATATTATGATAGAAGATAACCAGAAGATTCAATCAATAGGCAACTATTCTGCTTGTGCTGAGGATCTTACTGCCTTTGTAACCATTCCCTGTCATGATATGAGAATGTCAAATATTGGTGGTAGCGAAGATGGTCATCCAAAGAGAAGAGAGAATACTTACTGCTTGGATGCTAAGGACATTGTCAAGCTTAATAAATGTGGTGATGGATGGGAAATAATAACTAATGGAAGCAGCTGCATATGTTCACTGGTAATAGAAGTTTGAATGTTTGTTGCATTTTAGTATTTTTAGCAAATTCTCCTGCTTTTAAGTCTTTTGTGTATCAAACAAAATCGAAAGTGGTTCATACGCTACTCACTGCAGCTGAATACATTTTTTTTGGTGTTGATAGGATGAGTCTTGCTTGAGTCCACTTCAGATGCCAGGTTTGAGCTGGGTTGAGATCACATTCTCAAGATCCCTTTCTGCAGAGTGCTTGCAACTTGGAAGAAATTCATTTTCAGATTCCAAGACTTCTGATCTTATAGAATCCAAGTGTCGTGGGAGTTTTGTTTTTGTTGGTGATGTAATATCCATGGCTCGTTCAGTTCGTTTAACTGCTTATCAACCTCGTTGGGCATTTCATATTGGTAGAGATCTTCCAGATGTGCTGGAAAGGGTTCTGATGTGCACATTCCATGTCTCTCTAACACTAGCTCTTCTCAATAGCTTGCCAGTAAGTTCTTATAACCATCTCATCTTGTATTAAATTTTAATGTCCATAAGTTTGCATGTTTTTGAACAGATGTAAATTTTTTCCATAGAATATTTGTATATGGGAGCTAAATATTAAATACATTAGGCTGTAAGACCTCATAACTAATTAGTTGTTAAATTAATAAATTGTGACCTGAAACGTCTGTATTTCCCGTTTGAATTTACCCCACGCATCAACTACAAGGCTTATTATTCTGCTGATTTTGAACTTTTATTACATAAGTCACTCTGACAAAAATGTGACTAAATTTTGGAATGGACCATCAAAATGTTACATGATTGTTATATGGTCTGAAGCAGCTAAAGCAATAAGGATGGAGGTTTGTTTGTCATGAGTTTACCTTTTGAATGAACATGATAGGATATTATTACATATGTTGGTGAGCTTGTTGATGTAACTCCTTTCAATATTTAAAATTGAAGTGATGAAGTCAAAGATGGGATAATATATTTTTATGAGGGTTTGTACAAAGAACTCTTTGTCTGGCACCAGAAGTTGGATGGTCTTGACGTTGCTACTCCTTGGGAGGAAAAGAGAAAAAGGCTTGAAAGGGAATTTGGTGAGGAGGAAGTGCTCTCGGCTATTTCAATGAGTGGTGATAAGGCTTTGGGGCCTAGTGGATTCTCAATAGCTTTCTTTTAATGTTGTTGGAGTGTGATAAAAGATGTTGTGGTTCTTCAATCTTCAGTGAGTTTCATTTGGATGGCTCTTTTGGGAAAGGCTTGGATGCTTCTTTTATAGCCCTTGTCCCAATGAAACCGGGTGCCTCATTATAGACTTCTACCCCGTTAGTTTAGTGAGAGGCCTATTTAAGATTTTAGTGAGTGTTAGCTAGTAAGCTGAGGGGTATTCTTGAAAATCTGGTCCCTAACTCTTAGAATGCATTAATAAGGGGGAGACAGATCCTAAACTCTGTTTTAATAGCAAATGAATGCCTAGATAGTAGATAGTAGAGTTAGAAGTAAGAAGCCAGGTTTGATATGCAAGCTTGACATCAACAAAGTATTAGACCCACCTGAATTGGGAGTATTTTGTTTATATGTTGGAGAGATATGAATTTGGGAAGAGATGAAGAAGATGGATTAGAATGTGTATAACCTTGGTTAGATTCTCCATATTAGTTACTGGGAGTCTATTGGCTTCTTTCCAAGTTTGAGGGGAATGAGGTAACGAGACCCTTTGTGATGGAGGAAATTAGTGAAAAGGAGGGCTGTTTTAGAAAGCTAAGTTGTTTAGAGAAAAGAAAGAATGACCTATCTCTTCAAGAGGCACACAAACAGTGACCCCTTGTTATGCTCCTCATTTGCATCTAAAAACAGCCATGATCAATAAATTTTTTTGATGCAAATGAGGAGCATTTTTTTTTTTTTTTTTTGATAAGTAATAAGAATTCATTGATAATAAAAAAGATACACCCAAGCACACAGGGAGTATACATGGGGGAGTAAGTCAAGAACGAAAATTACAAAAGTCAAGTAAATCCAAAATAGAAAAAGGATGGTTTCTCCACACAGAGAACCATTCAAGTAAGGTTCGGATGAAAAGAAGCTTGAGGTCAGGCATAGCACGCTCAGAGTCTTCAAAGCATCTACTATTCCTCTCCTTCCAAATACACCACATCAAACAAAGAGGAACGACCTTCCAAATAACTCCATTGCGGAGGCGACCAAAGTGACCTTGCCAGCAAGCAAAGAGACCAACAACAGACGAGGGCATGATCCAACACACTCCAAATAAACCAAAAACCATATCCCATAACTCCGAAGCAACCGGGCAATGAAGGAAAAGATGGTCAACACTTTCACTACTATGCTTGCACATATAACACCAATCCAAAATGCAAACCTTTCTTTTCCTTAGATTGTCAATAGTCAAACATTTCCCCAAGGCTGCGGTCCAGACAAAAAAAGCCACTCTAGAGGGGATCTTCTGCTTCCAAATACTTTTCCAAGGGAAAATATGCTCACTATGGCCAACAAGAAGATGGTAGTAAGTACTAACCGTGAACCCCTTACTCTTACAAGGCAGCCAAAATCTCTTATCCTCCTCGATTCCCCTTACAGGAGTGCTATAAATGGAGTTGATGAAGCTCCTGAAAGCTTCCAATTCACGATTATGCACCTCCCTACAAAACTGAATCTCCCAATGGAGGACTCCATTGGAGAATCTCATAAGCTCCGCCACACTTGCCTCTTTGCTACAGCTAATCCTATATAAATCGGGATAGCGGACAGCAAGAGAGGAAGTCCCACACCAACGATCTAGCCAAAACTGCACTTTTGAACCATCTCCAATATCATACATAATAAACCGAGATAAAGAGTGCCACCCCCTGCTAATATTTTTCCACAAACTGACACCATAAGGACTAGAGGAAGAGCTAGAACACCAACCACCCCAATCACAACCATACTTTACCTCTATCACTTGACGCCAGAGAGCATCCCTTTCTTGCCCGAATCTCCAAAGCCATTTCCCTAAAAGAGCTATGTTGAAAGTTCTCAGGTTCCTAATCCCTAAACCACCTGAAGAAAGCGGGGTACACACCGTAGACCAATCAACCAAATGAAATTTGGGCTCATCTCCTAGGCCACCCCACAGAAAGTCCTGCTGAAGTCTAGCAATACGGTTGGCCACAGAGGCAGGAATAGGGAATAAAGAGAGAAAATATGTAGGAAGGTTAGAGAGCGTGCTTTTAATTAAAGTGACTCTACCTCCCTTAGATAAATATAATTTTTTCCAGCCTGCTAATTTTCTTTCCATCTTCTCAAGAATTGGATTCCAAATAGACTTGTCTTTGAATTTTGCCCCCAAAGGAAGACCCAAATATTTCATTGGGAGAGACCCTTGTTTGCAGCCTAAGATAGCCACCAAAAGATCCATGTTATGAACAGCCCCCACAGCCACCAGCTCAGACTTACCCAAATTGACCTTCAGACCAGACACAGCCTCAAACCAAATGAGCACCATACGAAGAATCAGCATTTGATCAATATTAGCATCACAGAAAATTAGAGTATCATCAGCGAAAAGGAGATGAGAAACCATCAAAGATCTACCAGAAGAAGCACCTGCATTAAAACCTGACAAGCGACCTTCATGGACCGCCTTATCCAACATTCTACTGACAGCCTCCATAACCAGAACAAATAATAAGGGGGACAAAGGATCACCTTGCCGTAACCCCCTAGAACTTCCAAAGAACCCATGGGGAGTACCATTAATAAGGATAGAAAAACGAACAGTAGATAAACAAAAAGAGATCCATCGCCTCCACTTATCAGGAAAACCACAACGCTCAAGCAAGCGAGTAAGAAAACTCTAGTTCACATGATCGAAGGCTTTCTCAATGTCCAGTTTACATAACAACCCTGTTTGACCAGACTTCAGTCTACTATCAAGACACTCATTAGCAATAAGAACAGAGTCGAGAATTTGCCTATTAAGAATAAAGGCATTCTGAGGAGCAGAGATGATCTCGCCTAAAACCAAGCGAAGACGAGAAGCCAAAACTTTAGCAAGAATTTTATAAACTCCCCCAACAAGGCTAATAGGCCGAAAGTCTTTTATTTCCACAGCTGCGGCTTTTTTAGGAATGAGAGCAATGAAGGTTGCATTCAAGCTTTTTTCAAACTGGCCAGTGACATGGAAGTGATGGAACACCGCCATGATGTCTGTTTTGAGAATCCCCCAACAAGCTTGAAAGAAAGCCATCGAAAAACCGTCAGGCCCAGGAGATTTATCCCCATTGAACTCCTTGATGACTTCTAAAACCTCAGATTCCTCGAAAGGTTTTTCTAACCAATCCGCATTGTCCCCAGAAATACATGGGAAATCCAATACTTCCGGAAAAGGGTGCTGCACTTGCTGCTCAGAGTATAGGTTTATAAAGAATTGTTCAACATGGTCAACAATCCTATCCTGGTTGGTAGTCACAGCCCCATCAATCATAAGGGTTTCAATACAATTATTTCTTCTATTAGAATTAGCCATTCTATGAAAAAATTTCGTATTAGAGTCGCCCTCCTTTAAAAATAACATTTTGGACTTTTGCCTCCAACTAATCTCCTCAAGCAAGGCAGCCTTCTCAAGATCGACGCGAAAGGAGGCTTGATCCAATTTTTCCTCTTCAGATAAGGGTTGAAAGTCCTCTTTGACATCTAAAGCATTCAACTTACTCCATAGCAGCTGCTTCTTTGCTGTGATATTGCCGAAATTGGACTCGTTCCACTTCTTTAGGTCCGATTTTAGAGCAGTCAACTTCTTGGCAAGAATGAAACTAGGGGTCCCTTGAAAATGGTAATTCTCCCACCAGGACTTCACCTTATCTAAGAACCCTTCCGCCTTCAACCACATATTCTCAAAACGAAAAGGGATTTGCCCTCTTCGATGACTCCCACTCTCCAAAAGAATAGGGAAGTGATCGGATAACACTCTAGGAAGCCTTTTTTGGGAGAAGTGAGTGAAGTGATCTACTAGAGTCGGAGAGAAGAGAAACCGATCAATTCTAGAGGCTGAGGTGGAGTTAGACCAAGAGAAGAGACCTCCCTCTAAAGGAATATCCATAAGCCCATGAAGAGCAATAAAATCCGAGAAGTCATACATGCAGCGAGAGAATCTTCCTGCCCCTAATCTCTCCGAAGGAAAGCGGATGACATTAAAATCACCTCCCAAACACCAAGGCAAATTCCACCAACTGATCAAGCCTGCCAGCTCTTCCCACATAAGATGACGATTCCTGTTTAAATTTGGACCATAGATACCAGAGAAGGCCCACTCAAAATGATCAAAGACATTTTTGAACCTACACGAATGAGGAGCATTGTACCTTGTTATGCTTTGAGGGAGTATCGAGCTTAAGGGTTAACCTTAGAAAAAGTACGTTGGGGTTAGTCATTATTAGTGCTAGAAGTTGAAGCTTTTGTTGCAGGTTTGTAAGGTGAGCTTACTCTACTTATTTAGCTTTATCATTGGGTTGATCTTTTAAGGCTTGGAATATTTGGAATGATATTTTGAGAGAACGAAGAAGAGATTGTAGGTTGGAGGGAAATTTATCTACTTAATGGGGGTAGAATTACTCTCATAATGAGTACTATGTTGAATCTACCTATTTACTTTATGTGTCTATTTGGAAACAACTTTTCTTTTTTGATAGGTAATATGAGAACTATTATTAATGAAATAAGAAAGAAACATATAGGGTGTTCATGATGATGAACACAGAAAAGCATAAACAGTAAACAAAAGAGAAGAAATCAAGAGCCTAGTCTAATAGAAGAAAAAAACGGTAGAAGAGGAGCAATTTGTAAAACCCCAACAGCGCGACCAATCAAAAAGTCTACGTTGGCACAAGTCTTTTAACTCAACCAACGTCATCTCAGAATCTTCAAAGAAACGACGATTACGTTCCAACCAAATAGTCCACATCAACTTATCTAGCTTTTTGGGAACAACTTATCTAGCTTTTTGCTGAAAGTGTGCTAAAGTATACTTGTACTTCGACAAAGTGAGAAAAAATGAGGTTTTAAAAACTTGTACATAAAAGCTAAAAGCTAAAAACTGAGCAAATAAGTTCAAGCCAAATGGACACTATGTCACTCTTCATAATGTCAGTTAGGGATGGAAAAAATTTCCTGTGTTACCCAACTCACCCAACTCACCCTACCTTTTGTGGAATATCTTGCTCCAAAGAGGCGATGGGACTAGGATAGGTTTTGCTTGCCCCACCCCATCTCACCTTGCTCCACCCTGAATTTGTTTGTATATTTAAATTTTATATATATATAGACACACACATCATCCCCAAAACACTTATATTCTCTTTCTTTTAGCACTCTCTTGACTATTCCTTCCTGATCTCCTTCATTTCCATCTTATTAATGTCGAAGCCAACTAATTAAGGACAGCAAAATAACTCCAAACCACTTTGCCCCAGACCTGTCCTATTCCCACCCCGCTTGGGTTTTCCCTGCCTCAAATGAAGGACAGGGCATCCACAATCTGATCCAGCCGACCTGTTGCCATCCCTATTGTTAGTGAATGTGACTTCCATTTGGAAAAATTACAACAAGATTTTTATGGGCTAGAGTAGGGGAGGAGAAAAATTCATCTGGCAGATAGAAAATTTCTTTTACATTAATTTGAGTTCAAATTGGAGATTTTGGATATATTAAATTTAAGTACATTTAGTGAGGCATTGTTTGGGAATTGGTTATGGAAATTCACACATCATTTATAGGGATGTTTGGTGGTATCTAAGGGGCAGATAGTGGAAGATTAGACCTTAAACCTAGTTAGTTCAACCCATGGAGTAGGTGTTTTGAAGGCCATTTAAGTGGGTTCAGACTCCATTTGTAGATTTATAAGTTTTAGAGTTGGAGATGGCAAGAGTATCAGAGTATGTTTGGTTGGTGCTTTTAAATGTGTTTCAAGCACTTAAAAGCAAATTTATGTTTTAGAGAAAACCTTTTTGGTGTTTTCAGTATCAAGTTTATGTTTTCTAAATGAGTCGGGGGCAAACTTATCATATAAACCCAAAAATAAAAACGCATTGTCAACAAGTTTTTAGGGGGAAAAGCGCTATAAAACAATTTTGAGAATAAGTTCATAAAAAACAGTTTTCAGTGTTTTTAAGAATATTTTAAAAAATTGCTACCAAACAACACCTCAGATTCTAGAATGATAACTGGCAGTGCCTTGAACTAATATGACATCCCTCTTCTTGGATTGATAACAAGTTGCTATAAATAAAAATGCTATGATGCTTGAGTGTATGGAGTGGTCAAATGGCGAAGTGCATTGCATTCCTACTTCTTTTAGGGCTGCTTAGGACTAGGAGGAGTCTTTTACTAATTTCTTCAAGGTGTATATATGAGTCAAGTTCAAGGCGAAGCCATGAATTCCTTTTTTTTTTTTTTTTGATAAGTAGTAAGTTTATTGATATTAAAAAAGGAACACCCTAGTACACAGGGAGTGTACAAGGCGAAGCCATGAATTCTTGTTTGGGGGGCCAAATTGTAGCATCAATACACTAGTCAAGACAAGCTCAAAGTTTATGCAAAGAACACTACACATTTATACACTAAGAGAGTGTATATATTGTGAAATGTTTATTTTGATGACATAATTATTACTAAGGGGGAGTTTGGGGGCCCACATATGAGGGTAAGTCTTACAATAATCAATAATGGTTAAATGATTTAATTTAGGCTTTCCTAATAAGCTTTTGGGACAAGCATTATCAATAAGGAAAAAAGGGTAGACTCAAGAAAGGTAACATCAACAGTGTTAAAATGATGATGAAGCGTACTGCATACACAAGAGACTGTAGTATTAGTATTAACTCATTACATAAGAGACTCTTGTACTATTAGTATTAAGCTAAAAACTTAATAAACGACTACTTCTTTGGATAGTAAACCGACTCTCTTTTATTAATCAACTCAATAAAAGAGATGGTTTACTAGTAACTAACAATCTTAATACTACAAGGTGCAAAGAAAATGTTATTACAGATAGTAACTACGTTCCATCCTTTATAGAAATTTTCTTTTCATCTTCCTTGGTGATGTTTTAGAGGCCTGGCTACCTCAAATTAGTCACTAATACTGTCTGCGTCTACTTCTTTGGATCAGTATGGGTGAATCCTGCAGTTTTTTTATAATGAATCTAAGCTGTTTCAGTTGGTGGTTGAGGAAGGGGGGAATTTTTTCTCCCTTAAGATTTTTGAATGGGGAAAATATTTTATGCAATCAGTTTTTATGGGTAAGAGCACAACAATTTGGCATTTGGAACACATTGTGATTGGGGTCAACCCCAAGCAATTTTTCACGCTTAGGGAATGAGATACTGCTTACATGGTGCAACGGGGCTCCAACTTGTTTGGTCAGTATTTATCAGTGTCAGAACTCGAAGTAGGTGGGAGGAGGAGATCTATCATTATCCCTGCAGGTAAGGTACAACAAAGGTGGAGGGCTTTTGGGATTGAATTAAGAAGAATGTTGGATCCTTCCCAATATGTGTTGGGTGGCCCGAAATTTGTTTTGTACAAGTCTAAGCAGCCTTCGGAGATTTATTCTTCCTGGTCCTTTGTAGAAACGGTGAAAGCCCCTGTGCAGGCAAGTTTGAAGCACTCACAGCAGCCCTTCATCAGAGAGAAGGGGAAGAATAGAATAGTGGAAAAAAAAAAGTGGAGTATCCGAGAGACAAACCTTGCACACAGGTGGTGGTTTTTGAAGCTCAGGCCGGTAAATCTTCCTTGACTGCCGTGGGTGGGGTGGAGGGGAGGGGAGAGTCTGTGATATTAATGGGGATAATAAATTTGAGGCGAAAATCCAGGAAGGAAATAAACACAGATTCCCTTTGAGGTTTAATTTGAATTCAAAAAATGTAGCTGTTGGGAAGGAGCGAGATATTAGGAGATCACGTTGGTTAGGGAAAGGTCTGATTGTGGAAGTGAATGAGAATGGAAAGAGGTGGGTATCTTGGGATCATTATAAGAGTCTCTTATGTATTAAAATTTTCTTAAAACTAATCACACATCTCTCTTTTATTAAAATTTTCTTTGCACCTTGTACTATTAAGATTGTTAGTCACTAGTAAACCGTCTCTCTTTTATTAATCAACTCAATACATAAGAGACTCTTTTACAATTAGTATTAAGCTAAAAACTTAATAAATGACTAACTTGAACTTAAAGAAAATAGAACCTATATACTTAGGATTTCCTAGAAAATTCTAAGACTCAACTTAACCACCAAAATATGCTTAATTTGCAGAAATTGAAAAAAAATTATTGATTTGCCTTTGAATATGAAATTGACCATAACTTATTAATTAAAAACCCAAACAAAAAATTATTTTACTTCAATTGGACTTCCACCAAATCTTGAATAGACAAATTTATGAATCAAACTTCCATATTGTTTTATAACATGGGATTTAATCCAAATGGTGGATAAAAGCATAGTTGTCATGGTCATTCTTGTAATGCTGGTGTAGATGTGCCTATTGGGGACATCAAAAAAGTTGTACCCAGTGCACAAAACTCCCATTTTTACAAGGTTTGGGAGAGATCATGGTAGGCAACCTTACCCCATATTTTTTTTAAATATTTTACGGAGAGGTTGATTCCCAAAATTAAACCTGCAACCGGTCGCTTTTGGTTGAAGGCGCTTGCCATCACGCACTCAAACTCGACCTCTAACACCTTCTAACAGACCTCAGGGCAGGTTGCTGTCATTGTTCAACCAAAGTTGATGACTATACAATATCACCAAAAAAGGAGGGGATATGACAGGACAAATTGGAGATTTTATCTGTGTGCTCTTGGTATGTTTAGGGTTAGGAGGATTTATGAATTTAGGGCTTAGAACTTTTAGAAGAAAGAGGTAGTGTTCAAAATTGACTAGAGAAGACTGGTAGTGGGATTTTCATATGCACTCTGCATGCATAAAGTATCTCCTTCCTTTCACTAAAATGATCATTACTTATATTAAACAAAAAAATTGATAACATGGGGAATAAGGACAAGAAGACTATTTCTCGAAGCAAAGAGGTTGCTAGAAAATTATGGACAGCAATTTTGCTTAGGAATAAAAGAGTGGTTTGATGAATTATTTGATGGCTATTTGGGAGAGAAAGCATGTAAGGTATTATGGTTTTGATGGGTAAGAGGAAGGGCTTGATTAAGGGCTACAAGGAAGAAGGAAAAGAGAGATATCAATGGTTTTCGTGTGTTGCATGAACATTATTGGTGAACGGTACCACAAAAAAGAAAAGATAGAAGAGAGGGAGGAAAGTGGGAGCTGAGGAAACACTGTTCTGTCTATTTGGAGTCGCTTGGGTGATGCCCAATATAGTACTTGCCAAGTTGGCATATCTTGGAAAGGAAATTGGATAATCTTAGGATTGAGAATGTTTGGGTAAGAACTCCTTGCCTCATGCGGTGTATATGGAAAGAGTGAAACCTCTGTACTTTCAGTGGAAAAGAGTTACCTTTGCCACACCTCAAATTTCTCTTTTTGAAGACATTATACAAGTGGACTACCAATTCCTACGCACTTTCCAATACTACTTTCACGAACTTCTTAGATGATTTACACTTCAGTTGTTAAGTTTGTATTGCTCCTTTTGTTCTCCCATTGCTATATCTTATTTTACTTCCCATGTACCAAGATAATACTTTATTTTGTGCCTCTTTAATGAAATGCTATTGCTTATCCAAAAAATGGCTCCTAGTTTGACTGGTAAGCTAAAAACCTCCTAAGGTAATTGCTAATAAAAGACTAACTTGGACTTCAAGAAAATAAATCTTAAGATACTTGGGATCTTCTAGAAAGTTTTAGACTCAACTCAACTACCAAAATATCCTTGATATGCAGGGGTTGAGGAAATTACAATTTTGCCGCTAAATAAAAAATTGACCATAACCTGTAAAATAAAAATTGCTTTAACCCTAGAACACTTATAACTATATATTTTAGACCACACAAAGTGTTTTTTAGGAGTAGGTGAAAGAGTATTTTTTAGGCTTCTTGTGATGTTTTGGTTTCTAAGAACTAGTTGTCCTCTTCTGCTCGTCCCGAGTAAGGTGGCCTTTTTCCTTTGGGTGGCTGCTTTGGGGAATATCCTCACTATAGAAAATGGAAAAAATCTGTGGAAGTGTAACATTACTTCGGTGAGAAGGTGTCATATGTGTAAGAGGGATGAAGAGACTGTAGACCATTTATTGTTACATTGCCCTGTGGCTATTGAATTATGGGGTTTGGTTTTTGCTCTTTTTGGGGTGAAATGGGTGATGACTAGAAAGGTTGTTGATCTTCTAGCTTGTTGGCAAGATAGTTTTGGGTGTCATCAAAGTTGTGATATATGGAGATTCATTCCTCACTGCTTGATGGGGTGCATTTGGTGGAAAAGAAATGCGAGGAGCTTTGAAGGATGTGGGTGGACTTCTTTAGAGTTAAAAGCAATTTTTTTGAAGACCTTGTTGATTATTTTTGAATAAATATTATTACTTATTTTATAAAAAAAAGGAAATAAAAAAGAGAAAAAAAAAAAGAACTAGTTGTCCTTTCGGTTTTGGGACTTTTGTCTTTTTAAATGGTTCCTGGAGTTTCAAAACCAATCTGAACATGTGCAGGGACACGCTTTTGAAAAGTGGTTCCTTGAAATATCCCTTAAAAAATCTTATTTCGGAATACCAAAGTGATGTTCTCAAATTTGAAATTATACAATCATAAAGTATGTTATTCTCTTATCTTAATAATTTTATCAGGTCTACTTTCTGGATGGAGAATCTCTTCTTGAGGTGACCCTGTGCCATTTCACTTCACTCAGCTCAAGGAAGAGAGAAAAGGTTCTTAAAGTATGTCTTTTGGGAGGGACTCTGATTTCTATCCTTGTCTTTGTGAGAATCTTCTTCAGTTTTGTGTAAGCCAAAGGTAAAATGTATGTTTTGCTTTTTTCTCAAAATTAAATGTCACCTCATTAGCTTTACTGTTGACTTTGCTTTGGCATGCGTCTATTTAGAAGAATGCCAGAATATGGTTTAAGTGCTTACACGATGAAAGCTACACTAAATGCCAGAATATGGTAGTGCTTACACGATGAAAGTTATACTAAAATTTGTTAACCAATTTACGGAAGAAATTGTGCTCTTTCCTCTGGATTCTTAAAAGTTTTGAATGACGCATAGCATCAATCGGGGACTTTAATAATGGATAATGACAAGGGTTTAGAATAATGATTTTTTTCGTTGTCAACATTCATCCTTGTCAATGCACAATCTCTACAAGATCTTTTGATGTCTAGAAAATGCCACACAATGAGAGGAAGGAGCACTCCTTAAAACCTCAACTTTGTGATGAAATTTATCACATCCTTTTGGACTTTCTGGTGATGTGAACAGTTAGGCTACTAGCTTTAGAGGCCAGATTTGGTGCAATGGTAAGTGCCTTCTGTCCAAGCAATGTGTCATGGGTTCAAGCCAGGAATCAACCCATCCAAACTTAGGGTAATGCTGCCTACCAATTATTTCTATCAGACCACAAAAAATCCCCGACCATTTTTGGTACAACTTGAAATTGTATTAATCTACTAACAACTAAAAATAATTTAATCAACAATTAACCATTAATCAATTTCCTTAAAAGATTAAGAGTTCAATTTGGTAATGCCAATTAGGAGGACTTTCTTCACAGAAAAAGGGCCAAGGATAAGAAAGGGAAAAACATCAATCCAGACTTGCATTAAGATAACTGAATTGATCAAATCTCCCTCAAATTTAGTACAATCAAATATCTTCAAAAATTACAATTTATTATTATTTCACAAACTACAGTCCATGTCTAATGAAGAGGTGGTTTTTTTTTTGTTTTGTTCTAAAGCTTTTGATCTCGAATGTTACAATCGGTTGTCCTCTCTTCTGGCAGGTCTGTTTGATTTCTTGTACATGTCACCTTGAGGTTGCTTTAGTTTTCTGTTTTGGTTAACCATGTGGTAACTCCTGACTGGCGAATATATTCATCATGACTGTTGATTTACACTCCCCCCTTCTCCCCCACCAACCAAAAAAAAACTTTGCAACTGTAACTCTGTAATTATTACATATGTTATGAAGGAAACAAGCACGAAACAATACACTTTGTTTATCCATCTTACATGCACTTGAGTCTTTACCTCCTAGGTAATATGAAATAGCAGTAAGGAAAAAGGCAAAGGAACATAATATGCTTTTAAACGCTTCGCTCGCTAACATTTTTGAGCATTTGCTTTGCCTATATCCGTTCAAGATCCCAACAGAGATATACAACTGTACGATGTATAGCAATCCATTTATTATTTGACTGTTATATAATGAGTTGTATGTTTATGTGGCTTTGTTAATTATAATATGGACTTGAGAAAAAAAAAATCTCGTTGGACATGGAAAAGTCCTTTGCAACTTGAAATGGAATGGCTCATTATACATGCTTCTACCTTCACATTACAAAGGATATTTTCAGCAATAATTCTTGCAATGTAACAGAAAGAAAATTATCTCACGGGTATGCTTTTCCTTTATTGAACAATGAATTATATAATGGTTACAGGTTTGCTCATTGCCTATGGACTTTATTGTTTAGCTTGACTCCATCTTTCTCAAAACTAATGACACTGGGTAGGCTCTTTTCCTTGTAGTCGGTGTCTATCATGTTCTGTTGTAGCCATTTGGTGTTTGAATGGTCTATTATGAGGTGATTGCACAGTGTTTAGCTAGGTCCCCATCATTTTTATCACTAACCCAGTAATGATGACATGCATTCCTTGTAGTCTATAAGTCTAGCATGGTTTGTTGTTTCTATCTGGTATTACCTTATCTTTTTGTTGATGTGTAAAAAGTTTAAAGGCAATAATAGCTTGAATAAGCAAACTTTAGAACAAGGTGGAACCCTGCAAGGTGTCTACTGCCTAGTCAAAGGAGAGACTTGAAGGCATACTGGCAAGTGATACCTAGCAAGGCCGCTGAGGAAAAGGTACCATTGCAGAAAACACCTAATTGTGTCATGCGTGGGCGAACGTCACAGGACATACCCAAACAGCAGAGATTTGACAAAGGATTAATACCTCAAGTACACAAAAAATCTATGCATTGAGACACTATGGTGCCAGGTCTCATTTAAGCAATGTGCCTGTTTTATGGGTTGGAAGTAGGAACCTACCCATTATGTCATAGATGCTGTGTATGAATTATTCACTTTTTTTTTTTATTGATAAATCAGTAGGTGGAGTGCTAGATAAATTGTGTTGAAGGGGTTTTGTTCATTATCTACAGAACCCACATATATTGTTTTGTCTTAATTCTTATGGCTGTACTGTTGTTAGTGGGCTCATTAAGCAGGCGGCATTTCCATGTGTTACTTATGGTGGCACTGTTATCACTGTCATGTAAACAGACTGGCTATGAGAAATAATATATTAGCATAGGGCAGAAGCAACTCTCATTGACCATAATATTGGACCTTACCTCTACCCGAGATGAAAATTTAACGTCTGTTAACCTGATGGGTACCTGACATTCATCTAATTAAGAAGGGTAAATTGCAAATTACACTGTTGGGGGTGTTTGAATTTTACACCCTAAAGTTTCAAAATTTGGATTTTACCTCCTAAAATTTGGGGGTATTAGGATTTTACACTCCCAAATTTTAATACTTTAGGGTGTAAAATCTAAACACCTCCAAACTTAGAGAGTAAAATCCAAACACTTCTAAAATTTAGGGGGTAAAATCCAAATATAGAAATTTCATGGTGTAAATTCAAATACTCTCAAACTTTAGGGGTATAATTACCCAATTAAGAACCACAACGGTAAAAGTATTCCATGGATGTGGTTTCATATTAAACAAACTTTTCCTCTAATCCATTGCGGCAATTATATGATCATCTATGTGTATATTAATAACATTACTTGTTAAGTAGTTGAAAAAAGTCACATACTTGTTAAAAGGTCCATATGATTAAAAAAATAGGTGAACGACTGTTTAAATTGCCATATAATAGGTTGGAGGACTTTTTCGTATTATATTTCATTTTTTAGCAAACTATGATCTCTTCATTTTGTAATGATAATAAAGAAAAATGAGATTTCTTTATGGTATTGATAAAATTATCTTTCATCATTGATATCAAATGATGGGATACACTGCAATGATTAGTTTGGTGGAAAATAATGTCCTTTCTTATTGCTCGCATGGGGCAGCTTGTGAGCTCGGAGAAAAATGAGATTCTTCGTGATATTGAAAAATTATCTCTCTCATTGAAATTGAGTGATGAGATATACCATCATGATTAGTTTAGAGGAAAACTATGTCCTTGCATTCTTGAGGCTGCTAGTAAGGTCATATTTTTGTTACTATAATGGAGAAAAACAATGATACTGAAAAATTATCTTCCTCATTGAAACTGAATTATAGAATATACCATCATGATTAGTTTGGAGGAAAATTATGTCCTTTTATACTGCATTCTTGAGGCAGTTTGTAACCTCATGTTTTTGTTATTATAATGGGGGGAAAACGAGACTCTTCGTGATATTGAAAAATTATCTTTCTCATCAAAATTGAATGATGAGATAAACCATCATAATTAGTTTGGAGGAAAATTATGTTATTTTATATTGCATTCTAAAGGCAGCTTGTAAGCTCATTTTTGCTACTATAATGGAGAAAAATGAGACTCTTTGTGATATTGAAAAATTATATTGCTTACTGAAACTGAATTATGGGATACACCCTCCTAATTAGTTAGTAGGAAAATTATGTCCATTCATGTTACATTCTTGAAGCAACCCGTGAGCTCTACTTTTTGTAAGCATAATGGAGAAAAATGACTCTTCAAGATATTGAAAAATTATCTTATTTATATTGAATGATGGGTTACATATTTCTTAGTGATTCTAGAGTCGTCTTTTCAATGTTAAAAGTATTTGTGAGCTCCACATTTTTTTAAGTATAATGGTAAAAAATGAGGCTCTTCAAGACATTGAAAAACTATCTTCCTGGATTTATATTGAATGATGGGAGACAAATTCCTTAATGATTTCATATTCATCTTTACAATGTTAAAAGTAACTAGTCAAATTGTTGGACTTACTCAGCTACTCACTTTGCCTTTTTTTTTTCTCTCTCTTTTGGATATTTTAATCTAGTTTTACTAGTTCTTGAAACGTTGGTTTAGCCAATTTTGAAGTTGGACTTGTCAATGTTGTACACTCCCTCTCAAATGTTTTTCCTCCTAGTTTGTGACATCACTTTGTCTAGATTCTAAATCAATATGAATTGGAGCATATTGTGGAGGTTGTCTTTGAATGTAACTAATGAATCTCTGGAATAAAGCATTCTTTTGTGGTTAAAATATTTCATTTTCTCTTCTTTTCCTGTGCATAATGTACAAATATTCAAACCTTCTAGATTCTCACTTTAAATTTATTTGCGTGTAACATGCAAAAAGTAGCCATTTAGAGATTTTTTATTTTATTTTATTTTTATTAATGAGTCTTCTATTTTTTTTGGTCAGCATTTTAAAACATTTAACATAAAACTATAGTCAATGCCTTTTCTCTCTTGATGCACCTTTTGGTGTAGTAAAACTTAAACTTACCAATGCTTTTTGGATTAATTCAACTTTATATATTGGTCTAAGTCTTGGATTTGATTAGTACTAGTCTTCCACTATACACAAAAAAAAAAAAAAAAAAAAAAAAAAAAAAAAAAAAAGACTTATTTGAGTTTAGTATCATCTCACTAGATTAACAATTTAAATGTTTACCTCAGCACCCCAAACAATTTTTTTAATTAAAGTTTTAATAAGTTGCTTAACAACTGTAAACCTGTTTCTAATATGGAGATTCTAATTCTACATGGTGTAAATTTTTTTTTAAGCTCTTTTTGTTCATATCCCAAGTTTCCAACTTCTGCATTAATGGGTCAGTTTGATTGGGCCTCTCACAAAATAGTTCAGCCCTGTGGACTTGCCTAAATTAAGGAACCAATTAAGCAAATTTGACTGTTGTGTCCTCTATTGTCTTCAACTACAATGCAATAGGCAAGGTTTTGTCAATTGTCATAGTTTTTTCTGTTTTTTTGTGACTTATTTGGATTGGATTGGGTGGTTAGAAAATGAGTTTTTGACAGGTAGCAACTGTTGCCCGCATTGCTACAAAAAAAAGGGTTGCAATCTTTTTTTTATATGAAGTAATTATTTGTACGAAACCAATCATGATTCACCCTCTCATTTCATGCCAAGCTTGCCAATAAATCTTTCTTTCTTGTATTTATAATCAAAACTAGGGGGAAAAAAATAACGGAAGGTCATTTTTCCATATAAAATATTGGTTAGTCTTTAAAACTTGCCTGAACCTGGCCTCCACTTAATTTGAAGTCATTTTCAAAGAAGAAAAGATATTATTTAGAAAAGGAAAAGGCAAAAGAACAATTGAAAATTTGAGACTACGTGCCATAGTTGTCTTATTTTAATTTATTTTACAATATAAGATGGCTTGTTGAGTTTTCACCGGATCTTTCTTTCTAAAATGATTTGTTTATCCACATTTTGTTCCATTAGTAAGAGAGAAGCTGAGTTTAGGGTTGTTTCATGACCGGCCATACCCTTTACCACATATACATTTTCATGACTGGTTGTTGTTGTTTTTTATTTTTTTATTTTTTTTTTTAAATTTATTAAAAGTCAAAAGGGTCACTTTCTATCATATGTATAAAGGTAACGATATGGATATGATATTTATTTCTATTACTTGCATTCCTTGAACTCCTTACATGTACGAGGAGTTTATATATTAATTTATTTTGAGCTGAATTGGCACCTTCCCATGCACAAAGTGTTTGGGGGTCTAAAAGGGAAAGAGTTCGAGCTGCGGGGTTAGCAGCATGTTATAATTATTTTTCAAAAAAAAAAATATTTTGAGAAACTATGAGGGGTTTATTGTATGCAAAGCATTTCTATTTTGTTATTAGGGAAACTATAATTTTTTTCATCTTTAAAATATAATTTAAGTTTTATTTTTGTCCTTAAATTACTATGGTTTTTTATATGTTATCTTTTTGTCCCCTTTTGTTAAACTATATTATTTTTATCCTTAAATTATAACTTTATTAAAAAAGTTAATGAAAGTAGGTGGAAAGATGAAAATATAACTTTTTCAATATACAATAAATTTAAGGAAAAAAAGATTACTTTTGATTTAATTATTCATCTCATGTGAAGAAAACAAGAACTCCTTAAAAATAAAAAATAAAAGGCTTAATTTTTACCTATTTTATAACCCTAAGTGGCAGAGCGAAAATTTTTCCAATGGGCCGGGTTAAGAATAAATGTTAAAATGAAAAACTTTAATATTAGTCAAAAGTCTAAGAAAAAGGTAGCTTATATTAACAATCCACTTTTGACAATTTATGAATTAGTCTTAAGAGTTCTGTTGCTCAATTGATTAATACTTTTTAGTATTTTTAATGGAAACATCTAAGTTTCAAATCCCTCTCACTCCTAACTAACGAATTATGAAAAAAAAAAAAATTAATAGTGTCAAGGAAACAAATAAAAAATTAATGTGTCGTTCCCATAAAGCAAAAAGGAAATTAATGCTTGGATACTATGTTTATAAAGTAGATATTATACTTGATAGCAATTGGCTATTACTTTAAATAAAAATCTTCAAGAGCAATTGACGGAGATATGTAAGTTCAAATTCTCCCACTTCCAACTATCAAATTATTAGAATAAATAATAAAATAAAAACATGAAAATTGAAATAATCTTATTTGAATTTTCAAAATCAAAGTTTATAAAAGACGTTTGTGAGACTACTATTATTATTCACATTAAGCTATGTGCTATGAATTATAATGAAATTCGTAATCCATAATTATAGATTATTAATTATTAATTGAAGGAGAACATCACAAAAGCTATAATTAACTTAAGATATAGTCCTTTCTCACCAAAAAAATAAAAAAAAAAACTTAAGATATAGTCTATATATGTGTGTGTATTAATAGGCAAAAGTTAGAGAAAGTTCAATTAGAATTTAATTTTGTGCCATGTGTCAAAATTTATGTGGGAACCACTCCATAATTATCCACTTAAGTTTGTGCCACATGTCCACTTAAGTTTTCTAATCTTTGTGCTAAGTGAGTTCATGAGTGTAAAATACTAAAAATTTAATATTAATGAACTATAAAATTTAAAAAAAAAAATCACATATACTCAATAAAAATCACCACACGTTCTATCTTATTAAAATTAGAAAAAAAATGATCATAAGTAATATTAAATTTAGGTAGGAAATTTAATATGTGACTATTTACTTTTACTTTTTTATAAAATAATTTGATTAATTATTTATATTTTTATGCTAAAAATTGTGTTTAATTTTAAATGTATCTATACATATGCATGTGTTACGTGCTATTTTTTTTTTTTAATAATTTGACTAATTATTTATTTTTTATAATAAAAATTGTGTCTAATTTTAAATGTATCTATACATATGCATGTGTTACGTGCTATTTTTTTTTTTAATAATTTGACTAATTATTTATTTTTTATAATAAAAATTGTGTCTAATTTTAAATGCATCCATGCGTTTGCATAAATTACATGCTAGTTATTATAATATAAAAAAGTTATTTCTAAATTAGAACTAACTAGTACAAATAAAGGAGAGGAAAAAAGAAAGAAAAAGGGGCCAATAATAAAGAAGACTGTAATATTTATCAATCTCAATATAATTTAAATAAGTAGGGATACATATAGCCAGGGAGCCACCATAGCATAACCCTTTTACATTTTTTTTTTTTCAAATTATTATTTTGATGTAGTCTATTCTTTTCTTTTCCTTTTCTTTGAGGGTGGTTGGGGGTTAAGTTAGTCAATTCTTTTTAATGGAGTTTGGTTTTTAGAAAAAAAATTTATCGGTATGTTTAATTATTGTGAATAAAAATTGCTTTCCTCTTGTCCATTGAGAATTTTTGGTAAGAACTAGATAAACTATGTGTGGAAATGGTTTACGTAGCAATAGTAGATGAATTTGAGAGAACAAAGTAGCTTTAAGGCCTTAACATTTTGTTAATGGTATACTTAAGGGTTAAGTTGGTGTTCGATTTGCCTTTCCCCTCCATCAAGATCTTGTGATCTTGTATTCTTGTCCTACTTAGCTTATCCTTTACTTCTTAATAACCTGCCTGCATAATGCCTAGCCAAGATACACTACTCTTGGATTGATAACTTTCATTAATTGCAAGTTTGACGAGTATTGTTACTTTTTTGGTTCTATTTTTTTCTTCACATCTTTTCAAGGTCTAACAAGTTTAAACAAAGATGATAATGTAAACTACTTTGGGACTTTTTTTAGATGGATTTGCTTAACCAGTGTAACCCCTCACAT
Organism: Quercus tomentella; assembly: GCA_028535165.1. NCBI lineage: Eukaryota > Viridiplantae > Streptophyta > Magnoliopsida > Fagales > Fagaceae > Quercus > Quercus tomentella. The sequence continues at coordinate 45,876,875 of JAPQVY010000111.1, forward strand.
TATTCAAATTCACAAAAAGAAGAGCGAGGGCGAGAGAGAGAGAGAGACTATGTTTTCTTTTGTTGACATCCTTGCCATTTTTTAAGTTTTTAATTAACTGCCATAACTACCGGAACTTTTCGCATTACATGCTCTGCCTTTATTGACTCCTAATCTTCTTCTTCTTCTTCTTTTTATATCCTCTCTCTCACTCTCTTTCCCTATCTCTCTCAATGAACATAATTAATCTAATCTAAATTAAATATAAAAATAAAAAGTTGTTATAAGGAAGTGCAATGCCATGAACGCAAAAATGTTGACATTTCAAGTGATAAAGTTTTTTATTAGAGTAATATCACTTTTATATGACTCACTACTGATTTAAAATGTGAATACAAATCTTCTGTTCCATTTTTTGTTTTTCACTTCATATTTCATTGGTCACAATTAAACAAAAACTGAAAGAAATTAGAGGATTCAACAGAGAAATAAACTTATCATCTGTCATGTCAATAATTATGAAAAATTGTGCCACTAGATTTATTGCATTCTTGTCACGTTTGTTGTCGGCCTATATTACCTATTTGATCAGACAGCAGATTGTGACACTCACATGGCCCTCCAGTTAGAGCTCCATGAATAACCACATGTATTTACAAAATACATATAGAAGAAGAAAAGAATTACCATCACCATCAATTCCTTTCCCTTTAGGAACAGATTTCTTTCTCTTTTTCTCTCGCCATCATCATTATGATGGAAAATGTCTTGTAGGTAGGTCTCAAAATGCATTCCCATTTTTTTTAAATTATGATTCCAAGAAAGCAAAGCATGCAAGAAGAGCAATAAAAGCATTCTAACTACTCAATTGAAAATAGCAGAGGGAATCATTCTTGGTCTTCACTTTTTTTTCAGCTCTCCTTTTGATTCTGTATCCTTCATGATTTTAAGCCGTGTCTGTAGCAATGGGAACCATGTTCTAGAATGAGTTTCCATTGCTTGATATGAATCCAACGTAGTGACATACTAGAGTACTTTAATTTTCTTTTGGGCAGAAAAATGTTGCCAATTAGTTAAGTAAGAGTTTCCTAACTTGGAAAAACTATTAGAAAATAGATTATGTTATCTCTGTTGATAATTTTGGAAAAAAAAAATCCCCCCCGCCCCCCAACAAAGTAAGGCCTATTCGTTGTGAGAAAGGATGTCCTCTCATTTAAACCATCTAATTTCTTTTAATTTTAATCCAGAATTAATAAGATGCAATGCATTTAAATAATCCAATAGTCTTCAAATATCTAGGTAAAAGAAACAAAAATCAAATAAATGTCTCAAGTCTTACATCAAGACTAAAATTAGAGGGAATTAAATTGGAGATTTTATATGGGAGGATAAAACTTGGGTCCAATGTATAGTTGCACTGAATCCGTTAGGATAATAACACGTATTCATATTTGAGCACATGTCATTATTTCAATAAATCCAATGTATTGAACCCAAACCAAGTCTTATATGAAAGAAGATCTTATCTCATTTTTTTTAACTTAAAAATGTTGTCGTAGTTTCATTTTTTTCTTCTTCTTCTTATTTTCACATTTAGTTTATATGCATCTTTTAATATATATACAATTTTTTCTCTTGCTACAGACTACAGTTGTACATTTATAGAGTTTATTTTTAAAAAAATCAATAACTCATTTGAAACATTCTAAGATAATGGGACAAAGTTTCTCTTCTCTTAAAAAAAAAAAAAAAAAAAGGTTTGGTACTATCGAATCTGCTGAGGACACATGTTTCTCTGCCATCACGTGAACTAAATTAAAAGCTGCTGCGATGTACAAAAGGAACTGTATTACCGACATTAGTTTATAATCATGCAAACGGCGCTCTTAAAAACCTTAGCTATCCATTTAAAAAAAAGGTTTTGACATTATTTTTATAAAAAATAATAAGGTTGTTAAAATATTAAATTTTTTATAAAATTTTTTTTAAATGGATTGTTAACTATTATTTTAAGGACATTTATTAGTGTTATCATTCATTTTTTTTTTATTAGAAAAACATGATGAATTAACTATTATGGGCCTACTGTGTGTGTGAGGAAAACCTAATTCAAATTGTCTTTTCCAATTCACTTTGAACTTTACAATGGTGGACTATCCGATCCTTATTATTTTACTCCAAAACCCCAATTGGGTGTGATTAAGAAGAAACATTGTTTGTTAATGATTCGGTTATGTATAATTAATATGATCCTTGTTTTTTGGTTTATGTTTTCATTTTCATTTTTTTAGTTTATCATTCATCCTGGTCAAGCATGAGTTCTTATATTCTGGTCCTCGGGCTTCACAATTCAAAAAGTAAACCTGAATCAATTGTATGAAAAGGATAAGGTATCACTATCCACATGGCCTGTCTACATAGAGCACAAGGCCATGTTCGTTCCCTGCTTTTAAAATCAGTTTTCTGTTTTTAAATTCATAAACATAGACATACAATACAGAATGGTGCTATCAAATATGTTTTTTTTTCAAGCTTAAGGACATGATATTTTTCACACTATTGAATTGGTTTATTGGGATTGGTGTATAATAAAATGAGAGTCAATGATAAATTTTTGTTAAAATGATGTTACTCTAATTGCAATTTACTATTTTAATCAATTGTGGAAAAAAAATTATGAAAAGAGTTGTCCCTAATGATGATGAAAAAGAATCTTGATGAGCCACTCGACCAAATTGGAGATATGGAAGACTTGCAAAAGGAAATCACTCAATCAAAAGACTCTGGTGTGGTATCAATATAAGTTTCGCTAATTAATACTCACAAATCTAATATACTTAAAAATAAAATAATACACTCATTAAAAAATAAAATAAAATAATACAGTTTCTAAGATTTTTCTCTTATACCTTGGAGTGGGTGTGGCTTAGTGTTTATATGGTCATTTCTAACCCCTCCATTTATTGAAGTTAGGGCATAATAGGGGGCTATAACATTGATGGAAGGCGAGAATCTTATGATTTATGCCCATGACGGGAGATTGTAGGTTGGTTATCATGAATCACACACCTAAAAAAACCACACCTTTTCACATAAGGGTTCTTGTCCTTCCATCTTCGTCCTCTTTTTTAGTTAGGCGATTATGGTTGGACAGCTATGAGGTGGAAGTGTCCTTTGTAAATAGACGACTGTAGTTGAATGAACGATACTCATCATATCTAACATTACTTTTTTTATTAAAAAAAAAAACTATTTTGAAGGAAATGTCTTTGAAAACTATCAGTTTAAGGGAAGATTGAAATGATGTTTTTAACTTAAGAAAAGCATTACTATTATTTTAGATTTTGTGTTTGTAAGTTTTCCTTTTGGTTTTCTAAAAACAACTAAAAGAAACAGCCAAACGCACCTTCTCTTTTTCTAGTTATGAGATAAGGTTAGGTAAGATAGTTAGAAAGTCCAACATCACTCTCTTGTATGTTGTAATAGACCAACCAACAGATACATTTTTAATTGCTTTCACCTTCTCTCACTCACACACTCTCTCTGTCTCTCTCTTTCTTTATAGCATGCATATTTTCTTCGTACAAGGTTAGGCTTAGCCATAGAGAAACAAATATATATACAAAAAAGCAAGTGAATTCAAACTAGAACACGTCGAGCAAAACCATTCGTTTTCTTTCAAATTAAAACGCTCAGCGTGGCGTACGTACAATGATGAATCCTCAAAAGCTCTGCGTTGTCAATGACGAGGCATTCCTGGCCGCCCTTATCTCTTTCATTTCATCCTCATGGGAAATGAACAAGACTTTCTATAGGGAAAGTCGGAAAGATGACTAGTTCAATTCTATCTATAACAATTTCATTAGAAACATTAATATATATACAAGTACCATATAGTTTTTTATACACATCATTCATGGGCCCATTACTAAATGTTTAGTCATATTGCTTTTGTTCAAATTTTAGACTTTCAAAACACTTTGTGGGAGATCCTTCTATTTCTAAATGGAGCTGGTATAGTCTTCAGCACATTTTTATTTGTTTGTCAACTGAATAGACGTATGAATGTTAGTTAAAGTTTTCCTTTGAAACTCTATTATACATATACTGTGTGAGTGTGTGTTTAAACAATTTTAGGGGATGGATCTTTTTTATTATTATTATATATATAAAGGGTAAATAGTAGAGTACACCAATAGAATATTCTGGCCTGCTTGGAAAGAAGCAAGCTCTGCTTGTGATTCATGCATATATCTTACGTCAACCTATGAGAAAGGCACTTGTGTTGTGCCCTATCAACTCATGGAGAGCTACATGTAACCAAACCATCTGAGAAATTTCAACTCTGATAAGTGATAACCCCTCAACTTTTGCTTTAAGTGCAAATCAAAAGGCATTATTGAACAATTCTATAGCCAGATTTGGCAAAGCGAAAAAGACAAGAGAGCTTTGCAGCTGAGTTATAGCCAGATCAGCTATAGCCAGATTTTTATTTTCAATTGAGACGTACAGGTTCAAATTATCTCTCCCAAATACTAAAAAAAAAACTAAATTAAACAAAATATTATAAAAGAAAAGATGGTTAGAAAAAACTATATGTTAAGAATTTTTTTTTGGGATAGATAGATAGGGGAGAAAATGTAGGAGATGAGATTTGAATTACAAATATGAGGCAATATATATGAAGGATGTGATTGCTGATGGGCTGTCATTTGAACCCCTTGATTTGATAGGACTTGAATCTATAATATGTGTTCCATGTTAATTACTCTTTATTATCAAAATAAAGTACCAATGGAATTAGTAAATTGTTGTGATACAAATATTTGGTATGACATGCTAATAAACAAATTGAATTTGGCTCCCAAACATGCATATATGGTCGATTTTACATAAATGTATGATAGCTTGAACAATGATAGATTTTGACTTGTGCTGGCCCTCATTAATTATTCATGACCTTGGCTTTCTAGTCAGGTATCTATTGGTTTTGAAAAAGGAAAGATGGATCAATATTATTGGTACGTATAAAGTTTTCCAAATTTCTTTCAACCTAATCATGGAAAAAATGAAGCTAACCAAAATAAATAGTGTAGAGATTATGAATTGGAGAAAAAAATGTCAAATTAGTTTAAATACTCATTGGTGGAGGTAGTCTTTCAAACAAAAATTCTCTTATATTTCAAGTATTCCATTTTATGTTTCACAAATTGCAGTCTATGAGCCTTGTTCTTTTATTTAACCTAAAAACATTCAAAATAGACACATAACTTAATGTAGCTAGTAGTAAGTAGCTAGTAGCGTATAAAGTGGATCGTTAAGAGTGAAATATATGATTTTTAAATCTTGTTTATCTTTAGTGTTGACTCATAAAACTCTTTTCAACCCAATTAATGTTGCCTGGACTTGAAAGGTCGAATCAAAAGACTTTGAGACACCTCCTTAAATTTAGTGCAAGTGCCACAAGACCAAGAAAAATTATTAGGTAAAAAGTATCATAAAGGCATACTTTCTCCTCTCATATAAATGATGCGTCTTATTATGAATTTAATTAGTAGGACTTACCATTCATATAAGAGAAGGAAGTACGTATTTATAGTACTCTGAGAGTACACAACAATTTTCCTACGACTAAATGGTCATTAGTGGTATGAAAAATGTGGAAAAAAAACCATGATCAGTTCTGTCTTTTGGGCTTTCATTATCCTTAATTTAAGGGCATGTTACCTTTATTTAAGTATTGGGCGCCCAAATAAGTGGCCCAATATTTTATATTATAATGTTTATATTTGATTTTGGAACACTTGACAGACTTGAAGGAAACGAAAATCACATGAGAGATGTAGTCAAAAGTCGGTCATGTGATGAAGTTGACCATTCGACATACAAAATCTCTTCGCATCAATTTGTGGCGCTTTCCATGGATTATTAATCAACATCATCCTATTCCTACTACCTGTCTAGTAAATTCAGTTGGTGAACTGATACCTCGTGTATTGCATCTAATGCAATAGTTTTGGATGGTCGAGATTAAGAATTGAAAAAATCAACTTTCAATTCTAACAATTGAGTAAAATAATAACAAGAAGTTTTTAAAAAAAGGGTGTAGTAAGAAAAAATTTGTGAGAGCAAAATGGGATAATTATACTGATCCAAGTCAAATTCATGGAACATTTTTTTATCTTAGAAAGTAAATATAGTGAACTTCATTCATCAAAAAAGAAGAGAATAACCTCAAATTAACCTTTTTTTTCTTTTTCTTTTTTTGTAATTAAGAAAGTGGTGTTTTGGTTTTTGATTAGATATTCCACTCTCTCCTCATAAAATACCTCATAAACAATAAAAACCTATATGAGACACTCGATAAATACTATAAACCGATAATTTAGTAGTCGATAAAACTTAAGACCTCAAAATTTACCGCATCTTTCAAATCTCAAATCTATTAAATTCATCAATCAAGTGTCTTTAAATCTATTAAATTCATCAATCAAAGCGTCTTTAAATGAACTTTAAGAATCTAACCATTGTAGTAGTTGGCCTGAGTGGTGTCAATTAATTGCATGTGTTATCAATTTTTATAATATAGTTCTGAATCTTCTGAAATTTTTATTTATTTTTTGGTCCATCATAAATAAATTGTGAATATATATACATATATATATATATATATATCATAATAAGATATTTGACGTCATTCAAATATTGGAGTGGCAACAAATAACAATCCCCAATGTACGAATTGTTGGTTTGAAGTGGACAACGATTTTGAGTCCCACTATTGATGATACGAGCATGTTGAACCGAACCCACTCTGCGAATGTGCATGTGCGCATGTGCATGCAGTTCCTTCGCAAGAGCAAAAGGGGAGAGAGGAAGAGAAAAAAAAAAAAAAGTACTTATTATATTCTATCTTCATCATTTTTCTTTTTGTATAAACTCATGATATTCTTTCTTTTTCTTTTTCTTTTTTAATGTCATTAGAAAAAGCCAATGCTCTTTTTCATAGATTTGTTGCACAAGTCTTTTACTACTGCACCAGCTGGTCCAGAGTCCTAATATACATATAATATTAGGCCTTTGAATTAGAATCTTTGGAAGTGATGGAGTGGGTTGAGAATATTATTTCTGCTCCATGCAAATTTCTTGATCCCCTGCAGATTAGGTAATAGTTACTATAATTTTTTTTTTTATTCTTATAGGTAGGTAAAGGATGAGAAGAGAGATAAGGCTATTGTTTATACGCCTAATTATTATATTTAATTATCTTTAAACAAAACGATTTGGCTTGAATTTGGTACGCTGATGAACTTTTTAAGATGATGACACATATATATCCTAACACATGTGGTCATTTTGGTGAATTTAGTACACTCGAATACTTAATCCAAGTTGATTACTATACATATTTTTAAGCAAAACGATTTCGCTTGGATTTGGGTTTACTGAACTTATCAGAATAATGACACACGCCACTATTTTAAAGAATCGATTGCACTCACTTGACCTAAGCTTTATTCCAAACAAAATTGGCATGACTCATCTCTCCCACTTGTTAGGTATTTTTTTTGGATGAAAAAAAAGTGGTAAGCGAAAGACTTGTTAGGCACCATTATACTTCCTTATTTTATTTATTTATTTTAATGATCGATAATGTAATCTTCTTTCGGGAAAATTCTGATAGCATAACTTTGTGTACAACTTTGTATACAACTCGTCCACGTGATGAGTTGTAGTTGGTGGAAGGGTGACCCACCATCATCCCTCCACCAATCACAACTTACTATGTTGACGAGTTATGCACAAAATTGTACATAAAATTGTGGCATCAGAACCACTCCTTTTGTTGTTTGGCATAGAATCAATGCACTCTTTGAATGCATGAAGATTCGGTGACGGTTGCTACTGTCTTTTACGGTTGCTACTGTTGTTGGTATTGTATCAGTACAAAACTACAAACTTAATCAATTCATTTGACCAATACCACGTGTAATTCATATCCTGTGCAAGAATTGACATTGTTTATTATGTTGTTGGTCTGACAGAGAGGGACGTGGCACATGTCGGTACCACCATATAGATATCAAAGTCTTGTCTTATGGATTTAATTTTAATAAAAAACTATGGGCATATTATAACGTATGATGAACCCCTCTGACCTTTATGTGATTTGATCAGACTATTCAGCAAACAAAAGATTTTGTCACAGTGGTGAAGCATGATCTTTGCTTGTGAAGCACGATCTTATGACTGACACAAATTGGAGTGTGCGGATTAAAAATTGGAAATAATTTTAGATATACAGTCAATCCCACGTCTAATTTTGCATTTTGCTTACTTACTTATTATGCGGCTGTCAGTGGTGGCCATTGCTCGTATTTTATGTCTTTTGTAGATCGTCACTCTAAATTGATTACTCACAATAGTACAAATCAGTAACTTGTAAAATTGGGTACGAGAATAGTTGTTTAAACTAAAAAATAGGTGGCATTCGCATTAAAAAGTAATGAAGGTTAATAAACAAAAGAAAATGCTAGATTGCACTTGTTAGAAAGGAGTTGAGTTGGGAAGTAACAAAAAGTAAACTAATAAAGAAATACCTTTTAAAATAAACGTTGCTCGACCTCCTAAAAAAACAAGTCAATTGCAATAAAAAACCTCACCTTAATCAAAACACTTTGATACTCGTTAACCAAACCTTTAAACAAATATTTTTTAAACTGAAAGTACTATGCAATTTACTTACTTATTATGCGACTGTCAGTGGTGGCCCTTGCTGGTATTTTATATCTTTTGTATATCGTCACTTTAAATTGATTATTCACGTTCGTACAAATCAGTAACTTGTAAAATTGAGTATGAGAATAGTTAGTTAAGGTTAATAAGCAAAAGAATATTTCAATGGATGCTGGATTGCACTCGTTAGAAAGGAGTTGAGTTAGGAAGTAACAAAAAGTAAACTAATAAAGAAATACCCTTTTAAATAAAAGTTGCTCGACCTCCCAAAAAAAAAAAACTCACTTTAATCAATGCACTTTGATACCCGTTAACTGGATCTTTAAACAAATACTTTTTAAACTAAAAGTGACTTGACTTCCTATAAAATGTCAATTATTTATATTATAAAATTCAACATGGCAAATTCCTTAAGGCACTGATTAACCAACTCGTTAAAAATTTTGATCAATGCACATGTAACGGTTACATTGTTTATTTTTATTTTTATTTTTTCCTTTGAAATGGAGCACTCATAGTTAAATACATTCAACACTTTAAAGCATCATTAGAAACACAAACATGTTTAAGAACGTGACAAGTTTTTATTAGAACATTATCAATCAAAATTTGTAAAATAATACATTTTAAATATTAATTATTTAAAATAGAACAATTTTTGAAGTTATTTGGAGAATTAGCATTTTTTCTATTTTGGAAACACAATTTCCTAAATTTGACTCCATAATATTTTAAGTGAAATTGTATTTTGAAAATATGATTTCAAAAAAAAAAAATGACAAGATTTCAAAATAGTGCCAATTTAAATAATTATTATAATAATATTATTATTTACAATTTTTTCCTTCCACTTTTCAAAGTGATATACACAATAAATTTTATAATTTTTTTTCTTCACAATTCATTGAGTAGTATTATGATTAGTGCGACATTACTCTCAATGAGGCTATCACTGACATCATTTTTATTATATACAAATAACAACCTGTCATCTCAACAGTTATTAAAAATATTGTAAAACTTGTTGTTTCATTACTTATATTACATTTACATAACTTATCACTAAGATTATTTTTATAATGCAACAATCACAAATCACAATAAGATACGTGAACAATTCTGAAAAAAAAAAAAAAAAAGAGTAAAAATTTATATCACTAAATTTATTAAACTCTTTTAAGTTTGCTTGTTGTATGCAACTAAAATTAACAAAAGTTTTTAGCTATTTAAGTTTTATTTAATTGAATTTTCTAATTTTGTTATTGTTTAAAATAAATAACTGAAGGAGATGAGTGTAAAAGACTCATATAAACATTTATTCTAAACTCACCTTACTATATAAATTACATGTATGTATAAGGTTTTGATGTTCAAAAATGAAAATTTTAGTCGAGAATTTTGTACTTTAATGTTTTTTAACTAAAAGAATCATGATTTATCCCACATTCTCTTGTTTTTGTAACTATCAAAATTAAGAAGGAAATAATGAAAAATATAAAGTGCATTTGTAATTTGAGAGTTGTGATACATAAGGACATAGTTGTCAAATCGTGAATCGTATCGTGAATCGATTTTTTATTTTATTTTTTGTATCATGTATCATATCGAATCGTGTATCATAAGATACAAAAACACCTAATAAAATTATAAAATAATTATAGATATACATATATAAAAGATATATTCATTATAAATTCAAAATATATTCAACTAATTATATGACCAAGTTAATTTGAATGTGCATATTATAAACATAAGTTAAAAATACCTCATCCCATCCCAAACTCGACCTACTCCACTTGCGTTTTTCTCAATCCGAAAAAGGGACGAGACACTGTGGCAGCTTCAGGAATTTTTTTTTCCAAGATAGTCATTAAAAAACTTAAGTTAAAAAACTTTTAATAAAAATAAAACTTGAATATATTAACATCACAAAAAAAAAAAAAAAAAAAAACACAAATACATAAATTTTTAAAATTTTCTTTCACAAGTTTTCTTATTTTGAAATCGTTATGTGATTTGGTAGCTTCACTATCAATGTTATCAGCTACATTTTTTTTCAATATATACAACCAATCAATCATTAAACTATTGATCTCCCATTCAATTTACCAACATATTGCCTAAATAAGTAACAATATAAACAAAATGCATTATCTTTTTGAAAAAATGTATCACATAAATCAACAAATTCGGCTAAAAACTAAATCAAGTACTAACAGACTAGCTATTTGAAAAGTGTGCATTTTTTTATTAAAAAAATAGTGATTTAAAAAATGTCCTTTGAAATTAAACACAATTTTAAAAAATCACAATTAAACATTTAATTTGAGCTTTTAGACTAATTTGTTTGTTTGGGGAAGTTTTAAGAAGTGTTACGTCTATAATATTTTTGCAATACTTTCACAACAGAATTTAGGTAGTAAGTTTTTACTAGTTCTAATTTGAACCTACTGCTAAAATTATTTTTTTGTCCATCAGTAAAAACCTACTACTTAAAATTTGTTATGAAAATATTGTGAACATAACATTTCTTGTAAATTTTTGGTTTAACATTCAACATACCAAAAGTTTGAAGAGGTTAAATTTTATTTTAACGGGCTCAAATTGTTATCAGGATGTTCAAGTTTATTTTTTTTAAGGGTGGTTAAAGACCCATATTAATTTAAAATTTAATTTTTTAAGATACATAAAAAAAAAAGAAAAAAGAAAAAAAAAAAGGGTTATGGCATCTTACGAGACACCCCAAATCAGACGTCAGCCATCTTCCCATCTATGGTCTATATAGGTTATGGCATGAGCCCAACCCTCATCATAACAATTCTCTAAATTCAAGTATGATAATAATAATAACACTAATAATAAAAAAAGGGAAAAAAAAAAGAAAAAAAAGAAAGAAAGAAAGATAATATGATTAAAGTAATGTTGTCGGCAGAGTTGGGTTTGGTAGGGTGAAGCAGCCGTACGTATGAACGGTCAACCGTCAGCGAGGGACCCACTGTAACCAACAAAGATGGAAGAAGCACGTGTATCTAACGTGGCAAACTGTCATAACCGACAATAACCGTGACCTCGTCCTCTCTGCCTCGAGTCATGTGTTGCTCTAATCCCTGATGCGACAAAACTTAGACACGGACTAATGTCTTTTTGTTTGTAATTTTTTATGAAACCATACCTAATTATTTCAAAACTCCGGCAACTTTTGTTTTGTATATATTTTTTTTTAAATTTATGTTACTTACGTATGATTTTATAGCATATATTACTAAACCATTTTATGGCATATATAATTTTATGAAAAAAAAAAGAAATGAACTAATTTTTTAATTTTCTTTTTCAATTTTTCATAAAATTTTCTTAATGTATGCTATACATTAATCAGATTCTTCAATATTTAATTTATTTATGCTATACAAAAATTAAATTTGCCTAAAAGGAAATTGGGGTTGTCAAAGATTTAACCCTTGCGAACAAACCAAACAAACAATCGGTGGAGAAAATACTTTTTATTATTATTTTTTTGGTTGTTGATAATAAAAGATATTAGACATTTCACATGTGAATCAATAGATAGCTCTAATAAAAGAGGCTAATATTTGAAACACCTTATTATTATTTTTTATAGGAGTATTTGGACTTTTATTGATCAAATGAAAAGATAATACATCATTTGAGAAAACATGTTTTAAGAAATAAGAGCTCTCTTCGATAAAGTAACATAATACTCAATATTCTAAGCATTTTTGGCTAGCAAGTAAGCCGTATGGTTACCCTTCCTTCTCATATATATGTGAAACTTGAAAAATGCAAATATCAAAGGGCTAAAGAAGAAAGACCATGAACTACCGATGCTATAGAAGATGGAGTAGGAGACTTTCCAGCAATTGCATTTGAGACCACTCGAGAACCATTATTGGATAGTTTAGTTTTTTGGGGCATTGAACCTGTTTGAATGCTAACATGTATCAAATAGTTTTTAATCCTAATTGTCTCAAATTCTCTGAAACTACGTTCTCTCCTTTTCTTTTCCAGCATTTCCCCATTAATGAACTACCATCTGTTTCAACTTTTAAGTTCAATGAGGATGAAACCTAAGCCCCTGCGGGAAAATTCATCATATAGGATAATTAAGTTGGTTACTTTTTGTCTTGTTTATGTAAAGGTATTGTCCTCCAATGCTCTTGTGTTAATAAAGAATTTTGTTTTCCCCGATCGTCTCCTCCTTTGTTTTTGGTTCCCAATTCGTTGCTGATTTGATTTTTTTTCTTTCTTGCCACATGCAAGAAATGATCATATGAATATCTCATTACCAATAAAAATGACATCAAAGGATGAAAACCTGACTACCCTATCTTTAGGTTTGTGTTTGGTCTAAGATGCTAGTGACTTTACAATTCATTCAATTAGGAGCTTTTACAAATTAATGGATAGGATTAGTAGGTTACTGTATAATCACATCAAGGAGGAAAACCTAACTAGCAATTTTTAGGTTTGTTTTGACTTTTCTAAATTGTGAATGTTTCCTTACATTGTCACTAAGCTACTTTGAGTTAGAATTTCATTTAAGAATCTTATGAATTTTTTTAATAATTAATATCATTTATCTCAAAATTTGTGTACAAATTGCAAATAAGTACAAACCTAATTATATAAAGAGAGCTCATCTATAACCACGTGAAGGCTCCCCTCATTTTAGCATTTCTCTCCTCATGGTTTGATAAATATTTCCCCGAAATCACGGATTTTGAAATCTGTACCCTACCAAACCAATGGGCCAACCATGTAAAGAGAGATGATAAAAAAGAAAACAAAGGTAAATAGAAAAATATTTTCCTAATCCTTGTGGGAAGAGCAGGTAAAAGGAATTATTAGTATTATACATTTTTCACTTTTTTTTAACCTCAATTTTTGTTCTGTTATATTGTTATTGATAATTTTATATATAATAAAAGGAATAAGCAAATTATTGGTGAGTTGGGATTTGGTAGAAAAGTGCACGGGCATTTGATATATAGTTCCTTTTAGAGTTGGTAAGGAAAAGGAGTAGGTAGATTATATAAGAAAAAAAAAAAGCAAAAATGAAATGAAATGAAAATAAATATAATTTATTTTCACACTAGTTTTATGTCCGTGCGATGCACGGCTTAATAAAGAATTATATATAAATTTTTAAAAATATAAATTTTTTGATAATATAATTAAATTTAATAACAAATAAAATAGTAAAAATATTTTATAGATAGTGGCAAGTTTTAAATTTCTAAAAGCTCTTAATAGTAAATGTGCGTTGCACGGTTTTAATCATAAAATTATAATATGAATAATTTTATTTGAGGAACACTAATTAATGATTGGAGAGAAATGCTATATTCGATCAGACTAAGACATAACTTTTACTTGTTCAAATAAAAATTAAGGCAAAGTAGGGTGAGGAACAACAAATAATAATTATAACATACCAGCATAATAACATTTATATTTAATTATAGTGACTCGCTTGCATCTCAAAGTGTCAAATTAATATCAACACTAAACATGCTAAGATGTTTATGTTAATTAATGTAAATAAGCATAAAATTAATATCAACATCTAACGGATTCAGATCTTCTAGATATCCTAGGGTACTCTACTAATAGATTTTTTTTTAAATCCTAACCACTCTTTTATGATTTAAAAATCTAGATTCTGCCATATTAACATTCCACTAACAATACTCTTAAAATAATAAAATAATGTTGCAAACAAAACAATTAAGATTATTGTTAGTGGAATGCTGGCATGACAAAATCTAAACCATTAAATCATTAAAAAATGGCTAAAATTAAAGGAAATCTGTAGTTGCACGATTTTCCTGGCCCAAATCTTATTGATCTGGCCTTGGCCCAAAGCGCAACCCACAATAGAAATTTGTAGAGGATGGGTCAAAGAACTTCGCCTCAGTGAGCCTGTTCGGTCTTGTACATGGACAATATAGTTGCAGAAAAATAAAAACACAAGAATGGATCTCCACGTGTGATTCTATTTCTCCCGTTCTTAATACAGTTTTTCTCCCCCTCTCTTTGGGGGATTTCACTACATTATATAGTTCCTCTCCTCTCATCTCAACCTTACACTTGTCGATCATCTAAACATCTACTTGAGCACCTGTCCCATCAGACGCCCCCATTTCTCCCTTTGTGAGTTGTAGAGGCCAAGGTGGTACTGTTCAGGGGTCTTTTCCTCATTAATGCGGCCAAGAGGATGGTTGGGGCGCAATTAATGTGGTGGTGGCAGCTTTCCATGAGATATTTTGGATTTTATTCGTTTTATATGTTGGGAGGATGGACTGAAATGGATGGGGAGAGTTCCTCGTATGGACTTCGTGATGTCCGAGGAGGAGTTACTCCTCGGACAGGTTTCCATGGCGTTATTGGGGTTGAGTAATGCTTCATATGTGGTTTCTCTTCGGCAAGGACGCTCCTCGGACGGGCCTGGATTTGGAATAGCCCATTATTTTTGGGCCGGGCCCCACAATAGCCCCTCAAAACTCCGGTTTTTATCTCCTTCCGAGGAGAAAAGCGGGGTTTTGATGTTAGTGAGAGGGTGGAAATAAGGAGAGCTTGGGGCGCGCGTGCGGACCGTTACTTTTGACGCGTTACAATTTACGAGGCGTGGTCATTAACTTCCGGAGGCGTTATGTTCCCTCCATCCAACGGTGTGGCGTGGATCGAACGGCCATCGTTTCTTCTCGTATTTTTAGGCAGGAATGATCTTTTCTCTCTCCTCCCGGCTATATAAGACGTCAGAGGGGTTCAGTTCTTTTTGTCTGCATTTCGTAAACCTCAGAGGCTTCCAGAGAACTCCATCGAACCCCAGAGACATACGAATACTTGCGCCCGTTAGGCCTCCGTAGCCGTCTTTCGTGAAGCGTTCCTTCCAGGAGAGATTTCCAGGCGTCCCACTGAGCGTTTTGCGAAGGTACCAATACATTTCGTTCATTTCGCCGTTTCAATTCCCTCCTCGGACTCTACTTTTATTCTCAGTCCTTACTTTCGTTTCCCCAGTTCAGTTTAGATGGGTAGATTTGAGAAATTAGTAAACACTCCAGCCGCTATGGAGGCCTTTAGGGCTAAATACCACATTCCCCCGGGGGTTGGGTTGCAGTACTGTCCTCTTGAAGGAGTATTGACAGAGAGAGGTATGGGAGAAGTTTTTATCCCTATGATTGCTTTTATAGAGGGAGGGATGACACTTCCCATGCGTAGGATTACAAGGGACTACCTGTTCAACCATAGGTTGACGCCGTATCAGTGTGCCCCGAATATGTTCAAGATACTAGGCTGTGTAGATGTCTTAGACGAGCGGATGAATCTAGGCCTTACTTGGCACGATGTGGCTTATCTGTACGAATGTCACCGCCTCGGGGATGATGGGTATTATCTTAAATCCCGGAACGAGGACGTTAGGTTGATCTCTTGTCTCCCAGTATCCAATAAAACCGTGAAGAATGACTTCCTTATTGTTTCTGGGGAGTGGTCCGACGGTATTCATTGTCCAACTCGGGCAGGAACCCCAGGTGCGACGTTTTTAGGATCGGTCCTTTTTGGGAAAGGATTTAGTATTGAGGGTTTATCTTTCTTGCTTTCTTTGTAATTGGAAAATTTCATGAACTAACCCCACTTTTCTTGGTTGCTTGCAGATAAAGTTCACGTCGCTCCTCGGCTAAACTTTGTGAACGTGCCAGCGTTGAACTACCTTCTTAGGTCGGAGATTTACGTTTCCAAGGACAGACAGTTGCGTGCGGCCCATCTGGTTCTGGGCTATCAACCTTTGAGCACCTCTTTCCAGGCTATCGGCCACGCTATAAGGGCTGGCAGTCCGAGGTTGGCTAGGATTGACGTGTCCAAGGACGGGTTCCTAGCTAAACACGATCTGCCACCAGTTGTGTTGCCTGGTGTTAGAAATCCCTACTTAGCAGAGCAGCTACCTCCGCCAAACGAGCCTGGTGTTGCCGTTCAGGTTGAAGAGGAAACTGAATCATCTCGTCTTTCCCTTGAGGAAGAGATAGACGAGTTTTACTTTGAGGAGGAAGTTCAGCAAACCACTTTGGTGGAACTTTCCGGTCCTGAAGGAGAGCGGGACCGTCATTCTGCAGTTGGCGCTCCTTCCATTGTTATCTGCTCGGACGATACTTCGGACGAAGAGACAGAGCCCATGGCAGGAAAGGGAAAGTCTCTGAAGGAGTTGATGGCCCCCCGAGGGAAAGGCCAGTCATCGAAGGGACCACCTCCTTCACAAGTCAAAACCCTTCCTCCTGTTGTCCCTCAGGGCATTTCGGAACCTGGCCTTAAGGCTATTCCGGACCTGAAGAAGAAAAGACCGGTTGATACCCCTGAGGAGGGCGAGGTGGCTGCTCAGCCGACCAAGCAGCAAAAGACTGCTCGTGCACCAAGGAGCAGAAGGGGCAACTCCTCGGAGAATCGGGACGAGGAGAGCCTTGCGGAGGTACGAGCTGCCCCGCGTGTATGGAGCCCTAAGTTGGAGCTGGATGGGGTGGCCATCCCCTATAATGCTTCGGTCCGAGAGTACAACCGAGGCCGGGCAGGGTATGTGGCCGAGGCTTTAGAGCAGCCCCTACTCCTTCCTCGGGATATGGAGGCTTATAGGCGGTTCTCTCAGCCCGAGATCTTCCTATCCCTTAAAAGGGACCTCGCAATGGTAAGTAACCCTTCTACTGCTTCATTAAAAGGGACCCCCTCTTCTTTCTTTTTTTTTTTTTTTTTTAAAGCAATCTTGTTTCGTTCGTAGATTACTCAGCAGGTATTTGTGGCTGAGGAATTCTGCCGAGGTAATCGTAGTCGGGCTGACGCTGAGACCCAGGCTCGGACGGAGATGGAGAAAGCCTTAGGGTCCCTTAAGCACGATCACCTTAAACTCACGGACGAGTTCAAGGAGTCGGAGAAACTGCGCAAAAGTGCAGAGGCTGGTTTGAAAAGTGCCGAGACCCAGGCGGAGGACCAGCGCAAAGAGCTGTACTCGACACAGATTAACCTCGCTACAGAGAGGCAGGCAGTGCAGGATCTCAAGACTGCCCTGCAAAAAGTCGAGGATGAGCTAAGGCGAGTCAAAGAGGAGGCCCAGCTAATCCGAGAGTCTGCAGAAGTTGAGAAGAATGCTGCTCGCCAGCTCGGGGCCGTAGAAACGGAGGCGAGGCTCTCCGAGGAGATCCCCGAGGTGTGCAGGGATTACTGCAGTATTTCATGGGCTCATGCTCTCGATGCTGCAGGAGTTCCTGCGGATTCGGCACTAAGACTGCCCGAGAACATCTTCTATCCTCCGGAGATCCGAGAGAATCCTGATGACGCCCAAGTGGCCTCAGAGCAGGACCTGGCGGCGCCTGATGCCGTCCTTGTGCCTGATATGGCGAAGGATCCCGCCGCAGACTCTACCATCGAGGTTCCTCCCCCTCAGCCCGAGCAGAAAGAAGATCCTCCTATTAAGGCTTAGCCCTTTAGGCTTTTGATCTCTGTACCCCTCTTTTTTTTTTGAATGTGAGTCGTCCTATTTTTCCATTCTTCTGTAAGGACGTCTCTTTCTAATGTACTCGGAATATTAATATAAGATGTTCGCTTTGCTTACTATGGATGTATGTCAGTAGCGCTCTTTTTTTTTTAAGTATTTGCAACGATGTAGATATAGGCAAATAGCCAAAATAAAAATGGGTTTTTGGGCTGCGCATTTGAGGGTTGCGATGGTGCCAGACTGCGCGCACGTATTAAAACGATTTCCTTTAAGTAATAATCTCCCAATCTATCATAAGTAATAATTTCCCCTAAGTCTGTGGTCCGAGGAGCCATGCAGGACTTGGGTTCTGTTTAAAACTATGAATAGTTGCCTTAAGTATTAATTTCCCCTAAGTCTGTGGTCCGAGGATCCATGCAGGACTTAGGTTCTGTTTAAGACTTATAAAAATTGTCATGAGTAATAATTTCCCCTAAGTCTGTGGTCCGAGGAGCCATGCAGGACTTAGGTTCTGTTTAAAACTATGAATAGTTGCCTCAAGTATTAATTTCCCCTAAGTCTGTGGTCCGAGGAGCCATGCAGGACTTAGGTTCTGTTTAAGACTTATAAAAATTGTCATGAGTAATAATTTCCCCTAAGTCTGTGGTCCGAGGAGCCATGCAGGACTTAGGTTCTGTTTAAAACTATGAATAGTTGCCTTAAGTATTAATTTCCCCTAAGTCTGTGGTCCGAGGATCCATGCAGGACTTAGGTTCTGTTTAAGACTTATAAAAATTGTCATGAGTAATAATTTCCCCTAAGTCTGTGGTCCGAGGAGCCATGCAGGACTTAGGTTCTGTTTAAAACTATGAATAGTTGCCTCAAGTATTAATTTCCCCTAAGTCTGTGGTCTGAGGATCCATGCAGGACTTAGGTTCTGTTTAAGACTTATAAAAATTGTCATGAGTAATAATTTCCCCTAAGTCTGTGGTCCGAGGAGCCATGCAGGACTTAGGTTCTGTTTAAAACTATGAATAGTCGTCAGGGGACCAGCAAGCAACGGATAGTCATGAAAGAAAACATATGCTAAGCCATTCTTATTAATAATAATATCTTCTGAGGTTATTTACATTCCATGGTCGAGGTACAGGCTTTTCATCCAAATCTTCTAGGTAGTAGGCGCCTATTCCGGCCACGGATGTGACACGGTATGGTCCCTCCCAATTGGGCCCCAACTTGCCCCAAGAGGGGTTCTTCGCGCTGCCAAGAATCTTCCTCATCACGAGGTCACCTGGACCCAGAGGCTGCAGCTTGACGTTAGCATCGTACCCTTGTCTCAGCTTCTGGTGATAATAGGCCATATGAATCATCGCTTTTTCTCTTCTTTCTTCGGCTAGGTCCAGACTCCGTTCCAATAAACCGTCGTTATCGTTTGGGGTAAACGATCTAGACCTCAGTGTGGGAAAGTTGTTCTCGATCGGGAGCACGGCCTCAGCCCCATAAGTCATCGAGAAGGGGGTCTCACCGGTCGATCGTCGCGGCGTCGTCCGATAAGTCCATAAGATGTGGGGGAGTTCCTCTACCCATCTCCCCTTTGCCTCGTCTAGTCTCTTCTTCAGTCCGTTCACTATGACCTTGTTCACGGCCTTGACCTGCCCATTTCCTTGAGGGTAGGCGGGGGTGGAATATCGGTTAATGATTCCGAACTCGCGGCAATACTCCCTAAAGTTCTTACTGTCGAACTGCAGACCATTGTCGAAAATGAGTGTCCGCGGAGTTCCGAAGCGGGTGATGATGTTCTTCCAGATGAATTTCTGGGCGTCCACGTCCCTGATGTTGGCTAAGGGTTCAGCTTCCACCCATTTAGTGAAGTAATCAGTTCCGACTATTATGTATCGCTTGTTCCCCGCAGCTTTGGGGAAAGGTCCGACTATATCAAGGCCCCATTGTGCGAACGGCCGTGGGCTAGAGAGGGGGTTGAGAACCCCTCCAGGTTGGTGGATATTCGGGGCGAATCTTTGGCACTGGTCGCACTTCTTAGCGTATTCTTGGGCCTCTCTTTGCATGTTCGGCCACCAGTACCCTTGGGAGAGTGCCCTGTGCGCCAGCGACCTTCCTCCGGTGTGGCTTCCACAAATCCCCTCGTGCAACTCCTCGAGTAAAGATTCGGACTCTTCTGGATGCACACAGAGTAGGTACGGTCCAGAGTAAGAGCGTCGATATAGTTTGTGGTCCTCTGATAGCCAGAACCGAGGAGCGTTCCTGCGTATCTTCTCGGCTTCCAGTTTTTCCTCCGGTAAGAGGTCGTTTTGGAGGAAGCTCTTTATGGGGTCCATCCAGCTAGGACTTTTTCTGATCTGATGGACCTGAGCCGGGTTTCTGCCAACGGGACTTGCCTGTGCCAGATCTTCAACAAGGATCATTCGCGGCAGATTATGCGCCGAGGACGAGGCGAGAGTGGCCAGCGAATCGGCATGGGTGTTTACGCTCCTGGAAATGTGCGTCAGACTGAAGGATTCAAAACTCGTCTGTAGCCGTTTGACTTGTCCCAGATAGTCTTGCATCCTAGTATCTCGAGCTTCCAGCTCACCCATCACTTGTCCGACAACCAGTCTGGAGTCCGAGAACGCTTCTATCATTCTTCCGCCCAATCTTTGAACCATCGTCATCCCTTGAAGTAAGGCTTTGTATTCGGCTTCATTGTTCGTAGCCGAGAATCCGAGCCTCAATGATTTTTCAATGGCGGCCCCGTCCGGGGATATTAAAACTATCCCAACTCCTGACCCCCTCTGGTTAGCTGCGCCATCTACATAGACCTTCCAATGCGTGCTCCTCCCTGTTGAAATCGCACCAACCGACTTTCCATCCATGTCTTTATTCTCGGTTATTGTTTCTATAGAGGGCTCAGCAAACTCCGCTACCAAGTCTGCGAGGACCTGTCCTTTGATAGAGGATCTGGGCATATATTTAATATCAAAGGCCCCCAAAAGCGCACTCCACATGGCGATCCTTTCGGTGTAGTCAGCGCTTCGAAGCACTGCTCGGAGGGGAAGCTGAGTTAGAACGATGACCGTGTGCGCCTGAAAGTAATGAGGAAGTTTTCGGGTTGCATGCACTATCGCCAGAATTGCCTTTTCTAAAGGTAGGTATCGCACCTCGGCCTCATGTAGTGATTTGCTCACATAGTACACCGGTCGCTGCACCCTATTATCATCCCATATCAGTACCAGGCTTACAGCGTGGGGGGCTACGGCGATGTAGGCAAACAGCACCTCATCTGCCTCAGGGCTGGACATGATGGGTGGTCGGGACAGGTAGTCTTTAAGCTGTTGGAAAGCCTGAACGCAATCCTCCGACCATTCGAACTCTTTCCACTTGTTTATCAGGAGATAGAAAGGCCGACATCGATCCGCCGATCGCGATATGAACCGGTTCAAGGCCGCAATCATGCCAGTGAGCTTCTGTACTTCCTTCGGATTCCGAGGAGCCTGTAGGCTGTTAATGGCTTTGATTTGGTCGGGACTTACTTCTATTCCCCTGTGGGTGACCATATACCTCAGGAATTTCCCAGACCCGACCCCGAATGAGCATTTGGAGGCATTCAGCCGCAACCGGTGCTCCCTTAATATAGCGAAGATTGTTCCGAGGTCCTTCACGTGCTCGGACACCCTTTTACTCTTCACGACCATATCGTCTATATAAACCTCAATGATCTTGCCCAGTTGTGGTTCAAACATCCGAGTCATCATCCTTTGGTAGGTCGAGCCTGCGTTCTTTAGCCCAAATGGCATCACCTTATAATGATAATTTCCGATGGGCGTCATGAAAGCCGTTTTCTCTTGGTCCTCTAGCGCTAGGGGTATCTGATGATAGCCCTGGAAGGCGTCCAGGAAGCTCATTCGAGGGTGCCCCACGGTTGCATCCACTAATCGATCAATTCGGGGTAGGGGGAATGGGTCCTTTGGGCACGCCTTGTTCAGGTCCGTGAAGTCTACGCAGACCCTCCATTTCCCTGTCTTCTTCTTTACCACCACAGTGTTTGCCAACCATTCCGGGTAAAAGACCTCTTTAATAGCCCCTGCTCTTTTTAATTTTGCCACTTCGTCTTTCACGGCACTAGCATGTTCCTTTGAAGGGCGTCGGGGTGGCTGCTTCTTCGGAGTGGAAGAGGGGTTGACGTTCAGGTGGTGACAAATAAGGCTAGGGTCAACGCCCGGGGCGTCGTAGGCGTCCCATGCGAACACGTCGACATTTTCTCTTAGAAATCTGACCAGTTCCTCCTTTTCTTGAGAGGGCAATTCAGAGCCGACCAGAAAGAACTTCTCCGGGTCGTCGTTGACAGCGATTTTATCTAAACTTTCACACCTTATCTCCTCGGCTAGTCCATTGTCTTGTTCTGCCGAGGCGGCTGATTGCTATAAACTTTCAGGGGCCGAGGACTCGGCATGGGTCCGATGTGAGACGGCGGCCACCATACACTGCCTGGATACGGCCTGATCTCCTCGGATCTCATCTACTTGTCCTCTGGATGGGTATTTTACTTTTTGGTGAAGTGTGGAGGCCACGGCCTCTAGGGCATGGATCCACGGCCTTGCAACTATTGCGGTGTAAGGTGAATAAGCGTCGACCACAATAAAATTTACCTCCACTATCTCCGCCCCAGTCTGCACGGGTAGTCGGATTTGCCCTTTTGGCGTAACAGTCCTTCCCTCGAAACTGAGAAGGGGAGAGTCGTAAGCTGTCAAATCTTCCGGCTTCAGGTTCAGCCCCTTGTATAGATCGGGGTACATTATCTCTACTGCACTTCCCGAGTCCACCAACACCCTTTTCACGTCGAAGCCCCCAATCCTCAGCGTGACCACCAAGGCATCATCGTGAGGTTGAATAGTTCCTCTCTTATCCTCATCCGAGAATCCCAGTATCAAAGAGCTTCCCTTTTTTGACCTCTTGGGTTCCCTTTGCCTGCCCTCGGAGAGGAGCCGATCCACAGCTAACACCCTGGGGATGGGTGGCCCCGTTCTTCCTGGTGTAGCGAGAATGACATGTATCGTCCCGGTGGGGGGTCTTAAGGACACGTCCCTTTGAGGCTCTTGTGTTGCTTAGCCGGGATGGCCACTCGACGGGTACAGCAGGTGGCGCAATTTTCCTTCTCGGACCAACTGATCTAGGTGATTCCATAGGTTCCTGCAGTCCTCAGTAGTATGCCCGTTGTCCTGATGATAGTGGCAGTACAGGTTCTGGTTACGTTTGGAAGAGTCTCCAGCCATCTTCCCTGGCCATCTGAAATAGGGCTCATTCCTTACTTTCTCCAGTACCTGTTGTACTGGTTCTCGGAATACGGTATTCACTGTTTGCGGAATGCTCTGCCCAGCCTGTCGCGAAAAATCTCTCCTCG
Source organism: Quercus tomentella (assembly GCA_028535165.1). Taxonomy (NCBI): domain Eukaryota; kingdom Viridiplantae; phylum Streptophyta; class Magnoliopsida; order Fagales; family Fagaceae; genus Quercus; species Quercus tomentella. The sequence goes on from JAPQVY010000111.1 coordinate 45,900,466, forward strand.
GCTGACCAGGGTTGTGTCGTTCTGACCTGAAATCAGTCGCTTTGGGGGGGATAACCTTCACCTTTCCCCTCCCTTGCAGCTGATCTTCCTCCACCCTTTTGTATTTGTCGATCCTATCCCTCAACTGATCAACATTGGCAACCGGTTTGCCAGTGAAGGACTTCCTTAAGCCATGGTCGGTGGGGAGCCCGCTTTTGAATGTGCTGATAGCGACAGCATCATGGTTGTCATCCAGGTCGTTATACACTTCCCAGTATCTATCCGAATATGCTTTCAGAGTCTCTCCCTCGTACATGGATAAGGACAACAGCGAACCGAGGGGCCTGGGGACTCTGGTGTTGGTGATATAGCGGGAGCAGAAATCCTGAGTGAGCTGCTTGTATGAGTTTACGGAATTTGTCTTCAGGCCGTTGAACCACCTCATCGGCATTGATCCCAAGCTGGACGGGAAGATTTTACACATAAGGGCTTCATTTTGCGAGTAGATCGCCATCTTTTGGTTAAATTGGCTCACATGCTCTACCGGGTCTGTTCGACCGTTATAGATGGCGAATGCCGGTTGGTTGAACCGTCGAGGCAGCTTAGCCCCTTCAATTCTGTACGTGAAGGGGGACCTTGAAACCTGGTCCAACGCCTTCTTCATGGCATCGTTTCCCGAACCCTTGCTGGATGTGCTCTCGTATTTCCGCACAGGGGGTGGTTCCTTTTCGTAGGAAAAGGTTTCACTTGGGGGGGGTCCTTGATCTCCGGCGGTAACTCGCATCCTCCGCATTAGAAGACCCGTCTGAGTCTGAAGGAGATCGCTTTCGCTGTACCCGTCGTAGCTCCCTCTTCAGATCGTCTATCTCTCGCTGCATGGCCTGGTGACTATTTCGCCTTTGGGACACGTGACTACCTTTCTGAGCGTGACTCTGGCTTGTCCGGGTAGTATGCATACTTCCCTCATGATTTCCCCCGTGGCCTGGGTTGACGGGGTTATTTTGCCTCTGGGACTCGGCGGGTTGTGGCTGTTGGGCGTTTGCCTGGTGAGGATTCTCCTGGTGCGGACCTAGTTCTGCCATGCTCGACCGTTATGCTAGCTGATGCCCTAGTTCTTCCCACAGACGGCGCCAATTGTAGTTGCACGATTTTCCTGGCCCAAATCTTATTGATCTGGCCTTGGCCCAAAGCGCAACCCACAATAGAAATTTGTAGAGGATGGGTCAAAGAACTTCGCCTCAGTGAGCCTGTTCGGTCTTGTACATGGACAATATAGTTGCAGAAAAATAAAAACACAAGAATGGATCTCCACGTGTGATTCTATTTCTCCCGTTCTTAATACAGTTTTTCTCCCCCTCTCTTTGGGGGATTTCACTACATTATATAGTTCCTCTCCTCTCATCTCAACCTTACACTTGTCGATCATCTAAGCATCTACTTGAGCACCTGTCCCATCAGACGCCCCCATTTCTCCCTTTGTGAGTTGCAGAGGCCAAGGTGGTACTGTTCAGGGGTCTTTTCCTCATTAATGCGGCCAAGAGGATGGTTGGGGCGCAATTAATGTGGTGGTGGCAGCTTTCCATGAGATATTTTGGATTTTATTCATTTTATATGTTGGGAGGATGGACTGAAATGGATGGGGAGAGTTCCTCGTATGGACTTCGTGATGTCCGAGGAGGAGTTACTCCTCGGACAGGTTTCCGTGGCGTTATTGGGGTTGAGTAATGCTTCATATGTGGTTTCTCTTCGGCAAGGACGCTCCTCGGACGGGCCTGGATTTGGAATAGCCCATTATTTTTGGGCCGGGCCCCACAAAATCTATTTGGTAGAGTACCCTAGGAAATCTAAAGGATTTGCATCCAACATCTAACACCCTACTATAATACTATTGCATGAATTATGATTAAAATTGACCTAATATTTTTACTTTGACCCCAAGAAATCATCCCGAATTTACAAATTAAAAAATACCTAAATTTATATTAAAAAAAAATTGAAAAAAAAATTTACTACAAAACACACATAAATATATACATACAAAGAAACTCTGAATTCAATAATTACAAACAATATAAATTTCTAAACATTAAAAAAATCTGGAATTATAGTTAAAGTAAAGACACTCACATAAACACATATTTTTCAAAAGCGAATAAGATTTTTGTTAAAATTAATCTGTTAGTTCTCATGGAAGATATACTATTGATTCTGAAGATCCTATATAATTGCATATAAATTAGATCAAAGTTAACAAAAATAACGTAAAAAAAAGGCAACCCGTACACAAAACATATTCAATTTATTGAAAAAAAAAAAAAAAGAACAGAATTTTATGAAAAAAACAAAAAGAAGAAGGCAAATAATGCAAGTTTCATAGGTGAGGTATGAAAAGGAAATAATATCAACAAACCCTACAATAGAAAAAGGGAAAAATACACCAAAACCATATATATATTTCCACTTTTATATTAGATAATTTTAAGTTGTGAAGAAATTGATAACTTGATATGAACAAAAAGAAAAAGAAGTTTACTTTAATTACATATTATTTTTTTTTAATACTTTATCCCAAAAAATAGTTAACGTCATTAGATTATTATTAGTTTTTTTTTTTTTTTTTTTTTTTGTTTATGTTAAAGTTAATACATATTACTCTTTTTATGTTGTTGTTAATTTATCCAAAAAAGCTTATTTTTTAGAAGAAAAAATAAAACTTTTAAATTTGTTACTATTACAGAATAAATGGTGCAGGATAAATGTTTATCCCAAAAAATAAAAATACTAACATAAGCTAAGAGTAAAATTGTTATTTATAAAATTAAAAAAGAAAAGAAAAAGAAGAAGTTCATACAAACACTTATTGTTACTTTATTCAAAGAAATTGATAAGATCAAAAACTTTTTGTTCTTATGTAAAAACTTAATGTAGTTTGATGCAGCCACTTGGCTCAACAATTATACATATATTTTCAAAAAATTTAAAAAATTTCTGCAATTTGGTGAAGCCACTTGGCGCAATCACGGCGTCTAAGTCCAACTTTTATTATATAGTATATGATTTTATAAAAGAAAAAAAAGGAACTATTTTACCATAATATCTTTCATCTCATATATATATTTTTTTCAAATTAAAATATTATATTCATTTCCTTATAAGAATTACAGGGGTTTTCCTCATTTTTAGATCAATGATTTTTTTTTTTTGGTGATAGGATCGTAAAGAATGGAATTGATTAAGAGGGAATGCTAAAAAATGACTTAGTTATACTCAGTTTTTTTTTGGCATCATTACATGTTGCTAGTCGTAGAATGAGAATATTCATTCAATTCTTTCTAAAATAAGTTGTAATCAAACATGTAACTAATTGTAATCAAAGGGAAAGTTTAAGAATACAATAAAGAGAAATTCAATGTTATATCCACAACACTTTTCATAAAAAATTCTAGATGGTATACTGTTTTTAGTCATAATTTAGGCCGATCACTAAAATTACTTTAGCATTTCTCATACAACAAATTAAATCTCACAATATTATTATTATTATTATTATTATTATATGGAAAAAGTTAATGGATACCCAGAAGATATTGGTTTAGAAACTTTTTATGCGGAAAGAAAAAAAATTGATATTTTAACAGTTTTTTGATATTAAAAGTTATATCAAAACTTTTCTAAATTAATTTATTAACAAATATCCTAAGGATATATTAGGAAACAGTGAGTTGACATCTCACTTCTTATGAAAATATTGTGACATGTTATGTCGGTACGTAGAAGAACTCATAATTGAATCGAACTAAGAGGGCCATCATATTTCGTCGGCAAGATAACAAAAGGAAATGCCCAATGACATAATTTTATTTTAACATCTCACTTCTTATGAAAATATTATGAAATTTTAAGTCGGTAGAAAAAGTCATAATTGAATAGAACTAAATGGGCCTTCATGTATATCTCGTCGGCCAGATTACAAAGGGAAATTGCCGAATGACATAACTAACTCATTATGTTTCAAACATCCTCGAAAGTTCTATAATTAATCAAGTACTGCTATGTCTTCTAGGCTATTCGAATGAAGGAAAGGGCACCGAAAGATTTAATGCATTAATTAATTATCAAAGAATATGATGAAGTCTGATTTAAAAGATCAGAGGCTTATGTGGTGACATGCAAAGCTGACGTGGTAACCTCTGAGCTTAGTATACTCTCTCTCTCTCTCTGTATAGAGTGGTCGCCACAACCACAGCAACAACAACAGCAACAAGAAGAGTAGTTTTGGATATTGAAATAGCTGTATTTCCCTTTCAATTCAAATCTCTTCAATATAAAAAAAAAAACAAATGAAACCCGAATATATATATATATATATATATATATATTTATATTTATATTTATATATAAAGAAATGAAATATTACGTGCCCACCTAATTTTGCATAATCTTAATCGACGCTGACGATTACGTCGAGAAGACATGGAGTCAGCACCACGTGTGATAGCTAAAGAGCTTGAGTCATACCTTTGATCCCCCTCTAGGAAGTCAGTCACACCACGAATGCTTGAATCATTTTAATTTGTTGGTGGTTAATTAATTTTTTGGTTTTTTCAATGGTTTTGTACAACTTTTTTTTTCCTCTATTCTTTATTTAATAATCAATGTTTCTCATTGGTCTTCTCTGGCCAGATGGGGACTACTTTTGAAGTAAAAGGCTCAATTGGGCAATCCACATGCATTTTGTTTTTACCCTTTTGTTTTTGTCTGTGTTTTTGTTTAAATAGAGGATCTTGCTAGCTAGGGTTAAAAATACAGTTAAAAGAATATTAAATAATCAATTATTAGGATTGAAAAACAATTAAAGAATATTAAATGTTCAATTATTAGTTGTTATGCACATTTTTATTAAAAAAAAAAAATTGTCATTGATTCAATTGTTTCCACGCATAATTTTGTGATTGTTGCATTTTTTTAAGTATTTATTTAGTGTTTGACTTAATTTTTTTAAATAAAACGTAAAAAAATAAAAAATAAATATTAAATGTATCTTAAGTCTTAAGTCTTAATTTAATAAAACATGAAAGAAATCTAATGATAAATACATTAATTTAATTAATTTTTTTCTTTTATTACTTTTCTTTATTTCAAAAAAGAAGACAATATCTGATGTAATCCATATGTAGGTGAAAATCCCATTTTCAATTTATGTTGCATTTAATTTGGCGTAAACTATTTTCTAAAGACGGAAAAACATTTTATTTATTGGTATTTGATTGCATTTTTGAAAATATTCTGAAAAACATTTACATTATGCCACCCTCAGATGAGTTTCCAACATTTGAGTGTGTTTTGGGGGCCTTTTGCGACTCAAAATTGTACAAATCAAATACCATTGGAAAGCATGTGAATTTATTGGTAAATTTCTTTCTAAAAAAAAAAAAGTTTGGGTAAAATTAAGGTCTATGCAAAAAGTTATGACTCTCAGAAATCAGTATATCATGAACTTTTTCGGTTTATTATAGCGTAAATGCATGAATTTGCATGGAGGCCTTACCGAACTAGAAATCAAGTGCGCCATATATCGTTGGAAAGCTTATAATATCTACTTCAAGGTATTTCTTTGGTTGGAGCATTTTGTACGTAGGATTTAAAAGTTATGGGCCCCCCGAAGTGTTTTTTAGGGTTTCTTTACGTCCTTGTCCAGGTTTGATTGTGGCTAATTTATTGCACAATATTTCCAACTATATGTGGTTGATGCAATTCAGAGATCATTTGGTCGAGTTTCAATCAAACCTAATTTTGAGTCAGTTTAAAAGTGATTTCTCGTTTTCACAATATCTCATTCATTTTACACATGATTTTAGTGATCAAACTTTCATTGTAAAATCAATTGATTCTTTTACCATTAGGAAATTAATTGCTTCTATCAAATGGTTGGATTTTCAGGGAAGGTGGAGCATTGGTGTCAGAATCGCTTTAACTAGATTGAATCTTATGAACAAGGTGTTTAAAGTTGGTTAAAGATGGTCAGACTCTTTTAAACTTTATAGTTTGCTCCAAAAGTTTTGAATTTGTCATGATTTGACTATATTTAGCCAAGTGGAGGAGTTTGAGTGACTTTTGTGGTGTTAGTGTCTATTTGGATAGAACTTATTTTGTTGAAACTGAAAACACTGTAGCAAAATAATTTTTAAATGTGTGAATAGTACCGTGGTACCCATTTTTAATGAAAAAGTTACTGAAAAGCGGAATTTGTGGATCCGTGAACAGTGCACAGATGCACTGTTCACCGTGGAAAAGTCAACATTTGCGGTTACTGTTTATGAAATAGTGCATGAACGGTAACCGCATTCCCTGAAACGCGTGAAAACCAAAAAAAAAAAAAAAAAAAAGAGAGAAAAACGCAAAACATGCAAACACTGAAACACAACGCGTATCCAAACATCACCTTAGTTTGCATTTTTGGTGAAATTTGGGTTTTCTCTGTTTTCATAATTTTCTCGGTTTCGGTTTCCAAAATGGCAAAACAAGGTAGCAACAACAATGGCTATAACAAATTCACCCATCTAACACACAATTAATATAAAATAATAAAAAGCTTAGGGAAAAAAACATCAATGTGCATTCACCATTCACAATAAAAGATTAAAATTAACTAGAGGAAGAAATACAAATGAACATAATGACACATTACATGAAGAATAAGGGAAAAGATGAATGCATAATGCATCCTACCCTAAGATGTATGAAGTTGCTAGAATGCATGAAAATTTGTGAATATGCGAAGAGATTGAAATTCATATTCCAATTGAAATTCCTAGATGTTGAATGAGGATATTTCATAATTATTCTTTAAAAGATATATTTCATGTCAAATTTGGAATTTTGACCCTTTAACAAACGTTTCATCATTTCATTCGACTTCTCTTATACCACATTTGAGGAAAATGCAAAAACCTAATTTATATTAAACGTTGATGATATGCAAGAAACAATATCATATTATGTTTTTGGTTTTTTCATTATTCTATGTGATGCAAGGTTAAATTAATGCACAAGGCATGAAAATTGCCTGAATGAATACATAATGCAACCTACCCTAAGATGCATGAAATTGCCAGAACGCATGAAATTCATGAATATATGAAGAGATTTAAATTCATATTTTAGTTGAAATTCCTAGATGATGAATGAGGATATTTCATGATTATTCTTTAAAAGATATATTTCTTGTCAAATTTGGAATTTTGACCCTTTAACAAACATTTCATCATTTCATTCGACTTATCTTACCACATTTGAGAAAAATGCAAAAACCTAATCTATACTAAATGCGGATGACATGCAAGAAACAATATTATATTATGCTTTTGGTTTTTTCATTATTTTATGTGATACAAGGTTAAATTAACATGTTAGAAATTGCTATACAATGCATGAACAACATTATTTCATACAACTAATTTCAAGATTTTAATGAAATAAAATTGTATTTCTATCGTAAACACGTGGATTCACAAATCTATGAGAATTAAAAAAAAAAAGTAAATTCCTAATCTAATATAAGGAAATCATTGCAAGAACATCTTGATTCATCCAACAAAACGTAATCTAACATTTAAAGAGATGTTATGATTTCATATCGAACATGATGTTTGCTTACGATGAAATGAAAGGGTATATCAAAATGCATGATCAATATGAGTATGAGATGACATGTAAAAACTAATTTACCAACATACTAAGGGGCAATCCATAATAATCATGTTTTCATGTCTAACAAAGTTTTTCAAACCAAGAAAACGTCCTAACTCAACATGAAACGAATCTTTTGCATTTTTCTAAATTTTAATAAAAAAAATCATTTTTAACTAATTTAAAAATGAGTCATTTTTTTAATGAGAAGAATAAGCCTAACTATAAGATTGGAGTTTATTTGTATGCACGTGTCCTAAGCGACGACAGATTCCATGAATCCTATTATGATTAATTATGATGTATATAGTTATTTCCTATTTAGATTAATTATGATGCATCCTATATTTGCATGTACATGATTATTTACTATTTAGATTAACGGGAATTGAGGATTTAGTTGTCTTTTAATTAATTTTGTTTTAGGAAAAATCAAAATTAACTAAATTTAATCACTTGCACGCATGCCTATGGTAAGACCATTCTTTGACCAATGAAAATTATGCCTTTGTATCATATTGGTCTAAACCTTGATTTCAAATTAGAAAAAGACTGTTATACCCTTAAATCCTACTATGATTAATTATGATGTGAATTTTAATCCTAGGTCAATCATGGAATTTTTAAAACGTGTAAAATGACCATTTTGCCTCTAAGCACTAATTTGCACAAAAAAAAGAGAGAGAGGAATTTTGACTGTTGCAAATTAAATAGGGTTTCTATAACAACTCATCAGTGAATAAATAAAGAAAAGAAGAAATGATTGAGAACCAATTATTTTTGTTTCTCTCTTTTAAAAAAAAAAAATTTATTTATTTGAAGGGGTGCCTCCGGCTAAGTAAATGGTATTCTTTTTATGGGGGTTATTGGGTGAACTCAAATTTTATGGAGTATGGAACCGAAAATTTTAAAGGTTATAATATTAAAAAAAATAAAAATAAATATATTATTAAAAATCCAAGGGGTGGGGGAGAAGGAGATAGACAAAGGGCACAAGCTTCTCATTTGGTATATATATTTTTTAATCGTTAAATTTTTTCCCCGTTGATTAAATATTTCTCGTTTTATCAAAAAAAAGTTGAAAAAGAAAATTCTTCATTAGTATTTTCTAGAAATATTTTAAATTAAAATAAACGGGGCAATATAACAAAATTTTTTTTTTTGAGAAACAAGACTGGAATTTCATTAAAGAAAATCAACCATGGTCGGTTAACAATACAGAATAGAGGTGTGGAGGAACATCCTCCATCCACACCTTTAAACCCGCAACATGTCGTGTATGTTTTATAAGGTTGTGAGTAACAGAATTGCCAAGTCTAAGAATGTGACTAAATTTGAATGTATAATAGTAGTATAGTATTAGAATTTATAATGTTTTGTATTCATCACACTGTAATTTACCATATTTTCTCTCAATTTTTTTTTTTGGATATAAAGAGGGTTAATTTCATCTAGAAGATATATATATATATATATATATATATATATATATATATATATATATATAAAATCTAAAGCTAAATGATACGTGACCATAAATAGCTTTAGATTTTGAAAAATATATATATATTTTTTCAAAATCTAAAGCTATTTATGGTCACGTATCATTTTGAAATGATTTTTTTTTTAAATAATTAAAAATGAACTCAAAAATTTAAAATGAAGTGACACCAAATATTTTTTTAAAATATGTATTAAAATTAAATCTATGATGAAATAAAGCCCTTATATTTCAAAATATGTAGAGGTCCACATTGGTAACCCCTCGACAAATATTAAAAAAAAGAATATGACTTATTGACTATTCCATTGGACGTTGGTTGGTTGTTAGGTGGCTTTCTTGGAACATAAGGATACTTGTTTCTGCTTTGCTTTCGGTTGGTTAATTTATCCTTTTAAGATTTCTAAAGTCTTTATCGTTCTCAGTTTTGAGTTTTGACCACATTTCTCTGTCCTTGTTTTCTCAATTTTTTTTTTTTTATTCTCTTTTAGAGAGAACTTTCGGAAAGTGGCAGTAAGGTGGATAAGAAAAGAAAAACCTCATCTCTGAAAATTTTGTTGTTAGAATATCCTTTCCTTCTACAATAAACAAAGACTGGTTCTGACCCCACTTACAGCAGTGGTGCTAAAAAGCTAAAAGATTATTTTTAGCACCATTAAAAGGTTATTTGGAGCTATAGCAGTGAAATTATAGAAAAAAATTTGGCTTTTCAGCTACCATGCATAGCTATCTTTAGCATAGTTGTGCACTGTAACTCAAAGGTAAAAAAAAAAAAAAAAATTATTTTGTGTTCACACTGCTGGTTTGAATATTTGTGGTTTTTTTTTGTGGGATGTATTATTTTATTATAGTAGATATATTATTTTATTGTGATGTTTATATTATTTATTTGTGTTGAAAGTTAAAATAGATTCATTGTTGTAGTATGTGAGTAAGTAAAATAGATAAAGTAATTTTTTGTAGTACCAAATAGCTAAAAATATAGTTCCATTATTGTGGATGCTCCATATGAAGATTTATGAGTTATATTCTTATTTACTCTTCCAAACCGAAAATGGAAAAAGTTGAAATTTATAAGTTTGCGTAATTAATACACTTTTTCCCATGTTTGAAAATTTAAAGGAAGAAGAGAGGAAAGACATTGATAAAGAGAGTACAGAAAAGTGGAGTGAAAATTAGGGTTGAAGTAAAACCACTTCTTCTTTATTTACATGTTTTAAAAATTAAAAGTAAACAGTAAGCAATAGACTAGCGCTGTTTCTTTCTACAAAATTTATGCAAAAAATCGACAAAATCGATAATTACTGAACATAAAAGGCATCAATTGTTTTTGATAATGTTGCTCTAGATTTGTTGTTTGAGGATCATGAGAGAAGCTTTTTAGAGAAATCAATAATTTCAAGGAAGAAAGAAGGTAGGAAGCAAACATAAAGGCATAAGAGCATTTGCAGCAGTGGAGCTAAAAAGCTATAATGCTATTTTAGCTCCACTAATATAGCAAAAGAGGCTTGCAGCAGTGGAGCCATACCCAAAAAATTTAGCTGATTTGCTACAGTGCACATCTATAGATAGATGTGCACTGTAGCACTCATCTATAAAAAAAAAATAGTTTTTTAATTCAACACCGGATTAAAATAATAAAAACACACTTTACTTTTTTTCATTCTTTCATTCTCTCTCCGTGCACTCTGTTCTCTCAAGCTCTCATCTCTCTCAAGCTCTCAGCTCCCAGCCAACTCCACACCGTCGCCGTCGCCGTCTCAGCCGAGCCTACGCCGTTGCCGTCTCAGCCCACGCCGTCGCCGTCGCTCCTTACCACCATTCTTCCTTTGTTCAACCTCACGAAATGCCTGTCCTCCTTCACCGGCCTCTCGTTCACGTCCTCGCCTCCGGCGAACGACACCAAAGGGCACCGTAGGAACATGAACCGGCTAAACGGCGTCAGACTAGTGAAGAAAATCCACTCCCCGACATCGGAATCGCCTCGATGTCTCAGCCGATCCTTGGAGTGGCGGTGGAGAGCGAAACCGCCGGCGAAACCGAGCGCCGGAGCGATGAATCCAAGGAATTGACGGAAGAGAACCGAGAAACTAGGGATCTGTCTTCGAACTCGAACTGGGAACAACGGAGGAGCGAACTACCGTTGTTTGCTTGAGCCTTGATTTGGGTTTTTTTTTTTTTTTTTTTTTTTTTATCTGCTGTGGACTGCTGCTGCTGCTGGTGGTGGTGGTGGTGATGGTGGTGGTGGTTGAGGATTTTGTGCTGAGTGGTGGTGGTGGAGGATGTTTGTGCTGTGGGAGTGGTGGTGATATATTATTTTATTATTGTAAAAATATTATTATTTTATTGGAGTAGAAATATTATTTTATTGTAATGAATATATTATTTTATTGTGTTGAAAGCTAAAATAGATCCACTGCTGGAGCATGTCTATAGGTAAAATAGATAAAGTAACTTTTGGTGGAGCTAAATTGCTAAAAATTTAGCTCCACTGCTGTGAATGCTCTAACCGCTGTGGTGTAGGCCAATAGGACCGACGTTGGGATGGTAATAAATGATGGGTTAGGGGACTACAGGGTGAGGTCCACTGGTATTGGGGTCCAATCAACAAGATAACCTTGTTCATAGGTGGTTGAGTAGGGACAGATTTAATTACACACGCATAAAAAAATATTGAGAGAGAGAGAGAGAGAGAGAGAGAACAAAAGGATTGCAAGAGGAAATAGGATCTGTTTGTAAACACTTTTAAGAGATTTTATTCTAGTGGAGTAGTCCCTCTTGTCTAAACCAACTCTATGCATTTGAAAGAAGAATATGATGTTCTACCAAAAAAATGAAAGAAGAATATAATGGATAAACTATAAAATAATGAAATAGAATAAAGCAGAGTGTGATATTTTTTAAAGTATGTTTATGGATTTATAAAATTTAAAAAAGAAGAAGAAGATATATACTTCCCCTTAGCCAGTTTGCACCCCACATTAGGGAATTAGGGAAGCAAGAAGAAGCTTCATGATCAAAATGGAATGGACTTTCCCTTCTAAATCTAATTATTTCATTTCGTTGGACAAAACTCTCAAACAAGAAAATATATGATAAATTTAGACTACTTTGATGTGGCGGTTTTAGGAATTTTTCTCAGGATATTTCTTAAGAAGCATAAATTATACAATCTAATAAAAAGAGAAATTCATTTATTGACAACAACAACAATAAAAAAACACGCAATACATAAAGTTTACAATTGCCATCAACGAGTTTTCATATTTTGAAATCGTTGCATGATAGTCTCATTATCAATACTACAAGCTACATCTCTTTCAATATACTCAATCAAACAATCATTCATCCACTGAATGTAGAACAAATTATAGAGCAAAATTTAATTTTATTAGTATAAAAAAAATGAAGATGTTCCCAACTTTTTTTTAAAGAGTAGACAAATAAAAAATTTTAAATTATTATATATAATTTTTTATTTTTATTTTTATTTTTTTTAGGTCAGGGTGGTCCTGGGACCACCCTGGCCTTAAGGTGGCACCACCCCCGGGCACCTCTTTATTTTCTCTCTTATTTTGCTCTTCATTTTTTTTTCTCCTCATTAAATATGATTACCTCTATGGTCCACTAGATACTCTAGTGGTGGCTCATTAATTTGCGGTGTAATGTAGATTCGGCGTTCTCTAGTTCAATCTATCGTACTATCGGTTTATGAAACTTCTAGGATGTCTTATGGGTAAAGAGTAATAGTTCAATAAAAAACTGAAACACCATTTTTTTATATAAAAAAAGTATGATATAATTTTAATCCTTTAAAAGAATTAGAGGTATTTATAGAACATGCAGCCCATTCATACGATTTCATAACAGGAAATAGATAAAGTAATAATGGAAAATGGGAGAGTTATCTTCAGTGCCCTCTAAGTAATGGAAAAATCATGAAGGAGGAAGAATCATCTAGCAAAGGAAAAAAAAGTAGACGTGTAAAACATTTAAATAATATTTATGAGAGTAAAATATCTGTGGCAGCAAGCACCCTGCAAGGCTTTAAGACTGTAACCCCACTTCCCTTCATATTTATTGGTACTTATTATTGCTATTATCATGTAATTACTGATTTTACCTAATTGCCAAACTAAAACTAAACCCAAAATGAAAAAAGAACAAATAGAACCGAAAAAAACAAGTGGCTCCCACCCCAAAGCTCCCAAAGATAAGGTAAAGCATAATTAGTTGTACTAAGGGTTTATTTGAGATTCGTTTATTTTGCTGAAACTAAATTTTTTTTGCTAAAAGTACCGTAAATAAAGGTAAAAATTAATTGAAATAGTATAGCAGGACCTATGAGTAGTATAAAAAAGTGCAGTGAGACCCATAAATAGTAGCAAAAATAAATTGAATAGTAAAATAAGTTGGCAAAAATAATATTTGACAAACGGACACTAAGTAAATCAAATATGACCAAAAAAGTATATCAATTAAAAATTTATCATAAAAAATTCGGAAGATGAAACCTAAGTAACGTGGGATAATGTAGTTTTACCATGTGTTTAGCTACATCTTTTGTTGTTAACTCTAATAAAATAGATAAAGCCATAAAAGAATCCAACAAAGATAATAATATAATAAATGTGGTAAAGGTTACTTAGCAAAATTTCTTATCCTCAAATAAAGAATTTAGATTTGAATCTAATCTATACAATGACCAATTAGTATCTTAGTCTAAAAGTAAAAATTAGTAATAACTTTGAAGTGGATATTATAGGTTCAAATTTTACTGTACTTATTAAAAAATTTTGGTAAAAATTTCAAACTCATTTGCGTGAGACAAGTTTTGAAAATAAAGGCAGATGAATTCTACTTCAAATGACAATTTGACCGGTTTAAAACCTTGGGTCTAAAGAAGGTAAAAAAGAGAAGAGAAAAGAAAAGAAAAGAAAAGAAAAAGGGAAAGGGTGTCTCATATTGTGTTATCATACCACCTAAAACTACTTAAAAGGACTTTAAAGCACCTTTGTAAAAAAACGATGTATTTTCGGTAAATTTCGAACATCTTTAGGGTTGTGTCTGGTTGGGTGTCTGTAGTTTATTTGTATAGTGTTATATAAAATATATAATTTCTAGTTGTTATGTAAAATATGTGACAAAAAAAAATTAAAACTTCATTTATTTTTTAAAAAGCTATTTTTGTTAAATTAAAAAAAAATTGAGACAAAAAGAAAAAACTAAAAACTAAAAGTTTGTGCCAAACATACACGAAATTTAAACCCAAAAAAAAAATCAGTTTTTAAATTCAGAATTTCACCAATAAAAAAAATTTGAATTTCAAATCACTATATTGTCAAACACTCAAAAACACAAAACATTAAAGAGTTTTTAATCTTACAATTCTATATAAGAAAAATTCTACTGCAAAGGTTCACAGTAAAAAAAAAAAAAAAAAAAAAAAAAAAAACTTTACTTTTGTAACAAAAGGAAACGTGCAGAAAGTTGACTACTGCACTCTGCACCGAAGTTGCCCTGTTCCAAGCACTCGCACAGACAAAAGACAAAAAGTAACGGCCATGGCCTTCCATTCGAGGTCTTATTTTATATATATTTATTTATTTGTATTACTAATTAATACTTTACATACAAATAAATAAATATATATAAAATATTTGTATGTAAAGTTTGAATATTTTACATATTTATTTATTTGTATTACTAATTAATACTTTACATTCAGCCAAAAAAAAAAAAATTACCTGAATTTAGTAAGGATGGGTGTAATGTTTTATACAATATAATAAGAGATTGTCACATCAGCATTTTACTTAAAATTTAATATATCATATTATATATAATAATATCTTAATTTGATTGGATTTATATATGGGTATTAGAATTCTATGGGTGTGGTTGTGCTTTATTCTTAAATATGCGATAAAATGATGTGACATTTTGGGATTATTTTTTTTTATTTTTATTTTTCGAGAAACAACATGTTGAGATTAAAAAGGTAAAATATGAGTTTTACACTATATCTTTACAGAATTTAATCTCATTTATTTATATCTTAAGATTAAAAAAAAACTTTATGTGGTTATTATAAAATAGTTCAATTAATGGGTGCTCTTTAAACATTTGTTAATAAATTATTTTAAGAATGTCTTAATACAATTTTTATGAAAATATAAAAAGTTGTCTTCTCTTCTAAATTTTTTTTAAAAAAATATTACCTAAACTAATGCTAGGATATATGCTAACTTTTTTCATTATAAAAACATTAATATTTGTTGCAAACTTATTACACACATTTTTTAAATACACGCTTTTGGAAATAGTGCAATCAAGATATAATTTCAGTTATAATTTTGAAAAAGTAAGAGAAAACACGATTTCACAATTTAACAAAACTCGCGTTTTGAACTCACATTTTTCAGCGATGTATCTCACGCGTACCGTACTCGGTGTGTAATTAACCACTGTAGAGAGAGAGAGAGAGAGCGACCTTTATAGGGAAGCAAAAAAGTAAAACCCTTTTTACATTAGCCTCTAAAACATATTTCTATTGGGGGGGTTTTACGTTTTGGGATTGGTAGTGTTGGCATAATAACTATATAAAGCCGCCAATGCTGAGAAATCTCAAACTCACATCCTTTCCTTCAGCCTAGTTTTCTCTCCCATTCTCTCTTTCTTTTCTACATATTTGTACTTCAGTGTATGAGTGTGTGACTGTGTGTTTGTTTCTCATGCTCTTTGTGCCTTTGCCACCTTCTTGTTATAACGTCTGAACTCCCAAACCAAACTATAGCTGCTTGGTTTTCCTCTACAAACAAAACCCACTTCAGCTTTTGGGTACTGTGTCTGGTTTTTCAGTTTACCACCAATATTTGTTGTTGATGATCATAGGAAATGCCTGTTCTGTTCTGTTTTCTGATATAATGTTCTGTTTATATATGTAGGTGTTATCTAAAACTGAGGTAAAGAAAAGCAAAGAAAAAAAAAAGTATAAAAATGAAGTATGTGTTGGTGACTGGTGGAGTGGTTAGTGGCCTTGGAAAAGGAGTCACCGCCAGTAGTATTGGCCTGCTTCTCAAGGCCTGTGGCCTTCGCGTGACTTCCATCAAAATTGGTCTCTGCTGCTTCTTCTTCTTCTTCTTCTTCTTTGGTTTTTGTTTTTTTAGCTGCTTTCTTCTGTATATTTCTCTTTTCTTGACAAAAATAGCTTTTTTTTGGGCCCCTAATGAATTTTTTTGAAGCTTTATTGCTACATTATTAGCTTTTGGAATATGGGCAATCTCTTTTTTTTTTCTTTCTAAAATGAGCATCTAAATCTTAAGTTGTTTCTCAGTTAAGGATGTGCATATGTTATTTGTACAAATGTGTCTTATAAGTTGGTTAAACTTTCATTTAGTTTTCCTTATCTAATTTATTAATCTCTTTTTTTCTTTTTTCTTTTTCCTTTTTTAAATAAAAATATATTAACTTGTGTGTTTTTCTGGGCTCCTCTAGTTGGAGCGGAAATTGACAATATCACACATCCACATCAGTTTTATGATTCATTACTGGGCGTCTTTTTGTTTTATAAACTCTTGAGATATGATTGCCTTGTCTTGTTCTTGTTTTCTTCTTTTTCAACGTTTTGACATGTGTTTTGGCCTAATTTTTTGTTTTGTAATTCAGATCCTTACTTGAACACTGATGCTGGAACAATGTCCCCTTTTGAGCATGGAGAAGTTTTTGTGTTAGATGATGGCGGTGAGGTATAAAAACAGTTCCTTTTCTGTGTTATTTGTTTGTTAATTTTATTGTATAGATGATATGTCAACATTATTTTCCTACTTGCTTCAACTCTCTTTGATGGGGTTTATAAAATTAAATTCTTGAAAGGTTGGCCCCTTTTATGCTCTAAATGGATT
Organism: Quercus tomentella; assembly: GCA_028535165.1. NCBI lineage: Eukaryota > Viridiplantae > Streptophyta > Magnoliopsida > Fagales > Fagaceae > Quercus > Quercus tomentella. Next base: position 45,917,539 of record JAPQVY010000111.1, read on the forward strand.
CTATTTCGACAAAAAGTTTTTGAAATGTTTAAGTAGGCCTATTGGTATGGAGATTTGGTTGTTTCAGTAAATTGTAGTGCACCTCACTGGATCAATTTCATGTGTTGTTTTTGAGAAAAGAAATGACTTTTAAAATGATCACTATCAAATTTGTACGCTATCCTATTTCTTCTGTACAGATACTAGTTGAAAGTTCTAGTTAAGCATGTTACTTTTAACAAAAATTAAAGCAAAAATGTAAACATCAGGACAAATTGTCAAAACTTGACAAATATGGATGATTTGATCAAATCTGGGCATAACAGTATGAACCATGACTTTATTTTGTATTCAAAGGTGGACCTGGACCTTGGAAATTATGAAAGGTTTCTAGATATCAAGTTGACACGCGATCATAATATCACTACCGGAAAGATTTACCAGGCAAGTTGGTTCATTTCCATACCTGTGTTAAATATTTACTTGTAGAGTTGGTAAAGATTATTATATTCCCTACCAAAATCTAATGGCTGAAGTATTTCTTCTTGTATGGCAGTCTGTTATTGACAAGGAGAGAAGGGGAGATTATCTGGGGAAAACTGTACAGGTTTGTTTTCTTTTTTCCCCCTTTCCCACTAATAAATCCATTTTGTTTTCTTGTATCATTCTTAACCTTGATATACATGCATGGCCAACAAGTCTTTTTACATTCTTTGGTTCTGTAGGTTGTCCCTCACATTACAGATGCCATTCAAGATTGGATTGAGCGGGTGGCAATGATACCAGTGGATGGAAAGTCAGGTTCACCTGATGTTTGTGTCATAGAATTGGGTGGAACTATAGGTACACTAACAACAGTGTTCTTGAAATGTGACAGTACGAGTTGTTTCTCTTTCTTTTTTTAAGATTTTAATAAGCTTCCTTGGTGCAGGAGATATTGAATCCATGCCGTTTATTGAAGCATTAGGCCAATTCTCGTATCGTGTAGGTAAGGATATTATCTATGCAACTTCACAAGACACAAGTGTTTAGCCTGATCTTTTAATAATTCTAATAAAATGTCTTCTCTTCTTGAATACTTCTTGTTTTAGGGACCGAAAACTTTTGCTTGATTCATGTCAGCCTTGTGCCTGTTTTAAATGTTGTTGGTGAACAGGTAAACTTCTTAGGAATTGCAAGTTTCTGTACATCCCATTTGGCAGATGATATAGTGGCTGCATCTTTTTTATTTATCAGAACGAATTTCTTGGTCGGTTTAATAATTGTGGTGAATTTTGTCATTATTGTTCAGAAAACAAAACCAACCCAGCACAGTGTTCGGCAACTAAGAGGCCTGGGTTTGACACCACATATCTTAGCTTGTCGTAGTACAACGGTATCCCACTATCCCTTTGTTTCTCTCTGACATGCGTGCGCGCGCACACACACTTTTTTATGTTGCTACTTTATTGGGTTGACTTAATGTATTAAATTGAATTTGTTGACAGGCACTTGAGGAGAACGTAAAAGTCAAAGTCTCTCAGTTTTGCCATGTCCCGGTACTTTGATATGGACAAAAGTTTTATGTGCATATAAGTTGAAATTTATATTTATCTGCTTTGTAAGATTCTATCTTATTGAAAGCACTTGTTTTCCAGGCAGAAAACATCATCACTCTCTATGATGTACCCAACATCTGGCACATTCCTTTGCTTTTAAGAGTAAG